>CM036622.1:22981486-24313986 GCA_020746105.1 Trogon surrucura | reverse complement strand
CACCTGCCCTTGTTGAACTTCATAAGTTTTCTCCCCGCCCAGGCCTAGGTCTAGGTCTCTCTGAATGGCAGTACAGCTTTCTGGTTTGTCAACCACTCCTTCCAGTTTTGTGTCATCAGCAAACTTGCTGACAGTGCTCCCTAATCCCACATTCAGGTCATTGACGAATATATTGAAAAGCACCTATATTGAAAAGATCCTTGGTTGCAGTACTCTCCTCCTAATCAAATGTGATTTTTGCAAATCTGTCATTATCAATTCTAAATTACAAGATTACCTCAGATGTCAGAATATTAATTATACAAAGCATGTATGCAAACCGAGTCAATTTTAGGGAGACTGGAGCCAGCTACAGTCCCTGAATGTAACTCTGAAATGCTTCAATGGAGAGCTAAAAAGACCTTGTCCAGGACATAAGTTAGCCTTAATGTAAGTACTTGCCTATTACAGGTCCAAGCATGGAGCATAGGCAGCAACAAAAAGCTTCAAATTTCACGTCTTTATGATATTCAGGAATTGTTCCTGCAGGTAGAGTGCACTGGCTACAGAGTTTTTATCTTCAACTGAGCACCAAAATGTTGAAGCACCAGCAGAAAGTGTTTAGGCTTCTTCATAAAATTAAAGTAGTTCCACCGAACACATTTTTAATTGCAGACCCATTCCACTGGTTTATGACACATTTCAAAAGCATATACATGAACAAGTATTTTTATGCAGGAAAATATAGACATCAACCCAAATGAGAATTCCACTTACCAAATGATGAGTGGATATGATGCTGTGATATTTTTATAGTTCTGGGCACTAGCATGAGATACGATTACAATCTTGTTGCTAATATCTATAGGATTCCTGAAAAGATCATTCACTGCCTTTATAAAGACCTGTCCTATTTGACTTTTTTTGAGACCATAAATATAATAAAATCTGTTTAAAGCTGAAATAGGAATATGTAACTGACAAAAAGAGCCCTACCATTTTCAGAAAGATGTAAGATTCATTTATTATTCCAGTTGTATAATTCCTCAGTGACCTTTCTGCAGCATGCATCAAGATATGTAGCACTCCATCTCTTCATGCTATCTCAAGTATTCTCATCATATATCTACAGAATAACTGTGAGTCACTAACAGCATGAGCACTGTTTACTCACAACATGATCTTTAAGACATTCCAATAATAAAAGGGGATAAACTTTCCCTCCCACTCATGTTTTCTCCATTAGCTAGGTTCTTAATAAAAGGCAATATTGAAAATGCAATCAAGCAAAATACAATAAGGAAAAGCTCTTATCAAGTCTACGGAGAACACAAATTGCAAAGAGAGTAAGTATAAAGTAGAGAAATTCAAAAAAAGCAAGAGGGTCAGACTTTGGGTAGCTTGTTCCAAAGAATTAAAAACATGCCAACATGGAATCTGAACGTCAGTTGTCAAAATTCCATTCAGTTTGGTTACGATGCCAGCAAAACCGCAACAGCCCTAATTAATTAAAAATTAGTTTATTCTAAAGATCCACAGAAAGCTTCCAACTTATAGAATCAAATACAAGAATCAATCTTCAAAAACCTGACATCAATCTATTGGAATAAAAAGATGATTAAAAAAATGAAAAGCAAGTACACAAAGTGTTTTGGGAAGTCTGATCGTCAAGAATGATAAAAATTAAATAAGTGCAAGAAGCAGATGAAGCATTTTCATGCATCATTAAAGCTTTCTTCTTTTTGAGGCCTCATCTACTTGGAAGAAGATTCATAAGGAAATATCTTTATTATTTTTAGTGCCATGCAGACTACTTCTGTCATAGTTTAGAGCAAGATTCTTCCTACACAAATACATAAACATCATACAAACTGCTATGCTACACCACTATTTGGCTTGTTCTTGCTGATAAATGTTTGTTTACTGAAGGATCTTCAGTCATAATGTATTGCTAGTCACAGTGTCTAATCTCACCTGGATTTGTGGACATGATCAAGTGATAAGTATACAGGCCTCAGTCCAGATGCAGAAAATCTGCAAAATCACTTCTCAGGATCATTCAAGTTACACACACACCTGGTATCACGGGTGATCAACTCCTAAGAGTTCCTAAGTGCCATGACATCAGATCTAGTTTCACTTTTCTCCAGTTTACAATAGAGCCTTGACAGTTACCACCATTTCTTCAATCATAAACATAGGATTTTTTAACAGCTCTACACCTAGTATTTATGTTAATTGTCCAATCACAGAGAAAATACTGTCTTAGGATTAAAAAAAAAAAGAAAAAAAAAAAGAATTGTGGCCATCCAATGAATAAGCTGAATGACAGGATCTGACAGGACTCAATAGCCTCAAATCATCTAGAAGTTTTCTGGTTAACTATCAATTCCGTCCTAAAGAGATCGTCAATATTAAATATCCAGTACTGCATTACCAAAATCTTGTCCACCTCAAATTAAAGTAGACATTGACAAGGCAATTTAAAGTAGACACTGACAAGGTAATTTAATGCCCTTAAACTGGGCAATAAGCCAGTTGCCATCAGCTATCCACACTCAAAATTTGTGCATCTCCGAATTCTCACTGCAAACTATTATACAGGTAAGTTCAGTGCTTTGCTGACAAGAGAAAAACAAGGTTTTCATCATTCTGCTTCAGCTTCACAGTTCAGTTTTGCCAATTTATGCAGATAAACCACCTCTAAGCCACTGACTGTGAGATTCAATAAAGTTCTTTCTTTGGAAAGATATAGGCCCTCAAACTCCACTTCATGATTTATAAAAACATCACTGGTGAATGTCCCTGTTAGAGGCGTAGACTGCCACATTCCTGTGATGGCATTTGTTGTCTTTGGTGAGAGGTGACAGTAAGAACCTGGGATTTCAAGCGTGCAAGCATTTCATTGATAGCCCGCCCTAGACACAAAAGGCTACCTGCAGTTTACTTATATAGTAGAAGCAGCAGACAGTAATTATAAACTTAATTGGAGCTCCATTTGGGTTTCATACCTGAGCCAGTACTGGCGATCAGCACTGAAAAACATTCTCAGCTCAGACCACATGAGTCAGGCAGCCTCTTATCTAAATAACTATATTTTTGCTTTATCTCACTTTCAGAACACCATATTTTGATGAGTTCTGGAACATATTCTGATTTTTTTTGTTCTCCTGTTACGCTTTTATGACTCATTAAACCAGATTTCCAAAGTTATTCGTGCGTATAATTATACAGATAGGTCAATTTTCTGAAACATGCAAGTCAGTTGTCTGACTATCACCAGATTCAATGGCAGGTCAGCATCTTCTCTGCTGTGCTGTTTCATAGAATCATAGAATAGAATGGCCTAGGCTGGAAGGGACCTTAGAGATCATTTAATCCAACCTCCCTGTTATGGGCAGGGACGCCACCTCTCGACTAGGTCAGGCAACACTTGAGAACCGAACAGGAATTTCCAATATTAATAGGTGTTCATTTACATACTTAAAATATTGAAATACAATTGAAAATTTGTCTCACATTTAGAAGGGTTGGGGGGAAAAGAGGAGGAGGATGAGGTAAGATCTATTATTTTAAAGAGGAAAATAACAGACTTCAAGACCTATGGAAAATCCACTGAGAAGCACCAGTAAGTGACATCTCCAAAATGGGAAAAGTCTCTAAAAATCATACAACTTATTGATGACATCAAGAATTTACCTTTTCTCTTTTTTTTTCTTTTTTTTTTTTTCTTTTTTCTGGTGTGCTGAATTGTGGCTGTGGACAATAAGCACATTCATCCACTTAGAGGCAGAGCCAGGACACCCTTGAAAAACAGGGTAGGTTGGTAGAAGTGCTATTTGAGTATTAATTAGCAGCCTCCACTATTTAGGAGTATGATTATTTTCACACACCAGGAAAGCATTTGTGTTTATTTTTCACAGCACATTTCAACACGCTCACACAGACATATTTATAATTCCTAATGCCTTCAATAAGCTACATTATTTTCAGTATTCTAAAACCACACAGCCCTAATTAATACTATCTAGTGATTAGTGCTGGTTAACATTCCTTTCAACATTCAATGTTTCTTGAAATATCTGCCCTTCCCTTCCTGTAGGTAGTTTTCTCAGGTACTGGTACCAAAGACCTTGTGACTTCATCTGCTAAAGCATCAGCAAGAAGGACATGTAGTATATAGGTATAATTGTCACTTTTGAGTGTGTCTCCAACAGCTGTCTTCTGACTATTCACCATACATTCTTCCTGTAAAAACTTTTCTTTCAGAAGAGGTGTTTCTAATTTTTACAACCCCCTCTCACTTCCCTTTGGAATTAAGAGCTATACGATGTAGGGAATTTCCTCTATTTTTATTTGAATTTTCTGTAATATTCGAAGACTTGATAAAATTTGCTTCTGACTGAGACTCAGGCAACAATATGACTACTCTATTTAGTGAAAAAGGAAATACATCATATGCACACAAAATTAGAGACCACAGAGTTCCATTAGGTCAGTTTACTCCTTCCAATGTCCATGCAGATTTCCTCTCTACAGTACACATTCCTCCTCATTCTTTGTTCTGTCTTGGGTTTAAGTGTCAATGAGAAAATGTATTGAAATACTTGTTCTGTTATCTGCTGCACACAGAAATGTACTTCAGTGCTTGCAAGAAAATAAAGCAGAATAGATCTAGTTCCTTCATTTTTTTTTGAGAAATTTCTAGATAGACACTCTGGCTAAAATCTTAAGCTTAGCAGGAAATTTATGTTGCATAACAAGGAAAGCACATCTCAAAACTTCATTCATTTTTCAGCAGGCAGACATTTCTCATCTCTAATAGACCTTTGCTCAAAAGCTGAAGTTATTCCAGCGAGACTCATGCTCCCACATATCCATTCCTAAACTCACATTATCATATATTTGATCTTTTATTTTCTTCCACAAATATCAGCTTCCTCTTTGCACTAGTTTTTCTTCAGGAGATCAATCTATGTCCAGCATTTCTGCTTGTACTGTTGTATACAATGTGTTGGTGGATTAGCATATTATAACATCACGAAAAATACTACTGATGTTACTGAAAACTTATCAGAGAACATGACCATTATCTTATCCAGTCTCATTTGTCAAACACTCAAATTATCTGAACAAAATAAACAAAACTTTAAACATGATGAAGAAAAGCATAAAATTCAATTTTATCAACTCGCTTCAGTTCTGCCAGCTGTATAAAAGGAGTGTGAATTCAGTTGCGTTTCATTCTTCATACTGAAATACAGCAGGTGAAATAATAAATAATTTGAATCATGAATCACGCACTAAATAGCAGGGAGAGGCCTAGGTGCCTATTATCTGGTTTTTAGACCAACACAACTCTCAGAAACGAATTCTAGTCCAGGAACAAAACTCCATACAAAGTGCATTTTGTACAGTCATACAAAAAGGAAAGACTTTCTATATGTCATAGACTACTGTGCCATAGGAAACTTACTGCATAGCCCATTCATCTTTGCTTGCCAGAAAAAAAAACAGCGCACGGTGGACTGACAGACGCTCACTGCATACTTTTGTTCTCACTGCAGATACATCACTCATACTAAAAACTCTCCCATCGTTAAGCCAGTGAAAAGGAGAGGGAAAATAGATACAATTAAAAAGAATGCTGTAGAATAGAAACAAGTCAAAATTACATCTCTCATCAAAAATTTCCTCTGGGCACTAGGTAGCTATTAGGTAGTTTGGTGCAAACTTAAGATGCCTCACAAAAGCTCCTTATCTCCAAGAGTGCAAATGAGGTTAATGGACTCATTTTCACTCTGTGATTCACTTTCTCTGTTCCGTTTTTTTTTTTTTTTTGCTTTATGCAGATAATTGGAAACAACAAAGAAACATCATTCTCTAGAGTTTAGTAGAGAAAGGAAGTTCACTTCTTTCCAAAAATCCAAATTCAAGACAAGAAAGAAATGGAAAATCAAATCAGTGGGGAAAAAAGAACAGTTGTACAGAATGGTAACAGGCAGTTAGCACCCACCCTCTCACATACACCAGCACACACTCGCATGATCTACAGGAATGCCTGATCCTGAGTATGACTTCCCCTAACTCTTTAGGTTTAAATAAAACATCTTTGCTGTTTGTCCCTTGGGAGGTTCTTAGTAGTGTTGGGAGACAGCACAGGAGAGGCACAAAGAGAAAAAAAACACCACAAGATTGTAACAGCATACCTCTCTGTGTCCAAACGAGCTATGCTTTTGTTAATGCTTTCCCTGTCTACAGCCCTCAACTGGCCCACACAGTGCCCATATTCATGTGCAGAGGGAGAGTTGTTCCTGCCTGTGCCAAAATTTATAATGCCAGGAATAAATGCACAACCATCCTATGTCTCTCCATTCCCCCTGTTATTTATGCAGTTACAACGGGCTGAGTCATTATCAAGTTCAAGCGAAAATACTGTGAGTAAAACTACGATCTTTTTCAGACATCATTGTGAACTTCTCTGTGTACAAGTCAGCTTTACCTGTCTGATTTGTTTGGAGTGTTTTATCATTACGTTTGGCATAATAACGTTCTCTTTGTCCACTCAATCTTTAATCCACAACCACTTTTGATAGACTATTCTGTTATAAAACTGATATTATGGGATATTGCCAGTGCAAAGTTATGAAAAATGAAAATTTTCCTGAAAAAAAGGTACTGTCTCAAAAACCAGCATTCTAATATGTGGTGCTTCTCTTACAGTAAAAGATGTAGTTATTTTCACAGGAGAGGTCTATCTAGCTTCTGCCTTACCACTTTGAGGAAGTACCCATTTTACTGTAATTAATTTTCTCTTTAAATTCTCCAATAATTTTTTTAGAAAATATTGTACTGCAGTCCAGAAATGCGACATTTAAATATTTTCTTCCACAAAGACAACTATTGTCTATAGTATATATTTGCTATATTGACACCAAGAGAACAGAATATAGAGAAACATTTATTTTGAAATTGGGGAAAGTTTGGAGAACAAAATATCTGCATATATGTGGTATCTCTTTCAAAGATGAAATAGGAAAATTTAAATCATAAGAGTGTTCAGAGCCATCTAGAAATGCTGTACAAGCTCTCTGAGCACAAATTCAGTGGACTGAGCTTTCTCAGTAATTTGAGAAATTCATCCCACTGGGATGGGATGAATAACGTAACATTGCTATCTTTAAAACTGATAATTTAACTTCTGCATCTGTGACATATGTTTGAATTTTAATAATAAAAAGGTTTACGAGTCAAAATACCTGAACCTATTGTATTTAGATATCTAGCAAAGAAATCTACTGGATTGCTTTTCACATCAGAAATTTATCACCAAATAATTGTCAATTCTTTCTGCTAGCCATCTAGCAGTTTGCAAAAAAACCTCAAACATACTGTCCCCTGAATTCAAGAGGAAGCTGTCCCTTTCCTAACCAATTTTGCATATTTACAGAAAAAAGTAGTTAACACTTCCTTATCTGAACGAACTTACTCCTAATGAAACTAATGAAACCATCTTCTTTGATGACAATTACCAAATGATGCAAATGTTTGAAGTTCCACACTATTCTCAACTCTATACATCCCTTTCCTGTAAATATTATTTATTAACAACCATAACTTGGACTGCTTATAAAAAATATAAAAAGGAATACATACCTATAGAGAGAATAGAACAAAAATACCCTTGCCTCACAAGATGCAGATTGTGAATACCAGGATTTCTTTTCTGAGTCCAAAAGTCTAGTTCTAGGTTGCAATTAACCTCCAATAAACAAACATATATAGCAAAATAACTAACATATATATACTGCTATAGTAATATTCATGTGGGGGCATACTAATATAATGTTTACTCAGATCCAAGTCAGAATAACATTTTCTCAGCTTGAAACAGTTAAAATTTAAAATACAGTGTTGCAAATGCAGACTTATTTTGAAAAATGCAGACTTAGTTTTGAAACTGGCTATGAGGCCAAGTGCTATTCTTCTGATGTACCTTTAGAAGACCTTTCAGATTATAAAAGACAATAACGAAAACAAAAAAAACACCATAGCTTATGCAATGTATTTGGGTGAACAGATGTGGGAATGACACTTCAGGGAATTCTTGATTGACTTTCATATTACACTAGAACATGTGTACATGTAGACTTTTTCTTATGGAAGGATGGTGGAATTATAAAATATAGTTCAAGAATTGCAAGTCAAGCAGATTTCAGAATCCAATTGAAACAACAACAAATCAACCCATATTTTGACTGAGAAAGGGTACAAAAAACACCTGGAGAAAGTAGACAATCTATATCCCTCACAGCCAAAGAGTGAGGTAAAAGACATTTCATCAGAAATCAATCAATCTCTCTCCAGAAATATAATAATGGTCTGGGGATTTTCATTATCAAAATTAACAAAATATTAATTATATATGGTATTGCTTTTCATTTTTTCCTATGTGTGCTTAATAATTTCATCTAATGAGAACGTTTCGGACTGTCCTGACAAATTAAAGATACGTTTTGACAAAAAAGTAATTTTCAGGCTTTAGTCTTTGCCAACTGGCTACAGTAGAACTCTTATTTGAGGCAATATGCTAAAAAACTCTATTCAGGATATTAGATAAATTAAAGATATGGGAAAAGATGCATGTTGCAGCAATAAGAAGTTTATTCTCGTAACAGATCAATTTTAATTTGGTAATAATGAAATGAGAATAATCTTGAAAGGATATTTTCACTTTCTACTTGGGGTACTTCATATGCCATTACCTTTTCTGTCACTTGGGTAACGTTACGGCTATCCATAGTATCACCACTGTAAAATCTACTTTTGATTGTGTTCTCTGCCTGTAATTTTGATGTTCAACCTCACGTTTATAAGAGCAAGTTACAATGCTTTTTTGATCTTAGCATTTGAGCTTGTTGAGAATTCTGCTTGAACAAAGACTGCAGGTCATTGCTGAATTAGACATTTTTAAAAATAATCTGGCTAGCTGTGCAAAAATTAATACTTATGTTTCACCTTCCTCTATAAGATAGTAGTGTATAAAAAATATTTTGGCATGCTAAATGTACTTTTTAGTATAGACAAATAAATATATATTAAAAAAATTCCAGAGTTTTGATGGCTTTTTTGATTTTTGTGAATGCTAGCATAGAACAGCACGAGGAGTAAACATTCAAGCCATAATTTTTAGTATATGGACTGTCAATAGACAGAAATACCGAACAATCTATGGCTTCTATTTACGAAAGTTTGTTAATTACTAACAATCATAACAACTCTTAAAGATGTCAACAAAAGGTTAAGACCTCTCCTGTACAATGACATTTTTTAGTCTTAGAATCATAGAATCATAGAATCATAGAATCATAGAATCATAGAACAGTTCAGGTTGGAAAAGACCCTAGGGATCATCAAGTCCAACCATTAACCCTACACTACAACCATTAACCCTACACTACAACCATTAACCCTACACTATAACCATTAACCCTATGCTACAAGTTCACTCCTAAGCCATATCACCCACCACCACATCTAAGCGACACTTAAACACATCCAGGGATGGCAACTCAACCACCTCCCTAGGCAGTCTGTTCCAGTGTCTGACCACTCTTTCCGTGAAGAATATTCATGATTCCAAACTTGAAAAGTTAAGTTTATCTCTCTTCTCAGTGTCATTTAATTAAATTACTAACGGAGGGTTTCCCTTTCAGGCAATGGTCACTTAATACTCAAGTCACTTAATGTTCCAAGTTAGATTGACTCTTGAACTGATATTCTCAGTTTTGCTTTTGCAAGGATGAGGAGATGTAAAAAGTTTCTTCAAAATGAAATTAAGTTTAAGCACCTAGTCATTTTATCCATTTTAGGATCCACGTGAATGAATTACATGCTGAGCTCCATGTCACCTATTATGTATATTAAAAGACAACAGCACTTAAAGCAGATACTTGTTTTGACAGTTTTTACCTCCAAAGAAATACTTCTCTCCAGTCTTAACTTGTAGAGGGCTGTTTGTTCGAACAGCTGAAGCTTCGTCGCCATCAATGGTGAGGACAGCAAAATTTTCCTTAGCTAGGAACCGGACTTCATGCCACTGCCCGTCATTGAGACCAGAGCCTATAAAGAACACAAGACATTGGAACATTTTACTTAGTCCAGTATTTATTATTTTTAAGTGTTTGTGTGTCTCTTTACCAGGCTTATTATGCAAGATCTAATGAAGGATACTGCAGAAATTAAATCTTTCTAGTGCGATAACAAGGCATTGTTATTAAAGTAACTATTACCAAAAAATCCCCAAACATTACACCATATGATGTCTCCAGGGATGGGACCTCCACCACTTCTCTGGGTAATCTGTTCCAGTGTTTCACCACCCTCATAGTAAAGAACTTCCCTGGAACTACTGATGTGTCAATGTTATCAGGTAGAATTTTATCTAACTACAGATGTTATCACTTACCTTTCCCATCAAAAGACTATATTCCACATTTTACTAATGCAAAATACCTCTTAATTGTTTCTGTGATAAAGTTCAGAAGGAAAAGACATTGATTAATCCATTTAACTATAGTAACAGGCCCAAAGGGCACATTATGTTCATGATTGCTGCTTTTATCAAAAGCTAGATATTTCCAAGAACAAGGGAAAGAAAAAACAGGAGAGGGAAAGGCTCAGGTGGAAGGTGAGTTCACAGCTAATCCTGTCATTGGGATGTGATGCTAGTCACAGAAGATGAAGACATTATCACAAAGGTACTGCAAAACCAGCAAATGTCTGCCAAAATCTGTATTCTTAGGGAAGTACCACCCTCCCAAGACTGACAGCATTGAAGCAGATGGATCTGCTCATTCATTTCGATCTTTCAAAAACCATCAGAATTTGTACTTCTTACACTGTGCCCAGCAACTGTCAGGAAGCCAGCTGGCCTGACATGTTAAGCTGGTGTTCTGGTCATTACTGTGCAGGAAAATTATGTTAGGTTAGCAGGTAAGTACCAAACACTCTAGAAAAGTAAATTCCAAATTACAGTACCTCTCACAAGTGACATTTTCCCCACCTAGAATCATAGAATCATAGAATGTTAGGGATTGGAAGGGACCTCGAAAGATCATCAAGTCCAATCCCCCTGCCAGAGCAGGAATGCCTAGACTATGCTACACAGGAACGTGTCCAGGCAGGTCTTGAATGCCTCCAGAGAAGGAGACTCCACAACCTCTCTGGGCAGCCTGTTCCAGGGCTCCGTCACCCTCACTGAGAAGAAGTTTCTTCTCGAGTTTAAGCGGAACCTCTTATGTTCCAGTTTCAGCCCATTACCCCTTGTCCTATCAGTGGTTGTCACCGAGAAGAGCCTGGCTCCATCCTTGTGACACTGCCCCTTGATATATTTGTAAACATTAATGAGGTCACCCCTCAGCCTCCTCTTCTCCAAACTAAAGAGCCCCAGCTCCTTCAGTCTTTTCTCATAAGGGAGATGCTCCACTCCCTTCATCATCCTAGTTGCCCTGTGCTGGACTCTCTCCAGCAGTTCCCTGTCTTTCTTGAACTGAGGGGCCCAGAACTGGACACAGTATTCCAGATGGGGTCTCACCAGGGTAGAGTAGAGGGGAAGGAGAACCTCTCTCGACCTACTAACCACCCCCCTTCTAATACACCCCAGGATGCCTTCCTGGCCACAAGGGCACACTGCTGGCTCATGGTCATCCTGCTGTCCACCAAGACTCCCAGGTCCCTTTCCCCTACACTACTCTCTAATAAGTCATTCCCCAACTTATACTGGAACCTGGGGTTGTTCCTACCCAGATGCAAGACCCTACATTTACCCTTGTTGTATTTCATTAAATTTTTCCCCGCCCAACCCTCCAGCCTGTCCAGGTCTCGCTGGATGGCAGCACAGCCTTCTGGCGTGTCAGCCACTCCTCCCAGCTTGGTGTCATCAGCAAACTTGCTGATAGTACTCTCTAGTCCCTCATCCAAGTCATCGATGAATATATTGAATAATACTGGTCCCAGTACCGACCCTTGAGGCACTCCACTGGATACAGGCCTCCAACCAGACTCCGCCCCATTGACCACAACTCTTTGGCTTCTTCCCCTTAGCCAGTTCGCAGTCCACCTCACTACCCGAGAGTCTAGACCACACTTCTGCAGTTTAGCAGCAAGGATGCTGTGGCAGACTGTGTCAAATGCTTTACTGAAGTCAAGGTAGACCACATCCACCGCTCTGCCATCATCTATCCACCTTGTTATATCCTCATAAAAGGCTATGAGGTTAGTCAAGCACGACTTCCCTTTGGTGAAGCCATGTTGACTGTCTCTAATGACCCTCTTATCCCTGATATGCCTTGAGATGGCACCAAGGATAAGTCGTTCCATCACTTTCCCAGGGATGGAGGTGAGGCTGACCGGTCTATAGTTACCCGGGTCCTCCTTCTTGCCCTTTTTGAAGACTGGAGTGACATTTGCTTCCCTCCAGTCCTCAGGCACCTCTCCCGTCTCCCAAGACTTGGCAAAGATGATGGAGAGTGGTCTAGCAATGACATCAGCCAGCTCCCTCAGCACCCGTGGATGCATCCTAGAAAGTTGCTGAGTCATTTCAGCGAAATGTCATTTGCCAAATACAACACGTTTCTAAAATTAAGAGGGATGAACAATATCAGCAGAAGTAAGACGGAAGACAAACTCTCAAAACATTCAAAAGAATGTTATCTTCTATGAATAAGGAATAATATTAATGACAAACAGATACACCTAAACATACAATGAATATTCTTTCCCCACTGCTTCTATGTGTTTAAGTTATAAGATCAAGTCCTAAAATAATATGGAGTGTCTCCTTGGAATATCATTGGAATATTCCAAAGTGTGAATAAAAGTGGCAGAAGCCTATTAAAAAATGGATCGGTAAGAAAATTTTCTACCAAAGCTTGTTCAATCTAATGTAAAAATAGAGGAAAGACTAAACATGAGAAAATGTAAGCTCAACTGTATGTAAACTCATCTGTATGAGCTCTGTATGTAAGTCCATCTGTATTCAAGCTCATTTTGCATTTTCACTACATTCATAGAGCCACAATGAAACATTCATAGAATGACCTAGGCTGGAAGGGACCTTGGAAATCATTTAATCCAACCTCCCTGTCATGGGCAGGGACACCTTTCATATCTCATGAACAAAGAAGAAACAAAAACCCACGTAATTGCAACCCACATAAAATTAATTTCTATTGATAAAAAACTCAGAAAGGAAAAGAAGATACACCTTTTTATGGTTTAAAACCAAAATCATTACAGTGTGTTACTACAACTGAGGTTTATCAGCATATACAGAAAGTCCCAATCTTCCAGTCTGAGATGATCTAAATTTAAAAAATCTATTTAATTTTTTCATCGAGGTATTCGGTATTGCCTTGAGCTGAGCAACAATGATTAGAAACTTCTGGACAAAACTACAACCTGGCTAGTAAAACACAAGAGACAGAAATGGCAGCCTGAGATGTTCATGAAACAGGGAGTCATGTCTAAAGTACTTTCTGGAAAATGGGATATATATTGGACGTTAGAAAAAACCTCTTCACTGAAAGGGTTGTCAAGCTCTGGAACAGGCTGTCCAGGGAGGTGCTTGAGTTGCCATCCCTGGAGGCATTTAAGAGACAGGTAGATGTTGTGCTGAGGGACATGGTTTAGTGGTGTTGATAGGGCTGGGACAAAGGTTGAACTCAATGATCTTGAAGGTCTCTTTCAACCAAAACTGTTCTATGATTGTATGAATCTATGATTTTTCAGTCGAGTTTACCTGTGGATGCTAATGAGGATTGCTCTCTAGCACTTAGCAAGTACTCACCATTGTCTTTACAGAATAGTGCACCCCAGTGATGTAGCTAAGAGCATCTTTTATCTGTGGGTTTTTTCTGGTTTTTATTTATGTGTTTTAGAGGCAGTAGTTGTCAACCCTCCTTTCTTAATATGACAATGCTCTGTTCCAGGGACATAAATTGTTATTGAGGTAGATGATACATTCTCCCACAGGAGATAAGTTTGCACAGCTGCAGGAGCTGTTTTTATTGCAATATTTTATTACATTCTCATGTATAATGAGGATTTTTTTTTCTCTTTGGACTTAGAAGTCAAGTTTAACTAAGATCTTTCCGTAAACCAAGAGGAGAATATGGCGCTTTCAATTACAAGAACTTTCATCTGTAAAGTTTAGAATGGACGGCATCCCAAATGTATAGCAATGATTTCTCATTGCAGTTTAACCTCTCTCATTTGAGCTGATACTTATATTTATTTGCATTCTTTTTTGTCGTACTGTAACTTTCTGGTACAAAAGTAGAGAAAAAGAAGAAATACATACTGCTGCCACCACAAATTCCCTGCTGAGTTCTGGAAAAGCTAGCTTCATATGCAAATCAAATACGTTAATGAAATGCATTCTCCCTATTTAGGATTTCTGTTTAAATGACATTATTTTAAAAGTAGGACTCTTGAGGTAGGAACTTTCACTGAACAAGAAGAAACAGATGTTTTGCTTATTATAGACATGGAAGAAGGAATAGATTAACAAATACCAAAAGTGTACAAGAGTTTAATACAAAATGGAAAATTTAGAAAGACAACATCTCGTTATGTCTTGAAGAAAACTATAGTAGTAAAAATGTTAAATTCTGCCATGATTCTTGTATGAACAAATCTTCCTGTAAAAGGCACTGATCCATTCAGCGGCTATTAATGAGCACTAGATCATACATTCTGCTGATATCCACGACCAAAAATTCTTCTCAAGTCAACAGCATAACATCTGCTACATCAGAACAGAATTTTGATATATTTTTTATATATTTTTATATATATATTTCATAATTGTGATATATGACTGTAACCCAAAATTCAGTTAAAATGTTTAAGAATAAAATGGGAAGAATAATCCTTAGCACTCCACGAAGCACTGAAGCAATATAAGGCTAAGCAGCTGAATAGCGGTTCACTACTGTTGCAGTAAATATTTTATATTGCAATTTCTTGTGAATTCTTATTAGGAGATGAGGCCCTCAATATTCGGGACAGGGAGATGCCAGAGCAGAACAGGGAGCAGAAACATGAACAAGTCGCACATGTGCTGGAAACAAGGAGGCTTTCCTGGGTGTTCACAATGACTGTGTGTATTCCCTGTAATCCGAGAATCCAGTCCAAGTTCCTCTGTCGATGACAAGACCCACCCTGTCTGAGGCTGAAGGCAGAAGGAGAGGTTTGTTTGGAACTGCCTGCGCTTCAGCCAGCTGGCAGCGTGCTTCATCTGAGGACGGGGGTGTATTGATATTCCTGCCTAATCCCTCACTAGTTCACTCCAATTTTGCACCAATATTTCTGGCTCTAAGAAAATGAGCCAACAAGATTTTGTTTGAAATATTCAGCTGTGTTCAAGCAAACAGAAATATATGCCACTAATACTCAGTTAGAAAAAAACAACCCAAAACTCACTAGGATCTAATTACAGGAGCTATGCTTTTCTGTTTTTATCTAATCATATTTTTAAACCTGAAAAAAAGACCCCATGGCTCTTCTCATGTTAATATTTTAGATAGTTTATAGAATAAGCTATCTAGCTATATTATCTGGTTTAGGATTTATGATTCAGAAGTCTTTTTCATTTTTAGTTTTATTCATTTTTCAGCTATCCAGGTGATCAGTAAATTAAGACAGTGGCAAATGTAGCCCTTGAAGTTATTTTAATGATGGAAAACCTTGTTCTCCAACAAAACCAAAACAGCTACGATAGATTTTGTTCTCTTGATTAAGCTCAGGGTTCTTTTTTAAGGTGAGTAGTTGGAAATACGCCAAAATTTTTACGATTGGTGCTATTTTATTTATACTGTTTTCTCTGCAAGTTAATCCAAGAAGAAAAAGGTAAATATTTTCCTTTATATACATCCCTAGCCTTATATATATAGGACACATTTAAAAAAAACCCAAACAAATAATTAAAAAATAGGTAATTTTCTTTTTTCCCATCGTTAATCTGTGCAGTAATCTATAAATATAGCAAATACATACAACTACAATGCTGCAGACTCCTTATAAGATTCAAACCTATTCTTATGAAAGGCTTGACTTCTGGTGATTTCAGTGAAGTGGACCATAAACTTGGCAAATAAGAGTCAAAATCATAACGATTTTCTGATCCATCTTTTACTGAAAACTAATAACACCATATGAAAGACTGCACTTGAATGACAGAAAAAATAATGTTTTGCAAATTTAAAGCTTAGGCACTTGTAGAATCTCAGGCAATTGCTGAAACAGTTAGTTTTTCAAGCACAGGCTTTTTCCTCTCCTCTCACTGCTCTTTCCACATTCGTTATTCTCAAGAAAAGAATTTGTAGTGTTATTATGCCTTAAATATGAAAATATATACACCTGGAAACTGGAATCTCTATATGTATTTCATCTTGCAGAAGTGATGCTGTTGTTAATGAACAGTGCACCTTTTCCCACTACCCTCTTCCTCTATTCCAGTCCATGTCGAGTCAGAAAATGTTGGCTCTAACAATGCACTCAGATGCCCTGGAAATGCACAGGGTTATGTATGTGCTCAGTGGAAATCACCTCAATGAATGACTCCAGGATGAATCTTTACTAGAAACAGACTATGGCCAGATATTATTCCTTGCTCCCTCATAACTCTTTCAGGATCAGCATCTAGCTTCATTTTTTTTTTTTTTTTTTTTTTAACTGACAAACCTGTAATTACTATACACACTTGTGGTCGTTATCCAGGTAATATTTCATCTTTTAGACTTGGAAGCAGTTATACACATATTTACGAGTACATAGAATGCAATCAACTTACTTTCTTTACCTGAAAACACAAACATGCTAATGCAAAATCTGATCTAAACTTAGGTTTAAAATCATTTCAATAATTATTACTTAAACTGGTAATTTAACTATTCCTTATCTAGCAAACACATTTCATGTAAGAAACTTTCAGGGTTTTTTTTGAAAAAGGTTTATATTTCTTTTTTTTTTTCTTGTAAATTATAAGAAATAAAACATCTTCAAACAGCATTATACTCACAAGTTTCCAACTTTGTTTTATAGGTTTTACAGTCACCTGCCAGATACCATTCTGCACTGAATTATTATTATTTTTATATGCTTCGGATCTTAATATTTTGATTTAAGTGACCTAACTAGAGCTTTCCTTTTCATCTTATGAAATATAAAAGCACTTGTTTTATTCTGTCAGTTTTATTCTATCATTCTGTCACATATATCCATATCATATATATTTCTTTAGTTCTTTTTGGGAGGGAGGCCTTGCTGAATTTGAAGCCCTTCTGCATCACTAAAATTAAGATATTCCAAACAGGAGAGGGAAATGAATCTGCAACTTTTAATTTGATAACACTGAAGTATCCAGTGAAAAAGAACATTGACTATTTCTTACTTCCTTAGATTTTGTCACAGGTGCCCAAGGTGAACAATTTCACTTTGGTTTAAACAGAATACTTAATTACAAACAAAACAGAATTGGGGGGGGGGGGAAATGTTGGTAAGAAAAAGCAGTATGAAAAGCAGGAAAAAACTCCAATGACTGAAGGTAAGTTGACATTTTCTGACCAACAGCAAATATCAAATGTAACTTTGTTTTAACATTGAAATCCCTGAGCCAAGCTTCCCAGTGATGGCTTTGAATCAACAAGAATATTTAAAAACAAGCTTTAGAATGAGGTCAATCATGGGGATAAAAGCCATGCACATCTTTAAATACTCTGCAAATTGCGGCCGATGTTGTCTCAGACATTCAAACAGGTCTTTCTATGCACATTTTCTAGCAGTTATTAATGCATAATTGAGAGCTTGAAGCAGATGACAGAGGAAGAGGTGATCACCATAGCGTACCACAAGTAAGCTTTATCAACTTGTGGTACACTAAAACAGCTTTATGTTGCTCATTTGGCAATGCTTTTAAATCAGCACCAGTAACAATTTCATTATGTTTCTGTTTAGATTTACAAAGCTGTAGGCACAAGATTTTCTGAAAGAAAATTCACGTAGCAGCCCTCTTCATCTCTTAATCCTATTATATAAAGATCCTTTTTATCATTGTATCTTCATTGTACATATGCCTCACATAATAAATAGTAGAAATATTGCACTTCCCTTCTAAATATAATATGGTATTTTTTACAGGGATTTAGATGAATGTCTGCCTCTGTTGCAGAGGCACGTACTGCACAAAAAGCAAACATAGCATTCCCCACTAGAAAAAAAACCAAACCCAAACATGGACATAATCTAGCAAATACCAATGATCAATCAATTATTCTTTCTCCATGATTATTTTTCATTGAACTCAAACTAAATTAAATCATTTATTCTTTAAACCTGGTATTCTCCACTGCTAGAATCTAGCAGTGCTACATCTGAAGACTGATCTTTGAATGACAGTCCATGCTGTCACTGAGACCCTGTCAGTGATACTAACAGGCTGGACTTAACCTTCACCAGTTCTGCAGCCATAAACAGAAGCATTGAGTATTTCCTTCAGACAAAACTATGTCCAAAGCAAAAAGCTCTCGTCTCAAGTGTGCAAATGACACGGCATGGAGTTTCAGGTCTCAGCATGAACTGTTGGGCTCTTCAGATCACTCCTATCGTGCTGCGCTGTTTGTTACTGCAGACACAGCCAGGTTTAAAATGTTGAAAACATTCGCTGAGGACATTGGGATCTTCATTTGAAAACAAAACAGCCTGTTCTCTCAGAAGTGACAAAACACTGCCATGCCACAGTGCTCCCTGTGAGGTATTACACCTACTGCAAGGGAAAAGTTCAAGTGGCATCTCCCTGCCCCTAGTAGGATGTATTTGCCCCAGAATCTCCATGTATTCGGTAGCACAGATTAATTTTTCAGTTGTGTTACGTAGGTGTATGTTTTCCAAACCTAGAACACCAACAGAAAAAAAATTAAAATCTTAGTGAACCAAAGTAAAGACTTAATATAATGATCACTTCAAATGATCCACTTCATTAACAAATTCTTTTTTAAAATATATTACATTTTCTTTGTTAAGGGCACAATAACAGGCATACATAAAATCAAATACAATAAAATATAGTCTGTCTCAAAAGAGAAATACAATATAAAATATTTGGAATTTGAACCTTAGGCAGTGGTTTTCTAAGAAAACCATAAAACCATAATTAAAATGCTGCCATTGCAAAACTGCTCTGCATTTTACTGAATATTGCTGAAATACTGAATATATACTGAAATAAAAGTGTGTTTCATGTGTTCATTTAGGAGGAAGTACCTAATGAAAGCAGTCTTTAAGTGTAAAAGAAGTTCTAAGAGGCAAAGAATTTGAAAACGTCTCCAGTCCCTCTGTTTCCCTGCCAGTTCAACACGGCAGTATTTCATCTGCACCTTTCACTAGTTGTCAAAGAGGACTCTCTAGTCTAAAAGGCTAAACCTTACACCTCTGAAAAGGTATCCATGTTTCAAATATCCATTGCCTCATTTTGCTGCACATTACCACAGCCTTAGACAAACCCTGGATTTCAGTAAAGTTTCCCCAGACTCCTAGAAAATGAGGAGTGACTCCAGCTCACACCTGATGAGAAAGGAAAGGCAGTTCTTCCCAACACAGCCACTGAGCAGTGGATCGTTCAGCACAGCAGCGAGATCATCGCTGAGCACTCCTACAGTGCTGCGTGCTGGAAGCGCTACCTTGGAAATCCAGACTGAAGCCACCAGCTGTAATGGAGGAGAGCCGGGACAGCCAGTCCTGCCTACAACTGGTAGGCCACTGGGAAAGCTGGCATGGGAGAAACACAGTGACATGTACCTCACATGCCCATCATACCTGCATCTGTTAGTGACAGAGGGATTAAGGGAGCTGAAACTGTGGTATCATCGATACCAATTTAAATTCATGTGCCTCAAAAATAAAATATATATAAAAAGAAATCAAAGATCCACACAAAGATGTCTTTGTCCTTAAGCTATGGGGAAATCAGATAGGGTCAACATCACTGGAGACCTAGTTGCAGCAATGATCTAGCTAAAACTCCTCTGCTGAAGTCCTGAACCTATGGGCATCCACACTGGCTGAGAACTTAGGCCAGCATATGGAAAACGCTTAAATTTTCAGGGAGCTGGCTTCAATGAGCTGCAGCACCTTTCACATCTACCAGTCTGTGATAATCAAAGTCATTGTAATGGAAAGGCAGTAACTTTTCCCAGTTACAACTGCTACTAGATTTCATTACAAAACAAATGGCTCCTAACTAAATTTATATATACTGTACCCATTCAAAGTTACTGAAACTACTCTGATAGTGAGGGAATCAGCCAGCATTAAATTAATACTTCCTGAGTTTGAAGGAAATTTGTTTAACTGAAATGCCCATTCTTTTGCTTTGTAATTTTTACCTTTGTGCAGTATTGGCCTCCCCCATGTCTGAGTAGAAAAACTGTATTTTTAAAACCCTTTCTAAGTTTTACTTACAGTACAACCCCCTTAAAACCTTGCTTAATGGAAAAATGCATGATAGGAACAAAACATTTTAAAATAAGAAAGGCAAAGCTAGAAAAATTATAAATACTGCATTCTCTGTCTTGTATATAGAATTACCTTGTTCTTACCTATCAAGTGCCCGTTTTGTCCCTTTGTGCTCATCACAAAACTCATTTGTCCCTTTGTGGTCTGACAAAATATAATCCTTTAATGACAAATTTCTAATGCTCACCTCAAAAATAATCATTGTCAAAACCGAAACCACCATACTAACATCACCTCCTATGCTACAAAACAACTATTTTCATGATGTCTTCCTATACAAATGTATAAACCATAGATACCTATGGAAGTGAAAAGAATTTTCTGCTTTGGATTTAAATATACACTTATGAAGATATATTTTCAGGAATATAAAACCATTGAAAGATCATCTTAGATAATATCTGTCAGTTCTACTTATAATTTTTTACCAGTTAAAGTGTGTGATGGGACAATGAGTTAGGCTGGTAAATATTGGCAAATGTGCCTTTTCCTCAAGGTGGGCGCACCAGAAGGTCCTAGAGAAGCAAATCAATCGACAACTTTGTTGAATCTGTTCCATTATACACTATGTGTAGCTAAATTAAAACTAGTGATCTTAGCAAAACACAGAGACTGAGATTTGCTAGTGATGAAGAAATGCATCTACCAATATTATGAAATAAGAGAGCATCTCTTTATAAGATCAGGCCTTATTAGTTTTGTGTTTTGCACACAGAATGTAATTAATAAAATATATTTGAGAAAAAAATGTTAGCTCTTCATAAAGTAAAAATATAGTACTTGATAAATGGCATCTAATAAAAATGGTTGCGTATTTCAAGGTAGGATCTGATCAGTAACTCGGGCTCCATTGCACAACATCCACACTTGAAAGAAAAAGACATCCAATAGCTTTACATATGCAGTTACACTTACATGTAATGGAAGTTGCACATGTGTGTATACATACATATATATAGATAGATATATGGAAAGAATGTGGCTCAGGTTTGCAAGGTCTCCAGACGTAACTTAGTCTTGGAGGTAATAACTGAACATTGACTTGATGAGAAACTGGATTCATCATCACTGAAAGCAAAAATTATGCAAAAAGCCACTGTTAGAACAAATTTCTGCTTTGCAATGCAGCTCCATTCCTGGTTCTGCATTGATTTTGGTATGAGTAGAAGGACTAGTAGTCAGTAGAGCAGGTATTGTTGATTTTATATTTTTAGAGAAGATACTCAAGCTGAAGATTTGAACTCAAATGTGAAAGTTGTTCAGAGACATTGTTTTCTGTTCTATTTCATTTGGGTATTTTCTAAGGGGGGAGTAACAATAGATTCTATTACTTCAACAGTTAATTACAGTGCAGTGGAGTACTAATACACATTTAAAAAATAATTTTAAGCTCTGTATCAACTACGCAGTTGTAATAGCCACTTGATTCTTGCTTTTTACTTCAGAAATAGATCTTTATCATCTTCCTTTCTTTTTCATCCTTTCTGCAGCTTTTATTAAAAATTGTTAATGCAAATATAGCTTTTTTTTTCAGGTCAGAAAATTTCATCTCACTCCTCACTGTAAAACTTCTTTTGGATAGTAACTTGAACTGTACTGCTATAATAATTCTTCATTGCAGAATTTCTGTTGCATTTTATGCATTAGGTGGTCTGTCATACACATAATTGGTAATTACAGGGCCCACCGTCAATAAATCATGAAAACATATTCTCTTTGCATCCTACTTTACTTGGGTTAACAACATTCTGATGCACAGTAGAGGCTGTCACTAACATTTTATGAAGATAAATCATCGAACTACACAACTCATAAGCTGAATTGTAATAAATCATTCAGTTCAGTATTGTGAAAAGGCCTTGTGACATTGTCAGTTAAACATGGCTGAGCACAACTTTTTCGTGCTAACAGGAGTATACGCTGCTGCTGACAGCTGTACCCATCCTGGTGGCCTGGAGACCAGTGAGAGACTTGGGACCAAGCCAGCTTAGAAAGCCTGTTCTCATGCAATTTCAACTGAACGGTTTCATTTAGCTATTTGGGATCTGATGTCAAACCCCTCCTCTCCCTGAAAACAACAACAAAAGAACAAAAAATTGCTTCTTAATTTTGAGCCTTTATATCAAGGCATACACACACCTTACAGAAAAGTTACCACAGCTATTTCACTTTTGAAATGCCAGTATGGCAAGAAACACTTCTGTTTGTGAAATGATGTAACTTCTGAAAAATAGCATACTGTATAGTTGTTGATTTGTGTTCTTAAAATTCAAAACTTAAATTATGATCAAAAATGGGGTTACTTTTTACTTAATATGCTTAAGATAGCAATGACATGAAAGTTGACACAAAAATTAGTAAATAGAAAGCTGAGCAAGTTTAATATGTTTTACAAAATTATCTGAAATATCCCTTTGTAATAGACAATATTACATACATTTATCTTCTGAACTACTGAAAACCTGAACATGATTTTGTTGCTTAAACTGGTGCTTATGGAGGATGTTACACACTTAAAACCCTACCTGTTCATTTTCACATAAATCTATCTTACCATTCCCCTTGTTCATTATTGACACAAGCAACTTCAACATTAAAATGTATTATAAAACAACAACATCTTTTCAATTGTCCTAAAAATTCATGGTTAAATAAATAAATACTAAGTCAATAAACATATTTACCATAGTAAATCTATTGTTTCATGCATGACTTGCCTTCATATCACAGAAGACATCTAGAATTGGATTTTTAAATAAAACTTCAGTGAAAATTTGTTAGTGTAATTAATGTTATTTTAATTTTAGTTTAATGGATAACATAATAAAGGCACATCTCAGATTCCAAATCATGTTAAATGGGAATAAATTTTCATTATGGATTGGTCCTTATCCATAACTGGCAGGAGTACTCGTAGAAATCAAAAAAAGTTCAAATGACACTTTTACCAGAATAATTTGTCTACATGTTGCTTTTTAAGTCATTTAGTGCAAAAATAATTTAGCCAGCTATTTGTAAAAACTTTCCATGCTACTCTGCTTAGGACTGGCTTAAACAGAAAATAAAGGCAGCTTGATAAACCTTCTTGTTCTGTATCTGCCAACTTCTTTTCAAACTTCCATGACCTGCCAAACTGGTAATTAAATGTTGATTTATTACAGAAGGCTGGTAATTATCATTACTCATTTGCGAGGGACTTATGACTTTCTTAGCACCATGGAAAATCAAGAGTCACACAAAGACTTTAGTGTTTGCTTTTATTCTTTCAAGACATGGCAACAGCAAAACCATTTCAGCTTCACACACTAATGTTAGGCTTACAGTCTGGATCAAGCTCAGTCACCCCTCATGGAGTTTAGGTCTTTGTAGGGTTACATTATGTTACTATGCCGTAGGACTTTCCAGTTCACTCAAATTAAAAAAAAACACTTATAAGACAGAAGGAGGAACTTTCTCCGGGTTTCCATAGAAATGTCATGCTTGGGGGAAGTTGCTCCTGCTGAATTAATGTGGTTGCTTATGATAAAGTTGTTCAGGTCTAACACTGAGAAAGCGCAATGAAGCTTGCAGCGGAGGCTGAGGGGGGACCTCATCATGCTCTACAATTACTTGAAAGGACATTGTAGAGAGGTTGGTGCTGGTCTCTTCTCACAGGTCATTAGGGACAGAACCAGGGGGAATGGGTTCAAGTTGCAACAGGGCAAGTTTAGACTGGACATTAGGAAGAAATTCTTCACGGAAAGAGTGGTCAGACACTGGAATAGACTGCCTAGGGAGGTGGTTGAGTCACCATCCCTGGATGTGTTTAAGTGTCGCTTAGATGTGGTCTTGGGTGATATGGCTTAGGGGTGAACTTGTAGTGTAGGGTTAATGGTTGCAGTGCAGGATTAATGGTTGGACTTGATGATCCCAAGGGTCTTTTCCAACCTGAACTGTTCTATGTTTCTATGATTCTATTTTGTTGGAAAATCTGGAAGTTGACTCAGATAAAAGGCAAAAGGAATTTAATCTGGACAACAGTTTGAATTCCGTTTTTCTTCTTTTTCCGAGTGAAGCCATATGGAATGAGCACATTCACTGTTAGTTCTGCTGACAGTAAATTAAACATCCTGAGCCTCTACACTTTGAAGTCAAAAGAATCTGTAATTTCTTCACGTGAATACCGGAGATAATCTACTGACAGGCAAATTGCAGGCCTGTATTCAACTTCAAGCATTTCTTGCCTTGTGAGTTTTTGAATCTAAAATGAAAGAGCCCATGCTAACAGCATGAGTGATGGTTTGTTTATTAACAATGCAGTAGTTCTTGCCTCCTGTCATAACATTTTTTAATAGGCCAAGTATCACATAGCAATGTTGGGAGAATTATGGATTTTATTTTTCATATCTTGAATGGTTTTGCACTTTGGTATCTGGCATCTAAGTGGGAATATTCCAGCACAGAATAGATAATTGACATCACATTTAAAAATTTACACAAATTGTATTTTAAAAACTCCAACATGATGGACAAGGCCAATTCATTGCAATGTGTTATAGTCTGTTCCTGAATATTTATAATATTGTGAACACAAAGCAAATACTAGATAGCTGTAAAGGATGTATATGCATCTACAAGGAAAGGTAGGGAATATAAAGTACATAAAATATACAAATGTTCTATAGGCCTAGGACTTGTTATTGCTTTCCAGAATGATCATATAAGTAAGTTAGGGAATTATAAGACAAAAATCAGTAATCTGGAAATCTTTGGTCTGAATGGTCCTGAAACAACAGGACTGCAGATATCAATACTGGGACTACTTCAAATACAGTAGATACACATGAGGCAGGAATAAGGAGATGTGCCAGGAATGAAGCAATCTGCAAAGCATGTTTTTAACAAATATTTACACCTCCCACTAGATCAGGTTGATCAAAGCCCCATGCAACCTGGGTTGGCTTCCACAACTTCCCTGGGCAACTTGTTCCATTGTCACATTACCCACGTAGAAAATAGTAGAAAATAGTAGAAAATAGTTTCTTCCTAATATCTAATCTAAATCTACCCTCTTCAGTTTGAAACCATTACTCCTTCTCCCATCACTATATGAACTTGTAAATAGTACCTCTCCAGCTTTCTTGTAGGCCCCTTTTTAACTACTGGAAGGCCATTCCAAGGCCTCCCTGGAGTCACTTCTTCTCCAGGTGGAACAGCCTTGTGTAGAGGAATTTCTTGTGGAGCAGAGGTGCGGTATTACTTTAAAGATGTGGACAAACCAGCTTAGGCCTAAACAAAGGCTCTGTCCTTGAGGCTGCCTTGGAACACAGGGAGGAGGAGGTTTTATCTGTTTTGTGAGAGCTTTGCGAGATGCTTGGCGGGAGGTGCTGGCCCCGGGAGGAGAAGGGGGGGGCGAGAGCCGCCTGCATAGTGGAATGGCACTACCCAATAAAACGCTGGCGCGTGTAAACCTGTAACTGACCAACTCTGTTAAGGGGCAGGCGCGGGGACACTGCTGAACGGTATAGATTGAGCTGTCCGGAGCAATAAGGAGAGGATGACCTGTAGCCATATTGGTGTGATGGTCATTAACTTGGCCAGCTCTCCGAAGGGACCCTTCTAGATCTGGCGCCTGAACAAAGGACCCTCTATGGACGCTTAAATGCGGATTGCTTAAATGTTGGAAGACTCCGAAGCATCGGACGTGAGCCGATTTGGGAGCCGGAGAGCTGGAGGCAGGAGAGTTCTGGGTGTGACCAAAAGGGCACCGGAGACCAGAGCTTGAGCGACCAGTCAAGCCCCTGCCAAGGTAAGACCGCGACGGAAACGGACGCGGCAACTCGCCTCCTTAGTATACTCTCTAAGAGAGGAGGAAAAGTAAAGGAGCGAGACGTATTAGCCCCATGGGCTCGGAAGCGGGAGAAAATGAACGACCCGCCATTAATCTTTAGTTCCACGGAATGGCGTGAAGTAGGAGACTTTTTGTGGGACTGTACTCTAGAGGGAGGAAAAGAAGGAAAGGAAGTGAAAGAACTAGGAACAGTTTGGAAAACCGTAATACGCACTCTAGAAATCATGCAAGCAGAAAAGAAAGTTGCTGCGGCAGCAATCGAAGCATTGGGGGGAGGGCAGGAAAGGAAAAAGGCAAAGGAAGAAACTCCCTGCTCGTCCCGACTGGGTGGAAGAAAAAAAAAAAAAAAAAAAAGAGAAAAAGGAGAAACTGCACTGCGTTGCAGAATTAAGACTTTCGTCCTTGAGCTGAGCTCTTTGCTAAACAAGTGCATAACTCTTGCTTGCTAATTATGAAAAGAGACCCTGACCAGCCAGGTACAGCTCATGTTGAGAGCTTGTTCGTGAGAATGAAGATAAGACGCTTCTTGTACACCAGATGTGCATGGGAGTGAACGGGAGAGTGTGATCAAAACAGACCGGGTAAAGTCTGCTCTCGCTGTGTGATAACAGAGTGATTGAAGTAATACTTGAGCTAATAAGAAAAAAAAAAAAAAAAAAAAAAAAAAAAGAGGAAAAAAAAGAGGGGGGGAAGAAGGAAGATCAGGATGAACCCCTGAAAGAGATCCTGAACAAACTCGCTGAATTATCAACTAGACAGCAAGAAATAGAAGAAACCCTTAAACCAGTTCAGCTTCCCCATTACCATCAGCTCCCTCACTCAAGCCTGATTTTCAAGCTTGAACCATAAAGGATCCTTTGCAACAGTGATGGAGCGGTGTCATCAGAGACGCTATAATAGAGGGAGACTGGGAAGCAGCCAGTTCGATTGCGTGTCCTGTTATTATTAATAATGGACAAGGGACTTGAGAACCGCATGATCCTGCATGATGTGGCTGTGCAGCATCCTGTCACCTCAACAGCGTAGCAGCAACACGACCGTGCACTGGGCCTGCCTGTTGAACCCCTTGTTTCGCCCAGTGACGTGATGGGACCCTGAGATACCGATTACCAACGACGACATGGATTGGACTGGCAGAAGATGCTTACGACTGATGGCAGAGCAATTATGGGAAAATGTGACTGTTCTCAATGTTACCTGTTGTATTAATATGTATCCTCTTTGTGTGACTAACAATGAAGCTTATATTGGTTGTGTAATCAAAGCCATATAATAGGTGTTAAGGTTTATGGTATTAACCAGCAAAGTGATCTTTCTTTAGCTAAAAGCAAGGCGGGGAAACCTAAAGTGTCAGAAAACACAAACATCTCGCTGGATTACTGCTTGGCTTTGTGTGCTCGACAAGCAGCACACCCACACTGAGATAACAGAGGCCTGGGATTGATGCAGGGGCATCTCTCACATTCCTGCCCTGCAAAGCTGTCTTGTGAGTCCTGGGAACTCAGGCAGAGCAGTAAGTAAAACATGACAACACAGTAGGATAAATACTACATATTTTTTAGCAAGGATATGATTTGGATAAACCTCAAAACATGGTTTTCTGTGTTAGAAATATGTTTGTTGTTGTGGGAAGTGTTTGTTCTGTCCTTTGTCATTATAGTTAACAATCTCACCTGAAGTGCTGCCCGAGAGGTCCGAAGAACTGAAAAATACATCTTATAATTTTGATGAGTGTGCGGACTGTGATGGGAGGTGTTTTATGGATCTTGAAGATCACTCAGAATCCATCCATAAGAAAATTCAAAAATTGCAAGAGCATTCAAAACAGATCACTCAAGATGTGGGTTTGTTCGGTTTAGAGGGATTACTGAATTGGAGTGTTTTGACAGGATGGATTAAGAGTTTAGTTAAGACATTTTTGGTTATTGCAGTTTTAATTGTTATAGGCTTAGTTATGTTTAGTTGTTTGATGAATATAATCAAGAAAATGATAAGCAAGCTAGCGGATGAAGCCTGGGTTGTCCAAAAAGAAAAAGGGGGATATGTAGAGGAATTTCTTGTGGAGCAGAGGCGCGGTATTACTTTAAAGATGTGGACAACCCAGCTTAGGCCTAAACAAAGGCTCTGTCCTTGAGGCTGCCTTGGAACACAGGGAGGAGGAGGTTTTATCTGTTTTGTGAGAGCTTTGCGAGATGCTTGGCTGGAGGTGCTGGCCCCGGGAGGAGAAGGGGGGGCGAGAGCCGCCTGCATAGTGGAATGGCACTACCCAATAAAACGCTGGCGCGTGTAAACCTGTAACTGACCAACTCTGTTAAGGGGCAGGCGCGGGGACACTGCTGAACGGTATAGATTGAGCTGTCCGGAGCAATAAGGAGAGGATGACCTGTAGCCATATTGGTGTGATGGTCATTAACTTGGCCAGCTCTCCGAAGGGACCCTTCTTCAGCCTTGGGGTTGTTCATACAAACGGCGGTTTCTCAAATTACTTTCTCAAATTACGTGTCAATTATGAAAAGGTCATGAGATACCACTTTGGTTGTATTTTCTCTGTTATGTTCTCTGCTGATTAGACAGTGGGCCAAGAGGCAGTACTGCTTGTTCCTTGGTTAAACTCCTCTCCACAGGAATCAAGAGGTGCCACTGATAAGGACAGCTATTGACAACAGCAGTAAAACCAGGCAGTTAAGAACAGTGAAGTCTAGAGATGAGGAGGCCATGGAAATGCAAGGAGTGGAAGAGTACGATGAAAAGTGACAGTGATAGGCATACTTAATACACATTAAAACTCTACAAAGTTGGGGACGTATCCTTTCCCATCTCCTCCTCCCAAACATGCACATAATACGCTCTGTAGGCATAGCTCATGTGTTTAAATAGGAACATCTACATTTGCAGGGAGAGGAAAATATACCAAGCCTCTATCATAGACCATTTTAAAATTACAATTTGCAGCTTGTAAGAAATATGAGTTCAGAACTTAAACCAAGACCTAAGGACAGAAGCAGTAATTTGTTTATGAAAAATGTTTTAATAAACAAGTACTAGTTGGAACTAGAGCTCCCCCCAACACTTTGCTACAAAATAATGATAATACTTAACAAGTATAACAATCAAAACCTGCCAACTCCCCCTGCTTCTTTTTGCTCATATAACAGGGTTTAAAAATTGTCTTCATTAAAGCACACAGGTTTGTTTTTGTTTTAGAAACTGAACGGTAAAATGCAAGGATACAAAGACACATCCAGTTACGGATTTAATTTGGATATAGCCCCTGGTACAACACTCGTAGTCTATACCAGGTATCTTAAGTTTCTTATATGAGAATCCTCAATTAGCAAGCTCAGTGATGCAATTGCCCAGAGCACTTTTCTTTATACGTTTGTGCGTTCCTCTCTCTAACCTGGTTCTGTAGTGTGTATTTGTAGAAGTATGTCCAGCTTAAGGAAGAAACGATTAAATGATCTTGCTACGTGAAAGGAAAAATCTTCTTTGATCCTGTGTTCATTTATAAGCTGAGTCAAAGAGAATACTGCCTGTCAGAAAAAAATCCAAGTTGCATTCATTTAGCTGCAGAGCATTTATAGAAATCACGCAAAGTCATGTTGCTTCAGCTAACATTATCCAGCTCTGCACACACTAGTTTCTGTGCTCTCAATTTTCCTCTGTCTTCATCTATTTCATGTCTCTTTTGTTCACATCTGCTGTCAAGTTATGACAGAACCTATCATATTTAAATTACTGGCAGTTTGCTTCTCCTCTGCTGTGATCAAGCAAACAGGATTCCTCAAGAATTTAAATTGTGACATTCTTTACATTTTAAAAGTCTCCTCCTTCCTCTTCCAAAAATTGGTTCACAGCATAAAGCATAAATACAAATTAGCTCCAGGGAGAGTTATGGCGTTTTAATCTGCCTAGAATAATTTGGAAAATTTTAAATGCAGGTCACAATCACTGTTCTTTATTCCAAGTAATTGACAAGTGTGACCTGGCTGCTGGAGAAATTCAGCAATCTCCTGACCCTCTATTTAAGTAGTGGAGGAGCCACAATTATCATGAAGGTCTTTCTCCTCATTTTGCTAGATCTGGGCATGCATTACAGCCTTACAGCATGTTACAAAAACATCAAACCTGCCATTTCAGTAGCAACTCTTTCTAAATTCTGAAGAATTCATTCAATTTAACAGACAAAGCAAATAAAAGACGATATACACAATGAGTATATGTGTGTACAAGAGCTATCATTAAACTAAAATTAATGGAAAGGTAAATATCACATACCAAATCATAGACAACTGCTTTTTCTGTCACTTCACATGGACCCCTCCTACAGTTCTGTCTAGGCATCAGTTAAGACCAATATTTTATCTTTCCTCTAGTAAAACACTTAACTCACTTGAGAAATTTAGTTGGGCTTTAGTATTTATGTAAAAACACATTCCCACTTCAAAAACAGTCAGATCCCAAACACTCCTCCAATCAGATCAGGATGAAAAAATAAGATTTCCAGCACTGCCTCTGAGATAATAAAAAAAAAAAGTGTCTGAAATTTTGTCACTGGTTCCTGTAAAATACAAAGTGGTGTATCACATATAATACAGACACTCTCACAGTCAACCCATAAACTTACAAAACTAAGCCAAAATCTTTGATAATTCTAGTGCACAAACACAGATATTTAAACATCAGGTGTTGGATAAATTAAATCACTCTTAATAAAACAGCAGCAGAATTGTTTACTTCAGCTATACAGAAACCTCAGTGAAATAAAGTGATCCTTGTGAAGAATACTGTTAAGTTTCAAAGACACCATCATTTCAAGCGAAATCTAACAGAGAAGAAGAATAAGGACTCCTTCTTTAAAATTCATTTTGGAAGGTTGTATGCAGAATTTTTTCATTATATATCCAGTGCATCATATACAAAGCCTATTCTTCACATTAATGAATCTGCCTTTGCTTTTCAATATTAATGAAGGGCCCACCTACCCCAGACAAAATCCATACTTCTTTTTCTCCACTTCTTGTTGCACCTATATATAACAAATTACAACTGATGTCTCAATGAGTTTGTAATACAAATGTACAAGACAAAACAAAAAAAAAAAAACAAAAAAGAAAGAATGAAACATTGTCCCTGTGTTATAAGAAGGTCTATAGCACAAGATGAAATAATTTACTCATAGTTATACTCAACGGTAGGAACCAAATCAAAGTGAAGCTAATACCTCTATTACAAGAATATTTACTTTCCTAATTCTTCACTTTTTCCTTTCTTAGTGCTCAAAAGACTTAAAGGAAAAAATCTGGTATTTTAAATATGTATTTTTTTTTTAAACAAGGAAAATTTACTATCAGCAAGTTAACTTAAATTTGTGATCTTTCTAAAATATGATTAATAAAAAGCCAGTAACTTAATGGATTCTTCTGGCATTTTGCAGGTAAATACCTATTTTTCAGCATATATGGAACAAAGCTTATTAGTTAGCCAGCAGAGAAAGGTGAGAACTTTATGTGGCTGTCTTCTTTCATACTTATCATGCAACTCATGTTCCACGATCATGAAATATATTTATAGCAGTCGAGAAGTAACTGACATTTCATAACCATGGGAAATTTTAAATAACGATTTAGATAATCGAATCATTGTTAGTAACCTGTGCTGAAGTTTGTTTCTAAAGGTGACTGGTAAAAAAAAACACAAATGGAAAGAGCCCTGAACACAGTAAAGAAGGTTAAGTTTTGCACAGCTTCTCTAGCAATTTAGTGATACAACAAATTGCTAATCTTCTAGTCTCCCAGACACATTACAGAACAACCCAACGCTGTACCTTGTGTCTTGAGCCTTCACAAGCTATTAGTTAGACTCTAATAGTAACTAAGGTTCTTTTGCAATTCTACTGCAGACACTCGGCAATTTTCAGGGGTTTACTGTGTCTTTGAGAGTCTGGCTCAGCCTGTCTACAACATCTATATAGTGATTGTGCCTGCTTTTGCATCCTGAATAAGTTATGCTATCTAGTACAATGGCTGGCTACCTTTCCTGATTAATGCAATATATAAGTAGCAGGGCCTTCATATTATAAAGACTTTGCATCTGAGGATATACACAGGTTTTGTCAGACCGGCAACCAGGAACTCGGATAAAAGAATTGTTTCCTTTGCAGCTTTCTTCAAGCAGTGGCCATGCAAAGGGTCTGGTGGAGTTAGGCAGGTACGGTCTTAGTAAATGTACAGAAAACATAACAAAAAAGTTGCTGCATCAGCAAAAAAGCAAAGGAAGTTTCAAACTGAAATGCAAAAGTAAAGAAGTTCCTTCTTGCCATTTTTTTCTCTCTCTCCTGTATTTATTGATTTACATATCTTTTAGTTTGGGCTTTGAGGTTGTATGAGAAAATATTCTGTATCGCTGTCAGCAGTTCTATTTCATTTTATGAGGTGCTCATATGTTTTCTTGGTTTTTAACTTTCTTATTCCCCCAAATCAAATAATGTGACAGTTAGATGTTTCAGTGTATCACAGAATCACAGAAGGGTTGAGATTGGAAGGGACCTCTGGAGGTCATCTGGTCCAAATCCATCGCTTAAGCAGGGTCACCTAGAGCTGTTTAACCAGGACCATGACCAGGCAGCTTTTGAGTATCTCCAAGGATGAAGACTGCAACGTTCGTGAGCAACCTGTGCCAGTGTTCAGCCACACACACAGAAAAAGTGTTTCCAGATATTCAAAGGAAGCCTCCTGTGTTTCAGTTTGTGCCCATTGTCTCTGGTCCTGTCACTGGGCACCTCTGAAAAGAGCCTGGTTCCATCCTCTTTGCACCCTCCCTTCAGCGATTTACAGACATTGATGAGATCCCCCTCGAGCCTTCTCTTCTCCAGGCTGAGCAGTCCCAGCTCTCTGAGCCTTTCCTCAATGAAGAAATGCTCCAGTCCCTTAATCTCCTTCATGGCCCTTTGCTGGACTCTCTCCAGTGTGCCCATGTTTGTCTTGTACTGAAGAGCCCAGAACTCGACACAGCAATTCAGGTGTAGCCTCACCAGTGCCGAGCAGAGGAGAATACCAATAGCACAAAAATTTGAAAAGAAGAGGAATCAAAGAAGTATCCAAACTGGGGCAGGGGGTGGGTGATGCTACAACAAATCACTTTTATATTTCTGCCTGGTTTGGATACCTCATTACCTGCTGGTATTAAGGGGATTTAGAATATGACTGCCAATAACCACCAGAGTTACCTAAAAAGCAGAATTCACATGAAATGATTTCATGCTGCAATGTCACTACCCCAGACTGTTACTTAACAATATTTAAATGCTAGCATTTTAACAGCATTAAAATATTAAATAACATTAAAACCATTTAATAACATTAAAAATAGTATTAAAACATTAGTGTGATTATCAGGAAAAGAAGTATTTCCAGAAGAGCAATGGTGAAATGATAAAGAAAACACTGGAAAACAAAAATAAAAGACACTTTTCTCCAAGAATACTGTGTTTACAAATTATATTACTGTTAGTAAAGGAATAATGAATTCCTATACTGAGTTAAAAACATCTGAAACCTATATTATTTGTGCCCTTTTAAAAGCAGATAAATGGACAGATGTTAGCTCTACACATTGTCAAAGTTTTGCCTTTTGCCAGGGTTATGACAACTAGAACCAATATGAAACTCCAGGCTGAAGTATCTAACTAGGGAAGATCAATGGAAAATGAAATTACAAAGAAACTCATACACAGTTCAAGCATCTGTGAACGAAATTGCTATTTATATGTATTCTGAATTAGCAAGTATAAATAAAAATGCCATTAGGAAAAAAAGGAGCTGGCTGTAGATAGTTTACATCAACTATCAGCAACCTCCAGCCTGAAGGTTTTGGATTTGAAACCCACATTAAAGCACTTAGAAGAGATAAAAAAAGAACTTAAGTCAGAACAGGAGCTGAAGCACTGACTTCTCTGAGAAGAGTGCTATAATTTCTAAGTTATAGGGAGAGGTGTAATTCTTTGTCATGTAATGAAAATATCCTTACTTTACATAATCTATGGTCCCACATTTTAAGTTATTTTCCTTAATAATAACAAGAGCCATAAAGACCAGCTTCAGTCCAGCACATTTCAAACTTGGAGCTGACTTTGAGTCTAATCCACGCCATCTATTTTCAGAGAATTTACTACCTTTTCATAGAAATGTAGATTTTTTACTAGAACTTTGCCTATTTTACATGAACTACTGTCATCTGTCTCATATTTTAACCAGTATTATTTACCCAAGATCACCCAGGAAGATATAAAGTGGAAGTCCAGTATCTGAAAAGCACTTTTCTTCTCTGCCAAGTATGCAATTCTATATCCCTGTATGTTCAAATACTATACTACACATGCACTGTTTTCAAGACCTTTGAAAACCGAGGCTTTCAAAGTCCTTCACAAACATTACAGAATTTATTCTCGTAACAGTTTAGCGACAGTTTTGTTTTGCCCTTCTTAAACTACATATTTATATACAACTGAGCTTGTGGTCGGATGTCAGGCATTCTGTCTGAAAAGCTTCTAACTTCAACTGAGGCTGTTTATAGGCGGTTAGATGAATGACAGAGTTCAGCAGGAATCCTCTGGCTGAGGCATTTATTTGCCTTTTCCATTGGTTTAGACCACAGATGGGAAACTGATGGGCAGGGCAGAAAAGCAGTTTGCTGAAATAATACCAGATACCTGGGAGATTTAAACCTATTGTCCTCAGTTACTGAGGGCTATCCTTACTATTGACACAGCCTATTTCTATTCCTGTATTCAGTGGGCAGGATCATAAATTTTCCTGTGCAAAAGAAGTCTTATGTTAATAATGTGCCTATGGTGGATATATTACAGTGACCATATTTTTAAAAGATGAGGAGGAAAAAAAAGAGTATTAAGAAAAACTAAAAAGAATGCAAGATCCCATGGGTCACTTGATCTTTTGCCCTTCTAACAATCTCAAGTGAATCCAGAATAGCTGCCTACTTCAGTTCTTAAGTTTGCATCAACTATCAAGTAATTAACCTTAAAGAATGTACTGAATACATTACTAGTTCAATTAACATTGTTACAGATAAACACAGTGCTCTGAAATTTCCCATCCCACGACCTTGGAAATCTCCCAGGGTAACTGTAAAAGACCAGTTGCAGAGGTCATTTCAAACGCATCTAACAAAGCTCAGAAAAATACACTATAGGGAACAATACTGCCATAAATAGGGAATTCAGCTAACTGCAAATTAATAGACCTTTTGCATCTCTAATTTGTATGGGTTTATGAAAACATATCATTTAATAACTTTGTAAGTCTGCTATCCTGTATATTATTGTACCTTTTTCATTATAACTCTCAGCCTTCGAAAAAAGAAAAAGCCACCAGCTTTTGCACTAAACCAACCACCTTAAAATAAGGTTTTGTAATAACAGTTAAAATAATTCTGAAATAAGAAGTATTCATAGAATTTGTTACCATATTTTGAGATGAGTAGTCAGGAAATACGCCTTCGGAGTGACCAACATTCCAAAACTATCCAAGGAAGTTAGGAAGACCAAGAACAGTTCCTTTTTTTCATATATATTTTTTTTATTATTGCCTTCCTTTGCAATCAATTTATATTGCTAAAGCATCACATCAAATACTTGTCCATCTTTACATAACTTTCTATGGCTGACGCCATAAACTGCCAGTCTGAAAGACTGGCAGCTCCAAACTAGTATTTTTACTAATTGCTATCTTATGCATCTTTCCTGTTACTTATTTATGCTGCAGGTTAGCTTTACTCTAATGTTTGTTTCATTAGTTTACTCTTGGAGACATTATATACACTGTCACCATAATCTTCAAGCATGTCTGGACAGCAATGCAAGTAGAATATGACTAGAATTTATTTCAGTCTTCAAAAACAGTTCTTTCCCGTAGCAAAGGTTATTTATGACTCATCCTGTACATAATGACATATAAATGTAACTTCTATACACACCACTGACTTCTTAATAATAAATTCAATCAATTCAATCATTATGAAACAACAAGCACAAATTAATAACATAATGTCCCTTTTTTCTCTAACTATCATGGAGGTGTTCTTTCATAAAATTGTAACTCAAATATTCTCAAATATTGTATGGTTTCTTGATTTTTATATTTCTTTTACGTTGTCAAAGTTCACTCTTTCTATCCACAAAGTTCACTCTTCCTGAAGAGTGACTTTCACCAGCAAGGTAATACATGCTCCGAAATTTGCAGTGTTGTAATCTTAATAGCAATCTTTGTAGCAGCTACTACTAATAATGGTAAAATATGATTTTCTCTCTATTTGCTAAAAAATATTCCTTGTGTAATTACTATATGGAGTCTTATAATGTTTCTTATTAGGCAAATATACATAATTCCACAGATTCAGATTGCAAAAGGAGGTGGTAAATAAGTGAAATGTTAAGCTTGGTAAAAGCAAAGAATATCAACCTTTCCATCTTCTTATGCTGCAAGAAAAAAAGAATATTCCCTCATTTCTTACAATTACTGTAGCGTATATTCAGAAATTGGGAATGTTAGTCCACAACTACATACTCCTTGGGTCTGACTCCTGATTTTAACTATAAGCTGTATTTGTCTTGTCATACACTTCTCATTCTTTCCCCTTAAAATTTTAGACTCTCTCCTCTTGTCTGCTACGGGCTTGGAATTTCTTAAGTAAAAAAAAAAAAGATTAGATCTTTAAAAAAATTACATCCTCCTTAGACTGGAGATCAGAAATGATGTTGATGCACTGTAATTCTCCAGGTAGAGCTCTTCAGTGGCTGCAGACCCATCTCTGCAAGAGATTCAAAAGCATAAACTTTCCTATTGTTCTTACTCCAAAATATTCAGGGACTGTATTTGTTCTCATTCATTAATTAAACTTTATAATTATCATTTTCTTTTTTAAAAAAAAAATAAATCTGTGGCCACCTTTCTTTTCACAACCACATAACATTTTAAAATCTTGGTTGTTCAGTTTTGGTGCAAATCAATCAGGAATGGTCAACAAGAGTTTGTGACCAATCTTCCAAAAATATTTCTATAACTATTTTTTGATCATGTGGACAATGACATAAGGAAGAATATTTTGCAGCAGGTGAAATTAGTAACATAACATCGGAGGAAGAGTTTATACCCACAAAAAAAAATTGCCTAGTTTTCTTTAATTACACATCATAAAAAAGCTGGACAGTAAAATTTAAGTTTGATGATTGATGTAATGACTCATTTCTGTTTCTTGATGGTAATTTACTATATATTACTATATGTAAATTGCTTTTTAAAGTATTCACTGAAATCTTGAAAACAAATAAAGAATAACTTTTACTAAAACAAATAAATTCAGAATTATCGTCTTCAATACAACTTATCTATGAAAAAGCTTATTAAAGACAGCACATTCTTGCTGATATTAACTACATTTATCTATTAAATTAAACATAGCAAGACATATCAATTGTGTTCAAAGGCCATTTTATTAATTTGCTATGTGAAAAAGTAAATCAATTAAATCATTTATCCAAAGCTCACCAATGTTTGAAAATTCCTTTCTCCTTCTGTTCAAACTCCTTTCCAGGAGTCATACATAAACATGAAAGCTCTGTAAATGTGTTGCGGAAGACAGAGTGATGGATTGCCTTGATCATTCGTGCAAAAATTACATTTAGTATTCAGAATAAGGTTTTTGAACTACATGATGAAACAAATTTTTAAAAAAACTTGACTCAAATATTAGAATGTGCATGAATTTATCTTTTATCTTCTAATAGCATTTATCTTAATCTCTTCTTCAAATTGCATATTCAAATCCAGTTGGATGATACACCTTTAGATGAAATTATGTATTGATATGGACCTCTTAGGGACTATAGATCTTTGAAAAGAGTGCAGATTTTAAAAACTCAATCACTCAGCTTGAAGTAAGGAAGAGTGTTCCCAGCTAAAAGTCAGGTTTCCCAAGCTCTGTGATTGCAAGGCACTAAGCAAAGAAGTCACTGCTGAGCAATTTAGAGACATTTCAGATACCTATACTATCTTTGATAGTCAACTCCTGTGTTTTATTAGTATGCACAAGCATACATACATGCAGGCTAGAAATATGTATTTTGGTATCACACACAGCTTTTTCACAGATTTCATTTAGTCTTTTCAGCTTTTACAGGATTATTCATTAAACATGGATTTTACTATCCACAAACATCACTAGTTATTTCTTTACAGATTAGTCTTTGATTGCATAATGCCACCTACTCACTGAAAATTTAGTCAGTAAGGCACTGTTACTCCACCTTGCTCAACAGAAGCAACACATAGGAAATAGGAAAAGAAAAATGTCTCCAGACCATAGTAACACTCTCCTGTGTAAACATAATGATTATTATTATGTTCATTATGTACCCAGTAGAAGTAGACATTCATGAGTAGTACATGCATCACACATAGAAATTAATGCTCTGGTAAAAAACCTCATCACTGTGCGTTTTTTTCTTAAATTCACATTATATGGCATCTTCTTTAAAGATTCCAATCTACATTCTATGTAGGTAATAAAAAAAAAACAAGGAACTGTATTGTGTTACACTTGACTCCTGCCCTACCTTCCTAAGAAGCAGATGAAAATGATTGCAGATAATGAGTAATAGCAGCTATACAACAGTCCTCTCGGGCAATAACAATTGTTTTAAGAACTGGTTCATGAACATAGAAGTGTGCATCCTTGAAAAAACACAGTTTTTCCATGGACACGCTATTACTACAAAAGGAATATTATGACAGTTATGCAAATAATACAACTGGTCTTGAAACTTTTAGGCTCCCCCAGCAGAAATTCATAATATGCCTTAAGTGACTGATAGTATCACTTTACAGGTCCTGCTATAAAAAGTGATTTCTTCTTGAAAAAATCCATTCTACCTATAAATTTTCTGGCTTGTATCAATGGATATGGAACTGGATTAGCCATGGGTCATCACTGTGAAAAAGAAACTTATCCGTAACAGTAAAAAGAACTGATGGTGACTGTCAATGATCCAATAATGCAATCACAAGCACCATCTTTGCCTAAGTATTTTTTATTAACAAAATTCTATTATCTTTCGTCTAGGGAGAGATGGTGGTGATCCTGGGCAAACTCTTATTAATGGAGGTAAAACTTATGCATGCTTTTTATCACAGTCCTCTCTAAGGACAGAAGGGAAGAATTTGAATCTTCATAGACAGATACAGAATTTTAAAAAGGAAAAAAGGCATAACAACCTCATTATGAATTTAGAAACAAAGTATTCTTTCAAGTTCACAGTTAAATCATTCTACAAATAATACAGGAAAAAAATGTTTTTGTAGAGGAATTTCTTGTGGAGCAGAGGTGCGGTATAACTTTAAAAACGTGGACAACCCAGCTTAGGCCTAAACAAAGGCTCTGTCCTTGAGGCTGCCTTGGAACACAGGGAGGAGGAGGTTTTATCTGTTTTGTGAGAGCTTTGCGAGATGCTTGGCTGGAGGTGCTGGGCCCGGGGGGAGAAGGGGGGGCGAGAGCCGCTTGCTTAGTGGAATGGCACTACCCAATAAAACGCTGGCGCGTGTAAACCTGTAACTGACCAACTCTGTTAAGGGGCAGGCGCGGGGACGCTGCTGAACTGTATATATTGAGCTGTCCGGAGCAATAAAGAGAGGACGATCTGTAGCCATATTGGTGTGATGATTGTTAACTTGGCCGGCTCTCCGAAGGGACCCTCTTCATGTTTTTCCAGTAAAATGAGAATTTTTTAGAAGAGATAGCATGTCTGTAGAGAAGCAAGGTGTGAAAAGCAAGGTATTTACTTTAAAAGGCTGGAGAAGAGGAATCTGAAAAGAATGAAACTGGAACAGGTTGCCCGGGGAGGCTGTGGATGCTCCATCCCTGGAAGTGTTGAAGGCCACACTGAATGGAGCCTTGAGCAACCTGATCTGGTGGGAGAAGTCCCTGCCATGGCAGGGGGGTTGGAACTAGATGATCTTTGAGGTCCCTTCCAACCCAAATCATACTATGATTCTGTGATTCTACGATAGTAAATGGATTTTTAAATCATATTCCATCTATTAGATTACAATTAAACTTTTTAAAAGCAAACCCCAACTACTGTAATAGATTTAGGAATTAAATTCAGAACACCAATCTTCTTCAGGAAAAGTCAGCTACAATAGCCCAAATTATCCTCATTCTTAGATAACGCTGCCATGGTTAAAAATTGTCCATGGCCTTAATTTAATGGAAATATACAGTAGTTTTATTACTAAAAAATGCCTGTGGAAAGACCACAAACTACCTACAATGATCACTATTAGCACTGAAGACTGGAGGAGGGAGTTGGGTAATACTAGAGATCTGTTCAAAGCTGAAGACAATTTCCCTTGGAAATACAAAGATATGATCTCCTAAGTCTTAATAGAAAACATCAGTGAAGGAAAACAGACAGCTCTGAAATTATTTCATAGTGTTGACAAGCAGCCAATAAGAAGGTTAATTCTGAGTTGTCACTAAAGATTGAATTGCACAATGGATCACAATCATGACAATATGTCTGTGCAGTGGGGATGGAGAGAGAGAGAGAAAAAAAGGTTTAAGGGAATGAAAAGAAACATCAAGACTGAATTCATAGCAAATAATAAAACAAAACTGCTGACCTGATAAAATTATCAAAATAAAATTGTAACAATGAAATAGCATGTAAGACATAAGATCCCTACCATACTTTGGGTTACCAAATAAGCTATGTAAGAAAATAATTCAGTTTTAGTGTATTGCCTTTAACACTGTTAGGTTTTTTAAAAAAGTGAAAATCCTCAATTAAAAATATAATTATCAATTGAAAGGGAAGAACATCTTCAAAGTAAGAACAGGAAGACTGGAAAATATATGCTGATTATCAAATACACTGCTTGCTCCCAGCACTAAGCTGCTATCAAAACCACCATTAAGATAAAAGAACCACTGATAAGACATTGTGTGCACCTTGAAGGATAACCTCTAATTAAGGTACTGTTTTTTAAGGACGCTATAACCGTTTTTTTTTGATTTGTTACAAAAACTAAGAGATAGCTTACACTTAGTCTGATACTGTTCTTGGTCAATGACCTGTCCATGTACATGGTCTTATTTCAGCCTTTCAAGATTTTAATGCCGTGCTATGAACCCATTTATGCTTTCAGTGAAAGGTTCTACTAATTTTAAAAGGCAATTACACTGAAAAGATATTATCATCACCTATTAGATGGCTTCACTGAGCTTACTGTCTGTGTCCTAGACCAAGATGTGCATTAATCAGATGCTCATACAACATATTCCAAATCCAGTAACCACTGTAGTGTATTTTAAAATACTGGGCATGTAAGCCCATAAACAGCCCTAGTTTAGCACCTCTTCTTGATAATCCACCTAATGCCCTATTAAAGCTGGCATTTCAATACATTGTATAGGAACCAACCTGTCTTCCACTGCTGACGTGGACACACTAAGAGTGTATTTACCTATTTGTTATCGGGTGGGGTTTTTTGATTTTTTTTTTTAATCTAGTACACCAGGATACAGGTTTAGTCCAGCTGAGAGCACACAGCCTGTCTCAGGACTGAGCACTAAGGTTTTGGTTATCAGCAGGCAATATCTGCTGTCCCCTTACGCAATCTGGGCTCTGCTGTGATTTAGGAGAAAAATCACTATCTTGCAGATCAACACTAGAAGCACACTAGGTAATAATCAAGATCGAACTACCTAAATATATCAGTTGCAACATTCTGAAACATTAGTTGCTAGTTGCCAAAAAACACTAATGATTTTATTTTTAATTGCCTATGGAAAATAAACCATGTTACAATAACGCATATGGAGTTTAGGAATATATGATCAGATTGCTATTGTGACCTTAGGAAAAAGAACTCTGAGAAAATACTGCAGGCATGAATGGAGGGGATGACTTTAGCAACATATCAAATTTCTTGCTATATTGATCTTACCAGCCTTATGGTCTCTCGAACTATTTCACTGCAGTCTCAGTTTCAGAGTTCTTTTCTACAGGCTCCTCAGCATTTAGGACTGCATAGCCTGGAATTCTGATGGACCCTCAGTCTGCTGCCAGAGGAAGCTAAGTAAATGCTAAGTCCTTCTTATATTTCATGTCATTCAACAAGACCACGTTCCTCGCCAGTATTGATAAGGGATAATATATGGCAAAGGAAAAGTAAGTGGCACGAGATCCATCTTGACTAGAAGTATTAGAGTGCTCAGTAGAACAGGTAGCACACTATGTTTAGACAACATTATTTAGGGAATAAGCTTGCATAGGTACAGGAATACATTAGATGTCTAATTAATTTTCATCATCGCATTTGGGTCTGCTAAGTAAGATGCACATGAATCTAGATTAAATAAGTAGGGCTAACAGAGAGGTAAACTTTGAAGGTTAATCTGTCTAGTTAGAGCTACAGTGGGTTCCTATTATTCTTCCTAACTGGTTTTCACTTTTTAGTATCAAGGTGCTCAATTGCTGTCGCAAACTAAAAGTGGGCATACTAGGCATGGCTCCAGAGACCACAGGGTCTTCTTCTTTGACAAATGGGCTGCATGTGTGCTAATGCTCGCTCACAGGGATCAGCTACTATGAGATAACGCATCTTGCTAAAACTTAAGGTTTCACTGAAAATGAAAGTTGTACCTGGTTGCGTTTTTTTTTGTTTGTTTGTTTGTTTTTAAAAAAAGAGGCTAGAATTCAAAAATCCATACTTACTATACCATAGTGTTATCTATGGATTAAAACAAATTATCTTTATGATGTATATCATTAAATGACACTGAATTTGTCCAGGGAGTTTTATGTTCTAATACTACTTCAAGCTCCTTTTGATCATTTGAATTTAGTCTTCAGTTTCTCTAACAGGTTTAGATTAGCTAACTGGAAATATTAAGCATGGACATACTAGCATATTCATTGCAGTGATTCTTTGAGATTAGTGCAGTTGACATTTTTCAAATCTCATTCACAATGAGCTTTATGTGAGCATAATGTTACTGTGCGTTAAATCAAGCTAAGGGTGACATAGTTTAATGCTTCATAAATTCTCCAGTTTGCCATCCAAATGCACACAGCAAACTCATCTGACAAGGTGATCTGTACATCATTCCTCAGAGTGATTTATGCTGTAAGTTTCTCATTAAATTCCTTTCTTTTAGTATGCTTCATGATCATAGAATCATAGAATCATAGAATCATAGAATGTTAGGGATTGGAAGGGACCTCGAAAGATCATCAAGTCCAATCCCCCTGCCAGAGCAGGAATGCCTAGATTATGCTACACAGGAACGTGTCCAGGCAGGTCTTGAATGTCTCCAGAGAAGGAGACTCCACAACCTCTCTGGGCAGCCTGTTCCAGTGTTCCGTCACCCTCACTGAGAAGAAGTTTCTTCTCGAGTTTAAGCGGAACCTCTTATGTTCCAGTTTCAGCCCATTACCCCTTGTCCTATCAGTGGTTGTCACCGAGAAGAGCCTGGCTCCATCCTCGTGACACTCACCCTTGATATATTTGTAAACATTAATGAGGTCACCCCCCAGTCTCCTCTTCTCCAAACTAAAGAGCCCCAGCTCCCTCAGTCTTTCCTCATAAGGGAGATGCTCCACTCCCTTCATCATCCTAGTTGCCCTGTGCTGGACTCTCTCCAGCAGTTCCCTGTCTTTCTTGAACTGAGGGGCCCAAAATTGGACACAATATTCCAGATGGGGTCTCACCAGGGCAGAGTAGAGGGGAAGGAGAACCTCTCTTGACCTACTAACAGAGCATGTATAGAAACATGCCTTGAGCCCCCAAGCTTCAGAACTATACTAATTTTTTCTTTTTATCGGCACAGTAACAGACTACATACCATATATGATGATACTCCAAAGAAGCAGAGGTAAACACTAAATTCTGCTTTACTGGGAAAGCGATAATACACTGTGGCTTGAAGTTCGTACATCTAATCTTGCTAAGTTAAGTTTCAGAGACCTAACACTCTAGGGAAGGTGTCAAAGGGATGGAAAAGAGAAAAAGGGTATGTTTCTCGGAAAAAAAAGCATCATATTCAAAATGCAGCTCAACGGCTTATTACAGCAGGTTACTAGGAATTCATTGCTCCAGGATCCCTCCCTCTGAAATGGAATAGTCCCTAATGTTGTCCTCATTTTCTGTCTCTGTGAACAGCCTCAGCTCATAAGTTGCTTTTTCTGCAACAGTAATAGTTTTGCTCCACTGAAAAAAATGAAACAGGTGGCAAACAAATGAAGGTTTGCATCTAATGGAGATAGGTATAGATGCTGGAAGAATAAAATAAAAAATTCCATTGCTGAAAAAAAAAAAAGAGCCTCCATCTTGATTTTAGTTTAAGGCAAAGCTAATCTATTCAAGACAATTTTTTAAAGATTAAAAGATTAATATGCAGGTTGCTTTATAGGTCAGCAAGAACTATATTTGGTCATATATGTAAACATCTCTAATTAGACTGATACAAGTTCATTAATGTTTTGGGCACAATATAAGAATTTACATAGAATTTGTAAAGTGTTGACAAAGGTAATAACGAATGCTCATCAAGCGTTACCGCAATTACAAATTTAAATAGAGAGATGCTTATCAAAAGCACCTACTGAGCTCCTACTGTCTCGTAATTACCTATTAGACGTGTAATATGCTCCCCACATTCACAGATCATTTATAAAACCTCAGCAATTGGAAATTTAAATATGAAGCATATCCAATATCACATGTTTGCTCTTTAAACCCAAGGACATGGATTCAAAATTTATAGAAATTAAATTTGGGGGTTAGGTCAGTTTCTTTGATTCTTTATACCAATGCATTATTAACATTTGTCCTCTTATTTCACTGGAAAAAAATTTAAAATATATTGGCATACCTGAATTTGAGATTAACAGCTTCTCATCTGAAAAGGTGATCTTTGAACAATGCAACGGCAGACAGGTTAAGCAAAGACTGACTGCTAGCTGAGGCAGCTGTAAGACACTGAGATAAAGGGTTATTTTGAAATGTTTTGCATGGGTTTTTTTACCAAAACAGACTTGGTGACAGCAGTTTTCCATCTTACTGACAAGCTTTCCTTACTTTCATAGAAAGGTGCTTCTTCTTGGATCTCAGCTGATGTTTCAAGGACTATATAAAAATACTAAGTTATACTGAATTATATATAAAAATTTCTGTTGCTTTACAGTGAGGATCAAAAAAGGGGAAATGTGCACATGCTAGATTTTAAAGCAAATGCTAAAAAGTAACGTTTTTACAAAGAAAACTCTCAGGGTCACAAGATGTAATTGTGTCTCAGGACACAAGATGTAATTAGCTTTCTTCACCCCACTCAATCCTCAAGATAATGAAGTTGTGCCATCTACCTCTGCAATTTCAACATTTTAGTAGGAGTTAAAACCCTCATGTTGTTAAGTAACATCTTTATAAAGAAGAGGGAGATGATGAAAGTGTTGAAAGCTTATGGGTAAGAGTCAAGGGACATGCAAACATGGGAGATACTGTTGTTGAGGACTTCTACAAGCAGCTGGAAGTAGCCTCAAGATCACATGCCCTGGTGCTCATGGATGACTTTAGTCACCCTGATATTAGCTGGAAAGATCACACAACCAAGCATAACCACTCAAAAAGATTCCTGCAGTGCATTGATGACAACCTTCTGCTGTAGGTGGCTGAAGAACCAATGACGAGAGGTGCGAAGTTGGACCTTGTATTAACAAATGAAGAAGGTCGGGTCGGAGATGTTAAGGTTGGGGGCAGTCTTGGCTGTAGTGACCATGACATGTTAGAGAAGAGTACGGAAAAAAGTGGGTCTATGCTAAACGAGGTGGGAGATACAGTAACAGAGGACGCAGAAATGGCAGAATTGCTGAATGCCCTCTTTGCTTCAGTCTTTACTCCTAAAATCAGCCCTCAGGAATTCCAGTCACCAGAAGTAAAGGAGCAAAACTAGAGCGAGGAAGACTCTCCACTGGTCAGTGCAGATTGGGTTAGAGACCTCTTGGAGCAACTGAAAACGTGCAAATCCATGGGCCCCGATGGGCTGCATTCACATGTGCAGAGAGAGATGGCTGACATTGTTGCTGAGCCCCTCTCCACCATTTTGAAAAAATCATGGAGAATGGAAGAGATGCCTGAGGACTGGAAGAAAGCCAGTACCACTCCAGTCTCCAAAAAGGGCAAGAAGGAGGACCCAGGCAACTACAGATCAGTCAGCCTCACCTCCACCCCTGGAAAGGTGATGGAGCAGCTCTTTCTGAAGGCCATCCCTAACCAAATGGAAGAAAAGAAGGTTATCAGGAGTAGCCAACATGGATTTACCACAGGAAAATGCTGCTTGACTAATCTGATATCCTTCTATGAAGGTGTGACCAAATGGGTAGATGGAGGGAGAGCAGTGTATGTCACATATTTTGACTTCAGTAAAGCTTTTGGTACTGTCTTCCATAACATCCTCGTAGGTAAACTCAAGAAATGTGGGATAGATGATTGGACTGTGAGGTGGATTGTTAACTGTCTCAGCAATAGAGTTCAGAGGATTGTGATCAGTGGCACAGAGTCAAGCTGGAGGTTTGTGGCCAGTGGCGTTCCCCAGGGATCAGTACTGGGTCCAGTTTTGTTCACTATCTTCATCATGAACAGTTTATTAACATGAGAGCCTAATCCTGTCACTTTGTGTCATGGAGCCCTAAGTCACTGATTAAATTTCTGTTGTCGACCATAACTCAGTATTGAGAAAGAATTGTGAGCAGTTCACAAGGTCAGGTCACGGTTACAAAGACAGTGAGACAATCCAATAGTCAAAAGGCACACCACTAGTAGTTGCAGAAGCTACAAGACTTAAGTGGTGAATTGTCAAAAAGTTCTCACGTCTTCAGAATCTATGTTTTTGAAGCACCCATCTGCACCTTCTGTCTTCTTTCATGCTTAAAGGGGTTAGAATGGGAGAGAAAGAGGAAGAGAGAAGAAGAAGGAGGCATGCCAAGAAATCTGGAATCTAAGCATTCTATCATTTGGACAGAATGAAATGGCACGCACAAGGCATCTCTTCTTAATCTAATGCTTCCATGGATGATGATTTCTACATTTACCAGAATGATTAAAATTAAACTTCTCCTAACCATGTTTTAAACTGTGTTGTTAGGGTGCAAAACCAGTGATTTTTTCACTTACTCAGACAAATGGGTGAGCCAAGACAGAATCATAACCAGCTAAATCTTGACATGAAAACTAAATCAAGAAAATTCCAGGAGAAGCTGAGGAAAATATTACTTTTTAAGCTCCACAGGTTATTATTTTATTATTATTATTAGCAGTAGTAGTGTAAATGGATGGTTTGCTTAAAAACCAAGCCTCACTTGATCTGCTTTTAACTGAAATTTGATTTTCTGGAAATGCCACTAGAAGAGGCGTAGTCATGTTTAATTGAAGCTTCTTCTTCTAAACCACTTCGCTTTGGTCATACATATATATCTTTAAGTGATGTGATATAAAATATATCTGTGAATCATCTAAGATTAAGGTCCAAGGTTATTAAGAATACTCCAGATTCAGTAGAATCTGGAGATTTGGCTCAGTCTTGTACATTCCAGCACTGAACATCTGTAAAGGAACTTCTGCAGAAGTCGATGTGATATTAATCTACAAAGATCTGACTGCTACCACTTAATTTCCTAGCTGGAGTGTAGTTTGACCAATGTAATCCAATACTACAATTGTACTCTGATGCTGAGGTTGGTAAATTACATTTCAGAGGATTTTTCTAAAAGCATAAAGCATTAACAGTCAAAAAGTCAAAACTTCATGAACATGTATATGCCATATGCCACAGATTCATAGAGATTCATTTTTAGGGAACTTTGGAAACAGTCTTCTGCATTCCATTATGATCTTCAAAGGCAGAAGATGAAACATCAGTAATTTTTGACAAGTTAGAACCGCTAATGGAAAGCACGAGTGTGCACAATTTTTATATGTATTAACACAGGAATAAAAATGGGCATGAAATCTGACACACCCTCGGGACATGGCAGAATTCAGAAGCTCTGTTCAACGACTTTTTAGGCAGTGGAATAGAGAACTGATGGATGGCATCAGTTGTGTGGCCTGCATTTATTGGAGATGCACTCTATTGCCCACCACTATACATAGTACTGAGCCTAGTATTTAAAAAAACCCAAGCAATTACTTGTAAAATGAAAAAACCACAACATTATCACTCTCAGCTCTGAAACTCACTCCTTGGCAAAATAAAAAAAAAAAAAAATAAATACAGAGAGTCTCTATCCCTATCACTGAACTAAAGCAAAAAAAAAACCTCTGGAGACTGATTGTGATGGCAAGACTTAGTGAGTTCTTGACTTCTGTTGTTATTGTCTTGCACATCAGCAACACTGCCTCACAGAAATCTGTTATCGAAAAATCTGCACTTTTAGATATATTTGTGTGTAATCCCTGCTGACGACAACACAATTTAAGGGCTCATACGGAGAACAGAAACAGCATTCTCCACATCTCTTCCTTTGCAATTGCATCCTGGCTGCTTATACAATAAACATTTAGTACTGTTTTCCTAAAGGCTTTCAAATGTTTAAGTATTTCATGAACACTGCAAACAGAAGAAAAATATTATTTGCAGTCAAGAAAATTAAAACAGCTGACAAGTACCACTCACTTCGAGACTTTAATTTAATTTTGGTTGCATTTACATGTAAATTCACCGTCACACAAGAATACAGAGCTTCTTGGATTCAGGGATGAAAAAAAACCCTCCAGACAATTCATCTTTATTATACGAAAGAAGAAAAAAAAAAGGAGATAAAGTGACAAAGTATGGTGTGGGTTTTTTTTCCCCAGCTAAAAGCTGGTAAAAGAAGGATCAGGATCAAGAGAGTGTAGTGTTCTGCACTTCCAGGAGACAAAGCATTTCCCACTATGTCTTTACTTCCATAAAGGACACATACAACAGGAAAGTTCTGTTATGCAGAAACATTCCCAGAAACTCAGAATATGCAGAGACATTGTCTACATCTTGCTCATCTTATCACTTTGCTTCTTGGAGAATCGTGTTCTCAGAAACTACAAGTCATGTTGAGGAAGCACTCGGAAGCCATCGCACTCCTTAAATAGTGTTACTTGCATTACAATAAGGGTCTCCACTGACCAGTCCTGCAGTGCTGAAGGAGAATTTTTTTTACCATCCATTACTGCTATCAACAGAAGAGATCTCAGCAGATGTCTGGCTCACTCTTCTACTGGCAATCCTAATAGACCTCTCAGGGAAATGTCTCACCATTATGATCACCTTAGAACAGTACTAAATAAATCCCCTTCCAATAGACCAGCAATAAAAATTTAGCTTCAGGTATTGGAACCTATAAATAGGGTTAACTGCAAGAGACATGCACATGTATTCCATGATCTTCACAAGCTTGTTTGCTTCTGAGTTTGAAGTTCTGTTCTTAACTAATAAAAATGCTAATGGTTGATTAAATTATAGTAATCCTTCAATTTGCAGTCATTTCATCTATATATATGTAAAAAGTAAATCTTTTAGAAACAGATTATAGGTCCTCATTTGTATGACATACCCTTAAGGGAGATCAGATCCCACTGCAGGTATACCAAAAAAAAAGGTAAAAAGAAACCACTAGAAGCATTGAATCTTAGCAACATGAAGAAAAAGTTCTTTTTTTTTTCCTTATATTTTTCCGCTACAGTGAACTTACACATTTCTTAGTTGTAGCCTTCAGGCTTTTGAATTTCAGGAGACTGATAGAAGCCATTCCTGAAAGATAAAGCCTCAATGATTGTATTTTTCATCTGGGCTTGTATACATTCAGCTCTGGGATCTCCAACATAAGAAAGATATCGACCTGCCTGAGAAGATCCTGGGGAGGGCCATGAGGATGATCAGGTGTCTGGAGCATGTCCCTTATGAGGACAGGCTGAGAGATCTGGGGCTGTTCAGCCTGGAGAAGAGAAGGCTCCAGGGAGACCTTATAGCATCTTTCCAGTACTTAAAGGGGGCTTACAGGAAAGATGGGGAGGGACTCTTTATCAGAGACTGTAATGACAGGACAAGGGGTAACAGTTTCAAACTGAAAGAGCAGATTTAGATGAGATACTAGGAAAAAATTCTTTTCTGTGAGGTTGTTGAGGCACTGGAACAGGTTGCCCTGAGAAGTTGTAGACCACCCATTTCTGGAGGTGTTCAAGGCCAGGTTGGATGGGGCTTTGAGCAATCTTGTTTATTATTTATTATTAATAACCTAGGAGATTAATTATGTAATTTCTCTTTATTTAATATATGCTACATCAGAATAATATCTTTGAAACAACAGTATACTAATAATGTAATTTAAGAGGTATAACACTGAACTGCTTGCTAACTTTCTGTGTGGGCAACCTGTCAAACATTAGCAGATACACTTAAATATCTGTCATATCAATAGTGCAAATTATGGGAGTTTTAAGACCACAATTTGTATTTGCCCTTAAAACCTTATTTCTTATTCCACATTAAGGTAGAAGGATGTGGCAATAGGAGGAACGGGTAATCTGGTTATCTGTGGGAATTTTCAAATGTGTCTTTGGAGCAGTACTAAGGCATAATAAGTAGCCAAAAAGACTTGACTTTGTTTTTCCACTCCATTCCACTCTCACTGGGGCATTTATGCAGTCTAATTTACGAAAGTTTTTTAACATCCCAAGGTTTTTTTCTATTCCTCAACATTCTTGACAATTTTGAGGTAAATGTAGAAAAACACACGCAAATAAACAAAAAGGTGGCTACATAATCCCCCTCAAAAAAGCAAAAAGCCATCTTTCTTCAAAAACAAAAGTTATATTGAAATATTCTTTTAAATTTTATGTTCTGTTCGAAAAAGGTGAATAATAAGGGTATAAAGTGTACCTTGCATACTATCCATATATTTACATACTAATTAAAAAAGCTTTCCTTGAAGACTACTAAAGCATTTTGAAGATGCGTAGAAAGACTTGATCTGAAACAGACATTTTGGACATGGATTTTCATTAGATAGCTAATCAGTCAGGATAATCAAAGATTCCAAAATTTTCAAAGCACTGTCAAAATATACCTAGATTGATCTTCATGCTCAAATTTCCATTCCAGTTATTTTGGATGCCACAGATACACTTCCGCTGTTTCACAAAAGGATAAAATAATTTTGATCTGCAGGTGCTGCATTAGAGATTGTTTCAAATATGACTGCACCTATACAACACATAACCCAGCCTTTCTGGAATATGCCCTTGCAAGATGTTTTACGTTTTCAGGAAAAAAAAAAAAAAAAAGAGAAATATTTTGATATTCATGTGGCTTAGATTGTTTGAATGTTTATGAGTTTCTTTCACAAGGAAAAAGTACCCTGTGAAGAGGAAATTACAGAATATGAAACTGCTAGTAATGTTTTTACCTTTTCTTCTCTCTTTTGGTAGTATTACTCTTTAGCTCTTTTTAATACAGTATAGTATTTAGAGAGAACAGTTGGCAATTAATATACAAAGGTAGAGAGGATTAATTTTCAGTCTGCTGTATACTTCATAAAAGGGACAAGAAAGAAACGAAAATAATTTTTCTATGCAAAACCACATGTTTGGGACTTAACAGGCATCGAGCTTTTATATGAACTGTTAATGACACACTCAAGGGTATAAAATTCATTGCATGAAACTGGAATAAAAGAAGCCTATTTTTATCTTTAAGAAATGCATACAGTTGTACTCTCTTTCCTCAGTTTATGAATGAATAAATATGTGGGTAATTATTATTTCTACATGAAACACTATGTAGAGTGTTTCCATACATACACGTAGATTATGAATCTCTCAAACCACAAGTGATTAAATGTCATGCATCTATATTCTTGCTACCATAAGCCCATATGTTGATGGCAAAGCTTGTCATCTTTAGGTGTTTGTTGGGTTTTTTTTGGTAAACAGTGAAGAGAATTCTAGATTTGCACACAAAAGCAGGAATAATTCAAGAAAACCAGAGTTTTAAATGTTCCTGTAGCTTTAGCAAGGATAGCAAGACTGGAAAGGTCTCTTGGTTACTGTAATTACGAGAGCACAGGGATACAAAACAAAGAGGTACTTTTTTATTTACTGGTCTTCTACAATGTTGTCCTGATTATACAAAGGCTTAGCAAGTATTTGCCATGTTTTTATCTACCATGGGGAATTGGGAAATAGACACATTCAATGATAAATCTAATATTTTGCATGAATTAATTGTACTTTATTGGAAACATTCTACCAAATAGACTTTCATTAGAAATGCAGACTACGTGTTTTTTCTCAGGATCTGTCTCCTGTTTCAGTACGAATCACCATATTGTCAACTCCAAAGACCTACAATGTAGGATGAGTTGAAATAGGTTACGTAAGAAAGGAAAGGAAGCTCTCAGAGTATTGTGTAGCTCCTACTGTCACGGATAACTATCCCATGCATTATACCCTCTTGATGCCTTAGATCAAATCATTATAAATTTGTAGTATATGTGTGTATATATATATATATATACTTCAAATTATATATATATATATATGTATCAATCTGAGTTAACGTCTTGAAACACCAGAGCAAGTGAACATCTTTGAATCAATTTTCTAAGCATCCTCCTCTGATCTCCTTTCCATTACTGTTTATGAATATAATATATGAATAAAATATATGAATATTTTAACAAACTTCATCCAAGGATCTGTCTGGTTTTCTTCTAAGCCCAGACACTCACTTGATTCTCTAAAACCTCTCTCTTTACACCATTTTTTTTTTCCTTCCACAGACTCCTATCTCCAATTCCTGCTAAAAGACTAATGCCAAGCAAGTAATAAGAATGTTTTAGTTTGATGCAATCAGCAGGAAAACAGGGTTTTAACTGTATCTGAGAGACCAGATATTCTACTTCAGCTGTAAATTTAGAATTCAGCTTTCTTTCAAGTTTAACATTTGTATAGAGTTGGTAGGTTTTATTTCCAAGATTAGAAAGATAAATTTGAACCATTACTTGCCTTTCCATGTGTAAACTTGCAACTTGCTTCTGGCTTATCTGTTATGTATATTGTATCCCCTCTCATATGATTTCTCACATCCAAACATTATTGTGAACACTGGTAACTAGAAACCATCCTCCATCCGTTGCTATCCATGTTTATACATCAGAAGAGCAGTAGGAGAGCAATTTACGAAAGTGTTGTGTATTGAGACACTGGGTTTATACAGAACAAAATCTGATCACTGATCACCCACACATACCTCAACCAAAATAAGCCATCATGATTGTGCTGCAATTTCAGGTGACATAATTTCTAACTTATGAGATACAAAGTACTAACAATAACAGTGAGTCTTTCTTGTGCATCAGAAACTATTCTATCATAGATTCCTAGAAACAAAAGAAAGAGCATAGGCAAAAGAACCCCACTGTGATTACTTTATGAAGAAAAATATACTATAACAAAATAGTCTGTCAATTAGGATAACACAATAAAATGAACAGAAAAGGAACCTTCTAAACTACGCTTTCCTAGGTAACAAGACATATAAAAGTATTTCAATTTCTACTTAGATTTCTGATGCAGTCTTGTTTTTTTCTATTATATGCACAGTGTTAACCCAAGAAACTGAAGTTCGAACAAAAGAACGTGTTGAGATTATTATTCTTACCTAACTGCAGAATGCTTCACCTTTTAGCCCGCCATGTCCCTTTTTCAGAAGTTTTTTTCTCCTCTGTGTTAGAATTACCTTTTTCCTCTGTGTTAGAATTACCTTTTCTTAGCTCTCAGTAGTTCTTAGGCTGGGACTTACTGTGTCTCCTGAGCACACTAGTGTTTGCCTACTTCACATTGACCTTCTTACTAAAGAGGTATGATTCAGTAGGTTCCATTCTTCTCCCAGAGAAGCTACCAAAACACTACTTCAGCAAAATATAAAGGCAAATAGTACTGTTAGAAGAACTGTTTTAAGAAAAACAGAATGGGTCTAAATCCCTTGCCATCATTACAAAATCCCACTAAAATTTTCACAAGATTACAGGCCTGTATACATTCTCTTTGAGCTCTGCTAAGTTCTTCTCTTGCAATACATCCTGCATTGCTGTATAAAAACTTACTGTATTGGTCTTTATTTCTTGTATCCACCCAGCTTCCTTCCCCTCTACTCTGCCCTGGTGAGACCCCATCTGGAATACTGTGTTCAGTTCTGGGCCCCTCAGTTCAAGAAAGACAGGGAACTGCTGGAGAGAGTCCAGCACAGGGCAACGAGGATGATTAAGGGAGTGGAGCATCTCCCTTATGAGAAAAGACTGAGGGAGCTGGGGCTCTTTGGTTTGGAGAAGAGGAGATTGAGGGGTGACCTCATTAATGTTTACAAATATATCAAGGGTGAGTGTCACGAGGACGGAGCCAGGCTCTTCTCGGTGACAACCACTGATAGGACAAGGGGTAATGGGCTGAAACTGGAACATAAGAGGTTCCGCTTAAACTCGAGAAGAAACTTCTTCTCAGTGAGGGTGACGGAACACTGGAACAGGCTGCCCAGAGAGGTTGTGGAGTCTCCTTCTCTGGAGACATTCAAGACCTGCCTGGACATGTTCCTGTGTAGCATAATCTAGGCGTTCCTGCTCTGGCAGGGGGATTGGACTTGATGATCTTTCGAGGTCCCTTCCAATCCCTAACATTCTGTGATTCTGTGAAATAAGTGTTCAACACGCAGAATCAAGAATAAATAGAACGATCAACAATTTGCTGTTCAATATCAAGAGGCAGTTACTAAATAATTTTAATTCTGTCTCTGTTAGGTGCAACACATTTCTTGCATTAAATTTTAAATGGACAATATAAAACACACACAAATTAGTATTAAAGTTTAAGAGAAGCCCCAGATTTACTGCTATGCTTCCTTTTGCAATTGACTTTGTAGTGGCTATTCAGGGCAGCTGGCACAATGTCTTTTAGCTTTCAGAACAGCCCTCAGACTTGACCGCACCTCTCTACTGCTAGGGGTGTAAGCAAATGAAAAGGCCACAGGCTGAGCTCAGGACACAGAAAAACGCAGAAGATGGCATGAGCAATTGCCAGATGTGCTAGATAGCGAAGTAAGAAGCTGAAAAAAGTTCGAGACAAGGCTGTGAGGGATGGCAGGATTTCACCAGTGCTTAAGTAGAGTAATGTGAGAAATGCGCAGGCTTCAGAGGTGGGAAGCGCTGGGCACCTTCGGCGAGTGGAGTCTTGCAAGACCAGCAGAATCTTGGTAGCTCTCTCAGTAAAGCCATGTAAGCAAAAATCATCTACATAATATCAGAAATACCAAATCTGAGTGCAGATGTAGCAAAATTGGGATCAATAGGGAGAATGTATTTACTAGACTGTAACTACTAGAACTGAGAACTAAGAAGTGTGCAAGTAACTACTAGAGCTGAGAAAGCATGCAGGAGAGGAACAAATAAATGGTTTAGGAGAAAGAAATAAAGACTGGGCATCTACCTACACACACAAGTGGACTGCTATTTTAACTACACTTCATTTATATTCAGCTTCCAACTGAGTTCAACTGTCTAGTGACACACAATGCATTTCAAAATACAGTCTCTGTGTTCACAATGTAACACAAGTGTATTTTAAGTCAAATACATAAATCGCTCCAATATTACCTCAGGAGAAAAACAAAACAAAACATACACTCCCTAAAAAAAAACCCCACATTAAAACCCAAAACCTGTAACTACAGGTTTATTCCAAAAAAAAAAGAAAGAGTACTCTAATCAACAGTCTGTTAAATGAAACTAAAATGGCCTTCTTGAAAAGCCTTTTGACTCGGATATTAATTGTCTGTAAGACCATAATGGGATAAAAACAATAGCAGAAGCAGTGTGATTCCAATATTACTCACAGAATAGATTAGTTTCTAGTAAAAGAGAGAGGACAAAATAAAATCACTTGCTAATTTTTAAAATTATTATGCCATTATGAAACATAAATACATTATGGACAAGATTGAGCCCACATAACTGAAAATTACTTTTGGCATGGAAAGTTATAAAGACAGGGTTAAGACTTTGGGATGACTGTTAATGAAACTATAATGAAAATCAGCATATAAATATTTAAAAAGGTGACCAAACCAGACACATAGTTCATTTACACAACTAATTCTAAAGTGAGTGTATAACTAATGTAATTCCAGAGGTCATGCATGCACAATCTATTACTGCTTTCTTTATCAAGAGCTCAATAATGTCATTATTCAGAAGACTGGTACTGTTTTAAACAGCATTATTCCTGAAAACAGATTCTATCTTAACAAAGATATCCCATTAGTTTTTAAAAAGACAACTTTTCTTTACTTTCCACATTATACACTGTGTATAAAATCAAATTGGTAATCAAAGCATAGAAAGGACATTAAAAGAGTAAATATATTTTAATTTTCTTTAATTTACAGATAAGAAGGGCTTGTGTCACACAGCCATCTAGCTTTCCACAGAATTCATGAATAGCAATTTGGAAAGCATTAGAATAAATGCATTTAAAATACTGTTTACTGTACTTCTTGCATGGTTTTATTGTCTTAAGCTCTTTCACCGTTTAGGAGAAAAATAAACAATCAAGAATTAAATATAAAATTGATGCTCATTTCATTCCTCAGAGGCATACCCTATAATCCAAGCATTCATTACTGTGATTGGGATATGTAGAGAAGCTTAGATGTCTTAACTGATGTATTGCTTCTAACCCAATGTAGGGAACAGGAGAGCTAAGAGGGTCAGAAACCAGTTTGTGAAGCATCTGCAACTACACCTGACACTGTTTTCTCATTTCCTCAAAATACTAACAATAAGAATGGTTATTTATTGGTAGTGATAGCTGGTGATACACTGGGATAACAAAACAAGTCTCTTGCCATTCACTAATTATCTGTTTGGGGACAGGCAAAACTGGTTGCTGTGAGACTAAGGGTAATAACTGCTGTTTTAATCCTCAGATTCACCACACCACTAAGGTCCATGTTCTTGAAACTTCTCCTTCGTGCAGATGTGCAAGCCTAATCAAAATCTTTTTTTATCAGAAGCAGGAAAAAGTCTCAATTTTTCCCATGTTACTCAGTTTCTTGAACAGTAGGATACTGTCATTGAAAAAACAAACAATTCTGCCCAGATTGTATTTAAAGAGGTCAAACATCTACAGAAAGCATTCTCAGTATAGTCTTTCTGCAGGAAGAAAGACTGTCCTTTCCCTTAAGATTGCCTATTAAATTGTTGCCTGCTCTGATTTTTGAAAGTTAGCATGCCCTAAGGACTTCAGCTGTTTGGTATTCTGCAGAAGGGCTACACTGACATATTTGGAATGCACACTGGTTGTTTCATTGCAAATACTATTTACTTTCACTTTTAGATATATTTTCAGTTTCTTAGACCATTCTCAGATTTCTATTATTTTGGAAGAAAAGCTCTATGATAGTTGTTTGGTTCAATTTAGTACTTTTCTCTCAAAAAGGTTTCAGTCCAAACAATGTAGCTTTTTAGAAAGAAGGACAAAGTTAAATACAAAGCTTGCCTAATACAATCTGTGGCTTTTCTAAGTAATTCAGAAACTTCTGAATAAAACTGAAATTTGATACGAATTTACTTTAATAATAACTGTATACCATTTGCTCCGTAAGATTAAATATTTTTTTCCTACTATTACTCATAAACCTCAGAACGAACAGAATTTGTGGAGGACCAACAAGACTTAATCAACATGAATGACTAAGACTTGAGAAAAAGTGTACATGCTAAACCCAGCACCCACTAAAACTAGGAAGAACCAAGCTATAACCAGAAGGCAGTTGGATGATCACATCAATTTACAAGAATGAAGATTTTATTTTTTCATTTTATTTTGGCTGCTGCAAGGCAACGATTCCATCTCTCCTTTGCTAGTTACTTTATTCCAGAAGAGAAAGTCCACTGATTGAAGTACAGAAAAGAAGGAATTGGAAGGAAAAGAAGGAATTCTCCTTTGGAAGGAGAATGAAAAAAACAGCATAAAAATAAACATGGTTAAATTGAACCTCCTGAGGGAACGAGTGAAAGTGTGAGTGGCGGAGGAGAGACAGCACTGGCTAGACAGAACTAAAAGTGGAAGTTAGAGGGAGGCTAAGAAGACTGGGTGCTGGAGAATGGAAAGGACTGTGAGCACTGGGCCAAGAGAAGGATGAAATTTTGGTAAGTTTATCTTGATGAAGCTGTACTAGGATTGAAGGTGAAAGTTACGAATGCAAGACAAATCAGAAAAGAATCTGTAGTACCAGGAGGATGAAATGAGCTGGGGAAAAAAAAAAAAAAAAAAAGAAGAAAAAGGTAAGAACACAGAGGAGGATTGAAATTAGATAATAACTGATATAGGAAAAAACTGTAAAGTCATGGAGAAGAACAACTGGCAGGTGGATAGGGCACACAGGAAGAGTCGAAGAAAAGAACACAGAGCTAGCAATCAGAGAACAACAGTAGAAAACAACAATCAGAAACAGCAACCTAGGAAAGGACTCAGCCTGGCTAGGCAAGGAAGCTACAGTCAAACAACTACAGTAAAGAGACGGAATGAAGATCTGTTTAGCAGCAGACAACTCATTCAGGAAACAAGAGGAAGCAAAGCAAAATAGTTTGACAAGTGTAGAAGAGGAACAACTAAAACAATTGGTTAAAATGGGATGCATTCCTCTCTAGACCTAAGAAGAACCAACAACTTCTGATTTCTGTCTGGGCTTTGTACACAAAATGACGCTGTACCAGATTGGCTCAGTCTTGGTCTGCATGACGGATGCAAAATTTTTCATCCTGATGATGGACCTTTCCAGCGATTTCATTTTATTTGGTTTTTTTCCATGTTTATCCAAGATGGTGCCGCAACACAGCCTCAGGTTTTATAGCTGTTGCACATAGGATTTTTCATCTTATTTGTTACACAAGTTGGAAGATCTACATAGGAAACTATTAGACGGGAAAGGTAGGCAAAGGCAGTGAAAAAAACACTGCCCCAAATAAGCAGATGTTTTTCCTCTTACTTCTACCACAGAACCTCTATTTGATAATAGCTAGTAACAGAAACCAAACTTACTCCAGTTGGTTATCACCTACACAGTCCTCTTTTTCAGCGTGATATGCCTGGGATCTAATATACAACAGTGCTAAAAGATGCAAATCAGGAAATGAAATGCCACATCACAACCAAGACAACTCGCATTATTGGATGTTTTTCCTTTTTACTTTTCACAGAATCACACAGAATCACAGAATGTTAGGAGTTGGAAGGGACCTCTAGAGATCATCTAGTCCAACCCCTCTGCCAGAGCAGGATCACCTACAGTATATTGCACAGGTAGGCGTCCAGGCAGGTTTTGAATGTCTCCAGAGAAGGAGACTCCACAACCTCCCCAGGCAGCTTGTTCCAGGGCTCTGTCACCCTAACAGTAAAAAAGTTTTTCCTAATATTTTTGCGAAATCTCCTATGTTCCATCTTTTGTGCTTCAGCATGGAACGTGAAGCAGTAGATGAAGGGGATTACAGATGTGAAAAGAAATAAAGGAATCTTTGTAAGGCATTCTTATATGCACCATATGGAAAGCCACATGGAAATGGGTAAATCTGTACTCACAGCAATAAATTAGGCTTATGGCTACATTTCTGACTAAGAATAAGACAAAACATTGAGTAACCACTTATTAAGTATGCACAGAGCGTTTTGTGCACTAAATGAAATGGATTCTTGCAGGGCATATCGGAAGGGAGAACAGTTAGTTAATTACACAGCTTTTTACTGCATGTACTAAACAGGGACAAACTAAATTTCCAAAAGCTGTTTTATGCCTTATATTCCTAATGTTTGACTTTGCAACCATAGCAGGGTTTTGTGTGTTTAATAAAAAACATAAAACATGAGCATGACTGGAAATACAACAGTGGCAGTGCATTGTGCTGATAGTCATGTCAGAGAGTGCAGCCTCAGTGGGTTTTTTCTGGACTGAGTTCTTCTGTTACTGTTCAAGAAAGCCATTTGGAATCTATCATCTGTTCAAGAGATACAAACAAACAATTTCAATGGTTTACGGGTCACAGGTGAACAAAGTCTCCTCCAGACAGACTTCAGTCAAACCACAGTAAATTCCTAACTGGAAAAAGGAGTTCCCCTTAAAAACAGAAGTAATAAAAATAACATATCATGCCCTCTTGTAGTGACTTTAAATCACTGGCATTGCAAAGGAAGGAATTTTAGTTGTCCTGCAATACAGAAGCTACTCTGTGATACCCAAAGGACTACTATTTTGACCAACAACTATGTGATATTTGAGAGCAGGAGCAATTTAATCTGCTCTGGTGAATACCCTGAAAGGAATAACATATAGCAGGAAGCCAAGAAACAACACACACAAAGAGTATGGTCTAGGAAAAAAAAAAAGTCTATCATGACAACGACACATAAACCAAAAATGATCTTTTTACCACTATCTTGCAACGAATTTTTTGTAAGAATTTTGTTGCTCTAGTGAATGTTATTCTTCCCATAAGTGGTATTCCTCCCAGTCAGACGACAAAAAAGGCAATCATGAAGCACTTTTTTTCTTTAAACAGTAGGAATCAGTGATTTAGCTAATAACAGTTTTGTTTCTCAAAACATACTCAGAGAGCTCAGAGACTTGTAATATTAAGGGTGCAATGACCTAAGCCTCCAAGATTCATTTCAAATTTTGTTTTAATTAAATAAGTAAATATTTATATATAATTCAGGTATGATTATTTCTTCACTTCATTGTAAAGAACCTCTAAGCCACGTTTCAATTACAAAGTACTCAAAATCAGTCCCAGCTAAGGCTTTTGTCTCTTCTCTTGCCCCTCATTTCTTCCCCTATGTTCCAAAATACCAACGTGTTAAGCAGGCTGAAACATCTGCTTGAGGAACCACAGCTGTGAACCTGAACATAGAAGAGATTCAGATTAAGAGAATATTTTTACTTGCTCTTTCTAAAGCTGCATCTTGAATACACCAAAAACTGCTTCAGATTTTTTTACAATGTAAAATCACAGACTGTATTTTCTCACCACAATACCACAATAATGATCAGAAAAAAGCAGCATACTCTTTCAGGAAAGAGACTGAAAATTGCCCAGTCTCACAAAGACCTCTTTCCACTCAGGGAATCACAGGTTACTACTGATTCATTAAAGCAGCTAGTTCACTTGGTAGCTTCCTCCCCTCATCTTCTTGTTTGTTCCTGCCATGGTTAATACTCTTCCACTCAGGTCCTTGAAATAATTTATGAAACTGTGCTCTAAATCAGTTGAACAATGTCAGGTGAAAAATCACCAAATTATCAGTCATGTCTGAAAGCCCACATAGAAGATGGGTCCACAAACAGCTTCACTGGCAAAATGGTGGATCATAAAAATTGACGGGTTGACCTGTTGGAAAGCAGCTCTGGAGAAAACGACCTCAGAGTCCTGGTGGACAACCAGCTGACCATGAGCCAATAGTGTACCCTTGTGGCGAAGAAGGCCAATGGCATCCTGGAGTGCATCAGGAGTGTGGTCAGTAGGTCCAGGGAGGTCATCTTCCCCCTGTTCTGCCCTAGTGAGGCATCACCTGCAGTGTCCAGTTCTGTGCTCACCAGTTCAAGGACAAGGAACTACTGGAGAGAGTCCTGCACAGGGCCACTAAGATGATGAGGGGACTGAAGCATCTACCCTACGAGGAAAGGCTGAAAGAGATGGGTGTGTTTAACTTGGAGAAGAGGAGGCTGAGGGGAGATCTCATCAATGCTTATAAATATCTCAAGGGTAGATGTCAGGAGGATGGGGCCAGACTCTTTTCAGTGATGTCCAGTGACAGCACAAGAGGCAATGGTCACAAACCGGAAAACAGGAGGTTCAACCTAAACATAAGGGTAACATAGCACTGGAACAGGCTGCTCAGAGAGGCTGTGGAGTCTCCATATCTGGAGACTTTAAAAACCCACCTGGATGTGTTCCTTTGTGATCTATTCTAGGTGATCATGTTCTAGCAGAGGGGTTGGAATAGATGATCTTCAGAGGTCCCTTCCAACCTCTACTACTCTGTGATTCTATTATTCTATAATTACAAGATATATCACCAAATAACATAAGGAAACAGATTGTTAACAACCATAATGCCAGTGGGAAATCAGACGGTGCAAGCCTGAACAATGCATGAGATATGTAGACCAGTTTCCTCCTTGCATGAGACTAAGCCTGTGAGAGATGGACATAGGTTCAGTTGCATAAACACATTTTTTTTTTGTGCCTGGGAAAAGTGGTAGAAATATACTAAAAGCCAGTAAGGATCACATTGAGGCAGCCAGAGAAAATTTTTAAGATGACAGATATAAAAAGCTGAGGGAAAGTAAGCTTCTGTTGCAATTCTGACTGAAAGCAATTTGAAAATGTAAGAAAAGGAACCATCTCTCTTGCCTGGTTCCCACTGGGCCCAAGGCAATGGGACTCTAGCCATTCAGTATAAACAAACGGGACTGCACTGAAGGAACACCAGACTGGATCAGTAGACTGCATCAGCCATGTCTGCTTTGAACAGAAACAGACTGTAAGCCTCTAAATTTCACCAAAGTATTCAGGGCAATCACAAGGATGATTTTTTTTAACATTTTTAACACTGGTATTAGCCATTTTTATACAACAGACAAGAATGTATAAGTGACAAGATCAGAACAAACGTGTGTGTCTTATAGGCAAAGGTTCACCGTTCCTTTTTATTGCACATGTGCATTTCATCACTTGCCTTGAAATTGATAGTCCACTGAGAAAGTAAGCTTTCTGTGGTTTTCTGGGTTTTAATTTTATTTTATTGATACTCTTTTTAAGAAAACACTGAAGAAGAAAACACTGTAGTCCTTCACATGGTATTTAGAGAAACCAGTGTAATAGTTGAAATTTACACATCACTGAGATAATGAAGTGACTTTGTTACTGGTGCTTTGATTCTGACGAATTGAAACATTTAGTTCTGCACATTCTTTTGTCCTCCAAACACACACCATTGTTAAATTATGTCAAAAGTGAATCAAAACAAGAAAAAAAATCATGAAAGTAAAACCTTCATCACAGACCCAGAAAAGTCTTCTTGATTTTGGTTTGCTCACAATAGCCATAATAAAATGGCTACTGAAATTGCATATAAGAATAAATCATAGGTGCATATTAAGATGTCATCTGCATAACAGGGAATAAAACCTCCAAAATAAAATATCTCTTCACACTAAACTCAGGGAATTACCACTAATTCTAAACAATAGTCTTTAAGGGTACAGCAAGGACTGCAGAACAGGTCTTCGAGAGTATGGCTACATCAGCCAAAAGTACAGCTGATTAATCTCATCAATCATGACAGCTTTACAGCTGTGCAGCAGTGGATGGAAGTGAGTCAAGCCTACGCTGCTACGTAATGCAATCACATTAGTATCTGACTTTCCCATATGATGGACGTGGTTTAGATATGCTATTGTCTAACCCAACTTCCTCCTCCTGATAAGAAACCCTTCTAGAATCATAAGGAGAGTGGGAACATGAATCTATGATTGGAAACATGACACAGAACCTGAGATGTCTCTCTAAAAATATTTATGCTACCTCTACAGTAGCTTTTGAAAGTTTCCTCTATCTATTGACAGCATTACCAGCAATTAAATATCAGTTTCCAAAATCTCAATTTTCATCAGCAACATCTCTGAGTCTTCTTCCTAGAAGTGTAAACCTCAGTGTTAGTTAAATTAGGGCTTAAGATTTTTCTGGTTTTCTTAAAGCCTTAGCTTGTGCATTAAGAATTACTTGGCCAAGCTTAGCCCAAAGGGACTCTCAAAAACTAAATTATTATATATTTATAAAGCTACACGTTTATAAGGGAAATGCTGACATACTGGTAAATACACCAATATAAAGGTAACAGTGGGATATGATTGCATTTAGAGATATGCTTCTCTTCTGGCAGTGGAATTGCTTATTCCTACAGAGACTGCTGAATCTACTAATAATCATACAGTAACAACTGTAGATATCGCCTATCTTTCTCAAAAACAGATATAAACAGAGTTTCATCTTCTAGCATCACAAAAAAAACAAAAGAGCAATCAAACTCAAAGAAATAAGTAAGTGCAAAGACAGTCCTACTGAACTGTTTTCAGTCCTACAAACTCTAGATGAGGATCCTTATTACTGCTGCACAAGCTGCAAGAGATAACCATTTTTCTACTGAAAAAGTTATCAACAGAACACAGGAGGAATGCAGCATACACGCTGCACACACGACATACTTGCACAGTGTGCACAACACACTGCAACTTTTTTCCTGTTATGGAGTAGTACAGCACTGAAGGATAGGAATGTAACATGCAAAAGTATATTAATATGCCTGACTGAATATATGAATATAAGAGTACACCAAACCGACAAACACGCAAATAAATCTAAGCACGAGTGTTTACTAAGAAGCTTTCTTCCCTTCAGTATTCGCAGTAGTGGAAAAACTGTGGTGATTAAAGGACATAAGGACAACAAAATCCATACCCAGACATAATAACTTTCATAAAGTATGAAAATTGGAGAAAGGGACACAGTACCAGGCTTGGAGCTTGAAGAATGAACTCATCATGCACTTTTGAATTGTTTTTTGTTTGTTTGTTTTTCCCAGATGAACCAGATGGTCTAACCAAAATAAACACATATAAGCAAGTAAAGCAAAGAATGGTCCTGTTCTTCAAGCATCCCCTTTCTGGTATTATCACAGCAAGTCCCTGGCAATAATCCTAAAGTTCCCACTCCTCATAGTCTTCTGAAGGAGAGAACAGCAAATCACCCAAGAAATCTTTGATCTCATCTCTGCCGCCAGCTGAGTTGGGTTTCTCTTCTGGAAATCTAGTCTCTAAGTATGAGATACCTTAGAGGTGTGATAGGATGGTTAATTGAATACGAACATTTGTTTTAGCTGATGCGTTAAAGTTTCTACTCAGCAAGAGTACCCATAGTTCATTCAGAACTCATTATTTTCTAACAAAACATATAACAGTGTTTGCTTTTTTGAGTGTAATTTTATATATAAGTATAGCATTGTTTCATTTTAATAAATAGCCTTTTTGATTGTTAATATATCTTTATTAACATACTCAACACAAATTATACAGTTTAGCTGAGGCCACAAATAGATTTCAGCAGAGAACAAGATTTAAATACTATATGGACAAAATAATATCTTCCATGTATTAAGATCCTGGAAGAATAACACACACACTTTTGAACACAGAAAGTTTCATTCATACATGAAAAGCCATCTAAAAATTGTATCTTAATTCTAGATAATGATAGCAAATTATAATCTGTGTTTAGCCAAAAAATTTACAGCCCTGATTTTACTCAGCATTGGATTTACATTTCCTTTTGCTTAAACATTCTTTTAGAGTAGATAAATAATTTATATTGTAAAGACGCATTTAAAAATACATTACCAGATTTCTTTTTAATGAGCTGTTGAGAACTAGTACATTTATCTTTGCGGATTCTACATGAGGAATATGTTGAGTGAGACAGAAATCCCTAATATGCATTTAGTAGTTAAACAGAAATGAAGCAAATCTGAGTTAATGGAAAAATTTCCATTTGATTTTCCTAAAGCTCTTAGGAGTTTGTGCAAGCCCATGCTTGTTTACACCTGTCCTTTGCAGACAGGGTATATGAGAGTGCAAGCTGTATTGTGCATGTTCAATGAGGTCTAATCTAATGAATCAGGCTACTGTGTGGGCAGAAGTATCTTTGAGAAACACCACGGACCAAATTCAAAGGTAATTAGAACAGATTTCTGAAGGGAAACCATGTTGTGAGGTACACAAAGACAGTTTAATATGGATTTTAAAAAGCTTAGTTTGCCTAATACATTGCAAGTACTGGAAAAATTAGATGAAATATGAATCATGATTCACTTATCCCTCCCCAGTACAATACCATTTTCTAGCCATGCGGTGCACTGGGCAATGCTCTGTGGAACAAAACGGCTGCTCCCAAAGGAAAAGCTGCCTCTGACCTAGTTATGATGATTTGCCATTAAAAATTATGTGATGTTAGTAACATTAAAAAGACACCATTATTTATGGAAACACTGCATGTCTGTTACTGCTACTTGCAAATAAGCAGAGGTTAAACTACATAGCTATTCTGCTATCTTCATCCCCAACTCCACTCATGACTATATTCCAGACAATAAATATACCACCTGTAATGTGTATCTAGGGGGAAAAAAACCCCAACACTGGTTTATTTCTCACCTAAAAAAAAACAGATTAATTTACAGATCTGAGATATTAAAAAGCAATCCTGCTATACTTCTAACTCAGTAGGTTCACTGTAAAAAAAATCAACAAAAAACATAAACTAGAAAAATCTCTGAATTTAGTCTTCTCAGTATGTTTGTTAGAATCCAAAAGGAAATCAAAAGGAGCAAAGAAACAATAACAGATTCCAAACAGAGAAGGACTACCTTTGCTGGGCAGAAAGTAAAACTAGTAATAGTAAAACACCAAAACACATGGAGTACATAAAAATATGGATTTTAATGACCCATATGCCGATAGAAGCAAGAACATATAGTATGTGACAAAAGATCAATGGATGCTCATATTTTAGAACCTTGCTAACTGCACTGGGTAGAAGAGATAAAAGAATTTATGCAAGGGTTGAAAAATCTGTCCCAAAAGATAGGGAGCCCAGCCTGGCAAGAAAGCTGAGGCTGGTGAATGTCTGTAAGCAGCACATAGCAGCAGACTGCTTACTGAGCTGGCAATAGTGTTGCTGCTGGGAGGATTTGCTTATATAGTTGTAATAGGCTTTGTATGGTGTTGTTTCGGGTTTTTGTTTGAGGTTTTTTTGTGTTGTTTTTTTTTTCACAAGTACAAAACATCAGTGAACTAAAAACCAAGACACTAATGTACTTGGAGCAAATGGACAAACTTGAAAGGAATTTAACCCTGAGTTTAACTCTGAATTGTAAAGATAAACCCAAAAAGTTGTGCTGCAAGATGAGTTTGCCAAAAAGAGAAATGATGCTAAAAAACAGCATCATATTTTATATATTGCAGTTGCGAAGTTCTAGAGGAATTCATGTTTTAACTTTCCAGGGCTAGATGGGACCCCCTCTCACTGTTACAGTCTGGACCACCAGAACATTATTGCTCTACTTGTTCTACTTTATCCTGAATTATAGTCTGAAGTGATCCATGGCCAGTTTATATCCACTTATCATTATGCCATTAATTATCCTTTAGCTTAAAAAGCTATTATATCTCCCTGATGGCTGTACTACTGAAGTGTTTCCACAAAACGTTCATATTCGCTTCCAAATTTAATTATACTTGTGAAACAATCCATGTTGCTGTAAGTTAAATTAGTCTGTGAATTCATACTTTTCAGATCCTCTTCTATTAGTTCCCATAACACTGTTTTGGTTGTTGTCACTCTCCCTGATATATGTAAACTGAAGAAGACCAAAAGAAAAATCACATGAAGGGAAGAACATATGGAATCTGAATGTTAGAACGGGGCGGGGTCCATAAATGGATTCAATCAGATCTGAATAAGTAAAGAATTAGAAACCAAAAATGATGTAGAGAGAGATTTTTTTGAGCAATCAAGACTCATCAAAATTACACAATTAATAATAAAATATCAAAGAAGACTATCTAAGTTTCTTCTAGTTCCAAAAATCCTGTACATTTATGCGCTCTGAGTGATGTATTAATAACATTGCACAACGTATTGGTCATAACAAAACTGAACGCTGTGTTCCCAGTCTGAGTACCTATACTGAAGACAGACTACAACAAAAATTCCAGAAAAGAGTGTGCTGAACCAACGACACTCCTAGCATCTGAACCTGCAGGAAGTACAACACAAAGCTGTGATGAAAAGTACAGCAAGACTGTATGTTTATGGAGCGTTATCTACACTTTAATGCATAGCTTTAAAAGAACATGCTTCTTATGATTGGATAAAATTTCTTTTTTTTTTTTATCCCAGATTGCTCACTTTCAGACATCCACAGTCGAGAATTGTAAGCTACTTCCCTCCTCACTGCTTCATAAAAATTAGAGATAATTTGCTGTTCTATATTTAAGGCACACATATAAGAGCACTGAGCATTTTTGATCATTTGGTCAAGTACATAATTTTTAGTCACTGGAGTCATGTCTGTACTTCAGTCAAAGATACACATGTACATTATGTATTCATACACAAATTATGTGAACCTGCTGGGGTACTACTTACCAGTCTAATACAACAAAGGTCAAAGACAACAAAGACAACAGAAAGGGCTTCTTCAAATACATTGCTGACAAAACTAACACTAGAGGCAATGTAGGCCCTCTGTTGAATGAGGTGGGTGCCCTGGAGACAGAGGACAGAAAGAAGGCAGAGTTGCTGAATGCCTTCTTTGCCTCTGTCTACACTGTTGGAGACCGTCCTCAGGAGCCTCAGTCCCCTAAGGCCCCAGAGGAAGTCATGACAAAGGAGGAGTCTGCCCTGATTGATGAGGAGTGGGTTAAGGATCAGTTTGAACACTTGGACATTCATAAATCCATGGGCCCTGATGGGATGCACCCACGGGTGCTGAGGGAGCTGGCGGGAGTCATTGCTAGGCCACTCTCCATCATCTTTGGTAAGTCGTGGGTAACAGGTGAGGTGCCTGAAGACTGGAGGAAAGCGAATGTCACTCCAGTCTATAAGAAGGGCAGGAAGGATGACCCGAGTAACTACAGACCGGTCAGCCTCACCTCCATCCCTGGAAAGGTGATGGAACATCTTATCCTTGACACTGTCTCTAGGCATATCAAGGATAAGAAGGTTATTAGGGGCAGTCAGCATGGCTTTGCCAAGGGGAAGTCATGTTTGACCAACCTGATAGCCTTTTACGAAGACATAACCAGGTGGATGGATGGTGGCCATGCAGTGGACGTGGTCTACCTGGACATCAGCAAGGCCTTTGACACCGTCTCCCACAGCATCCTCATAGGTAAACTGAGGAAGTGTGGTCTGGATGACCAAGTAGTGAGGTGGGTCGAGAACTGGTTGAAGGGAAGAAGCCAGAGGGTTGTGGTCAATGGGGCCGAGTCTGGCTGGATGCCTGTGTCTAGTGGGGTCCCTCAGGGGTCAGTGCTTGGGCCGGTGCTGTTTAATATATTCATCAATGATCTGGATGAGGGATTAGAGAATGTTGTCAGCAAGTTTGCTGATGATACGAAGTTGGGGGGAGTGGTTGACACACCAGAAGGCTGTGCAGCCATTCAGAGAGACCTGGACAGGCTGGAGGGCTGGGCGGGGAGAAATCTTATGAAGTTTAATAAGGGCAAGTGTAGAGTTTTGCACTTGGGAAAAAATAACCCCATGTGCCAATATAGGTTGGGGACTGCCCTGCTGGAGAGCAGTGCAGGGGAAAGGGACCTGGGGGTTCTAGTGGACAGCAGGATGACCATGAGCCAGCAGTGTGCCCTCGTGGCCAAGAAGGCCAATGGCATCCTGGGGTGTATTAGAAGGGGAGTAGCAAGTAGGTCAAGAGAGGTCCTCCTGCCCCTCTACTCTGCCCTGGTGAGGCCGCATCTGGAATATTGTGTCCAGTTCTGGGCCCCTCAGTTCAAGAAGGACAGGGAGCTGCTTGAGAGAGTCCAGCGTAGAGCCACAAAGATGGTGAAGGGAGTGGAGCATCTCCCTTATGAGGAAAGGCTGAAGGAGCTGGATCTCTTTAGCTTGGAGAAGAGGAGGCTGAGGGGTGACCTCATCAATGTTTATAAATATGTCAAGGGGGAATGTCAGGAGGATGGAGCCAGGCTCTTTTCAGCGGCATCCACTGACAGGACAAGGGGCAATGGGTGGAAGCTGGAACACAGGAGGTTCCAGAAAAATATGAGGAAAAACTTTTTCACTGTGAGGGTGACTGAGCACTGGAACAGGCTGCCTAGGGAGGTTGTGGAATCTCCATCTCTTGAGACATTCAAAACCCGCCTGGACGCGTTCCTGTGCGCTCTAGTGTAGGTGATCCTGCTCTGGCAGGGGGGTTGGACTAGATGATCTTTGAGGTCCCTTCCAACCTTTAACATTCTGTGATTCTGTGATTCTGTGATAATGTTATTCACTGTGGGCTACAAAAATTCTCTCTCCAACTTGGGAAGTAATGCACTTAGGCAATTTGTCTATACTTAATCTAGCATGCCTATGCTTATTCTAGCATACCCAAAACTACGCTGCTAGCAACATGCAAGTAGTAACGACTAATCTGAAGCTACTTTGGATAGCCACTACTGAGTATTATTTGAAATGAAATAATGTTTTGCCTCAGCCTATTTGTAAGAACACTCAACTTCACCACTGTCTAGAAAGAGATGCTCTCATCCTCCTTATTCTACCTTCTTCCACCCACCCTCCACATACACACGTTTTTTCATCCTGCTCCCTGCTGCTGAAGAAAATAAGTTTCCTTTCAGCTTTGCCTTCCAAAGGCAACTCCCACCTGATATCACAGGTCTGTAATACACAGCTCTCGCAGAATGCTGAAAATGGCTGGGTATGTTATCTGGCCTCTGCTGCCCATGGCTCGCTGCCTGAATGATCCTTCTCTTCATGTTTTATGAGACATAAGTTTCTTCCCAGTAATTTTGCCTTTTGAAGAGTAAGGAACCAGCAGTGGAAAAGGTAGATTTCTCTGAGAACTTAGCAGTAGAGACAGGTAGTGTTTATTCCCCCCAGCCTTCACAACAGACAGCAGTGTTTGTGCCACTAGCTTCTCATGGTTTTATCGCATCTTAGTGTATCCTAGGCTTTACTGAAGGACATGGCTCCTGGAGAAAACTGATCACAAAAGGATTTCAGCTCCAACTAAAACCAAATGCACTGAAAAAAAAATCATGATATAGTGCTGAGTTCTCAGAAATCAAGAGTAAAAGAAAATGAGACGACTTAAAAGCACAGTTTGAACTTCAAAGGCTACCCCACAAAGTGCAAGAACTAGGCTGATGACTTTTTAAAAGTTGTCTTTTTGTACTACTGTTAATTTTGTTTTACAGGGCACTTAGTTACAGTGACAGACTTTTATCATAGGATAATATATTCTCTCAAAGCCTTTACATTCATGACCTTTGCATCCAAAAATTCTGCAACTTTTCCTTCCTGCCAGCTTCATAAGAAGCAGCTGAGAATCTAGATTATCCCTCTGCCACACAGGCAGCAAGAATATTGACCCTGATTGGTTACCAGCTGGTGAATAAACTTCTCTGGTATGTTCACAACCAAAGTAAGAGAAAGCTGAGGTTTCAAACACAATTTATTAGACTTTAGTTTAGTTCCTTTCATCTTCCGCCACCTTCTACATATGCTTTGTTTGAGTAATGACTTGGGTTTTCCTGATTTGTTGCCAAAATACCTCAGGAGAGTGACACTATGACGGGCTTCAAGTGACGGATGAAGTAGAAATGCAGAAAAAAGATACTAAACAGTAAATACTCTGTTAAAGCCCATTAAAATCTGAGAGGTTTCTTAAATATTCACATTCATAGGACAGGTTTTCAATTGATGTATTTCCCATCTGTCTGCGTGCTTGTACCTTGCAAGACTTTGCATGTCAAAATAAGAAGTGTTTGATTATGTTAGCACTTTTTGATAAATTGGTTAATTATAACACAATCCAATATAACAATGATCAGTTTATGAAAAACAAATTAAGAATTCTCTCAGGATCATTTTTCAAAGTGCAATATGTTTCTCATAATGATAAATACTAATGATGAACTCCATTTATTTATTTATACTAATTATTTGATTCCGGGGGGACAAAATTTAATAAAATCTTAAAGCTATTCTAGCTGTGTGATGAGATAAATATAGTAAATACATGAAGTTTGGCCACATTATGCATATTGTATGTGGATTTTTCCATTGTGGTGACTATTCTGAAAATAATTTTTAAGACTGACTAAGGTGGCACAAGGCAAGGAATTTAACTCAGAGTATTTTCCATGAGAAAACAACTTCTTAATGTTTTATGTTGCAGCATTATATTTGATTAAGGTCATTCCTAATTTAAAAAAAAAAATCAAAATCAACAAACTCAGGAGATCTTTTTAATGGCCTTCAACAGCAGAAAACATTTTACAAATACTGACAAACAGGAGGATGAGGTAAGAACTTTCCCAGAACCATGTTCCATTTCTAAGCAGTATGGTGAATCGTGGATTATTCTAACAGTAACTTTACCAGTGCAACAGATTTTGAAGTTATGAGTTCACTGACCAATAAGGAGTAAAATATCAAAATCTCTGTTTGTTAATGTTTTTTTCCTCACCTCAAGCAAGCGGAGGAAGGAAAAGCAGTAAAGACTGATCTTATTCCTATAGCCCTTCCACAGAGCTACAAATCTTTCACACCTCATGTTGTAAGAACTTCTTGAATGATAACAAATGGTATCAAGGAAAAATCTTATTCTCTATGACATGGATGAGAAATATAAGGAATTATACTGACCACTGATTTTAAAGAAAGTGGGATACAGAAAGGACTGTGTTTGTGTATGTGCATGGGTGTGCTCACGGAGGTGTCACTCTTAGAGCGCTTAGATATGGAAATGAGTGCAAACTACAGGGATCTTTCTTTTAACATGAGAGAATTGATATCTGTACATGCTAAGAGATTTATTTTAGGAAGTTTCTTCCCTCATATAATGTTCTCAGTGGCTCTTGCAATTCTGACAATTTAGTGTTAACTAAAATATCACTCCTCTTTCTCTACAGAGCAGGGCAGGGCGGGGAGTCCTCACACATGAGAACAAGTGAAAACTGATATATCCTCATAATGGGCCATAACCCTTCTGGACTCGTCCACACGATATCTACCCTGTGCAGTGAGAACCTTATAAAATGTCCTATTTGGAGAAGAAAATCTAGCACAGTATCATTTTTAGTTAATTTCTCTAACACAGCAAATGCAATGTGGTATTTCAAATTTGTATTTAATCTGGAATGAATAAAAGCTTTTATTTTTGCTGATTGATCACAGGAACATTCATAGGATTCACCTGATCAGAGCATACACATCTTGTTCTACTGAATATTGCTAATTTACATGTGGAAAAATATATGTGCTATATCTTTCATGAGGTAGAAGTACTTCCAGTTCCAAGTTAACTTCTGTAATAAAAATAATCAAACTCTAAAGAGTATGGAACTGCAGATATTAGTCAAACCATCAACTAGCTCTTTGCAATGCAAAAATTTCAAACCCTGTGAAATAAAGTTTTTAAGTTGTCAGGCTACGTCCCAGAGGATCAAATGATAATTAGTGAGATTCTGGAGAAGGGCTTTCTCATTCCTGTGTTCCCCCCTACCATCAACTTTTTACATTAAATGAATATGGAATAAACTGAAAATAGAATTTCTAGAGGCTGGCAGTGAGTCCTGACAGCAGTGACAAGCACCAGACAGGCATCACTGACATGGTGAGCTGTGAGGAATGCTCAGAGGAAAGGACGTGGTGCATTCTTGGAGCTCTTGCTGCTGTACTTACACAAACTGCAGAGTAACTTTCAAATAACCGGCTTTAAAAAAAAAAAAATTAAAAAAAGAAGAAGTTGGATTGCAGCACCTTTTTTTCAGAAGCAGTCAGATTCAAATTATCATTGGATTTAATTTGGCCTGAGACATTGATTTCAGGACTGGAAGAGACAGCATCACATTCTTTCGGGCCTCTTCTCTGCAATGTACAAAAGACCCTCCACTTCTCCACAACTCAATGCTTGACAACTCAAAATACCAAATCTGCAGTTCTTCTGTGATATCATACTGGTTTGAGCAAAGACTAGACCACGTTGCTACTTCAGGCTTCTGTATGCCTAGATATGTAAATCACTAAACAGAATGGGCAAAAATTTGATCTACTGTAATGTTTCATATCCCTATGCTAGTTCAGAGAGTCAACACAATCAGAATTTTAAGCTAATAAGATTTCACAGTTTCTTAAGATTGTGGGAATCTACATGCCTGACAAAACTTTAAAATGACAAAAGCAGATCCGAGCAGAAAGTTTTGATTCAAACTGAACTTCAGCTGTTGAATGTGATGATTTGATTCTGGTCAGCTCTGTTGTAAGAATGTCAGTGACACCCAGAAAACTTGGACGACTAATTTAAGAATACAATTACTTGTAAATTATGAAAAACGCAAATGCTTGTTCTTTAATTTTACACCTGCTACAGTTTGTTCATCACTTTATATGGCAATGCATATCCATATTTTTCTTAGAGAAAAACTATAATGAATTCCATAAAAGTCTATTAATAGTATTGAGATAATTCTTTGTAGCAAGATTTGGATGACATAACTGAACAGAAAAATGTACTTTCCATAGATAATTAAAAAGAAAGGAAAATATCCTCTTGTGCATATAAAATATGATACAAGAAAGAGCTAACCAAGGTGCTATTAACATAAATGTAAACTTAATATCCAATTGCACTTTATGTATTTTTCTGTCTATCATTTAAAACAGATTTCCAAAATGTTACAAGCTTGTTGGAATTTTCTTCCATTAGAAGTTGATGATGATATACCCTTATGGCTGTTTTAAAAAAGTTTTGCAGAAGCTGAATTTACTTTAAGAAACAAACTACAGAGCTATGTGCTTAATATAACTACTGATAGAAAAGAAGAAAAAAAAAAGAACAAATCCACTACTATTGAGTCCTTAGTTAGCATTGTTTGATTTCTTTTCTACTTGTACTTTTATATTCAATGTTGGTGCTGAAATTGTTCTGAGGACATAATCTAAGGCACACCATATTGGGCCTCAGAATATTTCCATAAAAATAGCACATACTTTAAAAGGTAAAAATAGCTAAACTATTTGTTTCAGTTGTTTGTACATAACAAATGCCTGTACATAAATAAAGCTTATTTTCTCTGAATATTTGTCAACTGGAATTTAACACTGTACGTGAGAAAACTTCTAAGGAAGTCAAAGCAACTGAGAAATACGTGAGTACCGCTGCATTTATAAAACAGAGCAAAGTGTTCATAAAGCAAAAGGGAAAAGAATCCTTAAAATCAGGAAGTAACAAACTGATACATTATCTTCTACCTCCTGCAAAGCTACCAATATAAGATACATAACAAATAAAATATTGGCTATTTATTCTTTTATACCTAAAAATTCCCCCCTCCCTGGAGATGTTCAAGGCCAGGTTGGATGAGGCCTTGAGCAACCTGGTCTAGTTAAGGGTATCCCTGCCCATGGCAGGGAGGTTGGACTAGATGACTTCTAAGGTCCCTTCCAACTAAAGACATTCTATGATTCCATTAAAAAGCTTATTTGCCAAAACCCTTGTTCAGCATTGACTTACACTTAGTTTCACTCCTAAACTCAATCTGCCTCAGTGTACAGTTAATTTTTACATCTAATAGCTCCTTCCTTGGTACAAACCTTACCTGCTCACTCTACACAGAATCACGGAACTTCAGTGGCACAAAGCAAGCCGTGAAGGACCCTGGAAACATATCCTGCTTGGAAAAAAGCCAAAGTTTTCTGTGGATCTACCACACTCCTTCAGTGTATGACTGTCCAATACCTCACTACTTATTGACAAAAATATTAGCTGCAATAGCTCTGATTCACTGTTATGGGAATGGCCAGAGAGACTCAAGGCTGAAAATGCTTGGAGAAGTCTTCGGAAAATAAAAACAACACTCCCTCTTCCTACCAAAGAAGAAAATTCAGGATATTGTATCCAGCTGCTGACCATCTATTGCAGACGAGCAAAATGACATCACTAGACCTTTCTTGTGAGAGACACTTTCTGCATCGGTTTGTTATAATTATTTGAAAGTGTAAAACTTTGTTCTAATTATGAAATAGTCTTGTGTATCAGTAACATTGATCACAGATTCCTGACACCTGATTCCTTCACAGAATCACAGAATCACAGTATGTTAGGGATTGGAAGGGACCTCGAAAGATCATCAAGTCCAATCCCCCTGCCAGAGCAGGAACGCCTAGATTATGGTACACAGGAACGTGTCCAGGCGGGTCTTGAAAGTCTCCAGAGAAGGAGACCCCACAACCTCTCTGGGCAATCTGTTCCAGAGCTCCATCACCCTCACTGAGAAGAAGTTTCTTCTCGAGTTTAAGCGGAACCTCTTATGTTCCAGTTTCAGCCCATTACCCCTTGTCCTATCAGTGGTTGTCACCGAGAAGAGCCTGGCTCCATCCTCATGACACTCACCCTTTGTATATTGGTAAACATTAATGAGGTCACCCCTCAATCTCCTCTTCTCCAAACCAAAGAGCCCCAGCTCCCTCAGTCTTTCCTCATAAGGGAGATGCTCCACTCCCTTCGTCATCCTAGTTGCCCTGTGCTGGATTCTCTCCAGCAGTTCCCTGTCTTTCTTGAACTGAGGGGCCCAGAACTGGACAAAAGATTCCAGATGGGGTCTCACCAGGGCAGAGTAGAGGGGAAGGAGAACCTCTCTCGACCTACTAACCTTCTTCATGAGGAAGAAATAACATTCAAAATGTACATCCAACTGACTGGTATGTGGAACATGTTGGGCTATAGTGCTTCTAGTAACATAATTCTTTACTATTGGTAGCAATATTAGTTAGTAGTAGTAATATCATTATGTTAGTATAATATTATTAATATAATATTATTATTACTGTAATATTATTTTAGTCATTATTACAGTAAAAAAAAGAACTCTCAAATTCCACACTTAAGCAGCAAAAGACAAAGGTACCCACAGTCAAAGGCCTGCCTCAGGGAAGATTAGAACTTAAGGAAAGATGAACCAAACTTCACATTCATGACAATATTTTTCTACAAACAAAATCTGAAATGAGCAGTTTGTACAGGGCTGCTCACAGACGGAAAAGAAAGAAGAACAGGTGAATTTTTGTGCTTCATGTTTGTTCAACAGAAAACTGAATAACCCACTGTCATCCTGCCAAAGGCAAACTAAATGTTTTCTTGTTTTCACTTTTTTTTTTTTTTAAAGTTGTTTGCCAATAACACAGCATTCTCTAGGTTTTACAATTTTTTGAATGTTTATTTTTCCATGTAGTTAGATGAAGAGGGTCCCTTCGGAGAGCCGGCCAAGTTAACGATCATCACACCAATATGGCTACAGATCGTCCTCCCTTTATTGCTCCGGACAGCTCAATATATACAGTTCAGCAGTGTCCCCGCGCCTGCCCCTTCACAGAGTTGGTCGGTTACAGGTTTACACGCGCCAGCGTTTTATTGGGCAGTGCCATTCCACTATGCAAGCGGCTATCACCCCCTCTTCTCCCCCCGGGGCCAGCACCTCCCGCCAAGCATCTCGCAAAGCTCTCACAAAACAGATAAAACCTCCTCCTCCCTGTGTTCCAAGGCAGCTTCAAGGACAGAGCCTCTGTTTAGGCCTACGCTGGGTTGTCCACACTTTTAAAGTTATACCGCACCTCTACTCCACAAGAAATTCCTCTACATATCCCCCTTTTTCTTTTTGGACAACCCAGGCTTCATCCGCTAGCTTGCTTATCATTTTCTTGATTATATTTATCAAACAACTAAACATAACTAAGCCTATAACAATTAAAACTGCAATAACCAAAAATGTCTTAACTAAACTCTTAATTCATCCTGTCAAAGTTCTCACACCCATCACCCTAAATCGTACTTTGATCCTTAATCACACACTTCTAACAAAGCAAAAGGCAGCTGGTTTCCCTGCCTTGCTTCTAGCTGAAGAAAGATCACTCTGCTGGTTAGTACATAAACCTTAACACCTACTATGTGGCTTTGATTACACAACCAATATAAGCTTCATTGTTAGTCACACAAAGAGGATACATATTAATACAACAGGTAACATTGAGAACAGTCACATTTTCCCATAATTGCTCTGCCATCAGCCGTAAGCATCTTCTGCCAGTCCAATCCATGTTGTCGTTGGTAATCAGTACCTCAGGGTCCCATCACGTCACTGGGCGAAACAAGGGGTTCAACAGGCAGGCCCAGTGCACAGTCATGTTGCTGCTGCGCTGCTGAAGTGACAGGATGCTGCACAGCCGCATCATGCAGAATCATGCGGTTCCCAGGTCCCTTGTCCGTTATTAATAATAACAGGACACGCAATCGAACTGGCTGCTTCCCAATCTCCCTCTGTTATAGCGTCTCTGATGACACCGCTCCATCGCTATTGCAAAGGATCCTTTATGGTTCAAGCTTGAAAATCAGGCTTGAGTGAGGGAGCTGATGGTAATGGGGGAGCTGAACTGGTTTAAGGGTTTCTTCTATTTCTTGCTGTCTAGTTGATAATTCAGCGAGTTTGTTCAGGATCTCTTTCAGGGGTTCATCCTGATCTTCCTTCTTCCCCCCCCTCCTTTTTTTTTTTTTTTTTTCTTATTAGCTCAAGTATTACTTCAGTCACGCTGTTATCACACAGGGAGAGCAGAATTTCCCAGGTCTGTTTTGATCGTACTCTCCCGTTCACTCCCATGCACATCTGGTGTACAAGAAGCGTCTTATCTTCATTCTCACGGTCAAGCTCTCAACATGAGCTGTACCTGGCTGGTCAGGGTCTCTTTTCATAATTAGCAAGCAAGAGTTATGCACTTGTTCAGAAAAGAGCTCAGCTCAAGGACGAAAGTCTTAATTCTGCAACGCAGTGCAGTTTCTCCTTTTTCTTTTTTTTTTTTTTTTTTTTTTTTTTTTCTTCCACCCAGTCGGGACGAGCAGGGAGTTTCTTCCTTTGCCTTTTTCCTTTCCTGCCCTCCCCCCAATGCTTCGATCGCTGCCACAGCAACTTTCTTTTCTGCTTGCATGATTTCTAGAGTGCGTATTACGGTTTTCCAAACTGTTCCTAGTTCTTTTGCTTCCTTTCCTTCTTTTCCTCCCTCTAGAGTACAGTCCCACAAAAGATCTCCTACTTCACGCCATTCCGTGGAATTAAAGATTAATGACGGGTCGTTCATTTTCTCCCGTTTCCGAGCCCATGGGGCTAATACGTCTCGCTCCTTTACTTTTCCTCCTCTCTTAGAGAGTATACTAAGGAGGCGAGTTGCCGCGTCCGTTTCCATCGCGGTCTTACCTTGGCAGGGGCTTGATCGGCTGCTCAAGCTCTGGTCTCCGGTGCCCTTTTGGTCACACTCGGAACTCTCCTGCCTCCAGCTCTCCGGCTCCCAAATCGGCTCACGTCCGATGCTCTGGAGTCTTCCCGCATTTAAGCAATCCGCATTTAAGCGTCCATAGAGGGTCCCTTGTTCAGGCGCCAGATGAAGAGGGTCCCTTCAGAGAGCCGGCCAAGTTAACGATCATCACACCAATATGGCTACAGATCGTCCTCCCTTTATTGCTCCGGACAGCTCAATATATACAGTTCAGCAGTGTCCCCGCGCCTGCCCCTTCACAGAGTTGGTCGGTTACAGGTTTACACGCGCCAGCGTTTTATTGGGCAGTGCCATTCCACTATGCAAGCGGCTATCACCCCCTCTTCTCCCCCCGGGGCCAGCACCTCCCGCCAAGCATCTCGCAAAGCTCTCACAAAACAGATAAAACCTCCTCCTCCCTGTGTTCCAAGGCAGCTTCAAGGACAGAGCCTCTGTTTAGGCCTACGCTGGGTTGTCCACACTTTTAAAGTTATACCGCACCTCTACTCCACAAGAAATTCCTCTACAGTTATAAGCATCCTGAGCTGTCTTGCAAGAAGATTAATTGTAAATGTACTGGGATACTCTGTACTATATTGCACCTATACAATTCCTTATGGATGAATCATACGTTGTTTTTTTGTGAAAAATGAGAATAAATATGGTTTCGGATTCCAAGAGTTAAGACTTACCAACTTGCTACCAAGGAACCCTGATAGGGTAGGCCATGACATGATCTGAAAATTCCTTTTGAACTGTATCCTGTACAGGGAAAGTTCAACACTCTGCTCTCTATCCATTATAAGGAAGAGAATTAGTGAATATTTGTTAGGTTATAATGTTTTATTTCTACAGTTTTCTAGTCATAATGAAGAAAAGTGAGTGTCTAAAATATATATTTCTAAGAACGTCTTTCACTATTTCAGGCATTTTCAACTAAAACATCAACATTACTTTCCGTAACTGCAACTTGTTTCTAATTGCAAAACCTACAGTAAGTGAATAAAAACACTTTGATGCATGACAGGGTGTAAGTAATGATTCCTGAATCACAAACACATAATTTCTCTTTAGGAAGTGAATACTCTTCACAACATTGGTGGAAGCACTGCTTAAGCTTTGAATGAAACCGTATCTCCACTGAAGTGGAGTACATCTCCAGTGCAAGTCCCACGAACTTTGGTTGTGTCAGGATTTCACCCCAAAGACTTGAGATAATTACTAACCGGATGTCTTAAAAGCACAATCAATGTATATTTGACAAAGGTCTAAAAACATTTGATGAAAATTATTTCTAGTCTTGTTTTATAACATTCTGATGTGCACCCGTGTCAGAACAAGACAGAAAATGCTAGGAATGGATGTGGTTTGGGGGCATCCCAAATATATGTTCATTTATATATATATTTCTTTCACAGGCACCAGTGAAGTTAAAGAAAGAGGAGCTGTGTTCTGCCTAGTTCTGTGCGTTTGGGGGATCACCAATACATGAAGGTCAGCCACTTGGGACCATAGACTCCTGTACATCATGCAGCAAAGCACACAGTAAATTTGACCAAACATATCACTTGTTACCAACGCCATGGAAACCAGCATAACTCTCCTAAACATGCCTCAGCACCACATTACTCTTTTCCAGATTCAGTACTGTCAAGAATATCAACCTTGTGCTGCAAATTTCAGATCCTAAAGAAATGGGATCTGCTGTTATTGTTTTCAGAGGTAATTGTCTAAGTACCAACACCAGGATGTTAAGAATGTTATTTTGTTCTACTAGAAATTTGTGTGTGAGTGTTGTGGTAAAGCTAATTCCACTTGGCAGTTGATTTTAATGCATGTGCTAATGTGCACAAAAAGAGTTGTTAAAACAGCTACAAAAGGTTAATGAATGAAACCCTCATTTCTGAGGGCATGTATTACGATGTTCCACTATTTAAAATCTGCAAAAAGAAAACCAGAGTTATTTTTGCATTTTAAAAGAATGTATCCTTCAAATGTTGTACATATATATATTTCTTGGAAAAGACATAGGGGAAGTCATGGCTCTAAACATGTTTCTCTTTAGTAAATAAGTACCCTACAAAGGAGATGTGTAGAAATTTCAGTATTTGTCCTCTGTGAAAGTCTTCCATAAAATCCTGCTTGGTTTGGAATAAGCTATGTATTTTATAGTGGTTGCTTCCCAGCAAGGGTATTGAGAATTTTTTTTCCCTATCAAATACAGAAACTTAATGACCAAGCTTTTTAAAGACAATATTATCTGCCATTCAGCTTACAGAATCCAAAAGGACTTCAGTTGTTCTGTTTCACTTCAGTGCTCACGTTCTGCTGCTTCAGCAGCATTTGAAAATGGGAAGAAGCAATGAGCAAAAATGCCTGAGGGGACTCACCATCTTTTTCAAGTTCCAAGTAGAGGCAGAGCTAGCAACATACAACTAGAAAATGTGGGTTTTTTTCCTGCATCCAGCTAAGAGTAATGACTTCTGTGAACTAAGCTGAAAAAAAAATAGACAATGCAGACTGCACCTGACGCCATTCCAGGGAAGGACTTTGATAGAAATAGCTTTTAGTTCTGTCAATGTCAGTAGAAAATGCCAAAATGCCAAAATACACATCACAGTTGTGCATGACTGTACTAACGTAAAAAACAGCAAGGGCCAAGCTTACTCGTAAGAGCTGCATTGTCTGTGTAAAAAAAATCGAATTCATCTTTTGGGCTAGACACCATTCTGTCTTATTCATGTAAACCTGGGGGTCAGCAGAAGCACTATGAATCCACAACAGCATGACTGAAAACAGAATCTTTCCTTTAGCACTTCAGTTTTATGCAGCATAAAATATGTATGAATGCTTGACAACTTTTCCTTTCATTATATACAAAAGTGACTCTCTCTTCTCTCTGAAATAACACTGTCAAACCAAGAGGGACTGCCAGAAATCTGTCACAGATAATAATCTATTTGCCCAGGTTCCTGAATAGCAATGAGAGAAAGATATTGACTGTCAGTTCCCAGCACATAAATTTAAGTTCCATGTCTGTAATCAGGTTGTGTTCACCTTCCCTCCAAAAATAAAATCATGTTTGATATTACAATGCCTTTCAATTATTTTTCTGCAAGTAATTGGCTAGAGGTGTTGTGGGACACCTACCCAAGGATTAGTAATAAATAAGATTAAAAGTTCAAAATTTCAAAATTCCTTGCAAACTCACAGGAGTTTCAAGGACGTTTGCAATAAAAAGAATATTCCTGGGTTTACTCCAAGAGCAAACACTGCATAGGCCCACTTTAAAAGTAAAGAAAATCTCTTTTTTTCCCCTTGCTTTTGGAGAAGATGAAAAGGTAAAAAGATAGCACTGGCTGGTTTCATTCACATAGTCGATAGCTTCATCCCACAGTGGTTCTGCACTTCAAGATTTTGTGCCCTTATTTTGAAATGGTATTACATAACACAGGTAAACAAGAATAATGTACAAATGAAGGTTCAAGACCTTTGATCTCTAGGTCTGTCCCTAAACACGTGTACTGGGTTCAGCTAGGATAGGGTTAATTCTCAGTAAAGGAGCTATCCAGGCATAGGGAATAGCTCAACCAAACCAGTCGCTAGCCAAAGGGATATTCGATACCATCGTGACGTGACGTCATGCTCGGGGTATATATATATGGAGTGGTCGGGGTGGGGGCGCTTGCTCTCTCTTCCCGGTTTTCCGGTCCGTTCGGGTGGTGAGATCTGCGTTACATGTTACTCGCGTTATATTTGGTTAAACGTTACTGTTATTTCACTGTTATTGTTACCATTTTATGTTCACCATTAAACCTCACAAGGCCTTTGCCTGCGGCTCCTTTCGGGCTCTTCCCCTCACTCTCGGTAGGGGGGGGGGAGCGACCACATGGTTCCTTTGTTTCCTTCCCGCCGGTAACTCGGCTCGAACCACAACAACATGTTTTTTAAGTCTACAGAAAACAAATTTACTATGTTCTACATGGAGAGAGTCCCCAGTATTTTTTCTTCTCCTCTCCCTCATGCCATTTATTTGTTTGTTTGTTTGTTTGTTTTGTTTGCTTGTTTTTAACCATAACACTGGTCCAGCTAGTTTTACATCCACCAAAGTTCCTTTCTGAAACACTGAACACGCGGTAGCAGGCTGCTTTTCCGAACGGGAGACTTTCCCTTTGCTTCTGCATCTGTAAACTGACTTCTACCCTGCACCCTCTCTGCTGTAGTTTCTTATTCCTGAAACACACAGACTGTCTCTGCTCTCTTTGTAACCAGGACCAAGGAATGATCAACGTTCCCTTTGCCAGTTCACCCAACACGGCTCATATTTGCAGTGCTAGTGGCTGGTCCCTACAGCAATCCATCTGTGTCTACACTGTACAGCATGTAGAGGGGTCTCTGGGTCAATATCCACTCTCTGGGGCTTCATCTTGTTGACCCACACTGTGTAAGCCATATGCAACACTCACCTGCTTCATGTCTCTCATATGATTATCATTACATGATCATGGCTCCAGCAACCTTATCACAAAACTTCATCTCTCCCCACGACCCCACATGTCTTTCTTTGAGTACAGGACACACTGGTAGTGTTACGATTTAAAAAATGCATATCTCTTCACAAACTGATGAATAACAAGGCTACCTCATACTCTGTTATATTTACAATTTTTAAGCAATGTGTATGGAGTGGGGGAAGGCAGCATGAGAGTCCGTAACGGGACAGACCCTTGCAGAAATGTGTTTGAGGACAAGTCAGGCTGACAGAAAGAGCTGATGTTTTGTCCGTACTGTCTATTGGACCTGTCTAAACACTGAACTGTTGCTGGATCTTGGTGCTGATGGTGAGGAAACTATTGACGATACCCTAGGAGTGATACAGCCTGTTTCCAGAAGGGACAGTCAGAGCAGCAAGAGTTTGAGATGAAACAAAGAGTGATCTTAGAGTCTAGGATCGCCTTGTGTCTGCCCTGGGGCCCCTGAATCCATTAAAATGTTTTTACTATTTTACCAAATGCCAATATTCCCTGAATTTCCTGCATGGCACAATTGGAAAATCCACTGAGTAAACTCTCTGAGTGATGTATGGCTATAGGCACAATAGTACATATACATAGGTGCAGAGGCTACAATTTATACTATCAAACACAAAGTGAGTATATTCTTTCTACTCCACTTACTCATAGCTATGTAGAAAATATCATTAACTGACAGACTAAATAGGCAGTAGAAGTGTATGCTTATATTATTACAGCTGATTAATCATATGCTGGGTTATCATGAGATGTTCTTAGCCAGGTATTTCTGTCTGAAATTGAACTGAAGTAAAAAAACAGGCTTCCAATAGATTTCCTATATTTTCTCACTAGCTTCCAGCAAACTTAAATCCGCTACATGGTGAACTAAGGAGCTAACAGAGAACAAAGTCCAATCGTATTTTTTTCAAATAATATTAACATCTATGGAAAAGTTCACAGGAACCATCTCATTCTGCCGTTAACAGGAAAATGTGCTTTTAGAAAATTAGAAAGTTTAAGTTAATGGTGCTGGATGGTATTCATGCTGGTGCTGAAACTGCCAGCTGACATTATACTGCTTGCCATCATGTCACCATCTATGAGAAACCACGTTCAGCATAGGCATGTGAGTCCTGGAAATGGCCGTTCTCAAAGAGCCACCTTTATGCAAGGGGAATCAGAGGGGGAAAACTAGTAAACTAGGGGAAAGAACACAATATTTCTGATACCCAGACTTTCAGATATTAGGAAACATTCCCTTCATCTCCCTTTATATTACATATTTGTATTGGTTTGGTCTGGCCGGATTTTGGCGGCGGGGGGGAGCTGCAGGGTGGCTTCTGCAAGAAGCTGCTAGAAGCTCCCCGAGTTTGACAGAGCCAATGCCAGCCGGCTACAAAGAGGGACCCGCCACTGGTCAAGGCTGAGCCTATCAGTAAAGTGATAGGAGAGGAACACCTCTGTGAAAAACATATTTAAGAATGGGGGAAAAAGAACTGCGCCACAACAGCTGGCACAGAGATGGAGGAGTGAGAATCTGTGCACCAAGGACAGTGAAAAAGGAGGAGGGGTAGGATGAGCTCCAGGTGCCTGAGCAGAGAGTCCCCCGGGTCTGTGGTGAAGACCATGGTGAAGCGGCTTGTCCCCCTGCAGTCCATGGGCAAGGTGCAGATGTCCACCGTGAGGATCACCGCGTAGATGTCCACCGTACAGAGGACTCCACGCCACGTGGGTGGATGCCTGAAGGGGACTGTAGCCCGTGGGAAGCCCGCATCAGAGCAGGTCACTGCCAGAACCTGTAGCCCGTGGAAGAGAGGAATGCCCACGCTGGAGCAGGTTGGCTGGTGGGACTTTTGTGATACTGCGCGGGACTCACGCTGGAGCAGTTTCCCCTGAAGGACTGCACCTCAGACTCACGAGGGGTGGGCTGCCCCTCGTGAGGTGTCTCACGTTGGGCAGTTTGCGATGAATTGCCCTTCGTGGGACGACTCACATAGGAGAAGAGAGCGTGAAGCTTGTCTCCTGTGAGAGGGACCCCACAATGGCCCTGGGGAAGAGTGGAGAGTCCTCCCCCAGAGTGAAGAAGCAGTGAAACCAACGTCGGATGAACTGACCGCAACCCCCATTCCCTGTCCCCCTGCGCTGCTCAGAGGGAGGAGGTGGAGGAACCAGGATTGATGTTAAGCCCGGGAAGAAGGGAGGGATGGGGGGAAGGCGTTCTGTTTGTTAAGATCTGTTTGGGTTTCTTCTCATTTCTCACTACTCCTCTCTGATTGGTTCTCTTAATAAATGTAATTAATTTCCCCAAAATTGAGTCTGTTTTGCCTGGGACAGTAAATGAGAGTGATCTCCCTGTCCTTATCTCAAACCCTGAACCCTTTGAAATATTTTCTCCCCCCGTCTAGCAGTGAAGGGGGAGTGAGAGAGCAGCTGTGTGGGTACCTGGCGGCCGGTCAGGGTGAAACTACAACAATATTCAATGGTGTCCTGGGGATGCTGCTGCCAGGATGTGCATAAGTACAATAAATATAACCACAGCTCCTGTCTCTATTGTATTCTTTTGTTTATTTATTACTAATCTAAAAGGACAATAATAATGTAAAAAAACACATCTACCTCAATCAGCACACGTAAGTCCTGAAAGACTTTAATATATAAACAAAAGTATATTTTGCTATGTAATTTCCAACATTTTCTTAATGAGCCAAGAGAAAATGCTGTTTTTAAGTAAGCATCCTTTGCTTGCTAAACCTATCTTTAGAGAGATGCTAGGTTTTTTTCAACAAAAATATGCAGAGTACTCACTTAATTAAAACCTACCTTCTTCAGGTAACTGTAAAATATTGGGCATCTCTGTATCATCCAGTGCTGGGGGGCTTGTCTTTCATCCATCAAAGTTGAAAGCAAAATTTTCACTGACTTGACTAGAACCAGACTGTCAATAACTGATGTGGATGGACTTAGCAAAGGCAACACAGCAAGCAACTAAAATTGATTCTGCTTCCTTTCAAAGTTATTGAATTAAAAAAAAAAAAGAATTAAAATGGTAAATATCTAACTAGTTCTGTCCAGCTCTACTTACTTAATTTACAACCCTTCTAGCAGAAGGTCAAAATTACCAATTAAATATAGACTACTGCACCTTCTCCTGAATGAAATTCAGTCCAACACAGTGACTGCTTCAATAGTAGGTGTAAAAACCCTTATTTCATCTTTCAGTGCTAAAATAGAGAATGACATGCAAAGGTCCCTTGTCACTCTGTTCTACAGCCCAGAGAAAATGATGCCAAAAGTAAACTGAATTTCAGACTCCTGTTAAGGAGAACAACCTGATTTCTTGATTCTTGGTTTCCTCCATGCTTGCAAGGTACCAGTGTGATCAACAAAGAGTTACACTACTCTCAGTGAAGTATCTGAAAAAGATACCATCTATGTTTTAGAATGCAGAGCTTGTACTTGGTAGGTGACTCTCCAGTGAAAATCAGTGACTGATGAAGCAGAATTCACAAAAACCTGAACTGAACTAAATTCGTCAGTTTTGTTAGAAGAAAAACTCTGCAATCAGGAACTCTATTTCTTGCTCTGACTGGTTTGAGAACCTTTTGTACTGACATGCAAAACCAGACTACATGAAAAACTTATAGTAGAAAGAGTAACAACTACTACATGCATGTCTGTCCTGTGGCATTCAAAAACTCAAATATCTACTCATGTAGCTACATTCCCTGCTTAAAGTCAGTAGCCAAAAATGCACATACAGAGAGACAAAGCTTGCTACCTGGAGAGAAAATAATTTTCTAATATTCAGACTCTTCTGATGCTAAGTCATCATACCAACTTTCTTTTTGACAGAATTTGTCTCTCATCTCAATCATGCTGACAAGTGCCTCACAAGTATCTGCCTCCACTTAAATAACATTCAGTGTACAACCCAGTACCAGTAATATGGAGAAGACCTGGTAGGAAATGTTACCTTCCCACCAGAAGTGCATTTTTGCTCTGTGTATATACATTCCTTATCTAAACCTTCATTTAGCAACAGAGGCAAAAAGAGTTCTCAATTCCCATGTAAAATGCCTCTGGGAATTGTCACTGGAAGAGTACCACTTTAGATCTGTCAGATAAAGACATTTTTTACCTGAGGGATGTTATCTTAACCCAAGATCTAAAATATAAATAAGCTGCAATTCAGATGACTTGAGATCTAGCAAAAAGACAGAAGGGTGGAAAGATTCCCAGAGAGATTCCATGGGGAAAAGTCTGATTTATTTAATACAGATAAATATGACAAAAAGATTTTCATATCCCCAGTTTTAATAACCTTAGGGTTGATGGGAGGAACTGAAGACAGTCTTGAGCAGCAACTAATATACAGAACAAGATGTTAATTAGGAGAGTGGGAAGAGCAAAAAAAGGAGCTCCAAGCAGATGAACGCAATTTAATGACTGGAAATTTTGGACACTTTGAAAACCTCTGTGTTAAGATATTATGGGTCAAAGGACATGATGTTCTTTTTCAACAACTTATCATCTGTACTGTGGGACAAAATCCAGTGGATCTTCACAAAGCCTCTAGCATTTAAATTGAGCAGAGAATGTTTAGATATGAAAGGTCAGAGCTGTCTATGAAAAGACAAGTGGGAAAGTAAACAGAGGGTAAGTAAAGAGATTATTTTAGAATCTGCCACCATGAAAACCTTGCCTTTTCTCAAGAGGCGGAGAAGTTCTTTTCTATATTGAAACAGGGATTCGAGGTTTGCTATCAAAAATATTTGAAATCCATTAGATGATTCCTCAGGAGTTTTATTTTGAATTTTACTGTTGTTTCTTTGAGCAAAGCAACAGTCTTCAATGCTCATTAATGGATTACCAATTTTTCCCCATGTTGAAAGTTTCAGAAAAGTTTGATTTTGTTAGGAAGGAATTTGGGTTAACTTGCTGAAGAAGGCAGACATAACAAAGTGGAAGAAAAGGCAATGGCTTAACCCTAAATTGAACAGAATTTCAATGTGGCTTTGGGAAAAGTTGCATGTCAGTTTTTCTGGCAAAGCGAGAGATGGACGTGTGACATCTTTCACTTGTTGATTTCTTCAGGAAAGAAGGCACTGGCTTATTAAAGCTTATAGATAAATAGAGCTTCATCACAAATTTTGAGTAGATTCTTAGAGTAAACAGTATATACTAAAATTAAAAGACTTTTAAAACTGTAGCAGAATATCAGAATACTTTGGTATGCAAAACTAGATTGGAGATCTGGTTTCAAAAAGTTCTTAAAGAAAGCAAGAGCATTTCTTTCTTCCATCTTCTCAGTTTAGTGTTGCTTCCATAATTCCTTGGGTAAACCCAGAGATTTCCAGGAAGTTTGCCGTGATGGCAAAAGCAGAATTTACTCCAAAACTATATGGAGCAGTAAAGACAAATCTCTTGACTGTTTTCTGACATTCTCTCCTATTATTAATCCCTATGCTGGGACATCCACAAATGTGAAGATATTAATCACAGTTTATTCTGCAGAGAAGAACTCAATAGGGTGTTTAACTCCTGATTTATACATAGGCTTTAAGTATTTCACCTGTGTAACTCCGCACAGTCAGTAGCTTATTTCTCCTAATTAAATCTTTATTTCAGCTCTCAGTGGGCCTAATTTTCCTCTGACTAACAGCAAGTTTATTACTATAACCCTCATCAATCAAATGGTGGTAGCATCTGAAAAAGATTAACACAAGAAAAAGCAAAATCAAGACCACTGACTTTGTACAACAGTTTTGCTGGTCTGTTCACAACTAAACAGGGCTTATTGAACACTTAACAGAATGCTGGGCAGGGACAGGAAGTAATTGTTTAGAGACCTGTTCTGGAGGAACAACTGACAAGATCATGAAAAAAAAAAAGGAAAAAATCTGCTCAGTAAGCAAAATCAGGCAGTAAGTATATCCACAAGGACTTTGTCCCTTTCATATGTACTACAGACTGAAAGCTAAACTTCATATTAAGGTAAAATATTCTGTTATACTCAGAGTTGTTATAGGAAAAAGAGTGTATCCCTTATTGGTATAGCAAAAAAAATATTACCGGTTTTTACCAGCTCTTTAGTGCTTCTACCTTTTGTCAGGCGAAAGCTCAGGACAGGTCAGGGACTAGTCATTTGGCCACTGCTTAAACAAGCTACAGCCAGGTCAAGTAAAACCTGAGATTCCGCTTTGCCAGGTCAGCATGAAGTCTGTTGCCCTTTACTAGTAACACTGAAGTCATGCATTCTGGACTACAATATATGTAATCATCCCTGATTCTTTTCAGTACATACAAAATAAATACAGGATTTTCATAATACAAATACATTTAAATGCTTATTATAAAGATGAGACAGAGGTTTGAAAGTCACTGAAGGCATGAAAGGAAAAGCACGATAAACAGGATGCAACATCATTAAAGAAGAAAACAAAATGCATTTTTTCAAAACAAGAAGTAATCCATACAAAGTTGTCTAGGAACTGATAATGGTAACAACAACTACCTGTGATTTTTTAAATGCAGCAACCATAGAATGAAAGAGGGAATTGAGGCATGACAGATAGTAGGGCTGTCTTATACTTAGGCTGAAGATAATTTTGAACACCAAACAATGAGCGAAGAAGCTTCAGATCTAAAAAAAATTTAAATAATAAAACCCTATTCTTTTTTATTTTAAATATTCCAAGAATAAAGTACTGGGATGACTTAACATTCCAATAAAGATGAAGATCGATTAAGAAATTGAGAAAAGTTCATGAAGAATTGAACACAATGAAATCTCCAGCAGGCAGGATGCATGGTTAAATAAATGAAGGAACAGTTACGTGTCTTTTGAAAGACAAAAGGATAACACTAAATAAGGCCTAAGAGCTCTTGCTGTGATCTGCTAACACTGTGAAAAAATTAGCCCTGAGAAAAACAGAACAGACAACTAATGAGAACAAGTAAGGATCTCCGGGAGACAGAGAAAACTGCTAAAAATGGGCTGCCTGATGGCAACTCTCAATTTTTTGTGATTTTGCATGCAAAGCAATGTCTCCTTCATGATTCGCATGAATTCCCTACTATTGATCCAAATGTTTTCCCACACACAGCATGCTATGTAAACCTCTCTGTATTTACTGTATTTACATAGAAGTTAAACTTTTTGCATTTGTGCTTTCTATCTGACAGCCTTAGAGTATTGTATTCCTTCATTCACTATATAAAATAGGAAAAGTAGAATTAATAAGTCCAAATGTATTCCTGACTTCACAGATCAGTAGTAGCTCTCACTCTTCTAAACAGTCAATTGATCCTGCTTGCCAATTATTTGATGTTCATGCCTCTGATCCTTTGCAGGCATCAAAAATCACTTTGTAAAGTAGTTAGTAAGGACGTTTGCAGTGGCCAGCTACAGTGAGAAAGGTGACAATTTAACTATATTTGAGACATTAGAAGGTTAGATGCTCCTATTTATCTGAACTCCACTGTGCACAGCCTTAAGGTATTCAAGGAGTATTATGAGACTGAAAACCAGACAAACCAGAACCAGTGCAGAGATGTGCAGGAACAAACTTTTCCACCTGGCACATCAGCATATGGTTCTCTCATTTCTGCCAGTCAGTTCAACTACTATTTCTACTATGCCCCAGAACGAGCTGCTGATGTGCCCCTGCTAACACAGAACGCTGACATTGAAAGCTGCTAATGAAAGTAAGTTAGTTAATTATGAGAGATGTATAGAATGAGGACTAAGAGATTTGAGCTTACTCCAGGGAAAATGCACTATTACAGGCGACAGGCATGAGTACAGTGAAGTTATGGAATATAAAATGCACCTGCATCTAGGCTGTGGTTTTGGCCTAATTCTTTGCCATAACCAGGGTGTGTACCTCCCAACAGACAGAAGTCTAATTATTCATACCCTTCACATGCAGATACAGAGAAGGCTGCACACTTGACTACAGAAAATTTTACTTTGCCAGCTATTAAAAATAATCAGTGAAAAAATATGCATCTTGCATCTATAGAACCACAACAGTCAGAAATCTTTGTGTCAAAGGCAAACCACTTTGCCTTCTACATAAACCCAGCAGAGTTATATGCTGGCATCTGTTAATTCCCTGCACAAGAAGGGAACAAGAAGGTCGCTGCGATATTTGCTGTATAACAGCAGCATTTCTTCTGCAGCCTTCCCTGGCAGATGTTGTATTTTGCTTTCTTATGTTCACACAGACAATTCATTTCACAGACACTGAAATGCCTGTTGTCACAAAAGCAGCAACAAAGCATTAAGATAAAGCCAAGCTTTCCCAGGATAGCTATGCAAATATAAAAAGTCCATATAATGAAAATAATACAATAAATGTTTTGGTTTTATTATGGTACAAATTATAATAACAAAGAAAACTACTAACTCTTCAATATATTCAAACTGTAGTATGTAGATATTGGATTATGTAGAGAATAAGAAAGCATCATGGCTATAAAAATTAATGGCTGTACGTGATTTTGGGGCTATTATATATACTGATCATACAGATTGAAAGGATTTACTTTGAGGAATAGTCACTTCAGAATATTTCAGAAGAAGTAATATGAATACTCTGATTTTACATCACAGTAGTGGGGAACTTTTTGTTGTTGTGGGTGAAGGTCCGGAGAAAGCAGAAAAGCAGATTTAAAAGTTCTCACATGTGTTTACTTACCAGAATATAAATGTAAGAGAATCTAAAAATGGTTTTGTATTGAGATAGACACTTGGTGAAATTAGTGGCAAATTTGTGGAATTTTTATTTAATGTACTCGGTTTGTCAGAACTGAAATTTTCCTTGCATCAAAAGGCACAAGGAAGCACATGAAGAAGTATCATGGATAGCCACTTGTTTCTGTAAACTGGGACTTACAGTAGGAAGAGTGAAGCTGACAACACCAACTGTTTCCTAATTACGATGCACTAACACACAACAAAATATTCTTGTTCAATCACTGTTGTGTTGTTTTTATGTGGAGCTAGACGCATTTGAAAGCAACTGTGCATTTTCATAACCTGTGATTAGGTGATGACTTCGCTGGGAAAAAGTGTTAGTTGACATGATGTATTGGCTACAACTGATCCAGAAACACCCATAAAGAATCTAGACTGAAAGTATAATTTACTGAAATGGAACTATCGAGTGATTTTAAAAGGCTGATCAACTGACATCAACACACACTCTTTTTTCCATAAGCAAACCTAATCCTGTACATTTATCCAGTATTTTCCAAAATCTCCTTAGTTAAATACTGCAATCTCTGGTATATCTCCAGGATGACTCTACAGCATACTTAGAAAATGCCACGCTATTTTTTGTGCCAGCCTCCTAGTTAAAACAAATGGGTAATTACAGGATTTTTTTATGATATCTTCCTAATTAGGAAGTAATATGGCAGCCTAATTATCAGACTACTCTTGACAAGGGAGTACCCTCCCCTCCTGAAACCAAATATTTTTGCACAGAAGACTGAAAGGCAGATGGGCGATAGAAAAAAAGAACTGATACTGCCTTATAGATATGGGGTGATACATTTTCTGTCCTTCACAACAGAATAAGAATATTTGTGTCCTCTTTTTTAATCTAACAGTTTTGATATTCTACATTTTAGTCAATGAAACATACAATAAAGGATCTAATATAGTTGCAATTAAGATTTTAAATTTTCTAGAACAATTGTTCTGTGTCCATGATGATTTTAAACAACACCAACAAAAAAATACCAATTACCAAAAATAATAACTTACCTGATGAGATGTCTATTCGGTTCTTCTTCACCTGGGTGACATTGATATGGACGCTGACTTTGCCTTCATTTATATCAATCTCAACATTCCCCAGGTCATCTGCAAAGTTGCTGAAGACAAGAAGTCCATTGGGGTTCCAGGTTCGGAATAGAAAACTGACTGAAAACAGATCCTGGCTTGGACGACCAGGAACCTCAAGGTAACTGGTGGCATTGAAAAAGACAGGCACTGTATGTGGCTCCACACAAGAAAAACTTAAATTTCCCTAAGTAAAACAAAAACAACAAAAAAGCAAAAAAAATTATAAGCAAAATGGTAATATTCCACTAAATTCATGGCTACCTCTAGAAGAATATTCTGGGTTTCATTCAACATAGAGACTACTCTGATTAGTGCAAGTTGCATGTAGAAATGTGTTATTAATATCATTACTGTCACTATTATAACTGATGCTTCTGTTTTGACCAGTAGTGGCCCCATTATATTTTGTACTTTACACACATAAAATAAGAGTCAAGTCTTTGGAGACTTATAGTCTTGCTAAGATAAAGCTTAAATGAAAGCATTAATATTCCCAGTTGAAAGATGAAGAAACAAATCATAGAGAAACTTGGGCTTGTTCATGGTCACAGAATCACAGAATCACAGAATGTTAAAGGTTGGAAGGGACCTTAAAGATCATCTAGTCCAACCCCCCTGCCAGAGCAGGATCACCTACAATAGAGTGCACAGGAACGCGTCCAGGTCACTAAAGAAGCCTTTAACAGAGCACTAACCCATCCTTTTATGAAAATGACATGCAGCTTTCCAAATATCCCTATATCAATGTGTCAATCAATACAATATAGAAGGTTGTGAAAGAAGGATATACAATACCTCGTGAAGAGCTAGCCTCTCTGTTATGCTTTCTGCTGGATAATACTAGAAAAGATAATACTTCATTCATGAAGCAGAGGGATTTGGAGTAGTTGATCGTGAACAACACCTAATATTTCTAGTTAGTCAATAATTTTCTCTGTAAAAGAAACTGAAATTTTCACACTCTAAAATACAATTCCTTGGAAAATTGACAAAAATCCAGTCAACTTTATTGATTTCCAAGGTTTCAAAATGTACCTGTAAACAAGATTAGAATTAAGGACAATAATTTTTCACTTCGATTCTCAGGTAATTTCCCACGAAAGACCACGATAGTAAGATGTACTACTGTTTTTTTTTCCTTAGAAATCGTTAATAATTTGTAGCCATCTTTGTCCAGAATTGTCTTTTTAATGTATCAACACAAATATAACAGGAAAACTTCCTTTGGTGAAGAATTCCTCTATCATGTAGCAAAGCGGCTCCTGCTCTATGGTTAGGTTTCTGATGCAGTGTGGCAGATGGATACTTTGTGGCAATTTCATTTCAATTTGGGAAAGAAGAATTTTATCTGATACTGTACAGAAATCATTACTATGATCAGAACAGTAGTTCTTTTGATATTTATTTGTACATTAATAAAAGTATTAGGGATTGAACAACATTTTTACAGATACCTAGACGTTTAGAGATGAGGTTCACCTAAGCACTGTTCAGAATCACATTGTGAGTTAGTCATCATCATTTCACATAAATATTTTTAAACTTCATATTACTGACTTCCTGTTATAAGCTTTTAAGTCACATATTTTTTGTATTCAAAGTATATAAATGCATGGGACAGCTAATCTTGAGGGAATTTGGAAACAAAATAGGAACTTTCTGAAAAGGTGGGAGAGGAAAGACCTAAGCAAATTATTTTTTAGAAGTATTTATTTTCAACTGGAGATGGGCCAGATGATGCCAATAATTTACCCATGTCCAAACCCAACACTTTCTAAAGGAACAACGTATCAGAAAACACTTTCTGTGTCATAGCAAGATACTGTCTATGTGGCAGATTCAGTCCCTTATAGAGTATTTCCACGTCAAAACTACATGAATAAAAAAAAGAGTTTCTTGAGAAATCAAAGAGATTCTTAGGTTGCTCAGGAGCATCACAAGTTGCACTGCCACAGTCTACTTGTAAAGACCACTAGAACTAGTAGCAACTAGACTACCATGTTGGCAGCCTCCATTATTGATTACAAAACACTGATGTTTCCAATAATATGCAACTAAAGAAGAGATTTCTTTATGCTGGTCTCCTAAAAGGTTTGTTCCTATCTTTATGGTAAAATGTCAGCATGACAAGCCGTGTTATATTCATACACCCATGTTCCAAAAAATATCCAAAGACTTAGGAAAATAATTAGCTAAAACAATTACAGGAAGCTTTTAAATTACAATGTGGATGAGAGAAGTTACAACTACTTGCTGAGTAAAGGCAAAGGATTGCCTTTGTTGCTAGGTTGTTTGGCTATTGTGCCTTTTTATTTAAAGTTGCCTAGAGATTTTAAGTTTTTGTTTGAATAGTTTTAGTCTGAACATTTCCACAAGTGCTAGAGAATACTTTTGGTTAAACCACAAATTTTACATGCAGAAAAAAACCCTAGAGAGTGGGTGAAATAATTTTTATAACTCTTTGTTAACATTCTGAGTGTCAGAGTCATCATTCTCTTGCACAGTCAAGGCAGTCCTGTACAGACACAGAAGGCAACTGCATTTTATAAAAGCTGACATCTCATGGTTCAGTCACAGATGCCAATTAACTAGTGCTCAGAAAGCATTTAGTTAGACATTGTAAAGAGTTTCTCTTGCTGCCCTATTACCGGGAAGAACTAACAATTTCCTTATAACAAGAAGGCTTTCATATTCAATTGACACTCTCCTGTCATCCCGATGCTTTGCATACTTGCATGTATAACGCGTATTAATGGTAATGGCACCTGAAGGCATTCAAATTCTTTTCCACATCAGTGAATGCATTTACCATGAACAGCCTAACTGCATAAAAGACTTCTTGAAGAAGTAACATATAATTCTAATTTTTTCTGCTAGTTAGTATTTTTCCCACTGAGCTACTCAGATTAATCTGAAGCAGATTATCAATTCCCTCTATGACTGTAATTCACAAGATAACTTCTCTTTTAAGTAAAGCCCAACTGATACAGATGGCTCACGAGGTCTAAGTCAGGAGTTTGAGCTAATCTGCAGCTTGTCTCTATTATAGCATCCTTGTTTTTCAAAGAGAAAAAGATCCTTTTTTTCTGTAGATTCCAAGTGACTCGCTGCATGGTTCTTTGGGCAATGACATCTGGAAGTCAAACATGCACTGTTTTATTATACTGAAACTTTTGGTCTTATCAAAGACTTTTTTTTGTACTACATTAGAAGGGAAATGGTGAAAACATTTCAGTTTGGCTAGCTTGAGTTTTGTATCATGTTCTTTAATCTGTGCTGCAAATTAGCTTCATGTTTACTTCTTATAAATCAATTTTGCGTATCCACATTCAGATGTGGAAATGCTACTGGGTCTTAAAACCTTTCCCAAATAATAGAGCTGAGTAATACTGGCTGAATACTTAGCTCCCAAAAGAGAGGTAATGTGTTTATTAAGATTACAATACCCGTTAAATCAGGATGAATTATACATTACAGGCAATGTGCTGTATGCTAAAGATTATCATGTTATTTCATTATTTTCCAAAAAATATCTTATTTCTCATCCTTGAGCTTAACATAAAGCTCACTTAATATAAATAATTTAAAGAAAACACTGAAGTTTGTATGTTATTGCACTCAGTATAGTAGCTGCAGAAGAGGATGGAGCATAGACTAGCGGTTGTAAGGATGGAGGATAGCAAATATTCTCCTCAGCATTCTTCAGTTACATGCTTTAAATCTGGAAATACTGTTCTGTGAAAACTAAATCCACTTAGTTTTCACACTGTCTGTCACTAATATAGCTCTGGATAGGAAAATTTGATCATGTGCCTAAATTCTTAAATTTCTCTGGACTTCTTGAGAGCTGCATATTCTAGTCTCTTCTCACTGGTGATACACGGGTCGATATTCTTCAGTTATGCAAGGTAATAGAAGTCCTACAAAGCTTGTTAGATTTCAGTAGAAAAACCAGAAAAGATGGACTGGAAGACTGTTTACAGGCATGTTTCCTGTTTCTGTCTTAGTCTTGAGTTAAGTAATATACAAGAGTTAGCACCTACCATGCTAGCTAGTCACTGCCAACGCTTCTTTGCAACTCGCTTCAGGAGAAAAGCAGACACATGCTCTGTCTTGGCTGACCTTTTCTCCCCAATCCCCCCTTTTTGGGCATCTTTATAATTTGTCCTTTTTATCTTCTACGAAAACAAATCAGGCTCCACTAATAAGAACAACAATAGCTGCTCAAGACCATCCATCTGACCCATTCTCCCCAAAGAGCACTTACCATCTCATGTATCACAAAGGACTGCTAAACTTTTTTTCACCTTTATTCTTACCCTCTAAATCCAAAAGAAATGAATTATTAAAGTGAATATTGGACTTTATTTAAATTTAAAACACTTTTAAATTGTTTTTACATCCTTTCTCTTCAATAAATTGAAGAGATGTTTGATGCTGCTTCTTTTGCTCATAACACCCACACATACGAGATGTAATTTTTTTTGTTAGTTTTGTTCAGACACAAATCAAGATTACTGCCTTGTCATCTTTGGCTCTCTGGAACTCCTCATCCTGTAACATGAACTTGTCAACTCCCTTTCAATGTGTGACTTTTGGAATTCAACTATATGCATCTAAGAATATCTTTTTATTCTATCTCTCGCGCCTTTCCTTCTTGACTCCAGCTAAGATAGAAGCACACCTGTAAACCCTTCTTTCCTCTGTTCCCCCTGATTACTTTGCTTGTGTTCCATTTCATTACATTTTGACTGTCTTGCCTCTTCAGGCAGTACCCTGTTTAGGGCAGGGAGTGCCTACAGTTATGGGGTTTTTACAGGATCTCCTACAATGGAGCTTTGATCCTTGTTGGATTGCTTAGTTGTCGTCATCATAAACATGATTAACAACAACAGCAGTCTCAACTGAGTTTATTTTTCATGCTAAATTGGGCTAAAAACTAAGAGAAAATAAGCTTTTGTAAGAAAACAAAAATCCATGTCAATTTAGCTAGAGTAAAATGGATTTTGCTTTTGAAGAGCTGAAGCAGTTTAAGTAATTCTGCTGAAAACAAAGGTCACTTCCATTTTTATAGCCATTCTCAGAATTGGAAATCAACGGAACCATCAAATTAAACTGGCATGCTGTAGCCTCTTGATGTAGCACTAATACTGCCAGAGCTTCTTATGTAGTTTTCATTTTCATGTTGGAGGTAACAGAATTTCAAAAACAAACAATGAAACAAAAAACCAAAACCACAGATAATTTTAGAGACACATTACAGCCCTGCTAGCTATGTCACTTTTGAAAGGATAGGATTTGCACTACAGAAACCTCTTAAGTGCCACTCCTGTTCACAATAATGTCCTACTAACTCACAGTGGACTCAACTGTGCAAAATGGAAAGATTGTTCCTGTATGAAGTTTCTTTTCTAAATCAGGCATCAATCATTGAAAATCATAGTTGCATTACAATCTTAAAGTGCACTGCAGGCAGGAAATCACAGGCAATTTTGGAAAAAAAAAATCAAAGATTCAGGTGTTTAGGTGACTGGGTCTAAAAAATTCTAAGAGTAGAGTCTTCTGTATCACTCCCTTTGACAATACCGAAGAAATTAATGTATAGAAAAGGTTCTAAATATCAGGCTGTATTATCAAATTTGTATAGGCAAAGATCACATATTTAAATTTTTCCTTTCTGTTACCTTGACCACCTAGCCATAATGTTCACACAATTATATGAAACTTCAGTATTATTATCCAAAGAGTAATCAAATGGTAATCAATTCTTTGTACTTCATCATCACTGCATATATAAATCTACACTCTTATTGCATAAAGAGAAAAGCAACTGTGGAACCATACATATTGTTAGCAGGACCTTGTGAAGGCTATAAACTTGTACAGAAGAGAGCCTTGAACAATGAATTCAGACCATCTCAGACTCCTGGCAATAACACATTTATTTCTTACCCATATGGCCTTTGTATGTCAGCAAGCGATTTTAGGAACATTTATAGCCTTAAAAATACAGTTATTTAAGTACATTCTTTCTTAATCACCCTGCCCATAAAGCCACAAATTTGAACATGAAATCAACTATGAATGCTTAAGCAAAAGAAAAAATAGAACAAAATGTTAACAAGCTCTGTAATGTTAAGAAGCTAAACAATGATTTTCAAGTATAATATCTTTGAGGCTTTTCAGAGCTACCAGAAAGGCCTGTAGAAGCATTCCCCATGAATGACTTTTGCACTCCAGCAATTCAACTAGCAATGCTGATACCAGGATTTAAAGCCATGAGAAAGCTGCAATTGATTTAATAGTAAGTATTGCCTGCATTGGTTTTGAACTACTATAATTTGGGAGAAAAGGAAAGAAGTACATATAGGTTCAGCTGATTTTCTTTTAAAAAGTAGCTACTCAATACTGAAGGTTAATTTATAAAGATGAAATGGGACCCCAGAAGTAAAATGCTCAGACATAATAATAAAACCCAGTCACAAAGATACCTAAGTTCTTTGGGTATGTGATAAAATTTGTTTTGTGTTCTATATCATTCCAGTATATCATAATGATATCAGCTACACACAATCGCAAACTCTCTAGTTTAGAAGGAGAAGCAGAAGTTTAGATCAACATTAAATTATGCTCTTACCACATTAGAAGGTTCCAATTTCTTCCTCTTGGCAAGGTCAGTGATATTATTGCCGTTGTAGTTGATGCTCTCCATGCAGCCTTTGAAATTCTTCCTACTGTTAGAACTTGGTTTCCCAGAAAAAGGCATGCCTCCAAAGGTTATCTTTGAATAAAACACAAAATGGTAGACAGTTACTGGAGGGCACTTGTGAACAAATTTGCTGTAGATATATTTGCTTTCTTTGACCATTCAAACACAGTGAATGAGACAGCTTGCAACTGCTCACAAAAAAAAAAAGGAACTATCAAATAAGTACTGCAAAAGCAAAAAAAAAAACCTGCAATGACTTTTGGTTGCAAATATTTATGGTAGTAAATCCCAAATGTTATTACAATTGTCCAAATAGTTAGCACACACATCACAGTTATTCATACATGGACTGCTCTTCTGTTCACCACCGAACAATATGTATTTAAAAGACCTTGCAATAAGTATCCATCTCATTATTTTTCTCAGGAAGAGTAGACATGAAATTATCTGGATAATCTCGTTCGAATCACCCACTTAGCTCTAACTGTATGTCAAAGCTCAAACTACAACACAGTAGTGGTGGGCTCCAATGCAATGCATTTGTACAGGGCTTATATAGCTACCTCATACAGAAGAATTTTACAGAATCACACAGTTAAAGATGCTATCCTCTGCTAGACAAAGTACCTCCCGCTCCTGAGAACATGTTTTTATCATGTGGCTATAGTCAACGAGGAGTTACTACATGACTCAGAAAGCCAAATCAGCTCTACAGAGAAGATGAACACGGTCACTGCAAAGACCCAGTCATCAAGGTCAAAGAGGAATTGTTTTCTCTTAATGCTGAATCTCATTACCCTAAAACACTGGGTTATCCAGAAGGAAAGGAAAACAAGTATTTTACAAACTAAAAATGTTCAACTCTTACGAAATCTCTCTCTGTCACTGCGTAGAGACTATGCAGGTCTCTATTGCATCAGGGTCTCTTCTGAAATGTTTGGAAGTGGAAAAATGCCACATGTTTTCATTAGTATTTTGCAGTCCAAATGCAAAGAATGAGGGACTCATTAGATTAGTCACTGCAATCTATGTTAGGTATTCATAGCTAATAGATGATGGCATAAATAGTAATGACACCTAGCTTCCCTGCCCAACAGACGCTCAGAAAAATGTACACCTGTAGTCTGCTGCTAAGATTTGGCAGAGCCAAGCTTTTGAATATCATTCGTCACTAATTCCATTTATTATCATTGAGAGCAGGAAAACACAGTTCTAGGGACACATTTTCCATTTTAAAAGTACGAAAGATACTAGTTTCTATCCCAAAGAGGAGGCTTGGCTTGGCATATAAGAAGAACTAAAGCCATACAGTTGAAAATCAAAATCTTTATAAATAGCACGTACCAGCTATGTAAAAGCATTTTGTGAGACAAATCCTTAGGTATTATAAGTTGATGTGACTTGACTTAAGAGAAGATACAGCACTACTAAAGAATGTAACTAACATTTTATTAGCCATCAAACATTCTTTTGCATGCTACAGTCATGTGTTTGGACAAGAGAAACTGGAAAGGAAAACATTTTGAAGAAAAGGAGAAAAATTGCACAAAAACCACACACCATGACAGGGAGTTAAAAGGGACTCATAAGATTTATTTTTTTTCACCTTGAAAATGCAATTAGAACCGATGTTTATTCCTCTTTTGTGCTTACTAAACTATTGTTTATTCCTCTTTTGTACTTATTTAACTTTTCTTAAGGAGATTAAACTAGAAACTATTTTTTTTTCTACAAAAAATAGGTTTGATTCTTTCGAGTTCATCCACTGTGATTAATTTATAATAAGGGCAACACATTTAAATTTATTCTGTGATGACTAACTCCAAAACAAGTGAGATCACTGAGAGGAAAGGAAGGAGAAGAGGTTAAGGCATCTTGCATGCATATGAGCCACAGAAACACATGTCCACACACACACAAATAAGTTTCATTAACCACAAGGGGATCCATGTACATGGAGACTGAAACATATCTTTGAAAACTGCCAGGGAGGTCTCTAATGACAGGGAAGAGAGGAACGAATCTCCTGGATTCTACTCTTCCTAAGGGTAAATTTATTGCATGTAAAATATTTATTATGTAAAAATGCTACATGCATACATATATATATATATAAATGCTACATATATACATATATATATATATATTCATGAATTACCCAACCCTTGCTGATGGCATTCAGCCAATTTTTTTCTGTTCAGTCACTTGAAAATCTTCAATAAAATCTATTTATGTGAGTTTTCAGCAGGTCAATTTAGATCTTCGGTGCTTGATGAGTTATAGAGGCACAGAAAATTTGCTCATTATTTTCTCATTTTAACTGCTACCAAAGAAGGCATTCATAAAGATTTGTTGGAATATAAGCAAGTATTTGATTCAGTAACATTTATGATCATAAGTAATTTTTTCAAAAACTCGTATCATACTCTTGATCAAAAGATTGTTTGCAAAAATATCAATACACAAACTAATTCAAACTTTACTACATTACATCATTTTGATTCCCTGTCACTGCCTAAAAAGTTGAAAGGATGGAAATACATGTATTTGGTTGAGCCAACCACATTAATCCTCATTAGGAACAGTAAAGAGTGAAGAAAACCATTACACAAAGTTTGTAATAACCAAAGTGCTGAAGTTCATATAACAATTTAGAGGAACTGAAAAAGTTCTTAATAGCAGAAGTCAGGGCAATTCCATTTTTAATTACCACCAACACTTGTGTGCATTAACCTTACTGATTAAAAGAAGTTTTCTTAGAACTTTCCTAAGCCTTTATTGCTTCTTTATAAAAAGAAGTTACTGATAGCATGTTTGTGAAAAGAGAAGGAAGTACCTACCTAAGAAACATCAAGATCCATATTAGTAAAAAGGTTCTAATCTGCTTGCTCCACTAAAAATAAAAACTGTCACCACAGAACAAGTCTTTCCGATTCAAGTGCAAAATTACCACCTGAATGGAATAACAGATTGTATGAAAATTTTTTTAATCCACTTCCTACTTACAGCAGCTGCTTTTACCGATTTTAAAAGTAGCGTATGTTTAGCTTGCTGAATAACATAGATCTTCTATTTTAAAACAAAAGACTGAAATGACTCTCATACGAGATGGGTGCTGGTACACTGGTAAAGAGAAACTTAACCTACACTTCAGAGAGAATAAAGAAAATTTCAGGAAATTTAAAGAAAAAAATAGTTAAAAAATGTTTAAAGTACCAAAACTTCTTAAAATATACTACTTTTCTTTTCTGTTCTTATTGGACTTAACTTTATAAAACCAATTTGAAAGAAAATAAGTAAGTTTCACTGTATACCTCATAATCTAGGTCCAGGTAATCAAATTCTCCATTCGTTCTGAAGTGCTGCATGTGTCTGTCCAGGGTGAGATTGATGTTTCTCCCGTGGCGCTCTATGATGATGGAGTGCCAGTGGTGATCGTCCAAGAGACTGCCTGTCATCACAGATGTGTGGCCATAAATAGAGCCAAGCTGGTTGCTGCCTAAAATGAGAAAACAAACAACAATTCTCACCTCATACCACTTAGGCAAATATTTTCCTCTTGCTCTGTCAATATTTTGACTGAATTATATTGCTATGAAGCTAACATCTGCCCAGAGATTTGCTGCCACAAATACAAATTCCTAGACCAAATACAGCAACTACCTGATTATTGAGCTGTATAAATAGTTATTCGTAACAGCAGTTATTTCGAGGTAAGCCAGAGAAGCAATACCAACTTCCAGTTGTAAAGCTGTTTTCAACTAGGGGTTTTCTGTGTTTTCATCTGTACACTACAGAAATGAAAAGCTTTGGACCAGGTCTTGAGCTTCTCTGGAACTGTACTGATCTATGACTGTTGAGAAAGACATGGTGCCTGATAACAGCTTTGGTTAACAAAAAGCCTTTTCAGTTTGAATTCTACACTTTGTAGGCTCTGCCAGAGCATCTACAGCAGCAAGTGTTCAGGAAAGGCTCCATGCAGGCTGAGCTAACAGCAGGAGAACTGCTAACACAGCTTACTGTGGTCTTTCCTCCTGCAGCAACCTTCCTATTCTGGAATTCAAGTTACCAGCAAAGGTACGGTTTTGCCATTTCCTCCTATGCTTTCCAGGGGCTTTTGTCAGTGCAGGTATGCTTGCCCAAGATCACTCCTCATTTCTATCTGACTAACATAGCTAAGCCAGCAAAAGTTGATAGCATGGATCTCAACTGAAGCAGCAAATGACTAATTCTGTAGTGAGTTTAAAAAATTGCTGCACTGCCCAATATCTCGGTGTAATCTTCCATGTTCTGAATACATGAGGACCTAAAGCATTTCTGGAGCTGACAATTTCTTACTATCGGGCATCTCTGTAACTCAGACATTAAGTTTTGTACATGTTGATAACACACTTGGGCAAATCACACCTCCATGGCTCAAGACATTACTCCCCTACAAATGCTCATACAGCCTTTTAGCTGAAGGCCACTCATCTTCCACAGTTGTTAGTAAAAAAAAATTAAAATTCCATGTGCATCCATGAGCCTCAGTTGCTTCAATGCAAAGTCAAATCCAGTGCAAGGCAAAACTTAAATCCACTACTGTATCTCCAGCCTCATCCCCCTAGTCTGAAACTATGTCAGTGGATTTCACAGGAAAAATCGGCACCTTTTTTTCACTGACCCACGTAAAGACAATACTATCAGGTAAAGGAAGAATAACACCATAAACCATTAGTTCTGTTTAAGTGAGTGTGTGCCACAGGGCCTATACCCATTTATCAGCCTAGTGATTTAAGAACATGCCCACCAAGCACACATAAGGAAGCTATAATAGCTTATGAAGACAGACTGAACTGAAGATTAAGGAGACACTGGAAATGAATGGGTTAGTAAAACTGTTAGAAATAGGTAACTGCTTCCCTCCTCCTCATCAGCTCACACTGATCTGTAAAAATAGAGCAGGAGAAAATGCTAGTGGAAATAATTACTATTCAATGTAAATAATGAACAGAATAACGTACTCTTCACATGTCTGTAAGAGAAATACGGGAAGTTACATGGAATCTTCTTCCAAATCTCCATTGTTTGAAGGAAAAAAAAAACATCCCAAAACCAGATAAATGTGGTGTCTTTGAAAACAAATGTCCTTTATAAATCCAGTCACTCATGAACTTGAGTTTTTCACCAAGACAGTAAAAAGCTGGAACTAGAAAAACACATACAGAATGCCATAATAAGATTGCCTGTTCAGATGATATGTCTTCCTTCCTTTGCTAGTCCTACTTCTCAGATTCTACGAAAGATGCTGAATCTCAACTTCGTGTGGCCTGTAGCTTCTAAGATTGACACCTTTTTGCTGCAAGGTTCCCAAAGGCGACCCTTATTTCTCTAGCACTGATGACAGCAGCCTTCTCTCACACAAAACTACAGCTGAGGACAAATATAATTCTAGTACAGCTTTTTTTGTTTGTTGTGAGATTCTAATGACAATATATTGCTGATCCTGTTTTTCCGTATGGTCTTATTTTAGTGGTATCCCACACAGAGTAAAAAGCAAGGAATGGAGCAGGCCAAAAAATATACAGAAAACGGATGAACAACATTTTCATCAAATTATCTGAATAAATCACGTGGCTTACCAAATTACTGGGGAAAAAAAAAAAAAAAAGATGTCATATTTAAATTTTTTGTGGATGAGTCAAAAAGTACACAAAACTAAACAATCAAAGCATACCTAAATTTAAATTTAGAACGAGTTTGGCTTTCTTCAGTTCCAAGGTGATATAGTCTCCTTGCTGTCCTTCTCCATGGAAGATTACACCCTCACTTTCAGATGTCTTAAATTTCAGAGAGATGATGTCTTTCAGTGTTTTCATTTTCTTGTTCCTGAATCTGTACGGTAACACTACATGGCCATCAAAATTGATAACATCAGCCCCTAAAGGAAAAAGTAAACAGCATTGTTGATGAGCGAAAAATACTGGAAAAACAGACATGCCAAATGTAGATTGTCCCTGAACAGAATAAAAAATATGCAAGTGCAATATGCTTTGTAAATGCATTTTCTCTTGATCATAATTAATTACTATAAAAAGTAGGAACCAGGCAGAACATAGATTGAACCCACTGGATAAAAAAAAAACCAACAGATTCAGGGGGACACATAGTACAACCATACTCAACATATTTTGGTTTCTCTCTAATACATTCACTGCTATGCACCTTCTAATTATAGTTGAAAATGAAAGCCAGACTTCTGAGTGGTCATTAATAATTCATTTGATACTTCTTCAAAATCCAGTATAGGTATTTGTGAGGACTGTAAACAGTAAAATATGAGCCCAAAGAAATTGCCTAGCAATTTTAAGTTTCCTCAAATTGAATACAGACCATAGGCATAATCCTTGTCTAAATTCGGTTTTATACAGAAATCTTGGATAAGTTGTGATGTCAACTAATTTTGGGAAGAAAAAAGTAATTCTGCCATTTCATAGATTCATAGAATGGCCTAGGCTAGAAGGGACCTTAGAGGTCATTTTAATCCAACCTCCCTGTCCTTGGCAGGGACACCACCTCTCGACTCGTGTCAGGCAACATGTGAGAACCAAACAAGAATCGAACCTGTGACTTTTGGTGTTTCAAGCACCATGCTCAATCCACTGAGCTAAACTGGCCCTCGTTTGTTGTAGGTTTGGTTTTATTAAAAATTTAGTAAGAAAACTGAGGGATGAGATCATTGTCTTTTGATGTCAATCCAACATAAACATAAACACTACATAATGACACTACAAAATTTCATGTTGTCTTATTTTTGTGGCTTAATCTCTACTCTGAAGAATGAGCCACAACTCTGCACAACTTTCTACTATTTACTGGAGGCTAGATCCACAGTAAAAATATCCACAGAACTTGATTTCATTCAACAGATGTACTTCTGCTGAGTATGGAATCTTGTCTTTTAAGCAGAACTTAGTAAAATACTGTAAACAGACAAAGATCTCTGAAAATTTATACAGATTTCTTTAAGAAATCCCCGTTGTAATGGGGGATTAACTTATGATCAATATGATACTGATTAACTTATGATCAATCACCAGTGCCTTAGTTACTATTGGTATGAGCATTTTATCCTCACTATTCACAACGGATAATTTAAATAGACACTAAGCAAAATTCTTTAAAAGGAATCAATAAAAAAATGTTCATATTTAAAAGAAAAAAGCATTACCCACCCATATTCTTTCAAAAACATTCACAGTTCTTATTGGCATACCATACTTATACCAGTGATTTCATTCTCCGTATGAAACGAAGGATGTAATTTTATCACATGTTCTTCAACTACATCTAAGTTTTACGTACTTCTCTGAGCTGCTCTTTCATGACATCCTGCAACTTCTTAAAATGTTTAACTTGGTTTTGCTATTATGGTGGGAAGTAATATACACTTTGCAGACCACCTCAAAAATACAGAAACAAATCCCCTCCCATTGTGTAATTAACACAGAAGAATCTTTGAAACTCCATTAAAACACTTTGCACATTGCCTAAATAACTGCATGTATTTTAAATTTATATGGTCTACATTAGCTGATTATGCTAAAACCTGTTGCCTTTATTCTTACAACGACAGATTTAAAAATTGCTTACTACCAACTAATCTCTGAAGGAATATTTTACATCCTGATTCAGAGAGGAGCCTAAACAAACGTATACATCCATACCCATCTAGAGAAATTAGGAACTAACAAATGGTCTGCTGAGTCAATTTTTACTACTGTTGTGTCTGTCTTCAAGTGCTATCAAAGAATTGCTTATGTATAGCTTTTTCACATTCACATTTAACATATAAAAATTTCTGAGGGGTGGGTGTCAAGGGAAAGGAGACAATCTCTTCTCAGGTGCCCAGTAACAGAACAAGGAATAATGGGTTTAAGTTAGAACACAGGAAGTTCCACCTCAACACGAGGAAAAATTTCTTTACTGTGAGGGTGACAGAGCACTGGAACAGGCTGCCCAGGGAGGTTGTGGAGTCTCCTTCTTCGGAGACTTTCAAAACCTGCCTGAATGTGTTCCTGTGAATGTGACCTGCCCTAGGGGATCCTGCTCTGGCAGGGGGGTTGGACCAGATGATCTTTCAAGGTCCCTTCCAACCTCGAATACTCTGTGATTCTATGATTCTAAAATTTCCATAAATACTTTTTAGAGTCCCTGGCTCAATGTCCAAGTGAGGAGTGGCATTCCTCAGGGGTCCATATTGGGCCCAGTGCTGTTTAACACCTTTGTTGACAACATGGACAGTGGGAACAAGTGCACCCTCAGCAGGTCTGCTGTTGACACCAAGCTGTGTGGTGCAGTCGACACACTGGAGGGAAGGGATGCCATCCAGAGGGACCTTGATAGGCTTGAAAGGTGAGCCTGTGCAAACCTCATGTGGTTCAACAAGGTCAAGTGCAAGGTCCCGCACCTGGGTCAGAGCAATTCCAAGCACAGATAGAGGCTGAGTGATGAGTGGGTTGAGAAGGACTTGGGGGTATCGGTTGATGAGGAGGTCAACATGACACAACGTGTGCTTGCAGCTCAGAAAGATGGTTCTATGACATGATTCCATGATATATGAGCTATTTGATTGTCAAAGAAGAGCATTCAATCAAGCTTCATGATGTGTAGCATCTATTTTCTAGAGAAAAGTATGTAAAACCACAACCAATATTTCATAAATTATATTTCAATGTTCAGTCAAAAAATTCACAACCCATCTTGTATTCACTAACAAAAACTACACCCAAGTGAGATGAAGGCTTGCAGCCATGTTGCTTAAATGTCTGTTCATACATCCTTACACCACTGAGTATCGCAAGTTTTCAAATATAAAGACCAACACACACTTTCATCAGCCAGAACTTTCCCCACAGATGTCTAGTACAAAGAGTTCTCTGTGACTTCCAGGTCACCTGCTTTGCTGACACCATGACCCTCTGCATGATGATGAAGTATGTGATATCTGTTTCTGGTTGATATAACCATTTGCCCTCCGTACATCTTTAATAAATCTGTATGTATAATCACAATATAGCCATCATGCTCAGTTGACAAAAAACTGTTGACTCTAGCGATTATTACAAACTGCAGAAGTTAAGATCTTTGCTACCTAGCAGGAACTATGTTTACAATTTCCAAGACTGATACAGAGGAAGCATAACAGTGGACAGTTGCTGACTTACATAATTTGTACTAAAGATCAAATAGTGGATCTCAGTGACCTTGTGATTTTACCTTCACAATGCTGTGGCTTTCTGAGTTGAAGAGTTTTAAAGATAAATAATGTTTTCTGCAAACCAGCATCAAGTCCATGTATTTCAGAGCCTACTCGAGATCAAAATTAAGATGTGCCATTTCATACTCACTCATACTCACACATTGGCTCAAGTACAAAGGTCACTAGTAATAATAATGCAAGGAGCATTAAGCATGCAAAGGAAAAAGTTTGTGAAATCTGTAAAGAAATTCTAATTACTCTGTTTACCTTTTAAGTAAGATCAGAAAAAAAGTCATAGAAATAAACTGTCTTTCTCTACTCTCAACAGCCAAAGATCCCTCAAAATTCTTCCCATGGGACTCAAAGGGATTTAAAAGAGTGAGGACACAGGTTCCATAACGTAAGTTTCCTCATGTCTCTGTAAGACACTATCCCTCTGCTTTCTAAAAGATTAACAGGCATATGCAATGTGTTTCTATCTCACACTCATTTTTTAACATATTTGGAGCTGCTGAGTGTCATCAAACAGAAGGGTAAAAGTCACTGAAAGATTGAAGGCTTCTTCCAATGGCTAAGACTTAAACATTCTTTTTGATGCATAGACTTTATCATGGATCACATTGACACATTACCATGTTTATGGAAAGGAAGTCAAAGGGAAGAATTTTAAATTTCTGAATTTTTAGGTCCAATCACTTCTTCAAATTATATAGAACCATATGTTGTGTCTTCCACAGCATTCTCTCACTCTTAATTAACAGTCTATAAACAACCTGTGCTACATATCGTTTCCATTCCTGCCATTATTTGCATCTCATAACTAGAAGCACAGTTCTAGACTCTTCTTGCCATTAGAAAGAAGAGTGGCAGGTAGATGGAGATACTATTTGCAAAATAATCATGCAGTCTCTAGTTCATCTCCGCTTCTGATTAGACAACTGACTAAGGCACTTGGACCCAAAGGTTTGTTGTTAGCAGTTGAATTCTGCAATGAAACAGCTTTCAACCATACAACTTGAACCTATCCCCAAATCTTCCTAAACCTGCAAAGACTTTTGATGAAGTTATAAACTTTTACCCCATTATTGTTTATGCCAACTAAATGGTGAAGAAATTTCACTCAGTGCATAAAACATGACCATTGTAAACTGACTGCAATATCCCATATTTATCAGTATGTAATATGTATCTCGTGTATATCAGAATGGATTCATTTATATTAGAAATGTCACTTTTCTTTATAAAGCACACCTTACAATACAAACTACTAAGCACTAAGTGCAACTAAAACTCTCAGTCTGATCTGGTTGGTCTGAACAACAAATTGCAGGAATGTGAATCAGCTCAAAATTAAACATCAGATCGGTATGTTGTATTTGCAGTGCAAGAAATCCTTGAAGAAGTTATCAGCATGTAAGGAGGGCACATTTTCTCCGGCACAGATGCAGATGTTGCTCTCAGAAATGAGGCCACCCTGGTTCATATTCTGAGTCTGTATTCAGAATATCACAACATGTGATTTCAGAGGTGAGGTTATCTTGTATATGCTCACAACTCAAGTACATGCATTACTTTCAGAATATGCTTTGAAGAAACAAAGAAAACGATTTGAAAAAGATTGTAAGACGGATTATATCAACATGTTGGTTTTCCTTGCCTTACAAGTCATCAAGAGATCCAAGAAATACCTTCTTGAGATTTTTGTATGTACTTTTAGAAAAGAACTTTTAGAAAAGCATGAAATCTGCTTATAGAAAAAATATCTCCATGAAAGTCACTCTTCTACAACAAAAATCACACTTCTACATCAATTTGCTATACAGATTATATTCTTCTGAATCTACATATAACTGCCTTGAATAAATGCCACAAACAAAAGAAAATTGATGGATGTTATGGCTTAAGCAACCTTCATAACAAATATACAGCATAAAAAATATGAATTCATATACAATGTCTGAGATTCTTCCATTAACATTTGTTAAATTTACTTTCTGATGGTTATAGTAATCCCTCTATTAGGTATAATATCCTTCGCCTAAGGCCAGTTGGTACCACTTCGCAGCATCTGCAAAAGTTGCCTCAACAGTCAGGCAACCAATCCAGAGTTGATCAAGACAACAATTTGACTTCTGCAGGTTTGTGGATTCACAGTATGCTGCCTGTGAAAAGGCAAGTATCCCTTTTGTACCTATGCCATTGTTGAACTTAAGCATATGTGTTCTTCACATTATTTACTGAAGCAAATTCGTATCACACACTTCAACAAAGCTCAGTAAAAGTAGCGCATTTTTCCAAAACCTGGCCATGAATTACGATGTTTTGAACATCATTCACTTGAAAAAAGAAACAGCAGTAATCTTTAATTAGGCAGCTTTTGGTTTGGTTTGGTTTGGTTTTTTTTTAGGCATAGCTGTGCTGGCAGCATGCACATGGTTCTGCATGATAATTAAATCACCTAAAGATTACATAGCAATTATGTTTAAGAGTTACCATATGTAGACTGTAGTAATGACTTGTGTTCTCTCCATGATGAAACTCATCTATTTAATATCATGATAATTACCATGATGTAGAATGGTACTTAGACATTACACCATATAATTCCTATAACTGCAGTGTAAATATATATTTTTTCTCATCTTTAGCCACTCAACTACCAGTGTCAGTAGGAAAGAGACCCAAGCCATCATACAGTACGTTCACCTACATTCAGTGAAGACTGCTCTCTGAGTCTACTGCTGTAATGCATGAAATAAAAAAAAAAAAAGATAAAAGTGCAAAAAAAAGTGAGAAAGAGGGAAAGAGAAGAATATGCAGAAAGATGGGGAGAAAAAGAAATTGACAATAGATTTTTTTTTTAAAAAAAAATGCATTTAAATAGGAAGTACAGCTCTAATTACTTCCTCTTTATTACTATCCTACTGCATTTGCTGCAACATGGGTGGACTGGATAACACTGCTGACACCATAAAAATTTAGCACTACTTTCACCCAGCTATGAAGATATGATCACCTTTATCACAGTGTATGTCTGAGATGCCTTGTTAAAACCATTTCAGTAGTTAATGGCATTGTCACAACCAATTTTCCTCTAAAAAATAAGGCAAACAGAATGCCCTAAAAATATCCATAGGAAATTGAGTGACAAATGTGACCCTGTTCCCAAATCTGAAAGGAAACTAAGACACCAGTCACTGGTCTCCCTACTACACTTTTGTCCTGTACTTTCAGCCATGTGCAGGTTTTGGTAAGATTTGATGAGGGAGTCAAATCAGTACAAAGGTATTTTATTTGGTTCTCCAAAATAAGCTATCAATTACTTATAAAGAAACAACTTCAAATCAGACTCAAGCTCCAGAACTTCTCTATTTCCTTGCTTTCTGGTGAGAGAAATATAAGTATCAATGTCAGCATCTGATGGACAAAGAAGTACTCATTCTCTTCAGTATTGAGACTTCCACACAGTTCTTCCACACAGCTACTTAGCTACTCTGATCAAGGTATTGCCTGGAATTACTAAAAAAAACCTGATATCAGGCAAAGCAGAACAGCAAAGTACTTTCCCAAAAAATGCTTAACATACAGCAAAAAAAATCAACATTATTATTTTATCTATTTCATCTGCTTAAATCTTCTGTTTACACTAAATGAATTTATGGAAAAGATCTTCACTTACAGTAGTCTTTTCCTACCCCAGAATGTAAACCTTATATCAGATGCATTACTATTATAGTAATAAATGAACATTAAGCATGCACTGATCATCTATCCTCTCAAAACATCAGAGATGCATCAAATATCTCTGGCTGGGCCAAAATATTCCATATATGTCATTTCATTTTTTGTAGCTATTAGTCACGCACACTAAAATATCATTATGACAAATATAGGCACATAAATAGCCTATTATGTATATATTTTAAATGCAAAACCGTTTTTTTTTCCTAACAAAGGAAGGGATAAGACTCAAAATCATACCAAAACCAAACTCTCATTCTGTTATTACTCATTATAAGTTACATACACAGAAATTACTTCAGAAGACCCTAATGTACTGTTTCAGCAATTCCAAATACTGTCGACATGATAGCATGTCGAATTTGCCACTGGAGTCTTTCCAGCTCAAATCTCAGTTAGCTGATTCATGTTAGAGATGCATTACTACATCTCATTGCACCAGAAAAATGAGGAAGCCATGTCCCAGCACAGCAGTCAAAAGATTGTCTCCTCTTTCATGTTTTCTTACAATGAGGCAGAAAGCCAAAGGCACCGTGTTTGAATGAACATTGCCTTCAGGCACTATAGTCCATCTGTAAGGACACGGGCAACTCAGTGGCTTGAAATTTGCTGCACCAGAACTGCCTTTACTCTCTTTTTCAAAAGGCAATGCATCTGCCACAAAGATGAAAAAAAATCTCAAAACCTAATACAGATATAGATGTATCCTGCATGTACAAATAATGTACACTTCATATGCTAGAAGCATAAAGAAGAGCAAAATCAATTTAAGTTTCTGTTGCCTGCTTGGCTTCCACTGCACTGATACGAATCCTATTGTTATCTGTCAGTGAATCCAATCCTAAATGATGTCAATGCTTGAAAAAGAAAAAATAAATTTGCTATGAGATTTGGAATTTTTTTCTTACTATTCTTTACATGAGATATAATGTATATATGGCAATACAGTATCAAAGTGGTACAGAATATTTTGTCAATCTGTATTTTTAACTCAATTCTTGGGTAGAAGGCACAAACTTTATTCTTTTATTTTATATACCTGCCAGAAACTCTGAAAATAAATCTGTCAGGAAGTATTCCCTAAGGTGGTGAGAATGTTTTGCCTAGTTCTGAGTGCAATATCCACTGAAGATATGCCAACAGTACTTGGTATATTTCAAGTTTTTTCTGAATTTCAAAGCACAAGGATTTTTTTTCCTATTATTATTATCTCTGTTGTTATTATAATGCCAGTATACTACCATGCATTTTGCTAGCTCTTGTGTTGATGTCTGTAAATGCATGGTTCTTTCTCCGGGATAATTTAATGTCTAATAAGAAACAAATGCAAGAAGTGAAATGAGTAAGCATTAGAAGGTAAAAAGAAAGGAAAATAACATAAAGAAATGTAATCCAATGACCATGTATTAAAGCTCTCCCTGGCTTCCTTTTTCACTCTCACAAATGGGTTCTTTCTCCAATTCATCTAGCTATTAAGCTATTTTGCTGCATAAGCTAATTGTTACTTAAGAAAATAATTTTCGATGAGTGTATGCACCAGTTCAGTGTTCCAAAGAATTACACCAAACTTCTGGTTTGTATCATGTTGGATAAAAGCAGGTTCTCAGGGAAAACCTGGAGGTCTGGCAAGGTGTTAGTTACAGCATGCATAGAAAAAATCACTAAAACATTTGAAGGAAAGCAAGACTAGAGAACCCAGACTAAGCTTCCCAACATGCCACAAAATATTGTCTTAAGGATGTGTATAATTAGGATAATTTTTCAAGCACTTAACACTATGGTTGATGATTTTTTTTTCTGCCAGAGCTAGTGTAACACAAGATTTCCCAGTAAATTTACTTTCATGAATTCTTCAGCTTTCCAAAAGACAACCTAATTTAAAAACCAAATGGTAACACTTTTAAATATGCCATGCTTATTCTATAAATTGGATAAATGAGGCAATGAACGTGTTTATAGTACACTTTGCAATTCAGCTTTCAGCTTACGTACTCTAACCACAGTTAACAAAATACACCATACTGAATTCTAGGCTCCTATGGTGGACTACTAATAGTACCAGAGTGAACCAAGATCAGACCACAATTCAAGACATTCTTCAGCTCAGATGAAAACTATTTCTTCCATAATCTACTCTGGTTTGTGACTTCAGAAAGTCAATTACAATGCACGGTGTGAGATGCAGTCTATCTGAAGTATTCTGTTCATAGGGGAGATAGGAGATAGAGCACCACAAAAAATAGAACCTACACGGTAATGTGTTTCTTTCCTAATTCCAATTAAATTGCTTAACTGAGTCTTTAATTTTTTCCAACCAGAAAATCTTTGAACTTCCCTGTATATTGTAGTCATACTTTACAAACAAGGCTTTATAACACAAGTATTTTGTCCTGAGAATGTAATTGATCTTACTGTTGATGCATGCTTACTTCTCTTCACAAAAATTTTATTTAAATGATTAAAATTCAAATTAGGAAAAAAAAATGAAAGCTGTACTGAAGACCTGCTGAATCCTGAGGTTGAAGACCTAGGTATTTTTTACGATTTTTGAACTAAAAGGTGCAAATTAAACTGTGTAGCTTTTGTCATCACAATGTCATACTGGCATGAATGTCATCTGCATTCATCATCTGCATTCATCAATCAAAAACATCCTCCAGTGTTTCTGGCTGTAACAATCACATTTTAGTTGACGATTTTCCAGGTCATAGTACTATAGCATTCACCAAATGGAAATAGCAGAAGTAGTTGAATACATCAGTCTTATACTTAAAAAAGTTTTCATATGTATGGCATTGCAAGGGCCATTTATGATTGGAAAAGTTAAAACTCAGGCATCTTGTATCTATGCCCTAGAAGCAGAAAAAAGTTGCCCATCATTTATTATTCACTAGCTATTGTATTTTCACACAAATTTGGTATAAAAATATATATATAACTGAAATAATCTAAAGAAACTCAGTCTTTCGTATTTTTTTTTTATCATGATGATTCACAAATCACAACCATAAATGCATTTAATTCTATCCTTCATTGTGAAACCCATTATTTAGTATTGGATCTCAATGGGAACATTAAAGTGTATAATTAAACTCTGAAACCAGGTACAGTGAAGAACTTAATTTACTTGAAAACAGCTAGCCTCTACTAATGTTTTCACTGTTTATTAAAAAAGTAAATCACAAAACCTCCAGGTCAATAAAAAAGCACAATTCTGACTCACATAATAAATGGTCAAAACAGGTCTCAATCCTTATTAAACTGCAGAGCTCGCTCAGTATTTGATGAAAAAAAGCCCAACAACACAACGAAAAACTACAGCAAAGAAAGAAGATGTACACATCATACAACAGTTACACTCAAATTACTTGGTAAATAAATCAGCTGCAAAATAGATGAGACAATCCATTAAAACATTAAAGAAACAGATGACTAGCTGGAGCCCTCATTTTAATGTTTACAGCTCAATGAAAACAGGAAGACACATAGCTGACCTACAAAATACTGATTTAGAATTTCTAATTTCTTTTTGAGCTGTTGCCAGTTCAATTCTCTGATTGTATATAATCTTTAAATACATCCTTTAATATCTGGATGCTCTAAGAATACTCATTATTTAAGTCCAAATTCTTCTTTCTGGCTCATATTCTATATTCCTTACTCACATATTTGCTCTCAAACATATTCTTTACTCCTTCCAATCACAGAACTCAAACTGAACTTTCAAAGGGAGCTGCACACACACTGATTAAAGAATATGCAGCAGGAGCAGTTTCAAGCTACTGTACTCAGTGAAATCTCATACACTAAAAATCTTGCTATTGTCATTCAAACTTCTGTAGTTGACCCTACAGAGGAAGAAGTGCAGGACTGAGTCTGAGGTTTGGCTAGGTTTTTGTTTACTCACACTTATTCTAGTGAGTAGCCTCACTATTGTCTAAGGCACATGAATGTGTGTTAGTAAAGACCATTTCTAAAGGACATATAGTCTTCCCTTCTATCTTCCAACCGTGAGTCTGAAGCCACAACTAATTACATCTTGCTGCTCCAATTTATTTTACGACACTAAGATGGAGCATATGTTACTTTCAGCTACTGCATTTCAATTAAAAATTATGAGTTAACAAAGGCAAATCCTTTAACATAAATGACAGTGGAACCACTTAGTGTGTTTGTAAGATAGTTCAGATTCATTGTAATTTTTCCAAATTACCCAGAGAGAAATACCCTGTGTTTAGCATAGCATCAGACGAGCAGACCACTGAAATTAGGCAAATAATTCAATATACAGCAATATGAAATGCTCAACTTATGCTACACTAAGTGTATAGAGTATTCTGCCAGAAGCACTGAGTTTCAGTTAACTGGGCTTTCATCTGTTTTCCTCACCTAAAACAGGAAGTAGGATATTTGCTACTACCAGCAAATTATCTTCCTTCTTTGTGTTTATGAGGCTGCACTTTCCAAGGTCGGTGATATATTGCGTCCCCCTCCCTGTTGCCAGACTGACTTATCTACGACTTCTAGACAGCTTTACAGTTTAAGATTTGTTGGTGTTGCACAGCTTAAGACCTTCAAATGCTTCACTAGCCAGAGCAGTTCTGAAGAGTCTGTCTTCAGCGTGAGCTTGCTTATGGCACCTCAGCTGTGCAACTGGCTGCTCCTTCCCTGTGAACTCCACCATGCATTTCAGACTTCCCTGCACAGTCAGTGCCATCAACTCAGTCTCCTCAGCTCTGGATTTTTTTTCCACCACTGAAAGATGAAGAAAGCCAGAAAGATGACAGTTTCTTCTCAGGAAGAGTATAAAGAATGCCCTCACATCCAATTAACACAGATCAAGGTGCAGCAGGTGTAATACTTAAAATCACAGGTATTGAAATACATTACAGTTGTGATTTCACTTCTTCATCCACTACTACTGTTTTGCCTTTTCTGGTCTAATGGGTTAATTTCATTTAACTTTTCAAGCTCTACAGTACAGACACTAGAACCCAAAACTATTGCTTTGTTTCCTCAAACATTTTTGAAGTGACTGTCTCTACAATTACAGGCTCCAGGTGCAAGAGACAACTGCATATGATCTTAAGACTAACCAGGCAGGCAGTGTTACTTAAGAAGAGTTATTTCAGAAGCCAGAAGCCTTCCTTACACTCCGTGATCTTTAAATTATGTAGCATCCTTGCAAGCCTCAGGCCCAAGTTAAAAGTAAGCACACTTCTGTATCAGAGCAGCACATACGCAGCTCTGAGTCCCCACAGAGTCAACTCCTCCACCTTGAAAGAAAACCCCAAAAGTAAGCAGAGGTTCAGCTCACTTGGCCTGGAGGAAGAATGGGGGAAGCAACTCATGGGAGCAGTCAGGAAATTCCCCTATAAGGGGTCTAGAAGCGCAGCCTTGCTCAGAAAGGGGTAACCCAACAGGGATGTACAAAATTCTGAAGAGTATCACAGAATCACAAAATGTTAGGAGTTGGAAGGAACCTTGAAGGATCATCTAGTCCAACGCCCCTGCCAAAGCAGGATCACCTACAGTAGGTCACACAGGAACACACCCACAGAAAGAGACTCCACAACCTCCCTGGGCAGCCTGTGCCAGTGCTCTGTCACCCTCACAGTGAAAAAGTCTTTCCTAATGGTTTTGTGGAACCTCCCATGCTCCAGCTTGCACCTGTTGCCCCTTGTCCTATCATTGGACATCACTGAGAAGAGCCTGCCTCCACTCTCCTGACGCTCATTCTTTACATATTTATAAACGTTATTGAGGTCACCCCTCAGCCTCCTCTTCTCCAAGCTAAAGAGACCCAGCTCCTTCAGCCTTTCCTCATAAGGGAGATGTTCCACTCCCTTCATCATCTTTGTAGCTCTGCACTGGACTCTCTCAAGCAGTTCCCTGTCCTTCCTGAACTGAGGGGCCCAGAACTGGACACAATATTCCAGATGTGGCCTCACCAAGCAGAGGAGAGGGGGAGGAGAACCTCTCTCAACGTACTAGCCACACTCATTCTAATATTTCCCAGGATGCCATTGGCCTTCTTGGCCACAATGGCACATTTCTGGCTCATGGGCATCCTGCTGTCAACCAGGAACCCCAGGTCCCTTTCCTCTATGCTGCTCTCCAACAGGTCAGTCCCCAACCTATACTGGTACTTGGGGTTGTTCTGTCCCAGATGCAAGACTCTACACTTTTCCTTGTTGTATTCCACAAAATTTATCCCCGCCCAACTCTCCAGCCTGTCTAGGTCTCTCTGAATGGCAGCACAGCCTTCTGGTGTGTCAGCCACTCCTCCCACACCAAACTTGCTGACAGTGCTCTCCAATCCCTCATCTAGGTCGCTGATGAATATATTGAATAATACTGGTCCCAGTACTGACCCTTGAGGGACTGCTGTGGTTTTCTGGAGAACAGAAGGCGGCAATGCTCCCAAGCCCTTAGGGGAAGGCACAGAGCAGCGGTGCAGCCACTGGCTTGGTGAACAGCAAACAGCAGCATGGGCTTGTGGTGAGGCCCTGTGTCACTGCTGAGGGCTGTGTAAATAAAACTTGATCAGATTCAGCAGAGTTCAGGACAGAAAATGCCTCAACTGGATACATCACATTGCTTGATCAGAGGCCGGGGAAACACAAACTAAACCTTTTGCAGAGTCAGACTGAGTAAGGGAAGGAAATGCCCGTTTTGGTTAATCAGTTTGAAATGTCTAGAAGGCTCAAAACATAGCAAGAATATATCTCCAAGAAAAGAAGGATCTCTGAAATCCATTAGATATACTATTTTTTTTCAAATCAGGATGCCACACAACAGCATATATGTAGCTTTTATTTTAGATAGGCACATTTTCGTGTATTAATCTGTTTTTAAAAGCCGTCAGACAACGTTTGCAAATTATTTGAAACAATGCTTTCTTTCTCTCAGTAATCAAATCACGACAGTTTTTTTTTGGGATACTGGAAATATCAAAATGTATTTTTGTGCTGGTTTAGTCACCAGCCCAGGCCTGACCCTTGACAAGTTGTCAATAGGTATATCCAAAAACCTGATAAGGAGTGTATTCGTTTCTTAACAATTCAACCAGCTCTGTATTTTAGTGGCTATCACTACAGCAAATACTCATGCTCAGACAATGGATGAAATTTCATAGAGTATAATCTATTAGTGCTTAACAAGCAAAAAGAGAACAGTCTAGATTGTTCCATGTGGGTAAGAAACACATGCAAATGTGTATTGACAACTCCAAGTTCATAAGATGCTGCTATTTAAACACAAAACAATGAACGCTATACATGAATAAAAGCATTTTGTAAACTCAAATGTGAAAAACTAAATTTGATTGCAAAGAATTGCAACATTCCCTTCTTTAAAACTGCTCATCCTTTGTGCTGGAACAAGGAGCTTGGAGAACTTTTTCTTACAGAATCAATTGTGATGGATCCAGCGCTTGAACATTTTTTTCACTATTTACCCAGGCAACATTGTTTAGAACAAATCAAGTAAAGCACATAGCAGACAAGTCTCTTCTGGTTTACTACACTGAAATACAACCTGATCTAATATGCAATATGACAGCCACATATAGCACGCACACATAGAACAGATTTGGCTTGTAAATGAAAATTACTTCCTTCTGAGTTTAAAAAATTGTTACATGTGTATATGAAGTATGGGACAAGAGACTTTATCTAAATGGGAAAAATCTAAGATAACAAGTAGTGGACGTGTACGTTTTTGTGAACTCTTTCTGTCCATTTGGAAGCATCCTAAACTAAAATACCAATAAATGCCATTCAGAGAGTATTGTCAGGATACATTAAAATACGAGTCTTCAGTAAATGAAAACTGCAAACCTGACCATTCATGTCCAGTTTGGGCATGCAATAGCTCTTTGTACAGTCAGTGTCTCTTGTCCATCAATTTTTCTCTACCGAAAGTATCACTGAAGCAGCAAGACAAACATCTCAAGTCAGCTTCCAGGCTCCTGACTTTCTCAAGATGTTCTGTCATAAATATGTTTTTTAATCACTAGTCTTATACCAGTGAAGAATTAGGCTTCCATCTATTTAATAAAGAGAAGTCCTACTCCATGCAGCAATACTCAAAATAAATCTAAACATACATTTGACTTTTTTCCTCTGATAAATTTGGAAATAGTGATTAGTGGGTCAATGTTTAGGTGCTCAGATAAACATGTCTTTGATGTTCAAAACTATTAAATGCAATCTACTCTGTCAGAAATCAATTGGAGAAAAACAAGCCATTTTATGTAAATATTTGAAATGATAGTCAGGTTCTATGCATATACATCAATTTGAAAATTGCTGACTAATTACTATTAAAGTAGACTTCTTTGTAACAAATACATTGAAATTCGTAACAAAGACCTACCCTCTGAGTCAACAGAGACCTCACATATATCTCCAAAAAGAATAGCCCCGAAGATTATCTCCACTGTTTTTTTTTCTGCTTACAAAATCCTAGTCTTGAATAACCTCATTCATCACTATTTTACTGAAATGAGATAACTTAATTTAAAAAAATTACAAATTCTCTGTACAAGCCACTAAGTATACGACTTTGCCACCAAAATGCGTACTCTTATCTTTTGCAGAAGTACTGGAACTATTTTTAATTTTTACTTATGGCTTATGATTCATTAATTTCTGAGGGTTTTCATCAAAAAGTAATAACTGTTAACTGAAAATAAGGACAAAACAACAGTATGTTACAGGCAAGAAATGCAGAAAATATTTACGGTGTAGCGAGTGAAGATGAGTTGCCACTTGTACATGGTTAAAAAAAAAGTGAAAACACTCTTTACTGAGAAAAAAATCTGCTCTACTTCAGGTAATAATTGAAGAGGGGTCCCTTCGGAGAGCCGGCCAAGTTAACGATCATCACACCAATATGGCTACAGATCGTCCTCCCTTTATTGCTCCGGACAGCTCAATATATACAGTTCAGCAGTGTCCCCGCGCCTGCCCCTTCACAGAGTTGGTCGGTTACAGGTTTACACGCGCCAGCGTTTTATTGGGCAGTGCCATTCCACTATGCAAGCGGCTATCACCCCCTCTTCTCCCCCCGGGGCCAGCACCTCCCGCCAAGCATCTCGCAAAGCTCTCACAAAACAGATAAAACCTCCTCCTCCCTGTGTTCCAAGGCAGCTTCAAGGACAGAGCCTCTGTTTAGGCCTACGCTGGGTTGTCCACACTTTTAAAGTTATACCGCACCTCTGCTCCACAAGAAATTCCTCTACAAATAATTACTTGTCTTCCTTAATAAAATCAAAAGGTTACTTGCTCCAGTGAGTAATAGTTAGAGGTATTTTTACACATCTTTCATTTAACACTCATTTTCAAGTCAAACAAGCAAATGCACTCAAAAAATACTAAAAAATGGTATACGTTGTATTCATGAACAATGCAAATTGCATGTGCAATGCTCTCCTGCTGTATCTATTTATGTCTGCCACGTCTAGGTAAATCTGCCATTATGCTGGTCCAATTATTACTGCTTTAAGTAAATAGCTCCATATCACTGGCATCTTGAAAATAAGTAGATGGTTGCATGCTACCAGGCTGCAAGGAGAATTATTTTTTGAACAGAAAACAGCACTCTCTTATAATCATTAAATTTGATTGAAAAGTGTCAATTCAGTGCCTTCTAGCAGAAACAGTCAATATACTACTGCTCTGGGATTTTCCAGCCTGTGGGTTCCTTTGCCATAGTCCTGTTTCCTTCTCTGATTCTCTGCTTATCTGAGCCATTATGCTAAATAACAGAAATAAATAACAGACAGTGCTTTATAGGAGATTAATCAATCTAGTTAGAAAGGAAAGTCCAAGAAGAGAGTACACCCAAACTAATTATCCTAAAACTGCTTAGAAAGCAATTCTGATTTTGGGGAGGTGAGGAAAGGAATGAAATAATTATATAACAAATGTTTTTATTGATAGCTTTTCTTTTGGAATGGATTGTGGATCATTTCATCTGATGTTTGATGAACTGTTATACACTGTCAGAGAAATCAGACACTACTCTTATCATTGTCAAAACAATATTTTCCCCCCATAGAATCACAGAGTTGCTTAGATTGGAAAAGACCTGTAAGATGACTGAGTCCGACCATTAAACTAATACTGACAACTACTCAGCTACACCATATCCCTAAGCGCCGTGTCTACACGACTCAAATATCTCCAGGGATGGGGATTCCATTGGGGAACCTGTTCCAATGTTTGATAACCCTTTCAGTAAAGAAATTCTTCCTAATGCCCAATCTACACTTCCCCTGATGCAACTGAGGCCATTTCCTCTTGGCCTATCACTTGTTATATGGTTAAACAGACTGATTCCCACCTCTCTACGTCCTTTCAGGTAACTGTAGAGAGTGACAAGGTCTCCCCTCAGTCTCCTTTTCTCCAGGCTAAAGAGCCCCAGTTCCCTCAGCTGCTCCTCATAAGACTTGTTCTCCAGACCCCTCACCAGCTTCGTTGCCCTTCTTTGGACATGTTCCAGCACCTCATTGACCTTCTTGTACTGCGGCTCCCAAAACTGAACACAGGACTCTGTACTCGAGATGCAGCCTCACCCGTGCTGAGTACACGGGGACAATCACTTCCCCTGTCCTGCTGGTCACGCTATTTCTGATACAGGCCAGGATGCCTTTGGCTTTCTTGGCCACCTGGTCACACTGCTGGTTCATGTTCAGGCAGCTGTGAATCAATGCTCCCAGGTCCTTTTCCACTGGTCAGTTTTCCAGCTTACTTGCAACAAAGAAAAAAAAACAAGGATAACAAAACGCAAAAGATAGCATGTTTTGGCTTTTTTGTTTGCTTTTTTTTTTTCCCAGGATGTTGTAAGAATTTTGCAAAATGTTTATAATAGCGAGGAAATAAGAATTTAAACAGATAAAAAGTCATGGTGTTCAAATGACAGGAGTTAACAGTCCCAGTTAATTAAGGATTTTACCAATGACTGCTGTTGCTGCTAAAGCTCTGCTCAATCTGAGATATCACATAATGGGAAACTGAATCAAAATTTCTTTCTGCTCAGCTTGACAGACACCAAACTATTGTTGAGACACTTCTGAGGAATAAAACTGCTTTTAAGAGGTATCTTCATAATGCATAGTTATAAAATAATCTTCTAGTTACTGCAAAAAGTTGGAAGAAGACACAATATTGAAATACACGGGTCTGAAAGAGCTCTTCATTAGTCTGTGAATTTTACGTTACGACAGTAGAGTACCTCTCCATTAAGTGATGAGCTGAAACCTTTGGAAAAAACAACTTTAGCTACACTGAAAATTACAAACTTAAAAGGCCTTAGACACGCAGTTCCTATTGACTTTCAATTCTTAATCTTTTCTACCAAAAGCTTTTTATCCTCATGGAATTTTCTAATTAAGACATTTAATCAAATTTATTTTCAGTGGTATTTTTAAAGAAAAGATATAATAAAAGTTCAAACAACCAACAACAAAAACCCACTCCAAAGCCCTTCCACTCATTTCTTTTAATCAGTGTGGGTCCTTGTGGCAGTAACTTTTTGAGTCCTTAGAACTGTTTTTTTCCCAAAGACCCTTGATCCCTTGGGGCACTGCTGTGCAGGATGATGAGTAATTAAAGCCAAAGGGAGATCAAATGAAGTGTACACTGTTTTCATTCAGAGGTCCTTAAACTGCTTCAGATGGCCTTGTCTACACTGAAGAATTATTACAAGAAAAATTCCATCACTACCAAAGCTATTTCAGCTTCAGGAGTATCAGTATTGCTTCGGATTTTAGAGTGGCTTGTTCTGTAATAGCAGTACTTTCAAGCATATGTGCTTATATCCTATGTTAGCATCTCTGTTTGTTATGGTAGATTACATTTGTTTATTCCAAAATATCCTTAAGCATAAACAACAATTTTTAGTCTCTCCAAATCCTATGGGCAACCTTTACTGAGTCTTCTGTGCTTGTAAAGAACAACTCTGCATTTCTCCTAAACAGGTGAAACAAACTGTTTAATAATACAGATACTTAAACTTACATTTACAGAGGGACAAAAAATATACTGTCCCATTGACAAAGGGGAGTGTTGTCTGAATTACCTATCCTTTCTTTTACAGGCTCCATATACAACTGAGTCAGCAGACTTGGATCATACTGCAAGAGCTGTAAGACAAGTTATATTTTAAATTAAAGTCAGGATTTTCCAGATTCTTTTTAATCTCAATGAGGAAAACCAGACCTCTTTTTGCTTCTTCTACACGTGCCACGTATCTTCAGAGCATGATGTACAGGTCAGTTTTGTAGTCTGCTTCTCTGCTCAAGGGACATGTAAAAGTGTGGAGTCTAGCCTTTGAGTTAATATTTGCAGTACTAATTTCTCATTGCCTGAGGTGCTAATAGCAAAAATCTCACTGAACTCAGTGGGCATTTCTCAGCTAGCGTATGTCCTTCAGATATGTAAGGGCTTTCAGGCACAAGCCTGTTTCATTGAACTTTAAGCAGTAAAACATAAAAATGAAACATTAAAGCAACAGAAAATAAACACACAACTTGAAAGACAAACCGCTATATGTCTTGAAATAAAAAAGAAACCTACTGGCTTACCAAGCCCAGCTCAGTTCAGCAAAGAGAATGGGAAGAATGGTTCTGCCTAACTACCTGAACAAATAACTACATAGCTCTCATCCTAATTAAGACAACACAAAGACAACGTTTTGATCCCTGCTATTGGACTCTCCTTACTCTGAGATGCTTTTCCTAAGAAAACTGGATGAGACGACATTAGAACTGGTCAAATACACTGAATATAAATCTGTTAACAAGCTTAGTGCAAGACATGGAGCAGTTACGGATCACTGAGCAGAAGTGGTGTTTCAGGTTTCCTTTTTTTATCCTCTCTTTTTTCTTCACTGTCTACCAGCATAATGGGCCCTTTTGCCCTTTATGTTATATTGTTGTGTTATTTGCATTTTCTACTTCATGCAGAGCGAGCTGCCTAATTAGGAAGGCCAGAGCGGGCTTCTAGAGTATTGCTGTTTAATACTGTTAGTTTATCTCTTAATTAATGTGCTACTCTTGCCGATCTAATTAGATTTTTTTACTGCAAAGATAAGTCAGTGAAATCATTACAAAGAAATACAGAAGGAGGAGGTTGATGGGAGGCTCAGAAATATTGATCATTAGAATTTGTTATGTGTGATGTATATAGAGTTGTTACTGTCTTCTTTCACCCATGCCCATCACCTTATCAGGTTTTTGTCAAGAAGGATGCAGTTCATTTACTACAAATAATTCTTATTCCCACCAGTGAGTTTCTTCTCATTTCTGTCTCTGCCTCATCTTTTTCTTTTCTTGCTTCTTGCTCGATTTTAACACCAAAGCTATTCTTTTTTTCACATTTGCACTTCATAATTAAGTGACTTAAAGTTCATTTACAAATTTTGTGAAGTCATACAAAGATGGCACTTCAGAGATACACTTCAAAAGGGCCAGAATGCACGTACTCACAAGAATGGAAGATGAAGTCATAGATGTGTATTTCACTTACAACACCATACAAATATGAAAAAGAAACATAAAAGCTGCTGACCAAAACAAGATCCTCCTCTTCAGAATTTAGCATTCATTACGGCTACCCTTTTTTCAGTTGCTTCCCAGATGAGAGGTTGGTGCTGGTGGGAAGTAAATTAAGAATCCAGTGATCAGTACCGCCCAGTTTTCAGGACTCACTTGGCAGTAAGTTTCTCTGGAAACAAGCACTACTACTCTGGAAACTCTTGAAAATTAAATTACTACTCAGTGACGCAAAATAGCAGAATTTGGGTTGCACTTATTAGAAGATTCAAAGGACACATCTGATCAGATATTGTCCTTAGTATTTTTAAATTTTAAAAATAAAATTCCTCTCCCAGAGGAACCTGTTTGTGCTAGTTTTGAATAGTGACAACAGTCAATTAATTAGACTCTGATTCTTCTTGTAAGCTGTTATATGTATCACAGATAACATTCTTGGACCTTTGCTAATATTCCTGTGTAGGAAATAGAATAATATCTGTGGGTTCCTTCTGACAGCAAAAGCTATGAAATGGCTGAAACTAAGGGGAATCTTACTTTTGTAATTAAAATTCATACGTCACATATGATGAACACAACAGCAAAAGAGGATCAACAAAATGCAGTACCCTTGCAAAAGCAGTTTATACAATTTGGAATAAGTCTTTAGAATCATTAAAGCTTTTCATACGTCAAATTATACATTGCACAGATCACAATGAGCTGGGAAATGGTGCATCAGCACAAAACAAGGTTTTTGTCTCTGCACTGGCACCTTGGATTTTTAGGCCATAATAATAATGAAGAACTTAGAACATGGCCAAAACCACAATTCTGTGATTGCAATGAGTCTTTGTTACCAGTAGTACAGACAGAACAAATCCTTATCAAGAGTGATTATATATTATCTAAATAATTTCTATAGAGTCAATTAATGAATTAGACCAAAAGTCTAATAATGTGATAGAAAAAAATAAGACAACCAGCAACTAGCGCCACAGTCTTGTTGGATCTTGGGTAGCTTATGCTGATAGAATATGCTAAGAAATTCTGCTTTGTATTTTCTAAAAATTTTTTTTGCTCATTCTTGCCTGCTGAAAGAGTTGTTATTTTGTTAAGCTGAGGATTTTTTAATGACAGACTTAGGGATGAAGTGAAATTTCTAGCGAAAACCTTAAAAAGTTTAGGACAAAACTCAATACAAAACTAGAAAAAAATCTCCATCACTCTGTAAAATCTAAAATATTACAGCAAATACACTAGTTACTTGGTGCTGTAAAAATAAAGAGAAAAGGCTAATACAATATTTTTTTGTAATCACATATGGAAGTCTTTATTTTGAATTTTTACTCTGACAGTATGTGGGCTTGCAAAATCTGATCCAACTCATCTGGTATCTCATGTTCTGATTATAGAAACAAAAGTGCTTCTTGCGTAACCGAAAACTATTTGCTTCCCTGAACACATTTTCTATTGTCACAGGTGGCATGTAGCTTATTACAAATATTTAAAATGCAACAACAAGAGATAAGAATGACCCCTCAAAATATCTGAAATACAAGATTTCTGAAGCCTGCAGGAAAAGTTGTTCTGTTCTAGGTTGTTCTAATCAGCAATGGTCTTGTAGTGGTTTAAGCCTGGCCAGCAGCCAGGTGCCCACAAAGACAGTCTCTCAACCCCCTTCTCTGCTAGACAGGGGGAGAAAATAAAATGAAGGGCCCACTGGGAGATCACCCGCACCTACCATCCCGGGCAAAACAGACTCGATTTTGGGGAAATTAGTTAAATTTATTACAGAATAAATCAGAGAAGAGTAGTAAGAAATAAAACAGATCTTAAAAAATCAAACCACCTTCCCCCCACCCCTCTCTTCTTACTAGGCTTAACATCAACCCCAATTTATCCATCCCCTCCCCCTGAGCAGTGCAGGGGGACAGAGAATGGGCGTTGCAGTCAGTTCATTCGATGTTGTCTCCACCGCTGCTTCTTCGGCCGGTGGAGGACTCCTCACTCTTCCTCAGGGCCGTTGTGGGGTCCCTCTCACGGGAGACAAGCTTCACACACCTTTCTCCAATATGAGGGTCTCCAAATTGAGGGCTGGTTTAGCTCAGTGGGTTGAGCGTGGTGCTTGAAACACCAAAGGTCGCGGGTTTGATTCCCGTTCGGTTCTCAAGTGTTGCCTGACCTAGTCGAGAGGTAGCATCCCTGCCCACAACAGGGAGGTTGGATTAAAATGATCTCTAAGGTCCCTTCCAACCCAGGTCATTCTATGATTCTATGATATGAGTCCTCTCAGGAGAGACAATTCATCACAAACTGCCCCAATGTGAGTCTCTCCATGGGGTGCAGTCCTTCAGGGGGAAATTGCTCCAGTGCGAGTCCCCTGCAGCATCACAAAAGCCCTGCCAGACAACCTGCTCCAGCCTGGGCTTCTCCTTCTCCAAAGGCTACAGGCTCTGGCAGCAACGTGCTCCAGTGTGGGCTTCCCACGATGTCACAGCCCCCTTCAGGCATCCACACATTTTGGTGTGGGGTCCTCTACAGGCCACAGGTGGACATCTACACCCCATCACCACCATGGGCTGCAGAGGATCATCACCACGACCCAAGGGGACTCTCTGCTCCGGCGCCTGGAGCACATCGTCCCCTCCGATTCTTCACTGATCTTGATTTCTTCGCATATTCTCACTCCTCCATCTCTCTGCCAGCTGTTGTGGCACAGTTCTTTTTTCCCCATTTCTTAAATATGTTTTCACAGAGGCGTTTCTCTCCTATCATCACTGATCCTATCTGATTACAGATAATCATCAGTCTTGGCCAGAGGCAGGTCTGTGTGTGGAGCTGGCTGGCACTCGCTCTATCAGACTTAGGAGAAACTTCCATCATCTTCTTGCAAAAGCCACCCCTACAGCCTCCCCACCACCAAAATCTGTCCAGGCAAACCCAGTAGAGGTCTGCAGAGAGACATATCTTTTTATTCGTCATCTGAAGTCCAAATTTTTAATAGTACTGCAAATCCTGAAGATCCAGAACAACAGAAGAATTTTCAGAATTATGGATACATATAAGCTTGAGAAAATATAAATTTTTAGATATCTATATGCTTTCTAGAAACAGCGCTAAATACTCTGATGGAAATAATTCCAAGAATTGTGAAGAATGGTTTATCTTAGTCTAAAAATGTATTGCGTGGAAAGACAATTAACTCAACAACTACTTCAAAAAAAAAAAAAATCTACAACCCTCAGATCAAGTACACCACATCTCAAATTCTAGAGGAAAACCATGTACTTTGCATTCTGATGCAATTATTAACAAAGACGAATTCAACAAAAATTAGAGTAGTGACTCAGTACATCTCTTCCTGTCATTTTACTTAAGCCAGTTAAAGATTTACAGCTATCTCATAAATATCAGCTTGAGATAACTTCCTCAGAGCTATTACATGGAAGATACTTTGTTGTCCCAGGAAAAAAGCATTTGTACTACAGAAAATTTGTCTTGGGAACCATGCTAAAACTCGCAGATTTAGCAGATTTACTTCCATTCAGTGGTGGCTGTAGGTTTGTCAAAACCCACAAAATTTCTCAGGGCAGGTGGAATTTTCTTGGAACATTCCAACCACAATTCTAATTTCAGGATTGCACAGAAGCCTTTTATCAAGTCTTCCCACATTCTCTGGTTGCTAATTTCCATCACAACATCAGTATCTGACAAAAAAAGGTTGAGGCGTATTGATGCAGTTTTAAGTCCCACCTTAATGTCCAGGAGCTGAATAAGGCTAACGATGTATGGGATACTGGCATAACCCAAATGCTGTATTGTGGGAAGCAGGCAGCCAGCAATGCTCTGAGGGATGACACAAAATCATCTTGTGTTCCAGCATTTTGCCTAGCCTTCACCCATTCTGCAGGACCCTAGAGCATGTTTCTGCTCTCCACTTACTCTCACACATACCTACCACCCCTTTTCTCGTGGTCTATGGAAATTTGGTGCATACCTGAGGAACATACCTTAAAGATAGAAATATGGGCCACTGCGTCATTCCACAACACCCACTAAATCGGAGACAAAGTTGGGTGTCTCAAATTATTGAACATATCTTAATTTGTAATATATGTAATATATTACTATGTAATATGCAGTGAGAGGATGATATGAACCCCTCTCTAACTCCTCCAGTGCAGTAGAAAGATGCTACACCCTTACAAAAGCAAGCAGCATTTATGCATTTAAACATTTATATCACAAAAGCACAAATACCTACATCTAAGTACTTTGCAGAAATAAATACATCAAGACTGGATGCCCTATCGTAATTTTCCAGAACACTTGTAACATGCAGCAGAAATGACACTTTGCTGAATCATTTTTATAATATTATCAAACTATCACTATTAAATTTGATTAGGCCTCCTTAAAAAAATAAATCCATCTTAATAGAATATTTGCATTTGGTTCATAGAGTATTCTGCTGCTAGATTCACAAACCAGCATTTACTCCACAGTGTTTTATAAATATATACTGACAACACTGTTTGAAAATAATTCTAACCTAAAAGACCATTCAAAAAAGACTGATAAATAAGACATTCATTATTAGAATAGGCTATACTATTGCACTGGAAAGCAATAAATGCTTAATAAATTCATTCTGACATACATAGCTTACATTTATCCATCGAAGTAGCATGAGCAGACCCTTACTTTGATTATCAATTCAGGTTTCATATCAGAGATGAACTCCTTAGAAAAATCAGACAAAAAGAAGTTCCTACAACTTTGAAGTCTTCCCAAGCTATCATAATGCATACAGCAGATTTCATGTTTCAGCCAGCAAGGCTGAAGATGGCCTCTTTCAGGAGCAGTTTGAAAGAGAGGTAGATGGATGAATTATAACCATTATGATGACTGAAGTGAAAGATTTCTTTTTTTTATCTCTATATGGGGTCTGCTTGGGAGGAAGTTACAAATTTAACCTTCGTAGCAGCTCCTGTGGTGCCATTCTCTACAACTGAGGTTAAATCAGTGCTAACACACCCATGTTTTGGCTGCTGTTGAAGAGGGATTGCATAGCATCAAGGCTCTCTCTCCACATACCCCCCATCCCTCAATGCCAGTGGGCTGGAGCTGGATAAAAGGTTGTGAGGGGTCATACAGCCAAGACAGATGGCCCAAGCTTGCCAAAGGGATATTCCATGTCAAATTACGTCATGCTCAGCCATAAAAGTGCAGGGAAAGGAGCAGGAATGGGGTACATTTGTGGTTACAGCATTTGTATTCCCAAGTAATATTCTTCTCCCCATCTCCCAGCAGAGGGAAGTCAGCAAAAGGCAGAGAGGGTGCACCCACCACAGACTCCAGACAACCTTCAGTTTTATACTGCACCTACTTCTTCTGGGAAAACATTCCAAATTGTCAGATATTAGCAATCTGATTGTTATCTTTTTCTAGGAATAGAAGACAAAATTAAAAACTAAAAATGGACAGTCCGATGGCAACAACCTCTCTGAGACTCAGGCCTGATTAGAAAGTAATAGCCACAGAAGTCAGAATAAACACAAGAGGATCAATAAAAAATTTAAGGATCATCCAAAAGTTTGTGCCTAAAACAGAGCGGGTTTCTTCTTCCCAAGGAGGGAACATGCCATCTTGTGAACAGCTTTCATCATTTCCTATACCATCTACCGTTCTTTGTTTCTTTCCAGAGCTATTCCTGACTGTCTAAGACTCTGACCTATGATGGACTCATATTTCGTTACGGTCCATAGTGCACATTTAAAGTAGTTCATGCCAGATAATCTCAAGTAGTGACTCCATATACTTGCCTGTCAAAAATATACCCTAGGGAGAGAATTTCTAACTTCCACAAGATGAACTAGAAGAGAGGAACACCTACTATGTGCTGAGAAAGATGCACAAATGAAGTAGTATCTGTTCTCAAAGTTCTCTGCAGAAATATATTTTAAAATGTACCTATTCACCTTGGAACAGTAGGAAACAGTATTTCTGATAACTATAAATAATTGAAAACTGTGCACTTCCTTCTACCATCTGCATTAGGGATATATATGCATCTGGACCTGGGTGGATACTCAAGAAAGCAGATGGAAGAGGTCTTCATCGTGTCTTAAATGCCCTTTTTATTATGCTGCAGCAAGAGTTTGGGTACTATAGAATTTCCCTCTTTTCTTCCAAGAGGAATTCTTACCACTAATATATGTCAAGTTTAGAATTTAAATGTGAAAATAAATGTATCCTGCAATATGCTGAAAGAAAAAGCACCTTACGTTTCCCTTCCATTGCTCTGTTTCTAATTTTAAGCAATTCCTTTGTGTAGTTTAGGCCATGCTCAAACACAAACAATATCCTTATGCCCAGGAAAATAACTACCACCACCTCTATTAGACAAGATCAAATCGTGTAGTTTATGTATTCTTCTTTGAATATATTGATCCCAGTACACTTGCTGGCTGAATCTATAGTTTATAAATTATGTCTCTAGCCTTATTGTTCAAAATCTTACATTCTTTCTCTTGAGCTACTAGGGAACATGCTGACAGTCATTCAGACTCCGATTGATAATACCTCTGGTCTCAGAACATGAATCTTTTTCATAGCTTGTTGATTTATTATATATTTGTTTTTCTTTGTCAGAGTCAGTACCTTACACTAATATTTGTATCAGAAGCATTCAACTATGTTTACAAATTGAGCATCAGAATGGTTTTTTCTGCTTGTCTCTTCCTCAGGCTTTTATGATCACACACCATTTGACAGTCCACAATATAAATGCCCATGAAAATATAAAAGAAAACAAAATGCAGTACACTAAATATATCAAACACTGGACTGCTGAAATACAGGAGGCAGAATGAAGAGATGTACTGCATCTCATGGGTGACAAACCTCACCACCAGGGAACACCCAGGTACCAGTGCAAGAAGGTTTGTCTGGCTGTGTTTGCTCTATGGATGTGAAGAGACACATGCATTCTGAAAATATTCTGCTTTTCAAGTGCACTTCTCATAGTCTTTTCTTAGAAGGTTGTTTCACCATGTGCCTAAGTTCCTCCCCATTTTATCAGAGGGTTGAAGCCTATCCCATTTAGCTGTTTGCTCTCTGCCTCTCTGTTCCAGCTCAACCACAAACAGATTGAACTGATCAGTGTCTTCTGACATAAGCTAATAGCAAAATCACAGAATCACAGAATCACAGAATCACAGAATGTTAGAGGTTGGAAGGGACCTTAAAGATCATCTAGTCCAACCCCCCTGCCAGAGCAGGACCACCTACACTAGAGCGCACAGGAACGCGTCCAGGCGGGTTTTGAATGTCTCAAGAGAAGGAGATTCCACAACCTCCCTGGGCAGCCTGTTCCAGTGCTCGGTCACCCTTACAGTAAAAAAGTTTTTCCTCATATTTTTCTGGAACCTCCTGTGTTCCAGCTTCCACCCATTGCCCCTTGTCCTGTCAGTGGACGCCGCTGAAAAGAGCCTGGCTCCATCCTCCTGACATTCCCCCTTGACATATTTATAAACATTGATGAGGTCACCCCTCAGCCTCCTCTTCTCCAAGCTAAAGAGATCCAGCTCCTTCAGCCTTTAACTAAAAATACTACTAAAAATATTACTAAAAATTACTAAAAATTACTAAAAATTACTAAAATATTACTAAAAATACTACTTCTGAATTTCTCAGTTCTCCTTATATGCTTTTCTGCATTAGATGAACACTGTTTTATTTTCTTTGTGAAACCCATATTACTTTTGGACAGTTTCCAAATCACTAAAATGGTGTTTCAGTATGAAAATATCTGAAGAGTGTGGATATTGCTATTACCAATGGACATACAGTAATAAATCTCAAATAATCTGATATGACTGGTACTGAGCTGCTAGAAAAGAAGCTTTTGTATAAATAGGTTTCTTTTTGCTTTCTGATTACATAGTGCACACAGCTGAATGATGTTATTCTTACAACAGAGGTAAACACTGAGTATCTGATACCCGTTGAACTGCAAGGTATGTTATTTTGGGGATTTTTTTTAAAAATACATGTTCTTGTGGGGAACCATAACAAATGGCAAGTCAATGATTTTCATTAAGTAACGTAACAGAATTAAATTAGTACAGATTTTAAGAAAACAGATCTCTGGATATTGTCATAATTTCTTTGTTCTTTGACATTTCATTCATAGAATCAACCACAAAATCAAAATATACCAGGTTGGAAGGGGCCTCAACAGTCATCCAGTCCAGCCTTCCTTGGGAAAAGCACAGGCCAGGTAAGATGCTCCAGCATTCTGCCCAGCTAAATCTTAAAAGTGTCCAATGCTGGGGACACCATCATGTCTCTGGGGAAAATATTCCAATGGCTGATTTTCCTTGTTGTGAAAAATTTACCTCTTGTATCCAATCAGAATCTCCCCAGGAGTAACTTGCCCCCACTCTCCTTCATCTTCTCCACATGACTACTTGTAAAAAGGGAGTCTCTATCTTATTTGTAGCACTCTTCAAATATCAGAACATTGTGTTAAGGTCTCCCCTAAGTGTTCTTTTTTCAAATCTGAACAAACCGAATTCTCTCAGCCTTTCTTCATATGGCAGCCTTTTGCCATTCATGGCAATAAAAAAAGAAATATTTTAAAATATTTCATTTGAACTATGAAATGCATAGAAAAATAAGTTACTTGAATTTTAATTTTTACTCTGAGAAGAATGTCAGGAGTTTAGAAATTCACTCTTTTTTTCTGTGCATCTGGTGAACTTCACAGTGTTTTGAAAACAGCTGCCACCTGCCTGGATTCTGTGATAATAAGGAGATCAGAAATTTGGCAGTCCTTTGCCTTGCTCTTTACAGTCCCCTTGCTAAAGAACAGAAACACAAGATCCTGGGAGCTCTGGCTTTTCGAAGACACTTTGACTCTGCCCAAACTCTCTAGGTAGGAGACATGGGCATGAAGCAAATCTAATGGAGGTATGTATTCTAATGGAACAGTACCTCTTGCAAAATATTCTTTTTGTATATCATATAAATCTATGGGTAACTATGCTCTTTTTACCACATGTTATAAAATATATGCTCGCATTTCAAATAAGAATGCTACCTATTTTGTCTTATATAGACAAATAACGTAAGTCATCAGAAGCTCATAGATCCTGCTAACCAAGTTCATACATCTGTTCAGAACAAAGGTATAAGATATGATCCTTAAGTGATCATTTTTTCCTAATTAATGTCATACATGTTTCAGATAACAGAAACTGTGCTACTGATTTCTCTGTTTCAGCTAAGCACAGCATTGCATCTGAGTCTACTGGAATCTTCATCTTGCTGACTCATTAGAAAACTACTAGTAGTTTTACAAAATTAAAGCATGTTGAAAAATTTGAAGGTGGAACATAAGTGTTCTAAGATAGCCATGAAATAAAAAGGATATCTCCCTATAGATATATTCAATTAAAAGAAATTCTGAACAACAGAATCATTCTGTAAAATAAATACAAAGCTTCAGAAAACTCCTCTAGCAGAATCAGAATGCTTTTGTGCATAATTATTCCATGACAGAGATGAATTACTAATTGTGTACAGCATGGGGACAATTAAAAAGTACTATATTGGAATTGTGGATCTGATTTAATAACATATTTTGCCAGTAATTCTGGATACTACTTAGGACTTTTGCAGACAATCTTGTGGTTAAATACCTAAATGTTAGCATTCTGAACATTACCATGTATTTTTATGCTGTTTCTAGCTAACTATCTACATCACCAGTATTTTAAATAGATTTTAAAACATATAATTTCCCTGAAAAATTTCACTAGAAAAGTAGAAAAGATACCAAGGAAATGCAATAAAACACATGGAAGTGTTACTTCTGTGAAACATTTCTGTCATCCAGAGAAAGTGATGAAGGGTGCGGTCAGGCAGTAAATATCTAATTATCAATTCAAGCAAGCTGCAGTGAATAGATGTAAAGGGACCAAAGACTCTTTAGCTTATCCAGTACACAACTGAGTTTCAGCCAAGAATGCTCCTGTGAAAGAAAATACTTCATTAGGAATTCTAGTCTCCGTCTTTATGTAAGGGAAATTAATGGGAATTTTGTTTTACTAAGAAATGCCGAACAAGGATCTTCATTAGCATCTAATTCATAGCTCCTGAATAGAAATATAAAAGAACATGAGGAATATGATTAGATACACAGATGCAAGAAAACAGAAAATACAAGTTGCTCCAAATTTAACCTACTGTGTAATGAAATTGCAGATCATGTGAAATGAACACCAACTGCTATGTGTACCCAATGAACTGTATGAGGCAGTCAGACAAAAAAAAACCCACCCAAAACCTTAAAACTCTTAAAAAATAATTTGTAGATATTTCTCTTTAGGAACACTATGATGTTGTTTTAACAGCACTTTCTTAATTGGGACAGTACCTAAATCTGACTTGGTTCATACTATTTATGTTTCTGTAAAGAAAATGTTTGGAAGCCTAAGAATTAACCTTTTATTCCTTAGTGGTAGCTTGTATAATGGCACCAGTGAACTTTTTTCTTTTCAAAAGTTCCAATATTTAACTTTTGCTGACATCTGTGTGCGCAGTATTTTCACTATTTTGTGCTCTACTCATGTTGGAACAGTAACCTTGCCTGAGCGAAGCTGGTCATTTTGTCCTTGAGAAAGAGGTGATCATTCTGAAAAGCAGACACCTGTTAGGTACTGTTAATGCACAGTCACTTTTCTTTCGCTGACACAGACATTCAGATGACAACGTAATTAATGGATCCTATTCTAATAGCTATGTGACTACTGCTTTTGGCTTCATGGTCAAAGCATATGACGATAGCTTGTACAGTAACATGAAAAGTCATGCTGGTTTCAGCCAAAGTAAGAGGGTAAATGAAAGTCCATTGCAAAAAAAAAGAGGAGAGGGAGAGGAGAATGTTGCATATAAAGCTTTAAAGAAGGAATTACAGAAAAGACAGATCACAGCAGCTGCAGTTAGATGGGGGGAAAATTATAGTGCCCCTGTAATGCAGCTTTATACATGTCAAAAATTAATGCAACTAATGTGCAGTTGGTTTTAGAACAAACAATCCCGTTGACATTAAGTTGTACCAGTACATGTGGAGAAGGCTGAAGTATTCAACAACTTCTTTGCCTCAGTCTTCACTGGCAGCCACTTGAACTACACCACCCATATCACAGAGGGTGTTGACTGGGTCTGGGAGAATGAAGAAAGACCCAGGGTAGGAGCAGATCAGGTCCGGGAACACCTAGAGAACCTGAAGGTGCACAAGTCCATGGGACCTGATGAGATACATCCATGGGTCCTGAAGGAACCGGCAGCTGAAGTTGGTAGGCCACTAGCCACCATATTTGAGAAGTCATGGCAGTCTGGTGAGGTTCCCATAGACTGGAAAAGGGGGAACATAAACCCCAAAAGGAACCAAAGACAACTCGGGGAACTACAGACCAGTCAGCCTTACCTCTGTGCCAGGTAAAATCATGGGACAGATTCTCCTGGTAGCTGTACTAAGGCGCATAAAAGATAATCAGGTGGTTGGTGACAGCCAACATGGCTTCACCAGGGGCAAGTTGTGCCTGACTAATTTAGTGGCCTTCTACGATAAAGCTACAGCACTGGTTGACATGGGAAAAGCAACGGATGTCATTTTCCTGGACTTGTGCAAGGCGTTTGACACTGTCCCACATGACATCCTTCTTTCTAAAATGGAGAAACACGGATTTGACAGATGGACCACTCGATGGATAAAGAACCGGCTGGATCGTCGCACTCAGAGAGTGGTCGTCAATGGCTCAATGTCCACATGGAGACCAGTGACAAGTGGTGTTCCTCAGGGATCTGTTCTGGGTCCAGTGCTGTTCAACATCTTTGTCAGTGACAGGGAGGACGGCATTGAGTGCACCCTCAGCCAGTTTGCCGACGACACCAAGCTGTGTGGTGCCGTGGACTCACTTGAGGGAAGAGATGCCATCCAGCGGGATCTCGAGAGACTTGAGAAATTGGCCAGTGCAAACTGCAGGAGCTTCAACAAGTCAAAATGCAAGGTCCTGCACCTGGGTCGGGCCAATCCTAGGCACAAATACAAACTGGGCACAGAGTGGGTTGAGAGTAGCCCTGAAGAGAAGGATTTGGGAGTGTTGATAGACGAGAAGCTCAACATGAGCCACCAGTGCGCTCATGCAGCCCAGAAGGCCAACCGCATCCTGGGATGTATCAAGAGAAGTGTAGCCAGCAGGTCAAGAGAGGTGATTCTCTCCTTTTACTCTGCTCTTATGAGACCCCACCTTGAATAGTGGGCCCAGTTCTCGTGCCCCCACCATAAGAGGGACATAGATCTGTTGGAGCACGTTCAGAGGAGGGCCACAAAGATGATCTAGGGGCTGGAGCACCTTTGCTGCAAGGACAGGCTGCGGGAGCTGGGATTGTTCAGTCTTGAAAAGAGAAGACTTTGGGGGGACCTAATAGCTGCCTTCCAATACCTGAAGGGATCCTACAGGAAGGCTGGGGAGGGAAATGGGTTTAAGTTGAAGGAGAACAGATTTAGATTAGATCTTAGGAAGAAATTCTTCAGCACGAGGGTGGCAAGACTTTGGAACAAATTGCCCAGAGATGTTGTGGCTGCCCCCTCCCTGGAGGTGTTCAAGGCCAAGCTGGACAGAGCCTTGAGTAGCCTGATCTAGTTGAGAGGTGTCCCTGCTGATGACAGAGAGGTTGGATTAGATGATCTCTAAGGTCCCTTCCAACCTAGGTCATTCTATGATTCTATGATTCTGTGATACTAGTATCGTTCTGACTCCAAAGGTTCCTTTTGCAAAGCAAACAACTATCGCTGTAGGTCACAAATGTAGGCCACTACAGTCAGGCCACATACGGAAGAAGGCTTTTCTAGTAATCTGGATATCCTGTTATGTGTAGGTATATAGGTTAGAACTCAAGTAATTCTTTAAGCTGTGGCCCTTCTGACACTGAAAAACAAATGTCCAACAATGGCCACATTCTGGTGAACCTATTTCTCTTTAAGTACCGAAAGAGTCAGAATAATCCTACTCCTTTTTATAAGCTGTTAAGTTTAAAACATTCTGGAAGAATTTTTCAATGCAAGTTCCCAAAATTGATTCCTAAATGCTGACAAATCTTTATGCAATTGTGTGAAATGGCACACATGAATTACTCAAAGTGTTTAAAACAAGCAGTATGCAATACTTACAGTGCGATTTATAGGAACAGAGATCTTTGAAAAAAACTTTTTAGTCTTTTAAGTCTTCAAACACAGGCCGAGAAATTTAGGTTCAGGCATTCAAACTTTGATAGCAACATTTATTGTTTTCATCCTACAACAATGCAGCAAGAATAGATGCTAGTATCCTAGCCTTCATTCTGGAAGAGAAGGCCTAGATATTATTGACAAAAAAAAAAATACCCTTCTTTCACATTATAGAGTTTCTGATGAGAATTCTAATAAACATGCTATGCACATTTCAATTAAAGAAGTAAGACTTAGAAATGCTCACATGACTCTATCGCTGTAAAAACACAATGCAAATAAAGTAGTCAGGAAGCTAAAGGTCCACCTGTCTCTCTCTCACACACCAGCAACAAATGCACCAAAGCCTGACTATTTGCACTCCTAGAACCTTTACAGAACCAAGGACTGGACTGTCTCCCAGTGCAAGAGTTCATCCACGCATCCCTCTACTACCAGAGCTAATGCCCTCCTGCTGGGAAGCAGTGCTCTCATCTCGTTTGAGACACCAAAGTGTGTTCCAAAACTGTTGTGAACCTTGAACTCACTTTTAAGACTACACAACAAACTACCAACTCATTTTTCTTCTGTTTAAACTTACAGCTCCCCAGGTTTGTATGGCTTGAATATGACATGCAGTAATTCTTAATATGTTTTCACTATGACAAAATTTTAAGCTTTTGAGCACTAAGCAGAAAAAAAGATTTCTCCTAATGTGTCATTCTAGGTCATGTCTTATTAACAAGATACCAGCTTGATTCAAGGGTCTTACTGCCATAACGGTGAACAAAGTACTGGGGTTTATATGTTGCTAAATGTATCCTGAATACACAACAAGTTATAAATGTCAGTTTTATAGCTCTCTCTATCTATAAAAAATCTAATTAGTGTTTATAAGTTTTGATAAAATATATAAATCCAGATTTTGAGATATATGATTCAGAAACTTTAATAATTTCTTTTTATTATAAATTTCAGTTTAGTGTAGAGTAAGGTCTTTGTTAGAGATATATAATATATGAAGTGACATATGAATAAGCCTGATTTACTGTTAAAAAAACAGAAAGTTTGGGATAGGCCGACACTTTAAATCTTTAAAGACAAGAGAAGTCCAGGTTATTTTGTTCTATGAGGTTGTTCACAGAAGTATGAAAAATATTGGAAAGACAAAAGGCTGAAATAAATTCAAGCAGAAAAACAGTAAGCTGAACAAATATCATGTCTGACAAAGAAAAGAAACTAGAGACTGAAAATCAATGCATCTTAAGAGAGATATCGGAACTCGAACCAACTTGATGGACAAGACCATGAAGGACTCAAATCACCTTTCTTTAGATTTTTGAGATCTAAAGAGATCTCAAGATTTAATACATATACCAGAGGGAAAACAAAGGAGTAAAGAACAACCTTTATTGTAAAACTACGCATTCATCTCCCCTGGCTCTAACTTCTGTATTAATCCCAAGAGTTGCTTTATCATCAGTGGTTGCATAATCCTGAGCCTGAATGGGTGTAGTGTACATGGCCACCAGGGAGTCAGAGGCAGAATCCTGTCACTCTTGTCACTGCTGTCACTTTTGGCTGGACTTCGACAGCCCTTACAGTGACAGACATCCAGCTTTCCTCTCTTCATCATGTTCCTTCTCCAGCTTATTTGCCCTTTACTTTATTCCTTTTTTGTTGTTGTTTTATTTTTTTTCCTCCCTTACTCTCTCATTCTTTGTCAAAAAAAAAAATCTTCTATCTGGAAGCGACCATGTAATTTGCAAGAAGGCAGCCTATAAAGTGTCTTTTGCAAGGCAGGGCTGGTGTAGGACTGTTTGGTCAACAAAGCAGTTGATAGGATCGATTCTATGTATGTGTGGGCAATGCACCTATTTGATGATTGGAACCATTTTTAGCCTTACTCTGCTCTTACGCTTTGGTTTGATATTCTATTGTAATATTTTATTAAATTGATATTATTCTTTTTTTATATTATCTACAACAAAAGTTCACTAGAAATGGTAATAGCCTTCAGATCAAGCAGGCTCATCAGTAGCCTCTTCAGATAGCATCTGAATAGAAATTCTAATGCTTATTTCCTGAGAGGCAATGCAGTTTGTAATCAGATAATTCTAACTGAATCATCAAGTAATGTCTGAGTTCAGAAAACTAAGTTGAGAAAAAAGTAATGCCTGAAAGCTGACACTAACAGATTATAAACTTTTAAGTAGCAAAGACGCAAAATAGTGAAAAAAATTTATTCTATGCCAACAATCATAAATAGCTGAATTACATAAGCCCTACTCTTGAACTATGGAATTTATAGAAAACATAAAGTTTAAAACATATACGTAAGCCCTACTCTTGAACTATGGAATTTATAGAAAACATAAAGTTTAAAACATAACTATTACAATTTTCTTTAAATCTTCTGCATTCTTTTGTTTGTGATTTTAAATACTCTGTTTTCTTCAAGCTGTGAATTACATCTTTGCTGTTGTTCCCCCGAAGTCAAGCGAGATTGCACCTCAGTAAGAAACAGGGAAAATTTAATTGAAAGAAACAATGGCACAAAGTTATACATGTCCTATTTCTATCAGGTTTAGTACTGATGGATGTTTGTCATTAGAACCTGCTGATTCTTTGACTTAAAACTGTCAATGAAGAAATGGAGAAGATACAAAGATAAATTGCCTTAAAATCAGTTTGTAAAATGTGAGAACTAGATAATAGATTCTTATTTTACAGGAAAAGATTACTAATTGTTGAGGTATTCTGTTTCTGTTCTTTTAAAAGCTAAACACACCCTTGCTAAATGTTTTCAATATTTAAGAAGAAAGAATGGTAAAATGACAAGTAGTTAAGAAATGAGTAAGAAATGTGTAATTAGTTTTTCTCACACAGTTGGGCATGGAACTTTGCAAAATTATCAGAAATTATTAGGGAAGAAAAAAATATCTTTCTTTCAGCCTATCCTAGTATTATTTCAGAGATGCTTTTCCAAGATTTGATGGGATTTAAATTGGTCAAAGTATTTTCCCTTCATCTCAAACTAGGGATTCTATCAGAAACACAGAAACTTGTACACCCAAATACAAGACTAATACTCACTTTATCCATCTACTAACATAAATAAAACTTAAAGCACATGGAAAAGAAAGTTAAAATCTCTCCTGGGTGAAATAACCTGGGGGTATGTGCTTGCCTAGCTTTATAAAGTTTCTCTCTACAGAAGGATGTAATAAAAGGAAGAGTTGGGTTTATTCATGAAAAGTATTTAATGTCTGCATTATGACAGAAGATCAATTGTTCAAATCCCTCTACTTTATCTGTGGAAAGTAAAGTGCTATAAAGAGATATTTCATTCACTATGTCTGGAGCTGTCCTAAGTCAAAGTTAGGATCACAATTTAGGTGGAATAATACAAAACCATAGGTTTTCAGTGGAATTGTCAAATAACCCAGAGATGGATTCAATTTGAAGTCTCATGTCTCATCACCTGCACCACTGTATTCTATTAATCTGTTGTGAATAAAGTGGCCCTCTAGTATATTTTTATTTCTGGGAAAAGTAGTCTGCTTTACTTAATCTGAAAGTTCTTTTGACAGGAGAAAATATAAAGATGTATCACATGAAAACGGTGTAGGCATTTAATAAACAGCTAACAGGGAGCCTGTGGTGGGAAGCCACCAGGTGTTATTACAAGTTTGCAAAGGAAAAACTTCCAAGAGGCTTCTTCACTCCCCTCTGCTACCTCAAAAATTTAACAACAAATTAGCAGGAACCCTCAGCAGAGTGTAACACATGGTACTGTCTTCTTCTAATTTACGTATCACATGACTCATACTATCACCTAGCTTAGTTTTACAGAGGCATACTCAGTGCCCGGGCAATTATCCTGCTGGTTTGCCTTTAAAACCATTGCTATATACAATTAATACTTGCAAGAATTACATTAAAACTAATGATGACAAACATCCCCCTCTGAAGCTGCTACAAGTAATGTTAGCCCTAATTTTATGTAAGTCCTTTGTTTTGTTTTGACTGGAACAAAAAAAGTGTCCTCAAGACCTGAGTCTGAAATTTGTTATATGTCCTGAACCTGACATTTCAAAAAAGTGTCTCAAATTTAGGTACCATAGTCTAAAAAGAATGATACAGATACTGATGGGTGCAGGGTATTCCACTACCTCTAACACTCCAACATTCTTCCACTGGAGAGAATCATAGAATCATAGAATGTTAGGGATTAACAGCCAGAGAATTCATTCTTACTCCCAAGCGGCCACACTTTCACTAAGTGTATAAAAAGGACTCTGAGTTTCCGCTGTTGTTCAAAATTCAGAGAAAAATCCTGAGAGCTCCCTTTGTTTTTCACATTGTATTTATGAAAAAAATCAGACAAGGAAAGACTGGAATCGGGAAACTACACACATTTAAGCAATGAGATAGCAGTCAGAGCAGAGATTTTTGGAGAAGTGACAATGAAGGGGTGAGAAAAGATAGGTCAGCAAGAGGAAGGATGTTAACGATAAACAGCTGAGATACGGAGGTTAGTAGGTTCCTTTTAACTTTCCAGTATAGCAGTCAATAAAATGGTGGTACTGAAGATGTTTATTAAAACTGTTGCCTCAGTTTAACAGCCACTTACTGTAAGATATCAATGAGCTGAAAGAACGTAAGTCACAACTCACCAGTAACACAAGAGAATTCAGCTGAATTTATGACTGCAAATCCCCAGTACCTGTTTCTCTCTTAGTATGCGCTGCAGCTCAACAGGCTTTTCTCAGACCACAGTATTGCCAACATCCTCTACCATAAACAACTACAAAAACATTCTCCTCTCTTAAAGAAAATGAGCAACTACCTTCTCTGACCAGTACACATTTATTAAAAGTTTGTTAGTTTGCTTCTCTCACACATTTTGTTACCACTCAACAAAACAGGCTGGGACTGATTTTGTCTAGCTTTCTTTTCTTTTTCTTTTCCCTTTTTTTTTTTTTTTTAATGTAACCATAAGATATGTACTACTGATCTTAATAAGCTTAAGTAGAGGAATTAAAATGCTGCTAAACAAAGCAAATCACCAAAGTGAATCAGTACACAAGCAGCATCACCAAGCTTGCATACAGGCTTGGCACATAAATGAGTGCTGTTGCTAACCAATTATTATTTCTTTTTAGGTAAGGAAATTAAGGATGTTTTTAAGGCTGTGGTTTTAGAAAGCCGGTTTCCCAAGTTTTTAAATTTATTTAAAGCCAAGAGGACAATGAAAGACATATGGCCTATGAGGAAAAAAGTGATCAGGAGCTGGTACATATTGAAAGAATTACATTCCAATTATCCTGATGATCTGGAAATGAAAAGATAGAAACTTTACCATGCAGCAAAATTTCTACTGAGGATTTGTGGGAAACCATCCCATAGAAAACTATTCGTTCTTTTTTTATAATAATTAATATGAAATTTTAAAATCCTGGCTGATAAAATCTGATGAACATACAGGATTACAAAGGTACAAAAATTTACTTCTTTTTCTTCATTTTCAAATAACTTACATGTTTTGTAATATTTGTTCAGATTTCTTCATTATTTAATGATATAATTTTAACTTATAAAGTTGATGAGCACTTTCATGAAGTTTGGGATTCTAAAATTCTAGATAGCCAGTTATTTAGAAACATTTTAGACTAAGTCCATGAATAAGGTATATATGTGCATATTTATGGACCACATGTCATAAGTTCATGTTGTTCTTAATGAATGTAGATCTTAGAATTTAATTTGCAGTGAAAATACACTCGAAGATTACCTCCAAATTTTAACATGAATTTCCAGTCTTAGCTGACAATTGTCATTTCAGCTTATACCTTGTCAGTAAATTTATTTGACTGAACATTTGCCAAATGTTAAAACAAAGTTTAAAAACTAGACATATGAATGCATTCAGGGATATGTTTTCATACAGTATTTACCTGGTTTAAACGTGAATTTCTAAAGAATATATGAATCTAAATCTCCCATAAATTCTTAACCTTTAAAATGCAGATAGAAGTATTTTTCACATTTCTATATCCGGTTTACTAATATTATATGCATTATAAACAAGAGAGGATACTATACAGGCTTTAACCATCTCTGATGTATAATGGCATTCCCAAAAAATCAAAGCTATTGTTGTCTAAAGGATTTTCCCTCACCTCAATCTGCACTAGCTTCAAAGAGGCACTTCTTAAGTGATGTCTGTACATCATCTTTACTCAATGAGCAATCTATGAAGCCATCTAAAGATCCAGATCAAACCTTACTCAGAAGTAATTATACTAAAGCAACAACTTGAAATAGATTCAGGAGAAAAATATTCAGTATTCCATTGTTTTGCTGTACAGCTCAGAAAAATACAAGTCCTCCAGCATCATAGAGCCTGAAACATATTGTCAAATCTTCTCATAAAAAGGGCTGCATCTGAACAGAGCTAACATTTCACCAGACGCGTTGTGTGGGACACTTTCCTGGCATTTATGAATTAATAACTTCTTGTGACAGCCTTAGAAAGGCTTGGACTAGAAGAACAGCAGCAAAGAATCCAATCTAGAAAGCTTATGTGACATCTGACACTATTATAACTGAAGCCACTGAATCTAGGGGATCATTTAGTCAAACCAAAAAATTATTGTCTTTAAGCATAACTCACTGGTACACAAAAACAACCAACAGTATTGTTTGTCTGCCCATTTTCCCACAGACTTTTACAAGTTGCAAGAACTGCTGAACTGCATAAAAACTGCAAAGGCCTTTATCTAATTTTCCTGTTGGTCGCGCCTTCAGGACAGGCTGGAGAGTAACATTAGTGTGCCCTCTTGGAATGGTGATAACATCAGGTGAGTTGAAGAGGGAACAGTTATGCTGCTTCAGGGAGCACAAAGGGTGTACGAACACATCGGAAATGCTTGTACCCAAACGCGCAGTATGAGAAACAACCAGGATGAACTGGAAATGCGAGTCTGGCCTCATGCAAAATTCTACATGTAACAGCATAAGCAATTCTAAAAAAACTTTCAAGGACACAAATCACAAAGGTTACAAGTGCAAACTGGATTTTAGTCTATTCTTTTAAACCTGTTTCAGAGCCAATACTCAAAAGCATTAACAAAATGCATATGTGTAGTCAGAAGCAGGCTGATGTACTGTTCAGTTTAGCTGGAAAAAAAATCCCTTGCAAGCCTGGTAAAAAAAAACCCACAGAGCCGTGGAAAGTAGCTGCGGGAACATAGGGCAAGGAGTGCCTGTGTCCTGCAGACTGAGAACCTGATGTATGAGCATCAGTATTGACCACACAAAAGAGAAGTGCTGTATTACCATGAGGTATTTGCCATAAAATGACACGTATCAGTTACAAGCACACTTTTTCCCTTCCAAAATTTGGTTCACCATTGTACTTCTTGGCAAATAAGGCATGAAAAACCTGTCCAGTACAGGGAGAGCTGAAAAGTGGCAGCTCCTGATGAGGCAGCAAGCCTGGAGCCCTTCCAAGCACAGGCTGCTTTGCCCATGCAAGAACCCGCAGGGCAATGGAGCTGAGGGCAGAGCAGGGCTCGCTCACACTCCAAGCTTGCCCTGGGTAAGAGAGCCCGAGAGAGCCAGGGCATGAGTGGTGCCTCAGAGGCGCAGGAGCAGCAGCGAGAACCGAGCCAAAGGGGCCCAGAGGAGCCCTGGCAAGGGGCTGTGCTCAGTGCTGCAGAGGAAGGCAAAAAACCCCTGTGGACACTTGTTAACAAACCATGGGGGAAAAAAAGCCTTCCTCCCCCTCAGCCGCAGGGCATGAGAGGCCATCTTCGTGGTGCACGAGTAGCAGGCAGTAACGGAGCCCAAAGGGACCAGAGGAGCCCTGACAAGTGGTCATGCTCAGTGCTGCAGAGGAAGGCAAAAAACCCCCGGGGACCAGTGCCAATCTGCCCCAGGGGAAAATTCCTCCCTGAGCCCAGCGCTGGCGATCGATCGGCTATTCCCTGAGCATGTGAGCAAGACCCACCTCCTCATCCCACAGCCTGGTCACGCCTCCCCGGAGATGCACAAGCCCTGTTCTCCCCCAGCCTGGAGCCATCTCAGGGGCTTACAAATGCTCCAGGCCTGATCAATCTCAGGGTCAAGAATCCCTCCTGTTCCTGGCAGGACACCAGTAGGGTCTCCAAAGCACTGGGACCCCCGGCACCTGCATCTCTGCTCCCATTTCCTGGGGCTGCTGCCCCTGGCTCTGCAGGGGATGAGGAGGCCGAGCTCTGCAGTGCTCCCCCAGAAGCCATTCCCTTGCTCTGGCCATGGCTGTCCTGCTGGAAAGGCCTCAAAGCCTCAGGCAGATCCTGGTGTTGGTGGTTCTTCTCATGCCCAGCAGCCTTGTCCAGCTTCTTCGGTTTTCTTCTCTCAGACCCTCCAAGTAAATCCACAGGCTCCTCGAGGACTTCCCCTCAGATGTCTCCAGGCTGCCCCTGGGGCCAGCTCTGGCAGGGACACAGGAGGACGCTGCCTTTTATCCCAGCCCAGGGCATTGTGACATCTGCATTGCAGGGTGGTGGCACTATGACATGGGCGTGATGCACCCCTCTGCCCAGTGCCCTTTGGAGGAAGGGCTTTGGGGTGCCGGCCTCAGGGCAGTCCCTGTGCCCAGGAGGCCCAGGAGTCTATCCCTGACTTTAGTGACCATGCACTGGGCACCACTGCTGGGCGTCCCTGATGTGCCCTCTGCCACTCGGCTCCCAAGGACAAACCCAGTGCTGTCACTCTTCTCTCAGGCCATGGCAGAAACTAATCCTGCAGCCCAGAGACTGCCTGTATTAGCCATCCTCTCTCTGCACCAGAGATATGTCCATGTGGCCACGCAGCGAGGAGGACCAGGGACTTGACTGGTTGGACACAAAGCTGGGTTGTGTGAGGGGAGATAATTTCTACAGCTGCAGCCTGGAAGTCATGGATTGTGCCGACAGACCACTATGTTTCTTTCCTTTCAGTGCTTAAGAGACATTTGGACAATTTCCTTAACAAGCATGGTTTTACTTTGCTTAGCCCTGAATTGGTTGGGGAGTTGGACCATTGCAGGTACCTCCCAATTGAACTGCTCTCTTCTCTTGAAGGATATTCATTAGCAGCAGCGACCAAAGGGTGAGGTGACCATCATGGTCTCCAGGAAAGGGTTGCATCATGTCACCTTTATAAAACACAACAACCTGAACATTTTCCATATTTTAGGGGATTTGGGGAAAAGTTGCCATCACAGTGACCTAACTCTCCAAATCTGCTCTCATAAAGATAAGACTCTGGCTTAAAAACAATACTTTGTTTTGAAGCTCAACTCAGTATAGGCATGTACTGCCTACACATACCAAGGCTCATTTTCACCTTATAAAAAGCATTATTATGAATAGTTGCATCTGGCTTTTTATCCTACCAACAAGGTTGACCCTTACATGTATGCAGTTTCATTTCAGAGAACACTAACATTACCTTTGTCAGAGTAGAAATCTTCACCTAAACTTTAGGGAAAGAACAGAATAATTTGAACTGAGTCTGGAAGCAAATGCATCTTTAATGTATGTTTTATTCCAGGCATGCAGGAAACGAAATACTAATGAGGGCCTTCAGACTCGAAATCAATGTCACAGAAGCAAGATCTATAGTTTGAAATCTGCTGAAGATTTTTGTTTCATGAGAAAAACCCCATCTGATTTCTCTAGTGAATAAGTCATCACACCAATATGGATTAATCGCCACTTACAAGAATGCAAGAAAATAATGCTGGGCAAAACCATCATAAGTGTTCATTCAGGACAAAAAAAAAAAAAGATTAAAGCCAAGACTAGTGTGATTAGATCGAAGCTTTCGATAGTATTTACCTGAACGCTACCACACTTGCTCTGCGAAAAAAACCATACCATAACTTAACTTTCTTTTTACATTTTTTCAGATGTTTATAGATCCTAAGGATACTTTGTAAATATCCATCCTCCTCTTAACTGACCACAGAACACTGTATGGAAGACTCTTTTTACAAGTATGTGAGCAGTTACCAGAAAATGTTAGTCTACTCTTTTCCGTAAGATAAGAACGAGACCTGACTTTAATAAACCTCAATCAAAATCTGCAAGATTTTATCATATTTGGCCATATATTCTGTTTATTTAGGAGGGACAAGTTTTGCTCCATCCTGCAGGAAAAAAAATAAAAGACCTTTTTCAAGCGAACCAGCTATTCTTCTAAAGGATATGTGGAATGATAAAAAAAAATACTCAAGCGCAAAGGAAAACTGCCTGAGGATAGAATTGAACAAGCTGGTAGGGCATGTATTCAGGCAAAATATACTTGTTTTTCTCTGACTGAGTATAATTACAGACAAATGAACTTGTAAAGAATACACATGGTTGTTCCAGTTCTCAAAGCCGTGGTACCTGAGAACATCTACCAGTAACTTCATTACAACTACAAATGGAAAAATAATGGACTTTTCAGTTTTCTGTCAGTTTCAAAAACTTGAGAGAAAAAAACCCATGTCACCAGATTAACAAAAAGGTAAAGAACAAGACATAAAGATATGTCCTTAAGATTTTTTTTCCTATAAACTCATTTTATGTCAAATCCTTCTGAAACACTCCATTTAGGTGGGAAAAAAAAAAAAAAGCGCTAAAATTAAACAATACAGTATTTGAAAATCTTTTTTTCTCTTTCACCTTGAATCTTCTGATCTTAGAAGCAGGGTTTTTTAACATACTACACAAATACTAAATCTTTTTTTATATATTTTTGAAAAGGAGGAATTAGATATTAAAATTTTAGGTACTACCTACTACCAAAATAGACTCATATTTATTAATGGCAACAACTGAAGGTAATAAATGGACTGAACCCTGTTCTTGCTTACTTTCATGCTAAAATATATGAATATACATGTAGGAACAACTGACCATCTATTTTTGCGAAGGGAGGGAGGGAGGAAAACAATCTGTACCAAGAATGCTTATAAAGAAAGACAGCATCTTTGGTCTTAATTTTAAAAACTTGACTGTTTGAAGACTACCATGACCTGAGAACATATGGAGGACAAAAGGTATCCATTTTCATGACCCTCAAGGAAAAAAAAAAATCTCCTGCATGAGAAAAAGCTAGCAAGTATGCTAACAATGAAGCAAGCTTACAAACAGAGCACATAAATAGGTCTTTAAAAGTCTGCAAAGAAAAAGTTCAACAGTTCATTTCTCTCACTCTGTAGTGAGTATCCAGCCATGCACCTTTAATGTCAGAAAGAGAATATCAAGCTATGTTTGCTGTTGATGAGCTGTGAAGATGATGGCTAAAAATCAAACATAGAGACCTAAATAGGTATAGAACTACTCAGTACAAAAATAATGAAATTTCAGAGAAAAAGGGGAAAAGGGTTGGATGTTTAGCAGGACTCTTAACTGTCCCACCCACTGTAACAAGCAAAGCTACTTCATTCACAGAGATATTTGCTAAATGATCGTTGCCATTCTCTTTTTTTTTTTCCTCCGCACTAAAATCCCTGTATATTCAAAATACTGTCATGTACAGTGACTCGGTAAAATTGCTAGAAATCTAGTAACATGATTTCACAAAATACACACTTCAAAATGATTCTTCCTTTCTGTCAGTTAATATTTTCCTGCAGGTCCACCACTTAGGTTGTCAGAAAATCCTGACCAGACAAGTTAGTGGCACATTAATTATAATCAACAAAATGTCATAAGAAGAAACAGGTAATCCTCTATGTAGACTACTGGACTACATTAGTGTCTTCACCATTTAGGTGAATAATCACGGAGGTAACAAAAGTGCAATGGCCGAAATATGTACGCATACATATAGAGCCGTATTTTATTCAGTGCAGAGTATTCCAATAGTAGTCATGAGACTTCAAGGTTCTTGGGCTCAGCCACCATGTGAGACAGTGAGACCGGCTGGAGCTGGAGAAAATAAAACACCGTCGGATGCTGATGACTATAAGCCACATTTTAAACCACCTTTAAAGCGGAAGAGGAAAGGGAGGAGAGTTAATTTAAATAATAGGCTGAGAGAGATGAAAGAATCTGAGAAGGAACATGAAATAGAAATGGATAGTTAGCATCAATGGCATGAAAAGAAGCAAAGGAGATTTCAAATAAGTATCAGAAAATTTCTTAACCTTACGTATACCTGAAAGTGGAATTAACCTCCGAAGGAAACAATGAGGTAAGCCAAAGTCAGTGCAGGACTACAGGATTAGCTATACCAATGATCACCCAAAAGATCTGTCCAGCCCTTAGTTTTTAGCACTTCAATACTTCCTAGTCAGTTATTGCAAACATTCCCTTGGCTTACACCTCAACAGCATCTCCAAATCTTATTTTTGTTCTTGCAACATGTTTACATGACCAAGGTTTGTCCACTTTGCTACCTGGAGAGTAAATACTCTCCATTATTATTCTCCACGCTTCATTATTCCATAAAACCCTAAGGACTGTGGTTATTCTTTTTACTTCTTTTCCCTCCCTCCCTAAAACAATCAGTCACCCATCAGGAAACTGAAACAGTAACTTTTGACATAGCACAATATCAGTAGTATAGCTAATAGCTGAAATGAACAATCTGCAAACACAGCTCAGGTGATATTTGTTCAGTCTCACTGCTTCCTAAGTATCAGCAAACCGGGCTGGTCAATGAATGGAAACAGATCAGTTTGCAGCCATTCATGGAGCTTTATTGTTGTTCCTGCCACTTATTTGCCTTGGGTATGTTATTTGCCTGACTTTCTGCCATCTCAAAGTGATTTTTTTTCAAGTATATCATCCTGTACTCCAGAAGTGAATCACCTGGAATCCGAAAACTGTTACCACTGGATGTGTCAAAAAAATTCAGATGTACAGTTTAGACACAGAAAATCGACACAGTCATATTAAAAAAAAACCCTCTGTGAACAAAGGTATCAGTGAGTGCTCCCCACTCGTAGGATTTCAGCACCCAGAAGGCCTCAGTTATCTTGAAAAGTGCAGCCAAAGACTATGCAATAGCATAGCCATTGCCATTTTTGCAGGCATTCACCTGCTACGGGATGGAGATTAAGGGAGCTATTTATATGGCAATGATCCTGCAGGAGCTTATTATGATCCTCACAAATCAGTAGTAAAATGTACTATACTGTAGTTGTCATAGCCTCCAGATGCCATGTCTTTGCTGCTTGTCTCAAAAATTCATAAATGTGGTCGTGATGGAAGATATATGTCACGTGCTTTTGCTCTCTGTCTCCAAAAGAACACAAATAAAAACCTGCCATCAATTTTGACTTAACTGATTTGAGGGATATTTTACCTTTCTCTATATTGCTTTCTTCTCTGTGACTAGTTTTTTGATAAATGATGTCATTGCAAGTGTAAAGACCCTTTTCGTCTTTACAGTGTATGAAACAGATCATTTAAAAATAAAAGCCGAAAATCCCATTGACCAAAATGTGGGTCTTTTACATAATAGTTTATTTGTTGTTGTTTTCCAAGCATGTTTTTTTCATGCAAGTCCTCCACTAACATAACCTTTAAGCAAGTTATTTACTCAATTTTAGTTTTTTTACTTTTATTTTTAGTAAGACACAGTCAGTTTTGCATTATGGAGAAAGAAAGTCTTTTCTAAATTCAATGTCACCATTTATACACAGATTAAAAATAAAAAGTTTATTCTGAATTTTGTCGTAGACTGAGTCCTGATTCTTTGTTGGTGACTTCTATGAGCTCTTCTATTAGGAGACAACCCCACAGATCTCATCTACACAAAATAAAAGGTGCCATATCAAAGACAGTCCAAATTTCAAACTTGAAGCAAAACAAAACAAAACTGAAATAAGATTTGGTAATGCTATGTACTTCAGGGAACGGATATGAGCTCTAACCTCTCTCTGGAATTCACACCTCTTTTTTAATTTTAATCTGTTGGGAAAGGGGGAAGATGTATTTCACCTCTGGTACAAAAAAAAAATAAAATATGTATACTCAAACAAAATAGGAATCAGAATATATGGCAATTAATGACCTGACTTTTGCATAAGCAGTTCAATACAAGGAAGTGTTTTTCTTTATACTCTGAGACTAATCACCAAGTTGCAAAGAAAGAGTTTTTGTAGTCACTATGTGTATGACTACTCAGAAATACCTTGCCTGCAGTGTGAGAAAATATCTGATTTTTTATTTGAAAATGTGTTTTCTGAAATATTTAAAGAAATTAATAAACTGAATATAAATCTGTAAAGCTAGAGAAAAATTATTATTGCAGCATATTAGGCAGTCATTTTATTTAGGTAATACTTCCAAACTTTTGGGCATATTTAACTAGAAGTCTATCTTTTGATCAGGCTTTGAAAAATTACCTATTATCTAAATAGCCAGTTCTTTCAATGATAGCAGGATTAATGTGCAAATCACACAGGTTAATGACAGTATTTATATTTATATGCAAATATATGCACTTCTAATCATAAGGCTAAAGCCTTTGCCACTACCAAAGGACACGTCTACATCGTATGGTGCAGCATCATATATCTTGCTCCAAATGTTGCATCTGAAGACAAATTGAGAATCTGTACACATTACTGCCTTGTTCCAGTAGTCATACCAAAGGGCTGCTCTCCTCTCAACACACTGAATTTTTAGTTCTACTTCTCAACTGTTCTGCTGAGGTCTACTGACAACATTTTGGGGACGGTCTAGATCTTCTGTGAAAACATATCAGTATTTTTATAGTTCTATACATTGCTTTGTTAGTATATGCTTTTTATTTTCCAAAAGTCTGTCAAGTAAGCAACATGTCATCAGTTGAAACAATGTCAACAATCTGTGTTTTACTCTTTCTCACATTTACTTTAAGCCTCTAAAAGCATCCTGTCATGTACACACAGTATTTTGTCTATCCATTCAATCCAAAAAATACTACTTTCACCTGGTACATTTTGCAGTAAAGATCGTGGGGTTTACTGTTTGATTCTGCCATATTTTTTCTGTAAAAGACAGTCATATTTCACAGTCGACTAGAGGCTGGTTTCCTGCATCAAACACCTGAATTTCCATTTGGTGTACAAGCAAAGAGGTATACTTAAAAGTAAGTATTTATCATGCTGCAAAATTAACCACGCTGTAGTGGTTGGTATACTCAAAACATCATGTAAGATGTTTCAACAGTATGGTGGTAAACACTTGCTTCTTAAGAGCTGTGTACTGAATAATCACAGCAGCACCTAAAACTTTAGAAGTTTAGTTTCTCTTTGAGTAAGAATTAACTTTAACATAACCCACAGTTCCTTAGATAACAGACGTGCTGTTGTCTTTTTACAAAGCTATCTAACCACACCACCACAGCACCAACACCACAGGGAGTATGATTTGATTTCCTGCAGCTGTTGGGAAACTCTCTGTGGTTTAATATACATTTTTAAAATAGGACTTTAATTCATTATGTGGAAATAGGAAAAATCACACCCCAACTCTATTCTCTGTCCTTATTAGTGATAAATTGTGCTCTTTTAACTATTTATCCTCATCAAGACAACAACTGAAGTCACAAGGTGTTCTCCTTTTTTTCTACTTCAGAAGGAAAAGGGCTCCCATAAGCCTTAAGTCACCCAGTGAGGTTCACCATATGAGACATCCAGATGTGTGCTCTTCACCTTATTCTAACACCTGGTTATTAAAAGACAAATCTCAAACAGCTCCTTCCAGCTAAAATGCATGACACTGCATAAAGATACATACTTAGAAACAGGACATAAGACAATTTTCTGCAGGTCTGCAGACCTCCTTTAGGCACTGGCTGGATTGAGTTCAAGGAAGGATATTTAGAAACTACTCTCGCTTTACTCAAAACATAATCAGTTGTGCTCTTAACTTCAGAAACATTTGTACCATTGCTCATCTGGATTTCAAAAGCAATTCCAAAGACATATACAAATACTAAAGGAAAAACCCTAGAAAAACATGTCACATATTTAGACAATCTGAGTTATTCTGATAGAATTCTTATTTATTTGTTTATCTCTAGCACTAGGAAATAAATTGTGCCCTGCTTCCCATTTGTTCCCCTCAAGACCCAACATGATATTTGTCTGAATACTATTTTTCCTCAGCGGTCCTGTTCAAGCTTATACAGTAGTCAAAGTCTTCCATAAAGAAAGCATGGAGATCAAAAGGACTGACTTCAAAGCACTATCGTGAACTCCAATGTTGAGTTTTCCAGAGAACAGCAAACTAGCAACTCAGAGTTCAGGCTGTAATAAATATTTCACGAAGCCCTGGGCAATAAAACTAGTAATCCTGGAATATCTTAATCTATCTAAGCAAAGAGTACTTGAGATTCAGATTTAATCTGAGATTCATAATCAGTTTTTATCCAGGGGGGGGAAAAAAAAAAAAAAGATAATTATCATGGGAAAACTTACAATAGGAGCAGCCATAGACTTCAACTCTTAAGCCAATTTGACCCTCTCCATTCCAGTCCAAAGGAACCATCCGCACATAGCGAGCAATAACCGGGTGTTGTAAGTCATGCCGGACAACACTATCAGAGTTTGTATTTCCAGGAAATGCCTAAGGGAAAGAAGAAAAACAAAATTATTGTATTACATCTATCTCAAATGTTCTGAAGGAAAACATTAGGAGTGAAGTCCTCTGAGTCTTTAGGCTACACTGAAGTTTATGTTTAAATGCTTCTTTCTAGTGACCAAGTGAACAGTGTATTTACAAAATTTCATAAGAATTCTGACAGCAGCATTGAGACTTCTTTGTCCGCAACAGGTATGTTGAAATAATGGAACAGCTGCTGCTAAGAAAGGAATCCTTTTTCTGCCGCTAAATCTGCTACTTGGTTATTAACATGTTAACAGAAGTGTCCAGCCCAGAGTGGTTGGTCTGGGGAAGAAGAAACCCATCCTCTATCTAGTAAGATTACACACGTCAGTGATTCTTCTGTAAATATGAACGTCAAAATAACTTGCTTCCTACAACAGACAGGGACCTCCTAATTTCCTCAATTTTCTAAGAGTTTAAAGATCTTCCTTTACTTTTGATATATTGCCCCCTGCAAAGTGAGAGTACAGTTTACTTCCTAACTGCAGCTGTCACCCACAGCACAGCCTATTTTTGGTTAATAAAACTTCGGAAGTCAGGAAGGGACACAAGAGCTCTCAATGGAGTTTTGAAAATCAATGAAGTAAGTATTCAGAACTTGGTTTGTAGATTTGCACATACTGGTAAAGTATTTCATAGCATCCAGTTTAAAAGTAACAAAGTTAACAATGGACTTCTTGTCTCATCAGTTTACAGACAATTCATTCACTGATATTAAAGGCTATGACACTGTTATTCTCAACATTTTCAGAGCAACTTTCACAGCTCTTTGTCGGTAATTTTCAATAAATAAGCATCTTGTAACAGTGAAGAGAGAAAAGGTGATCCATTCATGGAAGCCTGTGAAAATCAGAAATTTCTATGCATTACTAAAATATGCCGTTGCTACAGAGAAAAAAAAAATTCAGTAGTAGTATCTACACAGTTGTCATCTGAATAAATCCATATCAAAGCCCATAATAAATGCCCATAGTGGAATGAAAAGCAAAGAAAGAAAGAACTGGGCTGTAAAGAATACTACTGCAAAATAAAGTCTTTTTTGAAAGAGACAAAATTTATGTCATGCCTTAGCATACAGATATAGATAGTACTTCTTCCAAAATAATATCTTGGATTAATAATTATTTTGTACATTGCACCGTAGATCTAGAAGGTGGTAAACATAAGAAAGATCCACAACATTCTTTATTGGTGGACTCAAAAAACTACAACATATACTAATGGTTACATTCACCTTAATTTTTCTGTACTGCAGCTCTTGATGTGCTAAACGATGATGTCACTCTTCACTTCATAGCTGAGCTTGTAAGATACATTAATTAATGCCTATGAAGCACTTACATATTTGAGTGGTGTTTATAAGAAAATTAACAGTTCTGTCTTCTGAGATGAATAGAAGACAAGAACAAAGGGAAGCATACACTGAATGATGACAAAAATTCCTGTTCAACAGCTGCTTGTTCTCTTCGTCTTGTTCTAGGAGTCACAGAACTTCATGGAGAGAATAAATAATTTGATCCTTTTAAAATACTCCATATTTCAAGAGCACGTCTTACTTTTGTGATGCTTTGCATAATCTTACCAAAACTGTCTTAACGCAGGTTTTTGCTGGTTGTTTTGTGTTAGGGTTTGCTTGATTAATTTGCTAGAAGAATTAAAGCTGAATATAGGATGGCATAGCGTTTTCTACATAATTTAAAATGATTGATGAAAACCGATTCTCAAAATCAGAATGTTTTTGCTCTTCAAACTTTGTACTCTGACTTGTGCTTTACTGGTCCTTTGCCAGAAAGACTTGAGTCAAAACCAGCAGCTGTTTGATATTTTAAGGGTTTCTATTGGTATATGATCCAATAACCTCTGCTGAATGCATAAACACTGTCAACAGAGAATAGGGCAGTCTGTTATTAGTTTCTCACATTATTAAAGCACATTCGATTTAGTCTACAGAGGAACAATATCTTTTAAATACAGCCTTCATTTAGATAAATGTGGCACAGTAATATTCTGTGGATGATATAAACATCAGGCCAAAATCCATCCTTCCGAGGCTGAAAAATCAATTTACAGGAGCTTGTGAATTAGGTACTATTGCTGTAAAATCTCCATTTATGACCAGGAACAGCAGCAACGAGAAGCTGTACGATCTCTGAAATTCACTTTGGCTTTATCAATGTGCTTCAGCCACACTACTGCGCACAGAGACACAGTAGAGACATTGAGTATCATCTTCTTTGCATAAACAAAAAATCTGATAGAAGTGAAGGTAAGTTTTTGTGAAATTTTGGAAGAGAAGCAAGGGAAAGTTATGATTGCAACTCAATTTTTTTTTCCTGTATTGACAGAACAGTGATATTCTAATCAATATTTATAAATGATAAGGCTAAATTACAAATTTATGGTATAATAGTAATGTAACATACAGCTTAACAGTATTATTTAAGTAAAATTAACAAAAATTGAGTTAGTTTCCTGTAAAAAGACAGTGTTGCAACACCATTCTGTACTCAACTTTATGGATATAGCAAGTACATTACAAAATCCCATTTGGGGAAAATGCTTCAATCGCCTTTTACAAAAGAAATTCTCAGAATTAAAAAAAAAAGATAAATTATCTCTGAAGAGGCTCAAGACTGAATGAAAAGAAACATTATTAAGTGAACAAAAGTAGAAGTTTTCATACTTTAACCAAATAGGAAAAGAATTAATGTCATCAGATACTTAACCAAATGAATCACCCCAAAAAAATCATCACATATATACCAGAGAATCTAACTTGTTCATGGGGAAAATTAATTCTTCATGTGACTTAATTCAGGTGAAGAATTCTCCACCCAGATTAATGATAATTGATAATTATCATTAATGATAATTAATGATATTCAGAGATAAGCATTAAAATTACTTCAATGTATCTTCTTTCTAGGGTGATGTAAAAATAAGGCAATGGATGGAATAGAAGGATTACATTTCTTTTCCAGTAAAAAGAGGAAGAACTAACTTAATTTTTTCATAACCTTAATAATTTGTATTTTTCATTACCTTAACTATATACTTACTATTACACTTCTTGACAATTATATTTTGCTATTGGCATTTTAGGCAAAGGAGGGAATAATTTATGGGTCTGAATTTATGAAAAAAAAAATCTAGGCTTCTAGCTTTGTTTTTACACAGCAGCAATGAAAACACTGTGGAGTCTATGTTCCATGGTACTCAAGCTCTATGAATAGCTATCATAATCAGAAACACGATTTCCATGTAAAGCCACTATAATAGAAGTGTGGTATTATAAAATATAGAAACAGTCACAGACAGATAGAAGATGTCTGTGGGAATCATAAATGGGTTTTCTCCGAGGACTCTGAGGCGAGTTAGCCATGGAGCAGGTTAAACCTTAAAATTTTTATTTTATAGAAAAATCTCCAAAATTCCAAAACACTTTTCCAAAAAGCAGAGGGATAACAAACTTGAGAAGTCTGACAGCTGTGGTTATGCCTGTCAGACATCCATGTGCACAGAAAACAAAATCTGGAAAACTTTGTTCATCACTTGAGTTCTCAGGACTCTGCAGCACCGAGGAGAGAAGCAGGGCAGGCTGGGTGCTGGGAGCTTCCGGTCAGCAGTGCTGCAGAAGTGTGCTCAGCGCAACAGGACAGTCCAAACCCAAGGGCCCTAGAAAAATTCACATCACATGCTGATTCTGCACAAGCTGACTGAAATCCACAGTAGATTTCAGTGAAAACAAGACGTTTCAAAAATGTGTTCACGTTTTACTACAGAAGTATTTGGAAAAAACCCACACCCTTCACTAGAAAATTGAATCAAACTCCAAGACGCTCATTTCTCTGCTTAATACCTATGAAAATCCAGCCCAAATGTATGATGTAAACTGAAACAGCAAGAGCAAAACTATTGGGTAAAGAAAGGGGAGGGAAAAAAAGACGAAAAAACAACAGCTGGTAATAAAGCTGGTTGTGGGAGGAAAGAAAAATAGTAAATAAAAAAAAAAGAATGGATCAGAAAGCAACAAATTCATGTTTGTTCTATTTTAGCTCACTTTTAACACATTCATGTGCTTTGATCTCCTAGCATGAAATAAGAATAGGTGATAGGAAGCAGTAGTCTTTTACCTGAAGAAACATTTTTTCATTCTCTCTATTGAACAGCGTAATCAGTAACACTACAGCTTGTGCATTTTTTTCCTTAAAAGCAAACCAAACTGAAACAAACATGTTCAAAGCAAAACATTTCCATAGTATCCTTCATAATCATCTCGAACAGTAATGCATCGAAACACAGAAACAGTATCTGAAAGTAATTAAAAGCTACAGCAGCTATTTCCCTTATCCCAAATGATGAAACGCTGAAATGATACCTGCAATAGGTGCCGAATCTCATCTTTGAGACGCATGGCTATAAAATGACCAGAGCTCATAAGAGCTCAGTATTAACAGCATGTGGAAAAACTGATCATCATAATGCTGCTGATGGTACTCTGTATTCACAAGAATTTGATTCTACTACCAATGGTACCAGTTAATCTCAATTTCAGTACTTATCTATCCTCTTTCAGTTTGAGACAGTTATCCCTCATCCTGTCACTACATTCCCTGATAGAGTCCCTTCCCTTCTTTCTTACAGGTTGTGTTTCAGTATCGGAAAGCCACTATAAGGTATCCTCAATGCCTTCTCTTCTCCAGAACAACCTCAGCTCTCTCAGCTTGTGTTCATATGTCCTTTGTTAACTTTATATTATGGGAAGATTTCATGGAATCATAGAATCATGGAATGGCCTAGGTTGGAAGGGACCTTAGAGATCATCTAATCCAACCTCCCTGTCATGGGCAGGGACACCTCTCTACTAGATCAGGTTACTCAAGGCTCTGTCCAACTTGGCCTTGAACACCTTCAGGGAGGGGGCAGCCACAACATCTCTGGGCAATTTGTTCCAAAGTCTTGCCACCCTCGTGCTGAAGAATTTCTTCCTAAGATCTAATCTAAATCTGTTCTCCTTCAACTTAAACCCATTTCCCCCCCCAGCCTTCCTGTAGGATCCCTTCAGGTATTGGAAGGCAGCTATTAGGTCCCCCCAAAGTCTTCTCTTTTCAAGACTGAACAACCCCAGTTCCCGCAGTCTGTCCTTGTGGCAAAGGTGCTCCAGCCCCTAGATCATCTTTGTGGCCCTCCTCTGAACACACTCCAATAGATCTATATCCCTCTTATGGTGGGGACACCAGAACTGGACGCAGTATTCGAGGTGGGGTCTCACAAGAGCAGAGTAAAGGGGGAGAATCACCTCTCTTGACCTGCTGGCTACGCTTCTCATGATACATCCCAGGATGCGGTTGGCCTTCTGAGCTTCCTGAGCACACTGCCGGCTCACGCTGAGCTTCTCGTCTATCAACACTCCCAAATCCTTCTCTTCAGGACTACTCTCAACCCACTCTGTGCCCAGTTTGTATTTGTGCCTAGGATTGGCCCAACCCAGGTGCAGGACCTTGCATTTTGACTTGTTGAAGCTCATGCACTTTGCACTGGCCAATTTCTCAAGTCTCTCGAGATCCCGCTGGATGGCATCTCTTCCCTCAAGTGAGCCCACAGCACCACAGAGCTTGGTGTCATCGGCAAACTGGCTGAGGGTGCACTCAATGCCGTCCTCCCTGTCACTGACAAAGATGTTGAACAGCACTGGACCCAGAACAGACCCCTGAGGAACACCACTTGTCACTGGTCTCCATGTGGACATTGAGCCATTGACCACAACTCTTTGAGTGCGACCATCCAGCCAGTTCTTTATCCACCGAGTGGTCCGTCTGTCAAATCCATGTCTCTCCATTTTAGAGACAAGGATGTCATGTGGGACAGTGTCAAACGCCTTGCACAAGTCCAGGAAAATGACATCCGTTGCTTTTCCCGTGTCAACCAGTGCTGTAGCTTTGTCATAGAAGGCCACTAAATTAGTCAGGCATGACTTGCCCCTGGTGAAGCCATGCTGGCTGTCACCAACCACTTGATTATCTTTTATGCGCCTTAGTACAGCTACCAGGAGAATCTGTCCCATGATTTTACCTGGCACAGAGGTAAGGCTGACTGGTCTGTAGTTCCCCGGGTTGTCTTTGGTTCCTTTTTTAAAGATGGGGGTTATGTTCCCCCTTTTCCAATCCGCAGGAACCTCAGAAGACTGCCAGGACCTCTCAAATATGATGGCTAGTGGCCTAGCAACTTCAGCTGCCAGTTCCTTCAGGACCCATGGATGTATCTCATCAGGTCCCATGGACTTGTGCACCTTCAGGTTCTCTAGGTGTTCCCGGACCTGATCTGCTCCTACCCTGGGTCTTTCTTCATTCTCCCAGACCCAGTCAACACCCTATGTGATATGGGTGGTGTAGTTCGAGCGGTTGCCAGTGAAGACTGAGGCAAAAAAATTTGTTGAATACTTCAGCCTTCCCCACATTCTCAGTAACCAGGTCACCTGTATCCTTCCAGAGAGGCCCCACATTCTCTCTCATTTTTCTTTTTTCTCTTACATACCTATAAAATCCTTTTCTGTTATTTCTAATATCGTTGACCAGATTTGACTCTGTCAGGGCCTTAGCTTTTCTAATCTGGTCTCTGACTGAACGAGCAACTTCCTTGTAATCATCCCAGGTTACCAGTGGTTCCATGCTTTGTGAGTTCCCATCTTGTATTTGATTTTCGCCAGGAGTTCTCTGTCTATCCATATAGGTCTCCTGGAGTTTTTGCCTGCTTTCTTCCGTTTAGGGATGCAATGCTTTTGAGCTTGGAGGAGATGATCCTTGAAAGTCAACCAGTTTTCTTGGGCTCTCAGTCCCTCCCACGGCACACTAGCAAGAAGGTTCCTAAAGAGGTGAAAGTCAGCTCTTCTGAAGTCAAGGGTTTCAAGCTTGCTGAGCTTTCCCCTCTTAGTTACCCTTAGGATCTCAAACTCCACCATCGTATGGTCACTGCAGCCGAGGCTAACCACGAGTTTAACATTACCCACCAGCCCTTCCCTGTTGACGAGAATGAGGTCTAACATGGCACTTCTCCTCGTTGTTTTCCTCTGTCACTTGGGGAAGTATTTGAGGTAGGACATCTGAGAATGCACATGCTTAGAGACTAAAGTTTTTTGTGTGTTTGTTTTCAGCACAAATCCACAAATTTAATTAATCTCCCTATTTCTCTAACCTTTAAGCTCAAGAAGAAGATGACACAAACATATGGACACAGTTAAGTTTTACTTTATAGGGCACCTTCGATTGCGCATCACAGCAAAGGCAATACAAATCACACTTATCCATGCCCTGAAACCAAACCTTATATTACAGAGATGTGCCAAACAGCTTACCAACAAATACCTACCTCTCTTGATGTGGACACCAAACATAACATGAAAAACTTCTACTACTGATATTCACAAAGTTAGCAGATAATTTTCAGGTCTGCATAATGAAAAAGAGATTTCAACCTTTATGCTGAAGCATATAGGTTTTGTTCAGGATGAAACAAAATTATGAAAATTTTATTTTAAAAAAAAATTACACAAAAAATACTGAAGTAACAATAGTGCAGTGAAGTCATAGATCATCATCATCATCATAAAATGGCCTGGGCTGGAAGGGACCTTAGAGACCATTTAATCCAACCTCCCTGTTATGGGCAGGGACACCACCTCTCGACTAGGTCAGGCAACACATGAGAACTGAACGGGAATTGAACCCTCGACCTTTGGTGTTTCAAGCACCATGTTCTACCCACTGAGCTAAACCGGCCCTCAGTAATGCTTCCTGCAGAGTCTTAATGAATTCCTGAATATTATTATGATATTCAGTTCTTTCCAGAATTAAATGCTATTTATTCCCCAGAGTTTCATGAAATACCAAAAGAGAAAATTGTGATTATTCATTATGATACCCTAAACAACTGAGGTTCGGTTTGGTTTTCCCCCATTTTTGACCATATCTATTCTCAAAACCAGATGAGCTTGATTTGGAAACTTCTGCTGATGAACGTTTATCCTTGTATTTGGTAATTTGTTTCCAAGATTTGAGATCCACTATTTACACTTAGGTTTAATTTATGAAAATACAACCTTCTGTTGCATGAAAGGTTAAAATACTACATCTTCCATACATTGAATAATGCTACGTCTTTGTTGTCAAGATCAACTGATTACATCATTAGAAAAAAAATTCGTAAGACATTGAGGAGTAACCATTAACTTGCTTTTAGCCTTAAATAAATCAAACGAATTTTAACTCTTAGACATTCCATGTCACAGGGTAGACTCACTCCAGGATAACCCAGGGTATCAGAATGACTGACATCTTTAAGATAGTCCCTTTATTTGCATGAGAACCTGAAATATGTGAGGTGTCCAAGCCTATGAACTGCCAGATGGGAAAGGACTGTCCTCCACGGAGGTAACATATAGGATGTGCACTATAACAGGAGCTGTGTTCTCTCTCACAGCTCCCATGTGATGCTAGACAAATAAGTGGCAAAAAACTTATCACTGACACAGTTTCCTGGGCACACAAAATAGTAAGTAGTTTTGACTTAATCTTTCACTCTAATCTTTCAATCTCAGTACCACATATAAAATAGGGACTAAAAATTCATTTGTTTTATGGGGTTGTAAAAATAAAATAATGCTTGTTAAGCACTTTGTCAAGTATTCACATGGGTGCCTAAATTAGAAATCTGAGCCTTTTGTGGTCAGTGAAGCGAAGTGGGAGATACAAACTAAATTAAAGGCTTGCCACTCTTCACAAGCTACATAATAAAATATAAATTTTCCTGTGTACGACATAAATGTATTGTACAGAAAGGAGAACACAATCAACAACTTAGTTCCAAAAGTTGCCTAGTGACTGATTCACATTAAAAGAACACAAAAAAACAGTGTGAAATTTTTATAGAGGCTGAATAAAAACTGCTATTCTTCCAGGGAGTTGAGGGATTTTATTCGTTAATAGACAAAAATAATTTTTGCTGCATCTTCTGTAGAATGAATGAGAGACAGGAAGAATGTGTTTCCAAACCACATAAACACAATGGCGATCATTTCTGAAATAATTACAGCAGCAGAATTCTGATCACTGGCTGTTGGGTCACAGAGCTCAGCAGTAAGAGCAGCTCTCACCTGCAGAAGGGCAAGCACAGAAGAACCCAGCATGGTCCTTGGTTTCTTTTCCTCATTAGTACTGATGCACTTGGTAATTTTCACACACTTCTACAATATTTAAATAGCTTTTAAGTAATTTTCAGAATAGTATTTATTGTTTGTACACCCATCTGGCCTCAAAGCTTCTTGTTTTTCCTCTGCACAACTCCACCACTCTGCTGGGTTACTTATATGAAAATTTGCAACTCAAATTGAGGCTGTTACTAGCAAGTGCACTTCTGAGAGGCAGGTACAAAGTCAGTGACATCAATCCATGCTCCCTTCACTTAGTGCACAGGAGCATAAGACTCAAAAACTCTGCGCAGGAAGAAGTACAGAGGCAAAACCTATTTTAGACACTCTTTAGAATGTGCTATATTAAGCAAGGACATAGCAACTAAATTAAAGCAAGCTTTTGAGCTCTTAATTTGCTACACATTAATACAAACAACATTCTCTGCCCATGATACAAAAATTTAATTTGCTACTCCAATTTTTAATTCTAAATCAAAATTCATACTTGCTCTTTTCATATTCTATCCTTCCTAGCGATGAGGCAATCAGGATGATCAATTTTTAAAGCATACTTTTCTAAGTTATGAGCAGTTTTCATTCCTATGTGAAACCATAGAAATGTCTAAAGACTACTTTTCAGGTCATTGCAATTCTGGCTAGACTCTTAGAATGCAAGAAACAAACCTGAACCAAAATATGTGCCATATCTGAAATAGTTTGTTACAAGAATACAATTGTAAATAAAACTGTGGAGAATAAAGTTTGGTTATTGCATAGTAATTGCTTGAAATTTGAAGCTAACATTGTATATTGAGATAATAATAAACAAACTTTGAAGAGAAAAAATAAATAATCAGGTATTCTTCTAGTATTCTTTCAATATCTGTTTAATGCTGGGATTATAGGTAATTGCAAATAACATCTGTAGTTCTTCATAACTCATTTGAGCTTCCCAGTAATGGTAAGACTGGATAACAAGAAAATAATAAGCTTTCTTTAAACAGGATTTCAGCTGTCCTCAAAACATCACAAAATGTATTAAAAATTACAGAAACCTGAAAAATATGCATTTAATATAATCTTTTTGGTTTGTTTTTGTATGCTTCCAAGTTGTAATGTTTATGAAAGGAACAAAATACATGTATAATATTAAGTCAGGATTTAGTAAACAGTGCCAAGAGAAAAAAAAATCTTTTGGTTTCTGGATGTAGCTGCAGTGCTCCCTAAATGTATCATGAGGAAAGAAAATAGGAACGGCTTACCTAAAATACCTTGCACACACTAAAATCAAGAACTCCAAAAGTCGATGTAGTTACGATACCCAGGACACAGGAAATCTGCAGGCATTTTCCTTTCCTTTTCTCCTATTCACCGTAGACAGAGCCCATACTCCGAAACCCACTACCTCAAGTCAAGATGAACGATCACAGGTGTAGAACCTTTTGCCCTCTGGGCCAGGATATGAGCAAAAAAAAATCTAACCCAAATATAGATACCAGAAACATCAATGAAAAGCATGGGGAGCCTTTCTAAAACTCAGCAATAAGCTAAAAGGGCTCTAAATGCAGAGAATCATAAGAAAAATTGCAAGAAAACACAAAATTCCTATCTGAGGAAGAATACCTGGAGTAGGAATCTTTAGAATAATCCTTTCAAACTGTTCAAAGGAATATTACTAAGGAATCCCCAAATGTAGAATTACAATATGTGGCACTCTTCAAACATGCCTGCCTGTTCTTCAACTTGCATCTAAACGCTGCTTCCCTTCTGGGGAAACAAGGACAGTTTCAACCGCTTGGACTTTTGAAATTATACCAAAAGGAACGTGCAAAGAAATAGTTGAATCGTTCCAAGTTACTTCTTCCTTTAGGGATTTTTTTCAGTTAACTCCTTTTTGGTTTGTGTTTTGTTGTGTTTTTTTTTTAATTTCTGCTAAGGTGAAAATGAGAGAAAGATTTAGGAAAGACTGCAGAATACTTATTACTTAAGTCCATTCTGAAAATGTCTAATGGAGACTCACCCTTCATGCCCACAGTGCTTCATATCCTTATAATATCCATATCTATGCTATTTTTGTTCTAAAGTAATTAATCCAATTTCATCCCATTACCTCTTTTCCAATTGTGTACTTCCGCAAGGTTTATTTTTGCCTTTGACAGAGATAATATGCCTATAATTTCCCTAAAAAGTTGTTCCGTTCATGTTGATATCAAGCACTATTCTGCAAGTGTCTGCATAGTCATCTTTCAGGCCAAATGACCTCTAACATCTGTTAGTATCCAAAATGGGAGGACTTTCACATGTCAAAAACCTTGCTTAACCATCAGCAAAGGTGAATCTATTTTGAAAACATTAACTGGAAGACGGAAGGATTTTGAAATTTTCATTACCTGTCCACTTCTTTTCCTTACAACTCTAATAGTAAAGTGATTTAGTGGTCTAATTTGCTTGCAACAGAAACTTCCTAAATTTTATTTTAAGATGGGTAACACATCTTAGGGAATTGAACCTTTAGAGTCAATTGATCACTAGTTGTGTGGAAGTCAGTGTTTTTCCTATGCAGCATGGGCAGTTTTACCTGACTTAGGTATTTCTGGCAGCAAGGATGAATGCTTCTCCAGCCAAGGAGGCAGCGACATTTCGAGTTTAACATGACTTCATCAAAATCTCTCGAGTCCATCACTGAGTAGGTCTGAAGGCCTCCACAGTCACTAAATTAAAGGAAGATTTGGAGGCCTACAGAGGAATGTGGGTGCGGTTTACTATTCACGTAGAAGTAGAAAGTGGAAATTCTGACCTACAAAGATCTGTTTTACTCAGACCCAATATCTGTCATGCATGATTTACATGCTGGGGACAAAGATTTGCAGCAGCACAGTAAAGTTGGAGTGTGGTTCTGCTCCTATGCAAAGGACCAAACTGATCTGGAAAATGTTGGTAGGTATATAGTGAATTTTCTTGCATATTCTTTTTTCCAAAGCTACATCCCACTGACATTGCCGTTTACCAGTAATAGCAGGTGTTCTTAGCTTTTGTAGTGAAAGCAACATCATCTTGTTGCTATATCTTAGCCCAGTATATCCTTTTTCTACAACTAACATGAGAGAAACCAAAAATACTCTTTGTGATTATTTTTAGGAAGGAAGACAAAGGACAAAGGAACCAGGATCTCCCTATCCTTCACTTTCCCTTCCTTCCAGGCTAATTTAGTACTCCTTGAGAGTATTTTGAAAGCATGCTTGCAATTGCTCAGAACAAAGTTGGAGCTCTTCAGAAGGAAGCGGCTATCAGAATGTTACTCTGCTTCTCTACAGGAATCGCAGGCGGCACCTGCAGGAAATGTCTTTCCAGCTAGTTGATAAACCTCTGTAAATACTTGTAGCAGCAAGTCAGAGGAGCCAGGAATAACTGCTGGCAGTTGTGCTTTGTTGCTTGCTTACTGTGTGAATTTAGACTAACAGCCCAATGTCTCCGAAACTCATTCTGTCTGTAAAATGGAGATAATACTCTCAGAAGTGTTGGGCAAGAATTAATTAGATATTTATGCACGGGTCCTTTAAAAACAAACAAAAAAAAACCCCATGCATGCCTGTTTGCTTAAAAAAAAAAAAAAAAAAAGAAAAAAAATCAAATTACAGAGACTCACTGACTTTCATGGCCAGAAGGGAGCATTATGATAACCCAGTCTGGAGTTCAGTCATAGAGTACTGACTCCCATGCAATAGTCCAAGTAATGAGTTCTCAGTCTGGACTATAGCACAACATTCATAAGGTTATTCAGACTTGATTTCAAAACTGAAAGTGATGGAAAATCAATTCTACCACAACCCTATGGAAACTCTTCCAGTGGTTACTCTTATTCAGTGTTAAAAAATATGCATTATTTCTATTTGGCCTTTATCTGGTTTGTTCATCCCATCACTGGATCTCATTACATCCTTTGTTCCATTATCAAAGAATGGTTCACTGACATGGATAACTTCTGCTTTGCAAGAACCTGGTAAACTAGGATGAGAAAACATTAGCTGCACTTCCATAACATCAAAATAATCAGATAATAAAGCAAACCCAGATTTTTTTCTGGAAGAGCCTACAAAATGACATCATGATCTGGCTTGCAAAATCTGTACAGGCTTTCTTTTAAAGATGCTGGCTTCCCTGCCCACCCTCTCTGATGGATGTGTAAAATCTTAAACTAAAATAAGAGCATAGATTTCTATTTGGTTTTTTGCTTTGTTGAATTCATTCTCTTGCTGTGTCACTGCCTTAACATCAGAGTTTATTCCCTTCTAAACAGGATCACCAAAAGGTTTCCAATTATAATTCACATTATGCATTATTATCTAGCTGGGATTGCTATATTTGTACTGTAACAGAAAACTTTCAGGCAATCTCCAATGTGCTTCATATAAACTCAGCTGTGTTTAACGATAGCTGTGATTAACGATACAAACAATATGATAACACAATAGCTTGTATTTCTATTTAAAAATCGTCATTCCCCTTTTTGTAAAATGATATCAGTTGAGATAATCTCTGTGCAATCCTAACTGATTTCCTAGAATAACTCTCATATAAATGTTAAATAGCTGTCATTTTAAAATATCAGAGGCAATAGTGAATACCTAGTTTTTAGGAAGAATGTCACAAAAATTCAAGCCGTCTTTGAACAAAGATGCTTTTTTTTTTTTCAGAGAGTCCATTTCACACTCATGTATATACACAATACAATTGTTTAGCCTTGTTACTCGAAGCTTGCTAAGTGAAGAACAAAAAGAATATACTTTAGACAGAATGGGGAGCAAAGTAAGGTGGAAAGAAAGCAGAAGTGATAGATCCTTGTTTTCAGCAGCTTTTCATAAATTCTCTTGGGAAGCCAACTGAGTTTCATTGAAGTGAATGAATCAATGGTCACTAATAAAAAGAAAATCGATTAGGAAGTCATTATCTGAAAATTAGCACTTAAAAACAAAATTCCATTTTAAAGCCTAATAGACCGTATGTCAGCACTAAGCTGAATTGCACTTGCATTGATGTATGCAAAATGATGAACATTCTCCATCCTTAAGAGAAATAGAGAGTGGAAAACTGAAGAACATGTTTATAGACGCTACTGAATGTATTTTTTGCAAGCTATCTTGAGCAGCAGATGACAATGTTGGGCTTCATAAGAGCTTTACATTATGTATTTCAAGTAGTACCAATGTTCTTCTCGGAATTACAGCACTTGAGGAAACTTTACTTTTGCTCATTGTCATAACAATACATAGGAAAACAACTGCTGCTGTAAAAGCCAGAGAGAGGGCTGAAGGCAGGTAAGTACCCCAATAGCCTCTTTCTCCCAATAGCTTGCCAGAATCCTGTCATGATCTGTGTTTTTTTGTGACACATTGGAAAGGCAAACAGTGCTAAGAGGAGTAGACAGCGTCTAGAGAAAGAGCTAAAATCTGCCCCGGGGCTGCAGCTGGACAGTCAGCCCACCTTCTTTTCCCATCTACAGAGACCAGGCTAGTCCATCATGCCTGGGTCTGCAGCGCAGGGCATATCCCTCCCTCACAGGTCTGCTCCGAGTAACAGGAGGCAGCAGAAATTGCCCTCTGAAGGTGGGATGCGGCCGCTTGCAGCACCAGAAGTGTAAGTGCACCTTGCCATATCATGTCTTTGCAAGGGAGGGGGGCCCCCCTGTAGCTGCCATTAGAGGTTCAATCTGAGACACGGGGATGAAGACAGAAGAAACAACACACAGAAGTATGAATTCATTGCAGAACATTAAGCACATCTTAATCACATACTTAACATCATGCACACACTTAAGCAGAATTAGGTTAAATAGCTAAAATACAAGTGCCGTCTTGAAATTATGTGCTTCTCTGAGTTGAGGCAAAAGGGTTCAACTTCAAGAGCTTAATTTAGTTGCTGAAATACCACGTGACAGACACACTAGAATAACCAAGACATCCCAATCCACCCAGCAGATGCAACACCATGTACAGGAGGTCTGAGATGAGCCAGCAGCTGGTGGCCAGGCAGGATGCCTGAGGTGGCTCAGATGGTTCTGGGTTCCTAAATTCAGTAAACAGAATTGCATCTAGGTGCCCAGAGCATATGTCTCTGTACGAGATTAACCCTGCCCTAGGGCTATCTGCTTATCATGTAGCAGTATAAACTTAGTTGAGAGAATGAGTTTAGATAAAGGTCTACCCAGGTGGTCTGGTAACAGTTACCTGTATATTAGAAACCAAGTATTTTAGGCCACGGGAATGTATAGAGTAGAAGGTTCACATACAAATTCATATACAGTTCTTCAGTTATATTGATTAATAATATTGCCTTTATGTTCAGTGATGGCAGAAGACTAATGCCTGGGAATAAAAATACCAAAACCCTATCAGGTCACATTTATGGTGGGAGCTGTTTTGTCTGGATTGAAAAATTAATCACCATGTTTAGACTTGATAACTGAGTCAAGTAATGTGGCTCAAAACTCTTTGTGCTAGATTTTGGGGTCATAGATGGAGTGCAAAAACTATTATTTTAAAGTACTAACTTGAATCTATGGAGTAGTCCCAGAAACAGAAAAATGGAAAAATTACATGTCAGAAATTAACACAAATAATACAGAATGAGATGGCATGATTTTTTTTAAGACTGTTACTTGAGTTCTGTGTTTACCAGATGCAGAACCACCACATACCATGCTCTTATCATCTCTCATTTAATCCATAGCTTACAAAACCTATTTTAAAAACACAGTGCATCTTCCTATTACATTTTCATACAGGATAAAAGATAGTTATTAAATCAAAATCTACCTTCCTAAGTTAGGTGTCAGTGTAAGATAGCGTATAAATGGCCCATGCTGAAGAATATATATGAAAAGTTTCTGAACGCTCATTTATATTTTAGAACTGTAGCTCTGGTTCTTTGGCTCCACTTCCAAATAACCCCAGTGTATCTCAGCAGAATACCTAGACATTAAAGTCACTGCATGTGTTTAGGAAGGCAGTTTGCTCACTCGTGAGAGGTGCTCCTAAGAGGCAGGATTTTAGAAATTTTCTCAACACAAACACTGAGTGCCTTATCTTTTGCTCCAACAGGTCAATCAGTAAGTCAGCTCTGCTTTCTTTGCACATCATCTGAAAATGAGAATGCTGAGGGCTGACTGCTCACGTACTTGTTGTAAGGGAAAAAGAACTATAGCAGTAAATGATGAGAATATATAAGAAGTTGGCTCTAATCACAGCTACGCAATACTGCACTCCTGAAAGCGGCATTAAACCCTTAGGGCTATGCTGTAGAATTGCTGTGTGGAGCTGTAACTATGCACTTGCCTTTGACAGTTACATCTTGACATAATGTTCGAAATTTCTGAGAGAGTGACCTGACCCATTCTAGGCCCAGGTGAGATGCTGCATTTTTATTTGGGTGAAAGTTCATCAATTCAGACACCTACAGGTTATACACTATTTATATTTCCACCTAAACTCTGAATTTAAAATAAACATATCTTCTCAAACTGTAAGTGTACTGATGCATTTTAAAATGTCATAAAAATCATAAAAAAGAGATGTTTTTTAGAAAGACTAAAACACAAAGTACTGTAATGATAGTACTGAGCGGACAAGTGGCAAAAAACAAGGAAAAGAACAAAGTGGAGAAGGGAGGATGAAAGAACAGTAAAAAAAATTGTCATTTAAAATTATAGAGCCAACAACTACATACACATTTCTGACAACTTCTGCTGACAAAGGCCTGGAAAATGCAGAAATCAGGAAGCTAGTGGATGCATTGGGTAGCTGCTGGGTCTGATTAAGCCTCTAGTTTACCACAAGCTGATTTCATGTTTCAGAGACAGCTGAAAATTTCAGTACTGCCTGCTCATTAGGATGAGACACTTTTGGAATGTACAGTAGTGATTCTTATCAGTGAAGCTTCGCATGTACAGCCCAGTATTTTGTTAAGTTTGTATAGTGAAAAAAATAGTATATTTTTAGAAATTTCTTTACTGTAATTATTTCACAGGCTTTAGCTTTTAAAAAGAAAAAAATAAATACTGCATTTTTGTGTAATTTTTAAAAAAGTAATTCACAAGTATTTTTCTAAATAAAAGTTGCCCTAACCTTAATGAAACGTCCTTTTGTTAGTGAAGATCTGAACAGTCCCATGGTCCCAGTTTATGGCTCAATAAAGGCCAAGTTATCCTCTCTTTGAGCAGCAGGTCCAACCATACTTTATTGGAACACAGAAAAGTTTAGGTACAGAGGGAGTGTCATGGTCTACATGCATGATGTGATGTTCTATATTTTTGCATATAACCTCTCTGACTACAACCCTTTATTAACTAACGCTCTGTACCAAGGGGATGATTAGCAAGTAGAGTTTCAAGTAGAAGGAGAGTGAATATTATTTGTGGATTGGGTAAAAATTATTAACAGAAAGATCCTTTTGCTACATGACAGAAATTAATCAACAATGGAGTAGAGACCCTATGCTGTGATAATTGGGTAGAGATAAGTGTGTTAGCAAAATGAATACTCTGGGTGTTGGGGTTTTTTTTATTAAGGTAGTCAAAAATCAAAATAGAAAGAATGTTTTTTTTCCCAGGATTTATGAATCTGTTTAGAACAACAGGATGTGAGGCACAAAGAGATGGAGAAAGACAATATTTGCAAATAACCTAAATATTTCCCAAATTTAAGAAAGGCAAAATAATTCTCAAAATACCCACACACTTGTAGCATAGACTTACTCAATATTAAATGTATTTTGAAATAAAGAACAACGAAAGATTTATAAATCTCTGAGAAACAATAAAATCTTTCAAGGGCCAAATTAAGCTGACCCATCTGATATCTCTTCTGTAAGACAGGTGTTTTGGGTTTGTTTGGTTTAGGGTTTTACTGTAACAGAGATAGCATATAAGCAGATTTTAATGTAGTGTTTGTTGGGAGATTAGTAACTGAGATGGAGAAGATGGCAAATAGTGAAAGATTTGGAAAGGAGGCAAGGAAACATGAGAAGGGAAACACAATACAGTTTATTGGTTGAGTTTCTCATGGAACATTCTAAGGTTTATTTCATTATTTCATTATTTCATTAATGAAATATTTCATTATTTCATTAATGAATTTGACAGAGGAAGTAAGGCATGTGCTAATGAATGCACAGATGACATGAAGTATGACACTTCTACTAAGATCAAGGAAAAATTATTGGACTTGAGCAACGATGTGGTAAAATTTAAGAGACATCACCTAGGAAGCAAATGACAATTTCTTCTATTATCTGGGGCAAAAGCAGGTAATAAGAGAGCTGCATAGACTGTATTATCAGATATCAAACCAAAATGAGTAATAAATGCTTCTTCAAACACGTCAGAAGAACACAACCTGCCAGACACTTTGTAAGACCTGCAGATGAATAGATATAAACAAAATACAAAAGAAAACTATGGGAGAGAAGTCAAAGGTGTTCTTTGCATTCTGTGGATGACACTGGTGACACTGGGGTGATCTCCCTTTCCTTTCTAAGGGATTTTGTCAAAGATTCCATCTGAAGCAGTTTTGGAACAAATAGACAAAATCAAAAGTAAATCATGAAGGGCAGAAGGTATTCACCCATGGGTTCTAAAGCAAATCAAGAATGAAATAGCTAAATTATTAAAAATGGTAACTTCTCACATAAAGCTTCTCTGGTGCCTAACCATAGGTATTCACCCATGGGTTCTAAAGCAAATCAAGAATGAAATAGCTAAATTATTAAAAATGGTAACTTCTCACATAAAGCTTCTCTGGTGCCTAACCATTTTTAAATCCTCCTCCAGAGAGCCAGAGAAATGTAAAACAGTAAGCTTGTCCTCTATGTCAGGCAAATTCTTATAAATTAGAATAAAGAATAGAATTAGAGTAGACATCTGAATAATCATAATCTGCTTGAGAAGAGTCAGCTTGGCTTTTACAAAATGTCCTTCATTACAAACCCACTTTAGTTTATCATCAAAAAGAGTGGAAAGAGTCTGGAAAATTTAGATTGGTCTGAATAAACAGAGCAGGTCTCTGAGCAACCTGATCTAGCTGAATATGTTCCTGCTCATTGCAGGGGGGCTGTACTAGATGACCTTTAAGGTCCTTTCCAACCCAAACCATTCCATAGAATCATAGATTCATAGAATGTTAGGGATTGGAAGGGACCCTGAAAGATCATTGAGTCCAATCCCCCTGCCACAGCAGGAATGCCTAGACTATGCTACATAGGAACGTGTCCAGGCAGGTCTTGAATGTCTCCAGAGAAGGAGACTCCACAACCTCTCTGGGCAGCCTGTTCCAGGGCTCCGTCACCCTCACTGAGAAGAAGTTTCTTCTTGAGTTTAAGCGGAACCTCTTATGTTCCAGTTTCAGCCCATTACCCCTTGTCCTGTCAGTGGTTGTCACCGAGAAGAGCCTGGCTCCATCCTCATGACACTCACCCTTTAAATATTTGTAAACATTAATGAGGTCACCCCTCAGTCTCCTCTTCTCCAAACTAAAGAGCCCCAGCTCCCTCAGCCTTTTCTCATAAGGGAGATGCTCCACTCCCTTAATCATCCTAGTTGCCCTGTGCTGGACTCTCTCCAGCAGTTCCCTGTCTTTCTGGAACTGAGGGGCCCAGAACTGGACACAATATTCCAGATGGGGTCTCACCAGGGCAGAGTAGAGGGGAAGGAGAACCTCTCTTGACCTACTAACCACCCCCCTTCTAATACACCCCAGGATGCCATTGGCCTTCCTGGCCACAAGGGCACAGTGCTGGCTCATGGTCATCTGTTGTCCACCAAGACTCCCAGGTCCCTTTCCCCTACACTGCTCTCTAATAAGTCATTCCCCAACTTATACTGGAACCTGGGGTTGTTCTCAGTTTATTCAAAGAGCAAATATGCATATGGGTAAAGGCAATTTGATTAAGGTAATCAATTAAGCTTTCAAAAAGGGTGTTGAAAATATTCCTCACCAAAGGCTTTTAAGGTGAATAAGGAACTATAGTCTAAGAAGGATGGTCCTTAAACGGTAAAATAACTGGTTAAAAAAGATTCTAACACTGGAAACCATCTGTGGAATTCTGCTGATACCTGTAGCAAACTCTTAAACTACATAGGGAAGAGGGTAAGCAGAGAGACAAGAAAGTTTGCTGATGGTACTAAATTATTTAGAATGAGCAGTAAGAGTGCAAGAATACTGTGAAGAACTGCAGCAGAACATGTCTTATGAGGTTGAATGACTGAAATTAAGTGTAGATAAATGTGAAGTGCCACATGGGGAAAAGACTATCCTAATTTCACATATAAATGATGAGCTCTGAGATAACCATTACTATTCAGAAGAGATACCTTAGGATTATAATAGGTAGTTCCATGAAACAGTCAGCTCAATCCTCAGTAGCAGTTAAAAAGTAAATTAAGTCCTAGTACAGAAAATACTGTAATGCCACTGTAAACCATGGTTCATCTACAGTTTGAATGTAATGTGAAATTCTTAGTCCCCTCATCTCAAAAATGATATAGAAGTAAAGAATGAAACTTCTGAATAAGAAACAACTAAAGAATCCGTAAGTCTTCAATGTGGAAAACAAATTATGTCCTTAGAGTATGAAGAAGGTCTACAAAATCACAAGCAATGTGGAGAGAGTGTAAAAGGATCAACTTTTCACATTTTCTTCCTGGGGGAAGACATACAAGGCATCGAACAAAGGTAGGAACAAAGGAGTCAAAAAGAGATGAAACTCAGCAAAGGGGCAGTGACCTATAAAACTTAAAACCACAAAAGCTGGGGGTAGTAAAGGCCTGTGTGGGATAAACAACAGAAGCTGCGAAAGCACATAGGAAATAATCCACTGAGGGTTACTAAGTCTTTGAGATGAAACTAATTGGAATGTAGGAGTGTTTTACATGGAAGCATCGTACTTATTTTCTCCACCTTTATTTTTCCCCAGGCATCTCCTTATGAACAATGTGGGAGATGCAATAGATGGATCTCTCATCTGATTAATTACAGCCATGCTTAAACTGTTCTTGTTCTGTTCTATGCAGTACAGGAACATGTTTTTGAGTCCCCGCTCTGCTGCAAATGGAAAGGCAAATGTGATCTTGATATATTTCAATTAAGTATGTTTAAAATCCTTTTTTTTCCTTCTGGTGGAATTAAGTAAATGTTAATGCCAGCATACAAGGCACAGTAAAATTTTCCTCTCCCTTGTATGGGCAGTTCATCTTTACAGACCTAAAACATGAAAATGCTCAGATGAAACAGAGAAACAGAAAATCTGTCTTACCAGAGAAGCACAGACATGCTTGGTACACATAACACAAAGATGAAAGAAAAAAAACTTGACTACTGTTTATAAAACATCAACTCAAGTAAACGTTAGTGAGACAAAAGGAAAAAAAGTGATAAAAGTTGCAACAGCTATAAAATATTCATTACTAAAATTAGGGTAGGAGTTGGGAAAAGGTTTCTGACCAGCAGCAGGGGTGAAATTCTGACATCAACTTCAGATAGAATTAGCAAGGCTAGGAAATCTAACTCAGAGAAGCAGACCCTTTATTTGTGTAAGACTTGTTCAGAGTAGTTGCTAGTAATAGCACACAACTGGGTATTATCATATTATCATCTAAGAGATCTCTAGCTGATCCCTTTCCCATGCTTATATAGGTGTGGTTTTTTTAAAAAAAAAATAAAATCCAATATTCTACAATCTAACTTTGGAGAGATTCAGTAAGTTTTATGATTGGATTGTGTCATAATGCTCCAACAAACTAGGAAATGTATTTTTGTCAGACTGCTAGATGTAGCTTCCATCACAGTTACAGAAAATTAAACAGAACAGTTGTCAAATATCTGCTCGCCTGATGTTTAATTCATGTGCAAACATCTACTCCAGTACTTTCCAACATTTGATGCACTAGAAACTGTTTCCCAGAAGTGGTCTCTATTCACAAAGTGAACTTCATGCCTGAAAATGAGTTTGTTACCGTAGAACAAAAATGTCTGATAAGCTACAAGCCAAATCATATATTTTCCTTGTGATTAATATGAAGTAATTTAAACAAATGTTTACAGATCTTCTTGTCTAAAACCCAGAAAAATGTGTTCTCTTAAAAATAATTTTAACAACAACCCAGTTCTTCTAAGTGAGGAGCACTTCACCTATGGTCCCACTCTCCTTTCTAAGAACTCCCTATATTCAAAACATTCATGTATGTGTCAAGGACAGATTAGTAGTAGCAGTCCTTTTTTCTCACTGAGATTTGCCCATGGACAGGGTTTTGTTCACAAAGAGTCCATTTGCCAGTTTGGACCAAGGATGAACACCGCTGTTGCCTGAAGCAGACACTAGGAAATCTAAGAGAAATAATAATTTGGAGGGATCATTTCATCATTATTTATTTTAAGATGACTAGCAATAAGAGGACCACTATAGGTAGGCATCCCTTGCTCTAAAAAATCCTAGGCTGGGCATGATACAAGGTAGAAGGGTTTCAAAGAATTTAGGACTTCTACATCGGCAAGTATGGCAGATGATCTTAGTACTCTTATCACAGACGAAAGAGAATGAGCATTTTGTGTGTCAGAGAGGTCAGATAATCTCTGTGTATCAGAGGAGCAGATTTCTGTAATCAAAATGGAAAATCATATACATGTATAGGCATATATATACTAACACTAGGCCCAAGATTGGGCTAGACATACTCTGTTCCCAGAGGATCATTCCCTCCTTTTCACACCCTGACACCAGAATATGAAGTTGAGAAAGGACATAGACAGGTGAAGACATTAATGAAAGAGCTCTTGAGGAAAAAGCAAAGGAGGGTGCCAGTATTTGGAAGTGAAGAGAGGCTGCTGCTGAAGGTAAAGCATACGGTTGAAGGCAAAGGAAGGTAAAAAGAAGATGCCTCAGAGAATTTTTAATGTTGTGGTTACTAAGATCACATCTGAAGGTAAGGAAGAAGAAAAAGCTCCCAACAGCGGACAGGATAGCTGTCAAACAAGGACAAATACAGGAGATGAGAAAACTGCCGTGCTATCAATGGGCATTAGTAGCCATGAGCACAAGGAAATCCCTTAATTAAGATGAACAGAAGTTGCACTGACATAGGTAAGACTTAACAATTTCAAGTAAAGAACAACAGAAAGGTACTTTTATTTTTTTAGTTGGAACAAAATCCTGAATTTGGGATTTGGAATTCTTTCATACACAGTCACTATTTTAAATCATTGTATGCCTTAAACTATAAGAGAGCATGCTTTTAGCTTTTATATTATTTTCCTGTTCAAAATTTTGCTTTCTCTCACAGATCCACCTTTTTAAAAAGTGAAGATATACACAAATGCAATTTCTACTCTATGGGCAGCTGGCATTTTCTTGACAGCTATAGGATTTTTCTGTATGACTCTAGAAGGGTAGCTAGTACTTGGGTTTTCAGTTTCTCAGCTGTATTTCTAGTTCCCAGATGTATTTCCAGTTCCAGACTACACTATGCATTACAAGGTACTTCATTGTGTTAGTGGGAAACAGCAGTTTTACAAGGGAAAAGAAAACCCCTTTCTCCTTAGCTATTTAGGCGTTTTTCAAGGAGAGTTTTAACACTTGAACAAGTTTTGAAACTGCTCCAAGCAGTATGATGCAAAATAATTTTAGCATGTTTCGGTATATTACGTTTAAAGAATAATACTTACTTCTTTGGTCTAGCACTGTCCAAGTCTTTCTGTTAAAATAAAAAAAATGGACATAAGGAAGATATGATATTCTTGAAATAGGAAGCCATATCTCCTACTTATATCCCCATGATCCTCCACACACGTACTAAATGACAGAGAAGTCTCATATTTAGAAAAAAAAAAAAAGTATTAAAATAATAGAGGACTCCTAGGTACTTTGTTTTTGAAGAACAGACATTTTATGGTTGTCTGAATACTGAATTGAAAGCTTGACAAAAAGAAAGTTTATATTCAAATAGTACTCCAGTCCTTGAAAGATGATTCTACCTCTTACTTCTTTAAATTTCATGGCATTTTCTACAACTTAAAACGTGATGTTTCCTGATTTTACTCAACCACATCAAGCATAGAAATAAGTTTTATTATCTTTGGTTAAGAGTCCTACATCATAAACAACATGCATGTTTTGTCAGCCACCCCATGCATTTTCTCTAGTGTACGCTCTCAATTTGGTTAGTTCGATCTTTCATTTTCCAGCTGAGTCTTCCGAAACAGTTACTGCAGAGGACTGATTTTTGTAGAAGAATCTTGACTAAGAAGAATTGAGCTACCACACAGTGTTTTGCTTATTGTCAATGAATTAAGTAAGTATCTTAATATACGATGCTGATATCTCTGCAGAGGGATCTGGACAGGTTGGATCGATGGTCCAAGGCCAAATGTACGAGATTCAACAAGGCCAAGAGTCTTGCACTTCAGCCACAACAACCCCAGGCAGTGCTCCAGACTTGGGAGGAGTGGCTGGAGAGCTGCCAGGCAGAAAAAGACCTGGGGGTGTTGGTCAACAGTGGCTGAACATGAGCCAGCAGTGTGCCCAGGTGGCCAAGAAGGCCAACAGCATCCCGACCTGTATCAGGAATGGTGCTGTCAGCAGGAGTAGGGAAGTGATTGTCCCCCTGTACTTGGCACTGGTGAGGCCACAGCTTGAGCACTGTGCTCAGTTTTGGGCCACTCACTACAGGAAAGACATTGAGGAGCTGGAGCATGTTCAGAGAAGGGCAATGAAGCTGATGAGGGGTCTGGAGAAAAAGTCCTAGAAGGAGCAGCTGAGGGAACCGGAGGCTCAGGGGGAGACACCTCATTACTCTCTACAACTACCTTAAAGGAAGAGAGGTAAAGAGGTGGGGACTGGTCTCTTCACTCAAGTTGCTAGTGATAGGACAAGAGGAAACAGGCTCAAGTTGCACCAGGAGAGGTTTAGATTGGACATCAGGGGAAAAAAAATTACTGAAGGAATGGAGAAGCATTGGAACAGGCTGCCCAGGGAAGTGGTGAAGTCACCATCCCTGAAGGTCTTCAAAACACATGTACACGTGGCATTTCGGGGCACGGTTTAGTGGTCAAGGCGGTGTTGGGTTGACAGTTGGATCTGACGGTCTTGGAGGTCTTTTCCAAACTTAATGATTCTATGATTAATCTACTAAATAGTTAATAATCATTCTTCAATCATGAGATCTGATTGCTGCTTTATTGATACTCTATTACCTTTGACTGATGAAAATGGGACATTTTATTAAACTGCTCAAAACTTACTTTTGCATAATGTATCATATATCAGAATTTAGAATTACTTTCTTGGGCATTAAAATTTGAACTTCAATTTTTATTCATTTTTACTGGAGTAACAAAAAAGAGCAAGACATTACTCCATTCTTGCCTTGAGGATTTATAACAAAAATCCCAATAACCAAAATTAATTCTTGCTATATTATAATCTTTTGTTCTTCTCCAGTTTTTGTCAGCATGTCATTTAGAAGCAGTTCTTAATAATTTAAAAAACCACACCTAAAAGTTGCAATCTGAATTTAGAGAAAACAATACTTCCACATAGGTTTTAAAAAATCCCAACACTAAAAACTAATTGCTTTCTGTACAGTATTCTGTATGCCATGACAACTGATTGCACTTCATTTTAAGTGTTCAAGGCATGACAAGCAAAAGATATTAAAAGGTCACAGGCTGTCACATATTGCAAACCATTGCTCAGTCTATTTCTTACTGATTGACTTCTCTCCAAATACTGTCTGCCAGTCTGTTTTCTATTCTTTGGTATTTCCTCAGTCATGTTTTATAGATCGAGGCTATGTCTCCAATGTTAACTTATTAATGAAAAGTGTACAATTTAACTAGAAGACAGTGTTTGATTTCATTCTATTAAAGTGTCCTTAGGCTGAGGGAAAAAAAGTTCATCATTGGCTCTTTGTGCCATCTGATCATTTTGAACAGTCATTATAAGAGTCATATCTACTCCCCCCAGATGCCTGTTTAATACCCTCATTAAAAATGTATACAAAGATAATTTTATATGTCCATGTACTATTTCAACTTTCATGATCCCAGCATGCCTCATGAACTATTTGTATACCATCTGGCACACACAAATACCATTTCTCATTCTTAAACTGAGAACCAAGCACAGGGACAACAGCTAAATGCAACCACAACAACAGCCTTTTGCCCAGGAACACCACTGTCTAGAGGAAGCTGCAAGTAGAAGCACATACAGTACCAACTTGTTAGTCAACATTTGATTTATCTCCCTCCTTCAGTGAACGGAATTGGTGGATATTACTGGATGGCCCAGACTCACAGACCTGAGACTGGTGATAGAGACCCAGCAAAATTTGCTTCTCCACCAGCAAGATGCTACAGAATATCCCACTGATCCCTTAAGTAGTACAAATTAGAAAAACATTTAGCTTAAAGAACCATAAAACTTTATGTGTGTTTGTTTTTGCCTACTTGTCTTAGACCATCTGATAAACATGTGCTCCAGATGAGAGAGCTGCACACCATCGCCCAGTCAGCCTCAGGTGAACCAGGCATGCTCTGTAATCGTCTAAAGCACTGTGCCATTGTCAGGGTGTCCTGTCACAGCTAAGGAATATCTCACAGCATCAGTGAACCTGACCCAGAATCCTCTAATCAATCACAGAATCATGGAATGGTTTGGGTTGGAAGGCACCTCAACGATCACCCTGTCCAACCCCCCTGCCACGGGCAGGGACACCTCCCACTAGACCAGGTTGCTCAAAGGCCCATCTGGCCTGACCTTGAATACTTCCATTTACAAGAGGGTTGAGATTTAGAGATGGTGCTTTAACCTTCAAAAATCACCCAAATACTAACAATATTTGTAGGGTTTTAAACTATTCTCCTAAAGTAAAAATATTTTCACGTGATTTTTGTTCCCCTGTCAAATCCATTAACCTCTTCTAAGTACAAACATGTAAATATATTAAATTACTCTTTAAGAATTTCAGGTTTTGTCCTGACACTGTCAGTTTTTTCTAGATTTTGCTTTTGCAGTAGGAAAAAAAAAGAAAATTCTTCAGTTTTTTCAGTTTGTAGGTTGTTCAGACATCTGATCCACATTCATTCTGGCCCAGCTTAGCTGTTTTCTCTAAAGTATTATTTTCATGGTAGGGAAGGTCCATTACTTTCTGTTATATTAACAATCCCATTTCTGCTACTTTCCCCTTATTTGCCAGCTTTTTTTTGGTCAGAACTTTGACTTGGCATTTCTAGTGTTCCATGAGTTCATTTTTCAAGTCATAACTACTAGTGAATATAAGTACATTTACAGAGTGGAACACTTTCTTTCACCAAGATCTCTGAAATCACTTGGCTGAATTTGATGTATTTTTCTTTCTGACTCTTCTGTAATTTATACTTAGTGTGTGCTAATGGCTTCCAGCAACACTGCAGTATCATACAAAATTGTTCTTGGTTTACTTGCTTGCAGACTGATGCCTAGTGCTAGAAGATGTTATTTATGCTCAATCAGTCAAGAGTAGATCTTCAGCACTGAAATTAACCTCCAGTACGTTAAAGGAGAGTTTTCTCATTAATCTAGGAATGGAAAGCTTCAGTACAGAAGCAAGTTGGTTAGCGTTCAGGGACTGCTTCTACCGTGCTCAAGATCAGAGCATCCCGACACGTAGGAAGTCAAGGAAGGGAGCCAGGAGACCTGCGTGGCTAAACAGGGATCTGCTGGGTAAGCTCAAGGGCAAGAGGAGAATTTACAGCTCTTGGAAGGCAGGGCTGGCCACTTGGGAAGAATATAAGGCTGTTGTCCGAGGGTGTAGGGAGGCAACTAGGAAAGCAAAGGCCTCCCTAGAATTGAACCTGGCGAGAGGGGTCAAGGACAACAGGAAGAGCTTTTTCAAATACGTGGCAGATAAAACTAACACCAGAGGCAATGTAAGCCCACTGATGAATGAGGTGGGTGCCTTGGTGACACATGATACAGAGAAGGCAGAGTTACTGAATGCCTTCTTTGCCTCTGTCTACTCTGTCGGAGGCTATCCTGAGGAGCCCCGTTCCCCTGAGGCCCCACAGGAAGTCAGGGCAGTGGAAGAGTTTGCTTTAGTTGATGAGGACTGGGTTAGGGACCAATTAAGCAATCTGGACATCCATAAATCCATGGGTCCAGATGGGATGCATCCACGGGTGCTGAGGGAACTGGCTGATGTCATTGCTAGACCACTCTCCATCATCTTTGCCAAGTCTTGGGAGACGGGAGAGGTGCCTGAGGACTGGAGGGAAGCAAATGTCACTCCAGTCTTCAAAAAGGGCAAGAAGGAGGACCCGGGAAACTATAGACCGGTCAGCCTCACCTCCATCCCTGGGAAAGTGATGGAACGACTTATCCTTGGTGCCATCTCAAGGCATATCAGGGATAAGAGGGTCATTAGAGACAGTCAACATGGCTTCACCAAAGGGAAGTCGTGCTTGACTAACCTCATAGCCTTTTATGAGGATATAACAAGGTGGATAGATGATGGCAGAGCGGTGGATGTGGTCTACCTTGACTTCAGTAAAGCATTTGACACAGTCTCCCACAGCATCCTTGCTGCTAAACTGAGGAAGTGTGGTCTAGACTCTCGGGTAGTGAGGTGGACTGTGAACTGGCTAAGGGGAAGAAGCCAAAGAGTTGTGGTCAATGGGGCGGAGTCTGATTGGAGGCCTGTATCCAGTGGAGTGCCTCAAGGGTCGGTACTGGGACCAGTATTATTCAATATATTCATCGATGACTTGGATGAGGGACTAGAGAGTACTATCAGCAAGTTTGCTGATGACACCAAGCTGGGAGGAGTGGCTGACACGCCAGAAGGCTGTGCTGCCATCCAGCAAGACCTGGACAGGCTGGAGGGTTGGGCGGGGAAAAATTTAATGAAATATAACAAGGGTAAATGTAGGGTCTTGCATCTGGGTAGGAACAACCCCAGGTTCCAGTATAAGTCGGGGAATGACTTATTAGAGAGTAGTGTAGGGGAAAGGGACCTGGGAGTCTTGGTGGACAGCAGGATGACCATGAGCCAGCAGTGTGCCCTTGTGGCCAAGAAGGCCAATGGCATCCTGGGGTGTATTAGAAGGGGGGTGGTTAGTAGGTCGAGAGAGGTTCTCCTGCCCCTCTACTCTGCCCTGGTGAGACCCCATCTGGAATACTGTGTCCAGTTCTGGGCCCCTCAGTTCAAGAAAGACAGGGAACTGCTGGAGAGAGTCCAGCACAGGGCAACTAGGATGATTAAGGGAGTGGAGCATCTCCCTTATGAGAAAAGACTGAGGGAGCTGGGGCTCTTTAGTTTGGAGAAGAGGAGGCTGAGGGGTGACCTCATTAATGTTTACAAATATATCAAGGGTGAGTGTCACGAGGATGGAGCCAGGCTCTTCTTGGTGACAACCACTGACAGGACAAGGGGTAATGGGCTGAAACTGGAACATAAGAGGTTCCGCTTAAACTCGAGAAGAAACTTCTTCTCAGTGAGGGTGACGGAACACTGGAACAGGCTGCCCAGAGAGGTTGTGGAGTCTCCTTCTCTGGAGACATTCAAGACCTGCCTTGGACACGTTCCTGTGTGGCATAGTCTAGGCATTCCTGCTCTGGCAGGGGGATTGGACTTGATGATCTTTCGAGGTCCCTTCCAATCCCTAACATTCTATGATTCTATGATTCTATGAAAACACAGTGAGTGCTACATGGTGCTTCATGTACATTTCTCAAAGTACCCAGGAGTATATCTGAGTATGCACCCTTATTTCCTTCAGACTTGAAGTATTTATCTTTTGATGCTGTAGCTGTTTCTGTTTATACTTGCAGTAGAAAAAAAAGCATATTTCTAAGCTATTTGGATGTAGTTGAAAGTTTATTTCTAGGAAAGGAAAATTATGCAAAAATATGTGTATATATACACATATATACTTACAAAGAAGCATAGATGAATATATATATACATATACAAGCAGATGGATTGATTCTATTGGCATGTAAATATTTTAGTGTTTTATAGGAAGATAACTAAACAGAGAAAACTGTTCGGGTGGTTCTTTTCAAGAGGAAAAACAATAGTTTATAGACTTAGGGCATATTTGTATTTCAGTAGTTTTAACTGTTTTTCTGTCACTGTATTTACAGTATATAATGGCTGTGGAAATTGGTTTCTTTCATTCCATGAAGTAATGAGGGGTGTGCCTTTTCTACCGGAGCTGTATTTCAGTCATACATGTACTTTCTGCATCCATTTAAAGGAATGGCACTGCCTAGAGACTGTAGCATGAATCCTAACTGCTTTCCATACAGGTTCTTTTTATAGCTGTGATTTTCTTGGTGTTACTTTATTATTTATATCTGAACATACTGAAAGGGTTTCTCTTAGGGCTTGGTAGTCAATGAGAGGAAAATGGTGTTTGACTTATTATGAATGACTGACCGAGAAAAAATCAAGATCATTGCAAATAGTTTCATTTTTATCTCTTATTAAAAAATAAAAAATTTGAAAAAAACCCCACCAGACTTCCAGCTTTACTTTTATTTTTTTCAACTTCATTATTCAATAAAAATTAGCTTTTAAAGACAAATTTGTTTCATTTCAATGGAACCATTTTTCATAAACTTTCAAGTGCATTGGAAAAACTGCTGAAATACTAAGTGTATTATTTAAGTTCTAGACATATGAGCTATGATCTGGATACCACAACAATAACTGTAATGACACTATTGACATTTCAATACATAAAAAGATAACACTGATACTTGTTAGAAGAAAGCACTGTTCTACCCTCATTTGTTACTGCCTCTATAAGACATTTTGCTGTTAGGAAGCCACACAACAGTAATTTAATAAATTTAATGATCTACATAAAGTTCCACTAATATTTATTTATTGGTGGTTATAATAAAGTAAGAATATAGAGACAGCTCATGAGAAAACTCATTTGGGCATTAAGAATGGCTAAATTTAAGTTGGGAACTTACTGGGAAAACGGCCTCCCTGTTCCATTTGTGTTCTTTCTTTCTAGTGTCTTCTATGATAGAACATTTGAACCTCATGTGACTGCAATTACTGACTATTTAAAGCATCATTAAAACATCTCTTAGAGCACATATAAAGGTTTTTACACAATATTTATTCCTCATCTGATCAGTTATGCTAGGAAAGAAAATGCCTATGCTCAGAAAACAGTCAGAGGCATTTGCTACGGGTGTGTAAGTACAGCATCCTAACTTCTATTGCACATTGCAAACAATAACACACTGATAAACATAATTTAAAGAATATACTCACTTAATTCTGCTTTCCAAAGAAAAAGAAACTTCCAGAATTCTATCATGATCCTTTTTTTGTCTGTTTGTCTGCCCTTCTTTTCGTTTCTCCCGACAACCTCAGACCAAGCTCACCATGGCTGATAATATTTGGCAGAAAGCAAGAGGTTTCAGTGTTACACTTGAATACCTTTGTAGGGTGAAAAATTTAGTAAGTGACACTTTGTGAGTAAAGTAGAGGGATTCAAACATAGTATGAACTCAGATATTAATTCTTTCGTTAAATCTGCCTGTTGGTCATTCAAGATGGGCACAGGTGATACCTACCTCTCTGCTGATAGTATTAGGCAGACAGGTTGGAGGAAAGGACAGTACAGGAAAGAGTGACTTAGTAGGAATCAAGGTCACAGGGACAGGAGGACACAGGCATAGGACAAAAATCTGTGGAAAACTAGAGTAGGGTTCAGCTGCTTCAAGGGAAAAAGAAAAAAACAAAAATTACTGTTATTATGGAGTGCTTTTCAATTCTTACTTTAAAAAAGGCTGACCTAAAAGTAATTTTTCATTTTTTCTGACTCAGTTTCAGGTGGGATCTTTACATCCAAGCAGCTATGTCAAACCGAGAAAAATCGATCACGTGTCTGTTTAAGAAATCACTAAAAATAACTTTTAATACTTTCATTTAGATGTGTGGTTACCCTTGATGTTGGATAAAGCTCTAAGACAACAAAAGGAAGCATCAATAAATCACTTCAGTAATATGATTTGCATCTATCTTACCTGAGTACTCTGTACAATTAGGCAAGGATGTGGGCTAGAGTAAAAGGTCTTCATTGTCATGAAGAGGGGAAGATGAGGTTATGTACAGGGGATTCAGTCTCAGGCTAGTTTGTTACTTTGGGCATCTTAAAAAAGTGATCTTGGTACTGTCACATGCCAGTATATTTTTTTTTTTTAATCCCATGTTATATTTAAGAAGGAAGATAAATTGGAAAATACAGTTTCAGGTTTTTAACAGTACAATTTTTAGCTCACTTGGAAAAAAAAAAAGAAAAAGATCTTTTACTTAAGATGCAAGATCCTTATAAAGCAAAACAATTGTTTTAAATTCCCACATTTCTTGGAGTTCATATACTTAAAGCTTCTTGAAACACCAGGGATAAATAGAAATGGTTACGTATAGAAACCACTGGAAAAAAAAACACCTGTAATTGTGTTCCATTTAGAAACACATTCTGAAAAGGGTCCCTTTTTTCTGAGTATCAAACCGTTGCTTGCCATGTGGACATAAATAAGAGGATGGGACTTTTTCTGATGCAACTTATAAAGAGAAACAAACAGGAAGCAGGAAGAAGCAAGAGCAAATATGTTCCTACAGAGAAGATTAACGAAGCAACTCAGGAGATTGCCAGGATAGATAAAGTGTTGATGTGGATGGTGGACTGCACAGGCACTGTGACCACTTTTCTCTTAAGTGACAAGGAGCACAAATGGCACAAGGCAGTATTAATTGCTACAGTCTCTTAGCTATTATGCTATGGGACACCTGCCAGAGAAAGGCATGAAGTACACTCCCTGCAAAAGAGGTTCAAAGATGTGATAACCTTGGAAAGCAGACCAGTAAACAGGAACTTAGGAAAAGTCCCTGAGGAAAACCAAGAGAAATCATAGAATCATAGAATCATAGAATGTTAGGGATTGGAAGGGACCTCGAAAGATCATCGAGTCCAATCCCCCTGCCACAGCAGGAATGCCTAGATTATGCTACACAGGAACGTGTCCAGGCAGGTCTTGAATGTCTCCAGAGAAGGAGACTCCACAACCTCTCTGGGCAGCCTGTTCCAGTGTTCCGTCACCCTCACTGAGAAGAAGTTTCTTCTCGAGTTTAAGCGGAACCTCTTATGTTCCAGTTTCAGCCCATTACCCCTTGTCCTATCAGTGGTTGTCACCAAGAAGAGCCTGGCTCCATCCTCGTGACACTCACCCTTGATATATTTGTAAACATTAATGAGGTCACCCCCCAGTCTCCTCCAAACTAAAGAGCCCCAGCTCCCTCAGCCTTTTCTCATAAGGGAGATGCTCCACTCCCTTAATCATCCTAGTTGCCCTGTGCTGGACTCTCTCCAGCAGTTCCCTGTCTTTCTTGAACTGAGGGGCCCAGAACTGGACACAGTATTCCAGATGGGGTCTCACCAGGGCAGAGTAGAGGGGCAGGAGAACCTCTCTCGACCTACTAACCACCCCCCCTTCTAATACACCCCAGGATGCCATTGGCCTTCTTGGCCACAAGGGCACACTGCTGGCTCATGGTCATCCTGCTGTCCACCAAGACTCCCAGGTCCCTTTCCCCTACACTACTCTCTAATAAGTCATTCCCCGACTTATACTGGAACCTGGGGTTGTTCCTACCCAGATGCAAGACCCTACATTTACCCTTGTTATATTTCATTAAATTTTTCCCCGCCCAACCCTCCAGCCTGTCCAGGTCTTGCTGGATGGCAGCACAGCCTTCTGGCGTGTCAGCCACTCCTCCCAGCTTGGTGTCATCAGCAAACTTGCTGATAGTACTCTCTAGTCCCTCATCCAAGTCATCGATGAATATATTGAATAATACTGGTCCCAGTACCGACCCTTGAGGCACTCCACTGGATACAGGCCTCCAATCAGACTCCGCCCCATTGACCACAACTCTTTGGCTTCTTCCCCTTAGCCAGTTCACAGTCCACCTCACTACCCGAGAGTCTAGACCACACTTCCTCAGTTTAGCAGCAAGGATGCTGTGGGAGACTGTGTCAAATGCTTTACTGAAGTCAAGGTAGACCACATCCACCGCTCTGCCATCATCTATCCACCTTGTTATATCCTCATAAAAGGCTATGAGGTTAGTCAAGCACGACTTCCCTTTGGTGAAGCCATGTTGACTGTCTCTAATGACCCTCTTATCCCTGATATGCCTTGAGATGGCACCAAGGATAAGTCGTTCCATCACTTTCCCAGGGATGGAGGTGAGGCTGACTGGTCTATAGTTTCCCGGGTCCTCCTTCTTGCCCTTTTTGAAGACTGGAGTGACATTTGCTTCCCTCCAGTCCTCAGGCACCTCTCCCGTCTCCCCAAGACTTGGCATAGATGATGGAGAGTGGTCTAGCAATGACATCAGCCAGTTCCCTCAGCACCCGTGGATGCATCCCATCTGGACCCATGGATTTATGGATGTCCAGGTTGCTTAATTGGTCCCTAACCCAGTCCTCATCGACTTAAGCAAACTCCTCCACTGCCCTGACTTCCTCTGGGGCCTCAGGGGAATGGGGCTCCTCAGGACAGTCTCTGGCAGAGTAGACAGAGACAAAGAAGGCATTCAGTAACTCTGCCTTCTCTGTATCATGTGTCACCAAGGCACCCACCTCACTCATCAGTGGGCCTACATTGCCTCTGGTTTTAGTTTTATCTGCCACGTATTTGAAAAAGCTCTTCCTGTTGTCCTTGACCCCTCTCGCCAGGTTCAATTCTAGGGAGGCCTTTGCTTTCCTAGTTGCCTCCCTTACATCCTCGGACAACAGCCTTATATTCTTCCCAAGTGGCCAGCCCTGCCTTCCAAGATCTGTAAATTCTCCTCTTGCCCTTGAGCTTACCCAGCATCTTCTCACTCTCCTTAAATAAAAAAAAATAGAAGACTAAAAATACCAAAAAACAAACCTAAAAAAAACCCCAAACCCAAGAGAGTAGTGAACTGAAAAATGTTAAAATTCCCTTTGATGTGATGGAGCTGCAAGAGGAATGAATAGCAAGGCCACAGACTTAGTAAGATGGAGATGAACCGAGTATCTTGCCATGAGCATGGTGCATGTTTTACATTTAGCTGTAGTCAACATGCAACAAAAGCCCTTTAGTTATGCTTTAGATTTACCCCCATCCTAGTCTGTATTAACTATTCACATCAGAAACCCAGACTCTAGTTAGTTCTTTTGACTCCAGAATTCAAAACATTATTTTTGAGAAGTAAATTGTTTCTTTCTTTGCATTTAAATTACAGATTATTTACATATATATACATACATATATACATGTAGCTACATTATAACAACAAACCTGTAGTTTTAAGTCCTACAAATACAGCAAAAGCTTTTTTTCAAACCAGCTATAGTAGGTTTTCAATTTTTTTCCCTGCTTGTTTTAGAATTAGAAAACCCTCCACATGTACAAATTTTAGAGCACAGTGCAGCTCCATCTTTCATGCTAGTTATATTGGGTATTATTCAGAAGTAATAAGCATGCATAAGTACTTATTAAATACTGTCAAGGTTTAAATAAATTATTCATAAGGCATTCCTGACTCTTAAAGTAAACAAGACTTAGTTTCAATAAGCAAGTAATTACTAGTGATCTAGATCTTTCCATAAGCTGGAAAAGTTTCTGGGGGAGAAAAAAGAAAAGGAAAAAAATATTTTTTTCCAGATTTTTTCACATCGCTGTCATTTCTTTGACCTCTTCTGAGAACTGATATTTTTTGTTTTATTCACCCTTGACTGTGGACAAATACAATGTGTTTTATCATCTAACTGTGGCTAAAGCACATTATTCCATTCCTTTGCAAATATAAAGCAGAAGTAGGAAGTTTTTTTTTTTATTTTCTATTAGAACTACTAAGAACTTAACCTTCTTCCTCTAAAGCAGGAAAACTTCATCCGTAGAATTTCTTTCTCCCTCCTTCTTCCTGGAATGCCCTATACTTCATAACATGTACTTTCTACTGTACTTCACTCCTATATGTTTGTCTTTCATTCCATTTGTTTTATGTATCTGTTTTCATTTTTCACTTCCTTGTTTTAACATTGAGCAAAGGGGAGTTGTAAGAGAGTTACGTTCTTTCTGAAGTATGGAATTTCAGACATACGGCTCTCCTTAGAGGTCTAATTTCTCATCCAGAATTTGCTTTCTGCATTTATCAGCATTTATCCCCCTTTTCATTATTAATATTAAAATTTTAATTATTATTATTATTATTTTATCGCAACATACAATCATTTAGTTTAGAAGGGACCTCCAGAATTCATCTAGTCAAAACTTCTGCTCAAAGAAGGTCCAACAACATCAAGTTGCTCAGAGTTGCATCCAGGCTGTGTCCAGTCAGCGTGTCCCAGAATGAAGAAGCTGCAGCCTATCTGGCAACCTGTTGCAGTGTTTTGATGACCCTCACAGTGCCAAAGCTTTTTTGTGCATTTAAATAAGAACTTGCTGTGTTGCAACATGTGTTTTTTGCCTTTTCTCAGGATTGCGCCTGAAAGAAGAGTCTGCCTCCACCTTCTCGGCACCCTCTCTTTAGGTAGTCATAGCAATAAAGTCTCCCTTTAGCTTAAGTATGAACAAACACAAGTCTCTCACCCTCTCCTCATACAATGTGTGCTGCAGCCCCTTGATCCCCTTGTTGGCTCTCCATCGTCTTTCTGGTACAGGGAAACCCGAAACTGAACACAGCACTTAGAATCATAGAATCCTTTTGGTTCGGAAAGACTTTTGAGATCAAGTCCAACCATTAACCATGCCCACCACTAAACCATATCCCTAAGCATCTCATCTATACATCTTTTAAATACTTCCAGTGATGGTTCACACGTGGTCTAGCAAATGCTGAACACAGCGAAAGGATCACTTCCCTGCCTGCTGGCTGCACTCCTACCAGAAAAGCCCAAGACGTAGTGAGACCTGCACTGTTGTCATAAGCACACACTGCCAGCTCTTGTCCAACTTGTTGTCCACTATGTTTCTCTGCAAATGTCTAGCCAGTCTCCAGCCTGTACTGGTGCATGGGATTATTTCACCCCAGGTGCAGGACCCTGCATATGCCTTTGCTGCTTATTATCAGATTTCTATTAGGCCATCTTGCCAGCCTGTTGAAAACTCCTGATCCTGCCTTTTAGAGCATAAGATGCTCCCTCACCATTCATCAGTGAAGTTGCTGGCTGTACACCATCCATTCGTTCGTCCATCCACCCAACCATGAAGATGTTAAACAGTACTGGCTCCTTACCCATCTCTCAGAGGTGCCACGAGCAACCATCTAGAATTTGTATCACAAAAATCACAACACCGAGTCCAGTGGTCTAAACCATTTTGCAGTCACCTTAGACTGTAGTTCTGTAGTCTGTACCTCAGTCATTCGTCTCCGAGAATACTGACACAGACTGTTTCAGACACCTTGTGTTAAGGATGAAACAATCATGGATCTCCCCGTTTGTTCACCTTCTCATATTTGGTTAAATAAGGTTTGAAGAAATAAGAATTTATACAAGTGCTAGTGGATATCCTCTCTTTGTCCAAAAGAAACAGGACTGAATCAAAACATTTGGTAACAGGTGAAATATTGTTCATTTCGGCAGGTGTAATACAGTTCTTCTGACATTAAAGTATCTAGGTTGTTTAAGAGAACTTCCATTTAATTTTACTGCTGGATGGATGGATATGACCTCCCAAAGTAAGTTTACCAAAACAAAAAGTATATTTTTTCCAAATACTACATGCAGATATGCAAGGAATAACTCATGAAATTTTGTAATTTAGTTTGACATGATATTAAAATATGCCAACTATCGTAGACTTTGTTACTAAACACAGTGAAAATGCTATACTTCTGAACTGACAAGAACTCTGAAACATATCATAGTGTCTAATATGAAGTTCCAGATGGACATTTTTCATTCACTCAAAACTCTTTCATCAATTTGGAGACACAGATATAAGATTTCAGAATGTGAATTCATTTCAAATAGAGATCCAGAATACTAAAATCTGTCACATCAAAAATTAGCAGTTTCACTCTCTTCTTTGCCAGAGTTCCTTGAAATATTTCTTTTCCTATATGTTTGTTCATGCATTTTCCTTCCAATCTGTTTTGGTTTAGTTTGTCCTGTATGTACTTCAATCACCATTCTCCCTCTGTGTTGCAACTTTAAGTTTCACCAATTTCTTCTAATTTAATTTAAACTGTGATGACTAGCCACTGCATCTGCACTTGTAAGATACAGATAATCCTATTTTTAGGTTCATATTTGTCTCTCACACATAGGCACACACACTCCCCCATTTCTATAGTGGAGTAAGGCCCATACCTCATGAAACAAACCTTCAATCGTACGTCTATCATTTACTTAACATTTTCTTTCCAAACTTCCATTTTAATTTATTTTTATGCTCATGAGACCAAAGGGAAATCAGCTGAGTATTCATTCTCATCTATTTGCTTCCAAGATCCCTGAAGTACCCTATAATCTTTTAATTCTACATGAAACAGTGTCATTTGCTTCAAACCTTATCATCAGCAGTGGAGACTTGTCAGAAGACTTCAGAATTCTACTTAATATTTTGTAGTTTTCCTTCATGGAAACTACAACATTCTGTCCTATTGACATTGTACAATTCACTAAATTTATGCCTACGCTTAACAGAGATAAAACAGAATCACCAATAAGGGAAACAGCATGCCTTCCTAGTATAATTGTAATTTCTGACTTGATAGATCTTGATGATATTCATAATACTAGAAAGCCATGAAATATATATCCCTGTAGTTCTCTTACAGAAGGCACTGCCATAAAGCTGAGGAAGGTGATTCTTCCTCTCTGCTCATAATTGGTGAGGCCACACCTGAAGTGCTGTGTCCAGTTCTGGGCTCCCCAGTAAAAGAGATACATGGACATACTGGAAAGAGTCCAGCCAAGTGCCATGAAGAAGATCAAGGGACTGGAGCACCTCCCCAGTAAAGAAAGGCTGAGATGCTGGGACTGCTCAGCCTGGACAAGGAGGGATCTCATCAATGTCTTATAAACACCCGAAGTGAGGGTGCAAAAAGGGCAGAGCCAGGCTCTTCTCTGTGGTGCCCAGTGACAGGACCAGAGACACAACCATTTTGAAATGCATGAGGCTCCCTCTGAATGTCAGGAAACATTGTTTTACTGTGAGGGTGACTAAGTGCTGGCACAGGTTGCCTAGGGAGGTTGTAGTCTCTCTCCTTGGAGATATTTAGAAACATAGAATCATAGAATCGTATCAGCTGGAAGACCCCTAGAAGATCGAGTCGAGCCTTTGTTGTAGCCCCATCAACCTACTAAATGAAGTTGTATGGAAATAGTGCTGGACAGCTCTTCCTGTTATAAGAATGACGGAAATGTTTCTAGAGTAGTTTAACAATCACTATCCATTTATAGGTTTCAGCAACTCAGGCATGATAAACAATCTGAAAAACAACTTGCAGAAGGTCTTTTACCTGCTTCTAACTTGTCTGAGTTAGCTAGTGAGAAACCCTGTAGCATTTTATATTCTGTAAGTCATTAAAGTTTTCAAATTTGTATGCCAGGACTACCCTCTAAATAAATAGTTAGGACTTAAAATTGCAAGACCTAAGGGCAAGAGATGTGTAACCGCTGCTGTTACTGTCTCACAACTTCAGCTAGCATTAAAGAAGAATGTGCCTCTGAAGTGTAGGTCATGTATAATTAAGGTAATTTCTTCATGTAAGCATTATTTATAGCTACCACAGGGCGTATTTTTCAACTTTTCAGTCAGAAGTAATATATACTGTTATTAAAGTAACTGACCATTTCAGTGAGGCCAAGACTTCACACAAGATGTCTAGATTGGTCTTTCTTAATCCTGCAGTTTACCATCAATCCCTCTGACTAAACCTGCTTTTGAAAAGTTTGCCTTTAAGTGAAAATGCAACACAATTCAGAACAAATGCAGATGCTATGCTTAGTGTTACCAATACTATTCCATTCCATTGCTAACCAGTCAAGGCCAGGAGTTAATAATATGAGGACAGAATGTAAAGCAATGGAGTAAAGAGCATAGGTTAATGCTCTACAGAAAGGGTGCAAGTATGGTTAATATGCTAGATAGTAAAGAAAAGAGGAATTAGCCCTTTTCAGCAAAAAGTGTGTTCCATTGCTCACCAAGTATTTGTCAACAATATTGATCTTTCTAATTTTCCACTCTTTTGGGCATCTAACAGGCCCTCCCTGGGACTCTAAAAGCTCCTCCCCCTGGATACGGGGCAGGAGGACCACCTTCGTGGAGCACGAGCAGCAGGCACCTGGCCAGAATGGCCCAAAGGAGCCCTGGCCAGGGGCTGTGCTCAGTGCTCCAGAGGAAGGCAAAAAACCCCCAGGGATGCTTGTTAACAGACCGTGGGGGAAAAAAAGCCTTCCTCCCCCCAGCTGCAGGGCATGAGAGGCCATCTCCGTGGTGCACAAAGAGCAGCAGGCAGTAACCGAGCCCAAAGGGAGCAGAGGAGCCCTGACAAGTGGTCATGCTCAGTGCTGCAGAGGAAGGCAAAAAACCTCCGGGGACCAGTGCCAATCTGCCCCGGGGGAAAATTCCTTCCTGACCCCAGCGCTGGCGATCGGTTACTCCCTGAGCATGTGAGCAAGACCCACCTCCTCGTCCCACAGGCTGGTCATGCCTCCCCGGAGATGCACAAGCCCTGTTCTCCCCCAGCCTGGAGCCATCTCAGGGGCTTACAAACGCTCCAGGCATGATCAGCCACGATGGCAAGAATCCTTCCTGTGCCTGGCAGGACACCAGTAGGTGCTCCAAAGCACTGGGACCCCTGACACCTGCATCTCTGCTCCCATTTCCTAGGGCTGCTGCCCTTGGCTCTGCAGGGGATGAGGAGGCTGAGCTCTGCAGTGCTCCCCCAAAAGGCATTCCCTTGCTCTGGCCATGGCTGTCCCACTGGAAAGGCCTCAAAGCCTCAGGCAGATCCTGGTGTTGGTGGTTCTTCTCATGCCCAGAAGCCTTGTCCAGCCTCTTCGGTCTTCTTCTCTCAGACCCTCCAAGTAAATCCACAGGTTTCTGGAGGACTTCCCCTCAGATGTCTTCAGGCTGCCCCTGGGGCCAGCTCTGGCAGGGACACAGGAGGACGCTGCCTTTTATACTGGCCCAGGGCACTGTGACATCTGCGTTGCAGGGTGGTGGCACTGTGACATGGGCGTGACGCACTCCCCTGCCGAGCTCTGCCCACCACAGCCCCACCCAGCGCTCCTCTGCCCAGTGCCCCTTGGAAGAAGGGCCTTGGGGTGCTGGCCCCAGGGCAGTCTCTGTGCCCAGGAGGGTCAGGGATCTCTCCCTGCCCTTATTGGCCATGCACTGGACACCACTGCTGGGCGTTCCTGTAAATTTATAGGGACGTCCAGACTGTGTACTGGATGTGGGGATGTCAGAGGTGAAAGAAAGGCTTTTGGTTCCCTCTGCATGAACTCTGCAGAGAATTCAAGATCCTGCAGGATTTCCTCAACATTCCCTACCAAGGCATCAAGGGACATTTGTTACTACTCTGCTTATGGTGACGTCTTTTTCCTGGAAAGAAGTCCTGAATTGTTTTGTGTTCTTGATCATCTTCTTTCTTGTACTTCAAGAATTCTCTTCTTCTTTTGGCCTTCATCCTTGATATCTTTCAAGAAAGTGATGGCAGCTCTCTTGTTCCTTCTAGTTGCCTTCTTCTATAGACAAGATAATGCCCTTATTAACATGCTCTAACTTCTGGTCAGCCCTGAAGTGGTCAGGTATTTGGACTAGGTTATAGTTCATGGTCCCTTCCTGATGAGCTATTCTCTCCTGTTCTACCATACTGACCACTGATTATACTGCAAGTCTAATTTTTTTTCTATTTCACAGAATCACAGAATGTCAGGGACTGGAAGGGACCTCGAAAGATCATCAAGTCCAATCCCCCTGCCACAGCAGGAATGCCTAGACTATGCCACACAGGAACGTGTCCAGGCAGGTCTTGAATGTCTCCAGAGAAGGAGACTCCAAAACCTCTCTGGGCAGCCTGTTCCAGTGTTCCATCACCCTCACTGAGAAGAAGTTTCTTCTCGAGTTTATTTGCTGTAATAGTTACAGGCATGTGGCAAACACATCAGTGATAAATTAGAGTTCTCATGAAAAGCACATCTCTGCTTTTACACTACACAGTTTGCACTAGGGGGGAAACAAAAAAAGTAAGGCTGAGTGAACAGACCTTAAAAAAGTGAGTAACAAAATTTCTGACACACTGCCACACCCAGAATTTGAAAGTGGAAGGTTACCAACATATCTGAGATATAAGCAGCTTTATACACATTGATGGTATTTTATTTATGACTTCTGAGTCTTAAAAGCAGTTATATACATGGTTAAATGGCTGCATGGCAAAGCCCTGTTGAAGTCATGTTGCTCTCTAAGCAAAAATAAAATCATTATCTCCTTACTGGAAACACTGAAATGGTGCACGGAATTGTCAAAACTGATTTCATCTGCCTAGTAACTTGAAAATGAATGATTCCATGTATATCTCCACAACAAAACAGAGATTAACTGTTGCCTAAACTCAAAATGTTTGTGACCAATTATGCAAAGACACTGTATTCTAAGTATCACAAAAGAGCTGTCATTTTTACTTGACTCACTCTCATTTGAGCAAAAAGAATTTAACAAGATCTCCAGGACTTGTCTTACTGATGATTCACTGGAAAACTAAGCTAGCAATATGGCACTAGTTCTGAAGTGTTGTTACAGGTTATAGTCAAATTATTTCCATGATAGCAGTGAATTATTTCTTAGCATTGGCTGACCTACATCTAGAAACGTTAAACAAAATTGTTACCTGTTTAAAAGTGAATATACATAGCTAAAAAGGAGACTTGTGGGGGCATTTCATTTTTTTAATTTAAATTGGAAAGGAATTATCTAGGCTTCCAAATTAGAATTAAAAAAGTAAGTTTTAGGAACAAGTTTTTCAAAATGTTCAGGAATTCACAAAATGTAAAGTAAAAAATGTACAGTAAGTAAAACTGTAACTCAAATTTTGGACAGGGAAAGATAATTTCAGATTTACTGTTCCCCACAATAAATCAAATAACTTTTTTTCCTTTCAGATACTTTGCATTCTTGAAAAATGGATTCCACTCAAAAGCAACTTTACTGAACCTCATTTGAGATGCATGATGACTTCTAGGTGAAGGTACTCACAGCAGGTGTGGCATTAGTGTGAAAAGTACGGATGGTGAACACAGCAAGAAGTTCTCATGCAACACGACAGAATATGCACCATAACAAATCATGTTAGTAAGTTCAGATCCTGGTGCTCAGTGATTCTACATCTGTTCCAGCTGCAATTACCAAATAAATGAACTAAATCACTGAAGTGTGATGAAGCAGAGCAAGCCACTGATATGAGTCCTACATTAAGTCCTGTAACCTCATGTTCTATTCTAGCTCATCCTATGCAGTGGGAATCCAGGTTAGAAGTGTCTGAATACTATAGACTTTGCATCTAACTAATCTTTCTGCATGTCTTTTTATATAGCAAAAAAACAAAACAAAACAAAACAAAAAAACTAATCAACCAAGAAAGCCTCTAGAGTTTTTAAATTGTTTTTCTGACTTGTAGGCGGAGCTTGGCAGTGTTCTTCACCTGACTTCAGGAGTGACTAAAATACCATATCAATTTCCTCATACTACTAGTAGCAGCATCTCTGCATACAATTAGGTTGTAGCCCTAAATAAACTATGCTGACTGACCACTCAAAAAAATAGCTTCAAAAACAGTATAAGAAGCAACTGGAACTGACCACTAAGAAATTTCTTTAAAGAGCAACATGCAGATAAATATAATTCTACGTCTGAGCTAAAAAGGTGGAGGAAAAAAAAACAAAACAAAATCCTTCTAATCTACATGTTTTATTTCACTCCTCTTTTTCCCTCCAGCACTCCAACTTTGATGTATAAAAAAACACCTTGTAAGCTATTTGGAGGTCATATCTATTGTATGTGGCAGTTAGCAGACCTAGGACAAGAGCGAGGTATTTCTGGCAAGTCCATCTCTTCAGCCATGGAGATCTTCAGCCTCTTTCTCAGTAGAGATTAAAGCAGGCATAATAGGAGACCTGTCTGTAGGACCACAACTCTATTCTAAGTACGTATTCATTGAGCTCTTTCAGCTTGTCTTCTGGCTGATTTTGAGCCAAAACGGTACACATTTCCAAAAGTTTCTCCACAAGAAATATTAATTTACATATTAGATTATTTTTTAACATAAAAGCAAGGATTCTTGCACAGTAACATATACCTATAAACAGAGAGTTCAGAAAAACAACAATTCATACTGAAACCAGAATTGTAACCAGAGTTACTTTTCCCTGGGGGAAAGCGGAGGGATTGTATGGGAAGCTGTTCAAACATTTGGGGTGAGGTTGGGAAGCCAGGTCTTGCTGTGTGGTGCACATTGACAGAAATTATCCTGCTATTAACCTATGTGTGTTTTTGACAAGATCAATCTCCCCTGTGTTAGCCACATATTAACACAGACTCTCTTTCTCTAAACCACTCACCAGCAAAATAGACGGACAGTGTGCGAGAGCACAAAGCTGAACTGGCTGTGCAAAATTCCTCATCCCTTCAGTACACAGATCCAGCATTAGGAAGCAATATTTTTCCACTTCAGCAGAGCCAAAAAAGCTGCAATCTGGGTGAGGACAATCGACTCCTGTTTCAAGACCAGGCAGTGCTTCCCCTTAAGCCCTGTTGGGTTAAGTGCTTTAGAGAGACCAAAGATGACACTGACCCTGCTGAGAGGAGCTCACAATCAAGATCCTTTTTCCTTTAAACTAAAAGCTTTCACACAGTAATTGTGTTGAGAAACATACAATAATTGATCTTAATGCAATAACAAAGGAAGACATTAGATGAGAAATAATCTCTAATGGTCTGAATATGATCAGTACATATCAAAGTACTGTAACACATTTTTCTTGGGAAGTCTTGCTTCCTCCGGACACATTAAAAACCGCCTCTGCTCCTGTGAAGTGTGCCTGAGGTGACTGCAAAGGCAGTCTCTAACTGACATGCAGAGCCTTCATGCAGTCTCATCTCTCACGTTTGCAAAACTCCACCATCGTATACACCATCACTCTGAGTGTAGGCAAATCCCAGACAGGCCCTGCGCTGCATTTGCCTTTGCATTACATCTGATCATTTAAAATCTTCCACCAGAACTATTTTTTTTTCTCCCAGACTAGCATAACTTCAGACAGTGAATTACTATTTCAGAAATTTTAAAGTTTACTTGAAACGTGCTCCCTCACATTGTTCAGTATTTCCCTTTGAAAATTCAAAACTTCAGTGTGATCTCAAGACTTAACTTGCTGGAAGTCACTCCTGACTGATCCTTACAAATAACATGTACTCAGAAGTCTGTGACTGAGTAGCTGAACAAAAATTCCTAGTACATGTTATTATAACCTACTAAGCCTATGGGGAAGAATTCAGTTTGATTCTCTACGGGGGGGGAAAAAAAAAAGTATCGGTTCTGAATTTGTATTGTCAGCCCCAAAATTCTAGCAGACTGACATACAACAGAGAATAAAACAGAAAGTTCTCAGGAATTCATGATCACAAATTCTCAATTTACAGAAGGAAATCTAATCAGTGCATATGTGGTGCAGGCACACACTCAGAGGCCTGGGTACTCTGTGCACCTTCTCAGAGCCCAGAGACATTTCCAAAGAGAACAGTTATAAAAGAATTCACTTGCTTGAAGACTGCAGCTGACCAGGCTTAGGGAGCCAAAATGGTAACTGAATTTGGACAGAATCCTACACCATCAGAACTGCTCAACCACTGAGAATTTGCCTCAATCCACATGCCCTAGTCATGAGAAGACCTGAAGGTACCACACAAACTAAGGTGACCATTGTGTGCCTTGTTCTTCTTTCTTCCTCGTCAGAAGAAGCGAAAAAAGCCTGCATATCTGTGGCATATTTTTCTTTATTTCTGAGAAACAGCCAAACTATACATGTTCCACAAAACTTTTTTTTTTAAAAAAAATAACTTCATATACTCTTGTATATGAACAGTGACTTCCTGTGCTTAGGAAATACTTTGCTGCCACAGATATTCGAAAACCACACCCTTGCTTTAACATCAAGCAAACAAAACCCACATATTAACATCAAGGACAAACCCACATAATAAAAGTTAGCAAACGGGAAGATTTCATTAAATTTTTTCCAAAAAATTCTAAGTAAGGAAAGGTGAAAAGCCATTTAAATTACTTCCATGCAAGTAGTCTTAAAGTATTTCAAACATACCAGATTTGTATGTTTTATCATTATTCTCTCTGAGGATCACAGAAAATGAAGTTGTTCCATTTCTATTAATCATCTTCAGGTAGCAGCAGAGTGTTTCTAACTAGTTTCAAATTCCAATTCTGACTGAGACCATTCAGGCTCACTCGCTCAAAACATAACCTTGTCAAGGCACCTCTTCATGCCTGGCTCACAAGATCTATAATGCTGACTCTGGTCAACACATCAGCGTGCAAAATTAAGTGAGTCTGTTTGCTCTCAAACTAAACCACGAAAATTAGGGATAATTGTACCCCAGAAGGACAGATGTCCCGTTTAGCTCAGTGGGTTGAGTGTGGTGCTCGAAACACCAAAGGTCGTGGGTTTGATTCCCGTTCGGTTCTCACATGTTGCCTGACCTAGTCGAGAGGTGGCGTCCCTGCCCACGACAGGGATGTTGGATTAAAATGATCTCTAAGGTCCTTTCCAGCCCAGGCTATTCTATGATTCTATGTCCAAGTGGAGAAATAGTGTTGCATGGAACTAGAAAAAGAAAAGGACAAATACTATCTCTGCCTCTTTAAAAAAAAAAAAAAATTAACAAAATTAAGATAAATTTTATACCATGTAACACTGAAAGATTAAAGACTTACACAATGTTTCTCTTTTAAAAAAAAAAAATTCAACTCTTCAAGTTATCAGGTTTGCTAAGGTTCCTGAACATCTCACCATTTCCATCCAGCTACTGTCTCCTGTGCTCTTGTTCTAGTCCTTTCCCAGCGCTATCAAATTACAAGATGGAGAAATTTCTGATGATCAGCTAAAAATACCTACTTTTTCGAAAATTACGATGATAACATCCTTCTTTGTATGAAAATATGTATTACAAATCCAAAACCACTCTTATTTCTGACACTCAAGAACTAGAATGATGGCCCTGCCCAGCAAGAAGACTCAATGAAAGGGCATTCAGGATTCAGTTATTTCCACAGCTGTGGAAATCATTCATCATCCAAAGTTGCTGCGAACAGGACGGAAAAAAACACATTGATTTCTTCGGACAAGATTTTAAGGCACTAACACCAACATTTCCATGCTAGTCTATAATATTTTTAGTAGTGTGATTTTAAGGAAAAAATATAGCCAAAATCAGAATTGTTTTCTTTTCCCATCAAAATCCATACAACTGAAAAAATCAAAACTAAACAAAAATAAACCCATTTTTAACTCAGTGTTCAGAACCAGCACTTAGGGAATCATTCCAATACTGTAAAATCACATGTACAGTATTCACATGAAAGCAGGAAATATGTGTGAGGGTTTTTTTCAAACACAGTAGATCAGAAGACTGGAAAAGCTTCTTATCCTGTATGTATTTCCTAAAATAATTAGTTATGCCTTCATAACTAAGCTGAACAATCTAAACAAAAATAATACATTACTTTCTTTTTTAAAATCCTGAAGTGTGTTGGTAGGTTGAAACCTAAGGACTTTAAATATCTGATCAACCACTGAAGAATTCCCATAATTTCTAGAAATCCATAAACAGAGACCAAACAGCAGTATTCTTTAAAAATCTGCTAAGTAAATAGAAGAAAAAGACAGAATAACTTTTAAAAGTTTTAAATAAGTTATTAATAAAATAAAAATTAAATACTGCAAAGATAGGAATAAAGAAGTCATTTGATTTTATACATAATTATCTCCTATTTTTTAGAAACCTAAAACATGAAAAGTCCTTTAACTCTCCTCCTGTCCATGACCTTTCTGACACCTGTAGAAATGCATTCTGGATTTTATTTTGTCATCTGTAAGACTGGAAACTAAATGCTGCATTTGATCAGAAGCATCAAGCAGTAAGCGAAGCAGAAGATCCATAAGCATACATGGTCTATTGCCCACTGTGACTGAGCTGGGGAAATCTGAGAGCAGGAGCCTGGTTTTATACACAGTGCAAAAAACATATACGCACAGAACAGAGAAAGGCATCGAACAGCACAGACAGTTTTGATTCACGGATTTTTTTATGGTTTTTTTTTTGGTTGGTTTCTTTTGTATTTTTAAAAAATCCTCATAAAATTATATAAAAATTCAGCTGTGTAGAAAACTAATTAAGGAAGTTAAAGGTCATTTCCTTATGGTAAGCCTGCTTCAGACCTTACTGAAATAAAGACCCTAGTGCATTCTGTTCTCCCAGCACACCATAATACTTTAAACTAATTAATGAACATTACAGGAAACAACTAATTACAGGCATGAAATGCATTTTTTTTTTATTTAGTTAGTTACTTTTGCCGAAGTGTAGCTATAGATCATGAAAACAACCATAGAATCATAGAATGCATTGAGTTGGAGGGGACCTTTAAAGGTCACCTAGTCCAACCGCCCTGCAGCTAGCAGGGACATCTTTAACCAGATCAAGTTGCTCAGAGCCCCATGAAGCCTGACCCTGAATGTCTCCAGGGATGGAGCCCCCAACACCTCTCTGGACAACCTGTTCCAGTGTCTCATCACCATCATTGTAGAGAATTTCTTCCTGATATCTAATCTAAATCCACCCTGCTCTAGTTTAAAACCATTGTCCCTTGTCCTGTCAATACACACCCTTGTGAACAGTCCTTCCCCAGCTTTCCTGTAGCCCCTTCAGGTACTGCAAGGCCACTATAAGGTTTCCCTGGAGACTTCTCTTCAAGCTGAAGAACCCCAACTCTCTCAGCTTGTCCTCATAGCAGAGCTGCTTCAGTCCTTTGACCATCTTTGTGGCCCTCCTCTGGATTTTCTCCAACAGGTCCTTGTCCTACTTTTGTTGAGGGCTTGTCAGGAGTTAGTGCTGGGCCAGGCACTAAACACTGACTGACACCCTCTCATGCCCTCTCCCTCCCCAAAGAGGAAGGAAAAGGGAATGAGGCAGAGACTGGAATATACATACAGATATACATATATACATATATACAAAATTGACATCGAACCCAACTCCCTGCCCCGACAGCAATCCCCACTGATGCTGTAGTGCAGGCAGCACTAGGGAGGCCCCAGGCTCAGTGGCAGAGGGGACCTGGGCACAGAACCTGGATTCGGGAATTCAAGATCTGGACCAAAGGCAGAAAGATCAGGATGGAATCCTCCCTGGACACTGGCCATTGCAGAAGAGATAAAAGGGAACTAAACCCTCATGATCACTCATTTTCACACTGAATATGACATATATGGAATGGAATATTGTTGGTTACTTGACCTGTCTGTAACTCACCAGAGGTACAAACTTTCATTTCCTTGTGACCCCTCTTGCTTCCTTGCACCCCCAGCGTGGCACACAAGAGCCAGCAGTGGCCTTGGTCACTACAGGAATAAGTATAAGCAAGAGCCTTTCTCCATCCCAGTCCCAGGCAGTAACTGTAAACATCAGGCGTTATCACTGCTGGTAGAAGACATTGACTTCAGAAAGTGCAGCCTCTTAGAAGAGACAGAACTGAAAAGTAAAAATCACTGAACAGAATTGCTTCTGTTTAGCTCATACCAGGATAGGGCTCCAGGGCTGGATGCAGAACTCCAGGTGAGGTCTCATCAGGGCAGAGCAGAGTGGCAGAATCACCTCTCTCGATCTGCTGGCCACATTGCTTTTGATGTAGTCCAGGATGCGATTGGCCTTCTGGGCTGTGAGCATGCACTGTTGGCTCATGTCCAGCTTGTCATCCACCAGTGCCCCCAAGTCCTTTTCTTCAGGGCTGCTCTCTAGCACATCATCCTGTACTGATAATGAGGATTGTGCCAGGCCAGGTACAGGACCAGGTGAAACCAGGTAATCATATTTTATATCAGGACATCTTATAGGTGTTTTTAAAAACAATTAAAGGGGATCAGAGGCAACAGCTAATAATTCTTTCAAAGGCAGAAAATATACAAAATGCTCATGAACAGACAAGTCATATCTCTAAGTTCATTCCACTCCCATTTCATTTTCCTTCCATGGTAATGCCAGCGTTTCTCACTCCCCTGCCACTGCATGGCTCCCACTTGAAAACAGGGATGGTTGGCTTCACTTATCACCTACTGATCAACAATCGTTCCTAGTGCAAAAACCAGGAAAGGAAGCTATAACATTAAGCTGCTATTCCTGCTCTTCCTTTCTCTTCTTTGAACAAATCTCCTCGAAAAAGAAACTTCTCCACAATTTTGCCCTTTACCATCTGCTTTTAAAAACACATATGTTCTATGTGCACGCTTATCCTGGGGCCTCATGACATGGGTGCAAACAGTTCCAGGTGTCTTGTGTAACTTGCTACATGTTATGCTATTCATTCGCATTAAATTATTATTAATGCTTCAGATTTCTGAACTCTTTGTGAGTGTTATCTTTTTGAGAAAATATTCAAACAATTTTTTTAAGTTGAGACTATTCTTATTTCTATCAGGCAGTAAAACTGAATTTCTTTAGTAGCTGCAAGACTAACTATAGAGAATGTAGAAGAAAATTACTTAATCAAGACATTTGACAAGGCCTTAAAAAATCACACAAAATAGCTTCTACCTAGAAAAATAAATGTCAAATCCTGATGGATCACCAGATATTGAATGACAGGTAGTTTTCATGTTTGGAGCATTGAAAGCTATAATAAGCTGAATCTGAGCAATTTGGGGATAGAAGATACTATGCCAGCAGGAGAAGAAAGAAATATTATTGAGGGAGATTGTTAGAAGAAAGGTATTTTCACACAGAACCAACCTAGCGGCTTAAAATGTCAGAGACTATGAAGCTGCTTCACTACTGTGTTTTACCAGACTTAACAGTATTAGTTTTTAAGAAATTGACTGCAAAATGTTGAATGAGAGCCTTATACAGCCGAGTATGACACGTCTTGCAGAGGTATAAGATGCAGAAAGCTGGAAAAACATTTCAGGACTAAAAGAAATATGGGTGAGCTGAGTACAGATGAGGTGTTCAGACACACTAAACACCATTACAATGCTACTGTGTATTAAGTAAATAGGCAAGATAGCCACTGTATTTCACTATTTCAAGTTGTGTGAGTGAATACAGCAAGGTCAAAATATAGAAATAAATTATAAAGACTTAGCACACAACTATCAGACAACCAGTTTTGACTACTGATGAGAAATGCATGTTCAATATATAAGAATAGCTTCAATCTTTTCAACCAGTAGCAAGATTTTGCAGTCCCTAAGGAACTGTTCGTAAATGTGTATTGAAGACCAAAGTAATCTGCACAATGTTTTTTTTCAAAAAGCTAAATGTCCCAGTAAAGCTGAGAAGAGTTAAAGACATAAGCATTCCTGAACTAGGACAGAGTTTGTATGGACTCTCTTAGTCCTCTGGATGTCATTTATTCAGTCTGAAATAGAGGAAGTTGCAATCCATCAATTAGATGAAGAACTTCTTCCCAAAGTTATAAACCAATTTCTTTTTCTGTTCATATCCACGAAAAACTCTGAAAAACCAGAGATCTCTGAAAGGCAGAACTAATGTTATTCTCTTTGTAAAAGAATGCATAGGAAATCATATGGCCATTTCAGGATAGAGCCTCAGACACCCTGTGTGTAAGTACACAGTAACAAGCTCTGCACTGCCACCAGTGGCACGTTTTCTGATGTGCAGATGCATCCCACAGGTTTCTATGCAGAAGGTGAGGCTGATGAGACCAAACAGCATGAGTTTGATCAGGTCAAGGTGAAACAGCAGTTGTATGAAGACCCTCTAGTACTGTAGCTGCATCTTGAAAATGGGAGAGTTGGCACAAAAAATTCCAACATCTTGCACCTTAGTTTGCATTTATTTTCTACCTCGGGTGCTCAGCAGATATCTGTCCTGAAAGGAGAGTAATATAGCTTTGTGCTGAGTTGTGATTTATTGCTTTTAATTACAAACTTTCAAATTGCCCTTTACTATTTGTTTTGCTTTGTTATTTTAAGTATCAGCAATTTATCGAATAAGCTCTTTCCAACTTGCACAGTTCAGAAAATCCCCTGAGATGTCTGTCTAAGGTTGTAGTTGTTCCAGAACTCTCAGGGAACTAGTTAAATTTTTATAGATAGGAGTTTTAACTCCCCGATAATTCTTTCCCTGTAAGTGCTCATCATCCATGCTACCAAAACAGAGTATCCAACTTTTTTTACTCTTGGCAATTGTGTACCAAATAATTGTATTTAACAGAGGAAGGAGCCTGTAAAGGAACGCTTACACAATGAGGTGTATATAAAGTGACTGAATGTTCAAATTGCTTATTTCAAGAGTATAAATATTTTATGTTCTCACCCAAGTAGTATTCAGCAGAAGTTGTTTCTCTTGAAGTCTGGGCTACTTTTGCAAACTCCTGCCACGCTCTAGCAAAGCTGAATGTGGCAGGAGACATGGATTACTTTTGTAAATGAAGAGTGTTGAGCTACCTGCGGGCTTTCCTCAGCATAGTGTTTGTTACCAACAATCCAATAAAAGCAAAATAAGCTGAGGGGAGCAGCTGTTCAAATTGACAGAAATGCCATACACCATTCACATTGTTAGGTGAATATTTTAAGACAATTGTAGGAGACATTTTTGTTGGTGGCTAGTTTCTTTCCTCCCTGGTAAGTGCAGTTCTTAAATACACTCACAACAGCCTAATGTGTCTAGCTGGAGACGTGTTCAGTGGCAGTCCAGCACCTCTGTCCTGACTGATTTTCCTTTCCATTGCTCTGTAAGCAGTTGTGCTCAGACAACACAGTGAAAAAGCATCTTGTGGGACGATCAGTGTGCATCTCTCCCACTGTGGGAAATCCTCCACAGAGGCAGAACTGTTTAGAGGTCTCGTAGACACACTCCATGACCAATGCTTTTGGGTCCCTCTGTAGCATAACAGACTTCCAGATTGTCCTCTTAACAACTCACAGTCCACTTAAAAGAGATTTTCCTCTTTCTTCCAAACTTCTGTGGTTGTTCAAAACAGCAAAAATGATCCATGCATAGATTACAAGAGGCTGAGCTAAAGGAAAGTGCTATACAGGCATCAATGAAATGCTAGCACTCACCCGGGCTGAGTCATTCAGATGGGACATTTTGGCAATATCTGTAATATAAGATATTTATATAATTTTCCACTCCAGATAGTGAGTTGTAAAAAAAAATAAAAAAAAATAAAAATGATACCTGATCCTAATAGTCTTTACCCCAACAAATGCAAACAGAACTATACCTAAAGTACCTCCACCATGTAAGTTTTATGAAGAACTATACAATATGTGATATTCAAATTCCTCTTATTAATCACATTAATGGGTGTGTAGGTAGGAGGGGGTATTTGAAATAGTACACCGCATTCAACTCACATAACAAATTACAGATAAGAGGACACAAAAATTGTTTGAGGAAAAGAATCTAAGGACAGTACACTTACACAACATGTATAGTGCCATAAGATGCGCATCCCTGAACTACTAATCAGACTTTCTACTAATCATGAATGGAAAAAGCAGTATTTTCTGGAGGAATAACTACAGGACTAGGAACCAAGAATACAAATTCTAATTCTACCTTTCTCTTACTTTCCTAAGGTCAAACAACAGCCATGCCTTGGCGCTGGGATGGGTCAGAGGCCATTCCCAGTCAGCAGCCTGTGTGCGGCTGGTGTATGTGAGCAGGTCAGAGAGGACGGTCTGGACAGCTGGGTTTCCAATTGTCAGCTAGCCTCATTGCTTAGAGAATGGGCCCAGAAACATTTAGGTTAGCTATATTAAACACCACCTCCATCTTCTCTTTTTCTGCTTGTGAAATGGGGATGTTACAGCTGTGTAGCTGACAAGGGAGTTCATGTTTGCATAGCTTTTGGAAGGGGAAGGAGCTCTGAAAGTGCTAAGACTGTAATGGACAAATAGAAATAATAAAGAGAGAAAACAGAAGGTTGAAGAACTGCCCCTTGTATCTAAGCTAAAAGTGTTCTGGGATATATGGTATTTTCACAAGGATAGCTGAATAAAACTTCAAACAGAAGATAAATTGAGGAAGAACGATTTACTTCATGTGTAAATGAAGGAATTCTTTGAAATTTTTCTTCTTCTTGTCAGCTTGATCTTACACCTTATGATGTTTTACATTATTTCACACATGTTGTACCATCTAACAAGTTAAAATGACTGTAGGCCAAAAATGTCAAAAGTCATGCTTATAAGACTGTGCAATGAGCTTTATGAAAAGAACAGATGAAACACTCATTTGATATCCCTTGTGCTTTAATCCATTTAGTCTTTCTTCTTGCTTTAAAGAACAGTTGAAGCTAGATGACCAAAATGGCCGGAGAATAGAATTGAATTAATATTTTAGTTAATGTTACTGTCATACTAGAGATATGTCAATACAAATTAAGTAAGAAGTTACATGAAAACACTGCTAGTATTCTAACAAGCCTACAAAAGTAATGGCACAAACACTTAGGTATAATGCTGTGGGCTTGATATGAGCGGTCTGAACTTAATGCAGGAAAATGGGATTGTATTAAAATGTCAGAGGACACACAGTACTATTGCTTGCTAACACGCAATCACAGTATAAATATTTTAAAATCGGTCATACTAAAATAACTGGATTGGACAGTGACATAAATTTTATCTCCAGGTTACAAAACTATTTCTTGGGGAGAGGGAAAGCTCTCCCCCTTACTGCATTACAAAGTCCAGAGTGAATATAACACTTACAATGCACAATGACATCATTGGTTTAGCCTGTTTTTGTTACAGACTAAATCTTTTCGATTTATCTATACACCTAAGTGATATTCTCATCCTTGAAGGCAATGAGCTGTATGAAGATCTTATCAGCACTTTAAGGAAAGCTTTTCTCTATAACCATGATTTTGAGACTTTGTTAACACAGCAAGCATATTTCAGCCCTTGTTTTAACACTTGCTAATCTTGAAGATTCATACCAGCTAAGAAATAACAACAGAGTTTATGCAAGTCACTCAGCAAGGAAGCTGCAATGGTGTGTAGCTTCAGGCTTTATTTTGCCACAGAACAGTTAAGTTAAGGTCAGGCTGTTTCGTCCTATAATTATTCCAAGAAACGTATGCTTGCAGAAGTCAAACGCAGTTCTTGATGTTTGATCGCAGTCCTTAATAAAATAAATACTAATGATATTACATTTGTTGAAGTGTGGGGAAAAAAAACCCAGACATTTTAAATGCTAATTAAAAAGGAAAAACAGGCCAATGATTTATTTAATATTTCAAGACTGGAGGTTAACAATATCAGGTAAGGCCCTGACACTGGAAAGTCATCCGGTTTACTTTTGAAGCCCTACTGTAAGAAGCATTGCTACGACTTCTATGCTAGGGAAGTATTTCATCACATTTAAATAACATGCACATATATTGTCTAATGAAAATTCCTCTAAATTTTTTAAAAGACAACTAATGGTATTTTAGATAACTAAATTTGACAGCGGTCTATGTTGGTTTTAATTATCTAGTTGTTCTTGTAACTGTTTAAAAAACAGAATTTCTTTTCTATGAGAAAATCAACAGTTGAAACTGTCACCAAAAAAAAAACTATTTTGAAAGGGATTTTTTTAAAAATTCATTTTGAATCTCATGATCAATGTCTAGTTTGGATAATGGTTAAGTATTTACCTTTGAAGTCAACTTTTTTGCATTTTACACTAATTTACAATATAACTTTTTGTGTTTAATCCAATTTTTACATTAAAAGTGTAAAAATCTAAATCTATTAAAATACTCTCCAAGTTCTTAATGTTACTCAAATGTTTTTCATTAAAATTGCAATATTCTTTTTTTCAACAATAACAGTACTTCCTGAAACCTTTCCACTGGATTTTTTTTTAATGCTCATTTGAGATTTACATACACTTCCTAAAGGAAAATAAGTGAGGGTGGCCAGAAATGAAATAATTATTGCTTACTAATAGGGCCTGCATCAAGTATGGTTTTATACCAGTGTAATGGCACTACATCACTCTATATATTGACAGATTGGAATAAAACAAGTGCCTACGCGTATGTGCTCCTCTATTCAATTTTCACACCAAGCAACAAAGGAATGTATGTGCTCATGTAATACTTCACAAGATTTTTTTATTGTTTTTTTTTTCCTTGAGTAGAATTAAGACTGGAGTCATTGAAGCAGTACAAGATGGGAGAAAATTTAATTTTGTGCACTGGAATAATGCATGTGGATTTTTTTAGCGTGACAGTCAAAGCTGTAAAGTGAAAAGCAGGAAGCATAAAATCTTGATTAGACTGCAAGAAAACAAAAGCAATTATAAGCCTTTATAATTCAGATTTTCTGTACACAGATGAAAAAAAAAAACACAGAAAAAAAAACATCAGCTCAGGTCTCAAGACTCAAGAGATGGGTATATAAGCATAAGCATTCCTGAACAAAACTGCAAATAATAGAAGCAAGGTTTGACCCGTGGTCAGTTTAACTGCCTTTTGGAGAATATAAGAGACAGGAGACTGTTATTGTATTCTTATGGAGAAATGTTACAATTCCTACAGAAAATGAATCACATCATCCTTGTATTTTACTCTCAAAGGCAAAACCATCTGCCACAATCATTTTATACAGATGGGAAGTCAGAGTATGACAAAGGTGTATATTGTTCACCAATGTTCTACCATGTTTAGTGCCCAATCTTAAAAGTCATTAAATTAAAGATGTTCCAGCAGCTTCTAGTGGCTGAGGAAGAAGTAAAAGGTTTCCCAGGTCCCTGAAATCTCAGAAACTTTGCCAAGAATAGTCAATAGATAATAAGGCAGATTAATTCATGCATGTTGCTTACTCTTAAGAATACTAATACCCTGATTTGAGCATGATATTCTGTCTGTAATCTTACTCTCTCTCTTAGTCTTCTGCACAACAATTGCTCATTACCTTCCAGAGATTATTTATTACAGAAGCCTGTACCCATTGAACCTTATCTTTTTTAAAGTAATTTTATAGGAAATCAGGGGCATTGAGTTAATTAAAAAACAAACAAACAAACAAACAAACAAACAAGCCAAAACCAGAAACCCCAAAACCAAACAAAGAAAAAAAACAACGAAAACCAAATAAAATACCATGACAATACTCAGGAGAAATTCACCTCTGGAATTCATGCTGCTCTGAAGAAATATATAAAACTGTATATATCCATGTTGGAAACACCAAGCTGGGACATACAGCAGTGTCAAGACTTGGAACCTGAGTGCAGCATGAATGAATATAACATGATTTTCAAATTCAAGCATTAATGACTATCCTTTAATCTGTACTTCAGTACTTTACAGGAGGGCCCAGATTCTATGGCATGTTGTTCACCTGCAGGCTGTCGTGAAGTGAAGTAAGATTTAAGGACACTGAATACCTACCAAAAGCTAGTCAGAGTTGTAGTTCAGCCAAAAGTAGTGCATGATATTTTCATCAAAACTATGCTTTTGGAACACCCCTGTTGCTGAATAACTGCTCTCTAGTTGCAGGATCACAGCATTATCACTCCTGCACACGTACGTATGATGTTTTCATTTACTTTTCTTCAAGGGCCAGCTGAAACAAATGCATCTACCAGCTTATGTTGAGAGTGATACAGTTCAGGGTCTTTTAGAAACATTTTCTTGCTACTTTTCTCTTTTTCAGAGAACTTTATGTTCTCTCAGATGAGAAGAAAATCTATTTTGTAGCAGACTGCTTTTGAGATAGTACAACTCGTAAAAAACAACTCTATCAATGTAGCAATTAACTCCGTGGCAACAAGAATAAAGAGCAATCTATTCATCCCCTATCATGCAGAAACCTTTTCATTCACTTTATTCACTACGCTGTTCAGTTAGATATGCAGAATTTACAGTTTGTTAAAAACACAGAAAATAGAGAAAAGACATAAGACGTATGGACCCAAAAGCTTTTGTATTTTCTCAAGCCATATTAGTCCATTTGACAAAGTGTACATAATACATAATACATTTCTTGGATTTCAGACACACATTCAAAGCAGCCATGATTCCATCCCCACCCACAAACAAGCACATTATATAAATCAAAGGACTTCTTATGACTCACAGAATTCCTCTGAAAGCTACATGTTACTTCAGAAATCAGACAATGGATACTTTACAAGAACACAACTTTTCTCTAATTATCTTTTAACTAAGATAAGGATTAAAACACTTCCCTTTCCAGTAACAGCTATTTTTTTTAAATCCAAATATTTACACTCATTGTATGTGCCTTCATTCAGAGGTATTTGGGACGAAAATGTGAACTCCCTGGAAATGCTAATTTTAGCCACAGCTGGTAGATTTTGGGGACATTGAGAAGTATCAGAATTAGCTTTTATAGGCTACTGTAGCTCTTCCATTACTGGTCATTTGATGGTTGAAAACAAATTAACATTTTTGCTATGAGGATCTAGCTGAAAGAGACACCCACTTTGGTGAAGACTGGCACATGACGTGTTCCACATGAACAATCACTACTGAGACCCATTTAAGAGTCCAAAACGTACTTTTAGCTTTCAGTCATGGTCATTGCTGTCACATATCATGTTCCACCACATCACCTGGAGATAGATGTGTGGAGAATCATAGAATCATAAAAACATAGAACAGTTCAGGTTGGAAAAGATCCTTGGGATCATCGAGTCCAACCACTAACCCTACTCTACAAGTTCAACCCTAAACCATATCACCCAACACCACATCTAAGAGACACTTAAACACATCCAGGGATGGCGACTCAACCACCTCCCTAGGCAGTCTATTCCAGTGTCTGACCACTCTTTCTATGAAGAATTTCTTCCTAATATCCAGCCTAAACCTACCCTGTTGCAACTTGAAGCCATTCTCCCTGCTTCTGTCCCTAACGACCTGTGAGACCAGCACCAACCTCTCTACAATGTCCTTTCAAGTAATTGTAGAGCATGATGAGGTCCCCCCTCAGCCTCCTCTTCCTTAAAGTGAATAGTCCCAGCTCCCTCAATCGCTCCTCTAAGGTCAGTTATTTGTACTTATGTCAAAGTAATAAGAATTTCCAACACAGTCTTCCAAAGCTTGAAAAAAATTCTTCATACTTTAACTCAAAGAGCTACTACTGAGCTGTTTTCAAGTTACCACACAGTTATTTTATCTGAATAATGAGGCGCATACTAACATCCACTTGCTTTCATTAGAGAAATAATACAACTACAATAATAATGTCATGGAAACCTGAATTTGGGCTGATGTTAAGACTCAAAAAACTATATGACTCAGACATAAGCCCAGAAGAAAAATATTCACATGGCCAAGAAAAACACTTCTAGACATTTTACCGTCATGACAAGCCAAGATGTAGCTGGCTGGAGCCAACACACCTGTAAGCTACAACAGACTGCCTGCAGCTGAGCAGCAGACTCAAAACACAGCTGTACTGGGTTCAGCTAGGATAGGGTTAATTCTCAGTAAAGGGGCTAGTCGGGAAATAGCTGAACCAAACTAGTCACTAGCCAAAGGGATATTCGATACCATAGTGACGTCATGCTCGGTGTATATATATTGGGGGCTGGTCGGGGTGGGGGTCTCTCTCTTTCCAGTTCTCGGTCCGGGCGCATCTCTGCGTTCCGAGTGGTGAGATCCGCGTTACATGTTACTCGTGTTATATCTGGTTAAACGTTACTGTCACTTCACTGTTATTGTTATCATTATCATTTATGTTCACCATTAAAACAAACTGTTTTTCTCTCAACCCCCCGAGCCTCCGCCTACCGCTCTCTCTGGGCTCTTCCCCTCACTCCCGGCAGGGGTGGGCGAGTGAGAGAGAGAGCGACCACGTGGTTCTTTTCTTTGTCTCTCCCAGTCGGTCACTCGGCTTAAACCACCACAACAGCCAAACACTCATCAATCATTGTGAGTGAGATACGGATACCTACATAATCTGGGAGAAGGATGTAGGAAATAAACCATGAATGATATGGCTAAGTAATCCATAAAAACACCTCCAAAGAATAGGCATTTTTAGAATATTCTGCCATTTCTTCATTTTCAAGTAGTATTTATTTGTGAAGTTAACTTTATGCTTTTTCTACAGAATGTGATTTTATTCCTACAGACATAAAATAGGCTATTCTATCTTCATTATGTACTATCAATCCTTTGGAAAGGTTGCAACACTTACTTTTGCTTTAAAATGGCTTTATGGACCTGAAAAGTGAATGTTCTTGGACTCTCCAAGATGAGAGAAGCAAAAATATAAAATCTTCTACCCAAAAAAACCCACCGCATGTACTTCTTTGCTACAAAACAGAGATGAAAATCATGCACAAATGCTTTGACGGTCCTCTGCAGTGGTCTACAGAGGTGGTTTGGTTCATAGAGATAGATGGATCTGTAACTTCAAAGTAGACAAAAACATTCAAGGACCAAGTTATTGTCAAGGACAACACACACTTTCCTGCCTTTTCTGGTGTCTATGTTTAGAAAGCCTCTTAGTCTGAGCAACTGGAAACTTGCAGCTCATTTAAATAAAATCATATTCCGATCTTAAAGGAAGAAGAATTATATTTGTAAGTGATCTTGTTTATCCTGACATCTTACAAAAAGTGAAAATTTGGGGGAACAGCAGCATGTGGAAAAAAAAATTCAATCCCCAGAAACAAGCAAAAAGATTTGGGAGGAAAGGATGATACTAAATTATCAAATGGAAATTAAAATTCATAAAGCATGTAAGGATACATCTGAAGTGAGGCTAATCTAGTACAGGACATATCTTTTGACATATTGTAGCACTGCCTAAACATTGCCAAATTTTTTCAGCTCTCTTAATACTTTGCTTACCAAAGCAGCCATCAGCTGGTATTTGTTCATAGAAAGATTTTTCATTGCAGACTTGATGTTGTTCTTGAAAGGTAGTTATCTAGAAACTGTTTAGTACAGGTTGTTGTTTAGTACTTAGAAAAAAAATTAATCTGTTTATAATGCACTGATTCACAGGATACCTTGGATAGCTTTAAGAGTCACTGCATACTTACAAATTCTACTTTCTTACTAAATCAATGAAGCTTTTATGCTTTCAAAAGTTGTTCTCATGGAGCTGTAGACTTCCTTCCTGTGTTGCCTAAAATGATGAAAAATTAAGTCTGTCTCACTGCTTACATAAGTATCCTTTCTAGAAGTATTCAGGACATTTAGAAACTGGTGAATATTATTTTAGGAGATTTAGAGTGGACAGAAGAGTTAAACATGAGATAGCTGAAATTTAGCTGCATAAGATCCACATTGCTTGTTCTTCATTACCACAAGGCATATGGATAACAGAAAGAGTGGAAACCTTCTTGTAAAGCACATTCATATGATTCATTCTACTTTGCTTCCATCCAGTATAAGTAACAGAATAATGTATTCTAATGTGAAATTCTTTACTGTTCTGTTCCTGGTTAAGGAATAATATGAAGAATGGCTTACATGTTGGATACTTAATACACACTAAAGTCAATCAATGAATGATGAAATTATGTGTAAGCCCTAAAATCAGACAAAGAAAAAAAATTATAATTTAACACACTTCTGAGATATCAGGCCAGCAATCGCGCCTGGATTTTTACACAGTAAAATTTGTTTTGAATGCTTGTCCCAAAGATATGTGAACCATGCCAAGGAAAATATGTTCAATGTTTAAAGAAACTGGAAAAACACCTGTGTGTTGTTTCAGTATTTGTAAAAATATTTCTATTCTACTGAAAATACTTTCAGGATTGTACTCCGTCAGTAGATATTTCTCATTAAGGTTTTTTTTCTGTTGCCTCTCCAGCTCGGTAAGGAGGAGATTTAATTATTCTGTTTTCACTGTGCATCACCTGTAAGTGAAGGAAGCCTTTATGCTTCTCTATTAGACCGGTTGTGGAGCAATAAATGGCAAGCAATCTAAGACAAACAATATCCAAGAGGGAGAGGAGAAGATATTTCTCACTGTAATTCTCCATTCTTCCTTTTTCCTAACAATAACAAAATTTCAAGCCCCAAAGGACATACTGATTCTCTGGGTATGGAAAAAGACCGGAGAACAACCAGCTTTGAAATAAGCCAGACATTTTCAGACTTGTTTGGAAGACAATAGATCATTCTGTTGACAAATAGCCTATAAAATATAATTAGAAACCACAAAAAAAAAAAACAACTGCAAAAGAGAAGGCAACTGTTTTACAGTTTTTAAGATTCCTACTAAATAAGTATGTATAGGTTTTGTGCTACATTCAAGCTTATCTGCAACAGAAATCTGCAGTAGAGAGAAAGTTTATTTCTACTTCAACAGAGAGCTCTGCATATTGTTTTCTTTTTCAAAACTCTATGCAGGGCTGACTACTGATGGCAAGCCTGTTTTTCAATACACACCAGCATCTTGCAGTGACTTTATACTGCAACTATTTGCATTGCACATTATCATTCCACCTTTTCCAGTACTTACCACTCAGTGGGAGGAAACAACAGGATTGAACTAGTTCATGCAAATATTAGACAAAAGGCAATACTAACAGATGTGGGTTTTTTCACTGAAAAATCTTTGGCATTTTTTATTTCATCCAAGAAAGCTCTAAAGAAATACCAAAAGGTATTTCCTTTTTTTTTTGTATGTTTTCTAATTGCTAAGATTTCATCTCTACTGTCCAAAAAATTGAAAACATTTAAAAAAAATTGTTAAGAAATAACAATAGCTACAAGCGAATGAAAGGAAATGAACATATATAAAAAAAGAAAAAAAGGTTTAAAGCCAAAATGGGATAGGTCAGACTCTTTTTATTAAGTACTGTTACTAAGGACACCAGCAGCTGGATATTCCTTTCTATGGAGATCTCATCATGGGCCTAATGTAGTTGTTGAATGGCTTTTGCTTAGTAGTTAGTGGAAAAATAATCTGATTACGATACACTGAATCACTGGATGCTTTTTAGTCACTGTATGCTTTACAGACCCTACTTTGTTATTAGATCACTGACACCCCTTTATTTTTAAAAGCTTTTCCATTTCAGTGTAGATTTTCTTCCTGTGCTGAGAAAAATGGCGATGAAATTAGGAGTGTGCTATATAATTTTGCAGAGTTTGTTGAAATACACAAGATACAGAATCTAAACTGTGTATTACAATAGCAAAAGGAAGAGCTATACAAATTTCACCTGGAAGTGCAGATTATTGAATTTCTTATGCACACAGATAAAATTAAGGTTTGTTCTGGGATTTAGGTGGTTTTTTTGGTTGGTTTGTTTGATGTTTTTTGGGAGAAGGGAAGACAGTTTGCCAACTGTCGGGTAATAATACATAGTTATTGTTACTCATAGGACTGAGTCTAACATATAAATGGGAAATTTCTACTTCATACTGATGTACACATGCTTTCCTTAATTAAAAACTGCTTATAAGATAGTCTTGCATAAGTGTTCTTCAACAGGAAATCATTCAGGAGACTCAAAGTGTACCTGCAAAGGACAAATGTCTGTTTGCATTCTCATAGTAGTAGGAATGGATTAAAAACCAAAGTACTCTCAGGAAATCCCAGTGCTGCCTCAAAATGTTTGCTGCTTTTAACGATTAATTTATCAATAGCTACATCTTAGACCTATTTAAAATAAATTAGAAATTATTCATCTGAGTCCATCAGTTCCCAAAAAGCAAGTCTGCCCTTAGGAGACTGAGCTGTGTCTGTGCAGGGCTGATATTTACTCAATATGAGTCTGTTTTGGTCGGTATGGATCTCGCCAAATGCTTGCGAGTGTACATCAAAATTCAGCAATCTGTTCGTTCCCTGAGATAACTGCTTGGAGAATGTCTGATTTCTGGAGGGTAGTCAAAAAGAAGCAGGAATAATAGATATGTGTGCCTTAGGCAGTTAACTACTTGCACCAGTCACCTTCATTTCCACCGAAGCATATGGCAAAAGGCAGGGTCAGCCTTTGGGTATATGCACAGTAAAAGTGGCTGGAAAGTGTATAAGAATATAGTGAGTTTGAACATATGCTGTAAACTGAAAAAAAAGGTCCCATGATTCCATTTCACATTAAGAACAGTTCCTGACATGGGCAGACATTACTGTTTTTCTATTCTTAGGCCCGTTTTTGCTTCACTGATTTCAACATGTTTATCCTTTGCTTACATTGATGTGAGATTCATTAACTTCAGCAGTTTCTTCAAACATGCAGAACTAGATTAAGCCTGGCACTGTAATACGAGCTTGGGGGAGGAAGCTGGCAACTGAGAAGAGTCTTTCTGAGCTCATACGGTTCTGCAGAGTGAGAAGGGGAAAGGAAAAGTGAAGGCAAGGCAAATGTATCACACAGTATCACAGTATCACAGTATGCTAGGGATTGGAAGGGACCTCAAAAGATCATCAAGTCCAATCCCCCTGCCAGAGCAGGAAGGCCTAGATTATGCTACATAGGAACATGTCCAGGTGGGTTTTGAATGTCTCCAGAGAAAGAGACTCCACAACCTCCCTGGGCAGCCTGTTCCAGTGCTCTGTCACCCTCACTGAGAAGAAGTTTCTTCTCAAATTTAAGTGGAACCTCTTGTGTTCCAGCTTGATTCCATTACCCTTTGTCCTATCATTGTTTGCCACCGAGAAGAGCCTGGCTCCATCCTTGTGACACTCACTCTTTATATATTTATAAACACTAATAAGGTCTCCCCTTAGTCTCCTCCAAACTAAAGAGACGCAGCTCCCTCAGCCTTTCCTCATAAGGGAGATGCTCCACTCCCTTCATCATCCTAGTTGCCCTGTGCTGGACTCTCTCCAGCAGTTCCCTGTCTTTCTTGAACTGAGGGGCCCAGAACTGGACACAGTATTCCAGATGGGGTCTCACCAGGGCAGAGTAGAGGGGAAGGAGAACCTCTCTCGATCTACTAACCACCCCCCTTCTAACACACCCCAGGATGCCATTGGCCTTCCTGGCCACAAGGGCACAGTGCTGGCTCATGGTCATCCTGCTGTCCACCAGGACCCCCAGGTCCCTTTCCCCTACACTGCTCTCTAACAGGTTGATCCCCAACCTATACTGGAACCTGGGGTTGTTCCTGCCCAGATGTAGGACCCTACACTTTCCCTTGTTGTATTTCATCAAGTTATTCCCTGCCCAACTCTCCAGTCTGTCCAGGTCTCGCTGAACGGCAGCACAGCCTTCTGGTGTGTCAGCCACTCCTCCCAGTTTTGTGTCATCAGCAAACTTGCTGATAGTACACTCAATTCCCTCATCTAAATTGTTGATGAATATATTGAATAATATTGGCCCCAGTACTGACCCTTGAGGTACTCCACTAGATACCGACCTCCAACTGTGAACTCTTCTAGTACTTAGAAAAGAATGGAGAAATTTATTCTAAAAGAGCATCTCCAAGAAGGTTTGAGTACTAGTCCTAGTTCTGTTTGTTACTCTCAAACAGATCTGCTTAGTTGTTCCAAGACCAAAAGAAGTCCCTGTCCCTCTACCTAGAGAAGCATTAAAGCCTCCTGTTGATCTTACAGACTTATCTACAATCCACCTAAAACAGACAATAAAATACACAAATACTTCCATCTAGCATCATTGCTTAATGAAAATCACATATTCGTACAGTTACAGAGGGCTCAACTCCCTTTTTCTATTGGGGATCTCAACATAAAATTTTCACATGGACTTGTCACTGTGAGCATGTGCATAACGCAATGGACATTTCAGAAAACAGCATTATACAGGTCAGGTACAGCTCATTTGTTATCTAAGTAATACTAATGAGCAGAATAAAGTTGTTATACTTGGGAAACAAAGATGACCATTACCTTACCTATAATATAGCTTTCTCTATGCTCTTCTTCTCGTGCTGAGCTGATGTTATCAAACACAAGCTTATGTGAGTGAGCAATGTATGACAACCCTTCATGTTTTAACTAATATTAAAATGTGTGGCACAGTGTTAAAACTGTTAAACCTCTGTTGAATTATGCTAGACAAGAAGCAATCTTTTCCCATCAAAATATCTGAGGAAGTATTGCACTTACCCATCTTGCAGAAAAAAAAAATTACAAAAAATTTAAAAACTTCCACTGAAACAGTAACCACTTTCCTCTAAAAACAGACTCCAAACAAAACAAAAAAAAAAAGGACAGTCAGAGGCCTGGAAAGTAGAAGGTTCTGCTTTGCCTAAATCAGAAGTTGCATATAACTTCACAGCTTCCCTAACTCCTCCAAGTCATGCTCTAATCATGACTGCCAAAATCATTTAGCATTTTTGGAAGGTAAGAGGCAACCATTTTTTATTTTAATGAACAAATCCTGCCAATGCTTCACAAAGCCCACAGGACCTACCTGGTTGAAGTCTTTTTCTGAAACTTTTATGCTTCCCTGAAACCATCTGAAGACCTCTTCCTGATCTCATTAACTATGCCCAACATATATACAAATCCACAGTTTTCAGTGAATAATGCCAGGGTACATGTTAGATTATTTTTCTAAATCAATTCATGCATTCATGCACTTTAGGAAACATTTTATTAACAAAAAATCCCAAAACATTTTAATAAATAAAACTCCTCAGCTTATTAAGTAAAAGGAAATTTAATTTAAATGTCTAAATATAAAAAGTGTATGCATCTACTAAAATTCACCTCTTTTAAATGCATAACAGAGAAAGTATTGTACCTATTGCTATTTCTTTTGCATGTGCCAGAAACCCTCACAGCATTATGACATGGAAAGACTTGCACATACCACCTGCTGAAGCCATAAAATGCCTGGAATAAGCCAGTGATGAGCACACTCTAACTTATAAATTATTATCCTCTTCAAATATCAGATACTGCAAAAAAACCCAGCAGCACTATGCAGACAGACTGTCCCTATACAAAAGCTGGTAGAAACACGTCTTTTGAAACTGCAACAGAGAATTAATATATTCTGTGCTTACACCATTTTGAGACCTTTAGGTTCATAGAAAGACTTTGAGGGTCATCTTGACATAAGTTCAGAGGCAGATCTCAGTCTGAATGTTTGTTTCGTTATAATTTGTATCACGATTTTAAAATTCCTCGTCCCCTTTGTTCTTCCTCATCAAATTAATGTAGTTTTCAAAGATCCGATACACTTCTCCATTTAGATAAGCATATCTGAGCCACAAATCATTTAGTCTTCATTAGAATAGTATATGTGCTACCATGAGGAGGAATACAGGAGAAATGAGGGATTTAAAGTACTTCTTCAAGAGTATTTAAAAAAAGTGGGAGATAAACATAATTATTATTTTGGGTTTTTTTTTTTAAATGGGTTGTTCAATTTTGCAGAGACCCATTTAAATCTTCTAATGCTTTTCTCTAGCAACCTTGATCATCTGTTCCACTGAATACATAATTTAATTCTCTCCTGTCACCAGAACTGGCATTTGCACAGGTAAAAAGAATCAAAGGGAACAGTACGTTTTCTGAGTTGTTTGTTTTTCTTCATATTTATGAAATATCGTAAAAACACTGTATGTCATTTGTACTTTGAATCATAGAATCATTCAGATTGGGAAAGACCCTTGGGATCATCAAGTCCAACCATTAACCCTACTCTGCAAAGCTTACCCCTAAACCATAGCCCCCAACACCACATCTGAAAGACCTTTATACACATCCAGGGATGGTGACTCAACCACCTCCCTGGGCAGCCTATTTCAATGTCTGACTACTCTTTCTGTGAAATTTTTTTCCTAATGTTCAGTCTAAATCCATTCTGTTGCAGTTTGAAGCCATTCCCTCTTGTTCTATCACTAATTACCTGTGAGAAGAGACCAGCATCAACCTCTCTACAATGTCCTTTCAGGCAGTTGTAGAGTGATGAAGTCTCCCCTCAGTCTCCTCTTCTTCAAACTAAACAGGCCCAGCTCCTTCAATCGCTCTTCATAAGATCTGTTCTCCAGGCCCTTCACCAGCTTCGTTGTCCTCCTCTGCACTCGTTCCAACATCTCGATATCTCTCTTGTATTGAGGTGTCCAAAGCTGGACACAATACTCAAGGTGTGACCTCACCAGTGCTGAGTACAGGGGGACAATCACTTCCCTCCTCCTGCTGGTCACACTATTTCTGATACAAGCCAGGACGCCATTGCCCTTCTTGGCCACCTGGGCACACTGCTGGCTCATGTTCAGTCGCTTGTTGATTAGAACCCCTAGGTCCCTTTCTGCCAGGCAGCTTTCCAGCCACCCTTCCCCAAGCCTGCAGCGTTGCATGGGGTGGTTGTGGCCCAAGTGCAGGACCTGGCACTTGGTCTTGTTGAAGTTCATGCCATTAACATCGGTCCATCAATCCAATCTATCCAAGTCTCTCTGTAGAGCCTCCCTACAGACTGTATTGCAAAATGTTTCTTTTGATGAATATAAATGAATTGACTGGATTTCCCAGGCAAAGAAAAAAGCATCGTGGTGCTATGCAAAATTACTTTTGATTGTTTGCCTGAACTGTAAGCTTGTCAGTACCAACACTTAAAATAGCTTTCTATTAATAAAATAAAAAATTACTTCCATTTTGGTAAAAGTTACCTTACTAGAGGCATTCTTGTTTGCTTCTTCCTTAATGATCCATATTGTTTACAATTCAACAAAAACTTTTATTTGCCTATGGTTTTCCATTTTACCATTCAGAGTAACTCTCTTGTCATCTGCTAGTAAAATGAGAACATCCAAGCTAGGAGCACTAAACTGGCAGACAGCTATGGCATGGCAAGAGGAAACCTGAAAGCAACCACATGGGGTTCAGTCTACGGTGTTGGGCTCCCAGACCTGATACCTTTGATTCTTAGCTATTTCTAGGAATCATTTAACTACCGTGAATCTAATCTCCCTAGGGCACCAGGAAGGGAATAAAAAAGGAGAGAGAAAATGGAGGGAAAACAACAGTTAGAAAGGGATAGAGAGCGCCCTGGGAATCAGGGAAAACAAGCTTCATGGAAACTTGTAGAATAACTCATGGATTGTCTGGGCATAACACCAACAAAAGCAACACTTCAAGAGTTAAGCACACAGATAGGTGCTTCTGATGTTGAAGTGGCTTAAGAGAAGCCTTTTTGCTTTTGTAGGGTGTTATTACAACCTCAGAATACGACTCCTAAATTAGCTTAAACAGCTCCATGAGTTTGGCCTTTAGCTGTTCACCAATATTCTCCAGACCATTACATTTTACATTGTATTACAGTAAACCATCACCACAAAACCTCCAGAGCAACGTTACCTGCTGAACCAGAAAATTGAGATAATGCTTGTATAGCACATTTTGACTGAGCTCATCACTTCTATAACGCCTGGTGACTATGAGTCTAAGTGACAGCATGGCAGTAGCCTGTGTAGAGTTGCCATAGACACCATGTATATTTAAAACACACACTTTAATGTGAAGCTGATCAAAAAGGACATCAATATAATTGCTTTTCGTATTACCTCATGAAGGCTGTTATCAAAAAAATTCAACTTGCGAAAGCAATGAAGATAAATTTTTTTGTAAATATCTCCATTGATGTGAATATTGGTTTAAGATTTCAGTATTATTCCCGACTATGTGCACAAAGGAACAGCTGAAATTCCTACTTTCATCTACCTCAGGGCATTATGTAGTTGAGGCAGCTGAAGAGTTACTTATATTTGTTTCTGTGCAGACATGTGAGCACCTAGGAACATATTTTCTATGGGTATGAAGAGAGGTGTAGTTTTTCATCTGTTACAGAGGTTTCATTCTGGAGAGGCAGTGAAACTGTTGTGGACTTTATAGTCAGGTTAGAGCATTGGTCCGTTAGGTTTGGGATAGAGAGAAGAGAAGGCAAAAGCAAGAGGTGCCCTGGCGAATCTGTGCAGAGACATCAGGTGTTAAGGCAGCACTTCTTGGCCTAGCACTGGTTAGTAGACATTTCAGTCTGGTTAAATTTATCCTACTTTCAGTGTCCTGACTAGCTCGCTCACTAATATTTGAGTTGCCTTTAATGGACTGACAAACACTACAACCAACTTCTACAATCCCCAATTTCTAACAGAAATGAGAATTATGTTTGTCACCAAGTCAAAGGGCAGCAGTAACTGGCTCCCATGACATTTGTGCTCAAAAGCATCCTCCTGATTCTCTTCCTAAAAATACAAACAAAGGAAAGATCTGTAGTTCTTCAAAGGACATCTAGCTTATTCACTCTAAATGCACTGAAATTACTGCTTTCTCCTCCTTTGCAACAGGAAGCTGAGGTATAACTATCATACAAATTCACAGTTTTACTGCTGAGATAGAAGCTGTTACTTCTTTCACTCTCGGTTCCAATGAAGATTTGTGAGAAAGCTACATGAAACAGAGCAGCAGCAGGAAAGGTGAAAACAGTATATCATTTATATGTAACCTAGCTTTGTATCATCTACTTTCCCAAACTCCACAATTTTTCAAAATTAAATGCTTAAAAATTCACAATTTTCCCAGAAGCTTGAACTGTAAAGTCACTTGTTGTGATCATTGTGAGAGAATAAGAGAGTGTCTTTACAAATAAGTGATAAAACCAGAAGAGGAGTGTGTGGGGTTTTTCTTCTTGTTAGTGATGGAACAAAGAGGAGAGTGTCCTTCATGAAGGAGGGAGTCACAGAATGCAGCCTGCAGGAGAAGATAACAAGACACCTTGACCATTAGGGCTATTAATTAAGTCAACAGCAAGGATGCTCTAAACTTTTGAACTTTGAGAAAGAGTGCGCAGGCTTAATAGGCCTATGAATATTAACTTCTCCGCCCTGGGCGGCATAAAGTTGGAGTTAATGCAACATGCGATGTATGTTGTTAAGGGGGGTACATGTTGAGGGGGAACATGGAATAGGCGGATCGGGAAGTCTGTACCTCCTGAGTACCTCAGCCAGTGGGGAAAGGGAGAGGGTTTCATGCGGCCGGGAAATTAGGATAAAAGGGGGCTGCGTCCTCCAGCAATTTGAGAGACCTCACTGGGACTTGGCAACCCCGGTGAACTCTCCCTTTATTCGAATAAAGTTAAGACTCCTCTGTCTTCTTTGTGAACACTGACCTCTGGCAACGTGATTTTCCGTACAAATGGGGGCTCGTCCGGGATCCTTCCACCTTCCAGGGACAGCAGACGGTGAATGGGACTGACGGCGCGCCTCACCAAGATTTCGGTGATCAGTTCCCTTTGGTGACTGCTGGCACTGGATGACTGATTGGGTTCCCGAGACTGTTCAGAGACAGACGAGTAATGGACCGAGTTGGTCCGTGAAGAGGCCCGAAGGAAAGGGCCAGGGGTCCGACGGAAAGGACCCGAGGTACCTCAAGCGATCCGAAGGGAAGGACCGCGAAAACTCACCGGTGAGTATGGGAACTTCGGGGAGTAAAGGATGCCCAGGGAGGGCGGTAAAGGGACTGTCGGGAAGGGGCCCCGACGCTCGGGATGACGATCCCGAAATACCCCCGGAGTCTCCCTTGGGGAGAATGTTGAGGTTTGGGATAGCCTGCACATTCCCTTAAAGGTAAAGGTTTTTTTTTGTTTTGTTTTGTTTTTCCTGGCCAGACTATATTCTGAAGAGAGGATATAGATGGTTCCCTCTTGGGGTAGAGGGAAAGGGAAAAAATGAGGGTTGAAGTTTAGGAAGGGAGAAGGGGAGGATAACGAGGATATGGAGGATGTGTTCCAATATCTCCCTCCTCCTTGTCCCCGAGCTCCTCCACCTCCCCCAGGGGATGTAAGATCTTTGTATCCCCAACTCCCGAATCAGGGACATGAAGGAGGAGCTGCCATTACTGCTCTTTTGGGAAAGTGGAACAGTAAAGGGGAGGAAGGTAGAATACTGTGTCTCCTTCTACAGCTGGAAGGAGGATGCAGTCTGCGTCAAGCCCTGTTGGACAGGCAGGGGGGAGGCGCTGGGTTTGTAATTGTGCCACTTTACCACTCAGGATGTAAAAGGAAAATAGGGAAAAAGTGGGTTGGAGTACCCCCTTACTTGAGAGTTTTGCTGTTTTTCTGGGCTGGAAAATAATTGAAACAATGGAAAAGTTCGGTTATTTTTCTCGGCCAGAGTAACAATGCGAAAAGTGGGGAGGGAGGACCCTCTAAACTGGAAACAACTTACAGAATGGTGTACTAACTGGTGGCCAATGTATATTCTTGAACATCAGGGAAATTGTTGAAAGATGTAACTCTGAATTGTAATACAATATTGAAATTAACGATATTTTGCTGGTGGGAAGGAAAATGGGATGAAATACTGTATGTAAATCTTTTCTTTACACTCAGAAATGATTAAAAATCCAGGAAGGACTGTGGGTTAATGGTTCAAGATAGCAATGTTTTGGTGTTAAAAGCAGAAAATAACATGGTGGTGCTCATCATGTAGCATTGGTAGGCAATGCAACAAATGTAAAAAGAAATGTGAGGAAGAAGGAGTAGAGGATGTTAATATGTTGTCTGGGCTGAGAAGGAATAAGTAAGAAGCGGCTGCACAGGATGAAAGGGGGGGCGAATGGAGGACAGAGAGAAAGAAGGAACAGTGATACGGAGAACTCTGGTGAGGGAGAAAGTTTACAAGCCCCTCTCAGACAGGCGGCAGGAGAGTTTGGAAACTGGTTTAGTTAAAGGTGCTGTTTTCGGTACCCGGTTTAAAGACTTGGAAAGATAGCAGGCACGCGTAGGGAGGACCCTGAATGGGTACTGAAGGTTACGGAATGTCTGGAATGACAATGTCTCAGTTGATTGAGATAGTATATATAATTTATAGTAACAGGGAGAAGGCTGGAAAGAAGAAAAGTAAAAAAAAAAAAAAAAAGAAAAAAAGAAAAAGAAAGTAAAAAAAAAAGGGAAACGAAAACAAACAAACGTGCAGCAATACTGGCAGCTGCAATAGCCTGGGAAGTCATAAAATCAGAGGACAGGGCTATTAGGCCTCGGGGGGTAGGGAGGCAACTTCCTAGGAGAGCATCAAGGGTCGGAATATCATTGAGAAAAAGATGGGTGTGCTTTTTGTAAAAAGCAGCACTGGAGGACGGAATGCTCACAATTCAGTCGGTGGGGTTTGAAAGAATACTGAAGTATGATGTTAGATATAGACTGTGTGAGACAAGAGGATGAATCGGAATCCTCAGCACAACCCCTGGTAATAGTAAAGTTGGAGAATGAGCAGTACTTGAATTAAAGGATGCTTTCTGGGAATGTCTGTTTACAGAGGACAGTAAACTTTTTTTTTTTATTTTAGTGGGAAAAAGAGGAAAAAGGGAGAATAGTAAACCAACAATTGATATGAACGATCCTTCAGCAGGGATCCACAGGTTCTGTTTGGGCAAGCTTTGCAAGAGAATGCTAATTTACTCTGCCTCCATGGATTAGGTTACTGCAGTCTGTGGAGGGGGGGGCAGCACAGCTTTAACGTGTTAAAAAGCCGGTTAACCAAAGCTCTGGCCCCAGTGGGGAGGTGCAGATAAGTGATGTGTTCTTAGACAAGTATGTGGCCAGAATACTGTCTCTTGTAAAATCTCTTTGACAGGAAGCTCAGCTGGCACAGACCCCGCCTTTGGACTTTGCTGTCCATGGCATTCAACCAGGAAACTGGGTCCTAATTAAAGAGTGGAAGGAAACACCACTGATGGCAAGGTGGCATGGGCCCTACCAAGTACTGTTAACTCTGCAATCAGCAGTCAAGACAGCTGAACCTGGGTGGACTTATCATACCTGAGTCAAGATCTCCAAAGCCCCAGAAACTTGGACTTCTAAGCTGGAGGAAAAGGATGGGAGACTGCGGTTTACTCTTCACAGGAGTGAACCGGAGTAGTGGTCAGTGTGTCAACTTCAGGGGGAGCCCCAGGAGTTGACCCACAGATCATCTACTGAAGTGGTCTGAAAAGACCTCTCTTCTTTTGAATCTCCAGTGATGCGGGGGCTGATGCTAACAGCTGTGCTGTCACTGCTTGCTTTATGCAGAATTGCTTCTGTGTATTTATTTGTCACACCTGGTGTAGAAGGTAACGTGGGAACTGGGAGGTTCTTAGCACCGAAGTTAGAAGGGAAAATGCCAACTTGTTAAACGAAATACAGAAGTGTACTTGGAAAATGTATAACAACAGGAAGAAAGTGGAGGAGGAAAGCAGAGAAAAGAAAAACTCCGATGCAAGCTGCTAGCAGTGGCTGTAGCCCAGGACAATAACAGGGCTGGAGGAGGGTGTTCTCAGGCTCCGAGAGGCAGGCAAGATCCTGGTGGAATGCCAAGGGCCAGAATGCTGTTAGAAAAAGATCAACGTGCCTTTTGCAAAGAGAAGAGGCACTGAAAAAGAGAATGCTTGCAACCAAATCAGCAGTGATTTGAAGGAATAATGGGGCAAACAGCTAACATGATGGTGGTGGGTTCAGACTGAAGGAAACTGAGGGTTATGAACTGGAACCTTCCCCGACAAAGCCGCTGGTTATAATAAGGTTGGGGAATGAGAAAATAAATTTTCTAGTAGATACAGGGGTTACTTATTTAGTATTAAACCCATGTAAAGGTAATTCAAGTAAGCAAACTGAATCAATTATTGGTGCCACAGGGTAAAGAGAAAAGCCAGCCCGTTTTTGGTTTTCTTTAGCCTTTGAAGTTGAGAACGGGCAAAGGGGGTTGCCCCATCAATTCCTGCCAGACTGCCCTGTGTCGCTATTGGAAAAAGGAAGACTTCAAGTTCATATTCTTGAAAATAAAGGTCTGGATGCCCAAGTTCTTATGTTACAGATGGAAGCTGTGCCGCAGGAGGTACTAGAGGGAGTAGAAAACACCGTAATGATTCTGGTTTGGGCCTCAGAAACATCAGGAAGATCTTGAGCAGCGGAACTGGTAACCACCCAGCTGAAGCCAGATGCCAGACTGGTAAGGTGAGAGGCACTTTTTCAGGCTGGCCAGAGGCTTTTCCTTGTTGCACCAATAAAGTAAGAGAGGTATCAAAAATATTACTTGGAGAAATAGCACCAAGGTTTGGGGTGTCTATAGGACTATCTTTAGATATGGGCCCCACATTTCATAGCAGAAAGAACTCAGAATATTTTAACACTAATTTCAGATAACAGAAGCAGAAGTCTGGATGAGGAAAATATTAAATACTCTAGAGCTGATAAAGAATTAATAGAACAAATGAGAGGGCAGATTCCCTCCAAAGGATGGGCACACCTGAGCAATGGCAGAATTAGGGAGAACTGTCAAAGAGCACAATAAGGCACATTGCGGGGCGGACTCTCTGTATACATTTTTAAATCAGAAATGAGTAGGGATAAATTTATATGTTACAATTCGACAAGTGACTCAGCAATGGGAAAGGTAACTGAGTGCAATTAAGAGGAATGCACCAGGGGACGACTGTCAAATTGATTTTTCTGAACTTCCAATAAAAGGGGGATACAGCAATCAAAGTTGGGGAACATACCTCACCATACTAATGTGAAGAAACTGTCAAAACAATTTGTTCTAGTTGACCACAGACATTATTTTTTTTGTGTGTGGACTATTTAATAGTTCATCTAGAGTGTTGTGAGCAACATGCAGGCAATTGCTGTGACTTCCCCTGACGGAGTAAAACAAGTCGGGTTTGTGAAACAGGCCAAGAGTGTAGCCATTAGCATTATATGGATTATAACTCTTGCTTCTTTATTTTCTTTCCTCCCCCTCTATAACAGAGTTAAGTATCGGAGTGGAAAAATTAGTGGGCATACATAGAGTATTGTGAAAGATTTATTTTAACATTGGCCTTATTAAGTATATTAACTAAAAACATTTATTATGTATAAGGAATTAGTAACGTGTCTAGTTCTTGTTTATTTACTCTTGCCTATATTTGGGATAGCAATTTCTAGACCACGCATGCGCTCTGGGCTAGGGGGCGTAGACCTTTGCAGACCCCCATTCTCTTGGCGAAGGCGCAGCGGCTGTAACGCGGTTACAAAAAGACAAATTATCATGGATAGCGAGGTGATTGCTCTGTATGTTTTGGCTGGGATAACACTTGTTGCGGCATTTGTTTTGATGGTTTTTACTTGTTTGTTGTGGCGTTGTGGTGATCATTTTAGAGAATGTTGCGAGTTATATTGTTCTGATGAACAACAACCACCTGCCCCACCCCCTTCCCCAGTATTGGAAACAAACTTATAAACCTAGAATATTTGGTGTTGTTAAGACATGTTTTGATAGTTATATTTGCTTGAGTTTTGATATGTTATGGTTAGAACATTTAATGGTTTTGCAGTTAAATAGTTGGTGTTGTTAATGTAGTAGTTAAACGTCAGAACGGCGTTTCGGGATTGGATCATGGAAAAGAATGGACTGAGCAATATACGAGAAGACACGTGCTAGAACGCAAGATGGAGGACACTCGGTAATGCTCGGCAAACAAGAATGAAGATGGAAGACCATTGGCATTAAAGAATGATGGACTGATAAGAGGACGAAGATGAAGAAAGTGGAAAGTGTGGACTTTTGGAAAGGATTTTTGGGTATATCACAAGATAAGATACTGTTACTTGTAATACATTTTGGATTTTCTTATAAAATGTCGATCGAAGCTTGCATTGTGCATGCGCGATTGCTTCTCTTTTGTTTTTCCTTTCTTTCCCCCTTCCTCTTCTGCCTCTGTCATTCATACCACCACTCACCACATAGAAGGAGCAGCAATGTCGAGCCACAGGGTACTGCCAGATTAGGAGTTCCCTGTCGTTGTGCACAAAACAAACTCCCAGAAACCTAACCTGGCGTCCACGCATGCGCCCAGACCCGGGGTCTGCTCCGCAAGGCCCCCACAGTGACGGTATTGGGCATGCATACCACCGCTGGTGGGAGGTGGACTTCAGCAAATGAGCTCTTGGAATATGCAAAAGATTCTCAAAAGAAACGTAATACATGATAAAAGTGGAAGAAAGGACTACTTTGTGCTTTTTCCCTCTACTTTATTTGGCTTGCTTTTTTTTCGGCCCTTCCTTTTGGACTTCCCTCCAGCTCACCCTCAGCCTTTGCTTCCTTCCCTCTCTTCCTTTCTCTTTTCCTCCCTTTTCACACTGGCGCACTAGTTGTTAGACATTGGTTTTTGGTTTGGTTTTTTTTTGTAGGAAAAAAAAGTAGTAGAATTACAAAAGATGCAAGATCAAATTTGGGAACAAATGATAATTCTAAGACCAAAGGTGGATCAGGAGGAGAAAATCAGGTTAATGATAAACAAACTTTGTAAAGACAAATATTGAAATAAGAAGAGGAGGGATTGAGAGAATAAGAGAGTGTCTTTACAAATAAGTGATAAAACCAGAAGAGGAGTGTGTGGGGTTTTTCTTCTTGTTAGTGATGGAACAAAGAGGAGAGTGTCCTTCATGAAGGAGGGAGTCACAGAATGCAGCCTGCAGGAGAAGATAACAAGACACCTTGACCATTAGGGCTATTAATTAAGTCAACAGCAAGGATGCTCTAAACTTTTGAACTTTGAGAAAGAGTGCGCAGGCTTAATAGGCCTATGAATATTAACTTCTCCGCCCTGGGCGGCATAAAGTTGGAGTTAATGCAACATGCGATGTATGTTGTTAAGGGGGGTACATGTTGAGGGGGAACATGGAATAGGCGGATCGGGAAGTCTGTACCTCCTGAGTACCTCAGCCAGTGGGGAAAGGGAGAGGGTTTCATGCGGCCGGGAAATTAGGATAAAAGGGGGCTGCGTCCTCCAGCAATTTGAGAGACCTCACTGGGACTTGGCAACCCCGGTGAACTCTCCCTTTATTCGAATAAAGTTAAGACTCCTCTGTCTTCTTTGTGAACACTGACCTCTGGCAACGTGATTTTCCGTACAATTGTCAGAAGGCCCCAGAAAAAGATAAAACAGGTATTAAACTGCTAAGACACTTACAAGGTTAGCCTGGTGAAAAAAACGTTTCACAAAGAAGGGATGACATTTGGATTATCAGCTCTAGCTAAAGGTGAGTGACCTTGTGAAACACCTATTGGTATCTTATTCTATTAGTAGTAACTATTTTTAGTTTTTAAAAATTGTGATATAAGACTGATGCTACTTTTGTGATACACTGCATGGATATGGTATACATTATGCACAAGGACACATACAAAGTTCAGCTCTTCCCCCTCCAGTGCTTGCCCAGGCACTTCATGGCAGCCTTTCAATTCGAAGGATGCAAAACTGAAGCACTTACTATAAACCCCCCTGGCTCCAGCTCAGTCTCTTCATAGAACCATAGACTGGTTTGAGCTTGAAGGGGCCTGAAAGGCTATCTAGTTCCAACCCCCTTGCCATGGGCGGGGACACCTTCCACTAGACCAGGTTGCTCAAAGCCACAACGTGAGGTCTCGATCTTTAAACAGGCAAAGTAGTAGGCACTATATTCCCCTTTATGACTGCTAAGATTTCACATCACAAATGTTAGCTGATGACAGCGTTTTGAATAATCTGGGCACCTGGCACCAGCTAATGCCAAAGACGAGACAAAACTGTCTGAATCTACTATTGTCTGGAGACTCTAGCAAGGAGCTAAGATTTTATATACAGACAACTTTTACAGTCCTAAGGTGCCCACAAAACCTTAAGATTTATGCAGGCAGTACTTCTATACATCACTTTAAAATCTAATTGTATAAGAACAACTGAATATCTGTTCACATTTCCAAACTTGTTTTGGTTTACTGTGTGTGGTGGGGGGAGGTGGTGTTCTGTTCCCTCATCTCACCCTGAGCCATAACATTTTCAACGAGAGTGTAATTTAAGAGGCTTTGAAAAAACTCCTAAGGAAATGAAAATTCATACTATTGATGCTTAGAATGCATTTAGTTCGTTTGTCATTAACTTTTCAGTACCACAGTTGCTTGCCTATAAACAGTATTGTAATGATTTACATTTACCACAGCTTCACATCAAGTTGCAGATGTTTGCAGTAACAGCTGCTGTCTGAAAAAAACGAGACACTCTTTACAAATAAAATATATGAGGCTTTGACGATGTGAGGCACCTAGCACTTCTGAAGATAATGAATTCAAGCTAGGAGGAGCTTTCTAGCACCTTTCTACATAGCTGCTCTTCGCAAGTTTTTGACAGAAAGTCTGAATTAGGACTGTGGCTAAAATTATCCTCGGATGAATCAGCTTCTCGTTATTTACAAAGCTCTTCTCAAAGCATCACCCAATTATATAAAAGACAAGAACTCCAAGAAATCTGATTTTTTAAAAGAAGTTTGACTTCAGGTCTTTTTTTAGCCATTTTTCATTCTCAAGAGGAACCTTCTGTGCTGTGCACGGAAGCCCAACTGATGTAGCTACAACACATGGATTCCTGCCCATTTGCTTGGGGTCAGAAACATATAAAACCATCCCTGACAGGAGCTACAGTTTTCTGTCAGATCTAACCTACAGTGACTATGAAAGGTTTCCTGCGTACACTCAAGGGTTTAATGCACGGCTGCTGGCGTTTCAGGATGTTCCCTGTCAGCACCAGTTGCACTTTCTCGCTTTGTCATAATTCTGTCCCCATTTGGCACACAGCCTTTCTGGGAAATTTTCATTGAAATAGTCTTTGTGGATCAGGTCGGAGTTGCTCCATGCACAATGTTCTCAAAACAAAGTCAGATCACCTAACTGGAAACACTTTCTGTTTTTCTAGCCACAGGCATGAATCACATCGCATCTCTGCCTACTGAAACTTGCTGCAGCATGTACCAAAATCACTGATGCCCAGCATTTCTTAACTACCGGAAATACATTAAGCTACCTTTGCCTTAAACCTCCCACAAACAGTAGTCCTAGAAACTAGATAACTTGGCAACAGGATCTTGGTAGAAGGATGAAGGTTGGAACGCAGCCCAAGTAACATATTTGGCTATATCCTGTACTGTCATTTGCCTTCACTCAAAAATCAGAATGTGAAATACAGCAGCCCAGGCCAAAGCAGAGTTATTACCATATGGGACTGTAATGATGAATGGGCTCATGGACCACAGTGTATATTATTCTAAAATCTGTGAGAAACCAGGACAGTTGCTTGGAATTTGTGTGCATTCCAAGGTGTTTCCGAAATGCCATTTTGCATTCACAAAACACAGAAAAGAAATTGACATTCAACCTAACACCCAGTAATATCACGCCAGAGCAAATCCATTCTACAGTACAGACAAGAGCAGAACAGTGTAAAGAAAATATCAACAGATGTTACAAATAATAAAATACATAGTGTCTCCTCCATTGGCAAATGGGATGTTTCAGCATAAAAGACCTTACAGCTCATTTGTTTTCAGACCACTGACTTTTCTAAAATCCTTGAACCATACCCAGAAAAAGAGACAGTCTCTGAAGATATTCAGTCCAATAGCATTTACTATTTTAATCAATACATGTTTATAGGAAGAGTAAAGAGAAATAAATTAAATACTTTATTAATCATCAGCTGTCTATAAGGAGTTTTTCTGGCATTTGTAGAAGAGTGTTAAAGGTGCAGTATTCTGTACCAGTTATCCAGCTCCTTGCTATATCAATTCCACCATGGAGGATGGATGTTTTCAGTGAATACGCCTCTTTCTACAATCTAGACTCTGCTGAAATTAAGTGGGGGGAAAGAGAAAAATCCTTCCCTGTTTTTTTTGGAGGTAAACCTTCATCTAAAGTATTGATATTTGGGTAATAACAGCAAAAAACTGATACTTTTAGTAATTGAGAACAAAGAAACATTAATCAAAGATAGGCCCACTATTTGAATGGTCTGAATTACAATAGGAACATGTGAATGGCACAGAGCTGCTTTAGAACGTGAGTTTTTTCACATTCTGGTTTTTTTTTCCTTTTCTTCAAGAGCTTAGATCAACTAATTTCAGGTTTTTCCACAAACACAAAAAGTAGAATGAGGAATTGTCCACTGAAGGCAGTAACTGTCACTTCAAGTCAGGTTCTTCTACAGATTAGCATCTCCATCATCTCAGGCTCAACGTGACGGGATCTGTCGAAGATTTGACAGGATACTGACTTCAAACCTGACACCTGCAGATATCTCAAGAGTATTTTATTCTGCAAATTCAGGATTTACAGGATACCATACTTGCCGATTGCATTTCATGCCACCAAGCTAGCAGACAAAATTCAAACAAGCTTATTTACAATGAGTTGTTTGATGAAAGCAATTTGGTGCAGACCCGCATTGACCTTCTTGCGATATATCGGAGATTGGTTACTTTGGACAAACTCCATCCAATTTCAGGACAGTTTACCTACTAATTATATCCTGTAAGATTCCTTTCATGAACTGACCAATATATTTGGCACAAAGTAACATTACATTTGAGAAGCTCTGACAAGCTACTTGGGTTATTACAGGGCACTCAGTTTTCATTGAGCCAGTGCTGAGAATGTCTAAGGGAATCCCTCAAAAAACAGTACACATTTTCTTCTTAAAAACCTTAAGCACTGACACCTTTCTGAGCGTCTATCAAATGAGACCCTGGAAGACTGGCTAGTTGGCTAATGCTCAGTGTTTGCAGAAAGTTAATATTTTAAAAATAAACGTCAGATGCCAAATTCCTACGGGGAGGCATTTCTAGTGCAAGGACTTAAAGCAGGAGGGATGAGCAGTGCAGGTGACTCCACAGATCCCTGCAGATGCCCCTGCCACAGTGTTCTCCCTGTGCCCTCATATCACAGCACTTATACCACAGAGAGGCAGTATTTGTGAATTCTTTTCCCTGTCAGCTAAATCCCTTGTACTCTCAGTAGCAACATCTTCCTCCTCTAAAGGGGTAAAATGCGGACAAAGCCTTTGTCCTCTGTCTTACAATTGCATCAAACGGCTTACACAGAGTATCAGATACCATAATTAAATTTGAAAATATTATTGTAAATGCAAGACAATTTCCCTTTTATATAAATTTTAGATAGAAAGCACCATCATTATCAGCAGAGCAGCACATTACAGTTAGTACAGACAGCTAGCACACCTTAAATTTGGGAGGCAAGATAAAGTGCCCTTTCCAATAAAACTTGCAAAGCCAGTTTGCAAGCAACTGTAAAAACTGCTGATAAAATGAGAAGTCATCTATCAATGTTTTTTTAGACTTTATCACGTTTCCTCAGAATATTGTCATACAAGCATGGCATTAAAGTTAACAATGCTTGCACCTACTTCTTCAGCTTTTTCCCGTTACCTTTAACACCTCTTGCTAAAAAATCAGTTTCATAAAACTAAACATGCTTTCGGATAGGGGCGTTCTGTTTACAATCAAGCCTTAATGAAGCTGTGTGGGGAAAAAAACAAAGCCCTTAACAATGTACCGTGTGCGTTGTAACTGATAACGCTGCAGAACATCTGTTGGATGTATCTGGGAAACATGTTTCACAGAAACACAGAACTGTACAGGTCAGCAAAACATCTCTTGCAGACCTTCAGGCCTTTTTATTTTTTTTTTCTGGAGGAAAAATTGCAGTTGTCATCTTTGCAACAATGTTCAAAGTAGTCTTTCTGCATCACCATTCACTGCAGTGTCATAAACAAAAAAAAATTCAAAAACATATATGACTAGATTGGCCAAAAATCACAGAAGATCATTGATAGCAGCAGGGAGATTTTTATGAGGTTTCCTGGCACTCAAGGTGTACTGTTAGGGCTTCCCCTTGCAAAGTAGTGGCTTTGTTAAGCCTACTGAAATTAAAATAAATAGATAACAAATTATTGAAAGTAGATTTATGTTATGCAGATAACCAAACTTTCATCTTTCACTTCCTCTTCTATTTCAACCTGGTACCATTCCTTAGAGAAGGGACCTAGAGGTGTGCCAATACATAGACTGGTTTCTGCTCTTATCTCTCTACATGACATCCTATCAGGAACAGAATGCTGCAGGAGACAGCAATATTCCTGAACTGTGCAGAAGACATCTACTCAGAGAGTACCTCTCTGCCACTCAAACTTGGTTAAAATTTGCTAGGAAAGCATTAACCTGACCCTTTCTTTATTCACCTTTTTTAAGAAAACAAAACAAAACAACTTGTCTTCATTTTACAAAAAAAAAGGAGGGCAAAAATGTTAGAGCAGTAGAAGAATACAAATATACTTCACTACAACATTTTCACTAATTTATTCTTGTAGCTGCCTCCCTGTTCTATGATGAAGAAAGAATGGTGACAGGAGTTCATGGAAAATATCTAACAAGCAATAAATTTTTCTGCTGTGGTTTAATACATTTCTCTATGGTTTGACACAATGTCCTGGGTTTAGCTAAAAACCCACTTCTGTTTAGTGATTTTCACTTTCCAGTTTAGTCTTTTCTAAAACGCTGCACCTTCCGAAGTTAGCAGCACGTTTTTGCAGACAGTGTGTGCTACTGGCAGTGATAACACCTGATGTTTACAGGTGGGATGGGATGCATGTTTACAGGTGGGATGATGGGACTGGGATGCAGAAAGGCTCTTGCTTATACTTATTCCTACAGTGACCAAAGCCACTGCTGGCTCTGGTGTGCCACGCTGGGGGTGCTGGGTCGTAAGAGGGGTCACAAGGAAGTGAAAGGCTGCACCTCCGGGGGGTAATAGACAAGACAGGGGACCAACGAGAGTATTCCATTCCATATACGTCATATTTAGTATAAATTGAGTGATCACGAGAGTTTCGTCCCTTGACTGTAATGGCCAGTGTCCAGAGAGGACTCCATCTGACCTCCTGATTTTGATCAGGATCCTGAGTTCCTGAATCCAGCTCCCTGTATCCAGCTCCCGCCACTGCTGAGCCTGGGGTTTCCCCAGCGCCTCCTGCTCTGCAGCACCAGTGGGGATTTCTATCAGGGGAGGGAGTCGGGTTTGATGTCGTGGTACTGTCTACAGTTGTATATAGTTCTTTACTTTTATCATTTCACTACTATTTCTATTATTGTTTCATTAAAGGTGTTCTAGTTTTTCTTCTCTAACACGTAAGGCTCTCTGCCTCATTCCCCTTCCCTTCCCATTTCGGGGGGTGAAGAGAGGGTTAGAGAGCATCTGTCTGCATTAGTGGCCGGCCCAGCCCTAACCCGCGACACACAAGAGAAGATTTTTCAAAAACTCCCAGTATGGTTTCAAATATAACACCCATTACCATGTCATTTTGCTTTTGAAGACTTTCAATGTACAGGGTTTCCTGATGGCAGGGAATTTTATCATTCCTGCTTTACAAGGAGGAAAACATGGGCACTAGAGATGTAAATGTTTGTAATTTCAGATTTTACAGCAGGAGGTTAGTGGAGATGGGAATACATGCTAAGGAAACTAGTGCAGGCACCCCCTGTAGCTGTAACTCTGAAAGAGAACATGAAATCTATCCTTGTCTCCTCCTCTTACAGTAAAGTTACAGTGTTTTGTGTTCACTAGGATTTTAGAGAGGATAGATAATATGAGCATTTACCACATGATCAAACATATGCTTTTAAACAACGAAAATGAAGCTCAAACCAGTCAAAAGCGCGGGGTACAAGGACAGAAAAAGGAATACCTTCTCCTGTACCTTTTCTTTCCTTTTTTAAAGCACAAACACCATTTCCCTAAGGATATGTTCTTTGCTATATATTCAGATGTCAAACTGAAGGGATTTTAGCACCCGTTGTTACAGTGAAACAGCTAAGCAGGCAATTGGATAAAAAATAAAGCAAGTTGACTTCCCCAAAAGTATCATTCAAAATCTTGATTATACCCTAAAAACAAAGGAAATGCATTCCACTATTTTTCAGATGTAAGTAGCCTAAATAATGATGGTAAAATGAAGTAATTTCAGAACAATTTAAGAAAATACAAAATGTGATTATTTAAATTTTTTTTTGAAAAATTGTAAAATACCCTTCTTCTTTAAGTGGCTGACATAATGGCAGAGAAATGAACATGAATTAGCAACAATTTAGGTAAATGCCAGGAGGTTGAGTTCTGAGTACTCTGAAGTCTTTTTGAAACTGTAAAATTCATTAGAACAGGGCTTGGGCAGAGGCAAAATCATCTTTATGGCTCAGCTCCCTGCTGGGAACAATCATTTAATAAAAGTACAAAAAACACTGCGAAATACATTTCAAAATCAATACGCACACTCTGTCACATAAAAACCTATAACCTTTGCTTACATACATCTATGTATGTGGTTAGGAAAATCAGACACTACAGGCAAGCAACATCCAAATATGTGCAAAGCACCTATTGCGTGTTTCTCTTTGTCTCTTTGTCTTTGACATGTTACACCAGAAAAAAAAAATCACAGGGAAGTAAATTCTTTACAAAATGTCATTCCAAGAATAGATTAAAAATACTAGTAAGAAGGAACAGGCCAAGGATATGGAGGAGACGACTGTGCTGTACTTTTATGCCATTGCTCAGTACTCAGTACATTAACACTCCTCAAGAATTTGGGAAACTGAAGTCCAGCTGTCTCCTGAAGAGATCTGCAGCTTCTCAGCCAAAATGTATTCTCGAGTATGTGATGCTCTGTCTGGCTCATGAAGAGACCTTTTCAGTTTTCATCTTAACCGAAGGTTCCCGTGACCAGATGGTTGTACACGATCTGATTGTTGCACATAGATGCTGCGCACGCAAGGGAAGCCTGTTGGGCTTTTCCTCTGCCCCTCAGGCTAGACTATCACTCATGCCTTCTCCTGTCTATCTAGCAGGCCGTGCAAGTGTTTTGTTCAAGGCAGAAGGGCTACCCAGCATGAGAAAAGGAAAGGAGGTCCCATCTCAGACCACTAAAGCCTGGGTAGTTTGGAAACTCTTGCAAGTAGCAAGTCTGAAGCTGTTTTGAGCCAAGCTGCCAGCAGAGTGGCAGTGAATCCAGCATTTCTTCTTCTTGGAAGAGTATGCAAATCACTAAGATGCAAAGTGAAAAGAACTTTGCTCACACCCTTGTCACATCTGTGCTGCCTTTTTACTTTCCAAAGAGAAGTGGGGGTGGACACAACATATTTAATGCCCTGGCAGCTGATTTCAGCTTATGGCTAGTTTTTGTTTTGTTTAGGTTTTCTCTTTCTTTTAATTGCAAGTTAGTCAAGGCAGCTCCAGAATCATGTACAATTAGATTGTGATAATACAGAGTCTTTAGTAATGTGAAAAAATCACAGTCACATGTCTGCAGTAACACGTACTTGTGAAAAACAGAAAAAATTACACTGCGAGTGTATACTATGAGTAGGAGTTTGAGAATTGTTATTTTTTAGTTTGGTACAGGATACAATCATTCTAGGCTACTTTTTTCAGACAGCTTAAGAGCTTTTTTAAAAAAAAAAAACCAACAAACAAACAAAGCCACAAAAGCAAACAACCCTTTTTCTTCCCCAAAAAACAACTTTGACACTAAAAAGAACACTTTCCCTGTTCAAAATGACTCCCTTTCCCTCCACCAGTGCTTAATGAAAATATTTGGACTCCAACATAACACAGAAACTTGATTTTATTTTACTTTAGATTATTCATTGTCAGGAAAACAATAAATGATACAGAAATGAAGAAGAATAGAGAAAAAAAATTGAGAACTCGAGTTTGCTAGATTTCAAATGTCTTTGGCTGTTTTGGATTAATTCTTAAAAGCCCGTTCTTAAAAATAAGGGTACATTTCGCTGTAGGAATGAATCTACTGAATGTTGATAGGTGTAGAAGTAAGCACTGCTGTTATGCTGCATCAAACACTGTTGAAGATATGCCTAAAGAATACATCCTAAAACATTCCATATTTCACCATGATTATAGAGCAGGATGTTCTCGACATAAAAGAAAAAACTCAGGAGATATTACAGATGTTAAGCAAACTATTTTTTTTCTTTTCCCTCTTTCCTTTTAGGAGTACTCCTTAGCAAGAGGCTGCAAGAGAGTGTAAGATCCGCAATAGGAAAAACAGATGAGGAAGAAATTAATTAGCTGCAGGAACAGAAGAAATATTTAAAGTTTGAGTTGCCCCCCACAAGTTCTGTAGCAAATGCCTGTAGAAATAACAGCCACATAGAAAGCACTGGAAGCGACCTTGAAAGACCCAGTTCCCTGCAGCTACTGAAACCAAGAGTACCACAATTATTCCTGCCATCTGTATCTGCTGTACTCCTGAAGTGATTTGATTATGGGTAGTTAAGGAGTATACTAGAATGTCTAATTATCCTGATAGTAAAAAAGAGCTTCCTATGTCTAAACTACAGTTTCTTTACTGATACTAATGATTACAGCTTATATGTATCAGTCATGGCTAGGCTTCACAAACAAAGATATGGGAAGGGCTCTACCCACACTTGCTACAAGCACGCTAATGGCTAAAAAGGCCGATGCGGGATAGGCAAGTCCGGTTGCAAAAGGCACAGCGGAAAGTCTCCTTACGTGGTATTGGCGAGGCACGGTTCTTTCTGCGTTGTCTTTTCTCCTCGAGACTAATTCTACATGCGTTCTCAAAGGAGGCAGCAGCATGTTGCTGTACAAGACTGTCATCTCCGGGGTCAGTCTCGAGCGACCAGTGTCCTGAACCGCCTGCATGCAGGGTTGGGTCTGCGGCTTCCAGTGCACCTTATCACCTGCCATTTCGTCCCTCGCCTGTCACTACAGGACTTTACAAACGTGGGTGTAACCTTCAAGCCTGCGCAATGGATTTTTCAGGTGAGGCTCAGCGTGCGCAGGACTGGCCCCACCCTTTACTCCTAGGCTTCATCTGCCAGGGCCTAGCGAGCTTGGACGGTGACAGCAAAGTCCTAAGGACGTAGGTTTAGTTAGAGTAGCCTTCTCTTAGATGAATGGCCTTACTGGGCTAAAGGAGCTCCATCTGCCCAGGTTTGGAGTTAGAGTTGTCCTTCTCCTGGGAGGGCTGTCGGGAGGCTAGTGAGCCCATCCTACCTGTGGACACACTTAGTCTGACCCTTCAGTTGAGACCTGTCTGGCATGGGAGACCCTATCAGAGGCATATGCCACCGCCAGCATAGGTCGCAACCTCGTAAGGCCACGCAAGCTTCTCCCCCGCAACAAGGGGGTGTCCGTGGAGAAAAACTTATATCTAGTTAACACAGAAAAGAACATTTCCTTCTAATTCACAGCTTCTTTTACAAATGTGAAGATCTTTACCAGGTCCTTCCTTTGCGACATTTTTTTCTCTCACTTGACAAGCCCAGTTCTTCCTTTTTCTTCCCCCACAGAGCTTATATATTTTAGATTTTAGTGTAGATCTTTCTCTGAGTAAGAGTACAGGAAATTGGCTGGATTAGAAATGGCAATGTGAAAGCACAGAAACACTCACACACAGTGCTAGCTCATGTTGGAATTCCAATATTCTTGGATGTAAATAGATGAAAGTCTTGACTATGCCTCTGCAGGAAGCAGCTTAAAGTCTGGTTTTCCCTTAAATGTTAAATTAAATGACACCTTTCAAGCAGAAACAGTCAGATTTTCCCCCCTGGGTGGGGGGGTGGGGGACAGTGGGAGAAGCCCAAAAGCGAGTGATTGGGTTCTTCACATTTGGAAGCATACAGAACAGTGAAAAAGCACAACAGGATTTTCATTACATCTCTGTGTCTTCTGAGGTGTACGTATTGAAATGTTTTGCATATTTCTTTTCTTCTATGAATCAAGATTTAGTATAGCAATCATGAAAATTTAATATTGACTATCTTAGTTATTCAGACACTTAATTGGAACAAAGAATGGTACAATAAAAAGTAATGAAAATATATTATCTGATTGTGCAAAGTTTGTTTTGTAAAACATGCTTTTCTGCAAATGCAAATACAAACTGGAAATACAAATAAAAATGAAAATTACAGATACATCTAAGTAATTTAATAATCCATGCTGTATGTGCAGAAAATCTATTTCTGAGAGGTACCAGAATGTTATAATGGATTGGTTGGTTAAAATCAATACCTGACCAGAACATGTGCTCGTAGACAACACAAAATGGGCTGTACTATAATAAAAGTAGTGGTTTGACATAACGCATGATGCAAACAATTCATGTACAGTTTGTGAATCATGACCAATTTTCATAAGGACTGTTCTCTTTCTGATTGCATCAAAATTAGTCAGCATGGGAGGCAGGTTCTCTGTCCTGTACCGTCCGTCACAAGATAGTGGCAGGTATCTGCTTGAGAGGCTTCATAAAACCTTTGAAACTAGTGCAGGTAAGCATCAATCTAATCTCAAACGATTTATATGTGACACACGGTCTTTGTGGGCTGTTTCCAAATTGCAGGGCACATGACCTTCTTGGCACACTTCGCAGCCATCCTGGGATGCTCACAGTGGTCACAGCCCACCCAAGGGATGTGCAGTTCTCGTGTCCTGCACAGGCTCCTCACCCTCACACCCCGACTGAAGTACACTGAGGATTTCTCCCTGCCCATCACTTGGGCTTTCTGCTGGCAAGACCGGGATCGCCACGGACTCTACGAAGACCACCACCCCCCCGCGGCACTAATACAGACACTGTATCTTAAAAATACTTATTTTCTTCCAGAATCTGGAAAGGATGTCTGAGAAACAATCAGAAGTGTGGCACTGCATTGCAATGGCAGGACACCGTAATTTTAGATTTCCTGCTAATTTAACTCCTAATAGCATGGTAGCGCTCAAATACTTGTCCAGGCTTAGGGAGTTTATCAGTCCAGTGGAAACACAAGCTGCAAAGAATTAGTTTTTCTCCTTTCTTCCCTCTAATTGAGTAAGGAACTATAGAAAGGTTAAAAAAAATCAAAGTTTATTTATTGATGTATGCACTCATCTATTACTTTCAAAATACAGAATTTCTTTAAAATCTCAATTGTTAGCAAGTATTCCCTCTACTCTCAATAGTGCATAGAGAGAACTATGAAGCAAAAAGAATGGCAAATGCAGGAACAGGGACATTTAATCCATGAGCTCATAGCGCACAGCAGGTCACTCTCTAGAACATTACAAATCTTAAAAAAAATTCACAGTTTAGTACATTAAATCATCTGTCCCCAAATTTGCAGGAAAGCTTTTGGTCTTAAAAGAAATAATGCAATTACCAGAGATTCTGAACAAAACCTGGATGCTCAGACAAAGACAGTCAAAAGTCCATGTTTACCAAGCATCGTCAGAGGTACCATGCCTGCACTGCTTTAAGCATGAAAAGACCTCTGACAGTCCTATACATTGGTATAGGACAGCTACTGAGTTCTTAAAGGCATATACTGTTTCTTTGTTAATGCTATGCCTTTATACTCATTTCATGTGCTTAAGTATGGTATGAATATTTTTTTCAAGGAAAAAAAAATTGAGCATGCATTCAAAAGTACAGTTTCATGTCTAAGGGAAAAAAAAGAGGCTGCTCATCTATATCTTGCTTTTGTTAAAAGACTGATAACCCTAGCAACTGTAAGGTAATGGTATCTCTTGATGCAAGTGGAGCAATTTATCAGCCATGGTAACACCTGAAGATAGTCACAAGTAGAATTTATTCATCAATTAAGTAATAGCTCATTCACCACAGAACTTAAGAATTTACCAGGTTTCTTGCTTTTCAATTTTTTTCTCCCTAATACACAAATTTGTAGACTCAAAAGACATTTTAAGAAGGTATTTAAGAGATCTAAATAGTATTCTAAACAGTATTCATTGATTATACACAAAATATATGCTACTGCAGTACACAGGGACTAGATCCCCCTACATAAATGCTCATAAGAGCATTGGTAAATGTAGTCTTTCACGTACCCTCTGCAGAAGGCCCTCTTGCAGGCTGGCTGTTTTGGATGACTGCTGGTGTGGTAGCAGATGTATTATTGTAACTGGCAATCATGAGCCGAGCACTGACTACACACTGCTCTCTCCAGCCTCCTGGGTGATGTATGCCAAGTTTATTCATATAGGATGCAAACCAAAGTTGGAAAATGTTGGGAAGGAAAACGACAGCTTGCAGTATCTGAATTGGTTATGCTATTTCAATTGGCTTCAAGAAATATTTCTTACAATACACTCCTCTTCCGGCTGTTATTAAGATGGTGTACTCAAAGCCCCTGACAAAGCATTATTTTAAAACAAAGAATTTATGGTTATTGGTGCTACCTTTTAGTTTGATACTGTACCTACAGTCTAAGGATTCTGTACTTCATTATTAAACGCAAATATCCAATTAGTAACTTATTTAAATAATTATATCTCTCAGTTTTAATACTGGCAATAAATAGTTTATGAATAATCTGTTGGAAGTGTGGATATAACCTATAGGATACAAATCAGTAATTTGAATTTCTTGTCTCCTAAACAATTATATTTAGAGTCACATTTTATAAAATAAAACATAAAACAAGAATTGTTTTACATGGCTCTAGCTAAAAATAAGCACAAAATGGATTGTTCTGACTACTTTATATTTGCACTGCCAGGGTCGTCATTTCATCTCTCTAGTCCACCAGAGAGGAACACTAATTTCTATCTAAGGAAAATCAATTTCCTGCTAGTAAGGGGTTTTGTCTGACAATCTGCACTTCTGTATTCCTATATATTCAAAACTGCTAGACCTAAGGTATTATAGTTGAAGCTTTTCTGTCTCACAAAAACTTAGGGCCAGCCCTCATTCTCCCCACAAAAGGCAATGAAATGATCCCAAAACAGTATGAACTGTCAAACAGTTTGATTTTGATCAAAAATAACTGTAGAGCTTCCTAAAGTCATACAGTTCTACAGGGTGGGGTAGGCTGACCCATAGCTGCTTTTGACACTGGATTTCCAACACACTCTTAGAACTTCTTTACTTCTTCTAGTTTTATTACACAAGACTGCAAATTTTGCCAATGGTAATTTCATTCTCACGTATTAATACATGCCCCTTTTGCCAGCACAGGTTATTTCCACTTGGCTCTGGAAAAGATGTCACAGTCAGGGGTCGTTATTTTTATTAAACAATTTTGCACTACATGTATGTAGTTCATTGTAGGAAAAAAAAAAACCACAACAAACCAGGTGTGGTAAAGTGTGATCTGTGTCATGTAGGTGGCTGTCATAGATGTCATGTCCTTTTTTTTGGGAGATGTCCGTACAAGGTGACAGCTACCCAGGATTGCTCACCCAGAGCCAGTCCATTCATTTCAAAGGTCCTGGAACAGAGGAATCTAGTCCCACACTCCCACACAGTTCTGCAAAGAGAGAAGATACCCCTACAACACTAGAGGACCACCTGCATCCACTAGCAAGTGTTAGAAAAGGACTTTTCCCCTTCAAAGCCCTTAACTGGGGGAGGCTGTAACAGGTTTTTTTTCCCCTCTCACTACATTACTGGGACAGGGTGGTGAGATCAAAGGCTGGTTCTGAAACCTGTTGCAGCTAGCACGGCAAGCTGGCGTATCACATCTTGTAGCGTATTTCACAGACAGGCACCTGATCAGCAGCAGCAGTCAGGGAAAAAAAATCAGCGAAATGGACTAGTAAAATCTGAGCTTTCAGGAAAGGACATGGAGATGTGCATCTGTGCAAACAAAGCCTCTTTACTCCAGCTATATCTTAGGAAGGAGCCATGCATCCATAAGCCAGAGACTGCTAATGTCTGCAATATTTAACCTTTCTGCACAGGTTATAAATAGCAGCTGTGCTTTTACACTCCATATTTGCATTTGCTTGGAGACAGAATCAATATACCAGACTGTAAACTACAAAGTTATTTTTATTTACATAAGTATTTTTACTTATCCATGTGTTCCACTCTCCTCTCACTCCATCCACTTCTACTATTCTGCTTTTCCTCTATGTCATCTTCATTCTTTTGTAAGCTTTTTTTCCTGGTATCTTCATTAGGTTATATATAAAAATAGTGGCTACTGGATATATTAATTGTACCCTGATGAACACACTCATGCCAGTCTGTCTCCAATCCGTGTATCTGATTCTGCAAACCTTTTCCCATCTGAGAGATCCCCTGAAATAAACTCGATCCTGTAAAGCACTTGAGTGCGTGAAGTCAATAGAACCATTCACTGCTTGGAGGCAGCCATAAGCCTTAAGTGCTCTGTTACTGTGGAGGCCCGAGAAAGAAAGGACTATTCATGCCAGTACCTGCTTTTTAAATTGGTCCTGCACTGAAAAACCTATTATTGTTACATTTACAGAGTGACTGTTCTTATGGAAATTATGGAGTGAATTCAGCATCCATTTTAATTCACTTTCAGAAGCTTGATATAAGGGAACAGCAGATGGCTGTGTCTGTCTGCAGTCCTGAGCACTTACCAAGCACACAAGACATAAGAACACAGACAAGAATAAGAAAAGATGAAATTTTAGAACTTTCATTGATACTCTCACAATGCCTAGGTATTAATGACAGGCAGTAAGGTAAACCGAAACCAGTTCCCAGGACTGATGTAGTACTACTACTACAGAATAACTAGGGTCTTTTAATCCTAGTTATAAAATGCATACAGAAATCTGTATAATGGTGAGTTAAGTTTCCACAGCAGACTATTTCTTCATACTGGTGCACTGTTTCCATTGAACGTGGATGAGACTGCCATCAAACAAAAATGCCAATTACAAATTACATTCCAATAAACAGGAGGGGAGATCTCAACTACTGTAGCTTTCTTTCACTCTTACCAGAATTCTTTTATTGCACACATAAACCAAAATTGAAGTACCTTATCTACAAGTAAACTCACTTTCCCTGCTGCTTTTTTTTTTCAATAAATAGTGAGAAAAACTTTGTGTCGTGAGTAGAAATTTGGTAACATCTGCTCTCCAAATACGACACAGCAAATACGTGACCCGTTCAATCTTTGAGCCTCCAAATACACCATTAAAGGGTAACTCTCTGTCCCTGCAAGTATATGCTCTTCAGCAGAAGAGAATAAAAATGACTGCATGTTCTAATTTTCTAAGGCATCCTCAAGGCTAAAACTGTAGATCTTTTTAAGGCCTGAGAGGTAAGTCATTGGAGTCCCTTGTTTATTGATTAAGAAATAAATGGAATTGTTAACTTGTTAGGCAAAATATCATGAGGAGAAGCAGTCTCATGGAATATCAGGAAATCAATTTCATGTTAAATCTAATTTCTTTTCTCACAATTTTATGAAGAGGAAGATGTCAAGGTCTAGATCAAACTGTCTGATGACAACATGAGGAATTACAAACTTCAGAGCTCTAATTCATAAAATCATACAATGGTTTAGGTTTGAAGTGATCTTAAAGATTAAAGATCATCTAGTTGCAACCCTGCGCCATGGGCAGGGACACCAAGTCACTTTAAAGATGGTTGGAGTTTTGCTGCTGACCGGAACAGGAGCAGAATTGAGAATCTGAGATTGCAGAACACTTTAAATGTGAAGATTGCAATTATCTTTCATAATTATTGTTAACACAAGGACACAGGGTGGTAGTGTTTGCTACATTTTTCCTTTCGTAGAAAGCTTTATTACAGATAAGCATAGAAAACCTAGATTTTGACTTTTTTTTTAATAAATTAAAAAACCCAAACCACAATTTATCCCATTCAGTAGGAGGTATCCTAATTAATTATTAGCTAAATTGAGAAGTCTTCTAAATGTATCCAGTATTACCTAAAGCTTGACTGTCAGAGATATCAAAAAGTAATTTGATTTCTATTGTTGCTTTTGCAAGAAGTCATGAACTGATCCTTTGCACTATACAATATCCAAGCAGTTCAGACATTTTTAAGAGGAATCCTCAAGTCCTTTATAAATTGAAATCTAAGACAGTATAACATAACTTCATTCATTCCACATATCGGTCTCATTCTCAAAAAAAAATCACATTTAATGGTATTACTAACCAACAAGGTCAGTCTGCATACATTTTAGTAAAAGCTACCGTATAGTCTAGTAAATTTTAGACTAAGTATCAAACAGGAGATTTAAAGCCACTGGTGTGGGTAATCCCTATCCACACTGAATAAAAGTACTTTTAAGCATCCTGAAACTGTAATTCCCAATAGAAAAAAAAAAAAGTTTTAGTCATTAGATGAAATGTTTACATTTTAATGAATCTTCTCTAAGATCACTCAACCCTTCTTCTGCCTACACCAATATGCAAATTGTTTCTTCCACCAAAGAAATGAAATAGCTTTGGGTTTGAAAATGCCTGAGTGCTGTTAGAAAAAGCAGTAGTGCTATCAGAAGTATGTTTTCAGCACAAAGTGCAGAAAATATAAATCAGTCAAACCTTCTGATTTGAATTTCTCAACTTGAAGATTCCATACATTAGACAGAATTAACTACTTATGCTCAATTAGAGTATGTGGATACTTCTCTTAGAGAAGTGCTTACATTCAAATGCCAGAGAGCTTTATGTAGCAGAGCATCAATTATTGCCCAAAACGTGATTCTTTTGAGATTCACACTACCATCTCCAAGATGGATAGACAGATTTAAGATATTAGTGCTGTCTAGGACAGGGTGAGAGGTGCCACTGAAGTGTCTCCTCTTTTGCTGTCTCAAGGGGTGGTGGTACCACCCCCAGGGTAAGGCAGAACCACCTCAGGGCTGCCCTAGCCCAGGGGTCCGACAGCGTTACTCAAACCTCAGATTACAGAAAACAGCCAGAGGCTGCCCAGGCCAAACCTCAGACCCAACACAGGCTACCACAGCTATTTTCACAGAATTGTTGAGGTTGGAAAAGACCTCTGAGATTATCAAGTCCATTTTGCCCTTACAATAATCATAATACTACCCTCTCATCTATTCTAAGTGCCGCACTGTCCTTCCAATTTCCATTTTCCTATTGTTTCAACCAAGTCCTCAGATCTGAAGTTATTACTTTTATATATCATACTATTATACTCCACACTTGCAGAACAAAATAGAACACTATCTTCTATAATCTCCAGATATAAAATGTAAATTGCATCGTCACAGAAGTCTTCTGCATGGAGACTACCATCACACTCAAGTCTTCTCAAGATGAAAAATTCTAGTTGTTGTCTCTTTTTCCTTAGGCCCTATTTTATGAACAGCTGATCATGTTGTTTTCCTTGGCTTCCTGTTCATTGCTTCAACTCTCCCTGTAATTCACAATTCAAAAAGGAATTTAGTTCAGTCAACTGTAGACTCTGGGATGCAGATATTTGTTCCACAGCTACCAGTGTGTACTCATGAGCAACGTTTCATGTGAACAAGGTATGACAGGGGGTTTTGTTTGGGTTTTTTCAGGGGGATATGTACTGTTTTGTTGGGTTTTTTTTTGGTTGAGGGGTTGTTTTTAAAATATAAGTGCTCTTTGTTGTATATATTTAAATATTCTTAAACTTTATTATTTTAGATGCTGGTAGAGGTTTTCCATTAAATTACCTGAATCTATTCTACTGTGAAATTGTACTGTTTTCTAACTTCACAACATAACTGAGAATCCAGACCAAGAGCATCACGAGGCTTTTTTCTTCCAAGTACCATTTTTGTTCAGAATTTCTAAGATTGTTTATTCCTTGGAGTACGGGGACACACTTTGCTAGAGAAGAGGTAAAAATATAGGAACTCAAAACATATTGATCATAAAATAAATTACCCACAATAAAGATCAACTTGTTTCCAAAGAATTTTACAGGTACTACTTCCTCCTTTCATTTATGAAATACTGCCTTTTGGAGTTAAGCATGTGAACTATTAAAATAACGCACTACAATATCATGTAAGATTGAAATCATATGAATTCATTTTAAGAAAGCAATGTATAATTGCTTATATTAAAATGCTTGCCAGAATATTTTATTAATAGCCAAAACTAGTTTCCAGAGGTAAGGTAACAGTGATTGTGAGCTTCCACATTTAGTTTCGAAAACTTTTCTCACTTAAGTTAATAGATGAAATAATCACAGGAGACAGCAGGTGAAGAATCAGAGAATTAGACCCTTTTTGTTGTTTGTTTGTTTTCCTATGACTCTCTTTCCAGCTGAGCTTCCACCTTGGCTAAGTTTCCAGTTTCTACAGTATACATGGATTGATTAGCACAGAAGTGGATTATGTTCTTTTAATGCACAGCTTCCTGTGTGTGCACTACCTTCACAAGTTCCCCACTGTACATAAACTGGGCATGAGTAGAAAATTGTTCCTGATGCTAAGAAGCCTCTCACACACTCGCTACATGAAGAACACATGGTGAAGCTGTGTAAAATGGCCATTAATAACAACATAAATTCCCAAGCTTACTTTAAATTCCCTCTACAGCTTGCGGCTCTGTGTTGGTCTGCAGACAAGTTCCTGTAGACCTACTCAGTTGCTCAAGAGGGGTTTGATACCTCATATATATTCTGAAGCAGTTTGTAGGCTTTTAAGGAAAACTGTCGCATAGTCCTGGCAAGATCCATCCTGTCTTCAGCTAACTCGTTCCTATGCACATTATGCAAGCTTGCTGTGAGACAAAAAACCACAACCCTTCTGAGTGTTCTTGACTGAGCAGGGAAACACAAGACAAAAGTAAAATTGTTAGCAGATAAGGTGCATAAAAGAGGAAAAAGGAGACTAGTACTATTAGAGAGAAGAGTAGAAACAGAACTCTTTCATAGCTTCAGATGTTCTAATTTACTCTCCATGGAAAACAAAATAACGTGAGCTACTTCGGTTTTGAGAAATAGTACTTAGTCCTCTGTGCTTGAAGGAATATAGTTAGTAAATCAATAATTATCGCCATCCTAGAAGTCTGCTCAAATCTCAGATGATCTATGGGAAAATTTTGTTTTGCTGTGGGCAGGCCATGTCTGTGGAAGCTGTGAGAGGAAACACTACCATTAACTGCTGTGAGTTTTGAGAAAACCATTTTTTTTGTAGGCAAGTATGAATCCTGGTTCTTTCTGAACTGGGTAATTTGCTCAAGGAAGAACAGAAGTCAACAAGATGGTCCCAAACATCACAACTGTACTTGCCTTTGCTCAGTGAGGGAAGAATATAATTAACAAGATAGTGTAAAAAAAGACTATAAAATCCTGAAGCCAAATCTTCAAGAAAATTATGTCCTTCCCAGCTCTCACACAATTCAGTCATATTTTCAAAATGGATTTGTACTCATCTTTCATGTAAAAGATTTATGAAAGGAAAAAAATCTCAAAACTATTACACTGCCAGGATAATCCCAATTGTACCATAAACAATGAACAGAATGATGGTTTCTATTACATAATTGGTCAAAAGGGAAAAAATATCTTGTATGCAAAAGATCTTGCCCACCGCACCCAACACGTGGCCTTATTGACAATACTGCCATCAGCTGCCTGCCCAGCAGCCTCAAGCCAGGTCCCTGATGTGTCTCCCACCTCCTCCCACCAGAATGGTGCTCTCTACTTGCAGAGCAGCAATGGGGAAAATGCCTGACAGCCAAGAACAGGCACTGGACTCGGACAGTTGTGCAAGGTAATTCCATTACAAAGGGTTCTCCCGGATATTTACAGTGCTTGCTATTATCCTCTGACACTAGAATACTATATGCTTAAATAATACTATAATCCTATAATAACTGTCTTAAATAGAGAACTTTCATGTTAGAAGGAATACTGAGCAAATCATGCTCTTGTTCATATGTTGCTGTTCTCTCCCTCAAAGAAACATACTCTATTTCCAAGCTCTTAATAGCTGGCTTACAATAGCTAGTGAACTAGACAAGGCACAATCATAATATACTAAATACATACAAGTTTATATGCATGTATGAAAGCTATATGCATGAAGGACCCAGCACGATGACTACAGGTGCTAAAATAAGTGCCCTCTCCCCCCAAACCCCAACACACCACACAAACGATGTTTTGCAATCATACTCCAAATTCATCTTCAGTAGTTCTCCAACTCCCTGCAGAGTGTTTTCACGAGCATTCACAAACCTGTGCCGCCACTTGACAACCAACTGTATTATTTGTAAGAGTCTCCTGTCAACGTGATGGAAGACACCTTTTATAAGACAACTTATGACAGAAACGTGTTTACCTCCTAATTATGTTCTCCTGAGTTTAGAGCTCCTAAAAATCCTAAAATGTCACATCATCCAGCTTTAGGCTGCCATCTTGATGGCGAGCAAAGAGGCATTAATCCTCTTCCAAAATTTGTCCTAGGCAGGAAAGGTCAGCCAAAGCCTGAACTAGAACAAAGCTCTGTTGCAGCTGGAAGTGGAAAAAGAGCAAAGGTTAAAAACGGCAGAAGAGGAGGAGAACTCTCTTCTATAGATGGTCACTTTGTAGACAATAAAAATAAGTGTGCTAATATAAAGACTCTTCAACGAGTCTGAAAGAAGTCCAGATCTGACTTTAGGCAATGCTGGACTCCCAAAATTTGCTCCATACATGGAAACTGTAAGTTTGCAGTTCTAGCCATTCCCTCCCTCTCTGATTCTTGAGCTGACAGGGACATTTCCTAAACAGTCTCAATCAAAATATTTAGTTTCTCAGAACTAGCAAAGTATCTGGGCTCTCTGGAGAAATTCTTATTAAAGTTTTGTTGTGCCATGTAGGAGTAGAGATCATTAACCTGGTTGAATCATATCAAATTACTCGCAAAACTCCTTTGATACAAGACATTGTACACAAGAGAAAACTTCAAAACCCATGTGAATTAAGAATAGAGAATACAAGACTTTGCAGACAACAAAGCCTATTTTTTTTTGTTTTAAAAAAGGCATAACATGCCATTCTGCTATGAAGTTTTAATCTCATCATTTATTTTCCACCAACATGAATAAAACAACCAACCACCTGCTGCCTGACACTTGTATATTGCTCTGAACATATGTTTTAAAGAAATGCACATCAAGAGAGCACCACTGTACTACACAACACATTTATTTTCCTTACTGTGGTTTACAAGTCCATTTGGTGTATTTATCATATAAGATAAGTCTTTTGCAAAGACTTCCCAACAGATTTATTGGAAATCTTTCACGAGGTTTTACACCAGTCCCAACAAAGGCCTAGTATTTACTGGTGCTTTGTGACATTTTACCTTGTTTATGTCGAAGGCTTGGGACAGGAAAAAAAAAAATTCCCCTTTTTAAACTTTCTGCATGCTTCCGGGTTGTTCTGGGGAAAGGAAAGGGGTGTCTGGGTCAGGCAATTGTACTATCACACTACCACTGTTCCCTGTCCTTTCACACCAAGAGAAAGGAGCCAGTTATAAGGAGGAAGCTTCCAGCTGTAGCTCATGGCATTCCCAGTGACCAGAAGCAGTAATGCTTTAGTTTCCTAGAAGATGTTCATTGCAGAGAAAAACTTAAAAAAAAAAACACGAAAGAGATTCAGTAGAAACATTGTAATCCTACCACAGCCAGGAACTTTATTTTATGCTTCAAATTGTCAGTCATTATTGGGTTATTTTTCATTTTAACCCTACCCGTTCTTTGTAATTTTTTGTCATTCTCATGTAGAATCAGAGGCCATGCTGTGCAAACATAAACATGTACCAAATAAAAAATGTACAGTGCATGAATATGGATTGTATCTTCAAGAAATAAATTGAAAAGATGTGTGAATGTTTGCATTAGCAAATCTTCACCATCATGGCTTGGTTGCTCACAACTTCCAAGGCAAGCTGCTTTAAACTGGGCCAAGGCATTTCCATGGAAATCTGACATTAGGAAGGTGTTTGTACTGCCCTAGGTGCCTTTCTCAAGCCTTCTCTAGGCGCTGCTGTAAAACAATTCAGCAATCCTGTAGTTAATATTATAGGAATATTTACAGGACAAATGAGAGGCAGCATCTTTCAGCTACTGGAGAGAAACAGCTACAGCTGAATAATTACATTGAGCTTTCCATTTAGCCAAAGTCTCTGTGTAACCACCCCAGCTATTTACTATTCTAGTTTTAACCCATTTTCTCTGCATCTAAGTACTCAAGTAACTTCTAATAAAAGCTAATCTCTATGAAAAACTAAACCCAATGAACAAATGATGTCTCATCAGGCATACACACTTATTTTAAAAGGAGTAATTATTAGATCATAGGAAAAAGGAAAGACAATGCAAACTATTAAAATGCTACCGATTAAGAGTTGAGTTCAACTTAATTGTGCATTCAGCTACGTACAGGTTGATATGTACCTATATCCTGTTTTACTCTTTGACAATGTAATGATTAGCCTTGCTATCCTTCTAAATGACTTCCGTTCACTTAGACTAATATCAAATAATATTTATTCTTGCTACCAGCAACAGATGATAAAACATTGACAGTGGCACTGAGTGCACTCTCAGCAAGTTTGCTGACGACACCAAGCTGTGTGGGGCAGCTGACACCCTGGAGGGTAGGGATGCCATCCAGAGGGACCTTGACAGGCTGGAGAGGTGGGCCCAGGCAAACCTCATGAAGTTCAACAAGACCAAGTGCAAGGTCCTCCATGTGGGGGGGGGGCAATCCCAAGCACCAATATAGGCTGAGCAGTGTGACTGGCTTGAGAGCAGCCCTGAAGAAAAGGACTTGGGGATACTGGTGGAAGAGAAGCTCAACATGAGCCATCAGTGTGCACTTGCAGCCCAGAAAGCCAATCGTATCCTGGGCTGCATCAAGAGGTGTGTGGCCAGCAGTGAAGAGGGGTCCCTTCGGAGAGCCGGCCAAGTTAACGATCATCACACCAATATGGCTACAGATCGTCCTCCCTTTATTGCTCCGGACAGCTCAATATATACAGTTCAGCAGTGTCCCCGCGCCTGCCCCTTAACAGAGTTGGTCAGTTACAGGTTTACACGCGCCAGCGTTTTATTGGGTAGTGCCATGCCACTATGCAAGCGGCTATCACCCCTCCTTCTCCCCCCGGGGCCAGCACCTCCCGCCAAGCATCTCGCAAAGCTCTCACAAAACAGATAAAACCTCCTCCTCCCTGTGTTCCAAGGCAGCTTCAAGGACAGAGCCTCTGTTTAGGCCTACGCTGGGTTGTCCACACTTTTAAAGTTATACCGCACCTCTACTCCACAAGAAATTCCTCTACATATCCCCCTTTTTCTTTTTGGACAACCCAGGCTTCATCCGCTAGCTTGCTTATAATTTTCTTGATTATACTTATCAAACAACTAAACATAACTAAGCCTATAACAATTAAAACTGCAATAACCAAAAATGCCTTAACTAAACTCTTAATTCATCCTGTCGAAGTTCTCACACCCATCACCCTAAATCATACTTTGATCCTTAATCACACACTTCTAACAAAGCAAAAGGCAGCTGGTTTCCCTGCCTTGCTTTTAGCTAAAGAAAGATCACTCTGCTGGTTAGTACATAAACCTTAACACCTACTATGTGGCTTTGATTACACAACCAATATAAGCTTCATTGTCAGTCACACAAAGAGGATACATATTAATACAACAGGTAACATTGAGAACAGTCACATTTTCCCACAATTGCTCTGCCATCAGCCGTAAGCATCTTCTGCCAGTCCAGTCCATATCATCGTTGGTAATCAGTACCTCAGGGTCCCATCACGTCACTGGGCGAAACAAAGGGATTCAACAGGCAGGCCCAGTGCACAGTCGTGTTGCTGCTGTGCTGTTGAAGTGACAGGATGCTGCACAGCCACATCATGCAGGATCATGCGGTTCTCAAGTCCCTTGTCCGTTATTAATAATAACAGGACACGCAATCGAACTGGTTGCTTCCCAATCTCCCTCTATTATAACGTCTCTGATGACACCGCTCCATCGCTGTTGCAAAGGATCCTTTATGGTTCAAGCTTGAAAATCAGGCTTGAGTGAGGGAGCTGATGGTAGTGGGGGAGCTGAACTGGTTTAAGGGTTTCTTCTATTTCTCGCTGTCCAGTTGATAATTCAGCGAGTTTGTTCAGGATCTCTTTCAGGGGTTCATCCTGATCTTCCTTCTTCCCCCTCTCTCTTTTTTTTTTTTTTTTTTTTTTTTTTTTCTTATTAGCTCAAGTATTACTTCGATCACGCTGTTATCACACAGGGAGAGCAGAATTTCCCAGGTCTGTTTTGATCATACTCTCCCGTTCACTCCCATGCACATCTGGTGTACAAGAAGCGTCTTATCTTCATTCTCACGGACAAGCTCTCAACATGAGCTGTACCTGGCTGGTCAGGGTCTCTTTTCATAATTAGCAAGCAAGAGTTATGCACTTGTTTAGCAAAGAGCTCAGCTCAAGGACGAAAGTCTTAATTCTGCAACGCAGTGCAGTTTCTCCTTTTTTTTTTTTTTTTTTTTTTTTTTTTTTCTTTTTCTTCCACCCAGTCGGGACGAGCAGGGAGTTTCTTCCTTTGCCTTTTTCCTTTCCTGCCCTCCCCCCAACGCTTCGATCGCTGCCGCAGCAACTTTCTTTTCTGCTTGCATGATTTCTAGAGTGCGTATTACGGTTTTCCAAACTGTTCCTAGTTCTTTCACTTCCTTTCCTTCTTTTCCTCCCTCTAGAGTACAGTCCCACAAAAAGTCTCCTACTTCACGCCATTCCGTGGAACTAAAGATTAATGGCGGGTCGTTCATTTTCTCCCGTTTCCGAGCCCATGGGGCTAATACGTCTCGCTCCTTTACTTTTTCTCCTCTCTTAGAGAGTATACTAAGGAGGCGAGTTGCCGCGTCCGTTTCCATCGCGGTCTTACCTTGGCAGGGGCTTGATCGGCTGCTCAAGCTCTGGTCTCCGGTGCCCTTTTGGTCACACTCGGAACTCTCCTGCCTCCAGCTCTCCGGCTCCCAAATCGGCTCACGTCCGATGCTTCGGAGTCTTCCCACATTTAAGCAATCCGCATTTAAGCGTCCATAGAGGGTCCCTGTTCGGGCGCCAGATGAAGAGGGGTCCCTTCGGAGAGCCGGCCAAGTTAACGATCATCACACCAATATGGCTACAGATCGTCCTCCCTTTATTGCTCCGGACAGCTCAATATATACAGTTCAGCAGTGTCCCCGCGCCTGCCCCTTAACAGAGTTGGTCAGTTACAGGTTTACACGCGCCAGCGTTTTATTGGGTAGTGCCATGCCACTATGCAAGCGGCTATCACCCCTCCTTCTCCCCCCGGGGCCAGCACCTCCCGCCAAGCATCTCGCAAAGCTCTCACAAAACAGATAAAACCTCCTCCTCCCTGTGTTCCAAGGCAGCTTCAAGGACAGAGCCTCTGTTTAGGCCTACGCTGGGTTGTCCACACTTTTAAAGTTATACCGCACCTCTACTCCACAAGAAATTCCTCTACACAGCAGGTCAAGTGAGGTGATTCTTCCCTTCTACTCCACTCTCGTGAGACCTCACCTGGAGTACTGTGTCCAGTTCTGGAGCCCACAGCACAAGAAAGACATGGATGTGCTGGAGCGTGTCCAGAGAAGGGCCAGGAGGATGATGAGAGGGCTGGAGCACCTCTCCTATGAAGACAGACTAGGAGAGTTGGGGCTGCTCAGTCTGGAGAAAAGAAGGCTCCGAGGAGACCTTATTGTGGCCTTCCAGTATCTCAAGGGGGCCTACAAGAAAGCTGATGAGGGGCTTTTTAGGATGTCTGGTAGTGATAGGACTAGAGGGAACGGATTAAAGCTGGAGATGGATTGGTTTAGATTGGACATTAGAAAGAAGTTCTTCACCATGAGGGTGGTGAGACACTGGAACAGGTTGCCCAGAGAGGTGGTGGAAGCCCCATCCCTGGAAGTTTTTAAGGCCAGGGTGGATGGGGTTCTGGGCAACCTGGTCTAGTGGAGCACGTGCCTGCCCATGGTAGGGAGGTGGAACTAGATGATCTTTAAGGTCCCTTCCAACCCTGATGATTCTATGATTATTTTACAGTGTTTAGATGACTTAACACCACTGCCCTGGCTCGCCTTCCTCCCTTGCTCCCCTGGCTTTTAACATGGCGGGCGTTGAGGTTGTTGCCAGTGACAACAGAATGCAAAGGTTTTACTATCAAAATGGGAAGCTGGCTCAGAAAATACTAATCAAGCCTAAAAATGGATACATAGAAAAAGTTTCAGGGAACCAGCTACAAACAGGAGAGTTGAAGACAGATTAAATCTGGAATGTTCAGAACCATTGTCAATGCATCAAGAGTTTATGGAAGATTTGTGAAAGATTTGGAGACAAGAAGACACATTTGATGATTTATTTTATTAGACTTCTTCAAATAAAGACTGGCACAAAGAATTTTATACGATATGCTGTTTAAATTACTGAAAAGACGAGAGGAGAGACTTTTAAGGCTATTATCAGTACACATATTCTGAGCAGCATATCAGCTGTTGCCTCAGCTCAAGTTTAAACCTTCAAACATTTCCAAAAAATCATGCCGATGCTCAGAAAGAGGCTTTTACATGACAGTTGATTCACACTACTGAAGAAGAGGTCAGCATAGCATCTTTCTTCATTCTTGAGGAGAATGGGAATTTCACACTCATAGAAACTGAATGATAATTTCCAGCTGTGTTGAAAACCAGTCAGGAACTGTATAGCCACTAACCCACATTACCAAACAGCATTTCTGGCAGAAATTGCAGAACAACTGTCATTAGGGTTACAGATCATATGTTGTTGTGAAAACAGTTAAGAAGTAAAGACATATTTAGAAGAAATTGCTTCAAAGAGCTGTTAATTAGCATCATAATTCCTTCAGCAAAACTAGAAAACAACTGTCAACATAAAAGAGATTGACAAAAAAAAGCATGGCTTTAGACATGAATTTCTGGTTATTTACCTTTTCTTTTGTTTTAAAGGTACAAGTCTTTAGATGAACAGGAAAGATTTTTTTTGTTTTGTGTTTACATAGTAGGTAGCCCTATGACTGCTGCTTCTGGGTTTCATTATAGTACTATTCATACTAGTGGATTAAGATTATTGCACCCCAAAGGAGTAACAACAATAAACTATTTTTGACATCTTAGACTGGGATTTTATTCATAGTAAACATCATATTGACCATTAAGAAATGTTTTTGACCACCAAATGAACAGATGTTTCCCCATCATTAGCCCCTAAATGAAATACTGATATTTTATGCAAACAGAACAATACAGATGATTCTGGAAGAGTAATGTTTTACTTCTAAAACACATGTTAACATGAACTGGCCTGGTATGTACAGGAATCAGTTTGATAAGGTTTGCCTACAAAAAGAAATACTGCAGTTCTTTACATGACAGTTATGCTTGGAAACTTATTTTGAAGAAATATAAAAAATATCTATTCAGCATTTACATCCCAGTGTCATCTCGGTTGTACTGAACAAGTGGGGACTGGATGATGAACAACAACTTGCGGAGTCAAGAAGTCAAGATCAGTGAAAGCAAAATATACCCCCTAAACAGTGGCAGTAAGTACAGGAACTACTGTCACCTGACTGCAGTCTGTTCATTGCCCTCTGAATGAGTAGAAATGATAGCGACTCACAAAGACCGCCTTACTCTGCTTTATCAGGAAAGCATCTCAAATTGACTGCTGCTTCTTACCCTGCTCTGACAAATTTTTTGGAAATTGGTGTTTTATTGTGAAACAAACAAGCCCATCCTCACAGATGAACATTTTCTTTAATGTTATCTTCTGCAACCTGCTTATGATGAACCTTGCTTTCCCTCTTTTCTTTTCTGCCAGGTACATTAAGGGGTTCTTAAGGGCAACTGCTCCTTTTCCTAGATGTTAATAGTGAGCTTCGCCAAGGAAAAGTCTGGTGGTTCTCACGAAACATGCATAGTGTAGAGCTACTTTTGTCCCTTGCTGACAGTTTTTGGCAGAACCTATTTAAGGATTCCTCAAGTTCTCTCAAATAAAAGAGACTAACGTGTAACAGCTTTTGTTACGGAGTCCAACTTCCCCAAGTTCTGCAGCAATTGATGAACTCTCCTTTCTCCTCTCAGTTGCATTAATCCATTAAACCTATCTTGAATGGTATATGAACAGATTTGCTGTATTTTTGATGGAAAGAACTGTTTATTCACTGGTATGACCTTTCCAGAAGGTCATTTACTTTGGCACAAACATTGTCCATGTTGGTTTCATGTCCAACATGAAACAGTGCAGAAGTGACTAGAGAGACCATAAAATACGCTAAAGCAATAAACTGCATGAGGCTGCATTAGTCACAGAAGGAAATCTTTCCCTTTAGTGAAAGAAAAATCTTCCTTTTTAGAAGATTAATGTCAGATTTCCTCTTCAACAGCTTGTCCCATACTGAATGCTTTCTCTCACTTTCAGGTTCAAAATATCTCTCAGAAATCAAATTCACTCACTGAGTGTTAATAATAATATTTCTTAGTATAGTTTTCCCCCTTTAGTTGCTTATTTGCAACATATGTATGGACAGTTTAGAGAAAGCTTTGACAAATTCATGATTTCAAGAAGAAAACATTCCATTCCTTGTAAGTGGCCATTACCAGTGTAAAGTTTTCTAACGACAAACCCCACCAGTGGCTGTGATACCCAGCAGGAACAAGGCAATAGCTACTTTAAGATCCATCCTGTATCTGTCTACAAGGTACTGATTACGTACTGTTAAAATCCTGAGCTCAAGCCCGTTTCTGTATCCTAAGCAGAACTTTTCAGTCATCTTTCCAGATTCTTGTTTCTATTTATGCTCTTGTTGGTACTTAGGAATACTAAAATTTCTCATTAATATTAGACTTCCAACCCAACGTCATTTTACACTGTTAATTAAACTTCTGGGCTTCAGGCCAAGAATGTGTCCTTCCCAATCAGCATTAGCAGATCAAATAGTCTTTGCTTAGATCAAAGGGTTATTTTGAAAGATTCTTGTGATTTCTGTGCATACAGTATTAGAAATTTCTCCCTAATGTTTCTCAATTTCTTCCCAAAGACTATCTTCTAACAGCAGTTAACTTGTGCTGTAGTTTGAATGAGCATCCCCTGTTCATAAGGGTTGTTAGCATTTTAATGACTTTATCTCTTTGTTTCTCTTACAGAATGGTTGGTTTAGCAAATTTCTTTCAGAATAGATCTTGACTCTTCCATTCTTCTACAATACTTGCAATTTATGTAGGATGATCAAGACTGAAATTATTAGATAAAGGTCACAGTGCTTAGCGAAGTAGGAGATAGAAGAAGATTTCATATAATGCAAAAAAACACAAGACTCGGCTAAGGAATTTAATCCAAATGTGCATCGAAATAAATTTTAGCTTTCATAAACTTCATGTGTTTTAAGGCTGTTATCAGTACACATATTCTGCACAGCATTTATCAGCTGTTGCCTCAGCTCAAGTTTAAACCTTCAAACATTTCCAAAACATCATGTCTGTGCTCAGAAAGAGGCCTTTACATGACAGCTGACTCACACTACTGAAGAAGAGGTTACAGAGTGCAAACATCTGTAGGTTTTTCATTCAACAGCAACTAACTTCAAGTTAGAAAGTTATCATTAGAACATTTCATAGTAAAAATCACTTTAAGTTGGAAGATTATTTCAGGTAATGTACAACCTTTTAGCTTTGAAACTTTCAAGATTAATTTTCCAGTTATGCAACAGCGAACTCTAAAACTGGGAGTTCCAAATATGGAATTCATCAGGATAGCTCAAGGGTTTAAAGAACACTTCAACAGCAACAAAGATTTTTATGTGTGCAAGTAGATGTATAACATTTGTTTATTGCCTTATTAGCTTAATCCAATATTGATTTATTGCAAATAATAGCCACATACAGAGCACCACATATGAAACAAACCTCACTGTCCTCCCTGCTCCCTCCTGTAGTTTCAGTAAAGGCTCAGTTTAGGAAGATTATAGTGTAAATCTCTAGAAGTCATTTTTCAGGCCAATTATTCTGCCGGTGAAATGGGATTTGTGAGCGGGACTGTTTGATGTATTCTGGCAGTGATCTCTTAGTTTATTTATTGTGTAAAAGGTCTATCTAAAGGACATCAAGATAACAAGTCCCACACGCTACAGCTTTCTCAGATTAAGATGACTAAAAAGCAGCATTTCCAGAATCTAGTTTTAGAAAGAACAGAGTGATAGGGCTTTTACATTAGTAGCACCTAAATAGATGGTAAAGACTAGAATGAAAGGCTTGCATTTGGGGTGAGGGAACAGACTACAGGTACAGAAGCGTTTTTCCACAGTTATGCTACCTGTAATTTTTTTAACAGAGGTAGACTTAAATTTTGCAGCCCAGCCAGAGATACTTGATAGGAGTAATGGCCACGGCGGCATTCAGCAGTGCACAGATCAGTTTCAAAAGCTGACTCCAGCAATGAGGTAACTGCAGAGTAAACAAGAGTAAAATGAGAGGATGCACAACATACAGAATTTCATTATCAGCAATAGAACATGAAATCTGTCTCTTAACATGATGATTTTATTATCGTACTTGCTTGATTTTGTTTTCCTAAAGACCTGCATTTCGGTGCATCGAGAGTCATTCAGGTTTTGGCTGAGCTGCCTTCTGTCAAGCACTTACCTTGTGAGTTGGTTAGTTCTACTCTCATACCACCTTCCTACACCTTCAAGTATCAGTGTTGTTTCTGCTGTCACGGAGTTAGTTTGTGGCTTTATAAGTCATATATTCCCCAGCAAATGAACCAGCCCTGATGTAAGAGTATCAGAGCAGCATCACTATGAAAAGCATTTGGTGATACAGTAGCACAGAGGTAACGTTCTCCTGTCAGTTAAACTCTGAGAGAAACAGCTTGAGCTACAGCCTTTGCTGCTTAGCATTCTGAGTGACAAGTGTACACAGATTATTCGTGCATTTAAAGAAACCAAACAGTGGTACATAAATCTAAGAACAACGGTTCACAGTATGGCAACGACACTAATTACAGTGACTACATGAGACAAGATAGTATCAGGCCTCATGGTCCTGTCACTTTAAGATGTGGAAGGCAGATACAGGCGTTGTCATTAGAGAGGAAAATAAAAAAATAATCTAAGGTAGGTTTATATGCCAGGTTAACAAGCAACTTAACATCCAGTTTGGGGTTAATTCTGACTTCTTTAAACCTTTAGCACATCGAGATTGGTCGCTGATCGAATTTCCCTTACCCGTTAGAGTTTCAGCTAAAACGAGTGAGTGTGTGAGACGGGAACACGTCTGCTGTTTTGAGCAGACACATCAGAGCTGCTGTGATTTGATCAGAGGTTGGCTGGCAAAGGGATATGATGGAAGAAGATCAGATGTGGCCTGATATGCGAAAAAAGGCAGCTGTTACGCAACAGTCCTGTGAGTAGATTAACACAGAAGCCAAGTCAGCTCTAACACAGCCTGTTCACTGTGGACCAAGCAAAATCTGATTATGATTACTAGATAGAGATAAGGGAAAGAGAGGGGCGGTAATATACAATGAAGAGTGAAAACAGCAGATACTGATATGAAGAGTTGAGAGAGTGGGAAAAACAAATGACACATCTTTGTCTCCTGCTCTTACAAGAACTTGTCCTTAATTTTAAAAGGATATGAAGATTGCCAGGTCATGCCCTAAAAACCTCAAAGTTGCACTGTCTTTGTAACTTCCTTCCTGCATTAGGCATTTCTATATATTCTGTGGTATTACCTGTAGGTAATACCACAGTATTATTCTTTCAGCAATACATTTGTTATACACTAGTCATTTAATGGCTTGCTGAGTGTTAAATGCCAGACTAATTTCTCAAATGATATAAAAGATGTGTAGTGAGCAATGCAAAAAATTGCAGGAAGAAAAAGATAATGTCATGGTTCAGGGAAATAGGTGTCACTCTGGAGAACTATAGTCTATTTCTACATGGAAAACTGCTGTCGTGGTTCAGGCCAACTGGGACAAAGAACCACGTAGTCTCCAGTTCACAACTCCTCCCCTCCCCCCCCAAACATTTCCACAGTGATGTGGAGGGAGACAATTCAACTAACATCTTTTACGATGATAACCTTCTTTTAGGAAGGCTTCATTACCCGTATCTGTGGTATTTACTTTCTCTGTCTCTGCCACACAAAGGCTTTTTTAAACAGACCAGAAGTTTTTCATGCTGAACCATACTCCATAAAGCACCAGGTTCAACATAGTAATGCTATTATTTGCAAAAATTATTACATTTTACAACAAAATTTAGGCACTACTAGATTCCTGCTTCACCCTCAAAGTGCTTCAAGGCTTAAGTCTTATTCTGATTAGATGTTGCTTATCTCAGTCTGTACAACCACACTTTGGAGCAACTAAGAGCTAGTGCTTTTTTGAGATACAAATATTCAGTAAATGTCCCCACAAAACTGAAAAATTAAACTTCTCTACTCATAAGTATCTCATTAGTTTAACGCTGGAAGAAATAAGTAAAGTAGAAATGTTCCCTTGTATTCAGACTAGGAACACCAACGCACTAGAACAAAATTTCCTGCGATTCCTGACCTCACTTTCTTTCTATTCTCCCTTCCCCATGCAAAAGGTGTCTTTAAAAACTTCTGAAGAGTCAAAAAAAAGCCCAAACCAACTTGAGGCTTTCTCCATCTTCAGTGTGGAGGTAATATCAAAAAACACTGAGAAAAGTCAATGAAAATTGCCACAAGAAAAGAAAATAATGTTAGCAGCAAACTGAATCTATTACATTGTATACCCAGGTATGTTACACCCACTCCAGTTTGTTTTGACAACAGGAATGTGCAATCAAACTAGAGGAAAGATCAAGGGTGGATTTTATTGATAGAAGACTGTGGCTTTAGCGTGTGCAAGAACACCACTGAACTTCACTGAAAAAAAAAAAAAAAAAGGCAAACAACAAAAAAAAAGAGGTAAAAATACATCTAGAAGAAAAGGATGCCATCATGCAGATGCCTTGTTCAGAAAGCTGCAGTGAGGATTATTTACCTCTGATAGTTTTACCTCAGCTTGGTAGGTCAGGCATTGTTGAGAAGAGGAAGTCAGGCTTTCCACTCAAGCCTGAGAGAGCAATCTGCCCACTAACGCTCTGCTGGCTCCCACGCTTTCAGGGAGGGGATCTATGTTGACAGATACAATGTTCGTACAGTGCTGTACTTTAAAGTAACAATACAAGTCGTGAAAAGGACAATTTTGTACTGCCTTTATCAGTAGGCTAAGGGACTTAAACGAATTGCCTTAAATGTCATTGTGTGTTTTTGAGTTGCTAGTAAGACAGAAATTTGATATTCCTGCAGTTTATGTATCTCTGCAGCTATGTGACATTCACCACACCTGTATAATACATGTTTGATAAGTATTTTTCCAGTAAAGCCATTTTATAGAATTTGCAATCCTCAGTTAAATAGAAATTGTATGCTTTAACTTCAATATTAATGGCTATATCCCTTTTTCAGAAACTAGTAAGTTTTTTAATCTGATTTCAAAGATTGAAGCTTTTAGCTGTAAACCTGAACTGTAGCAATGGTATTTGCTTAAATACCTTTAAATCACAACAATGTTGTACTTTACAGTGACAGTACTAAAAGGGGGGAGGGAGCCTGCACCCTTTTATATAAAAAGAACTCCTTCCTCTTCAATGCATAGTATGTCAAAGGATTTACAGCAGATATGTTAATTCATCACTTTTAATACATTAACCAAAGATTATAAGAATCAGCAGGTTAGGTGTTCAGCTTTCCTTTCACTCACAAGATGTTCCTCACACACATCAGGCAATCTAGACATGGGAAAAATATTAGCTGTGTAAGAGCTAGGAAGTCATGAATCATTTTTTATTTTATCAAGAATTCCTGAAACAAACACAAAAAACACCTTTATATTGCAAATCTAGCTATAACATAAGCAGAATTCTAGCATTTCTAGTGGCAATGTGTAACAGGATAAGACATGATATGGAACTCATGAAAAGTGTCAGAGACTCTGTTTTATTACCACATCATGTCTGTTTTGAGTCATGTCTGGTTGGAGCTCTTGGTGTTCAAAGAAAATCTGTCACTTCAGGACAGACTATCTCTAGACTGGAGCTACCACCAGCTAGAGGAGTTTATTCTGACTCATTTCTCTCAGAGAAAGAATAAATAACCCTTGGGTCTTCATAAGTGCAGGCAGCTGTATTTAGTAGTTTCTGATCAACTTAAGCTTGGAAATAATAATAATCGAGTAAGAAATTTGAAAACAGTATGGACTAATGTATCTGTCAGTAACTTTACACTAAACAACAAAAGCACTCCATTAGTCAAACACTTTAATGAAACATGGGGAAAAGATCTAATCAAAGGCTGCCTAGTGCGATAGTCAAAACCAAACTCTTGTCAATGAGCTATTACATTTTCAGCTAACTTTACACTGGACATAACAGAGGTTTAGCCATTTAATATCTGTGGAATTCTCACGGTACAATGTTGCTGTATTCTCTTTTTTCCCCTGCACCGAGAGAGTTTGACCTCTGTCCTTAAGATTTCATTGTTCATTATTAACCTAGTCCCTTACCTCTGCTGCAGAACCTCTCTCCCATCCTTTTTATATGTTTAAAAAAAAAAAAAAAAAGTGTAATCAAGTCTGTGTTGCAGTCTCTCCCAATTGCATTTAAACTGATTTTCTCTATGGAAACTTAACAACATGCCATGCCAGCAGCTTTGCCTTATTTCTTGGAGCACTGGGAGTTACCCAATTTATGAATACGAACCCTTTATGGCTTTGAAAATGCTGTTTTAGAGAGTCAAGTCTTGAGTATGTTTGTCCAACAGTGCTCTCCCTTTCCTCCCTTTCTTCTGTCTCTCTGGCTCTTTGGTAAAATCTATCATGAATTAAGGTGACTGGCTTGATGGGAACAGAAAAAGTATGTGTACAAAACTGTACTCAGTAAACCCATCATATGGACTAATAAAGCTGAGAAGTTTAAAAAAAAAAAGACTGAATCTATCCTCAGCTAGCATCAACTTTTTTCATAACTCATTGTCTAAATACTGAAACAAAGTGAAGGGAATGAAGTCACATATTGGAAACTGATCTCATTCACCTACATATTTCAAAAGAATGAAATAACTAGGGTCAAATAAGGGATAAGCTGAAAAAATGATTTTTTTTTCTTCCTCATCCCCTCCCCAGTCAGTTTCAGTATTTTTCAGTTTAACTGGGCTTTGCCCTGCACGTCATTCACTACAAGAAATTTTGTACTAGAAATTGGCTGGATTTGGCCAGAAGTTTGTATGTCATTCTTGCCCGAGGTATATACTTTCCTATTTAATTTTTTTTTGAAGTCACTTCCTCCTGTAATCTACTTAGTTTATTACCTAAGCATGAAAATAACATTCAGAATCATGGTGACTCATTGTATAAGCTCTGTTTGAGCATTTTCAGAGAATGGACCTGAGATTAAGAAACCTATTAATACCTCATAGTTTGTTTTATGAAAAATTTTAATTGCTGATTTTGTAAGACAATATCAGAAGAATACTTTGAAAAACAGTTTGCAAAACAATGATTTAGACTCTTCTCCTTACCAACCTTTTGCCAGTGCAACACTGTCACTTGTGACATACACAAGTCTATGGGGCCTCCCACTACAAGGAAGACATCGAGGTGCTGGAGTGTGTCCAAAGAGCAGCAACAAGGCTCATGAAGGGTCTAGAGCAAAACTCTTTTGAGGAGCAGCTGAGGGAACCGGGGTCATTCAGCCTCAAGAAAAGGAGGCTGAGGGGAGACGTTATTGCTCCCTACAACTGCGTGAAAGGAGGTTGTAGCAACCACCATCCCTGGAAGTATTTAAAAGACATGCAGGTGTGGTGCTTAGGGATGTGATTTAGTGGTGGACTTGATGATCTTAAGGGTCTTTTACAAACTAAATGATTCTATCATTCTGTTCCTCCGAACAGGGAGAACTTCTTCCTGTGAGTAGTCTCATCAGGATGAATGCACAGACAAATGCTCACCTAGCACTTCTTTAAGTTTAGCTAAGCACAATGGAAAACATGCTAATTAAATCTGGGATTTAACACAACTCAGCATTCAGCATAGCCAATGAATTTTGTGCTTAATCTATAAAAATAAAAACTATCATTGTCAGCTGACCACAATTGGTAGGGGTATCAACAAGCTAATTCAAGCTAGTTTATACTTCGTCTAAGATGAAATTTAGTCCTTAAGGAGCCTTTATGGCTACAATAGCCAAGACTTACTCCTGTCTTGGTATTTTGTGCTGCAGACAAGTGGTGTTGGGAGGAATGGTTCCATATCAGGTTTTAAAGATCAATATGAACAACCTTTGCCTGCAATTGCAAAAATGCAAATCCTATTATAGCTTTAAAAGCTTGTATTACGTCATTTTATTTAGATTTATGTATATAAAATAATGTGATATACACATTGGAGAGACTAGAAACAGTTTTTTTTCTCTATTTGTCTACAAAAAAAAAAAACAGAGTTACAGCACTATTAATCCATAGCACAACCCCGTTCAACAGGCTTCTTGTGTTTAACACTGATGTATTACAGTTTATAAGTTTCTGTAATTGTTTTTTTTTAGTTTTAATCACATTACTAAAACAATTTTTGGTAAAGATTAACTCATAATCTGTGTGCAACGGTACATACAGTATAAAAGGTATAAAATACTAGCATACCTAAAATAGTAACTATTCAGAGCAAATTATGATATAAAAGAAAATTGCAAAATGCTAGAGGGTACACACTTCACGTGTGTATGTCCAGCAAAGTGTTCTGTTGAACCCAACAAGAATCAAACTCCAGCTAAAAGTTAGATCCTATTCAGAAAGGTGTATAAGAAAGCCTTTATCTCAATAAACAATACACTGTTCTCTAATTATCATAAGAAGCCTTAAAAAAAAAAAAACAAGGTAAGAAGAAAATCTAAGAAATAGCAAATATGAGTTTTCTTGGCCTAAATCTAACTTCTTCATATTTTTAATGTGAATTTACTGTTCATGAAAATTGTCAGATTAAGAACCCTCAGGCTGAAGTTTTCTATACAGGCACAGACATGTTGCACAGAAGCAGCAGCACTGTCGAACTTCCCCTTAAAATGCACTTCTTTCTGAAGCCAATCAGAGCTTATACACTGCCTAAGAACTATGTTTTCTTTTCTTTTTCCTTTCCTATTTTTTCTCAAATTCCAGGAAAATAGAATGGAAATTTATTTCAATGAAGGAAGGAGTCTACTTTGTAGTGTTAAGGGGGCTCTAGATGTCATGTATTTATGGAAGGAAAGGCTTTCGAATAATTTTACCTGAGCAACTGTTTTGTAGTTTGAAGTCAGGCATTTACACATGTATTGACAGGATTTGGTCTTAAATCATCAGTCTCCCACTGTGCATTATCTCATTTTTCTCTCTGCGAAGCTCAGTCTCACCAGTTAATAAGTACCAAACTCCAAGGAGGACCAGGAGCTAAAAAGTACAATTCCACTGACACAGGAGCCCAGAAATTTACATGGAAGTGAACGTTTGTGGATTCAGCTGTTACTTGCTCCTAGCTAATTGTGCTCATCTTCACTGGGAAGTTAACACCTAATGAGCCAAGAGGCAAACGGGAGACAACCTTTTACAAGCTACGCTTTCTGCATACCAGACCTCACAGGCAACAGAAGTAATACAGCAAAATGCCTTTGATTCATGCAAACTGCCATAACCCCCTTTTTCACGTACCAGCACAAAACCATCTATTCTGCCAAACACAAATCTTTAGACTATTCAAAAAGCATAAACATAAAGAAACAGAAAATGCTGTCTATGACCATCTTGTAATCTAAGGATTTTAAAATTTGCAATGCATACCTGTGTCACTTTAAGAGCTCTCCTGATGTATCTTTTCCTTCATTAATAAAGGGGAAAAAAACTTTCTAAGAAATCCATCAAATAAGCGCCAAGAGTGACGTACCACTGTGCAGTTTTATTTTTACCATTGCCAAGCAAATGAAAACCGAGAACGTTTCCTGCTTTGCACCTGCCTAAGTACCTGCAGTATGATACTTCCCAAAGAATTGCAGTAAGATCTCTGCCCCTCTTTTCCGAATATTGTACCAACACATTTGGACACAGTCCCTGACTGTATATAATTCAACATTTCAAGTTAGGCACAATAATACCAGAATCAGAACTTAGACAATTTATCAAATGCATGATTAAGAGAGAAATGCTGAATCACGATTAGTTTACTGGTGCTATGGATGAGTTTTGCCTTGAAGTTGTAACCTACATCTGAGGTTTCCTAACCTTTAGTGATGCTTCTCATCGCAGAAGCTGAAGCCAGCTATAAATTTCAGACAGAAGTGGAAGCCACATGTGTCAAAGATGGGAGAAGCACAGAGTATATCAGGGTTGATTTGCCTCTTCATTTCAACAGCTAGCAGTTTGGGAAAATCTCAGACACTATCAGAATCACAGGCTGGAAGGAACTTCTGCAGGTCATTTGGCTCAGCTCCCTTACAACCTCTCTGGGCAATCTGTTCTAGAGTTTCATCACCTTCACGGGGAAAAATAGGAAGCTGCTATGGAAGTTCTTGGCAGATCAGCTTTTCAATAGTGCTACAGACAGTTATGTAGTATGTGTAGTATATATGTGCATTTGACACTGCAAAAGTCTTTTAACATAAAGGAACCTGTTGATTAAGTAAATGGGCGAGACTCGTGATTTGCAATTTCACATTTTCTAATTTAACTTAAGGCACACCAAATATCTGTATCACAATTCTATGCGTTTTTTTTTAATGTGTGGTGATCATTAGAACTTCTGTTCGTAATAACACTTGAATCAAATGAAACATAAGCCACACTATGATAGATCTACTTTTTGTTCAATGTATGATAAAACATGAAAAACAATATCAACAATAAAAGATCAAGAGTTTCATAACGTAGATTTTTTTGGTCATACACTGGCTTTCCACTATAATAAGAGCCACATAGATTACTTGACATTCACAAGCGGTAGCCAAACAAGAGATATAACAAGCAGCAAGGATACTGTTATAGTCTATTTTATTCAGTCACATTCAGTAGGTCTTAACCTAGGAATTGAAATATGTGTCTACAGAGAACCTGTAAAAATTCAAAAACTTGGAAAATTCAGCTTTGGTTCCATCACCTGGGCAAGCATAAGGGACTGAAGGCAACCTACATTACTATGCCAGGAGTTTCAAGAGCCTATTGATGCATTCTGCTCAGCTCCACACACACCAGCTGAGAATTGTAAGCATTACTGTTACGCAAGCCCAGTGCCGCAGCCAGTCCAGGGCCAGAGCTCGAAAGCCTGTGTCTTAGAAAGACATTTTTGGGTGAGGCATGATGCCACTCAGCCATGACTATTGTCATTGATGAGCTGATTAAGTACACAATGCACTTTTGTGGGCTTCCTTAAAGATCTGCCCATCATATTCACTATGGGACGATGACACTCCAAGGTATTTGAAAAGCAAGCCATCCGAGAGCTAAAAAACAAATTAGGTGCCTGCCTTTAGATATCTGCCTAAAATTTGATGGTTTAACGTAAACAGACAGTAGTACTCTAAGAACAAAAGACAAGAAAATAATCCTTCAGGATGGAAACTAACAGCACACTACTGTGCAAACTTGCAACACGTTGTCCCAGTTTGTTTTTTATGTAAAGGCCTGTACAGAATCAGGGGAGGAGGGCTCTGACACTACCTGCACCACATCAGGAGAAATTTTGTCTTCTGTCTGGTTGGTATACTCTGTGACAGTTTAAAATAGTTCTGCTTGTGCCTCTGGAGATAGCCCAATACAATTAATATATCTTTCTCTCATAAATAGCATGTGTAGATTGCAGTGAAAAAAAAATCATCACTTTCCATCTGATCAAATCCATTTCCAAAATGTCAGTGTATCTTTCCCTTAAAAAATGTTATTTAAAATTATGAGCAAACTCATGAGCCCATGTTTCTGACAAAAATAACATAAAAGGTATTTCTTCCTGCACAAATATGTGATTTCAAGGATTCTAAACAAAAGTATGCTTAGAAGGTCTTATAATCAAGCCATAGCATCACATCTGAAATACATTATCATAGAATGGTTTGAGTTGGAAGGGATCTTAAAGATCATCTAGTTCCAACCTCCCTGCCATTGGCAGGGACACCTCCCATTAGACCAGGTTGCTCAAAACCCCATCCATCCGGGGTCTGATAATCTCGAGGGCTGAGGCATCCACAGCTTCCCTGGGCAACCTGTTCCAGTGTCTCACCACCCTCACAGTAAAGCACTTCTTATCTAAATCGACCCTGCTTCAGTTTAAAACTGTTGCCTCTTGTCCAATCGCTACACACCCTTGTAAACAGTCCCTCCCCAGCTTTCCTGTAGGTCCCCTTCGAGGGCTGAAAAGCTGCCACGAAGCCTCCCCAGCCCATTTTCTTCTCCAGGCGGAACAGCTTCAACTCTGTCAGCCTGTCCTCCCAGAAGAGGTGCTCCAGCCCTCTGATCATCTTTTTGGCCTTCTTCTGGGCCTGCTTCAACAGGTCCATGTCCTCCTCCCGTTTAGCATCTCATCAGCCAGCACCCCCTAGTCCTTCTTTGCAAGGCTGTTCTCAATCTTCTCGTGCCCACTCTGCACTGGTACTTGGGATTGCCCCGACCCAGATGTAGGACCTTGCACTTGGCCTTGTTGAAGTTCACAAGGTTTGCACAGACCCACTTCTCAGGCCTGTCAAGGTCCCTCTAGATGGCATCCCTTCCCTTCAGTTTGTCAACCACACCACGCAGCTTGGTGTCATCAGCAAACTTCCTGAGGATGCACTAGATCCCACTGTCCATGTTGCTGACAAAGATGCTGAATAGCACTGGCCCCAGTACAGATCCCTGAGCAACTCCACTCATCCCTGGTCTCCATTTCAACAATGAGACATTGATCTCAACTGCTTGAGGGAAGTCATCTAGCCAATTCCTTAACCACCGAGTGGTCCATCCATCAAATCCACGTCATTCCAATTTAGAGACCAGGATATCATGTAGGACAGTGTCTAACACTTTGCACAAGTCCAGGAAGATTGCCCTTTCCTTATCCACCAATGTTGTAACCACATGATAAAAAGCCACCAAATTTGTCAGGCAGGATTTGACTTTGATGAAGTCATACTGGTTGCCACCAACCACTTCCTTGTTTTCCATGTGCCCCAGCAAAGTCTTCAGGAGGATCTATTCCATTATCTTGCTTGGCACTGAGGTGAGACTGACTGGCTTATAGTTCCCTGGTCTTCCTTAGCTCCCTTTTTCAAAAAGGCGGTTATGTTTCCCCTTTTCCACTCAGTGACAACTTAACCAGACCACCATGAATTTTCAAAGATGACGGAAAGTAGTTTGGCAACTTTGTCCACTAGTTTCCGCAGGATGTGTGGATAGATCCCATCAGGTCCCATGGACAGGTTCATTCGATAGTCTTGAACCTTCTCTTCTCTTACAGTGGGCAGATCTTCATTCTCCTAGTCCCTGTCTTTGTCTTCTGCAACTTGGGTTGTGTGGCTAGAGCCCTTGTCAGTGAAGAGCAAGGCAGAAAAGTCACTGAGCACCTCAGCCTATTATTGAGTCCTGCAAGTTCCTATTTTTGTTTTCAGAAAAGTCAGGATTTTAAACTGGAATTAATCTTTAGCCCAATTTGGTGTTAATCTTAGCATTCCATGTAAGGGACAATCAGATCTTCTGTGATTTTAATACAAATACAGTCTGTAGCTGTGACAGCATTTGGCATAGATAGATTTTACCATGATATTTCAGATAACCTCGAGTGTGTTTCTCTGAATGCATTAAAAATTCATACAATTTCTCTTAACAGATTCCACACCGAGAAGAGGAGATTAGAAAACAGGTTCCATCAGGACAGCACTGATGTTTATCTGTAAAGTTCATTTCTTTGGGGCTTCTAAAAATTCCTTGTCAGCAACTGCCTGAATTTCTAGAGGTATCGTATCAACCCTTTGTTATATTTTTTGACATAACAGCAGAGACACTTACATTAATCTGTAAAAGAGTTTAGCTTCACTAGAGCAAAAGAAATATTTCTCTGTATCTATACCCTTTCAGTCAATGTATAGGTTAGCAATGTGCGCTAAGTACTGAGACGTATTGACTTTGGTGGGAGTTACACCACCTCATCCACTCAATACACCCATAAAGGTAATACTGGTTGTTACAGTGACTGGAGCAATCTTTATAAGATAAAGGAAGACAGGGACTTGGAAACACAACATCCAGGCAAGCTGAGGCATAACAAAACTAAGAAAAGGCACAAAGGAAATGGGGGGCGGGGGGGTTAGTTGGTTTTGGTTTGGGTTTTTTTGGTTTTTTTTTTCCAATGTGAAAGCAAAGTTAAAACTTAAAAAAAGGTGTTTCTAGTAATAAAGCAGACAGAGAATTAAGAGCCAGTGAAATAGACACTGGTGACCTTGCAAGCATTACTATGGAGACAAGATAACAGACATAAAAATCCTTTTAGACAGGAGAGGTCAGGGGATCCTTAAGTAGAAAACAACAATAAATTCACAACAATCCAAAAGACTTGAGGGCCTTGCTCTAAACACTAGTGAAAATGTTTGCACTGTCTAATACATCAAACTGCTTTGTCACGTTTAAATAGGTCTGCATAGTATCTGATATTCCAGTAGCTGCCCAGTAACAACAAATGGCAGGTCACAGACCATTCTAATCACTTTTCATATTTTTTAAATGCTCCCAAAACTGCAAGTCAGTATAACGTCATATAACCTATATTGGTTTAATAAGATAATTGAATTCAACAGATGTACTTTGAAAAAAAAAAAAAAAAGCAAAAAACCAAACAGGTCCATAAACCCGTTAACCTAGCAAATCCTTCTATGATGTAAGTTTCCACTCAAGATAGAGTAAGCATAAAAAAGGAGAGCAGCAGTAAGTATCAAACTCAACAACTATTTCATAGCATCCCTCATTAATATTGTTTAGTTTAGGGTCATGGAAATAAGTTGGCTCTCAGGGAAAAAGCAATGACAGTTTTTACAAAGCAAATAATTCTTACATGTCCTAACAGAGTGGGTACATACTGAAATTTATTCTTCTTCAGTTGTAGTTGCTACACACAAATCATTGCACTCTAAGACATATGCAGTAAGCCCTTGGTTAGCTGTAAACGATGCTCTGTAGAGCAGGTGGAAAGAACTGTGAATGTGATCAGGCTCGCAGATTTTCCTCTGAATAATGGAACCAGAATTAGCATGTCAGGACGAAGAGAAATGCTGAGCAGATGGCTCCCACATAATTTCAGCTACGTAGAGCTGCAGATGATTGCCTTATATCTACCTAGATATTAAATGTTACTTGAGGTCTGTCTGATGGTTGGTCTTTCCAAAGACATGTAGGAGTATTAAATATCTGAAGTCTCACACAGTTTGAAAAAGTTAATCATTCAACTCACTTGTGCTTCCTTTATGCAATGAAATCTGGCTCAACACTATTTCAAAATACTCTGAAATGCTGAGAACTCTTTTTTCCTATGCAAGCTAAATCCATTGGGCTGTACCAACTTCCTTCCTTCAATACCAAGAGGAACCATGTAAATGACGAGACTGCATTTCTCAAACAATAAGTTGCTCCTCAGTGCCCAGACTATGCAAAGTTCATTTTAGAGTTAACTTACTGGATTTCTGATTATTTCACCAAAACAAAAGGAACAGAATGAGAAGTATTTAAAAATAAAAATATTGTGTTTAAAGCTAGGAGGTGAACAGATAAATGAAATTCCTTTCCAAGAGTCATTCTTCCTAGTGAAAGACATGTAATCACCAAATACCTTTTCAGTAATAGAAATACTACAAAAGCAGATACTATGCATAATACACTTTAATTAAAACCTAGAGAAAAACTAAATTGCTTTCAATTGAAGCATCAGCCACTTCTTGGTCCAGGGCTAAATTTTCCATTAAAAAAAAACCAGTCTGTTTTCATTTACATCTCTGCCACTCCACCAATGTTCAGTGAGGCTGAAGAGTCAACGATAGAATATAATTTCATAGAATCACAGAATTTCTGAGTCCGGAAAAGCCCTCTGAGATCATCAAGCCCAGCCTGTGACCCAACAGCACCACATCGGCCAGACCACAGCACTAAGTGCCACATCCAGCCTCTCCTTAAACACATCCAGAGATGGTGACTCCAGCACTTCCCTGGGCAGTGCATTCCAGTGCCTGATCACCCTCTCCACGGGGAAGTGTTTCCCGAGATCCAACCTAAACCTTCCCTGACACAGTTTCAGGCCACACGCTCTCATCCTGTCCCTAGCTGGAGGTCACACGCAAAGTGTCTGCATTCAACTTTCCTATTCGATATTTTTTTGAAACTCATAAGTGCAGTAACATTTTCTCCTTTGATCAGCCTGACTTTGACATCCACAAGAATAAGACAAGATGGATGAGAGCTGATCACAAGTCATACTAGAGTAATCAAATTTTTAAAAAGATACCACCATAAGGTACTGAGAATATTCCCGTTTCCTTTAGGAAAGGCTTGAATGTTAGAGGTTCTCAGCTCTGCCACTAACACTTATAATTTCAGTCTCAATGTTTTCATAAGATGTCAGCATTTTTTAATTATACCTATAGGACATATTTGCACTATGCTTGCTGTGAGGCATTTACATTATCTATATATAAGTTAGGAAAAAGAAACAGCAGAATCACATCTGGTATGTGTCTCTTACACAGATAGATGACATGGATGCAGAAACCAAATTGAGTATCTACACCAAAACAAAGATATATTGTGCACACGAAATACCCCAGTGGTCTGAAATACAAAGGAAAACCTCATGACTTATCAAAAGCGGAATCTCAGACTACAAGAACAAAGGTGGGAGAAGGGATCAAAATTCTCTGGTTGCTAGGCATATAATGGAAAGAGGCCACATTCACTCATCTTATTAAAATTCATGGAAATCGAAAATATCCAAAAGCCCAGGAGGGGTCAGAAAAATCTGTTTCACCGAATTGGGAAGCTTACTCTAAATTCACCTTGAAAGCACTTTCCTCATCACAGACTTCCCAAGTGCCTTTTGATTTCTCTCCTGCTTAGAAGGTAATTATAGAATTTCTTTTCCTCCCTGACTAATGCAAACAAAAGGGGGTCACTTTAGTATTTTCTGCAAATTATCATGGTTTGTTCCTAACTAGATCTGTGCTGGAAATTATTTCTCCTTCGGTCTCTAACTCATCTAGCCAAATTTATTTCCTTCTGTTTCCCATGTCTCATTCTCTGGCTGTGTCATTTGATATCATAACTGCTTCAGTATTAAATATTGTTGAACTCTGCACTTCTATTTTCCTCTTTTTCTTTGCTTTCTTCTTTAATTTTAAATTTATTATTGTCAGGAAACAATGATGGTCAGGCATGGGAATGATGGAAGAGGGATATTAATGAAAGGCTACATAGTGGTCTTCTCTAGCAGATGAAACTTCTAAAAGCTACAAATCCAAAGGGAAAGACTAAATACTTTCAGAAAGGATTTCTAAGGGCACCAGAATCATGTCAGATTTCTAAGATGACCACAGTCATTTCAGTCAGGGAGAATCTGACTTTACAAATTGGAATTGCCAATGCCAAATACCTCATTCATGCGGTCTGATTCGGCCTTCACAGCTTCTGCTGCTGTCAATTTCTTGTGCAAAGTTACACAAAGAGGAAGACATGATGGGAAATTCTGCACTATGCCACTTCCACATCAGGGACGTCTGTCTCCTCAAAATGCTGCTACAACAGGACAATAGTATTTCTCCATGCTCAGGCACTTTGCCTGGTTTGGGAGCTTACTAAGTTTAAGAGTCACTAATAGTTAACAGTGCTTTCAAGATTAAACCAATGCTCAGACACCATTTAACAACAGAAACAATGCTCTTTCAGGCAAGTTAGAGTCAAGACCTCTAGTTTTGGGGTTTTTTTTTTTGCTAGAAGATAAACTTTATTCTTAGCAAGAAAGATGGGATAAGGTAGGTTTGTGGGGGCTTTTTTCTTTTAACCACTTTTCTAATATTGCATAAATATTGCAGGACATGAGTAACAGTACTGCAGCTCCGTAGCCCAATCTCAATCCCCTGAAACAAATTCTTCATGATTTCCACACTAATCATTGAATAAGCTTTTCTACATCTAAGGTAACACTAAAGGCTATTATTTTCATATACACAGCAGTCTTAAAAGAGAAATTTTACATATATCAAGCTTAAGCACAAAATCCCCCCACCCTGATGAACAATATTCATAACACCAATTCCTAAGGAATCTAAAGCAGCACCCAATGTTATTGTCTTCAGTCCTTTCTGTCCCCTCAGCTTTAATTTCTCCCTCTTTCAGAATCTTATCTGGCACACAGAGGAGGCTTTTTCAATAAATAAATACTGTAATAAAAATGACTGCCTTTACACACTCCACATATTAAGCGAGTTTCTTTTATACAGATAAAACCATTCACCTTATGTTCTATATTTGACATTCATTTTTAATAACAGACCTTAATAAAAGAAGCACCTGGCAAAAATGCAAATCTAAAATAGCACGTTAAATCTTGTCTGCTTTGACAATATTTTGCCAATGAGGCAAAACAGTTTATCCGTTTCATCCGATTTCAGAAAAAAATACAGCATTTTGCTGTTTTTGACATATACTTTTGAAAAAGAACAGCCATCTGAAAGAACTGCTATGAAGACAGGCATGCTATAATTTTTTATCACCAAGATGGAAGGCTATTGTTTTCAGCAAGGTTAAATAAGCAGGTTAGGCATGAAAAACATAGAAAACAAGACCCAGTAGGTTTTTGCCTAAAATCATTAGAGTATAAATATCCCTGCAACAGCTACAAGAAAAACAATATATACATGATAAAGCTACTCTAGCACATGTGTAAATGAAGAAAAATTCTTCTTCCAAAAATGTAATGTTTGAGAGCAGAATTTTCAAAACTGCTTTTGTGTCACATGTTTGTTCCATGAAACGAGCAAAAAAGGAAAAGCACAGCATATGAAGCAAACCCAAAGCATAGGAAACTCATTGAGGAACACCAACAACCAACAAATATCTGCATGTTTGGACAATTGCTATCATCCCAAATGGGTTTTGCCAATCCAGGAACAGCCCTCCTGACAGCAACTGCAACTTGAATAACTGTGTTTTAAGCTAAGCTCTGTTCTGTCCTCATGAAAAGTATACCAAAGAGTTGTACGAAGTGTAGGGTTCCTAAAATCACAATCAACCATCATCATTACAGCACGTGCTTCCATCATACACCAACGACTCACCCAGATGTTCCCATCTTGGTGGTAGGGCTTCCAGTTTCTCCCTGTATCGCTGTAGAGCATCCGATACTGAGTGACCCAGTCCGAACTGCTGTACCTGCCCTGAGTGGCAACAGCACTGATCTGTTTTCTGTTGCCAAAATCCACCTGCAGCCATTGGTAATGATCGCTGTCTGATGGAGACCAACCTCCCGCACCTGTTGAGTTGAAACAGAAGGGAGAGATTTAAGACCTCAAACACTGGCTTTGAAGGGAACGCATTGTGAAGATGCCGATTGCTGGCAGGCATCCCAGCTGAAAAGAGTATAATATCAAAAAAACTTGAACATACACGAGAGAAATACAATTGTACTTTTTTTAAAAAAAATGCATCTTTAGTACAGGCTTCAAATGCATTAAGTCGGTTGCCTTAATCATTTTATGACATAATTATAATGATCTAATGGGATGCCTAACAAATTAATGTCTTTATAATGCCTTAATTACAGTTTATTAGTTTTTGCCAAACTATAATTGTTCAGAGGTTGACCAATTTGCCATGAAATCCTTTGTCAGACTAAGTTGGCACAAATCAATAACAATCTTTGGATTTCATATGCCTTTTCAATAGCATTTCATGTTGAGGAGATAACATAGATAAAACTGAAGGAAGTAAGAGCAAGCTGTCTGCTTTCCTGTGTTTCATTATCATGCACAAACTGAAAGATCTACCAGAAAAAATGAGAAGAGGAGCAAGTAGGGCTGGATCCAGTTTTGATCTGCTGGGTGTACAAGCTGTCACAGATTACAGTGGCAGATGCATCACCAAAGTGTTACAGCTCTTTATGGGTCTATGAATTAACTTGACAGCAATACTATTAACAGTATTCTTCTCAGTCACTAGACTATACTGAACTGTTCTAAATAAAGAAGACCAATGACGCATAGATAAATGTAGTATTCAGGCATTAATGCAATTTTTTATTCTTCTGAAATAAAAAAATATTCAGGGGAAAATTGCAGTTGGATACTGACGAAAACGATAAAAAAAAAATCTAAGACACTTAGGTATTATAATGATATATTAACCATAATGATAAGTATTAAGAAATACATGAAACATAGAAAAAATAATCTATTAATATAGAGAAAAAGTGGAGTTTCTTTCTCTTTACATTCATAGGAAACACTAAGATGCAGAAAAAAACTTTACAGACCTAAAGTTATTACAGGTTTGTTTGTTTGTATTGAGTTTGGACCAAATAAATGTCCTGGCACATCATGAAATAACGTAGTCTAGTCCATGGGCCTTTTTTTTGTTTGTTTTTAATTTTACTTATAGACTTCAACTGATGCCCACAAACTCAGCTTGCTTACCAAGTAAGAAACTCTTTACTGTGGCTTATATACTCCCATCATTAGGCGGCAGCATTGCCTCAGTCTTAGACAATTCTGAACTCGCACAGCTGGTACAGGTGTTAACATCTGTAGGTCATAGAACATTTTAGTGTTGTTACATCAACGGGATCACTTGCTGTCGTAAGTGGCTGCCTCTCATTTTAATTAAAAGTGTAGCACTACACCAATGACATCTAATTTGTTAAAATTTTTAAGGTTTAAAATAGAAGCTTTGTCCCAAGGCTAAAGGTAATAATACTCAGTAATATAAACACGACACTTCAGGCGTAAGGAATAGTTCAATACTATTAAAAGAAAAACAAAAACAACAAAACAAACAAACAAACAAAAAAACAAAAAAACATATTCCCAAATATTCTCAAATTCAAATTAGCTCTACCTTTGCAGAGAATGGTATACTGGTCATTTCAAAAGAGAATATAGGTTCTTCATGAATACTCTACAAGGAGACTGGAACCGTTAGCTCTACAGGCTCACTGTAACAGCAGCGACGCCACTTTCTCTCCCTATCCTAACAACCCTGTCCAATTGGCATATCCGAGACCAATGGCATACAAAGGATAAGAAGGTGCCCCTGTACAGAAGCTACCTTTGTAAAAGGACACGTTGGTGGCTCCAGAAAAATGAAGGTTCGAATGTGAGCATTCAAAAACTATTATGAAAGACAGAGATGGTAAATCCATCAATAAAATATCATTCGGCAATGCAATTGTTGAAAAAAGGATGACATTCTATGGCTATAAGAAAGCTAAAATAGACACGATGTTTTTTATACTTTCTACTCAGGCAGGAGATTTACATTAAAATGAGACATTTATCATGCACATTTAAAAGAAAAGACTTAACTATGACACAATATATTTTTTCTTTCTGTACATTCATATTACTGAGACAACACTTTGGCCCTCTAATTCACTGTAAACTACAACTAGGTTTCAGAAAGCCTTCACCTACAATTCTGTTGAAAAGTTTTAGTGCTTTCCCATTTTTTTGACATCTGAAGAGGCAAAAAACACTCTTCACGCCTGACAAACTTTAGAGATTTGTGACACAGTAGTCACACCCAGGCCATGAGATGGAAACACAAGTATTGCAAGACAGCCTGCCCTATAACCAGCTGCAATAGGTGAGAGACAAGGCTTTTAGCCAATATTGCAGACAGCAGTAAACAATATTATCCCATTGGTTTCTTGACCTAACTCTCTATCTCAGTTTCACATTTGCATTCTGGCCTCTCCAAGCAAGTAAATAAATAAAAAGGCAAAAGGATGAAGGAGAAACATTTTGAAATATAGCTAAACGTGCTGCTCAGTAGACAACATGGGAAGGGAGGATGATGTACTAGAGAGCAATCCTATGGAAAAGGACTTGGGGGTACTGGTGGACAAAAAGCCAGACATGAACCAACGAGGTGTGCTTGCAGGCCAGAAAGCCAATCGCATCCTGGGCTGCATCAGAAAATTGTGGCCAGCAGGTCAAGAGAGGTGATTCTGCCCCTCTGCTCTGGTGTGACCTCACCTGCAGTACTGCGTCCAGCTCTGGAGCCCTCAACACAAGGAGGACATAGACCTGCTGGACTGGGTCCAAAGGAGGGCCACAAAAATGCTCAGAGAGCTGGAGCACCTCTCCTACGAGGACAGGCTGAAAGAGTTGGTGTTGTTCAGCCTGGGGAAGAGAAGGTTCCTCAGAGACCTTACAGCAGCCTTCCAGTACTTAAAGGGAATCTATAAGAAAGATGAGGGCAATCTTTTTAGCAAGGTCTTTTGCAATAGGACAAAGGGTAATGATTTTAAACTGAAAGAGAGTAGATTGAGAGTGAATATAAGGGCGAAACTTTTTAGTCATGGTGGTGAAACACTGGAACAGGTTGCCCAGAGAGGTGGTGGAGGCTCCATCGCCGCAGACATTCAAGATCAGGCTTGATGGGAATCTGAGTAGCCTGATCTAGTTAAAGATGTCCCTGCTCACTGCAGGGCGATTGGACTAGAAGACCTTTAAAGGTCCCTTCCTACCCAAAACATTCTATGATGAGTCTGTGTGGCAGGACAGGGATCAGCCATTCACTAGAATTAGCCTGTGTGGATCAACTAAAAGCTTCCTCTTCCCCTTTGATTAATCAGGCTGTGTAGTTTGGGGGAGCTAATTACTTTGTTCATTTTGTTTGTGATACGTGTAACCTCTATTGATTCAAGGATTCGAGGACTAAAAAAGGTCCTTTTTTTTCTTTTCAGGTGCACTCCCTGAATAACTAATGAAAAAGTTGGACTATTTAAAAATTTCCCCACTGTGAGATCCTTGGCAAAGGCTTTTTCGAAGTCTTCATCAGATGAATTTGGGTACATTCGTGTCTCCATTCACTCTAAGTAGTTACAAAAATCTCAAATTCCCCAGAAACGTGCACATGCGCACATCTCAGCATATCATTAAATATTTAACTCAGTAAATCCAGCTTCTTCACTGGAATGAAGAAGTTGATTTGATATTGGACAGGGAACAGAGGAGTTACTGACAAAATATTTAACATATCTTCCATTTTTTAAAGGAGTGGCAAATTTGGAAATCAAACCTAATTTCTACAATGTGGCATTATCTTCAAAATACATTGGTTTATGGCCAATATATTATGACAGAATAGTGAGTTATCTTTAAGAAATTAGCAAAATGACAACATATTAGTAGCTTTCAGTGAGCATTATTTTGTACTGAATGGCAATGGTGTATTAAGTCTGTTGAATAAATCCTATTAACAGTATTATTCTTCACACCTTGGTGTGTACTGTTTATTTCTAATGTTACAGGCTATATTCTGAATTTTATTATATGCATTATTTGCACTTTTTATTATGGCAGAAAAAAGGCACTGGATACATATTAGAACTATGAAGTACTTAAGAGATATTAAACATACGCATATAATATAGTTTCTTTTCATTAAACAGGTATGGAGCATATATGCAGTTCTTTGGTAGCACAGCTGCAATAAATACAATTGCAGACAACATCTGCTTACTATTTTTATTTTTATTCTATTCCGGAAGTTGCTGTGATTAAACATGTTCACCTACTCAGAGGCCAAAATAACGAACTCGGTGGCAAAGAGTCACTCAATGTTTTTATTTATGCTGTATGGAGCTCTATATCACAAACAGGACAACTAATTTCAATTTGACCAAGAATGACTTTACATGAACTTTTCATAGTAGATATCAGAGAACTAGAAGCAACAGTAAAGTCAACATTGAGCTCACATATCTCTGTGCATCCACAAATTTTTCCTCTGCAGAAAAGCCTAAAAGTCTTAATCAGCAAAGCCAGACAGAGCGTTTCTATGGTAAAAGGTGGCTGTGAAAGATTGCATTAAGCTCTACTTTCAAAACAAGCTGCAGAAATTCATTTGATCTGTCCCTACTGCAGACCAAATGAACAACGTACAGTCTACGACCGAGCTGCACACTCTGTGATGCAGAACACACAAAACTTGTAACAGTTAAGTCCCTTCATGATTTTCCACCAAATAAAGACAACTACTAACAAATAGTACAAGAGTTGAAATTTAACATACATTTAACTTTTTTTCATTACGAAAACCCCAGTGGACTTCATGTGACATGTTATTCTACAGGTTCATTCCATGCAACTGAAAACTGTAAGAGAAACATCGCTTATCTCCAAATAACACATCCAAAAGTTAGCTGTTTATTTCAAGGTGCATAAAGTATTCAGGTCAATATGCATCTACTTTTGCAAAGTTTCAGGTGTAATGTCTTCCTTTTAATTAATTATACATTTCAGCTCCCTACCCAAACTTGAGGGAGCTAGCTCCCATTTACTGCACGCAAAGAAAGCCTGCATGATGAGTTAGCTTTACTTTCTTATCACTCCCCCCAATAAATTATCAGTAAGTAGCAAGGCTGGAGTAGGTTTACAGAGTTAGATTTTTATCTAAAATGCTACTGAGCTTACAGATCTCTAAGAAGGGACAGAATGATGATTTTTTGAAAATGTCTGCTCCATTTCAGTTCAAATTTTTCTTTCTTATAAAAATTTGGCAGTTTAATTTGAATTCATGACTGAAACTGTGAAGATTAATTTGCACTAGAAGAATCCATTCTTGTTTTAGTCACACTTGTTCATCATTGCCTACTTCAAGTCACAAAGCAAAAAAATACCAGTACTGCAGTAAGTCTATTTTTCTACTCTTTTCAAATCAGCAATAAAAAGTTTCAACGACATGAATGAAAGGACAAGGGGATCCTTAGTCAGAAATTTCATTAGAAAGCAAACTATGAAAAGCTGTAAATAGAAGATTTAGGATTTGTGGCAGTTATAATTCAAAGGACTGCTTTATCTATCATAGAATATTTCTATAGTCTTGCAGCAAGGAAACCAAAAACATACCTTTTTTAATAATTACATAATAATAACCCAAAAAGTTCTTAGCATTTCAATCTGCTTATTTGTATGGGAAAACCACAACCCAATCTTTCAATGAGAAATAACACTTTCTAGGTCACTGCAATAGCATGAAATCAATACTGTTTGAAACCTTGCTATTTTCCAAGACATTGCTTGTCATTCCTCTACATAAAAGATAAATCAAGACAAAAAAAGAAAACTTTGAAATACGGAGATCATTCATTCACTGCACTTCAGAGAAAATATGGGCAGCCATCTTCCACAGCACCCTAGAAAACAATATAAAAGACCCAAACTTCTAAACTGCATAAATCTACTGCACAGTTAGTCACTATTATGCTTAAGCATGACATCAGTGGCGGTTTCGATTTTTGGTTTGTCTTCCTCTGTTTGTTCATTTCAGTGTTGTAGATGAAAATTGTCTGTATAAAGACAGTAAAACATTTAACTTTACACAGACCAAATAATGTCATAGCATTAAGTGGGTCTAGTTACACTGAGACAAAAGTTGCATCCCATAGTCTGGAGTGATTTAAGACTTTGCACTTCAAGCTGCTTTGAGTAAGGATCTCTGTTATCTTGTGTTAGGTAAGGCCCTCTGACAAAGACACTCCAATCCTCACATAAAGCTCCACTTCTAATTTAAGCAATCTTTTCCTGATATTAGAATGGATAAACAATTTCTACTTCCTTATCATACAGAGTGTTCTTTGTTATATTTCTTGTAGTTATCCGCTCTTTCAGCTAAATTTGGATTTATAATCCAGCCCCTAACTCCCGGGTAGGGATTTGATTTTGCATATTTCAAGAGTTCTTCCTTCAGGCAGTGATGGAATTGCAGACAAAGCCATACATGATGCTGATGATGGGCAAATAATGAACATTCTGCCTCAGAAAAGTTAATATGTAGAAGGCAGCAAATACAGAGAAAACAGAAGCATGTCACCCTCTATTTAAAATTACGTATATTTCTTTTCTAAAAAGTTATATTTAACAGAGGAGGACAGAAATTACAACTGTTTTTCTTCTTCTCCAGAACTCATTATTAGAATATACCCCAAATCAGACCATATTTACAAAAACTGGGCAAATTAGATGCAACTTTTGGCCTAACTCCCTCTGAGTACGAATAGTAGCTTTCCAGAGCTGCAACAAGAATTGGGACTTCAGGGAAAAAAAAGCTGTAGGTTCCCTGTAGAATTCATCTGATAAAATTCATTTTGCAGTGGTAGCAGAAGATAGGAAAGATCCAATAACCATGCTCCAAATTAGCTTTCCATCATAGCTACTGAAAGTTACATCTCTACAGAGAGGTAGGTATCAGCACTAATCCTCTTTCAGAAAGGCTGAAGCAGCACACCAGCCTACCCAGTGCCCATTCCTAGTCATTGCAAATGTTTCTACTAATTTCTAGCGGCACTTACTGTGTCTCCCCTCAGCGTGGCTTAAACTCTCTGGTAAAGTATATATATTATTTCTTTAAACTATGCAATACTTTTTTTTCTTTTTCTTTTTTTCTGTTTTCCTTTTTTTGGGAGGGAGGGGAGGCAGGAAGGGCCAATAAGGACTGGCTCTTATTTCAGTTAGTATATATTCTTTGGACATTGTTAAACTAATTTTAGAAGACTTCCCGTCCACAAAAAAAACAGACAAGGGGTGGCACAAACCCCTAATTATATTTCTAAAAACTACTTCATTTTAATCTAAAAAACCTGAAAGAGTAGAAATAACCCAAGGGATAACAGTAGTTATCAGGACACAGTCCACACAGATCTTATAAAAAAGAACACTGAAATCACTACATTATATTTTAAATCCCAGTAGATCTTTCTTACAGTAAATGCAATTAAAATAAATCCCTTGATGTAGTGTCTGCTTCTTAATACCCACTGCTTCCTAGTATATCTTAACTGAGCACAAGCCACATACGCAGGAACAAAAGATCAATCTGCCCTAAGGAACTGTGGCGATATCTAACAATAACAATGAAGCAAAAGAGATCTCATCGTTGTCATTCACAGTTGTCAAACTCAAAACAGGGGAAAAAAATTGTAAGCCTGAGGAGTCTCATATCCTAAATCCGCTGTTGGGGAACAAACACTTTGCAGCTTTGGTTATTTTAATGAACACATCACTTTAAACTATGCCTTTCCCATCTGTTCTGCTTTCTAATTACATATGCAAAAAGAAGCTCATTCACAACCGCATCCTAATGGAATCTTAAACAAAACTTGGACGAGATTTTAATATGCCGTAGGCATCATCTGTATTCAAGGCATCAAGCAGCTTCTTCTCCACGAGGTGTTTTCTTGTTTTCTAGACAGAAAGTTGAGGCAAGGCAATGGATCACTGCACCCTGGCAAACAAACCCCTTGCATACATAATAACCACAGTGGCACACAAAAGGCAAGGAAGAGAGTATAGAGATTTCCCTTTCCTCACACCCCCTTTTCAAGTACCAGAACACAAATCTTTCATTGCATGTTTATGTATTGCTGCACTGGGGTTTTCCTAACAACTCAGGTCATATCCCTGCCAAGAACTGGCAAGCATATAGCTAATGGATAGCAGGCATTGCCTCTGCAGTGCCTCTGCTGAGCAATCGAGCTCTGATTAGCAGATTCTTATCCAAGATTTTAATGATGGTCAGATCAGGAATAGTGAAATTTCAGTGATGGTGATCGAACAGCCTTTGCAGTGCTTCGAAATCCAGATACAAGCTCATTATGACACTTCTGGCAGTTCCTTGTAATTGTTGTGATCCTTCCTTAGCAGAGAGAACAGTGAAAAAGGAACTATGGTATTCCTGCACTGGATCTATTCCATTCCAATAGCAATGAGATACCTAAACACTTCAGTCACATAAACCGTCCTGTTTCCATTACTGCAGTCCACAAAGTGATGGAAGGCAAAGCTGTACTTCTGTAAGTTAAATCAGGATGTTCTAGTCCATCTTGATTAATGTTTTTTCTCCTTGATTGGTGATACGTGAAAGATGATTAAGTGCCATAATTCAGTCACAGGTATCTTGTTCCGTTACAACTCTTCAGTGATAAGAGATAAAACCTGAACCTCCTGTCTTGTCTTGCAAAGACTTGCTATGTGACATCCCTTAGTAAATATAGTTTCTGCTACTGTGCTTTTGTGTGTAGCGGTGTTCCACTGATGTGCAGACAACACTACCCTGAAATGCTTGATGTTAACAAATAAAAACTATGTGATTATGTCATTATACTCAAGATCTATTTCTTAAGTTTAACTCCAAATCTCCTGGTCTGGAAATCCTTCAGAAAATGTCTCCCTTTAAATGCTCTGCTCGTGACCTGCTCCTTCTGACTGTGATGTGCCCAGAAGGACTTTTAGCCCAGCAAGTATAAGAAAAATGACCTGTTAAAAACAGCAGTTCTGAAGTCCTGTTCCCTTGCCGACTGCCAGCAGTCAACCTGTGCCGGCTCCTGCTGATGTTTCTAACACCCACCTGGGCTAAGATCCTGGACTGCTGCAGAACCCGAACATGGCTCACTTTCCTTCTCTCTCTTTATCCATTTCTATCAGGGTATTTTGTTTGTCTGTCTAGTGTTTCAGAAGCTGCTTCTTTGGGGTTTGGCAAGAAAAATTACATCCAAGAGTATGCTTAGGCTGAAGATTCTTTTCCCTAGTGTTTCCTATCCAGGTTAAATCTGCTTTTCCACTATACAAATGTCTCTTCTATCTGCTGCAAGTATCAGACCTGAATTCCTCTTTTACGGGAATTTCTCAGAAGCTGGTTTCAACCCAAATGGTGATGATTTCTCAAAACCCAGAACTGTTCATAAAGCAGTCTGAAATACTTTTTCTACCCAGCTTATTCCTTTCTTCTTGAGTGCTACAGCGCTAAAATCACTGCATAACTTGACAATTTCCCACAAAAATAATAATTGAAGCCAACAAATTATCATATAGAAGTTCCTTTTTTTTCTGAAACAGAATGACTGAGAGGAAAAAAAAACACAACAAAGTCAGCTCCAGTGAAACTTTCTGAATATTTAAAAACCACTATCTGAATCTCTTCTGTGTGCAACTGCCTAGAAAATTTGCACACAAATTAAGAGCTAGAGGGAGCTTTACAATTCTCTTATTTGTGCCAACGATGCACTGACACTGACCCTACCCTGAGAACAGGATGGGGCTCTTCCCTACCCACCCCCCATCATCAATCAGCCACCACTTTCTACTGCTACCAGCTGTGAGGTGGACCTTGCCGGTGATATTATAGGAGTTGTGATATTTTCTGCACCATGAATAAATACAAGCCACCGGTATCATTTAATCTGTTTTAGTAAATGTCCTCTCTCCTGTTTTTCATTCAACAAGCAGGAGCACAAAAGTGTGAAATACTGTGAGATGTCTTTTGAAATCTAATATACAGCTGACTGAGGGTTTTGCAGGTTTTTATGTTTTTAACAAAACTAAAGGATAAATATTTTTTTACCATTAATACATATATCACAAGCAGTATGCATATCCTTTTCCTTTCTCTTCAGTATGAAAATATAATTTACTTTTAAAAATTACTCTGTACTGCATCCATTTGGAGGATGAAAGCTCATATTATGCCCTCTGTTTTCCTAATAGCAATATATTTACTGATATAATATGCAGAGTTGCAACAACATGGGAGGAACAATTTTAATTTGCAAATAAATATATTAATTTCAAGATAGGATTACATTACAGTAGAATTCAACTTTTTAGGGCAATCACTTGCCTGAAGTCTGTGGTAAACTACTAATAAATATTGACTATTCCCTAATGAGTTTATAAACCTTGGAGCCAAAACACAGCACTGTATACAAAATCATTATAATCATGTGAGACTGTACTAGAGGAAACAAAAAAAAGACAGCAGAAAAAGTTAAAAGTTGTAACACTAATAAAAGTAACAGTGCTCTTATCAGTGGCATCAAATGTTAATTTACACATATGGAAGTAACTAATTCGATAAATTTTAGACACTAACCAGGGAACGAAACTCTGCTAGGATTTCTATTCAATATAAATTAATAAGAACTCAAAGTTCATGGAGCAGAGTATTTCAAAAATTAAATTATAATAAATTAAAAACCCCAAATGCACACTCCAACCCCCTTTCTTTAAATTTTAACCTAAAGAAGCGAGGCAAGTATGGAAATGCTAGGCTGTAGAGTATGAAGGTTCAGCTTCCAGAGTCTGGAGAAGGATTCAAAGGAGGATTTAAGCTCAGGTGCCCTCGAATCATCCTCACTTCTACCCCTGCCTCCATTAGCCCTCCATGACTCACAGGATGGCACGGCTTATCCCACTGAAATTCATTTCCCTGCAGTTTCCACACTCTCCATTTACGCTGTTCAAGCTACAGATTGAAATATTTGTTCCAAATGCATTTGTTTCTGCCAGTCAAGACTGTTAACTATAAAATGGCTGAGAACTTTTGCATGTTCAGAACAACTCAATATACCCACTCCCTCTCCAAAAGAAAAAAACAAAACACTACACCACCTCAAACAAACTGCAGACCATACCTAAATAATGTCTGCCTGTACAGAGCAGTAGCTGGCAGATGAAGAAACAGCCAGAGTTACAAAAGGAGTGTTCAAGACAGAAATCATCTAACTTGGCAGAAGCATTGCCCAGGCAAGCAGAGACCTCAGTGAGGATAAAAATAGCTCTGTATGCTTTAGTTTGCCTGTCTGTAAGCCTCTGTAACACATCATTTGCCTCACACAGACAACTGTGAAAATAAACACTACTTTGAAATGATGAAAAAAACTGTTACGCTAAAGCTAATAATTTTTCCTACTTCACCATACACACACAACCCAAGGCTCTACCCCCACAGAGCCGGCTGCCCCATCCTTACAGAGATTACAACCTTCTCTTCTTGAATAAAGCTCCTGCATGCCGGAATAAGCAAATCTTCCTAACATTCTTCAAGGAAATTTCCATTTGGTGAGCCTAGACAAGGAAACAGTACTGCAGCTAGAGAGAAATTGTCCAGGGACAACTGTATGACAGCTTTTCCGTAACTTCAGTGCTTTCCTGATTCACTTCTATATTGAAGAAAACTACTTATCACAGACAGCAAGTCCTTTTCTACGTCTAGCTACATGGATACCGCTCCTATTGAAAACAGAGAGATTTTTTTCTTATGGCATAAGCACAGGAAATAAGTATGCAGCAAGGGCTTCTAAAGCACAAACAACTACGAGCTAAATCACTACTTCTGTAAAAATTGAATCCTATGATTATTGTGCTATAAAAAGGTCCTAAACAGACAAAACCACATGGCTTAAGAATGGAAAGTGCAATATGATAATTACATGTATTATGGCTAGAATGTAAGTTTAAATACAGGATTTTTGAAAGAATGAGAGAGGAAAAATATGTGCTGTTAATACTAGTTTAAAGGAATCTTATGCCACAGTTTTAGTTTCTGATTTGACAGTGGGAATTAAGCATCATAAAATCAGAGTCACGTATAAAAGCTAGCTAATGCTTATCAGGCTGCTACAATTTTATTTCGTTTTTATTTATTGCTACTGCTATGTAACCTCTTTTGCCTTATTAGTAGTGGCAAAGTATCATTTGGAGAAAGTGTTATTTGTTGTAGATTTTGTAAAGCAAATTCATCACACAAATGACTCCAGGAAAAGAAAGAAAAATGTACAGAACATTAACTTGATCTATCAAAACATAATACTAGCTGTTAGAAAGATATGATATGTGATGACTGGGAGAGTATTTATAACGAGAAAATAAGTGTTACTAATACTCTGTTTATTTTTTTTCATAAAGCAAAACAAAGGGAGTAAATTTGTAACTTCCATTTTATCCTGGATATCAACTAAATATAAAAGGACATTTAAGTACATGTGCCTAACAATAGTATCTCTTTATTGGAAGTTTCATTAAAATACCTTTTGGATTTTTGCATTCCTTTAAAGTTAGCCTACAGGATTTACACAAGGTGGAGGGCTGAAATCTGGAACAGTGAGATTCCCTGATATTGTTTCTGGTTTATGTCTCCTTATACCCCACTGCAGGCACCACATCTAGTGCCGGTATCGTGAAGTTACTCCTGACACCCTCCAGAAACCTGGGTTGAATGCATCCCGCCGTACTGCTCTTCCAGCAGGTGTCAGAGAGATCAAAGTCTTGAGTAAGAATGAGGGTATCCGATCTGGAGATGTTCTAAATTTGAGTTGTATTTAAAAAAATAAAAAATATAAAAAATTAAAATGATGCTCTCTTCACTTTCTCATCCTAATTTCATGGTTTGTAATACCTTCCTACCATGATGTCACCCCCACACTGGTTTCTCCTTGCATGTCAACATGCAAGGTCTCAGCCACACGCAGAGTTCTGGTTTCCCAGGCTATGTGCGTACGCGTGCAGCACCTGAGTGAGGCATTCCTTCGCCCTGTTCCTCTGTTCCTGAGCTCTCTCTTGTTCTGGCAGCTTTTGCTTTCCAATTCTATACACCACTTTCTCATTCAGCTGTGGGTTGCAATTCTCCTCTTCATTCGTAAATTCAGTGGAAAACTGAAAAGACAGTAAGGGGGCTGGAGATCTCATCTTCTGAGTAGAGGCTGAAGCACCAGGGCATGTTCATCCTGGCGAAGCAGTTGCTTTAGGGGAACCTTTCAGCAGTCCCCAGTACCTACAGGGTGGTCATCAAAGAGATGGGGCCTGGCTCTTCACTGCAAGTACATGGCTGGAGGATGAGAGACAATGGATACAAACTGGAATAAGAGATGTTCTAACTGGATTTTTTTTTTTCTACCATGAGGACAGTCAGGCAGTGGAACAGTTAGCGCAGAGAGGCTTCAGTCTCCGTCCCTGGAAATCTTCCTGATTCAATAGTTTAAAACTGAGCAACCTGGTCTGATCTCAGAACCAAACCCTCCTTTGAGGACGAGGCTGAACTAGGCACCTCTTGAAGTCCCTTTCAAACAGAATTACTCTATTTTGTTGTAAGAGTAGCTTATTATAAGAACAGTAGCTTGGAAAATATGAACAACTACACCAGGTCAGCCCAACTTTAATTAACTAAGATGACAATACAAAGCAGAGTATCAGTGACACAGCACAGGACTTTCCAAAGCCAAAATGATGGAAGAACACCTTGAGCTCAAAGTAGACATGAAATAAATTTTTTTGCTTATGTTGTGATAAGATTGTATGATCTGTTTTACACAGGCTATAGCATTTCACATTATTAAAATAATTAAAAAAGGATCTTAACTCTCCAAACGCTTTCCTCCTCTCCTTGAATCACTCTTCACTCAAACCTCCCACCTGCAGGTGCTCAAACCTTTCCTGAGATTACTCACATTTCTGCTCTAACAGACAGTTTATTATTGAATTTATTTGAAATAATCTTCAATCCTAGTGTTACACACTTATCTTTCTTATTTTACATTTTTTAATTCTTTCCCACCTTCTTGCACCAACGTCACTAGCAACTATTTCCTACATATGACGTTAACTTGCCACATGATTCTAACCTTTACTTATTGGTGATACAACTTGATTCTATATTTAAATATAATTCATGGCACTAGGAAAGCTTACTCTCATGGAAGTGAGTTTCCTTAATTCTCATTATTTCCTATCCGATATCTCAAAATCAACAACCTCCACCTTTTTTTTCTGAATAGGTATTTTTGAGAAGTTATAAAGTTGCTCAAATGAAGCCAAAAGGAAAAAAAAAAACCCACAAAAAACCCCACAAAACCAAAAAACCTCACCAAAAAAAAAGGAAAAAAAAATTTCCCAAACTAACAGAGATTGAGAAATACACTATTTCTCGAACTCATTCTGGAAGGAAAAATGTAGGAAAGGACACAAGAACAGCAGAAAATTAGATTCTAAATTTTCAACTCTCGCTTAGTAAAGAAGTATTAATGCCATGGATTTGAAAAAGTGTAATATACTAAAACCAACATACAAAGTTATGACAAAAGATTTACCAATAGTTTCACTCCTATAGTCATTTGCTAACATCATTGGACAAATACTGTAGTCACAGAAGTAAGAGTCGATTAAGCTTGCCCTGTAAAACAGACACAGCACCATTTTGCTACCTGTTCCAGTATTTTGCTACACGGTCAAAAATTCTGAATATCGTGCTTACAAAGCTCATTATATTGAGTAGTGCCAGTATGTGCACAAAGACAATAGAACAGACACCAGTGGAACCAGGCAGTGAGCTCAAGGGAAAGGTTTCTACCCATCTTTCTGTACAGGCTTTAAATACTCTGTTACACATCTCCTGGCGCAATGCATGTTTCATAGTCAACATCTTTGCAACGCCATCGCATTCCCTGCTCTTATCACAGAAGTCTCGAAATGCACAGCAAGTGCTATAGTTTTGTTTGTTGCTGATTTTTTTAACCTTTGCACAATTTTGCTGATAAATCACGTTCCAAGGCTGCACATTGCTAAGCACCATGGAAAGTGATCTAAAACAGAAGTTTGTGCCATGTTAACATCCCTGGAGCCACAGTCAGCAGCTGAACGATTCCATGCTAGTCAGAATATATTGTGTTACACTCCAGCATGCCAGATCTGCAGTGATAAGTTTTCAACCCTAAAGCTGAGTTTCTGAAGTGACAAGCTTCAGGAATCAAGCAACTGCAAAATCTTCACATGTATTCCATTGTTCCAAAACCACAGCAACTTACACATTTTTCAATAAGGATGATAACTTGAAGCATATACATGCTTAATGCCTGCCTTGGATAAAAAGACACAAATAAGGGTGCCAACAAAACGCCTGATAGAAAAGCTACCAACGACAAAGGACATCTTTCCATCAGCAGGTTTCAGATCAAGCTGTGAAATACGTCAGTGCCCTCTGTTCCCCACTGCCACCAAACCCACTGCACGCTATCACAGATGTGGCCTCTGCCACAGCCACCACCTTTTTAATGCCACACACGTTTCAAAACTTTTCTTAGTGATCTCTCGATGATGTGACGCTTCTTCCCAAAAGATGTGAATATCTGTTCCTGGAATCTGAAGTCATTGGAATAGCTGACACAGAGGGTGTCAGTACCGCAACAGATTCAACACGTATTTTTTGACATAGTTAAGGTACCACATGGCATCAAATGCAAATAGCCCCTAAATATCAGTTTTCTCCCATTTAAAAGGATCCTTCCCATGGGAACAAGCTTTGTGAACAATCTAAAGTCCTCAGAGCTTCTCTTCCAACCCGCAAGTACATTCATACGTATTTTTTTTTTTGTACCCACAACCTCCAAGTATATTAATACATTTTTTCCCCCCACAAAACTCAGAAATTATTGTGCTATTAACCTGAGTTTCTGGACACTTCCAGGGATTTTTAATTGACTGTGATAAGCTATCAATAAAGAGACTGAAAAGTTGCACGACACAATCATTCTTTTTATAAACGGGTAATTGTTATAAAAAGCTAGCTTTATCATTTGGAGTTTTCCTCTTGTGTTCTTAGATAAATCAGTGAATTCCATTTCACAGGTTCCTCTATCTATCTGGAAAAGGAAAGTTTGATACTTAATTCTATATTCTAGAAGTGCATTCTACACTTCGAAACACACATAGTTAAAAAGAACAATGTAATCCCTCTGGGAATAAGAAATCAAATGTTGACATGGTATGTTAGCTTAATAAAACCCAAAAAAGACATTTAGAAAATCTCTAGCCTAGGGAGTCCTTTAGGAACAAACAGAAATGGCTTTCTTTTGTGATTTTGTTAGGGAGTGGGGGGGGGGGGGTTGTTTGTTTGTTTGTTTGTTTTTATGTTGGGTTTTTTGTCTTTTTTTTTTCTTTTGGTGCAGGGTTTTTTTTTCGGGGGGAATGTTTATATGGTTTTTGTTTTTACATGATCTTCCCTCACTAGCACTATCCACAGGAAAAAGTACATCATATTACTTCAGTTTGAACGAGACAGTGGTATTCAGCTGACAACCTTTTTGTGTCCTAATTTGTTGAAAGCAGCATACTGAATTATCTCTATAGCCACTGCATGTCAGTGTAGCTTCTATTAACAGTTTGAATTTATATTATTCCTTCCTTGTGTTAACCATGTAAATTACAAAGAAAACACAACTTGCACTTCCACCTTTAAATATTACAAACAAAGGGATTTATGTGCTAAACCTGACTGGAAAATTAACGGAATTTAGGGCCCAATTTTCTTATATACATTTGTAAATCTCTTTTTCTCTTTTCTCCTCTTTCTACTTTCCTGTAATATCTTACAATTTAGCTCACTCTTATTAAATTTGCCAAAACAGCTGCAAGTTTCTACACCTTTAAAGTCATTAGTTTTTCTTTGTGGGGACTAGGAAGCAGGAGCATGTTTTGAATACAGCTTATCAGAAAGTTGCATATATCCATTAATTAAAACATTGTCAGTACTTACTAACTAATACAACTGGTATTGATCAACATCAAAACTAACTCTGGGCATAAATTTTTGAATTTTGTATTTATAGACACCCCATTCAATGCATTTGAAATTTTTTTGCTTGCCTAGTACTGTTAGTAGTTTAAAATCTTCCAGAATAGCATCACACATCAGATTTCCAGTATTAATATTTAAAATAAGACTATCAGTGTCTCTTGGGACATTATCACGTCATTCATGTAGTTTTGCAGCATTCTATGTCACAAGACATAACAGCAGTAGCATCTGTCTGATCCATGCGGAGAAAGAAGGATAGTGAATAGCACCACCTCTGCTGGGCAAAGGACTTCTGCAAAATGCTAATAATGAGCTTCTGGTATTAATGAGAAATAAAATCTACATTTGACTGCATATTTTGCAAGTTATCCAGTCAATTTATATTTATTATAAATAATAAACTACACAATTAAACTACTTTCTGTAATAGATTCCAGCATCTTAAAAAAAATCTGACATCTCAAAATGCTACTCATTACTCTGATCAGCCACACCCTCTTCTATAGATCACAGAATCATAGAATTGTCAGGGTTGGAAGGGACCTTAAAGATCATCTAGTTCCAACCCCCCCACCATGAGCAGGGACATCCCCCACTAGATCAGGTTGCCCAGAGCCCCGTCCAGCCTGGCCTTAAAAACTTCCAGGGATGGGGCTTCCACCACCTCTCTGGGCAACCTGTTCCAGTGTCTCACCACCCTCATGGTGAAGAACTTCTTTCTAATGTCCAATCTGAACTGATCCATCTCCAACTTCAATCCATTCCCTCTAGTCCAATCACTACCCGACGTCCTAAAAAGCTCCTCACCAGCTTTCTTGTAAGCCCCCTTAAGATACTGGAAGGCCACAATAAGGTCTCCTTGGAGCCCTCTCATCTGCAGACTGAACAACCCCAACTCTCTCAGTCTGTCTTCACAGGAGAGGTGCTCCAGCCCTCTCATCATCCTTATGGTCCTTCTCTGGACACGCTCCAGCACATCCATATCTTTCTTCTACGGTGGGCTCCAGATAAAAAACATGATTACAGCCTTCGATTTTCTTGCTTGCAAAGTAATGAATGCAAAGTTTCTGAGATCGTTGTAAGCATTTCTATACCTAAGCTTTTAGTTCGGTTTCACAAGTCATGTTAAATTATGCAGACAGTGTATTTTGGCAGTTAGGCGGCCAACTGGAAAAAAGTGTGTAACCTTTTAAACACGAAGCAGAAAAACTTCCCAGTGACTAAAGTCCTAAAACGAGAACACTTCTGTTTTCAGGGAACACAAGACAGACAGAAAGGGAATAAGCTTTGTTCAGGTGACTGAAAATGATATGGCTTAATGATTCTGGCATTTCCAATGTACTTGTCAATTGTCGTTATCTCTGCTTAGGAGTTTGTTTGTACTTCATACTTCACAGTTCCAACTGAATTTTTCAGTAAGCTCTGGATCCATGCCAATAGGGTAAATCAACTTATTTTGGGGTCTCTCCTGTCTTCTTTCTTACTTGCAGACAACATCCCCTGCTCCTTTAAACTTCCTTGCCTTTGAAATCACCCATAAAATTGGATAAGCCTGTAGATTTCCTGAGCAAACCCTATCATTGTGACTCCAGTCTCATGGAGGGACCAGCTGTAAGAAAACAAGATAAGAGTATAGGAATTGCCATATCACACCTAGTGAGCTGGTAAGCTAGCAGCTTTTCTCAAAGGGTGGCCACTACCACATATTTATAAGCAAGGTGCTCCAGCCTCAGAGTAGACAGCTCCTGAAAACAACATTCCCTGGGGAGCGCTCAATATAATTCATTTAATTAAAGCCTAGCAGAAACCTGAGAACTGGAATATTTGAAATAACTTACTGCCAATTCCTACTCAGTTTTCATTATCTCTGCTTTCACTCTCAGCTATAGTACAGCTTTTCAGATGACTTTGGAAGTGGCTCACCAAACTGCCATTGCTGGTCAACGTGTTGGTTGCTGCCTTGGCTGCATTTCATATCACTTACTGTTTCAGGAGAAGGAAAGAGGTAAAGGAAGAGGTAAAATCATCATCTGTGTGTTTAACATAATATATTCTGCACATAATATGTAGAATTTGGTTTTGCCTTGAAACTAGAAGTTCATTTAAGTAATTTTTAGAGATTGCTCATGATAACTGCCTTAAAATGAACAGCTTCCCTGGTCTCTCAGTAAATTATTTTTTAAACTTGCCATGCAAATTTTTGTGCCTGATAACTGAACACTGTTTTGGCCTAATTTAGAAACTGGTTAATCACAATTAGAAAAAGAAAACAAAACAAAACAACACAAAACCAAAACACACACATCCCCCAAAACCCCCCACCTGGCAACCAACATGCACAAGGAACAATAATCTCTACGTATTCAAAATATGTTATGAGGGATGCTGCTGACCAGCTGCTAAAACCAGCAAATTAAATAATCCCAGCATTGGTTTTTGTCAGAGATTCTTTTCCCTGTCACAGAAAATAGACAACTTCCTGATACTGAAGAAAGCAAAGCAGTTCATGTACTATCTCTCTTAGTACATAATAAAACCAACTTAGCTTGTGTATTAAAAGAAACAACTAATTTGTATATATTCTACATTTGGCAGAATGTAAGCTAAAGCCCTCTCGATGCAGCATTGCACTATACCCAAGAATATTTCCTTCCCAGCAAAAGCACAATACCCTGATTTGTTAAGCAATGATCTTGTTTACCTTTCTTTTAAAACACTGCCCAACGTCACCTCATTCTTCACTCAAAACCAAGTCATCTTCAGATCACCCAGTCTGCACTAGGCAAAAGCTATTAAGACAGGGAAGACTATAAGATAACTTACACCTATTCATTCCTGATCCATAAATATTACGTAGTTAACAGATGTGGTCAAGTGCCTATCAAGTGCCTATCTTTACATTCCCTTTGGACACTGATCCTTATAAACATCAGATCATTTCTGACAATTTTCTTAACCAAAGCAGAATTAACTCACTGGGAGTAAAATGCCTAAGAGCCCAACAAGAATGCTAAATTTTATGGCAGTCAATACTGAAAAGCAGACATCTAAATCACAAAGCTGCTTTTTTTCAAAAAGCCGCTTTTCAGGGTTTTTTTCTCTTTTTTTCACTGTTCATCAAATATAAAGTCCCATAAAACTCAACAGAAACAATTTATTTAACACCACGTGACTTAGAAAAGCGACCATTCAAACAAATTTTGTCACAAAGAATTTAAGTCCATCTTGATGTCCTAGAAGCAGTCAGTAAACTTCAGGGCCCTGAAGAGACAACAGGCCGGTACCAATATTCAGCTGTTCCTTAGTTGGCAAAAAAAATACCCCATGTGAACAAATGCATTGGGTTTGCATGGTCAGGTTTTAGTAGCACAGGGACTATAGGGGTGGCTTCTGCGAGAAGTGGGAAAAAGCTACTGCACCGTAACTTGCAGAGAGAGAGGGAGGAGTGAGAATATATGCAGACACCAAGGTCAGTGAACAGGGGGAAGAGGTGCTCCAGGCACTGGAGCAAAGAGGTGAGGCAGGCTGTCCCCCTGCAGCCCATGGTGGTGATGGGGCTGTAGATGTCCACTCATAGCCCATGTAGGACCCCACACTGGAGTGTGTGGATGCTTGAAGTAGGCTGTGACCCCACAGGGAGCCTGTACTGGAGCAGGCTCCTGGCAGGACCTCTAGCCCCATGGAGAGAGAAGCTGACACCGGTACAGGTTTGCTGGCAGGACTTGTGTCCCCACGGGGAACTCACACAGGAGCAGTCTGCTCCTGAAGGATCGCACCCCATCGGAAGGACTCAAGTTTGTGAAGAGCTGTCTCTGTGAGAGGAACCCCATGCTGGAGCAGGGGAAGAGTGAGGGGTCTTCTCCCAGAGAAAGAAGCAGGAGAGACAACATCTGATGAACTGACCATGACCCCCATTCCCTGTCCCCCTGCACTACTCAGGGAGAGAAGGTGGAGAATCTGAAGGTAAAGATAAGCCTGGGGTGTCAAGGCCGAGCTTTCAGGACGATGACTCAAGTTTGGCATTCCCAGGCCAGGACGAAGGCGACTCACACCAAAGATACGAACACCAGTTTTAGTCATCAGTCGGCAAAGAACTAACAAGGACGTGTTTCAGTCATCCACTTAGCGCACCCAACACGCCTCACAATACAGAGCATTAGCGAGCAAAAGAACCGAGCCATTAGCGAGCAAAAGAACCGGCCTTGCCATAGCCAGCCTTTTATAGAGTCAAGCTCCTGCTACATACTGGGAATCGGTCTGGGGGCTGGTGGGGGCTTCTGAGGGGGGTCACCCCTCCCTCTCCAGGTTCCTTGCAGCCACAGCTCCCAGTCCTGCCTGTTCCCACAGCTCCACCGGTGCAGGGCTTGGGCAGGGGCTCAGCAAAGCGCTGAAGTCACCCCCGCACAAACACAGACAGGGGCCAGGCAGGCAGCTCTGGCTTGTTTGGGTTGAGGGAAAAGCCAGACTGTCTGGGTCATTTGTTTAGTCCCTGAGAGGATGGGGTGGGGGGAAGGTGTTATCTTTAATATTTGGTTTTATTTCTCATTGCCCTTCTGTACCTTCATTAGTAATAAATTTAATTAATTTCCCCAAATTGAGTCTGTTTTGCCTGTGATGGTAATCGGTAGGTGATCTCCCTGTCCTTATCTCCACCCATGAGCCCTTGTTTTCATTTTCTCTCCCCTGTGTAGCTGAGAAGGGGGAGGGATAGAGTGGCTGTGGTGGGCACCTGGCCTCCAGCCAGGGTCAAACCACCACAACATATCACAGCTAAACAAGTGGATCACTTCAGAAGGAGAAAAGCAGGGTAGATAATGGGAGGAAAGGGTTAAACTATTGGCATTTCTTTTGAAGGTTGCTTGGTCCTAAACTGCCCTTCATCACAAGGAATGTCAGTACAGAGATGATCCAGGGGCTGGAGCACCTTTGCTACAAGGACAGGCTGAGGGAGCTGGGATTGTTCAGTCTTGAAAAGAGAAGACTTCGAGGGAACCCAATAGCTACCTTCCAATACCTGAAGGGATCCTACAGGAAGGCTGGGGAGGGACTTTTTACAAGAGTGTCCAGTGATAGGACAATGGGAAATGGGTTTAAGTTGAGGGAGAATAGATTTAGATTAGATCTTCGGAAGAAATTCTTCAGTACGAGGGTGGCAAGACTTTGGAATAAATTGCCCAGAGATGTTGTGGCTGCCCCCCCCCGGAGGTGTTCAAGGCCAAGTTGGACAGAGCCTTGAGTAGCCTGATCTAGTTGAAAGGCATCCCTGCCCATGACAGGGAAGCTGGATTAGATGATCTCTAAGGTCTCTTCCAACCTAGGCCATTCCATGATTCTATGATTCTATGATTCATACATATAAGTAAATATATATGTATATCATGGTCAGTGTATTTAAACTGTTGCTTCTTAATTACACCAACAGTTTCTCACTTAGCAGTATTAGTCACCTGTCATTCTACACAAAGCTGACGCAAATCTCAGCTACATTGACAATATAGGAAAATGATTATCTTTTTCAAGGGAATAATTTTCTTTTGCTCAAAAAGCTCTGAGTGCAATCTATAAAACTCTCCATTGTTCACCTCTTCCCTTTCCACCTTTACCTGGTGATATAAAGCTTATGTAAAGCAGAACCTATGTAAAATCACCTTGCTTCAGTCATTATGAATGGACGCACTTGTTTTCCTTCAAATGAGTGTCATTTTTATCAATGTTAAAATGAGTCTTACACAGAAACAGGTTCAGAAATAGTTTCATCCAAGAAAGTGAAACAAAACAAAGTGAAACCATCAACAAATTTATGATGTAAACATAACCCTCATCTTTAAAAAAGGAAGCAAAGATAACCCCGGGGAACTACAGACCAGTCAGCCTTACCTCTGTGCCAGGTAAAATCATGGGACAGATTCTCTCGGTAGCTATACTAAGGCACATGAAAAACAATTAAGTGGTTGGTGACAGCCAACATGGCTTCACTAGGGGCAAGTCGTGCTTGACTAATTTGGTGGCCTTCTATGACAAAGCTACAGTGCTGATTGATATGGGAAAAGAGATGGATGTCATTTTCCTGGACTTGTGCAAGGTGTTTGACACTGTCCCACATGACATCCTTGTCTTTAAAATGGAGAGACATGGATTTGATGGATGGACCACTCGGTGGATGAAGAATTGGCTGGATGGTCACACTCAAAGAGTTGTGGTCAATGGCTCGATGTCCACATGGAGACCAGTGACAAGTGGTGTTCCTCAGGGGTCTGTTCTGGGTCCAGTGCTGTTCAACATCTTTGTCAGCGACATGGATGACGGCACTGAGTGCACCCTCAGCAAGTTTGCCAACGACACCAAGCTGTGTGGTGCCATGGACTCACTTGAAGGAAGAGATGCCATCCAGAGGGACCTTGATAGGCTTGAGAAATGGGCCAGTGCAAACTGTGTGAGCTTCAACAAGTCAAAATGCAAGGTCCTGCACCTGGGTCGGGCCAATCCTAGACATAAACTGGGCACAGAGTGGATTGAGAGTAGCGCTGAAGAGAAGGATTTAGGGGTGTTGATAGACGAGAAGCTCAACATGAGCCGGCAGTGTGCTCATGCAGCCCAGAAGGCCAACCGCATCCTGGGATGTATCAGGAGAAGCGCAGCCAGCAGGTCAAGAGAGGTGATTCTCCCCCTTTACTCTGCTCTTGTGAGACCCCACCTAGAATACTGCGTCTGGTTCTGGTGTCCCCACCATAAGAGGGACATAGAACTGTTGGAGTATGTTCAGAAGAGGGCCACAAAGATGATCCAGGGGCTGGAGCACCTCTGCTACGAGGACAGGCCAAGGGAGCTGGGATTGTTCAGTCTTAAAAAGAGAAGACTTCAGGGGGACCTAATAGCTGCCTTCCAATACCTGAAGGGAACCTACAGGAAGGCTGAGGAGGGACTTTTTACAAGAGTGTCCACTGATTGGACAAGGGGAAATGGGTTTAAGTTGAAGGAGAATAGATTTAGATTAGGTCTTAGAAAGAAACTCTTCAGTACAAGGGTGGCAAGACTTTGGAATAAATTTTCCAGAGAAGTTGTGGATGACCCCTCCCTGGAGGTGTTCAAGGCCAAGTTGGACAGAGCCTTGAGTAGCCTGATCTAGTTGAGAGGCGTCCCTGCCCATGGCAGGGAGGTTGGATTAGATGATCTCTAAGGTCTCTTGCAACTTAGGCCATTCTATGATTCTATAATTCTGTGTGGGACTGGATGCTGTCAGATTCTTCCAGATCCAGAGATATTTTGTGACTTAGAGTAACTCTTATACAGAAAAATGAGCACTACTGTTCTGTCTCTTAGTGTGTAGCTCAGTTTTGCTTGCGAATAATCTAACTGTGAAAGCTGAAACATGAATAATAGCTACACTCTCCCATCCTACACTGAATAGCCTCATTTTACCGTATTATTTCTTTTCTCTCTTTCAGTGTATTACTGGGCTAGGAGGTTATAAGGTTAGCCAAATAGCTCCCATTTCTACCAGCATTTATGCTTGTTTATGACTAACTTGGGAAAGGCAGTGCTCTAGCTGTGCTCAAAGAAGCTATCTGCCAGTTGCATTGGACCCATCTGTGTAAGGTAAAACTGTATTTGTGTGCAGGAGAAGGTGAAACACTCATAGAAGCACCTACCTTAGAAGCAGCTGACAGTGCATTTTCTGTACGCTCACTGCATCTTTGCCTCAGATCAAGATGAGTCTCACAGATCTCTGTGTCTTGGTCTGAAATATCTCTAGGTATAACCTGGCCTAGGATATCTAAACTGTCAGCCTCTGCTACTCCTAGATGTACTGTATGTGTCAAAAGAAGCTGGCCAGTTTTCCTCTGTTGAGGTGTGTTTTTTTTGTTTTTTTTTAATCCTGCATGTTCCCATCAATCTGGGCAAACGCAGTAACTTTGTCTGAAGAATATGAAGTTTTCCAATTTGCTTGTTTAAATGTGCCAGTTCTGGTACAGGCAAGTTCCTTGTGAGGCATCAGGTTGAGGAGGCATCTAGCAGAACTCTAATGTGACATTACTCTGCATCTTTTAGCTTTTATATTAACTCTAAATTATAAAGTGTGACAGCTTTTTTAATAGGATAAAATTCCACTCGCCATTTTAAGAACTGAAATTCAACACCAGAGGCAACATCTCCAATCTGTAGATGGACTTGATTATATAATTTACTGCCTGATTTACAAGCGCTGGTGTCCTTCTGTGAAAAATTCTCTTTATGCAGGCAAGAACTTGCTGCTGACAATACCCTTCTTGCACTAACACCCATACATCATCTAACCACCTCCGTGGACAGGTGATATTTTTATGAATGCAAGCTTGATGAACGCTTCTGAAACACATACCAAATAAAAGCAACAGAAGTTCAATGACATTTAGAAAGGATGTGAGAACTTTTAACATACGTGTGTGACTTATCCATACGAAATTTGAAGTAGCTGACTGCAAACGGTAAGAAAGACCAAACATACTATACTGCCTACTATAAACTTATGAGCCACCCCATGTTTGAGACCATTAGCTCCTGCTCAAATACAAACAAGAATGTAAGTATTTTCAGTGGAGTTGCAGGTCTAATCAGGTCTGCCTTTTTTAAGATAGCATAGAGGTGAAGCCAGGAAGAACGCCTACACAAATTTCTTAACTATTCACAGGTTAATGTCCCAATGTTGCTTGAGAAACCCTCAGATGAAGCTCTGGGCCGGAGCTGCACCGGTCCCTCAGGATCTGGGAAAAGTTTATCTGTGACACATGGATCCAGCCTGGATGTCCGTGAGGCTGCCTGCTTTCTGCCACCAGCAGAGCCACTCTGCTGCCATTCATTAGTTTCAGAAACAATTAATGAACTAAGCTCAGTTTTCCCTGAGAAAAGTTAGCTGTTCAGCAGAGCCCGGGCAGATCTGCTGTCCCCATATGTCTGTGGCCCAAGACAGCTGCCCACTTGCCTTATGCCTCCAGCTGGGCTTGGAATTGCTGCCTCTGCAAACTATTGCTGTAGAAAAAGTTACACAAAGCCTAAGAGAGAGCTCAGCACTATTTTTTTTCTCCTCCCCATCTCGGCATGTATTAAATAAGTCAATTAGGTGTTCTAAACACTTTAATTAACAAATCAGTTATGAACTGGAAAAAACAGTCCTGTTTTCTGTGTTCGTTGGGCTACGGTAAATTAACATAAGCTAATGACACTTCATTTTTATCCAATCATATGAGCTTCGCTTTCTATAGACTTTGTTTCTTGGATTGTGTTTTGAATTCAAAGGATGGTGGTTTTGCCTTTTAAAATTACTTTGTCAATGCATCCATCTCAAATAGATGTAGACTGTCTGGTGCTTCTTTTTGCTGTCCCTTCATAAAGCCTGCTATCTTCTTGCAATGCATGTTTTCTCCTACTGCCCATATATTGCTTCAGAGACTGAAAAGAGCCTGTGGTTTCAGAAAAATGAGCTAGTGAAAACATTTTATTTGTATTCTTAAGAATTCCTCCTACAAAATCTAGGGTTTACAAAAAAAGTTTCTTTAGGGACATATAATTAAAGCACAGAGAAGTGCTAAGGTCAACTGAGCAGCAGTCTGTCTTCAAAACAGAGATACAATCATTCATGGTGCTGAGGTGAGATGCATTACAAACCCAACTGGGTTGTCTAAGTATTTATTTCGAGGATGATGAATAAGCCGAATTGATTATGTGGTAGGATATGAGGTTGATAAAGACATACAGAAAATTATATCAATCCAGCAATAACATTTGACCCTGAAATAATAGTTGTGAGATGACAGATGCCTTTCCTACAAGATTTCTCTTTCTAGTTCCAAAAGAATTCGCAAATGATGAGCTGAGACTGCATTTTTATGGATTTTAAAAGAAGAAAATCCTAGAGGTACAAGTTAGTATTACACAAAAACTTTGTCATGTTGCTAATAAAATGGAAGGATTATGTTTTTCAGTCATGAATAAATGATCTTCCACATTTTTAAACAGAAAAGTAATTATTTAATAGGTAACAACACTTAATTTGTCCTGACTTCTGATTACCTAATCTGACCTACTATGTATTACATGACATAGTTTCAGCAAATAAACTGGGCTGTATAATGGGAGTTTACCTAAGACACATAGTTACAGAAAAGGAACTGTTTATATATTTATTTAAAGGCAACCATGTTTTATTTATTTATAAATTCTTACTCAGCAAGCTCTCTCTTACAGATAAGACAAAAGCTATGTGGATGATACTATTCTTTTTCTCATGTTTGTTAACCACTCTTTTATGGTGCTCTATACCTCACTCTTAAGTGCTTGCACACTGTGAAAAGACAGCATTCAGTAACCAGAGCTGTGAATTTACAAACCACTGGCAACTCTGTAATAACTTTCCTCTAAGAGGGTTTTAACCAAAATTTGAGTCATGTTGCATACACGCATTCTCACAGTGCCCAAAAGTCTTGCTGACATAGCAGATAGCAGTATTTAATGTAACAGTCTACAGTGTGCTAATTACTGCACACTGCCTCCCTGCTGTCTGCATAATATTAATGCAGAGTGAGCGTCCCTTTACTTTGAGATTCACAGCTGAACTAAGTTCTTGGCAAGTTCCACGAATGGAAAAAGCCAAATAGCTTACAAAATCCAGGCTGATCTCTCTCTTTTATATTTATTTTTCCCAAAGGAAAACTACATGAGGACAGGCTGAGAGCGTTGGGATTGTTCAGCCTGGAGAAGAGAAGGTTCCGAAGAGACCTTACAGCAGCCTTGCAGTACTTAAAAGGGGGCTACAGGAAAGAAGGGGAGAGACTCTTTATCAGGGAGTGTATTGACAGGATGAGGGGTAACGGTTTCAAACTGCAACAGGGTAGATTTAGATTAGATATTAAGAAGAAATTCTTCACTTTGAGGGTGGTGATACACTGGAACATGTTGCTCAGAGAAGTTGTGGATGCCTCCTCCCTGGAGGTGTTCAAGGCATGGCTGGATGAGGCTTTGAGCAACTTGGTCTAGTGGTAGGTGGCCCTGCCTTTGGCAGCAGATTGGAACTAGATGACCTTTAATGTCCCTTCCAACTCAAACCATTCTATGATTCTACAGTTCTATGAAATCCTTTTCATACATCATTATAGCAAAGTAGTAAGGAATTGGAGAAGTAGCAATATTGGGTTATAGTATCAGAAGTTTTAATAGCTGTACTAAGAAGAGCCTAGCCCATATGTCCCCGATTTCTTCTCAGGCAAGACTTTCACAAGAATTTTTATTTTTTTTTCAGTATTGGTAGAGCTGGACTTCCTCAGAATGGTTTGGGGAATAAAAGAATCATATTCCATTGTCGATAAGTATGTTTCAGACAGGAAAACATACTGACTCGATTACACTTACGCCAACACTTAAAATGTCTGGTGCTTGTTTTACAGACACATCAATAATTATGGTAACAGGTCAAGGTCAGCACCCTGATTAAAAATCAGCATGAAAGCCTTGCCAGGAGAAACACAGTGGTGATAAAAGGACTGCTTTCTGAACACCAGCTGTCCTACAGAAACCTCCCCTCGTAGTCCATTATCAATTTCGTTGGTAGGTTTGGATTCCTCCCTAATAATGAATTTGAAAGAGAGCCCTGGATGTCAAATTTCTTTTTCTTTATTCCACTGCACAAAAGGTAATTTCCATACATCCAAAGATTCATTATGACCTTCATACTATCACTGTCTGCTGGGATTATTTCTCAACTTCTGAGACTGCTCAGTTTCAAGCAGCTTCCAATTATATTATATAACATTACATTATGCTGAAATAATGTAGAATTTCTTCCCTAAATTAAAATGGTATGAGGTGGATGATCGGCGGCATTAATTCTGGTAGTAGTGAGAAGTGTAAGGTCCAGTAGCTTAGGAACCATTAAAAGGAAGATTGATAATGCATTATATCAAACGTGTGCTAAGAATCCTTCTTATGATGTGATGCAGTCCACTGATTCTACTGATGGCAGGTCATGAGATGTTAGACTTTATAACCTTGCCATCACATATGCAAAAGCTGCTGTAGATAGACTTTTAAAAAGCTCTAGAATGAGCTAATTGAAAACTCTGCTTTCCTCCGATGTCACTTTAGTTAGTAGCAACATGGACTACTTTTGCAGAATAGGTATGACAAAAATGGAAGGAACTCTGAAACCTTTTTAGCTAGTCTGCTAGCTACTAGTTTTACAGTCCTGTCAATAACTTAGTGGCATGTATTTATATGCCAATGTGAATGACTCCTATGTCAGACATTTTGAAAAGCAAAATTAGATATTTCTTTCGAAGGTAACACATTCTCACATTTCCCCAAATATTACATTTCATCATTTAACACACTTAGAAATGAGTGGTTTACATATGTAGAGAATGTGAGCTGATACCTGAGAGGATATTCAAGATATTTTTAAGAAGTGTGTTGAAAGTAAAAAAGTTTTAGGGTTTTATAGTACTCAGATTTAACAATGATTGCATATACCTAGATAAAAGTGATAGTGACAGAAACAAGAAAAGGCACATATGCTTCTATGATACTTTGCTTTCTCATACAAGCTGCAGACATCTCGAAAATAATCTGTACCTTTGTTACGCTGGCATTGAACAACAGGCTAAATAATTTTTAGCATTTAAAAAATACAATACAGTTTAGCACTGAGACTTAGTTGTTTGCATTTTCAAAAGGATCATTTGATAGAATCTGACCACAGCAACCTTTGAACAGTTGCTAATTCAGTGCCATTCAGCTTTCTAAACCCACGCTTTTGCTTACAAGCCTTTAACAGAATTCGTGTCACTACGTTCCACCTTCCTCAAACCTACTTTCATTATGCAATTCATTACACCATTCTAGTCACTACGTAAATCTTGCCACATCTAAAGTTTCAAAGATTTTTCACTCTCCTCTTTCTTTGCAGACCTGACAGGGACAGTAGCAATTGCTTTGCCCAGCAGTAATTATATTTCAATTTGTTTGCAAGTAGTAATAGAGCAGAGGACCACCTTCCTTTGCTCACAAAGAGGAAAAAAAAGAAAATAGTCTACATTTTCTGAGGCCTTTTTATTCTTTACTTCTTTCCAGATTAATAAAATGAAAGCATTTTGCTTGCTCTTGAGAGCTGCTGTCATTGAAAGTGCACAGGAAGGCAGAAGGGGGAAAGGCAGCCCATGAGACAATTGGGAAGCTTTGGGAACAGTGAAAAAAAGAGCTGGTGTAGAATACACACATGCATTGTACCCTCAAAGCCTCTGGTTCTTCATGATTATGGAAACACAGATTCACAGTTATAACAATCATATAAATCAAAGACTCTTACTGATATAGAAACTGACGCTTCAAATTTTAATGCAACACAGAAGAATAATGAAGCACCAAATAAACAGAGCTGGAGAGGTTAACTTTTCTAATCAAGTTACACTCTGTCCATCAAATATACATTTCCTTTGAAATAAATATATGTACTAATCCATAAGTCAGTAAAGGTTTACAGAGCTCTGAGTAGACAGCTGTGGCAAATGTAAAATATTCTCACATACTGACATAGCAAAATACCCTAAACATACTCCCTGGAGGCTCCAGATCAATGTCATTCCATGAAGTTTTGTTCTGATTGCCTAGATCACTACTTATGGGATTTGTAAACAAAGTGATATCAAACATTAGGAATAAATTCATGGATATTTCTGCTTCTGATGCCTCATGAAAACTGATGAAAACATTAAACTCTTTGATGTGCATCCTTCCAATTGCAACATTCATGGCAGGAAACTGAAATGGAACAACTGTTGTCAAAATTGCAGTCTTCTTAATAACACGATGTGACTGCTCCGTAAATCAGTGTCTTAATCAATAGAATAAAACATGCTATTTATTCTGCCAAAGTGTTTGGCCAATCTAGAGTGAAGTGTCATGAAAACAGCAAAGAAAAATATAATTAGGTTGGAGACTAGAATTTTCAAATGTGCATTTCATTAGTTTACAGGGTCTGGGGCTAGGAGAGGGGGAGTTCTTTCCATTTAATGGCTTGAGCACAGTGTGGTGTAAATAGTACATTTGATTTGGGAACCTATTAGCTGATAATGACTCTTTGGAGAGAAAAAAAAATGGATTCCCTTATTACTGGTCTGATTAGCAATATCTATAAAACCATGTTGTTGTAAAACAGCTCAGCATTAAATCTAGGCTATTTTCCATCATTTGTAGAAGCAGAAGCATAACACAGTGAAGGCTGAGTTCCCATGTTAAACACATTCCTCAATTCTGTAGTGCTTTTACAGGCACTAGAATTAGGAAAGCAAAATTTGATAATGTACATATCGAAGCTTCAATTTTGAAAAATATATATGCTGAGCTTCATAGGTATTAAGAGATGGATGATAACAATCTAAAGACATTGCTACTTAAGCAAAAGAGATGCAACTAAATTTTACATGACCTTTCAATAAAGGAAATTAAGTGTTTGAACAATGCCGTAGATCCATACTGTGAAAAGAAACATCATTAAACTGCACTGTAGCAATGATATGGGTAAGAAAGGGGAGGGCAAATATAATTAAAGGAAAGAAATTAATTCCAAGTGTCTGATCTGCCTTTCACATACAATAGAATAAGTAGTCTAGTAAACTAAAAGGAGAAATGTAATATGAAATCAATTTGAAGATCCTGCTCATAAAGTGAACACAAAGTTTTATTTCATTAAAGTGATTCTAATGGCTGCTTTTTGGTTTTAGAACAGTGAATAGAATGCAAATGAATGTAACTGTGATCAGATACAGTAGAATTCAACCTAAATGATGAGCAGTGTTTTAGAACTGAACTGTTCCTTAAGCTCTTTCGTCTGGACAATGAACAGCTGAAAGCACAAATTAAGGGACCCAATGGCATATCGACACCCATGTTCAGATATACTGCAATAGAAGGCATGAGAATCACTTAAAAGTGTAACAAAATGAAGGCAACACTTAAGTCAAATTCCAAAACCAGCATAAACCAGCATTTTTTCTCATTCAGAAGTATTCTAAATTTCTGGAGCAGTAATCAATGTTATCTACTAGTCTTCAGGCCTAAACCCAAAGAAATTGCAAATGCTCCTGACAGGCCAGAGGCTTTGTGTCAGCTCTGCAGGGCTGCAGGACTAGAGCTTGTCAGTCATATTTTCTCTAAGCCAGTGTTCAGCTGCTGTTTAGCTCATTTAGTTCTAACAGCAATTCTCTAACAACCAGTTAACATAGTCTAACCTATTTTAATTTTAATGGAGCTTTGTGATTGCATGGGCTAGTGGTTCTCAGTACTACAATTCTGATATACTTCTGTACCTAAAGTAGATATTCTGCACAGAACAAACTATTACTGTAGGGGGGAAAAAAAAAAAGTAGCATAGAGGACTACAATCACGGGATGTTAGCAGAGGAATTGAAAGCACAGGCACAGGGTGGTACCGAAGGGACCAAGGCTATAAGCCTCTCACCAGGTCAATCACTAGTCATTACAGAAGGCAACCTTAGGAGCTGGCCGAGACTGATTTTAGAGAATAAAAAAGAAATAAAATCAAAGAACAAGAATCCTACCACTGTAAAACAAATCAGACATATAGAATCCTACCACTGTAAAACAAATCAGACATATAGAGTTACAAACTAATACAGATCAATGTCAGGGTCCTGAGGCCATAATTGCCCTACCCGGTGCATGACCCACTCACCCTGTCCGTGAGCCTGGGAATCCTGTTTCTTTCCCCAGGCTCTGAGCTTCATCATAGGTGTATCCATGCTCTGCCTCATTCCATGTTCGCCCCCACTTATGGATCTTGTTTCCCGGCTTGACATCAGACCTGGCTTGTCCCTTCCTCTGTGATGATTTCCAGACATGTGGCAGAACCTGCTGTTGCCACCAGCACTGCACCACAATAAGCACCCTGCTTGTCAACAGGGAAAGGTGCCCCAGTAGCCAGGGCACCACCTGCCCCTGGGACTCCCACGTCTACATCCTTTGTATCTTTAACTGCACAGCTGCCCTCACTCCATTCCCTGAAAACACAAACAATTAACCCCAAGTAGATCCCACCATGTCAATGTTGTCATTGACACAGAATCATAGAATAGTCAAAGGTTCCTTTCAACCCAAAAAGGCATCTAGTCCAACAACACCCTGCATTAAGCAAGGACATCTTCAACTAGGTCAGGTTGCTCAAAGCTCCATCCAACCTGACCAGGGATGGGAACACCTACCATCTCTCTGGGCAACCTGTTCTAGTGTTTCATCACCCTCATTCTAAAAAATTTCTTCCGTACATTTAGTCTGAATCTACCTTAATTCATTTAAAAGCATTACTCGTCGTCTTATTGCAACAGGCCTTGCGAAAAAGTCTGTCCGCATCTTTCTTTTAAGGCCCCTTTAAGTAATGAAAGGCCTCAAGGTCTTCCTGGAGCTTCCTTTTCACCAGACTACGCTACCCCATCTCTCTCGGCCTGTCCTCATAGGAGAGGTGTTCCAGCCCTCTGATCATCATTAGACATTAGGACTTTTAGACTGATGCTATTTAGAAAAAAAATAAAATCTATAGCATTCAGAATACTAATTTTCTGTTAATCTGAAGTTTTATGTTTAAATGTATCATTCCTGTGAAATTAATTTAGAAATAGATATCAAAATGGTATATGTATACAGACATCTAGAAACATCAAGGAAAGCCATGAAAATTCTTGTGGGTAAAGACTTGTGTTCAGACCATGAAATAAATGTACTCTGCACTAAGGACAGAACTAGACCTGGTAGACCATCAAAGTTGGGCACCTATTCTTCCAATCACCAAAACTAAAGTGGCTTTCTTACTTCCGAAAAATACCTCACTGTCTTACAGAAATACATGCAAAAAGCAGTTTCTGTGGTGCTAGAAAAAAACCTCAATGACAGCAGTCGTACCTAAGGTAGGAAACAAGTTAAATCAACACAGTACATCAAAGCTATTTAGATTTGCTCCAAGAACCCTGACCTTGCAAATGTTCATTTACCCGATGGGCACAGGTATGCCCTTTTAACTGAATTCGATTATACAACTGGACCGTATGACTCCATTGACACAAGCTATTTGGCCCACGCTGCTACGTGTCATTAGTTGTGTGTTTCTCCCTGTGATGCAACGGAGTGCAATTACTGTCACATACAGTAGGATACAATAGAAATTCATTCTATTTACAAAACCAGTCTGTCACACAGCTAAAACTTTGTTAAAACAAACTTAAGCAATAATATTTTACATACAAAGCATTTCCATATTAAAGGTATCATTAATCTTTTTTTTTTCTTCTTGTAATATCTCAATGTTAAGGTAGCGAGCACTCCTTACCTCCTCTCTTGTTTAACTTGGCATACCCTGGCACATAGCTGCTTGTCATAGATGATGAACTGCTGAAGGAGGAGTGAGGCAATGCTGAGACCAGAGGTTCATCACACTTTTCTGAAACACAAGAAAACAAATTAACTTTATGCTGTTAATTATTCATACATATTAAGCAACAACGTGCCTTTTATTTTCCTTTCCGTAATAACACAGCCTTGTTACTTTTTACACATGGAACACATGTGAATCTATCCCAATATTCTAGTAAAAAAAAAACAAACAAACAACCAAAAAAAACAAACAAAAGGAAATCCCATAAAGAAGACAAAAGAAAAAAAAAACAAACAACAGACCCCTAAAACCACAAGAAAACACACAAATACAGACACATAACTAGACATGAGAAAATAAAGACTTCAACAAAGGACAAAATTAGGTGATAATAATGCCTAACCTCGGGCCATCAGTCTCCTTAAGTATACTACAACAAAAAAAGCCTGCCCTGATAGACCCAAAATGGGTTTGGTGACATGAAAACGTAGTGCTAAAAAAAAAAAAAAAAGATTATCCTGAAAGCTTTTGCAAGAAGTAGATAAGATATAAGCTTTCAAGTTCGGTAATAGAAAGGCTTATAACGTGATACTTTATAAAAGAAAGTAAATTAGGGTATATTAATAAATGCCTATGAATTATCACATTATAGATTTACTGGAAAAAATTAACAAAATCGTCTTTAAAAAATATAATCCATTTGAGCACCTCTATTTTATTCAGCATAAAGAAGATTACCCTGGTATTAGCATCTAAGACGGAAAAAAAACAAAATCTGAAACTTTGCCTTTCCAATGAAGCAAAAAGTTTAAAACAAATCTTCTGCTGTTATATTATGAAGTTATGCAAATTAGGATAAAAAGACCTGGCTTTTGATTTTTTTAAACAGTTAATGTACTGCCCTTTGTTCTAGTTTTTCCTCCGTCAGTTTGACAGATGGGTGAAATACGTAGGTTAAATTACTCATTTACGTTTCAGGTACACCTACCACCACAGGAAAATCTGTAACCTACACCAGTCAGCTTGACTCATCTGTTTTCAACACACTTACTGAAACATGGTCCCTGTTCTAAGTGGAAACACCCTCAATTTGTGTGTCTAGAAGCATTCGACCACCCCGGATAGTGAGCATATTTAACACTTAGCCACACCACATAATTCTAGTAGAATTGGAAAATGGCCATTTGGTCAGCCTGGATCACACGTGGAGACTGAATTAATCCTTCCCTCAAAAGGGGAACTTTAAGGGGAAAAAAAAAAAGGATCGGAAGGGAATCAAGTAGTTTATAATGCAGGTGTCCTAAAATTTCCAGTATCGTGCAATGAAAACTAAAATTACTTTCACAGCAACAGAAACTGAAGCAGAGAAATACTGAGGAACATTCATTCATGAATTGGCATTTTGACATTTAACAAAATAAATAAGTTTCTTTCACAAATCTCCAAGAGCATGTCAAGGGAGGAAGCAAAATTTATACCCACATAAAAGCACAGGCAAGGGTAAAGGGCAACTGCTTTGCACTGAATTAAAGGACAATGCCAATGACTTCAAAGTTTACTACCACATCATTTAATGATGGAATGTGGGCAAGGGAAGATAAATGGGTTTAAGCATTATTGTTTATACCACAAAAGAGAAGGATCGATTCCCTTTCTCCCTCCTCCCTTTGCTCTGGCTGTGGCCGCACAGCACCACTGGGCAGCAGCTGGCACGGCCGGAGCTTTCAGGACGATGACTCAGGTTCGGCATTCCCGGGCCAGGACTAAGGTGACTCACACCAAAGATCCGAACACCGGTTTTAGTCATCAGTCGGCAAAGAACTAACAAGGACGTGTTTCAGTCATCCACTTAGCGCACCCAACACACCTCACAATACAGAGCCATTAGCGAGCAAAAGAACCGGCCTTGCCATAGCCAGCCTTTTGTGAAGGCTAAACAGGGAGAGAAGGAAAGCGACAGAAAAAGGAAAGATCACCACCCTTGGATCCAGCGACGACCAGGACACACCTTCCTGTGGCAGGTGAAAAGCGCCCAACCGCCCGGGGTCATCGCCTTTCATACAGTCAAGCTCCTGCCACATACCGGGAACAGGTCTGGGGGCTGGTGGGGTCTTCTGAGGGAGGTCACCCCTCCCTCTCTGGGCTCCTTGCAGCCACAGCTCCCAGCCCTGCCTGTCCTCACACCTGAGGCAGGGGCCCAGTCACGCCCGCACCCACCCGGCAGGCGCCAGGCAGGCGGCCGCAGCCTGTTGAGGTTCCCGGCTGTTTGAGAAGTGCCTTTAGCAGTCCCTCACAACTGTGTCCCTCACAACTGCTCACCCCACCCCAGGGGCCCGCCGGGGCAGCAGCGGACGGCAAGGAGCAAAGATGGACACTTTCGGATCCTGGGAGCCCGGTTGCTGTTACTTCAGTCAAAGTAGTGCGAGCTTAGAGGTTAAGACGAGAAGCCAGCACAGACTGAAGGACTCATTACAACTTTTGCCCCCTATGTCATAATCACAGAAAGATGGAGTTACTTGGCAAAGTTTTTCTCAAGTGTTTCTTTATCTATAGTCTATTTTTGGTAGTTCATAAAAATAGTCTTTACTGCCAGCAAACTCCTCTCACTGCCACTCCACTATTAGTGTTACCGAGATGTGAAGTCATTTGTCATTAATTCTGTTGTCTAGGTAAAAATAGAATGAAACATTTAAAAGCAGAACACAATCAGAAATATTTTTAAAATGCATACTAAAATGCCTTTAAAGCAATTTTTCTAGGCTTATCTTACATGATTTTTACTGCTAAGGGAAAAAAAAATATTCTCATTAATGATGAGAACTAATGTTGAACCATGAACCTTTGTTCAATCAGTTTCTTTAGTTTGGTTTAAAGCAAATTTTTAGGTATATATGACTTTTCCCCCATCCATAGCTTCATACTGGAGTGGAGAGAGTCGCATCTTTACAGAAGAATATTAGGAATAAAAAAATCTAGCTACAAAAACGTTTGCTACTTACGTAATTTGATTAGTTACTGAATATAATGGGAGACTATTGGTCATTATATTCTAAAAACACTTGTGAAACAAAAGAGTTATCCCTAAATCACAACAAAAAAAAACTTTGAAAGTGATACCTTAATTTCTGCAACAGCAACAACAACAAACAAAAACACAACTGGATTTTAGACAATGTTTTCAGAAACAACACCTGAGAAAAACCTCTCCAAACAGTAGAAGCTCATCAGAACTTCTATTCTTTTACTGATCTCAGTAGCTATTGAGAAAATCTCCTTTTATTTTCACAGCTACTATATTGGTGCTACTATTGACCAATCTATGCAAAAGGAAAAAAGGGACAAACTTGTTTAGAACGATTAGTAGCTTCTAAATCATTAGCCTCTTGTATGGCTTTATTTGTGTATCTCTGCTTCACTAATTCACTGTCTTTGATTCAAAAGAATAAGACAAAGCAGCTTAACATAGTCAAAAATTGAAAATAAAATCCCACAGGGAGTATCACTCTGTATTTGCCACTGTGTTCACAATTTTTACACTCAGTCAAGGGTGTGCTTCATTTGGTGCTTTTAAAGTACTAAATAGGGACCTCAGCTTTCTTTGGTGGAATCACCAATGCTGGTCAGGGGTAAGGAAGAGGTGTGTCTGAAAAAAACAAATTAGGTTGATACAGGTTTGCTTCACTCGCATTTGGACTGCATTTGCTTCCTCTGCTTGTTCTGGGATAACAACTAATAAGCTAAAGAATAAAATCAAGAATACCTCACTTGCTCATTGTTTAAAAAAAAAACAAAAATAAAAAGCCCAAAATACACATACACCCCCCAATTTGCCTGCTCGTTTAGGCTTCAAAATATAGGAAATTCACCATAAATGTGTATGAATTATAGGGAAGAATTACACTTCAAATGAATAGATGTTAAAAATTATATTAAATCTCATCAATAACTCAAGACTTCAGGTCCCATAGAACAAAAGTTAAAAGACTGCTTACATAAGCTAATATTTCTAGCCCTGTATGAAAGTTCCACTAAATTTATTGCACTATTTAAACTTCCTTCATAACATGAAATGCTGTTATGCCACAGATTTAAGTGAAAAAAAAAATCCTCAGGAACCTTTGGTTCTTTCAGCAGTTTTACTTATTTCCTGCAGAATCCAATTTTTTACTTACAAAAACCAAAATCATATATAACTTCCTGTTACTGAGATATAATAGCTTTCCCCATATAAGTCAATGTACTGTGCCCTGTTAATCAATTACAGCGCACACACTCCTGCCAGCATCGTAGCAGCAAAGAAATAAACTCTCCTCCATACCATTTATCTCAGTGATGTATTAACATCCAAGCCAGCATAGGTCCATTTAAATGTTAACTTTCTGAAGCAAAACCACACTTCCACTCCATTCTGTTCAGATAGAAAGAACTGGTAACTTTGTCGTAGGTTTGATGACATTTGCAACTCTGACTTTCCTGTTCAGAGAGAAATTACAGTACCTGTCCATCAGAAATAAGGTTGTTTGAGATTCAGATAATCAGATCAATGGAATAAAGGTCACATATTGACATTAAATACAAAGTCAAAATCTTTCCAATCCACAAGCTTCAAATTCTTCAAGACCTAAAGACTATGGAAGGGAAGGACTTCTATGCACTTGCCCTGTTCTTACAGGCTTCCTAAGGCACCTGGGTATTGGAAAACAGCTACCAGGTGAGAAGGATCTTCTGTCCTACCAGGAGCACCCTCTCACGCATTTTGGTGTGCGCACTCAATAAAACCAGGAAAGGATACCTGTCCTTTCCTGTTTTACAGTCTGTTTATAGTTTATTTATATAGTCTACACATCATGCTGGATTGATTAGAAAAGGGTTGTCTTCTACTTTGCCTGTAATTTCTTTAATTCCCACTTAGTCATGAACTATTTGGGGAACAGGGACCAGACTATCTGAAGGGACAGGCCTTGATCATAGCACTAAACAGACCACGGACACAAAAACTCTTGATTTATCAGCCCCAGAGGTTGTTAAAGCTTAATCCTTGCTATAGCAGTGACTTAGTGATTTTTGGTGGGCAACGCAGAGTAAAAAAACTCAAAGTTTCACTTCACAGAAGTCTTGTTCAAATGCCTAGCATCCTGATCAATAAACAGGTCACTTGTAAAGTTGCTGACACATCTTATCAAAGCAATCAGAGTAGATGAAAAAGACAATCTGCAGTTCATCTGTACCTTCTTGACAGTTGTATCTAGCAGTAGATTAGAATGCATACAAACAACTAACACTCAGAAATGTTAAGAAATGGGAACAGTAGTCATAGGTGTTTTTTATTAATAATTTGAAGCTGCATTGGAGCATGTGTCAGAAGCTCTTACAAAGATCCTGTCAGCAAAGTAAGAAGAGAGCTAAGATGTGTATGGTTCTAAAAAAGAAAAATACTTGAAGACTGATAAATAACACTCATCAGAAATAAGTGACAGTGACTCACTAACAATACTTTTGAAGAACAAAGGCTTTTTCATCATTAGGGTCCAGTGTGCACGGTGGAAAAGACCTTTAAAAAAAAAGGTATCAAACCCCAAATCCACAAATTCACCCTTCCTTCTTCAAAACCTTCAGTCTAGATTTTCTATCAAATTATCATAACTTTGTTGTAGAATACCAACTCTAAAACATAAATATGCTGCCAATAACTTTACTACATGAAGTCCCGTATCTGTATATCAGAAATTAAGACCTCAATTTAGATGCAAAAAGACAAAAGACTACAACACCAATACTGTGTTCCCAGTTCAAAATACCCACAGTTAATCACTAGCAGAACATGAAACAGATGAGTCAGTCTGAAGTAGCAGCAAAAAAAACCCAAACCAAAACACAAAAAAAAACCCCACCCATGCCACATCTCAGCCAAGAAATAGAGAAAGTTGTGGCTTTCTGACCAAGAAGTCTTAATCATTTCTCTTGTACACATTTTCACTGTACAAAATTAACAAGCTCCAGAATCTTAACTATTACCAGTATATCCAACTCATTAATTACACAAAAATGCCTGTCAAGTGCAAAAAAGAAAAAAAGAAAAGAAACTTTTATTCTTTACTTGTCATGCAAAAGACTCCTGTTTTAAAAATATGAATTCTAATGTAAATGTTGGGAAGCAAGGGAGAGAATCATATCATCCTGGTTTAATTTGTACTGTGTGTTAAATGCTAGTTATCCTAAATACATTTTCCTCCTCCAATTTGAATATGTAGAGTAATTTCTCTGTACTCTGCTGAGGAGAAAGAATAAGCCACCAAGCACTTTGGTAAAGCAGTCAGGAGATGGCAAGGGCACTCTGGAATGTGGATAAATATGTACGGGAATTGGCCTATCTCCAGTGACAACTAAAAGGAATATTAATGTGGCTAGTTCGGATTCCGGCATATTAGTATGCTGAGACAGCCTTACTTTTCATATTGCATAGGCAGGTTTTATAATCTGAACTGAATGCTAGAATCTACTGCGTTTAATTCACAAGACTGCGTCCCCCCCCGTTGTGGTTTAACCCCAGACAGCAACAAAGCACGACACAGCAGCTCGCTCACTCCCCACCTCCCCTCCCTGGTGGCATGAGGAGGAAAATCAAAACCAAGTAAAACTTGTGGGTTGAGATAAGAACAGTTTAGTAAATTAAATAAAAATTATACTACTAATAACAGTAATAATATAATTGTAATGAAAATGAAGATAACAAAAAGACAGAGACATAAAACCTAAGAAAGACAAGTGATGCAAAATGCAATTTCTCACCACCTGATGCCTGAGCCGTGATCTGGCCCTCCAGGCCAACTCCATGCAGTTTATACACTGGATATAACACCCTAAAGTATGGAAGATCCCTTTGGCTACTTCGAGTCAGCTGCCCTGGCCATGCTCCCTCCCAGCTTCTTGTGCACCTGCGCGCTGGCAGGCAGTGGGAAACAGAAAAGTCCTTAACTTCAAATAAGAGCTACTGAGCAACTACTAAAACATCAGTGCGTTATCAACACTGTTATCATACAAGATCGAAAATGCAATGCTACACCAGCTACTAGGATGAAAATTGACCCTATCCCAGCCAAAACAAGGACAACCCCAAAGAGGAGGAATAAATAAGCGTCAGTTGCTAGAACATTTTATGCACGATTTCAAGTAAACAGCATTGCTACCGAAAAGCGAGAGATAGTACAAAGCAGCTCGCAGTCAAGGATAACTCCTTTAAAATAAAAAATAAAATCAAACTTCGAAGCAGGTGTTATCGAAGACAGACTATCACAGGTTTAATTTCAGCAAGAAGAAACAACTTTGGTGTCACAAGCCGGATGCTCAGTATGATAAACCTGTCGACCACAGGGACGCTGGTGGAGAAGCCCTCTCCTAAGTCCTCAGAAATCCCATTCATGAAAACAATAAATAGTGATAGTAATGGCTGGCAAACACCAGGCAGGGTACACTTCATGCTCCTAGTTCAAGTCAGGAAGAAATCAGTAAAGAGCTTCTCTTATGGGGAAAGGAAATACTTGTTCAAGTGTATTTGCCAAAAGTACCAGCCTTTGGTACATTTGGGGTGGTTCAACAACCTTCGCCGCACACCTGTTCTGTTACGTTTTTGTAGAAGATAATTTAAAATAATAATTAAAATCAGTTGACCATATACTGTTACTTTTTTCTTTCTTTCTTAAGACAAAAAGCTAACTTTAGTCCCCAGCAAGTTTCTTGGACTGCTTTATCAACTAGACAGGGATGATGGCTAGTAGAGTGGAACCTACCAGTCCACCAGTTTTAATATCTTCTGTCTCACCCGCTCTCTCAATTTGACTTCTTTGTACCGTGCTTACATTAGAAAAGCAAAGAAAACCAACACACTTTTAAAATAAACTTAACCACAATAGAGCTGTCCTCACTCCCCCTGGGCAAACACAGTCACACCCTGCACACATTCCAGTTACTTTCCCAGTTACCACTCCCACTTCTATGTCAGCAAGTCAATACAAGTCTTACATAAGCCTCACATGGCTTCTTGTTTGCTATTTCTACTGGCCTCTGGTGCTTTGATCTGTTATTTCTCACTGTGCTTTTGTGAGCAAGATGCTCTTTTCATATCGCAGAAGCCTGCAGTTACCCTGAATGACCTGACAGACTGCAAGAGAGCCAAGTCCACATTCAGCCTCACAAGAAAATAAGTCCAAGTGTAACTGAAGCTTTTCTGTCAGTATCTCTGGAGCTCAGCTGTAATCTAAAAGATTAGAACAGCTCATATTGATTGCCTGGGATGTTTCATATTCCTCTTCAAGTTGCATACCGTCAATAGAGATAACACAGTGTTGCTCAAAAGGGTGGCTGCTGCCGAAAAGGAAGAAAATGGAAGAACTATTTTACCCCCCTCCAAGGTGAGGCCATAAATTACATAAATTTAGTGGTCTCCATACAACCCTTACTGTTCAAGGTTACTTGTTCTGAGGTTTATTTCAAGCTCTTCTATAGATCTCTCTAAGGAAAGGAGCAAGTCTAAGGTAATGCTCTTTATAGCGATTACTTTACTCACAGCAGAGCACAAGCAGCCAGGCCTGTTTCCTTGTACTGCTTCTGATTCAGGAATTAGTCTTTGGGCAACATGTGATGTGCCACTAGGGCAACATTTCTGAAAATGCATTTGGATGCCCAAAGACAGATAGTACTCAAGTTTTTTTCAAAGTAGCTTTTATGTGGGCTTTGTTTCCGATACCTATTGACTAGTTTTCAGAATAGCCAAAGTCTTATTAATCCCAAAGGTCATGGTATGGCTGCATGTTTTGACTCCTATAAATTAGCTTCCTATTGCATTCAAGGACAGGGTTACTCATATATAAGAAAACTTTCTTGTTTTGAGGATTTAGGAATACATATTTGTAGTTACTCCTGTAAAGCATTGGAAATAGTAGTATTGTAACAATAGCACAAATGTGCACGTATTAGATGACTACTATCAGACATTTCTGGCTGCACTGTCTTTAATGAAATGGTCTACAACATCTTCCACAGTACTCTGCACATTTCTGTCCTTAGCTAGTGAAAATTAGGTCTAAAGTAAACTTCATTAATTACGGTCATCTAAAATTTAATCAGAAATATTAGGATTTAATTATAATTAAATCATTCAGGTTGGAATCACCTCAGGTATAAAGGTGTACAAAGCAGCCTCCTGAAATTCAGATTTATTGAAATGTCAATATTTTACAAAGTAAAAATAAAAAACTGTACCCAAGATTTGTGCATTTCAATTTTTCAAGAAAATAGCAATATTTTAAATTACATATTTACAAAAATGTTTTTCTTTAGTATTTTCCATTTGAAAAGAAGAAGGGTCCTTAAAAATGAAACATGTCTTATTATTTAGTAGCATTCAATTTTGAGTTGTTTTAAAAATACATATTTATTGTCTCTAAGCTGTATTTACATTAAGGTTTTTGCGGGGTTTTGGCTGGTTGCTTTTAGGTTGTGGTTTTGTTCTATACTCTAGAAAAGAGTGGACAGAGAAAGTTTTTATGCTAATTTAAAACAAAAGCATGTCTAGATTGCTTTTGGTTTACTTTAGAGTCTACACAGGATTCCACAATCTACTGACAATTTGTCAAATGTTCACACTATCTTGCTACTGTGTATTTTAAGAACAAATTTACCAACTGCTTTGCACCCTATGCAACTGGAAAAGTTGTATGAGAAACCTGCCATCTTATTTGCACAGTTGGAAAAAAACAACCAAAAAAAAAAAAACCACAAAAAAACTCCCACACGCTTGGGCCAGTTGCATCTGCTGTGCAAACTGAGACACAATCTATGGTGCATTTTGCATAACCTGTTAATTTCTACGTTTTTTCTAACCACATGTGGAATGTGCTTTACATCCTTCATGGTATTAAATATTTCGTCTGCTTGGTAGCAGCAGAGTTTCCTTCTCAGGCATTAGTTAGCAAATTAAGCTTAAGCTGAAACTCATGTGGCTTGGTTTGGTTTTGCTTTTTTTGTAGTTGTGTTTTGTTGTGTGAGGGGGTTTTTTGTGTGTTCCCCCCCCCCTCCCCCCCCCAAAGGCATTACTGTTTGTGTATTGTTGTTTATTTTCATCCCCCCTTTGAAGAAAACAGGTATGTCCTATCTATAGCAGAAACTAGTAGTTGGCTGTTCATCACTACTTGACTACTGTTAGAAGTGATGATAGAAGCAAAAACTAAAAGGTGCATGAATTAAACTGTATTATACTGACAGATTATATTTTCTTGAGACAAAAAGACAAATAAGGTCAAACTTTATTTCCTCTTCTACCTGAAGCTTTTTTCAACTCTCCAATTAAATATAAAAAGCGTGTTTTCTCAATTCCTATCACCGAAGCACAGAAGGATTAGCTCTGATTGCATTTTGCAAACTTTCTGTTAAAGACCACTCTTTCCCGTATTTCCAAAGAAATATGAAGTGACCATAGAAATTAGTCATAATACATTGATTTCACCAAAAGTATTTGAAGTCTTGATTTGATTTCCCAAAACCAGAAGATAAATTTCCAGAATTTTCTGCTATCTTTTGGGGTTTTTTAGGGGCAAAATCTTAGGCAAATTTTGATGACTAGAACTGTGGACAGGACAGGAAAAGCCACAACAAAAAAGAAATTCAGGAACATTTGATAATAAGAAAATGTGAACATAGATTAGACTTCTGAACTTATATCTGTATTGAAGATTGGAAAGAGCAAGCTGTGAGACACAGCATTCTCAGAGGCTCATTATACAAAGTGGAAAAACCAAACCAATTATATTTTGATATCAGAGGTCCAAATCTGTTACAGTAATATGTTGAAGAAATGGTATGTAAATCACAGCAGGCTAACAAATGTTTTCATATGTTAGTACAAAATCTGGAAGTCTATTCCAGTAAGTATTCAGCATTCTTAAGCACGGTGGAGCAGCAGAACAAATCAGTTTAGGGCACGTGTTTTGTGGGGTACATTTTACCTTATTCCTCAAGGTCTGAAAGTGCCTAGCATTTAATAATTAAAGATAGAATCTAGAGACTAAAGGAAATATCACACCTCTATGATAAGAACAGATCAAAATTTGCATAAATTTGTATATCTGAAGCTGAACAGAACATCTTTTTTTGATAGACTTACAAGTTGAAAAGATGAGAATATTTGACTCTCAGTTGTAAAATATTTATAGAACTCCTGATGATGACATAGAGCATGGCAACCAGCACCACAAGTAAACTCCTTGGATTTCCAGTTTTCTAGAAGGAGTAAAACTTGGCTTAAACATTGCCTTTACTCCTAAGTGATTTAATCTCATCAAAACAAAAATAGCACACGTTTTTAAATATCATAGAATCATTAAGGTTGGAAAAGACGTCTAAGGTCATCTAGTCCAACTGCCTAACCAACACTACCATGACCACTAAACCATGTCTCGAAATGCCAGATTTACACATTTCTTGAACACTTCCAGGGATGGAGACTCCACCACTTTTCTTGGCAGCCTGTTCCAGTGCTTCACCACTCTTTTTCAGTAAATAAATATTTCCTCTATATGAATGGTCAACTCTTTTCTAACAGAGGATAGGAAGCCAGAAGCATTAATCAAAAGAATGATCTCCAGTTCAGAGATGCCAACCAGGTTTTTGATTCTGTAAAATGTGTGCCCAAACTCCATCTGTTAGTTCTAAATTCACTTTCATTATTGTGAAGACATTCAATATCTGAAGTTTTACAGGTCCTTCTACATTCTTTTACAAAGAGAATTAAATTCTAACACAAGGAAAACCACTGCTAACCTTTATTAATCCTTAGCATGAACACAAGGAGCAAAATCAACTGAAAGAAAGTATATTTAGATTAGGTATTAGGAAGAAATTCTTTGCTAGGAGAGTGGTGAGGCACTGGCACAGGTTGCCCAGAGAAGTTGTGGAAGCCCCCTCCCTGGAAGCCAAGGCTGGATGGGGCTTTGATTATCCTGGTCTAGTGGGAGGTGTTCCTGCCCATGCCAGGTTGGAACTAGATGATCTTTAAGGTCCCTTCCAACCCAAACCATTCTATGATCAAACAAATACACAGCCAGATGCTGAATTCAAACAAGTTTAGTGTGGTTAAGTGCCATAGTTTATGAATCTGATCAGGAAAAAATATCCAAATTTTATAGTAGCTCTTGATTTTATTTGGAAGAAGGAATCTTATTATTTGTTCGTAATTATATCCTGTTTGTCGAACTGCTAAATGAAATGTGGGATTCAGCTGGTTGTAGAATTTTACAAAACAAGTTACCATTTGTTCTGTTTCTTATTTGGTACTTGATCATTTTTAAGGAAGAAAAAGTAGTTAAGTATCTAACACATGAATGATTTTTATCATTTGGTTCGAAGGCGACATCAGGGAAAAAAAACCTCACGAGTTAAGTGCTGTATAGTGGTATCTGGATTTTGTTTTAATAGCGTGATATTCAATCAAAAAAAAAAACCCACAACAATGTCCACTGATACTTCATAGAATACTTGAAAAAGTCATTATGTTAAATACAAAGTCGAGAAAAACACAACAGCCTTAGAAGGCTCCAAGAATTTGTTTCATAGTGCCTTACACTCAGATTAGACTTTCTGATTTAATTTCCTCTCTTGAAGCACTGCTCTCTTGTAGGCTTCTCTGTCCTAAGAACATCACAGGAGATGTCCCTAAAGAGACATGTGCCTAAAGAGAACGTCCCTAAAATACATAAAGCACATTGTGACTAAATAAATGTTGCTTCTTCCCCGCCCTCCCTCAAGCCAAAAATGTGGGTTTTTTCTCCTGTACAAAACATAGACTGTATCAACATTTCCAAAGACCTACTTAACTGAAAAAATAATTTCTGACCAGACTAAAAGGTGCAAGTTAAAGGACATCGACTGCCAGCGTTGATCAGTGTTGCTGATTCAGATCTTAATGATCCTGTCATACTAGCAGAGACTGAAGGATGGAAGGATGGTGCTGCACTACTCCTACATTCAGTCTTTGCATTGCCCCAGGCAAAATTCATCTGCTTTTGGAAGAAAATAGGCATCCTCAAACAAATCAGTTTTGCCATCCAAAGTAAAACAGTTTATGCCTTACTCATGCTTGTCTGGTGCATTACAGTGACGAAAGGAAGAAAGCTTCTGTCAGAAACAGAGCGGAAGAAAACACCAGGTAGGAAACCCAGTTCTGAACTTAAACGGGGATCAAAATCAATTTTAAAAGGGCTTAATCGTGCACAGTGTTAGTATACCATTGTTCCCTTTTGCTGTGAAGGCTAAGTATAACAACTCCAGTAACTTCACATGCTCCCCTAATTTTTTTTAATTTTTTAAAACTTTTTAAATAACAGCAAATGTTATTACAATGGCCCACGAACTGTTTCCTTTTGCACATTTCCTTTCTGTTTCAACAGAAATTCCTCATTTAAAAACACTAATTAAAGAAAATAGTAACATAACTCATGGTCTTCAAAGCTGGCTGTGAGGATGCTACATATATGGCTCTGTAAGATAGATTTTTAGATAGGATATTTCAGTGTATTTTTCTTGTTGGTTCAAGCTGCCAGACCTATCTTATTTTAATGTGCTATGGAAATCCAAGCCAATATGTTTTGCAACAGCCTTTTCTGTCCAGCTTATCCTGCTGTTCATGTAGCATTTTTGAATATAAATTGTTGAGTTTTTTCTAATTGTCAACTGCAAATGGTGTTGACAATAGCATCATCTATTATTGTATGCTCATTATCATGCACAAGTACTACTGAGGCATTTTCAAGGCCAATAGTACTTGGTAATTATGCTTGGTAAAACCTTATTATTACTACATGTTCAACATGTCAACCAAGGAAAACAGCACAGTTAAATTAGCATATCTGAAAAATAAAGGTGACTTATAATTATAGCCCATTCCCTCTGATTTTAATCAGATATTTGAATATTAAGTCCAGTTTACTACCTTTGTCTGGATCATGAATTCCCATTGCGTTCAAAGTGAAGGATGCCTCTTGAAAACACATATGGAAGTCCATACACATACATATATAAAGCAATGCAGCACAGTCCATAGGACTTCCCAGTTGTACCAGCTGCAGCTGCCCGGGTCTTGGCCAGGGGGCTGCTGGCTCCTTGGCCAGCAAAATACTGGCAAAAGGCTGTCCAGCAGTGAGGGGAAAAGTGTGAGAGCCAGCCTTGCAAGCCCCGAGGAGAGAGCAGGAGGAGGGGCTCCAGCTGCCACCACCCCGCCCTGCAAGGATTCCCCAGAGAAGCCCCCGCTAGTGCAGGGGTCTCTCCTGCTTAACCATCAAATAACAGGGAGTTGCCTTTACATTGCTTGTCAGACACCACCCAAGTTCATGCCAATAATGTTGACTAAATGCAGCGTAAAAGCATTAAATGGTTTTTACAGATCTATTCAAGGGCATCTAAAGAGCACCAAATTAATTTCTAAAATGAACTGTATGTAGTCAGCTTTAACTTAAAGTAGCCTTAACTCCCTGTCTTCAGTATAATATTCACACCCAGAAGAAAGCTGTGAAGGTGTAGTTTTTGTCTGTCCTTGACACAGCCGCTGGAATGAATCATAGATTCAAACAGCATTCCTCCTCCATAAAAGAAATAAGATACCAAAGGAACCTAATTACACTGTCCTTTGAGTAAGCAAAGAACTCTGACAAGGCTCAAGCATAGCTCAGTCCCCGTCTAAGGAGCCAGGGGAGCTGCCTGAACAGCTGTATGGCAGGAGAGGAAAGACACCTCAGGGAAGACAGGAAAATCTTTTACTTGCCTACTCTAGAAGGCAATCCTTCAAGTCTGAGCTGGGGCTGGAAATCCAGGATCCTGCACCCTTTGCTGAAACCAGTGGCTGAACTGGAGGATTCACTATTCATTTCTATGGCAAGCTCTTTGCAACGTGAATTTTTAAGTGAGTAAGACAAATATCCTGAATTCACAAATTATTTTACATTTCAAGTAACCATTTAAAATTGTTCTTCCTAGGATATATCCATAAGCAGCAATAACATACTTCCATCAAAGCATTATGATGTCTCTTCACATCTGCATATTCAGTAGCATGCTGGGAACTTTAAACATGCTATGTTGTCAGTCACCATAAACAAAACAATAATGCTGCTTTGCAATAAGACAGTCTCATATTTAGGTCTCTAACAAGATTTGAAAGTTTCATCAAATCTCAAATAACCTACACAATGTATTGAAGACACTATGCCTTGTTCTTTTGCAGATAAGCAGATTACTTCACTACTTCTTATCTAGAATTACTCTAGGTAAAGATCACCCAAAAGCTTAGAGAAAGCAGGAGAACTATTCAACCCTTCAGCTATGAAGAACATCCAGTAAGAATATGGAAAATTTGCTGTAATAAAATTTCTAAGATCATATGCCATACAAAATAGTGCTTTTTAAGCTTGTTTTTTCTATCCCACTTCTGAATCCAGAACCGCTTCATGAAGATATGTCCAGTCGAGTATTTATAATTGAGATCTTTAGTGCCTAGAAAAATAAAATCAGAAGGTGCTGCAATGAACAATCAGCATAAATGAAGTTCAAGCAAAAAAGACAAAAGAAAAAAGATTAAAATGATTTATATCATGAACCTCTGATCTTCCTCAGTAAAATCTACCTAAATTTAACAAACTGAATTTGTATTTATTAATAGCTTCCAGATTTATTTTTTTAAAAAAAGAAATCCACAAAAAAAGAAGAAAACCAAATAGTTCCCACTTCTGTTCGTTTGATTCTCAGGATTAATTTCATTAAGCCACCCTTAATTTAATTTACAAAGTTAACTTTTATGTTCAATGTAGTTTGCCAGGATTGTAGGCTGAATGTGCTAAGAATTAATTTTCTCCTATAAATGAGTGAACAAGATTGGAGGAAGATAAAATGAATCACTCTGTGATTGCAGTTAACCAAAAAGTCCCATTTTTGCTCCCTTATGGAGAATGATGGAATATCATTTTATTGAATTCTATTATCCTAATGAGAAGATATTCCATGCCTGATCTTAGCCAAAAGGCTGGAAAAGATATTTTAATGACTTACTGCTTCTTCTTAATAGGGAGATTTCATAATTGCTGAAACTACATCTGTTTGATTAATGAGCCTTTCCAGCATCCATGTATCTTCTCTCAGTTTGGCTGGCAATATGTACGGGAAGCACATGCCTATACACAAAGGTGTTCCCATCCTGTTTATGTGTGGAAGCAAAACAATATTGAGAAGAAAAATAAGGAGAACCACAAATAGGACAGCATGATTCTGATTTTCATTATTGTAAGCAAGAGTTTGCTGTTTTCCCTCTCTCTTCTTATACAGAAAATCAAGTTTGTAATAAACATTAAGTAAAACTTGCAGTGAATTTTATGGCCCATCTTATGGGCATTCTGGGATGGCTTGTAATCAAATAGGGAAAAAAAACCACACAGAAAATACAACATCAGTGTTCCTTTGTGTGTTATTATAAATATGATATCCACACATAATAGCCACTTAAGAAAAGGACTGCAGTTATTCTCAAGTCAGTGTTCATTTGTTGCTCAAAGAATATGAAATTGTGGCATTCCTTATGCCAGAATTCCCAAGAGGAATTTCAGTTTTTAGGCCTACTGTGTGATACTCGATGCACAGAAATTATAAATGAAGACATATTAATTAACCTTTATGCTTAGAGGTCTTGCATGTAGAATTAGGAAAAACAGATTTAAAAGAAAAATTAGGAAAATAGTACAAAAACCCCCTTTAGGACTAATAGAACTTCCCATAGGTGAGCGTTCAGAGAAAAAGGCTTGCTAAATAAGTGATGAATGTAATTGGTACCTTATTTCAAATAAAAGAAGATGGTATGCTTATACCTGAATAGCTGAAATGAAAGTATTTTGTAATGTTTACATAATGAAAGAAGGTATTGCCCTGCTATAGCATTATCCCGACCTCAAGGTAAGTTCATTAAGAGAGTACTGTGCTGAAATGTCAGACTATGCCTGAAACTCTCAGAGCCGGTACATCTTACTGCCCCAGCTGCTAATTCCTTATCAGAGTTATTTTAAGGAAAAAAGCCTCTTGTTTTCAAATTAAAATATTAAACTAAAATTCATTGATATATTGTATTTTACATTATTCTTAATTCATATGCACTGAGTTACCCTCTTTATCATGGTAGCATAAGAATTTGCAATGTGGTATCTGTTTTGCTTTTTCTGATATGATGTAGAAATAGAGTTGTCCATCTCTTAATCTCTTACTCTGTGAGTTAGCTCTACCTGACACACATTTCTTGAATTCATGTTATTTCTTGGCTAATATTTAGTCATCTACATGAATACTTTTTTTTTTTTTTTTCATGTGATAATGGTAAAATACAGGGGTTCAAATAATTTAGATAAGAAACATACTGCACTTCAGTACAGGCAGTGGGAAATCCCAGACAAATGAAACCTATGTTGCACTTAGGAAAACTGATGTATTTGAGTGAAAATGCATTTAGCATTCATTTAATGTTTAGGAAAGAAAAGGCTTACCATTGAGCAAAGTATTAGGCATGAAATATAATTTCCAGATCACTGATTCCAACTCATGAAGCCCATCCTCCCATTTTGTATCCCAGAAACATTGGCAGTAGCTGTACAACACATTGGAAGCTAATTGCAACCTTAGAAGGGATGCCGAAAACATGACATGTGCCTCTTCCAGAATCACAAGAATGGCAGAAGGACCTAACAGTAGTGCTGTGTTCAGGTCACTTGTCTGCAAAATTTGTTCCAAACATGAAATGCTTGTAGAAATATTTCTTGAAGGTTCTGGAAAATGATGGGTAAGGACATTTCAAAAACCACAGTAACAGTTTTTTGCCATCAAAACATCAGATTTTTTTTCCATCTCCATATAAAACAAGAAATATTTTTGGTGGAATTCTCTATATCTGGTGCAGTGGGGGAATTCAGTGTTCCTTGCAGGTGTGTGTGTGTACTTACGCCTAGGGGAAAGGGTCAGCCATCAGCCACCATTCATAAAGCAATTTCAGTATATATAAATGTATAGAGACTCTTATTATCATTATCTGTGGATATAAATGTGTAGAGACTCTTATTATCTGTGGTCTTTTGAATGATAGCACTGGCTGCACACTTTTTTACCTGAAAAAACTTGGAGCTTGGGATTTCAATTTCAACTGAGATAAATCATTCTACACTAATCAATTTCCTTCTGTGTCCAAATGTGATAGCGTTACTGAGACCTAGATTTCATGCAGTCTTTCATATAGAAGTTTCAAATAAAAATAAAACAATGTGAGATGCAAACAAATTTTTATACTTCCATTTTATCAATAGAAAATGCTTAGTCTCAACAGGTGCCTCACAGAACACACCACCTGCTCAGCGACTGTATGAGGAAAATACTCAGAGATGTTTTCCCGTTCTAGAAAACCAAGTTGATTGACACCAGCTTCCAGACTAAGTTTATGAATGGAGATGTTGTGTGTTTGGAAAAGTGCTCACTCTGTGGAGCCACAAAAGACAGAGACACAAAGAGCACTGAATTCTGACTGCAGTACTGAAGTATCATAATTGACTTCTGGGAAAGACAGCAGTTTATGTAAAGAAGTGTAACGAGAGCAGATCTGAGCTTCAGTCATCATTACGTAGTAATTAGTTCTCTATTCTTCTGCTTTTCAGTTCAGCTCAGTCTTTATGATCACTTGTATTTGCCTGTGGATACAAGGAAAAGTACTTCTATATAAGTGAAAGTGAAGGCAAAACAAAGTGTAAGCAGGAAACAGACAATAATTGAACTAATAAGCTCATAATAATAATACTATTAATACAGTTACAGCCTCTAAGTGTAGAGGTACTAATTCATATTTACTAAGTTTTGTGAAATCACTATGTTATTTCAACACCGCGAAGACATGGTTTCATCACAACTAGTACCCTTGCAAGCAGTGCAAAAGAAAAAAACAGAGTAAATGACCAGCAAAAGAAACGTCTGTGGATATGGGGTGGGTAACACTGAAAAAGTTAGAACTTCCAAGATAGTAACTAACTGTCCTGGACAGTTCAATACGTATTAGACCACGTAGCCCTGGAAGTAACAGAATATGCCAGCATCATTTGTGCTAGAGAATTGGAAAAAAAAAAAAATCATTTAGGTGTTAAAATTCACATTCTCTGAAGACAGGACACAGACAAGAGGCCAACAGGCGAGTTGCAAGTGAGCTACAATTCTAATAGGATTTCCAGATGGACATTTTCTCCCACACAGTTATGACAGAATTAAGCCCCGAGGTTGTTCTATTGGACTAAGATGACCTAAGTAACTCTGGAGCCTCACGAGACTGCTGGTTGAGCTTCACCATGATAGCTTTTTAAAGAAGTGAGAACTAAAAATCACAAGAAACTGTAAAACTTTGTCACTTGTATGATATGGAGAAAGATTAATAGGGATAAAGCATTATTTACTGGAAAACTGCCAACAAGAATTAAAAACATAACAAAATGAGTAGAGGGAAGATAGGTAAGACTGCAAAAGACAGAAAAAACAGTACCAAGAACTACTGAACACAAGAGCTTGTTTCAAAGCTAGAGCCAGCCTTCTCCTCCAACTCATTAGCTTCCATAAATCAAAAATTTTAAAGAGACTGATAATATATCTGTGTATACACTTGTGATTCATTATAGGCAGCTCTAAGAACTAGTTTTCATCTTTTTTGACCTTGACAACATGCATGTATATAGGTAAAAGCTCCCTCTAGTGACACTGCTTGTTCAAATCAAGGAAAGATAAAACACGTTTTCATGAAAACATGTTTTCCTAAATGTTAAATAAGGATTCAGTATTTTGTAGCAAGTAATTTAAACGACCAAAAAAATCTGTCTATTATTATAATATTAAGATTACTCTTTTTTTTCCTATATTCTATTGTCCCACAATGTGTAATATTACTGAACACGTTTGTAAAGATCTTTGACATGGAAACTGTACATCATCTGATTTTCCCTTATTTGCACTGGATTTGTTGAGCATAAAAATTCATTGCCTAGATGCATCACAATGTTGAACACTGACAGCTAGTATGAAAGAAATAATTTAGAGGAAGCATGAACAGGATGAGGATGGAATTGGTTTTTTTTTTCCATGATCTCTATACTGACGTCTAGTTAATAAAACTGCCAGTGATCACACTCTACACAGATAACATGTGAAAAATGATTTTTTAAAGATGTTGTAGGGAAAAAAAAAACAAACAATGCATTGGTGGTTAAGCATGGGATGGCAGACCAATGCAAACACTGGATTAATTTGTTGTTCACTTAGATATATATTTCAAATTCAAAACAGAAATAGTGCTTGTTCTAAACTCAGTTCTGGAAAGCTAGAATTAAAAGTTTGGAATTTAATCAAAAATGGTTAAGCAAAATAAACACCAAAAGTGAGTCAGATGTGGAGTAGAAGTGTTGGGGAAAGGAGGAGGGAGGGATAATAAAAAATAAAATCAATGAGATATGTAGCCAAGCTAGAATAGAAAGCAGAGACAAAAAACTGATTAAGGAGCAAAAAGAAGGAGAGACATGTTAGTGAAACTCACGTGGGATATGAATCAACAAAACAGAGAACCTCAGTAAAAATAAGTTACAGTCATAAGAGAAAATTACTTAATAAATGTAGTTTGATAGGTCCATAAATCTCTGAGCTCCATGAGAGTAAATTTTATTTATTTATTTAAGGAAAACAAATGTTTGTTTCAATTTGATAGACTCAGTATGGGGGTTTCAGAAAGTGAGAGGCCACTGGGACTTTTAATAGTAAGAACTAAGAATTACCCAAAAAATATCACAAGCTCAAGAGTGCCAATCTGACAACGTTTGGGTAACTAGTAACATTTTAAGAAGCAAGTCATATCACAAAAGACAGAAGCTTGAACAGTGTAAGTCTTCTACTGAAAGGCAGAGGTCCTCCCCCCTTGATGGGAGCCCCAACCCAGTAAAATGATGGCTGCAAACAGAGACAGAGAAGAGGAACTAGAAATTCCACAAAACTGAGCAGATGTAAATCAAAACACTTTCAAGTCAGCACATTCTAGTTTGCCTTTACCCTGTCTGCAATAACTGTTCTCTTCAAACATAGATGTACTCTATTTAAAGGTCAGTCACCTTTACTAAGTAATGGATGTCGGAGAATAAGAAAGCCCACAACATCCCTTCTCACTTTGATTTTTCAATAATGCAAGAGGATAGAGTTGCTCTTTCTTTTTCTAGCATGTATTTTGGTTTTTAAATGGTAATGGAAAAATCTTTGTTCTTTCTGGATCTTTCCATTCTAATTCATTTACTAATTGACTGTTTTGGTGTTTTTCACCTGCTAATTCATCTGAGTTAATTTAGCTCTCTTTTAAGAAAGAAAGAAAATGGTTATCAGCAAAAATCTAAATCTTAAATTGGGTTAAAAGTCCCTAACTAGCTGCTTAATGAAAGCTATTTGTAACTTGTGATCCATAATTCAAGAAAAAAGAAAAACTTTCAGGTCTTTTTGAGGAAAATATTTAAACAACTCTTTCATTATTTCTGTACTTACCATACGTAGTTACAGCAAACAGACATTTTAAGTGTTAGATGCCAGAACAGCAGTCTTTATACCTACACACCAAGCAACAAGTACAGAAGACCCTCATCAGAACATCTATGCTTTAAGATACTACAAGAGAGACTGCTCCAAAACAGAGAACTTGAGTATTCTTGAATTATCAAGGCTATACAGTGGCATTATCTTTATAATGATGCACCTGCACATTTTTTCAAATCATAAATGTGTCTAAATACAGAGCACCTAGAAATGGCCTGTCCTTTTGTACACTTACACTATCAATTCCTGACACCTGTAGTCATCAATATTCAGGTTTGGCAGATAAGCAAAGCTCCACTTACTTTCCAAATTAGAGAAAAAACTCACATTATAGAAATATGCCATAAGTAAAGCCATTATTTCTGGTGTCATTGGATTAATTTCTGTTAGCTTATGTTAAAAGTATATAAATACTAAACTATCAGCAAGAAACTTCATGCTTTTACTGACATCATCACTGGCATAAGCTATATCTTGATAGAATTCAGACATAGGGCAAAAAGTGGACAGATTACATGGTGGTTTGTATGAAGAATCTACATACTATATGTTTCAAAATTTGTTTAAATATGACTGAAAAGGGAATTACAAAAGGTGGAAGTGGGACAGAAGGGGTTCATGTTAGCGAAATGGGTTTGTGTTAGCAAAATGAGATATTTTCACAAGGCCTGAAGAGATTTTATGCACAAATGGTTGCAAAGGCAAGCATGGCAAAGGCCTTTGGGATAAAAGCTCTCAGGCTTCTTACCAATAACACTGATGCCCAGTTCAGTACCTACATTTATCATGAGCCAAGGCATGGAGCCTACCATTTGCAAGTAACAGAATTCAGACAGTTTAATTAAAACCAGAAACTCACGATACAAACCATCCAATTCCATTTCATTCACCTTGAGCTACCTATCTTAGCAATAATATGCAGTATTTTAATCACCACATCCACAGATGAATGAGCTGATTCCACTCTCATACTATAAATATGTCTTTAAATAAGGGGCGGAACCAAGGCTGAAACAGAACACACTACAAAAGCATTTGAAAAGCAAAAGAGATTTAGTGTCATTTAAAGTATACAATTATAGTTTAAAACACATAAAAATTATAACTTCTTATCAAGGGATAGTACTTTCTGTGCAGTTTAATAACTTCTACTAGTCTTGCAATCCAGAGCAATACAGCATGACCATGAGGAACGTTTAGTTTATGCAATATGTAGTAAAACCTTTAACTAGAGTCCAGATCCAATAAGATTCTTATGAACTAAATTTAAGCACCTAAGTATTCCGCAAACAAAGGCAATGGGATAGCTAACATGTTAAAACCAAAGCAGGCAACTCAAGATTTTACCGAGCCAAGCACTTGCTTCTAATTTCAGAATCCTCTATTATTAGTGGAATATTTGAGCCAAAAAGTCATTCATCTGGATGTTTAAAACTCTGGCAATTAAAACCTTTTTCTAGTTTCACACAACTGTGTACAATCTAGCACAGAAAGAAACCCACACCATTTGTTTTAATCCCATTGTACCGTTTCTGTAACTAATTTTCAGAGGATAGTTACATTTACTGGAGGTGGAGAGGAAATAAAGTACGTGGCGTAATACCAGTCATAGTCCAGAATAAGATATCCTCTAAAAACACTGAATTTTCTTGTTGCAAAAAGTTGCTAAAGCACTAGAGCTTCATTTCAACTTTGAATTAACATGTTAGAACTCTTTAGTAGAGTTTATTTAAATTAAAACTATGTTCTGATTTGGCACACCATTACCTTTCAAAATGTGTTGCCTGTTGATAACAAACCTGCATTTATAATCTGTTTTCATCCAAAAATCCCAGTCCCTACTAAAATGATCATGCATGTTATTTATACATAAACAACATCACAGTCCCCAGCGAAGCAGAGCTATGGATGGTGTGAAACACAGCAGCTGCTCAGCGAAGCACAGCACCACTAACAGGATAGGAATGGAGGGGAGGAGTAATATTATTTACTTTGACTTATAAATAGTTAAAGGGGGGAAAAAAAAAGTCTATCAGATGAATTCAGTGTCAGCAAAAATTTGCATAGCATTGATAATAAAATGCTCTATCATCACATAGACGTGGATTAATGGATTAAAAAAAAATCTCCCCCAAGAAAAAACACCACCAAGACACCACAACCAAAAAGCTCTATATTTCATAAAATACAGTATTTACTTCAAACATTTCAACCCGTTAGTAGCTTTCCTTCTTCCCAAAGGTCAGAGGAAGCAACTAAACACACGTAATGCCCTGAAGCTAGCTGTATAATCAAAGGGTGTCATAAATGTAATAGCAACCATTTCTCCCTCTCTTCTACAATTCAGGAGTCACTTCAAGCCCTCCCCCATCACTTAGTAACTCCCGCTCGAGGAGATGGAGAACAGCTCTCAGGCAGAGGCATCCATGGTCACAAATGTTCCTTATAAACAGGGCTGTTACACAAGAGAAGACAAGTTGGTGAATACAACCCTGGATGCCCCAGCAAGCAACACACCACATCACAAATCTTGCCTGCTGAATGACTGTAAGGAATATGACTTTATAAATAACATCATCTCAATCACAGTTTTCAGTCAGAACCGTTACCTGCATTTTTCACACAAAAGAAGCCAGTTTCCCAGTTAAAAGTAATTTCCAATGCAACATTTTTAAAAAAAAACCTCTCCATCTACAAAGTATACTGTACAAAAAATAGCATCATTTTTCTCCTTTACCCTTACTGATCTTATCAGAGAAAGCCATTCTATTTTATTCTACACCGATTTTTATGCTGCCTTACTACTGTAATGTCATCCAGTGCCATAGCAGGCAATGGCACTAACATTAGCCACTTGTGGCACATTTTATCATTCCTCCCTTAATCCCCCTCCCCCTTTCCCCCCTAAAAAAGAACACCCAAAACCCAAGAAAACAGACTGAGCATAACCTTATCTTTTCTCTTGGCAAGACTTTGATTTTGCTCAAGAAATGAACCTAAAAGAAACCAGCAAAAAAGAAGCCGACAGCAGAAGGGAGACCTTTGATTTTAATGCCACAGTTCACTGATTAGCAGTGCATAATCGATGACAGGATAGATGCCACGGTGGGAAACTCTCTGTCATGGTATGCCACCTCTAATGAGAGGACTGCTACTTTCAGTACCACTGTATTATTGACTTGTACTATAGTTTAAGAAAGATCAAATCAGCTCAATTAGGATGCTCATTTGTATTCAGGTCGCACAATCCAGAGTTCAGTTACTAGCACTTTGTTCCTGAAGATAACAAAATGTTTGTGCATAAAGTATCTTTTCATCCTTTAAATTGCAAAGGTCATTGGATGGGAAGGTATTGCTTTTCTGACTCCTATTCATCTACAGACATTTCATTTTAATCTCCATACACATATCATAAGCTATTGACATAGGAAATCTATGATTCTATGATTCTATGATTCTATGATTCTATGATTCTATGATGATTCTATGAAAGTCAGGTAAGAGCAGCTGCTATTTTTAATTCCCCCCTCTCCTGCTACTTGTATCCAAAGTCACAGCAACAGACATTCTCTATTGGAAATAAATATGGACTCCTTTACAGACTTGGTAGAAATTTTCTACTCATAAAGTAATTTCCTCTGGGAGATGTGAATTAATAGGCCTTTAAATTCAGCAGGAGTAATTTTCTCTGGTTCTGTTTTGCCTGTGCATAAAGGCCAATGAAAATATACACCTATTCTGTATATGAACATATTCCTTCACATCCACATAGTATTTGGCAGGATGAAATTAAAAGCCCCAAAGAGCATTAGTCACATTGTTTCAGAAGACTATTTCATTTACTGTTCAGTTGAGGTGTGCATATATTTTGGACGAGAGCATTGTTTCACAGACCAAGCTAAGATCATTGGCATTTTATTGTAAATCACTCTAAAGCACTTCTTGAAATGCTTGTCCGAGTTACATTTATACAGCAAGTACAATGTTCCACTTGCTACAAAGCAAGCTGTTGCATAGTTTGGGGTGACAAACCTGACATTCTCAAGCACACACTCTTTGCACAACTGTTCTGGCTGAAAGCTTCCCTTATTCTCAACCAAAGTGCTGTAAGCAAGAGTTCAGATAGCCTCGGTGTCCCTTTCAGAGCCAGGATTCAAACTTCAGTAAAGTATATTAACCCATTTGCATTAACTTTCTATCAGAAAAAAACATGTAGCCTCTTCCAGTACTTCTTGGGAACTAAAGTTCCCTTCCCTGTTCTTTCCCCAGGTGGGACTGCTCACTTAAAACCACTCCCATGACTAGATTCATGCCTTCTGATATGAGATGGATACACAGAAAAAGATGATCCTGCCTGTGACCTCCTACTCGACAATGGCTTTCTAGCCTTTGTAGCCCTGGAAGGAGCTCAGAGCAAGTGAAGCAGAACTTGGTGTCAGTTTATCCAGCCTCAGTAGCATGACTTTAGTCTAGACATAGTGTGCTGGTGTTGATTGTCAAGTAACCTGTCTAAACCCAAGACGTTCCTTGCAATTGTACAGGTGCCTCAATATTATAGCCTGTAGCACTCTGCTTTGTTAAAAAGTCACTCTGGAAGTTTAATTTTAAATTTATTTCACAAGAGTCCTGAATGGCTGGATATTACAATGAACTTGGAAATAAGCAAAATGAGTGTTTATTTATATTAGGACCACTATGTGAAAGGACACACGCATATGCTAATCCTCACAAAAGAGTCATCCCTTTAAATAGAAGCTTAATACTGCCTTTTAAAATTAATCAGACCTTTACTGACACTTTGAACTTAGGTTTATGGTTATTCTGAGTAATCATCCAAGACAATCCCTGTCATGAAATCAGCCATTATGTAATAGCATTTGCACCATGTAAGCATGTTATATAGCATAAGGCATGACAACATAATGGGACTAATGACGAAGTTCAGTGATGTCTGTAATAAATAAAGAAAGAATGCACATTCTTGTCTTTTAAGTGAATTTGGAAAGTATAGTATGGATCATAACATCAAAACCAAGGATGACAGGTAATAGATAATACAAGAACATTAGGAATGTAAAAGCAGGAGGAGCTAGAAAATCTAGAACTAACTCTTCATATTTCCTAGGACTTATTTTCTTCTTTCCTAGGAAACACCAGAGAGTTTTGGGATCTGAGGACCCTTTACATAAATGAGACATGAAACAGATTCTCTGTTCCCATAGGATGTTACTACCAAGAGAATATACTTTTTTTCTTACAATGTATTTACCTCTCTTTCATCTGTTTTATAGCATGTATAATTTATGTACCTATATTTTAATATTATATTTGGTCATAATGTTAATAATATCTTACAAAAGGTATCATCTGCTATTGCCATTGAAGGAAGCTGTAGAATGTCCATTCTGCCACTTTTCAGGAAAATGCAACTGAATTTCACCACAGCCATTTATTCATACAGTTGCAAGAAAAAGTATGTGAACCTTTTGGAATTTCATGCATTAATTTGTCATAAAATGTGACCTAACCATCATCTAAGTCAGAAGTATTGACAAATGTAATGTGCCTAATATAATACAGAAACAATTCTGATTCTCCATGTCTTTATTGAACACACTCATTCAACATTCAAAATGCTGGTGGAAAAAGTGAACCCTTGGAATCAGTAACTGGTTGACCCCCCACTTGGCAGCAGTAACCTCAACCAAGCGCTTCCTGTGGCTGTGGGTCAGACCTGCACATCGTTCAGGAGGGATTTTAGCCCATTCTTCTGGCAGAACTGCTTTAGCTCTGTCATATTCTTTGGATGTCTCATGTGTATGGCTCTCTTGAATTCATTCCATAGCATCTCTGTTGGGTTGAGGTCTGGGCTCTGACTTAGCCACTCCAAAAGGCAGATTTTGTTTTTCTGAAGCCATGCTGTTGTGGACTTGCTCCAGTGTTTTGGGTCATTGTCCTATTGCATCACCCAACATCTGCAGAGTTTCAGCTGATGTACAGACATTCTCACATTAGCCTAAAGAACTTTTTGATACGCTTGGGAATTCATCTTCCCCTCAATGACTGCAAGGTGGCCAGGCCCTGATGCAGCAAAGCAGGCCCAAATCATGATGTTGAGATGATGTTTTCATGATGATCTGCAGTGCCCTTTTTAAGCCAGAAGTAATGCTGCATGTTCTTTCCAAATAGTTCAATCTTTGTTTCATCAGTCCACAAAACATTTTGCCAATACCACTGTGGAGTGTCAATGTGCTCTTTCGCAAACAGGTGTGCAGCAATGCTCTTTCTAGTAAGCAGCGGCTTCCTTCATGGTGTCCTGCCATAGACACCCTGCTTGTTCAGTGTTTTATGTACTGCAAACTCATGAACACAGATGTTAGCCAGTTCCAATGATGCCTTCAACTCTTTGGCTGTCACTCGGGGTTATTTCTTTCCCCCATTGATGAGTCTTTGTTGTGCTCTTGAAGTCATTTTGACTGAGCACCCACTTCTTGGTAGAGTAGCCACAGTACCCAAGTGTCTCCATTTGTAGATCATCTGCCCAACTGTAGACTGGTGAATTTCTAAGGTCTTTGAAATCACTTTGTAACCCTTTCCAGCTTTATGTACATCAACAATTCTTGATTGTAGATACTCTGAAAGCTCTTTTTGGCGAGACACGGCTCACACACAAGCATACATCTTTTGCAGAGCAAACTCAAAAAGTTTGAGTGCTTTTATCAGTCAACATCGCTCTAGTCCACATCTCCAAACTCATTTTCTTAACAAGACTATAGGTATGCTAACATCTGACTCCAATTAACTCTTTTGAGGTCAGCTCAAGAGTTCACTTACTTTTTCCACTAGCATTTTGAATGTTGAATGAGTGTGTTCAATAAAGACATGGAGAATCAGAATTGGTTTTGTGTTATTTTAGGCACATTACATTTGTCAATACTCCTGACTTAGATGATGGTTAGGTCACATTTTATGACAAATTAATGCAGAACACCATGAAATTCCAAAAGGTTCACATACTTTTTCTTGCAACTGTAGTTCACTAGACTTATCAGGAGAGAAGTACATTGTCATATTGTATTTACATAAAATACAGTACCTTTCCAGTATATACATAAATTACTTTAATTTTTTTTCTGGCCATTTATTTTTGGTTTTGTTTCTAATTAGCAGATCATGTAGGTAGAAACATAATAAAATATAAAATGTTATCATTGTTTTACCAATTGTTATTTCAATGATGTAATGATTTTATTTATTAAATAAAATCTACCAGCTTCCACTCCCAGTAACTTGGTTTTAAATACAGTTGATCTTTGAAAAAGCAGTCAATTCTGATATTTGACTTAACTGAAGTTCTCTGCAATGGGAAGGTATAGTTATTACAAGAAGCATGCATCCTTTTCTGCGCTTGAATTCATCTTTTTCCAGTTTCAGCCACTAGTTACACCTTGTGCCTTAAGTTAAAATACTAAACTACACCTATACATCTGCTTGCTCAGATTACAATACCAGTAGCTTCTAGCTTCATCTGCTGGGAGCTCAGGCTGACCTGACTATATGGTACAACATGCAGAATCTTCCCATAGCCACTCCGTTTTTAATAATTCTACATTCTTTGGTAGCATCATGGTGTTCCTACAGAAATCACGATTCATTTGACTACAAACACACATTGTTTTCCCGAAGAAGCATCATGGTTTAGCATGATACAAGCCACTTTGTTCCATTGGCAAGTGTTTGCAACTGTGATTTAAAATTGTCTATTTTCTGCAGTGATCTGCAAGATGACCCCCAAGGACTACTACCATTTCTATGAAATCCTATATTCCTTATTCCCTTTCTTATTTCCATATTATTCAGTGATTGTTCTCTCACAGAAAACATACTTTATGATCATTACTCATTTAGTCCTTAAAGCACTGAATAAATATTAATAACTTACAAAGCATTATACATTGCTGTTGTATAAACCATAACATGTTTGCATTTTCTTTTTCTTTCCAATTAGACCACCACAAGGCCTTTAAGACAGACACACATTCTCAGAGCTTGATGTAATGAAGATGCTCCTCTAAAAGGATGGTAGCATTGGACAAACTGCACTACTAGAATGGACCAAACTGACAGAAACTGTACAAAGGGCAAAAATATGGCCAAGAGAAAAAGCCTTATCATTTGTAGGTACATGTAGTGGTTTATTGTAGAGGAATTTCTTGTGGAGCAGAGGTGTGGTATAACTTTAAAAGCGTGGACAACCCAGCTTAGGCCTAAACAGAGGCTCTGTCCTTGAAGCTGCCTTGGAACACAGGGAGGAGGAGGTTTTATCTGTTTTGTGAAGAGCCTTGCCAGGGGGAGAAAGGGGGGGTGAGAGCCGCTTGCATAGTGGAATGGCACTACCCAATAAAACGCTGGCGCGTGTGAACCTGTAACTGACCAACTCTGGGAAGGGGCAGGCGCGGGGACACTGCTGATCTTGAGCTGTCCGGAGCAATAAAGGGAGAATTACTTGTAGCCATACCGGTGGGATTTGTCGTTGTCTTGACCGGCTCTCCGACAGGACCCTCTTCATCTGGCGCCCGAACAGGCTGAAAATGGGGAATTGCTTAAATGCAGATTGCTTGAATATGGAAAGACTCCGAAGCATCGGACGTGAGCCGATTTGGGAGCTGGAGAGCCGGAGGCAGGAGAATTCCAGGTGTGACCAAAAGGGCACCGGAGACCAGACTTTGAGTGGCCGATCAAGCCCCTGCCAAGGTAAGACCGCGATGGAAACTGACGCGGCAACTCGCCTCCTTGTTGATATACTCTCTAAGAGAGGAGAAAAAGTGAAGGAGCGAGATATATTGGCCCTGATCCAATGGGCTCGGAAGCGGGAGAAAATGAACGACCCGTCGTTAATCTTTAGCTCAACGGAATGGCGTGAAGTAGGAAATCTATTGTGGGACTGTACTTTAGAGGGAGGAAAAGAAGGAAAAGAAGCGAAAGGACTAGGAACTGTTTGGAAAACCGTAATACGCACTCTAGAAATCATGCAAACAGAAAATAAAGTTGCCGCGGCGGCGATCGAAGCGTTGGGGGGAGAGCAGGAAAGGAAAAAGGCAAAGGAAGAAAGTCCCTGCTCGTCCCGACTGGCGACATTTTTTCGGCTAGGACAGACACGCCCCATGAAGGGTACAGCGGCCCCAATGTGCTCCTCTCTGAAAGACTTGTTGCAAAAAAGTGAGAAGGAGAACATTCCCCTGCCGACGCGGGTTGCAACTGAGCCAAACCCGGAAGCGGCGCTGCCGCTGAACTCGAGAGGCGCGGCCCAGCAGAAAGAGGAGGCACAGGGCGGAGCCGACTGTCGCCCGAAAATTAACCCTTTGATACCCTTTTCCGACGAGGATTCTGAATCAGAACTGAGTCCTGACAAATCCGGCAGAGGTAATGATCAAGTTATGCAGCGAACGGAGAGGCCTCGGACCAAGAAGGAGGAAGATCAAGATGAACCTCTTAAAGAGATCCTGAACAAGCTCGCTGAATTATCAATTAGACAGCAAGAAATGGAAGAAACCCTTAAACCAATTTCATCGTCACTTTGGAGACAACCAGAAACCATTTCTAAGGTCCCGCGAGAGATTCAACCGTTATCCCATATAGAACCACCGGTTGAACCCTCAGCTCCCCCACTACCATCAGCTCCCTCATTCAAGCCTGACTTTCAGACTCGAACCATAAAGGATCCTTTGCAACAGCGATGGAGCGGTGTCATCAGAGATGCCATAATAGAGGGAGATTGGGAAGCAGCCAGTTCGATTGCATGTCCTGTTACTATTAATAATGGACACGGGACCTGGGAACCGCATGATTGGAAGATCTTACAGCAAGCGAAACAGACTGTCACCACACATGGCATCCGATCAGAAGCTGCACGAAGTATTATACAATTCATTTTTACAGCAGACGTATTGTGCCCAAATGACTGCACTAATATTGCTTCGTTATTATTAAGCCCATCACAGTATTTACTGTGGGAGAGAGAATGGAAAAGATTGGCTCTGGAAGAGGCCAACAAACACCGTGAAATTAACGATCCTTTATATGGGCTACAAGCAGATATGTTGACTGGTAGCGGAAATTATGCCACCACTGCAACCCAACTGACGTATCCGACAATCATGCATCAAGTCTCTCAGACTCTGGCTCATCGAGCCCTGTTATCAGTCCCAGAAAAGAAAAAATCACCCCCGTATGCAACGGTACGACAAGGGACGACCGAGCCATTTAATCAATTTGTTGATCGATTGTCTACTGCCTTAAAGGACGCTCCCGAGTTAACTGAGCCGCTGCAAGAACACTTGTTCCGTACACTTGCTTTTGAAAATTCCAATGCAAGTACTAAAGCCATTTTGGCCACCTTACCACAGGGCGTGGGAGTGGATGAAATGTTATTACGAGCATCACGAGCAGAACAAAGCAGCCAAGCTGCAGCCTTTACTGCAGCCATGCAAGGTGCCATTGAAAGGCAAGGACACGTGATAGCAGCTGCTTTATCTGGAAGAAAAAACAGCTGGTTTGGTAATCCGAAGAAAAAAGCAGCCAATGGGCCAGCAGCGGGACCGTGCTTTCGCTGCGGAGAATCCGGACATTGGAGAAGAACATGCCAAAAGACTGTATGGTGTCACATATGTAACAGTGACGCCCATGCTACCGTGGCATGCAGAAAGTCGGAAAACTACAAGCACAGCGCGCAGGGGCCACGCGCCAAGACACAAATCAGTGCCCAAACTCAACCGAAGCCACAGACGGTTTCCTACAACGAAACAAACCCGCTACCTGAGGAAGCCTCGGCGTGGATGTGGCAACCGCAGTAGAAGTTACACTGCAAGAGAGACAAGTAGCGTTGATCCCGACAACTGCATTTGGCCCATTATTTTCAACTGACTCTTTTGTTGGAGGGCTACTGCTGGGACGGTCATCTACCAGCAAACAAGGAGTTGTAGTATTACCGGGAGTTATTGATGCCGACTATACAGGTCAAATAAAGATTATGGCTTATGCATTAAAACCACCTGTCACCATTCCAAAAGGAAGCAAGATTGCCCAGATCGTTGCCCTTGAAGCAGCCCATCCACATCAGCCACATCCGAAAGAGGGACAAAAGCAAAGAGGAGATGAAGGCTTTGGGTCATCGGGATTTGACGTCTTCTTGACACTAGACATGAATTCCTGGCCACAAAGAAGAGTCACCCTACAACGAGGGGAAAGTCAAGTTCAGTTAAGACCAATGCTTGACACCGGAGCGGATGTCACCATCATTAATCAAACATACTGGCCACCCACGTGGCCCCTGCAGGCTCCCATGACACAAATTGTGGGAGTGGGAGGAATGAAAACTCCTCAATCCAGTAGAGACCCTGTGACTATAGTTTTTGAAGATGGACAACAAATAGTCTTTCGGCCATATGTAATGCAGTTACCTTCAACTCTTCAAGGCCTGATAGGCAGAGACTTGCTGTCTCAACTCGGAATGGTATTAACCACTGATCAGCATTTATCATGACGGCCACTGCCGAACAGCCACCCATACAAAAGATTACCTGTATGGGTGGAGCAGTGACCGATGACTAAAGACAGGCTGTGAATAACAGAACAAACAAAAGTGCTTGAACAAGTAACTGCTAAATTACAAACAGGATGGAGTGCATGCTGTCTTGAGAATCGCCCCCTGTCATTGCTTATCATCAATACAGATTCCAACCCTCTTGCCATTGTGCTTCAATGGCAAAAGAAAAAGGGGGAGGAATCCACTGGAGAGTCAGCAAGAATAATAGAATGGGTATTCTTACCAGTGCAACCTAAATTTCGCCTAATGAAAAGAACAGAAGCCATCGCCGCGTTGATCCAAAAGGGCTGATCTCGAATAATGGAAATAGATGGGTTGGAGCCGGCAGACATTAGTATTCCCGTTAGAAATGAAGACTTGGAATGGCAACTGTGGCACTCCATCGAAATCCAGGAAGCATCGCTGGGCTACTCTGGTCTGGTTCACAACAAGCATCCTAAGGGCCCACTGTGGCAAGTAATTGAGCAACACAAATGGCTAGAAAAACCCCTGTGCTCAAAGCAACCAGTGGATGGAAGGACGGTCTTCAAAGACGCAGGGCGGAAGACGAGAAGCGCAGCAGGTGTCTGGGAACAACAGGGAGCGTGGAAGCATCATACAATCCAGGGTGACGTTGCAGATAGCTTACAAGTACTCGAACTGAAAGCTGTATGTTGGACTTTCCAGAATTGGAGCAAAGAACCTCTCAATGTGATTTCTGATTCCTTATATGTTGTTAGGGTTGATGGTAATAACCAGCAAAGTGAGCTTTCTTTAGCTAAAAGCAAGGTGGGGGAAACCAGCTGCCTTTTGCTTTGTTAGAAGTGTGTGATTAAGGACCAAAGTAGATAGGGAGACTCCCTTGTATTCTTCCTTCAGCCCTGGCCAAGCTGTGGGAAGAATTCAACGGGGCAAACAACACCAGATGTTCCCGCATTCAACGTATGTAAGGTTGTTTATTTAATAGTATAAGTGTTGGACCCTCTTGCAGTGACTTCGGAAACCTCACCTACGAGTGGACGCACTGCGTAGGACTTCCCAATTGCCGGGAGGGTTCTCCAGAAACCTCGCTGCAACAGGGGCTCCCCAGCGACTGCGGGTCTGGATGATTTAGGGTGATGGGTGTGAGAACTTTGACAGGATGAATTAAGAGTTTAGTTAAGACATTTTTGGTTATTGCAGTTTTAATTGTTATAGGCTTAGTTATGTTTAGTTGTTTGATAAATATAATCAAGAAAATGATAAGCAAGCTAGCGGATGAAGCCTGGGTTGTCCAAAAAGAAAAAGGGGGATATGTAGAGGAATTTCTTGTGGAGCAGAGGTGCGGTATAACTTTAAAAGCGTGGACAACCCAGCTTAGGCCTAAACAGAGGCTCTGTCCTTGAAGCTGCCTTGGAACACAGGGAGGAGGAGGTTTTATCTGTTTTGTGAAGAGCCTTGCCAGGGGGAGAAAGGGGGGGTGAGAGCCGCTTGCATAGTGGAATGGCACTACCCAATAAAACGCTGGCGCGTGTGAACCTGTAACTGACCAACTCTGGGAAGGGGCAGGCGCGGGGACACTGCTGAACTGTATATATTGAGCTGTCCGGAGCAATAAAGGGAGAATTACTTGTAGCCATACCGGTGGGATTTGTCGTTGTCTTGACCGGCTCTCCGACAGGACCCTCTTCAGTTTATCCCCAAATAAACTGGACTTTTTACCTTATAGTAAAGGAAATATACCTGTATTATCATTTAGTTTTTCCTAGGCACAAATGTAGTAAAAAAAAAAAAAATTAAAAGAAAAGGATACTGTTCTGCATGTGATACTTATACATGTCAGCACCCCTAATTCCTGGAGTTGAACACAAGCTGTTGGTGCAAACTGAGACAAAGCAGTGGCTGCTCTAATCCACATAGATGGAAAATCCAGCTATAGATTTACTCAAGAACTGCGATTAGCAGCCCTTCTGTGGCTTTCTTCTGACCATAGTGAATTCTCATTTTGGACCACAGAACTGCATTTGACCAGCACCACCTGGCTCTTGACCTCTGTTAATATGGTTAGCATCAGCCAATCCATTGTCTAAAGGCAAACAGCCATAATATGTAATCACGCTGATCATGTATCATCTGCTCATCTCTTTCCCTTCTCATCACTGTGGCTGTCACGAGGGTGCAACAACTCCTGTTACAGAGCACACAAACTCTGTGAGCAGTGCAGTGAGACTATCTGCCCAGCAGGCATTGTCACTAGGATGTGGTGACAGCCATTGTGGAACAGGGAAGTGTAGCAGCACACGAGATATTATTGCCTTATGACATCAAGCAGCTGCAAGTCCCCGGGCCTTAGATCAGAACTGCTGCTGGATGGCAAAACTTGCGATCCTCTCCATGTTAAGGGATGCCTCCACCAGGCTCTTTCTCTGAGGAAGACTCACCCATGTTCTTTTAAGTAAAGCATGAGCTTAAAGTATCATATCACATGCTGATTATTAAGAATTTGACCTGATATACAGAGGGTCCAGGTGACTAAAAGTCTATGTAACTAAAAAAAAATAAAAATATCTAGATAATACAAAAGCTATAATTAATAAAAATTTTGTGTAACTATAAGGTACTACACTAACTGCTGGAAATTGTACATAACAATAAGCTATTCTGATTATTAAAATTTTATGTAATAATAAAGCTCTAATTATAACCACAAACCTGTTGGCCATCCTCATTCTACCAAGGTTCCCTAAAAGAACTTGTCTGTCTCTGTAGTGTCAGGTGACATGAGGCAAGGATGAAAAGCAAATATCTAATGTCATGTAAAATTCCACAAATTAAACTGCTTACTACCTATTTTCTGTTAATGATTAATGATGCATCTAGTTAAAAAGAAAAATGTAATCTCTGTATCAGCTCAAGAAGTAGCAAAAGATAAGCTTACAGAAATGCAGAAGATATTATAATTAATATCTGACTGATGAGATCTTAGATATGTTAGTAGTTACCTTTGAGAAGCTATAAAATGAAAAAAATGGTCATATCTTTTGTAAAAAAAAAAAAAGGCCAACACAGTACTTATATTTAAAAGGGGGAGATGGATAAGGAAAGGAATGATGATCTATTATTTTACCTTCAATTCTTTGAAAAAGAGTGGCAAGTATTGAAATAATTTTGAACAAGCAAAGTGATAGCAGCCAACCTGTATTTGTCAAGAACAAATCCTACATATATATAAAAATATTTTAAGTATGGCAATACATCTTTTGTCTTCCTTTCTAGTAGTAGAAAAATACTCTAAATCAAGACCTCAGTACAGCTTTGAGGACTCATGTAATATTCTCATAAGTAACCTGCAAAAACAGCAGGAGAAACGAAGCTAAGAAGACCAGAGGTGTGTACATGAACCTCTGTATGTAGAGTTAGTATGGAGATACCCTACATAGTTAAAGAGTCTATGCTAAGGGGATATGCAACATCATCGCTGATGATAAGGATAATGCGAGGAAAAAGATTACAACTAAGCCCAGTGGTGATGCAAAGCTGGCTTTAGCAAGTAAGTTGGAGTGAAAGAATTAGCAAACTGAAGAAATTATCTCAGGGAAAAAAAAAAAAAAAAAAAAAGACAGGTATAAGGTTTGCACATATAGGCACTAACCCAAGGTGAGGAAGTACTGGTTAATGGCAGTTGACCAGAAAGCAAGAAATATCACAGGCTGAGTAAGAATTAGCACTTTTTATCCTATCGGGGAAAAAAACAAATCCAACTTGAATGCATGAACAGGAGCCTTTCCTCTGCCCCTCAGAGCTGGCAAGGCCTTATCTACCTGTGGGCATCATGCTCCAAGGAAGAGGTGGAACACCAGAAGAACAGATAATGTGAGATGCAGAAAATATGGGCTGGACAAAATAACTGAGCAACAGAGGCTTGCTTAGGTCTGGAGACCAGAGAAAGACAGTTACTTTGCTAAATCGCAAGGGACTTGCTGAAAAAGTTATGTCCACAGAGCCTACTCTAAGTAGCTACTAGCTTCAGTTGAGGTAAGGCAAATTCAAATAAGATATGGGGAAGAAAAGTTTAAGTGTAAGCAGTGATCTATTCCACAAGGGCAGCCAGCTTGGGAAGCTCTGGAGAATCTACCACACATGGTTTTCAACACCCTCTTTGTGAAATAGCTGCTTACAAATAAGTGGCTCCTTCTTCAGGCAGGAGGATGGCCAGGATGCCCCTTCCAGCCTTATGACTTAATTCTGCTATATGGCATGTGTAGAAATAGGAAAAACAAAACCAAAAACCAACCAATTAAAAAAAATCCATAGAAGTTGGCCACAGATCAAGATAATCATATAATTTTACTTAAACCAGTTCTACTCCCAAGTAAAATGTTTGAAGAAGTGATGGGGTGTATAACACTTTCTTTTTCAGTACACCTAAGAGAGTAGGATCCAATCTGCAAAAGAGCATGACCAACACTGACATAAGATCTTCATGGTGTGATGGAGTAACCTGCTGTTTCAGTCACATTTCAAGGGGAGTCTTGTCACACTTCCTATCAATTTTGTCTCCTGATGACAGTTTCAGCAGAAACATGCAGGTTTGAGTGAGTTGGTTTATTTGCCTTACCACAATGGAAACCAGAGACATGTCAATGACAAAAAAAAAAAAATCACCTTGGCAAGTTTAGAACAGCAGCCCTGTGCCTTTCTCTAGTTTACTAGCAACTTGAAAGGAAAACAGGCTCAGAAGATTTTAGTCCTTCAGGCCTAAAACAGCCCCATGTGCGTGAAACTGCTAGTAATTTCTGTAGGGAGAGAGCATGTGCATGGCATAAATTAGGCAGGACCTGAGCAGAACTCCTCCTGAACTCCTCTAGTATTCTAAATGAACTAAGAATAATTGAACTTTGCATTAAAAGAAAAAAAAATCATAACCAGAGGTCTAAATAAAGAAAAGGAAGCACACAAGGAGACTGCACCACCAGCGTTGCTTTCCCACGACCTCAACTACTAAACTCCCCTTTAAAAAGCTGCATCCATAGCTGGACATAATTTATGGCTAACTAAAGTTACTTTTTCTCTCATCAGCACTCACAAGGTGCAGTGAAAAAATCCAGCTCATCTCTTCCCTTTTATGTTAAATTGCCAGGAAAAAAACAACAATACAGTTATAACCCATCATTGAATCAGCATCTTTGCTTCAGTTTGGATTAAAAGTACCCAAATAATGCAAGTGCTGAAAAGCAACATGAAAAAAGAATAAAAAGAAAAAAAAAGAAAAGTAGTAAGTGCTTTACACATAAACTCTGCAACACATATGAAACTCACCTAAAAGATGAGGCTTAAATTTGTCACGTGTCTACAGAATGGTAATTTCTTAAGGAAAAAAATAATCAAGCACTAGAAAGCAAGACGTTTCTGTTTGCAACTACAAGAACAGCCTGTCAGTAATAGATTAATGAATAAGCTTTCTGTTTGCCACACAACAGGTTGATTCTTCTCTGAATAATATTAATACTAAGGAGAAAAGTAAATTAAGAAAAAAAAAACATTCTCTTCTTATCAAGTGGTAAGACAAAGTAAAACACATTTGAAAAGAAAGTAAAATAAATACCACTCTTCCACAGTATAGACACTACCACAGAAAGCAACCTTCCAGGCGAGGAGCTCACAAAGAATTAAAACAAAAGAAAAACAGATTTATATGAAGAAAGCTTCTATAATTTATTCACTTTCATTTAGACTGTATGGTGCCTGTGGGGACAAACATTAGCAGGTAATTAACTATCAGATAATAAATTGAACACAGAAAGGAAAAGATATTTGTGAAGATATTTATTCCCAGCAAAGCAGGAACAATTAGGCAACTGAATGATAAGTCTTGCTATTCTCTTTCCCTGGTGTCAAAATTGCCCCTGGTTTCAATTACAGCAGGAAAAGACGACTCCTGGGTTGGAGTGTAAAAAGACCCAAGTATTTTCTGACAGAGCTTTGCACAGAGCATCAGCAATTCTAAAAGTTCCTAAATTTCAAGATTTCTTACAGTGGATGTTACCATCGCATACGTGTTGAGAAGAAAAAGTGCAAATGTCTTGAAACAATGTTTCCTCCACAGATTTCACCAAAAATCAGGTCTGAAGATATTTAGCAGTTTTAGTTTGGGAAACGGCAACTACAGCACCTAACTACATTCCTTTTAAAATAAGCAAAACATCCAAGATATGAAATTTTTAAATGTGCACACAGGAACAAAGTATACGTGTGCATGTACACCTACATGCGTGCTTACTATGAAAAGAATCTAGAAAGTCCTGTTGACTTTTGATAGACTGGCAGATATCAAAACTAAGTCAAGGAATAATGGGGGCAGGATGTATAAGAGATTCTTTCCTATAAACTTCTATAGTCACTCTGTTAAAATTAATTTTGAAAAATTCAGAGAAGAAGTCATTTTGTCTCTAAATTGAAACATTCAAAACCGTTTTCTTGAAGAAAAAGCGCTGCTGGCTCTCTCTTCAAACGGCAAGTGGGTGTGCTAGTTGTACTACAGCATTTCCAACTGAGTCTGCAGAGCAAGGAATGCAAGAAAAGAAATGGTAGAAAGAGTAAGCAGTCTATGTTGTAAGCCAAAACACAATGCTGAGCAACAGCAAGATGATTCACCATGTTATCTGCTGTTTCTACACATCTAATTGCAGCTTTCCTTTCTACGTTTGCACACGAAGAAACCAATCCCGAGTATCGGATCTACTTCCAGCAGCACTGCCACACTAGTTAGTCTCATACGCTTCAGCTGACTAATCTATGGATGGAGAAAGTTTCCAGTAACAGATGGATGTGTAAGACATTTCTTAGCACATGGCAATTTTATTTTCCTTTCAAGTGTTTGCACATATTAAAAATTAACATTATACTGAGTAGCAAGAAAACAGCTAAAGAATTTTTAATAATCAGGTAGAACAGCAGTCTGTTCTTGGTTGGGCTTAAGACTCTTGATTCTGCCTTTCCATTTCTCACTCTTTAATGTATTAGAATACAGTTTGCATAAGATGAAATTTTGTTTTCAATTCTGTCACTAAAATTTAGAGAAGTATTATTCTTGGAAGTAAAAAAGCAGTGGATGTTGCAGGGGAAGAGGAGGAGAGTTTTAAATCTGCACTCTTTCAAGGAAATTGCCACTATATTGAGAAACTTTTGGTTTTCAATTCTTTCTGATGTAGTTTTTCCAAACAATGATGGAGACAACCATTTTTCCCACTCTACAGTAATCATAACTGTGTCAATGTGAGTAATATTACATTTAAATTGGCTACATGACTATCTTAAAGCTGCTTTCTCTGTACACATCTCTTACTGTTTTCCTAAAATGAATTCTTATGGTAGAATGATGCCAACAAAATAGTGGCATGACACCACCCTATGTCCCAGTGCAGAGTCCTCAAAATTCGTATTGGATGAAATTATTCTGCCAAGTTCATGTTTGTCATAGTTACTTTACATTGAAGAGCTTTATATTAGCTTTAACTAACGAGTGTAATACAGAGAGATATTAGTACCATGTTGCATTTGTATTAAGAATTAAATCTGCCCTTGCATTATGGGGTATTAACTTCTTTTGCTGCCACAACTACTGCTCAGTATTTAATATTCTATAGATATGTTGCTGTTGTTGGCACCACGTGAATCACTAAATCAAAGTGAAGATTTCTGCCAAGTTTCTCCTGTTTAACACTGGAGTAGCAGCCCACCCTGCAGCCCACACTTCTTCTCAGGTAGTCTGACACATAAAAGGACATCACAAGCCCAGCAAATCACATAACTTTGACATTTCATTTACTTCGTAACTTTCTTATTAGAGAAGTAAGGCTATTGATTGACATTTAATACAAATGATAGACTACAAATTAATAACTACAGCTGTCTGTGAAGAAGCAACACTACCTTTCCATGCAGGTTCATTCTTGTAATTGTTATTTACTTTTAGTTTTATGTTATGTTTGATGTAAACTTAATTTACCCCTGACTTGCCATCAGGCCAGGGGAGCCTGTCTTACTGCATTAGGGAGTGCCAGACCTTAACTGAATGTCCAGAGTCCTTGTGGTGGACTTGTTCAGGCTTTTTCAGTGTCTGGAACTAGTATTTGACACTAATAACTAAAACAAAGACACACAGACAGATTCTTCATAAAATAATATCTGTTACAATATTTACAACCTATGTTTCCAAGATTTCTTTCATAAATTCTAAGATTAGATAGTCATTAAGCATGACCTTCCTGTTCAACATGATTGTCTTATCTGGTGTTGCAGGCAGGTAAGTAAAGTTATCCCAATGCTTATAAAAAAAGGCCCTAGCAACACATTTTAAAAAAATGAGAATAAATCTTTTGCTAGGTCTGAAAAGAAGAAAATCAGGCAGAGCTGTTATAAATGCAATCCCAGATGAGTCCTGACATGGCCAGAGGGCAGACGGGAACAGGAGCTGCAGGCCAGACTCTCTCTTGTACGGAGGGTACACAGCTGTCCTGTCAGGAGTTACAAAATATGGGACACCATATGAATGATGACTTGGCAAGAAAGAAATAAGCTTTTGCCTGCAGTCCTGTAAATCTAAGTAGAATCTGTGTTGCAAAATTAGGTAAGGTCACACATTTCTTAATACTGCGGCCCTGCTTTGATGTCATCACTGGCTATAAATGTCAAGTGATAAATCTCCTCAAGAACTGAAGACGTAGTTTACATTTGGGTTTTATTTTTTCCCCTTCCTTAAGCAAAGAACGTTTGAAGGATGAAAAAAATGAGACTTGAACGAAACCAAGAGCAATGCCAACCTGACAGCCTAGCAGCGCCAGCACCCATTCCAGAACTCCACTACTTTGGATGGAAATGGAGCTACAAATGCTTAACACTCATGAGGAGAGGAAGAAATCCTCTCTCTTGAACACCTCCCACATGCTCTTGCTGTCACATAGGTACCATGATAGTGACATGAGAAGTTGCATCTTTGAAAGGAAAATTTTTAGGAAAACCCCAGTGACTTAACCCAAATATCACTAACATGGTATCACTTTGCATTATATACTTTGTTAGAAAAAAATGGATTCTTTTTCAAAATCTTTTTAATTAGGTAGGTAGAGATACTTCTACTCTTGATGGGTCCTCTGCAAACACATCACTACAGAGGATAATGTAATGACAGGCCTCAAGTATGAGAAACACAACTTTATTTTTGTCTCATAAACCCATCAGCCCTCCAGCTGAGGTAAACAAGTGCCATAGATCAAAGCTACCGATGCACATATAATCCAAATAGACGGTATTACCAGCTGTCAGCATGGGCCACTGGGCAACTCCTGTACCTGCATTCATATGTCTCTTCCATTTAACGAGGCTTGATTTAACTTTATGATTGTGTTACCTTTTCTAAGGGTTAATTTAAAAATTATTTTTCCCTTGTTAGCATCTCTTCCAAGTAATTTATCTCGATGTTATAAACATTTTAGCTTTCTCACTTTAAAAGGAGTTACCGTTAAAACAAAAAAAGGCTATATATAGTCCATGTGTAATTCCAGTAACACCTGGGGGTTTTTTACCCAGAGGAAGTTGTTTTAACACATTCATTTAAAAAAATGTTTAAGTGGTCTTACTTCCAAATTGCCTTTTAAAAAAAAAAAAATTAACTGGACTGCATTATTGAGGCATAAATGGCTACACAGAGCAAGCAGTGACTTCAGCAAATGAACACCAACGTGTTACTGCTGTGTATTTGCTAGAAAACAGCTCACAAAAGCAGCATTCCACCCAGCAGGTCAGCTGCAGCTACCTTTTCCAACCCATCCTCTCACATATTCTCCCAAACCTTCATGCAAGACAAGCACATAGTGTATTTACAGAAGGAAAAAATTATACGTAATATTGGTATATTATTGGTAAAGTAGCTCAATTCACATGCCCAATTTTTTGAAGTAAAAAGAGTCTTCTGAGTACTTCCATTGAGAAAGCAGGCTGTTTCATAAAAAGAAATAGAGACGCAAAATTCTCTGCTATATGCACATATACAAAAAAAATGCTAAGGAAAAACACAGGAATTCTTAAACAATTAATCTACTTTCATCCAGATTTGATTGCTAGTCCTTACTGGCTGGTAATCCAGAGCAGTTAAACACAGTCATACCCCTACACTTAAGTACAGTTCCACCTTATGAGGCCACAACTGCAGCCCTTTCTGCACCTCTGCACCCAAAGTGGGTGGTGCCCGGGCAGTCAGCAGTTTTCTTGCAGTCTTACAGGCACGTTCCAACCAGCTCCACCTATCAGTTGTGGGTAATGCTCTCTTACACAAGTAACCCTTCAGAACTGTTCATCTGTGTGAAATTTTCATCAGCTTTTGGCAACATTATTAGCATACGTTGGAATTTAACCTTTTTCAAGGTTATAATGCCAGCGTAACACATTTCTAGGTTAATTCTTAATTATAGAGCTTAACTCAAAGTGAGCTTATTTAGGAAAAAAGATGACAAAGACTAGATCTGACATCTAATATTTAAATAGCTAGCAGCTAAAAGAATTATGCTTATCTGTAATGATCTTTATTTTGAGATACTGTAGGTTTACAAATCTTCTAAAAGAATGGGTTATTTTTTAATCTAGTAGCTAATCCCTTCTCATAGGAGTAGTGCAAACAGAAAGAAAAGTAGTAATTCATCACTGCTGCTTCTTTCCCAATGTCCTTTCAGTCAACTGATTCTGTGCACGTGCATCACCTGTATGTTTTTGGGGAAATAAATTGATAGACATTTCTAAGATACAGACGCGTTTTTAAAGAAAGGAAAAAAAAAAAGGAAAAAGGTGTGGAAGAATAACAGCACTAAGTCCACTCTTTCCTTATTGCTGCACAAGGAAGCAAACCAACAAGATTCGCTTATGCAGTTAACAGATTTCCCTGCACTTGTGACCTGGCCCCATGCTATCCTGTCCTGGGGAAGATGAAAGGAAGCTGACCTGAGCAAAAATGCTTCTCTCTGAAAAGCAGCATGAAAAAATAAAAATCACTTTTTTTAAGCACCTGCCAGCATAGAAAGGGGCAGTGACCAGCTGGGTGTTAGGATGTACAAGTACACAATGTTTGTGTACACAAGCTACATCTTGCAGCTCAGTTTTACAGTTGACAGATTGCCTGCCTGAGAAATTAAGACACTCGTCTTCATTGTGGCTGGCAGATTTCTTAGCTCCAAAGGACATTTATAAGTTATGCAGATATGCATATTGTTCACAAGGAGCTCTGCATAGCAGTCTCTTAGATGTGCAGCACTGGTCCATTAGAAGAAAATACTCACAAAACTCAAACAGTGCAGCCATAACATTCAGAGCAAAGCAACTTGATCAAGGTCTATGATCTGACTAGTATATCAGATCACAGGAAATCATTTCATTCTTCTAATGATATTAAAAAGAGACAGAGTTTGTTCCCTGTTGCATACACACTATGTGACCAGTAAAGCCAGTAAAGCCAGTAATGATCAAGTTACTGGGACAAGTTATTACCACTCAACTGAAAGCTCAATTAAACAATACTAATAGTATTGTTTTATTAATGAAATTATTGTTTTATTAATGAAATTATTGGTGAAATACAAGTCTGAATAGAAGTGTTACCAAATGATGCTATAGGTGAAAGAAAACACCTTTTGAATACTGTTAAGAGCCTTAAGTTAGTCTACTTAATGTTTCAACCGTCTAACAGCTTGAATTACGTAATACAAAACCCCCATGTTTCATAATACAAGTCATTATTTCTTCCCCTGGTGTAAGCTCGCCCTATCTGTGTCTATCTAGATCCTGAGATGAATAGCACCAGTTTTCTCTAAGGAAGGACTGGGAAGGGCAGGGTTATAAGCTACCACTATCTTAGGGTCCTTGCCTGAAGGATGGGGATTCCTCTCTTCTCAGTTTTGGGCCCTCTCAAGGCTAATATTTTTTTCAAAACTATTATTATTTTTTAAGACATTTTTCCACCATAGTCTACTCGCTCCTCCTTGCTTCCCAGGTAAAGGTTGAGAATCACCCAGCAGCCCACATCAAGCTCAGTTAGCACAAAGGACTACTGTTTTTCATGCAGCGACTAGCAGGCTTTGTCAGACCTTCACTGCCTTTGGGATTCACAAGTTTTATAGGTCATATCATTAGGGAAAAGGACTTGGATGCATTTCATAGCTTCAACCAAGTCAATACTTTACCTATTACACTCGTCCAGTCATGTGCGGTTCCCATAGCTCAAGGCAAGGCCCTGGTCCAAACCTTCCAGATGAAAATGGATAGTTACACTCCCTACAAAAATTTGGCTTTGACAAAGGTTTCTGACAGTTCTAATTAAAAGTAATAAATGTACAAGAGTACTGCTGAGACTGTCTGGGGCCATAAGATGATGTGAGTCAGTCTGTGTCATAATAAAAAACATTACCTACAGCTGTTCAACGTCTCTTCAGGTTCTTGAGCACTGACTAAGTAGAGCACCATTTCACAAGTACAGGCTGAGAAGAATGCATGTCTTCTGACACAGAAGTGTCCAAGTCCAAAACCTGCTACACCTCTAATAAAAGCAGTATCATGAGACCTGGCAGGATCACAGCACAAGACAGCAGCCTTTGCAGGTTGTAGCTTTTCAGTGTTATCTTGCTGCTGTGAAGAACTTCCTTTACACCACAGAAGCCAAACAAACCTCACAAGGAAGGCAATTTCCTTTATGGACAAGCTTCCTTGAATGATATTTCAATCTAATTTAGACTCTCTACTTTCCCAAAGAGTCAAAGTTGGAGAATGATACGTATTCCCTTGCTATCTTTATTCCAGCAAACAGAAATACCACAAGGTTTGTGGGAAAAATATAATAATAAACCCAACAATCCAGAAATGAACACAACCAACCAACCAAGCACCAAACCAAACAAACCCGGAGTGAGGCTTTTGTGTAGTTTTGCTCTCCCCCAATTTGTGGTCTTGATGAGAAGAAGAATCACAGAATCACATGCAGAAAGAAACATGCAGAAGAGGTTAAGCATGAAAGACTGAAGCTACTAACCTGTAACCTTAACTTTGCCACTAAAGCCTCATGAAACTTTGGACAAATAACTGAGTATGCCTTGTCCCAATTTTCCACATTTTCAAATGTTATTTAATTTAATTGGATCACTCTGAGATGCATTAACTGTTTCAATAAGCAAACCATAAACCAGAATACGGATATAGATTACAAAAATGCAGTTTGCATAGCTAGACATTCCACCCATTCCACAGAGGCCCTCATACCTCTCCTCTCAGCACACAGCCACCACCTCAGGGCTTTGATTATGACTGTGTATGCCTTATCCATCCAAGGACTTGTCTAGCTCCATTTTCATAAGCTGCTCTGTAGTGTTTTAGGTTTTGATTGGCACTAACTTTCTACCCTTCCCTCCCATGTTTTTTCTTTTGGTAAACTCTAGATGGCAATTTAAACAGATAGCCTTCCAGGAGATGCTCATCATCATCATCATCATCTCTCTCCAGCTCTGCTTCTTGCTGACTGGATTTTATTGCATTTGCTGCAATTACTTTTTCACCGGCCTCCTACAGTTTTTTTATTGCATTTTCGCTGCTACACACCATTTTTTAGAGTTGAAATTTGTTGTACACGTACTGTTTTTACACAGTAAAACACAGACTACTAAGTAATAGTAGTTTCCTCCTATGTAAAAGTATTTGTTTGAATATGGTAACCACATTTATCTGAAGCTTCCCAAGCATGGAAAGTTATTCATTATTTGGTTTGAAGAATTCAGTCAGTATACTATCAGAACCGTCTGAAGATCTCTCAAATCTCTCCAAAAGAAGAGTTATTCCAAAGACTGCTAAACTACCTGGGAAAAAGCTCCCTGATTTACTTATTTCACTATTAAGGTGCTCACTAGCATATTGCTTCAGTCTTCATACAACTGCATTTTTGCAAATAAATTATCTCTACTTTTTCCTGTATTCTCACAGAAGATGCATTTCTGTGTTTCAATATGAGTATAAGACCAAAAGCTCACAAAAGAAACACCCACTCTCAACATTAATACAGCTACTTTGCTCCACATTAACCATTAAGTTAAACAATTATACCTAGCATCATCTTGTTTAACTTAATGGTTAATGTGGAGCTCTTGTCTGGCTACATCATGTTACTTAGCGTAAGACATAGAGCTGAAGAGAGACACTGCTTGATGCATGCTGCCACCAAATTATTTTCCAATAGTCTTCATCCCACTTTTCATACCTTCATTTACTCTCATTTTCAATTATCTCCTCAGGTTTTCTATTCTCTCATTGCAAATCTCCCTTTCAGGGCCACATACCTTACAACCTGATCAATCAAGGATATTTATCTACTGATCATGTAACTGACAGTGATTCCACCTCTGCATACCCATAGATTTCTTTGTCCAAAATTGTAGTTTTATGGTTATGAGAAGAAACATACCCATGGATACTTTGAATGCTCATAAGAGGAGGAATAACAGGTTTTTTTGCCATTCTCTTTGCTTAATGGTATGATTACATGAACGATACCTGTTCATTATCAACTTGCAGCTCTTTTTTGCAGACCTCCATTTCCTGGGCCAGATCTGCCATGACCAGAACCGTTCTTAAGGCATGCACCTGAATATCTGCCATAAGACGTTTCAAATTCATTAAAGAACATACCTATTAATTCATTTCCCAAGCCTTTACTGGTAGAGTGCGTGCTGATTACTTCCATCCATAGGTTAGAGCTGCCTCTAATCACTAGCATTAGTAGTTCTAGACAATGGTTTATAAACTCAAGTGTCCAACATTGTTGTCAGCTCATTTTCTGCAGAGATATTGTTTGTACTTATTACCATCACTAAGGAAAATAGCGTTGTGCCTTTAAAAAAAAAATTAAAAATTAACCTTATTTCCAATACTCCACTTGAGAAGGTGAAGTAAAATGATTACAGCAAACACTTTTTAAAGCTATTTTTATCCATATTGAAAACTAATTGCCAGATCCCCTACCCTTAAATTATCCTCTGCTCTCATTCCAGGCAGAACACTGTGGTTTGTTTTCCACACAAACTAATCTGACAGAAAGAAGTTAAAGATTAATTATCTTTTTCTAACCTTCTAGAAGAGTACAATGTAAGACCTTATCACTAAAAAGAATTAATATTAAAAGGCATTAAAATTATAAGAGGAACACTGCAATAATCTTCCAAAGGGCACACCTGTAAATATCCATTATCTAATTACTTAATTTACAATGATAATAACTTAATTCATCATAGGTAACGTTTATAATTTAAGAGACATTGCAGACACAATAATCATTAATATCACATCTGTAAGTAAGACTAGTCTGACTGAGATTAATTCCTTCTCCCAGGCTATATTTTAAGCCCACAGTATGAATTCAATAACATATGGATGTATCTCCTGGCCAGAACTGTGCTATTTTTAATATTTCCCTGGATGCTCAGTGACAAACTGCTTTGACATAAAAGGCTAAAGCAAACAAACAAAAAACAGCTACTGAGAATTCAGAGTGAAAATCCTATCAAAAAACCCATACACACACAAAAAAGTACTCAGATAGAATAAAATGCTCATTACTGCCAGATGAATAAATCCCAATAAATAGCAAAAGCTTGCAGAATTCTGCCACTGTTCTTCAGGAGTAGTCTTTATCAATACTACTGGTAATCAAGGGACCACCTAACCTTACCTGAAAACAATCATGTTTCATCTTATGTCCTGTCCTGCTATTGTTCAGTGGCTAAAGAGGAGGAAAAATAGGAGAGTATTCAGGCATACAAATTTCTTTGTCTAAAATTGTAATTTTACGGTTATAAGAAGAAACATTTTAATTAGGCCTTAGCAATGGCTCCCAGCAATGCCTGCAAGCACCCAGTGACGCTGGCCAAGCCCATGAAGCCTCTCAGGGTAATGCAAAAGCTGCGCATCAGGCAGTTCTTTTGTTGTCTTCTGATGTCTGAAGTATTGCAGATACACAGGATGGTTCTGGAATACCACATACTTCACAGATTGGTTTCACCCTTCCAGAAGTTCAGTTGCATGAGCCAGGTTTGGAGTTTGCATATCTACTCCCCTGAACTCAGGAACGATTTCCCAAGTCTCAAGGGACCAAATTAGTTTAAATGGCAGGCTTTTACTCATGATAAGTAAAGGTTTATTTCATGCAGCCCACAGAGAAATAACATATGGCAAATAACATGTTATGTGAGTCCCACTGAAGATCTACTGCACATATTTTAAATGGCAGGTAAATGATACAGACACCTTACAACAGTACTCTACAAATGTAACCTTTAACGTTAACGATTTACCTATATTCACACATAGTATAATTTCTAAGAATAATTAGGAAATTGGTATCTCCATCTGGCTTGAAATGCTTGTTGACACTTCTGTAATCAAACATTCTACTCAGACTTCAAACTGGATGATACTTCTAAAGAAAAAAAAAATCCCACAGTCACCTATCAGTTGTGTCAGCGCTTCGTGCTTTAGGTCCAGGATGACACTTGTGGTAGCTGAGGGAAGCTATGACTGCTGCTACCTTGCTGTCAGTGACCCTGTACAAAGAATATGAATTAAGTTGGGAGAAAGTGAATAGCAAGTAATTTCATAGAAAGAGACACATTTTTTCCAAGTTTCTTTGGACTTCTTTGTACAAGCAATTTGGGAACCCAGACGCCTGATATTGCAAGTCCAGTGGCCAAGCTACTAACTGTGCTCTTGTATGCCTAGCTCATGGCTTGGTTTTGTCAGAGATTTCTTTAAAGGTCTTTGACCAGTCCTGTTACAGAATAAAGAAAACTTTGAGAATTTTTGCAGCCTCATCATTCAGCAACAGCACTGTCCTGTACAGATGGAAAGTATATGTGAACAATTGTTATTTTATAGAAGAGAATAAGATTAAAGGAAGAGATGGCGAATGAATACCAGAAATCATATGTAGCAGGTAGTTCTGGATGCTAGCTTAGAGTGATTCCTGTTCATTTTTATCCAACACTAATGCTTTATAATAGAAACACAGACGTGAGCATGAAAACAGTGTTTTGTCATCAGGCCCAGAACAACCTTTCATGGATGCAAGTCCTTTGAAGGAGATGGACGTTTTGCCACTCACCAGAGCATTTATGAGAGTATATGCCCCTCTCTAACTGGCAGAAAGGGTCCAGTCCTCCTCTGGTACTCTGAATTAGCTACAGCCTAAGCAGGTTCACCTCCTTCTTGTTCTCAGAAGCTTATTTCTTCTAAATCAGAAGATTCAGTTGTGACTTCTTACTAACCACCACTCACCATTGCCTCTATCAGTCCAGACACCACCTGGATTTTAGTGTCATTATTCAGGCTCTTTCAAACACAGCTTCTCTGAGACCTGGCCAAAACTGTACTTCTACTTCCCCTCTCTCTCCCCCTCCCCCCTCCTGCCAGAAAGCGTTTCAGATACAGAACAAAAAAGATAAATCTGTTTCAAAACACTGTCATCCTTCTCTCCAACCTGCTGCTGATCAGACTAATTCCAAATCCTGTAGACAACTCAGTAAATACATTAAAAGAGGGAAAGATGTGACTGAAACCTCAACAGCAATGAATGTCAGACTGATCACTCTATAACCCTTTATATTAAAGAGGAACTCGCCATCCTGCATTCTTTTTCTCCCCACTCTCATATATATATATACATATATTTCAATTAAAAAATAAGAAGAGACAGAAAGCAGACTAACTGGTAAACAACTCAGAACTTTTAGAGAAATACTGAATCCAATTTACTATCTGCAGTAGCAAAGGAAAAAGGAGAGGTGTAGCATAAAGAAGCAATATTCATTTATGAGACAGTGAACATGGAAGAGACAAACATTAACTGAAATACCCCTCGTACAATACTTCCTTAACAGCAGAAGATATCTTTATAGCCCTTACATACACTAAACACAGCTCTGGTTGCATGAGAGATTGTTTATTGCACCTGAAACGGTCTCTATTACTTGGGTTGCACGACAGAATAAAATAATGAAAACTCCGTACTGCTATAGTGTGGCAGCCTGTACAGTCTTTTTCTTTCAGCACATGAGCTTAAGACTTCCCCCCTCATTATTTCCACTTATAACAGTTCCTTTTTGCTTTTATGTAATTTTGCTTTTATGTAAGTAGAGGAAAAAAAAGAATAATGTTAAAAAACCACTAGTATAGATATTATTTTTTTTTAAAAATACCCAAGTAGATGGAAGGTAGTTAAAGATGGAAAACAGTGTCTTGAAGGGCAAAATGAGATGGATGACATATTTGGTATCAAGATACAGTTGTGGCACTATGACAGTAAGAGAAGAGAAAAGCATTACTGCTTTTAGTTATGAAAAAAAGTAAATGCAGCAGTTACTGTTCATCATACTTAAACTGAGTTAGCAACTCCTTTAAACAGTTAAAATACTGATGCAGAAGAGATTTTGTGATGCAAATAAATTAGTAATCCTGACGTAAATAACACAATTTTAATCCCATTAATAAAAGCTTTTGTTTCTCAAGTATGATTACAAATTCATAGTAGAGATTAATCTATTTCATTTGACAGTAGAGATTTCCCCAGCTTTAGCTAAATCCATTTTGGAGGAAGACAGAGAAAATCAGACCCTGCAGGATACACATTTGTTTCAGTGTTCTTCGTTTGTCCAGTTTGTTTATTAATAGTCTGAGTATTAGTGCTACAATTCTGATTAAGTAAGATGTCCCAAATCCACAAAACCATTACAGTTCTTTCTTTTGGGGGAAGGGGGTTGTGTGTTCCCCCCCACCCCTTCCTGATAGTTCAAGAAAGACAGGGAACTGCTGGAGAGAGTCCAGCACAGGGCAACTAGGATGATTAAGGGAGTGGAGCATCTCCCTTATGAGAAAAGGCTGAGGGAGCTGGGGCTCTTCAGTTTGGAGAAGAGGAGACTGGGGGGTGACCTCATTAATGTTTACAAATATATCAAGGGTGAGTGTCACGAGGATGGAGCCAGGCTCTTCTCGGTGACAACCACTGATAGGACAAGGGGTAATGGGCTGAAACTGTAACATAAGAGGTTCCGCTTAAACTCGAGAAGAAACTTCTTCTCAGTGAGGGTGACGGAACACTGGAACAGGCTGCCCAGGGAGGTTGTGGAGTCTCCTTCTCTGGAGACATTCAAGACCTGCCTGGACACGTTCCTATGTAGCATTATCTAGGCGTTCCTGCTCTGGCAGGGGGATTGGACTTGATGATCTTTCGAGGTCACTTCCAATCCCTAACATTCTGTGATTCTGTGATTCTGTGATTCTGTGATTCTGTGATGATCAAATGTTGGATAATATGAAGTACATCAGAGGCAAAAAGAGGCAACAGGGATGAAGAAAAAAAAAATCCAAGTAACTCAGATTACCACATTAATCTGTGATCAGCTGTATTTACACAAACATTAAGAGAAGTCCAGCTGAGCTATACAAAAAGGATGTTGAGTATATTTATGAATAAAATCAAAACAAAGCTCTGTAAACAGTGGATTGCCATATTTGAAGACTGCACTGAGAACAGGGAGAGATTTTTTTTATCCCTGCAGAGTAATTTGGAGAAAACCATTACCAAAATGTTTCACCTGAAATTATATATTACTTCATTGATGCTTTAGGATTTTCCACATGAGTGAAACCAAGATGTTGGTGGCTTGTTTTTTTTTTTCCTTTATAAAAATAATTTGGCTGAGGTTTTGAACAAAATCAGAGTATTCCAATTTTCATTTCCCCAAGTTATTTACAGCATATATAGACCTTCTGAAATTGTATTTTCAAGAAGTGACCACACTGATCTGTAGAATTTTTGCCCAGCTTCCAAACAAAAACTGTGTGAGAACATACCTCAGCATGGGAAGGCACATCAGGCTGTTAGCCACACTAACTTCAGGCTAGCAGTGTATTACAGCAATAACAGTCTTAGGAAGATTTGACATTGCCCTTCGAGAACCCAGATGTGTTAGAACTTTTCCCCTTGCCTGAAAATGAAATTTCAAAAATAGAAGAGGTCTCTGAAAAGAATAACTTTCATTGCTTATGGGAAGAGAGAAAGAAGATTTTTAAAAAACAGTCTTTATATGAAACGCATGGAAACTTTTTTAAACAGAAGTGAAATGCAAAATCCCTAACTAGGAATAAAGAACATAATCCGAAACTACTCAGCAAAGAAAGCACATCTAAGAAATGTACAAGTTAGAAAAGGACTTGCAAATTAAAATACACAAAAACCATTTGAGTCATACTGGAAAGTACATGAATATGAACTCCAGCAAAACAATGAATAGCAGAACCACAAAATCAGCAAGTACTTAAATGGAGGGACGTCAGTGTCAGATTAGGAGATATTACCTCATTATCTGGGCTTTAATAAGGCTGTGGAAATGATGTTTCTGCTCTGTCTCTGCTCTTGCAAATTTCTGAACATCTCTGAAGTGTTCAGGGGATAATTTACATTAGCCATACCAAAAAAGCCTACCATGCAGGGAGGGAACTTTAAATGAACTGGATTATTTTATCAGTGATATTATTAAAGGGATTTATTATGAAGTTAAAGTTCCTACATACAAAAATACATTCTGATGCTAGACAGCTCTTAAATTGAGCAAGGGAAGACAGGCAGCAGACAAATAGAGACTGCCCATGTAGTGGAAAGGTTTTCAAAAGGAAATCTAAACCATCCTAGATATCATTTCTCAAAGCCTTCAGACTCAGTAACAGTCCTGATATAAAAAAAAATTAAAAATATTTGATGAATATCCATAGACTTCACTGTGCAAAAGGTCAGAACAGATATAACATCCTTTTGGCTTTGAAATTCTCTGAACATGTACCAAACACTGTTTCTTGTTTTAAGGTAGCAAGCAACACATTTTTATAAATCATAATACAATCAAGCTACAGTACTATCAGTTATCTTTCTCCCCCCATAATCAATTGAGAAAGTTGATCAGGCATTTATTGGGTCCCACTGTCTACATTTCAGTCATCTCAAACAGATGTACTAATAGGCTTAGAGACCTCATATAAAAGTCATGCTTTCCAGTACAGCTCTACTAACCTACCAGACTTCATTCAGTGTCCCAACACACCTATTCGCTGTAGCTTTTCTTGACTAAAGGGCATCAGTTTACTTCAGTAGACACCAATTAGGGAGCAGGATGAGATTGTGTAGTAGATTTTTACTAGAACTCACCTTCTATCAAGAGAGAGACTTACTTTGTCTTAATGTGTTATCTTTTTTTTTACCAAATGTACACTGCACCTCACATGTTTGAGATGGGCTCATCCATCACCTGTCCTTCAAAGCCTAAACAGAAGTCCTGTTCTAGAAAATTAAGGAGTTATACAAATTAAAGATTTTATTCAGTGAACTGTGGTATGTTTAAAAAAAAAACAAAACCCACAAACTACTGTGTCATTGCTTCCCTTCTAGTAGCTCAGTTTATGACGTTCAATCCTTTCTCATAGTATTACTCCATTTACTTAACTGCTTTCGCTTATCCTTTTGCAAACTGTTTAATTCCAGGAATCTATGTCCTTTTCATGAAACTGGATTTAAGACACATTTTCAGAGCTTTGGTAGTTAAACATAGTTCCTATTTTCAAATTCCTCTGCATCCCTCACGTAATTTTAATTTTCGTTTTCATAAAGGAGATTGGCTGTCCACATCACCCACTCAAGTTCGGCTGTGGCTGCATCCCACTCTGCCCATCAGCACTGATGCAGTACCAATCAAAGAGTTTGTGATTTCTATTACCCAGCTGTTCATACTTCATGGTGATTTGAAAAATGGCTCTTTGCTTTTGTTGGCTCCTGTTCAAGTCACTCTTGGAAGCACCAAAGTTTCTGCTAGGTTTTAACTCATATAGTGGAAAACCAGTAGATTCTGCAGAGATTAGCTTGATTCAGTTGTTTGACTTTTTCAAATACAGGGAGGAGGAAAATTAGTCCCAGTCAAAATGAAGTATTTTTAAACTTGATCATTAGACTGTGATCATATATATTAAGTAAAAACATGACTATATTTTTTCTGAAAGGTAGGCCTTTGCATGATAAATTGAGACTACTAAGTATAAAGGAAAAAACTTTTCTTAGATTTCAGATCTTTTAGGGCAGTGTCTAAACTCTTGTTTAGAGGTAATACTTGTGGACTTCCAGCTCTCCAAACAGTGGTAGCTGGCATCAATATTCTGGTGCTGCCGTAAGACTCCCCACAGCACAGGGTGTCTGCACTCTGACTCCTAACAGTGTAGCAGACCCTCACACAGGGATCCATTCATTGTAACGGAAGAAATATTTATCTCTTTATTCCCAGAAAGAAATCTTTTGGTTATAATCGAGCGAGCAGTCCCATCCATCCAGGTGGATGAATGAGAATTTCAGATCAAAAACATGCCAAGATTGGCTTTCTGAAGCTCAGATCCAAATCAATATTTTTCAGTTTCCCACTATAAAGGATAGAGTTCTGTCATTCTGGTAACCATCACAGGGAATGCTTTGGTTTGTGAATTTTATCACTTTGAAAAGACTCTCACCTGCACCCCAAGCAAATCAGTGCTAACCATAGCTAGATGTATTACTTACTGGTCAGCCAAGACCACATAAAAGCTATTTTTATCCAAAGACAAAATAAACACAGGCAAGATATGGTTATATTTCTCAAAGTCATTTTACCTTGCAATTCCTCTGTTGCAAATGAACCTTCGTGGCGTCCCTGCCCACAACAGGGAGGTTGGATTAAAATGATCTCTAAGGTCCCTTCCAGCCCAGGCCATTCTATGATTCTATGATTCCACCTCCCCAATTTTTTTTCTTAAAAACAAATAATCTAAACTTGAAATTTGTTCAGTAGTTAATCCAATTAAAGTTTCCTTTTCAAGTGTCTAAGACGCCTTGCTTTCTGATACCTTTTAATTAATACTGAGCAAGGGCTTTGTTTACCCTTCTGGATTACAGCCTCTAGCATATCTCTGCACTGTCTTTGTCACTGGAAATGAAGAAAACATTGATGTTCTTTATTTTGGCATTATGCCTTTACTTTTCTCAGGAATTAAGGTCCTTTATAGTCAGCTTGCACTCATTTTGAGAAGCATTACAAGCTAACACTAGGTGGAATGTTTCATAGATAAGTAAGCTCATTACCATTTATCCATGTGAAATTCAAGTTGTTAAGCGTTGTTGTTCTACCTTTTCGTGTGACATGGAGGGTGAAAGATGTTTTCCCTCCCTCTAATCCTCTTCTTCCTGTAATCTTTTCTGATTTAAAGTTGAGAAGGATTGAAAGGTATCTAGTTTTAATTAGATATGCATTTGCTGATTTCCTGAGCCTTGTGTTCTAGCTTTCATAGCCTTGATAAGCTGTGGTGATATCTACAGACCACAAAAAAATACTGGGTGATAGCACAAGCATTTATATGTTGTTTACTTGTTAATCGGTATTGAAATATATCCAATACTGCCTGTGATATTTTAATATTGGAAAGAAATAGAATCAATTGTTGAAAAAAAAAATTTTCCAACTGAAAAAAACAAACAGCAAAACCACCAAACCAGTCCTCTTTAATTCTATTTTTCCCATTGTAGGAAAAGTTTCTGTTCTCGCTGTTCTTCTACAAAACACATTGCACTCACAGAGTTTCCTAGCCTGTGTTAAAGAGTCTTGTACTATTTACACCACTGCTTTACATTCATGAAATATGATGAGTCAAGTCTTGAAATGCTATAAATAATTCTCAACTTACAACATATTTAGGTTCTAAATCTAAATAAAACCCCATCTTATTCTGGTAAAGTACTTTGCACAGTAGGACCTCTCTCTGAGCCCTTGCATGGCCACAGGTACCATCAAAGAAAAGCAAAGCAAAAGCAGCCAACACAAATATACATGAAGAACTTCGTCTCCAGTGAAGTTTGGACAACTTTCAGAAACTGGTGACCTCCCTGTGTGTAACTGCACTAGATACTCAGTAACACTAAGACTGGGGAGGGGGTTGTGTTTTTTACCAAATTTAGGAACACAGGTCAGATGTGTTTATGGTCTGTCTCTGATAATCAACCACGCAGAAAGTCTCTCATCACGTGGTCTTGCTTATTGGCAAGAATTAGACTTTTAATCGTAACAATAAGAAAATATAACTGGTTGGATGCTTAGGAAAAATACACAACAATAATATAAGGAATATGATACAATCATGTTTTCCAGGGAGCAATAGGGAAGACTCTGGGTGGCTGCAAAGCAAAGACTGATAACAGGAGAGGTACTCAGTGAAATTTTAGAGGCAGATGTAGCAACCTGAATGTCTCCTCAGCCACTGTCAAAGAGTCAGCAGCTTTTAGCACTGGTTTCAGGTACCTGGGGAGAACAGCTTTCAAGCTATGGAGATTATGCTAAGATAACTCTTATCACTCAACTAAGTTATATTTGGTCAATAAAAACCCCACTAATAACAACATGGTAAAGACGAGATGCTGTCTTTGACACACACAGCCAAAACATAAGGAAGACAAAAACATTTAGCTGCAATGCCTTTTAGCACGGCAATATTAAATATGGAGAGATACTCACTAGAAGTAAAAATGTGCTCTGGATACAAACTACATTGGAAATACCTAAACTTTAGTACAGTAATAAGACAACTCTACTATGACAGTCTTGAAATAACATTTAAGATTAGACAGGTTGCATGTAACAGTAGTCATCTTTGCTGGAAGACTTTAATCCTCCATAAATCCACTCCTATCTTAAGTCTCAAAATGAGCTGGCAGCTTCCACTCAAGAGGCTAGAGCCAAAAATTGTCAGCTCCACTACCATCTTCTCACAGCTGCAACTACTACGAGCATTTAATTTAAATGTCACAAAGGTAGAAATAAGAGTCAACAACCAAGACAGTCATCTATTTCATGCCAAAACAAGGTCAAATGTAATACTTTGAGGGCACCAAGCTCTCGAAGCATACTCCAGTTATATCTCCGTGTGGGGAGAGAATTTTGTGCAGACCTCAGCAACATTCTGGTTCCCATGAGACGGACACTTGGTGTCATGGACCAGAAGGGAAATGGGGGAAATGGTGAACTCCATTTACACAGATGAAGGAACTGAGCATCAAGGCTTACAAGTCTTTAGGTAGAGATTTAGTATCCTGTGACATTCAAAATAACACGTTGATCACCAGAATTAGCAATTCCTTTGAATGAACATGGAATATTCAACTTTTTTCAGAGTCACGAGATCGTATCAGGAACTAATGAACAGAATTAGTTTCAAACTTCTATTGGCAGCTGCATAAAAACTACAAGAATGCTAGAAAACTGAGTGTGGAAAGCACATTGTAATCCTGCAATGTCAAATTTGATTAACCTCAACACATAAGGAGGAAAAGAAAGTTATACTCGGTTTCTACATACAATGAAAAATTGCAGAATAATAAAAGGCCACAATTATGGTTTCTAATGGCAATCATCTCGTGGATCAGCCATCCGACTCCATAAAACAAAGTCTATGCATTCCTGTCCCCCATATTATAACCTGTATTCTACAGGGAGGAAAAGAGATTTCATGCATACTGCCCATACAAAAACACACCAAATGTTAGTAAAGTATTCCAAGTAAATCAGAAATGACCTTGCTGTCATTTAAAAAATACTGGCAAATACAAAGCACATTCACATTCCTGGCCTTGACTATCAAGATTACCCTTATAATTCATTCCTCCTCTGGCAGGAAACATTTCCTGATATCCTTTCTTGAAGGTAGGCTTTCTTATGCTAGTCCTTCTGTAAAGTCAAATTGATAGCTGTGCAGTTAGACTTTAATTGTTTAGAATACTTCTAAATTCATGGATATGTTTTATGTTAACAGTAGAAATCTATTATTTATTACCACAAAGCAGACTGTGTATAGAGCTGAAGGTTAAAGATGATCAGCACAAACAAGAAAACAAAAAAGAGAAACAGTTAAATCAGGACAAAAGACAACATGAATATTTATGAGGAAAACATTCTGCCAACAGTTGATAATTTCCTTTGATTTAATTAAAGGGTGAAGAGGAAAAAAAACAACATAATGGACATAAAAAATTGTGAAGACTTGAAAACCCTGAAGTATGGTTTCTCATGAGAGCTTATTAAAGGGTTTTGTTTGGAATGGAATACTCTGACACGAGCACAAAACTGACTCGCATCAGAGGGAAAATAAGTCGAAATTAATGTATTATCAGATGAGTGGTAAGTGCCATGCCCAGGGAAGGAAAACACTGGAAGGAAGTGTTTTTAAGATGGTCTAAAGAAACTCAGAAGCACAATGAAGACATTCACATGGAGAAAGTGTAGCTGTTACAAACAACAGACTAACCTTGCAGGAGGTGAATTTAGGGAGATTAAAGTTCTGGGCAATTCTTTTCAGGGGATGAAATCCGTTGTGCATAAGCAATGCGTGTCATGATTCCAAAATAACACAATGAAGTGTAAGTTAATATTGTCATATAATGCTTGCCAGTAACACATAGACAAGATGAGCAAATACTTGGTATAAAGACATCTTATAGCATAATATTGTAATGAAGCCATGAACAAGAGTTGTCATAAACAAACCTAGAAATAGAGCTATTCTTGCAGACCAGAAGAGAAGATTTATTTTCCAATTTAAGATTTTCGTGTCCTGGAGAGGACATACACCAGGAGAAGCACCATTTAAGAACTCACTCTGTCAAAAGAAATATTGTCTTGAGCCATTCTTGTCTCTACTTGTAAATAGCAATAAACTTGTGGTAAAATAATCTTGGCCATTTCTCCTTTTACTTGGCCACTGGAAGAGATATACAAAATATCATCAGTTTAAGTGTGCAAATGGACTTTCCCCCTTCAAAAAGGAAAGTAAATGTCCATCCTCCTCCCTCTCTCTCTTCCTCCTTTTTTCTTTTCTCCATTACAATATTTTATCCAAGACTGAAAATGAAAGTGTTGCATTCTGAGGAAGACAATCTTTCATTTTTCTTAGTGAAAGAAAACTAGAACATACTATAAATCTTTTGAGAATGCCTCTTCTTGGCATGTTTATACTCTACTGTCAAAAAACCTGGAACAACCACTTAAACATTTCAATGCTTCTCCCAACATAGCTTCTGAACTTGAACTATCCATTCTTTGAAGGGAAATGATATCTAGAGAGACTTCAAAACAAGCTAATATGAATTGAGATGTTGCTAAAAACTGTAATCCAGAAAAAAAATGGGTACCAGCTAGGTCACCAGTCAAATATTTATCAACCAAACTCAAGAAACCTTGGAAAGAGTTCACACCTGGAGCTTGGGACTTAATGTGAACCAGAGAAGAGAATCCAATTCACTTGCTCATGCCTTTATGTTTGAGCTCTATGATGAATACAAAGCTGCAAAAGCTGATCTGACACAAGAAAGCAAATGGGCCTTTGCCCTTGTTTTGCCCTTTAACAAAACCTGAAGAGCTGATCAGTTTAACAGAGAATTGACATTTTATCTAGCCTGTTTTTAGACCCAACAGCATACATTCAGATACAGCCTTAATTTATTTTCTTTAAGTATAATTGAGGGTCTGGAAATAAAATCAACCATTCTTTCTAAGCACTTATGTACTATTATGAAAGGCATTTTAAAGTGCCTTGAACTGCCTCCAACAGGGAAGGGAGAGGGAAAAGGTGTTTATACTTTTGTGTTTACGTGTTTGTATGTGCATGTACAATATGATTATATGTTAACTATATGTTTCTTTAGATACACTAAACTAAAAGAATAAAAACAGCACTCAGAAAAGTAAAATAATACAAGATAAAAAACATAACCCAGCTGCAGAATATTCCAGCAGAGGGTACTTACATGAATCACTATAAAATTTAGAGCAAGCAGTAAGCAGGGACAATGGGATTTTATTTTATTTTTTTCCTTCCTGTGGGGAAGGGATTTTGAAGAAGACGGGCAGGGGCTGGGGAACTGATTTCCAGTAATAAGGATAAAAGTAACAAGGGGAAGGAGAAAGGAAAACCACACACACACAAAAAGGAGAAATTACATTAAGGCCCAATGTGCTAAAAGATGAAAGTCACTGTAATGACTTACGCAAGCCACTTGACCCAGTTTTACTCCATGTCGTTCCAGTGAACTGTTGTCTAAAAAAAACCAAAAAAACCAAAAACAACAAAAAAGCACACCACAAAAACACACCAAAACAGGAAAAGTGTAGAAGTGAGAGCAAGTAGGAGATTTGCGTTTGAGAAGCTGCGTTTGAGATTGGTTGTTCAAAGTCTGAAAGAATTGGTTTAGAGCAAAACATTAAAAATTGCTTTCCTTAAAAAAAAATCTTTCCAGATCTGACTGCATCTTGGAAGGTTTGATAGGAAGAGTTATTGAAGAGCTATTTTCATTTTCTACCAGTCCAAAAGTTACACAAGTTCTGCTCTGGAGATATTGCATTTGGCACAAAATAGAAAAATGGCTTTTTAAAAACCTGTGTTGAGGTGCCAGAGAGCAGCATCTATAGAGTGAGGTATATTACTGCTAGTCCTATTTCTAAGAGCTTTTATCAAATGAAGTGTCTGTCAGTTACCTCCTCCTCTTACCAGTCCTACAAGAGAGCTGGGCTCCAGCTTAGCAATTCTTCCATGTGTTTCAAATAAAGGTCACAAGATAGCAGCCTCGTTTCCTGAGGGGTTATGCTTTTCTTCATAAATTTGCAAAGCCACCAAATGCAATTTAAACCAGAATGAATTGCTCAAAAGCATCTCATCTAGAAGACCTTCTAAATAGGACTGTAATATATCAAAATGTATTTAAATGGGACACTTGCTTAAATAAGAAAACAAGTAACAGAAGAACTATATAATTCACTATATTAACTTTTTCGTGTCTTTTTCACAAAAAGACATCCATTCATCTTACATGAATAAATATTGATTAAGTATTAACTGTATTATTTCTGGTTCAAATTTTAAGGGGATCACTTTTATGACCAGCTTGAACAAGTTAAATGCTTGAGGAGGAGTTACACCTATAAACACTTGAAATAGCATTTTCATTTATTTAAATGATTCTCATACTCCAGAACCAGGATCTAGGCATTAAAAAAGCAGTATCGTCTAAAACGAAACAAAACCTCAACCTGAACTCTTTGCCCATTTTATGTTTAACAATGATAACTGTTCAGTTTTTTTTTGGTTTTGTTGTTGTTTAGTTGCTCCCTCCCCACTCCTTGACCACTATATAACGCTTCAACATTACATTCTATTAGGAAAATCAATCTCACTCATACTTGTCTCATTCTAATCTCATAGGAGGGAGATGAATATTCATTTAAAAAACAACAAAAAAAGCTCACAAGGCTGCAGAGACTTTTGGGTTTTTTTGACTTATAGCTTGAAATAAAAAAATAAAGACAAATTCTAAAGTAACCCAAGTCATATGTAATTCATCAGATTCTGTTAAAAAACAAACAAACCCACACAAAACCCCTAGGTTTTACTTCTGCTGTCTCTCTGAGTCAAGTAAAGGAATATGCTTCTTGAGTGATTTTATGTTTAAAGATCATAACAAATGTTGTAACAGATACATGAATTATCCTTTTGCTCATGAAAAAGGATCCTTGAAGAGAAAAATCTAATATTTTTAAATTTCCTACCAATGTTATTTTATTCAAGAGAAAGATTTTTCAGTGTTTTTCTTGTTAAGTCAATGTCAGTCTTGCACACTGCCGAAGCCACAAGACCAAGTTCACAGAGTCACAGAATTTTAAGGGTTGGAAGGGACCTCCAGGGATCATAGAATAGTTTCGTTCGGAAGAGACCTTCAAGATCATTGAATCCAACCTTTGTCCTAGCCCTGTCAACACCACTAAACCACTTCCCTCAGCACAACATCCACTCATCTCTTAAACACCTCCAGGGATGGCGACACAACCACCTCGCTGGGCAGCCTGTTCCAATGGCTGACAACCCTCTCAGTAAAGAAATTCTTCCTAATATCCAAGTTGAACCTCCCCTGGTGCAACTTAAGGCCATTTCCCCTTGTCCTGTCACTCACCACTAGGGAGAACAGACCAACCCCTCGCCTCACTACAGCCTCCTTTCAGGTAGTTGTAGACAGTGATGAGGTCTCTCCTCAGTCTCCTCTTCTCCAGGCTAAACAGCTCCAGATCCCTCAGCCTTTCCTTGTATGACACATGCTCCAAATCCTTTACCAGCTTGGCAGCCCGCCTCTGTACCCTCTCCAGCACCTCAATGTCCCTTTCATAATGAGGGGCCCAAAACTGGACACAGTACTCAAGGTGAGGCCTCACCAAAGCCGAGTACAGGGGCATGATCACCTCCCTGCTCCTGCTGACAACACCATTCCTGATACAGGCCAGGATGTCGTTGGCCTTCTAGGCCACCTGGGCACACTGCTGGCTCATGTGCCTCAACACTCCCAGGCCCCTCTCTGCCTGGCAGCTCTCCAGCCACTCCTCCCCAAGCCTGTAGTGCTGCTGGGGTTTGTTGTGGCCAAAGTGTAGGGCCCGACATTGAAACTCATGGAATTGGCCTTGGCCCAGTGATCCAGCCTATCTAGATCCCTCTGTAGAGCCTCCTTACCCTCAAACAGATTGACACTTCCACCCAGCTTGGTGGCATCTGCAAACTTACTAAGAGCACACTCTATCCTCTCGTCCAGATCATTGATGAAAACGTTAAACAGGAGTGGCCCCAACACTGACCCTTGGGGGACACCACTTGTGACCAGCCACCAACTGGATTTAAGTCCATTGACCACAACTCTTTGGACTCGGCCATCTAATCAGTTTTTCACCCAGCAAAGCGTACGCCCATCCAAGCCAAGATCAGTCAGTTTCCCTAGAAGAATTCTGTGGGCAACAGTGTCAAATGCCTTAGTAAAGTCAAGGTAGACAACATCCACAGCCTTTCCTCCATCCAGCAAGCAGGTCACCCTGTCACAGAAGGAGATCAGGTTTGTTAAACAGGACCTGCCCTTCATAAAGCCATACTGACTAGGCTTGATGACCTGGTTGTCCTGCATGTCCTGCATAATGGAACTCAGGATGATCTGCTCCATCAGCTTCCCTGTCACTGAAGTCAAACTGACAGGCCTATAATTTCCCAGATATTCCCTCTGTCCCTTCTTATAGATGGGTGTTATATTGGATGACTTCCAATCAGCTGGGACATCCCCAGTCAGCCAGAACTGCTGACAAGTGATGGACAGTGGCTTGGTGAGCACCTCTGCCACTTCATCTAGTTATGGATGTTTAGATTGCCTAACTGATCCATAACCCAGTCTTCACGAACCAAGGCAAACTTCTCCTTTACCCTGACTTCTTCTGGGGCTTCAGAGGTCTGGGGTGTTTGGGGTTTTTTTTGTGTGTTTTTTTTTCTATAGATCCGTTGAAGCTATCTGTTGAAGCTATCAAGTCTCATTTACTATCTTCGAAGTTCACATATTCAGTCGGGTAAATTTCCCATCTGTTTGACTCTAAGGGAAAGCACAGCACTGAGTGCCTTCCTTTTCTGATGTCCTTTTCCAGCTGTGAAGCTATTACAAACTCTAAAGGGATATATTTCCATTACAGTGATCTGAAGTTTTGTTCCAGAAGTCCCATTATGCCAAAGTTCAAAATAAAAGCAATTCCTATTTATATGGTGGTACTTTTGCCTTCCATTTATAGGGAATCTAAATTCTATATAGCAACGTGCAACTGCAATTCATGCAGTCTTACACGGTAAGGCTGATATTTCTTTCTTTAACATCTTCCTCATTTGGAAAGAAAAGCAACCAAGAGAACAAAACTAGAACAACTTGGAGTTTAGTAATTAGGCTACTCAGACCAAGATATGAAGCGTTCTGTCCTGATCCCTGCCCAAATATTTTCCTTTTTCTCCACTGCTTACAGCAACATTTTTCAAACAGCGAACAGTTAGAAGAATATAGAAGCTATGTGCTTGAATACCCTGAGGCTGATAAAAGTATGAAGTCTTGTATATCCATTTTTTCAAACAATATTTCTACCTGTTTCAGACACGAACAACAGACCTACAACACACTTCTTGGTAAGAATCACTAATTTAAATGGTTTAAATAACACTCGTGGCCTAACAAGTTATAAAGAACATGCGGTGCATTTCTTCCCAAATTAAACACACAGATAAATCATTTTCTTCATCAACTCTCAGCTATACCACAAATGTGAAGAGGAGACAAAAGACTTTTTCCTATATTTTTCTTTCTCACCCTAATTTTCAACACTCCCTCTGTTCCTTCCTTTCCTTTCCCATTTTTAAGCCAAGAGGCACTGAACAGGAAACATTAATAGTAAATGCTCCCAAGAAACCTTCAAATGCACAGTTTAGCAAAGTTCATACAGAGTGGTAGACAACCATGCTCCTAAAGTATCGAGCCACTGACAGAGTCAGGTAAGTCACTACACAAGTTCCTCCTCAGGAATGAAAGCATCATGCACAGCAGCACACACACACAGCCCTATCGCAGGAAAAAAAAATAATAATAATAAAAAAAAAAAATCAGAAACAGACCACCCTGCCTTCAAGCTCCAAATACCCGAGTTCCTCTTGCTCTCTAGTTGCGTGGCTACAGCACAGAATACCATAATCAGATTTAGTTTTTCTACAGAGAGGAATTCAGGACATGGCTCTCCCTCTCCTAACTTTCCCTTCTGTATTTACTGCCTTTCTTAAGCGAGGGATACACGCTCTCCAGGTGTGCTTGTTGGAAGTCACTGCGATAGCAGGAACAGAGATGAAAACCACCTAAGCACACTGGCTCTGAGACCTCCTCTGCCTTTGCAGGGGCTTGCACATTGTTAGTCTAAAATTGTCTCAAAGACAAAAAATGCATAAATCTTGATAAGGACTACATGAAATGGGAGGAACATGGAACTCCAGAAACTAAAAATTTGTATCAGTGGCCATAAAATACAAAGGGAAAAACTTGCTTCACATTCTCTACACCTGCAGAGTGGCTATTTAGCTAAGCGCGTTCTCTGGTTTCTCAGAGATTAAGCTTTCCCCAGCCTTGCCTGCTATTGCAGCCATAGCAATGTCCAGAAAGAAAGCAAGAAATTTAAGTTACATTTACTGTTTTTCCAAATCTTTTGCAAACAAACTTCAAGATTAAACTATTATTTAGTTTTTCTGTGTCTCCTACTAAGAAAGGAACAAAATATATGTGCTTGATTCCTGCTCCTTTTGGAACATAGACATACATTATATTACAACAATCAGTTAAAAAATGGGAAGAAGGATGTCTCCTCTCTTGTCTGCTCTAAATGAACTCATTTTCTTCCACTCTGAATCCCTACAAAAGGCCAGCATCAGTTTTTGTAATTTTTAATGCAACTACACTGTGTTGCAGTGTATTTAATTTAATTATTTATTGATGCTATTGAGTATTTGTGTCTTTGTGGGAAGGCTGAAGGAAAGAGAATTTCTTTTGTCTCACAGCTCGAATGCAGCCAAAATTCCAACTAATTTAATGATATCCATCAAAGAAAACTCACAACAGCTGGTACTGCAAAAGTTTTCCACATATCACAAGACTGACTCAGTACTACTAGCTTTATTTCAGTGACAGTTATATTTATAATGCCCCTAATTTTTTTTTTTTTTTTTGGCCAAAAAGCTCATATAGAGAAGGGACAGGGGAATAACTTTTTATTTCAGAAGAAAACACTCCAACTCAAACTCTAGAACTTGCCACATTTTAGTGAAGAGTGACATGACACTCTATTCCCAATGCATTTGCTATCAAGATTACATATACCACATACCACACCTGGAACATAGTTTGCATGTAGCATGCTGTGCAGATAACAGCAAGAGTATTGTTTGTAATTAATGATAAAAATGCATGATGGTCAAGAATAATGGTCTATGTTTTGCCTCACTCTGCCAGAAAGGCACCTGGTACTCTTGCTATTTGCTGAAAAGTGTGTCTGTCTCACTTGTTAATTCATTTACAAAATCGGAAAGATATTTTCAAAGTCTTAAAAAATATACTTAAATGTTCTGAGACAAAACAATACTCAAAGATTGCTTCCACAATTCTGAAGGCATGCTCTTCCATCTGTGAAAGCAGATGGATGTTAGACCACTTCTACAACCCTTAGTGGGATCCAGTTAATCAAGAACAGGCCAACATGTGGGATATGCATCATTTTGCTTAGAAGTGTCTAAGATACAGAAGGAACTGAAATGCACATACACCCAAGTATAACCAGATTTTGACCACAAAACACCAAGGTCATTCATGCTTTTCATGTTTATTACATGAGAAATCTTAGTCATTAGTTTGTAAAATCAGAAAGCACTTTTAAATTATTATACTGATTTTTGTCTGGATTTTACATGCAGTCCAAAAGACCGTCACCCAAAATTTGAGGAACCCTTCCAGTTTAAGAGAAGACTAGGTTTGGAAAAACTCTTTTAGAAACACACATATGATTAAAATGTGAAAATTGGTTAATTTGAGATACAGGATTTTCTTTACGTACACCTTTTGCACAGGTGGAATCAGTGAAATAGAATTAATTATTAAAATAGTGTCATATCTAGGTGAGAAACAGAGGATGCATAGTTAGCTAAGAGGACATAGGAACTCACATAACCATATATCAACTAGAAGGAATTATTAAAATTGTCCCTTGGAGCACTGCATCGCTTTAGGGCTTTCAGAAAAACTTGCTGCAGCTCAGGGAACCTTGGAGGCAATTTACAACTCTGGACACTAAAGTAGATGCCCAGAAGATGCCTTGTAGCTGTTTCATTGCCTAAAACCAGTGTAATGCAAATGGGAAGTGAATGAAGATATAAATTTATTAACTTTTCTTTAGACACTTTTCTGAATAAAATAAATAGCCCCCAATACTCTGAATGGGGAAACAGTAACTGGCATAAAGGTATATTTTCAATTAATGGAAAAGTTTATGTCTACAATGTCAAATTCTAATTACTATCATCTAGGGACTAAATTCAAAGCTTCTGGCACTTCGATTTTATTGGTCTGACTTGCACGAGCATGTTAAGTGGAAGAAGGAAGATTCAGGCCGCTACAGGTGAGTCAGGCTCCCCCTTGACACCTGGGTAGGTGATGGAGCAACTAATCCTTCTAGAAAACATTTCCAAACACAGGAAGGACAAGGTGGTGATTAAGAGTAGTCAGCATGGATTTTAAAAAGTTATTCATTTACGGGTGGCAGAGGGAGTCTTCCATGTTTCTTTATCCAGGATTTTAAAAATTATGACAAATGTAAAAATTCTGGGAATTAGTGTATACACACACAAACACAGAGCTGTGAGAAATTGCATCACTGATTAACAACTTGCAGCCTCTCTTAGTGCACTTTAAACTAAGCTAATTTCAAATACCAGGTAAATTGATACCATTCTTAACAACCAAAACTGTCTGTAAGACAAGCATGTTTTCTCCCAGTGCCATTAAAAGTTATCTAAAAGCACTACCTAAGACAACCAATGTAATTTCTCTTTGAAGAAAAATAAATTAATAACTGTATAAATCCAAAATGAATTACATAAATTTTAATTAATAAACATAAGAGCATAATAACCATAGGACAACCACTCTGTTCAATCATTTTTTTTTTCCTACTGCAAACAGCGTAACCAGAAGCTTTTCAGTTCAATGCAGGTTACTCGATAGAAGCGTTAGAAAAAAATGAAAGTGACAGTGCTGTTACCTCCTATGTCCAACTATTTGACTGTTATTTTCTCTGTCAATGGTGAAAAACATTTTTTCCAGTTTTATCAGGTACTACAGCATCCCTTCAATTCAGTGTAATAATACAGACCAAGGATACTACACACATTCATCAAAGTGAACACGGATGACCAAAGTACGTAAGGCCATCTGCCTACTGCAAGTTTCCACCCTGCTGTGGTCAAGATGGCCACCTGACACTAAATCTTTAGCACATTACTTATTCCCCATATTGACAAGACATTTCCTGCTGAGAGTAGCTGAATGTTTGTGCATTAGTACACTCTGTCCCTTATCATCGCTACCGGATTTCCAAGGCCCGTGCACGGGTAAAGGCGAATGTTGCAGACTGAGCAAATGGGGACAAACTGTTTTCCTGGTGGAGCTCTCCAGAGATAAGCACATTCACAGCAAAAGCAGAAATGATTTTTATTTTCAAAGAAACAAGAAAAAGAAGTCAAGATGTTTTCTACCAGATTGTGAATAGAAGTCATGAAAACAACATATTTGACCAGATCTGGGCAAAATTTCTCTCTGACTTGTGGGATTTCTCCAGGAGCCCATACTCACAGAACCACAGAATCACAGAATCACAGAATTGCTGAGGCTGGAAAAGATCTTTGAGATCATCAAGTCCAGCCTGTGACTCAGCCATCAAAATGGCCAGACCATGGCACTAAGTGCCACATCCAGCCTCTCCTTAGACATCTCCAGGGACGGTGACTCCACCACTTCTCTTGGCAGTGCATTCCAGTGCTCGATCACCCTCTCCATGAGGAATGGTTTCCTGAGATCCAACCTAAACCTTCCCTGATGCAGTTTCAGGCCATGCCCTCTCATCCTGTCACTAGTTGCCTGGTAGAAGAGCCTGACCCCCACGTGACTACAACCTCCCTTCAGGCAGTTGTAGAGAGTGGTAAGTTGTAAAGAGTGATAAGGTCCTCTTCTCCAGGCTAAACAACCCCAGCTCCCTCAGCCTTTCCTCACAGGACTTTCCCTCTAGTCCCTTCACCAGCCTCATTGCTCTCCTCTGGACCCGCTCCAGTACCTCAATGTCTTCCTTGCAGTGAGGGGCCCAGCACTGCACACAGTACTTGAGGTGAGGCCTCACCAGTGCTGAGTACAGGGGCAGAATTACATCCTTACTCCTGCTGGCCACACTGTTCCTGATACAAGCCAGGATGCCATTGGCTTTCTGGACCACTCCAGGAGCACACACTGACAGCACTCTTACTTCTACTCAAACTGCGAAAAGATGACGCTCCTTACAAACCTCAAAAGTTGTCTCAGATTTCTGGTGCAAGTCACAGTTAAGGTTTTGGATGTTGTCAGCACTAGTTTCACAGGACATTGTGAACTGGAAGTGAAAACTATAAAATCTTTTTCTCCACATTGAATGCCTTCTGCATGTATCATCCTCTGGGTGGCTCCAGACACTTCACAGAACTGTTTACAAAATTCCCAGGTGAAAACTCAGTGGGCAGAAACGGCAAAACCTCCACATTTGGGGAAAGGCATGAATTATCAAGAAGTTGCAAAAAAGAGCAAGAGTGAAACTCTAATGTAGGATATTGTGCAGTGAGAAGGTAACAGTTTGAAAGAGGAGGCATGAAATATATTTACCCACTTGATTTGGTTCCTTCCTTCATGATTTATATTTTTGTTTATCATATTTTTTATATCAAATTAAGTTTACCTGTACCAATACCAGACATTCTATGAGCCATTTTCCCAATGTTTCCTTTCTACCAATGCTTCATGAGCATCATTAAATCTACTATCATGCAAAATTCAAAGCACTCATTTTTCTCATTCAGAGAAGCATCCATAGCTTTAGTGAAGTTCCCGTTTAGCCTCCAGACTGCCAGCTTGCTACAAGAATCAGCTTCTTCTTAACCTGCAGGTCCTGGCAGACAGAAACAAAATTTTTTAAAGGAAAAAACCAGGAAAGGTGAAGGTGTCACCTTCACCTTTTTATGTAAGTGGTAGTCTCTCAATTACTCTTAAAATATCAAGCTTCTAATCACAGTCCTCATGCTGAATAGATGACTCCTCTGCGCTATGCTTTGCTGTAGGAAATGTAAATATTTCGCCATTGTTGCACCACAAAGACAATCTGTCTCTCTCCTTCTGCTCTGTTTATTCTGTAGTGACATACTGTACTAGTAATGCTGTTATGCGTTCTCTCACTTATCCTCCAAAGCCACTAGCAAGTATTAATTACCAAGGATAAATTGCACTGAGATTCAGGAGTATGTAAACTATACAGTTTACAGTCTAGAAGTGTACTAGAGAAAATATTACTGATAGAAATTAAATTTCAGTGAAACAGGTCAGGTATCAGAGGTATCAGCTGGACATTTAAACAAGAAACCTGCCAATCATAACAAGTGACAGTATTATTATTAATTCTGATGTATGCACACCTACTGTATTCTGCTACCTTTTCCCTCCATTCATTTTTCAACTTTAATTCTGGCCCACCACAAGGACAGTGCAAACCACCATGTGCATATCAGTCCTTTCATGTTTATTTTATGTAACTTTGCCACCACTCATGTGCTCCAAGCTGTTTACTGTTTGTGAATTTGAAGGAGCTAGTAATTGCTGAAATGAGTGAAACTACAATATGACACTCTGCAAGATCACATTGGGTGGTCATGCTGACAAATGCTCTGATGGTTCAAAAAGGAGTTTAAATATATATTTCCAATACAGACAGATTTAAAGCATACCATAAATGTTCCTCCAAATTCAGTGCGTTTTATAATGCCTAATAAGTACTTCCCACTTCTGCCCTTGAAGCGCAAGATTTTTACACTCTATGTCAACTAAATTCTGCCTAAGGAAGGACTGAATCAGAGCTGTATTAGGGATGGGCACAATCAGGGCCTAACAGTTACAAGAGCCTAACAGTCCCAAAAGAAGCAAAACATTTCAGAGCACCAATAGCAACTATCAGATAATTTGGAAAAGGTACCACTGGTTCTGCTGGGGGCTAGAAACTGTTGTGTCCCTGTTCTTCTTAACTTCATATTTTATAGCAGAATCAGATCTGTGGTCTCCAATACATTCTACCTGTGACAAAAACCACATGGCAAGATGATCTCCTTATCTTAGCCAACTAAGATAATGAGACCTCAGTTCTCTGCCGGCACCTGAGGATTCCCAGCACACCTATGCAGAGAACTTTGTCAAAATTTTGCTGGAGGGAAAAGTGTCCTCAGAGAGAAGGCAGAGAAGACATGTTGCATGCTTCCTGCTGTTCCACCTCCCCACCATGGAAGAGGGCAAATCCCAGAGGACAGAGCTTAGGACTGTGCTCACAGATACTGCAAGAGCAGAGCCCTGCAGCTCAGGGATCCCAGGCAGATTTAGAATAGCAATACAACCCTCGTACCAAATTACTGCTCACCCGTGAGCTGCAGGATGCTGTCCTAATGAATCATTATTTATTAATTTTATGGCACAATACAAAAAGCCCTCAGCTTCCTTCCTTCACAAATCAATAGCATAAATATGCAGCCTTTACTGGCAGGAGATGATCCCTATTGAATTCATGATCAGCATGAGAACAAGCAACAAGCAGTATTTTTGTGTTATACCAAAAAAGTCCCCAGCAGGAAGGATAAAGAGGGCAAAGATAGCAGTTCTGATAAAAAAAATGTAGATTATGTTAAAGTTCCATATAACTTTAATTAACTACATGCCTTATTATTTATTTTAAAAATAAAATGCATATATATTGATTTGCTCTTTAAGGTGGGTGTTATGCAAACAAGATTGCGCAAAAAGGCAGCGATGATGGCCCATTACACATGCAGAAAGAAAAAATTGCATAACTCAGCTGTGACTCATTACAGTACCAGTTTGGAATTTCAATTGAAGACATCTTATTTCTGTTTCATTGCTAATCTACAGAAGTGTTTAGTGGTTTTCTAAGCAATCTTGGGATTAAGTTAGTCATTTTTATAAGTAGAAAACATCTAGGCATAAGATAGAATTTCAAAAGAACTAAGAGAAGAAAAAAATGAACAAATACACAAAAGAAGTCATAAACAAATGAACAACTAAGATTTCTTTACTATAAATGTTTGTGTTTTGTTTAAATTTCTGTTAAAAGCTGATCCTTCTGAGTGCTATGTGCATTAGCAACCTAGAAAATCTATACTGAAAAAAGCAAGCGTTCAACCAAAGAAAAAAACAACCTAAAAATACAGCAGTATTCTCCTGATGAACTTCTCAAGCTGGTGCTTTCATGTGCTCATGGTGGCCATTGCTTCCAGTACCTTGGCTCTTAATATTCTTCATCACTGTGAACAGGATCCCAAACAGACTTTAAACTGTAACTTCCACTTAACATACCAATTTGAAATTCCCTCGTCTGTCTGTAGAAAACCACCATTTTCCTGCACTTGTTTGTATTCTCAAGTGGAATTTGTTTACATCTTTTTTTTTGCTACAAATTTTCTCTGAACCAGACTTCAGGTGGCATTAAAGGAGATTAGCATGAAGTACTTGAACTATGAACTTAATTTGTCATGAATCAAAATCTCTGATGGTGCTTCTCTGCTATAGTGCCAAAGTCAGCTCTAGTCATGAAAGATATTCTGGGAAGGACTTTAAAGAATCAGACATAAGTCTAAAACCTACTGACAGACTTCATACACATTCAGCAAATCCCATTGATTACTCACATTGCAGAGGTCAGCAACTGTGGATGGCTTTGCCAGATGCGGACTTCCTAGTACTCAGATGTAAAGAAAATTATTGATACTGACTAGTTTTGATCTAGTCGTTACTCCTTGATCGTGGTTTGAACCCAGCCACCAGTCAACCACTCGTTCACCCTCCCCTTGGGAAGGAGAGAGAGAATTGCAGGGGTAAAGATAAGGAGACTCACAGATTGAGAGAAAAACAACAATGATCTGGGGAGTTTGTCCCAGATCATGAATTTATATTCATAAATATTTGATGAACTTAAGAAATGACTAATCGATCCACTGAGAAAAAATATTTATCTTCAAGGATTTAACCTTCAAGCCATGTTTGGAATTTGTGATCAGGCTCATCTCCAGAAGGAGGACAAATTTGAGATTAGGATTCCTATTCCCAGATCAAAACTTCTAAGCATCGTCTCTGCTCCATGATAAGAAGAATGCAAGTATTCTGGACAAAATACTGTTCAGTGATTGACTGCATCTATTTTTTCTGAGCATGTGAACTCTCAAGACTCAAAAATTTATGGAAAACATACATAAATGGCATGTAATAATAACTCAAAGTTTTAAAGAAAAAAACAGAAGAAATAAAGTACAGAAAAAAAAAGAAAACAAAAGAAAGAAAATTTGAGGTTACACTACATTTATAAAGCTTATAAATACATGTTGAAGATCTTTTCCTAGGTCCATTGACCTACAGTTCTACAAGTAAAGTCACTTTGTATAACCTTTATTTGGACTGCATGAACCCATTTACATGTATTTCTCTTCTCTAGGCTTACCTGCTGCTACAAAACAGAAAATACTGTCCCATTATGAGTCTAATAACAATTATGATTAATGTAATTAAAATTAAATTACCCCAGAAACTTCAGAAGTCATCTGCTTAATTTTCCTCTGTTGAAATGTTTCAATCATTTGTTTTTACTTCCACTTTAATAATTATTTTATTATTTCATATTGCTTTTTAAATTCAACACACCAAGGGACCTCAAAGCAAATTAGCTCTTAGCTGCTTCAGGCTTTAAAGATTCAAAACAAGATTTTTTTTTTTCCTCTGTGTGGTCTCCATAAATATACATTAGACATACATTGAAAGGGCAGAAGCTGGCAGCTCACAAGTCAGTTTTCTGTAACCAGAAATCTTGTACCACAAATGTCTGTTCTGTTTTGTTTCCTTGCTCTGTCTCGCCCCTCTCCTGAAGATACTTAGAAGACTTGGCTCTAAAATCTTTCAGGAATAAGAAATTTTGAATCCAATCTGCAATTATGTACCATGTAAATTCTATTAGTATGTTCTGTATGATTTCAAATTACATTAATGACTATTATACTTCCTTGTCTTTTTAATTTACATATGCATTTCACAAAAATTTCAAGGTTTAAATTCAAGCAGGTAGTAAAAAAGAACTCCACAACTGAAGTTCCTACTACAACAAACTGTCACAGACAGCAAACGCACATCATTTAACTAGGTCGATTTTATACTTTTCCTTCCCTCGTCCTCAAGTTCCTAGTTAAAATATATAAAGATTATTTGCAGCAAGGCAAAACACCTGGCTTTTCCTTCACAAGGGAGAGTCCTAATACCCAAATTGCTTAGGATTTAATTTCCTTGCTCTTTCTCTGGCACCATCAGTCTCATATTGTTGACTGCCTTATGTCATAGTTCACTTGAAGTCATGGCCACACAAGTCTCAGGCTTGTGCAAAATAAGGTAGGCCCTGAAATCCCTTTCCTTAGAGCTACAAGTCATGTTTTCAAACTGTCTCGGATTCAGATAGGCAGTAAAAACCAAAAAAAAAGGTATTCTGGTTTAAGCTACACAGAACCAATTCTGTTGAGTGACTTTTACTTTTCAGTTCTGTCTCAGAATTCTAAGAGGCTGCACTTTCTGAAGTCAACAGCATGCAGCAGTGATAACGCCTGATGTTTACAGTTACTGCCTGGGACTGGGATGCAGAAAGGCTCTTGCTTATACTTATACTTATTCCTGTAGTGACCAAGGCCACTGCTGGCTCTTGTGTGTCATGCTGGGGGTGCAAGCAAGCAAGAGGGGTCACAAGGAAGTGAAAGGTTGCACCTGCACAGACAGGACAGGTGACCAACAAGAGTAATCCATTCCATACACAGCATATTCAGTATAAAGCTGAGGGATCATGGGCGTTAAGGTCACTTTTTTAATGGCCAGCGTCTGAGGAGGACTCCGTCCGATCTTTCACTTTTGATCTTGAACATGAATTCCTGAATCCAGCTCCCTTATCCAGTTCCCCTCTGCCACTGAGCCTGGGACTTCCCCAGGGCCGCCAGCTCTGCAGCATCAGTGATGACTGCTGTCAGGGGGGAGGGGCACGGAGTTGGGTTCAGTATCAGATTTGTATATCGTTCATTTTTTTTTTATTATTTCCTTATTAGTACTAGTATTGTTTTATTAAAGCTGTTTTGGTTTTCTTTTCCAAGCCATAAGTTTCTCTGCCTTATTCCATTTCTCTTCCTGTTTTGGGAAGGGAGAGGTGTTAGAGAGCATCTGTCAGCAGTCAGTGGCTGAGCCAGCCCTAACCCACAACAAAAGAAAAGGCAAAAGAAAGTAGAAAAAGGTTTTCCATTTCTTAGGCAAGTCTATTAGCCAGTATATTAATAAGAATTATATACCTCTCCCTTTTCAGTGCTAAAAGAAAAACTGAATCTGTGCTCACCTTAAAGAGAAGATTTTAATCAGGATGTAGGTTCCTGACACAGGGTGGCAAAAATCATTAAAGGAGAGCTATGACTTCAGGCACACCTATTCCTTCAGCATTTCCAGCTTCCCTGGTTTAAGGCAGGTCTACTTTTGCATTTCAGTTCAGACCAGATGTTGCTTTTCCAGTGAACACCAGGTTTACTCCACTTATATTGCAGCATGGTCTTGCAGCACACAAATTTGTTCACTGTCAGATTGAGCTACAGTGAAAGAAGCCCCACCAATAACAATTGTTTGGTCCATGAAGTTAGTATAGAGCCAGTCCAAAATAAAAATCCTGAAAATAGAGTGCCAATCTCAAGATCTCAGCATCAGTTTTTCTGCTTTCTGGTCGCATCCATCGTGCCCAATCTCATTTGTCATTCACGTTCCCCTTCCCCTCTGCTTAATCTTCCCCATCTCTTCTTACATTGAACCCATCACCTTTGTGAACTCCACTTTCAGGGTGACAATGAACATGCCAGCATAGCAGCGGCATGCCTGAAGTCACCCTGCAGACCACGCCTAGATCGGGGATCAATCATGTCAGAGTGTCAGTTGCACAATATTGCATACATCAGAAACAACCCACTGCTCACTTATGTAAATTTATACGAGTGCAAAACTAGAGCTGTTTTTTAGGACTGTTCTCAGTAGAAATTCTACTATCAAGATGAAATATTATCATATCACTTTAGCTTTCTGTACCTGACTTAATTACATGTAATTTAACTACCCCTTATGCACTTGTCTCACAGTTAATATTTGCAAGGTGTCTTACAATTTTCCAGTAAAGATGCCATTACATTATTATTACTATTTGATTTTGGATTTAATAACTTCATCTGTTTGACATACTGTGAGTTCACCTCCTTTTCTCCCTTACGGCTCCTCAACTCATACTAAAAACACATTGCAGTGCTACAGTCCCAAGAGGAAAGAAAGCAATGCTTGTGTCCGTAAGTCCTGTTTCCATCATTAAAGACTGGACTTCACCCAGAAGGACTATTCATTCTTGGACCACTGAGAGAAATGATACTGGTGTCATGAGACTCTTCTGTCCACCTGGATGCAATCGAGAATAAAATACTAGTATTTGAATCAAGGTACTCACATGTGAGTTACTAATCACCAGTCTGAAAGAGGCTACAGGCCACTTTTTAGGTAAAACTCCTTCCACAATTTCCTGGTTATATGTATCTGTATAAACATGTTAAATGTATGGCACAAAACTATATCGAGAGTCTTGCCATCACCAGATAATCCCTTTCTTCACTTACTTTGAGGGATGATCTATTAACTTCTGGAAGAAAAATGTGCTACTTGGCATCTCTGCAGAGAAGTATCTGACAAATATGCAAAAGATGACCTTATGGTTCCAAAGAGCTCTTGAGATAATTGATCTACAAACACACACATTATCAGAGAGGAAAGCAAATTATAACCAGCCACTAAAGGCACCGGTGGCTCAATAAATGATTTCCTGACATTTCAGTATATTACAGAGGCAGCATATCTTTCCTTTGGGGTTCACATCACAGCAGGTCTATTTTCTTTGTAAACTGTAGATGGAGATGCACAAAAAGAAAAAAAAAAAATGAATATAAACAAAGCCATAAATATAATGGCAGGTTTGACTTTTGAAAATGAAAATGTCTTGCTAAACTATTTGCTCAAAATCTAGACTATGGCAACAGTTTTTTGTAGGTTTTCCTGTGCAGTACTTACACGATTGTGTGGTAGAGTACTGCATATATTTTCCCAGAAAAATAGGATATAAAAAGCCCTACATTTAAACTGACAGGGTATGATTAAAGTAGCCTTTTCTGTCTTTGACATCTATACATATAACAGCGGCAGATGAAACCTCTGACTGTTCAGATCGCTGTTCTTCCTCCCTTTCCACATAAGTACAAAAGCTTCCCAGCTCCAGTTCCAGGCAACTGAATGGCTCAGAGCACCAACAACTCTGCATTTACCTTTTGACACCCACCCCAGTCATTGACTCAAATTTGTGCCCAGTTAGTAGTAACTAGAAAATCCAACAGCTGCATATGGCTATGTATGAAAAACTGAGGATCTCCGCTGAAGTCCTAGCGGACAGGTGTCTATATATCACAACTGTTACTTTCGTTGGCAGTTTCCAAACAGATAAGAATGAATCGGTCGCAGAACCTGAACTACTTTCATATGTCTAGAGACTCACTAATGTGTCTGCTTACAGATGTTTGAATAGCTACTAAAGGAACACTAAGTACTTGCACATCTCTTCACGTCAAAGCAGTTCATAGAATCATAGAATCATAGAATGTTAGGGATTGGAAGGGACCTCGAAAGATCATCAAGTCCAATCCCCCTGCCAGAGCAGGAATGCCTAGATTATGCTACACAGGAACGTGTCCAGGCAGGTCTTGAATGTCTCCAGAGAAGGAGACTCCACAACCTCCCCGGGCAGCCTGTTCCAGTGTTCCGTCACCCTCACTGAGAAGAAGTTTCTTCTCAAGTTTAAGCGGAACCTCTTATGTTCCAGTTTCAGCCCATTACCCCTTGTCCTATCATTGGTTGTCACCGAGAAGAGCCTGGCTCCATCCTCGTGACACTCACCCTTGATATATTTGTAAACATTAATGAGGTCACCCCTCAGTCTCCTCTTCTCCAAACTGAAGAGCCCCAGCTCCCTCAGCCTTTTCTCATAAGGGAGATGCTCCACTCCCTTAATCATCCTAGTTGCCCTGTGCTGGACTCTCTCCAGCAGTTCCCTGTCTTTCTGAAACTGAGGGGCCCAGAACTGGACACAATATTCCAGATGGGGTCTCACCAGGGCAGAGTAGAGGGGAAGGAGAACCTCTCTTGACCTACTAACCACCCCCCTTCTAATACACCCCAGGATGCCATTGGCCTTCCTGGCCACAAGGACACAGTGCTGGCTCATGGTCATCCTGCTGTCCACCAAGACTCCCAGGTCCCTTTCCCCTACACTACTCTCTAAAAAGTCATTCCCCAACTTATACTGGAACCTGGGGTTGTTCCTACCCAGATGCAAGACTCTACATTTACCCTTGTTACATTTCATTAAATTTTTCCCCGCCCAACCCTCCAGCCTGTCCAGGTCTCGCTGAATGGCAGCACAGCCTTCTGGCGTGTCAGCCACTCCTCCCAGCTTGGTGTCATCAGCAAACTTGCTGATAGTACTCTCTAGTCCCTCATCCAAGTCATCGATGAATATATTGAATAATACTGGTCCCAGTACCGACCCTTGAGGGACTCCACTGGATACAGGCCTCCAACCAGACTCCACCCCATTGACCACAACTCTTTGGCTTCTTCCCCTTAGCCAGTTCACAGTCCACCTCACTACCCGAGAGTCTAGACCACACTTCCTCGGTTTAGCAGCAAGGATGCTGTGGGAGACTGTGTCAAATGCTTTACTGAAGTCAAGGTAGACCACATCCACCGCTCGGCCATCATCTATCCACCTTGTTATATCCTCGTAAAAGGCTATGAGGTTAGTCAAGCACAACTTCCCCTTGGTGAAGCCATGTTGACTGTCTCTAATGACCCTCTTATCCTTGATATGCCTTGAGATGGCACCAAGGATAAGTCATTCCATCACTTTCCCAGGGATGGAGGTGAGGCTGACCGGTCTATAGTTACCCGGGTCCTCCTTCTTGCCCTTTTTGAAGACTGGAGTGACATTTGCTTCCCTCCAGTCCTCAGGCACCTCTCCTGTCTCCCAAGACTTGGCAAAGATGATGGAGAGTGGTCTAGCAATGACATCCGTCAGCTCCCTCAGCACCTGTGGATGCATCCCGTCTGGACCAATGGATTTATGGATATCCAGATTGCTTAATTGGTCCCTAACCCAGTCCTCATCGACTAAAGCAAACTCCTCCACTGCCCTGACTTCCTCTGGGGCCTCAGGGGAACGGGGCTCCTCAGGACAGCCTACATTGCCTCTGGTGTTAGTTTTATCTGCTACGTATTTGAAAAAGCTCTTCCTGTTGTCCTTGACCCCTCTCGCCAGGTTCAATTCTAGGGAGGCCTTTGCTTTCCTAGTTGCCTCCCTACATCCTCGGACAACAGCCTTATACTCTTCCCAAGTGGCCAGCCCCGCCTTCCAAGATCTGTAAATTCTCCTCTTGCCCTTGAGCTTACCCAGCAGATCCCTGTTTAGCCACGCAGGTCTCCTGGCTCCCTTCCTTGACTTCCTACGTGTCAGGATGCTCTGATCTTGAGCACGGTAGAAGCAGTCCCTGAATGCTAACCAAATATCTTGGGCCCCTTGACCTTCAAACAGCCTTGCCCATGGGATTTTCTCTAGTAATTGCTTGAAAAATCCAAAGTTTGCCTTGGCAAAGTCCAGGGTTGCAATTCTGCTTGCTATTTTGTTTCTGCTACATGAGATCCTGAACTCCACCATTTCATGGTCACTGCAGCCAAGGTAGCCCTCAACCTTTACTGCTTCAACCAGATCCTCCTTGTTAGCGAGGATGAGGTCCAGCGGTGCTCCTCTCCTAGTCGACTCCTCCACCATTTGCATCAGAAAATTATCATCGATGCATTGGAGGAACCTCCTGGACTGTGGCTGGCTGGCTGAGTTGTCCTTCCAGCAAACATCAGGGAAGTTAAAATCCCCCACGACAACCAGGGCCTGTGATTGTGAGACCGCTCTCAGCTGCCTGTAGAAGGCCTCATCAACTTCCTCACCCTGATCTGGTGGCCTGTAATAGACACCCACAACAGTATCTCTCCTGCCAGCCTGCCCCTTAATTCTAACCCATACACTCTCAACTTGCTCCTCATCCATGCCTGGATGGTATTCAAGACATTGTAGTTGCTCTTTCATGTAAAGAGCGACTCCACCACCTCGCCTGGCTGGCCTGTCTTTCCTGAAAAGGACATAGCCCCCCATGACCACATTCCAGTCATGTGAGCTGTCCCACCATGTCTCTGTAATTGCCACCAGATCATAATCTCCTGCCCGAACCCAGGTTTCTAGCTCCTCCTGCTTATTCCCCATGCTGCGTGCGTTGGTGTATAAGCATTTCAGTGAGCAAGCTGAGCACACTGATCTCACCCTAGGGGGATGGGAGGCCACCCGGTCCTCATAATTTCTAGAGCACTGTCCTGCTGCAATCCCAGCTATAACCCCATCCCCCTTCACATCTAGTTTAAAGAACGCTCTATGAGTCCCGCCAGCTCGTGACCAAGGATCCTTTTTTCCCTTTGTGTCATTTGAACCCCAGCTTGTTTCAGTAGACCAGGTGCCCTGTAGATCTCCCCATGGTTAAAAAATCCAAAACTAGACCGCTGGCACCACCCCTTTAGCCAAGTATTAATCTGCTGCACTTTGTCAAACCTACCACTTTTTTTCCTCATAATTGAAGGAATAGAGGCAAACACAACCTGTGCGCCTGATCCTTCTAGCATCCTCCCCAGTGCCCTAAAGTCCCTTTTGATTGCTTCTGGCCGCCTCTCTACTATCTCATCATTTCCGATCTGCATAACCAAAAGCGGGTAATAGTCCGTGGGTTTGACCAGACCAGGAAGCTTCTTGATAACATCCTTAACTCGGGCCCCAGGGAGGCAGCAGACTTCCCTGTGGGTCGGATCTGGGCGGCAGACAGGGCCCTCTGTTCCCCTCAGGAGGGAGTCTTCAATTACGATTACCCTCCTTTTTTTCTTAGATGAAGAAGTCCTAACGCGTGTATCCGAGTGACTAGACAGCCCTATGGGTGAACCCTCCACTGACTCTTCCTTTGCCTGGCTCTCATTGTCTAGAGCCCCATACCTGTTTCGCAGTTGGAGTGATATCATCTGTTTTCTCATCTGTGGAATTTCAGGAGTTAGTTTGAAAACAACATTTTGACCTATTTTGGATTTATGAGTAAAAATTGCTTCTGTGACTATGAGAGCACCCTAAGCTTTCAAAGCATCCCTTAAGAAGAGGAGGTAACAGGATGTTTAGAAGCATCTACTAAAATTTGTTCACAAGATAAAATTAAGTATCTCATCTCCAGGCTTTCACATACCTTTTTTTACAAGACAGACTTAGCATAGTTCCTTAATACCTGGACTGAAAGCTACAAGTCATGGTGTCTATTCAAGATTGGAAAGCCCTTCATATAAAGAAGCTGAAACAAAATTGGGCCTGTGCACATTTCTGATCCATGACTTTCAGCCTATGTTTCAGTCACGCAATTGTCAGAGGAAAAGCAGTGACTGCCACTAGCACAGTCGGGCAGATCCTGTCTTTCTTCTGTGTCTCAGCTCAGAAACCTCCACTGGGCCCAGTGAAACTAGGTCTGTCTAAACCAGCTACACTTAATTATGCATGTTTACCCAGGGTAAAATAGTGCTAACAAAATTCTACAAAAATGCCGTTTCTCATCTGTGTGAATGAGTCGTCTCTCTCTGCAGGCATATTCTTCCATCCAAGGGATGCATTTGAAATCCTTCCACACACAAAAGAAAAAAAACAGGTAAAGCTGATGCTAAGAGCAGAACACAAAACCAAAACACAGGCAACCTGGTCTCATTCTTACCAGCAACTTTGGGAAAATTGCTCTTTTGACCCAGGGATACCATTTTAACCTTCCTCACTTAGATTTGCTTTAATTTCTCTTTTTCATCAACTTCTATTCCACTTAAAAACTGCACAAACATAACATAATCCTAAGTATGTAAAAGTAGGATAACAGGAAAAGCATACATGGAACTCGGCTGACTCATATTTATTAAATATTGATAAAAAAGAAAGGTAACAGAAGTGTGGCAGAACTCTCAGTGTTTTGACACTGATATGCCATTTGTTCCTTGTCTTGCCTTTTGTTGCTCATTTTTCATGTGTCTTTGGAAATTAATTTTTTAAGTAAAGATAAGAGTCAATGACTTTTATCTCATTTCTAGTTCTGAATACAAACAGGAAAACAATGGCTTGTGATGTAAGAAACAATTTTTTAAAGCAAGAGTTTCAAAAAGTTTTAAAGCAAAAGTTTCACAATCAGCTACCTTTGAGTTACCAGCTTAGATTTCCAAGCCAGCGGTATATTGTTTCATCTTTATTTCTTTATATATTACTGTGTCATTAAAAAAAAAAAAAAGAAAAAGATGATCATAGGCAGAAAAAAAAGCAGAATCATAATCAGTGGAAACTGTAATGAGATTCTTGTGGTTTTTTTCTGTAACTTATCATCAGTACTGTCGAACTGAGTATACTTGATTCCAGCAAACCTGGAACAACTTACTACCTTCAGCACCAATACTCCTTGCCTTAAGCAAAATGCAGCATTTTAATCAATCCACGAAATGAGACAGAAACATAATGCAGCCTTCTGAAACAAATGCTTAAGCACAACTGAATATCTAGGATGGATGCAGTGAACTCGTATCACTACTATGCAAAGAGCACTCACCAATGCCAGTAAAATTTGTCTGCTGGAACAAACGGAGGGAAAAAGCCAATGAAATCTGTGAAGATGCTCACCCTCCTCACACCTCTGGGAAATTTTGCATCTGGTTTACTCTAGACTATGCACTCATCCAAAAAAAAAGCATAGTTTTGAATCCATGGATGGCTAGTTGAACAAGTATGTCTCACAAGAAATCCACCTATAGAAGTGCCATGTGTTTAATATGCGCATCCACTTCTTGAAACAAAGGATCTAGTCACTAGCAGCATACTTCAGAATAATTTTCATCTAATATCTGTGAAAAGTCTGTGTGTAGTCAGGCAAATAGTTTTATAAATTGTACAAATGTTCTCAAAATTATACCTGTAAATATTTAGGGTGTACTTTTAAACTGTTGGTTTAGCTCTAACCTCATGAAATTATTGTTCAAATAAAGCTGACTGCAAGTAGTAATTCAACAAACAGCCTAAAAAGATGCAAATCCATACTGCAAATTAGCATGATAAAAAGAAAAATCAAACATTTTCTGTTTTCTTCTATCTTTTAGGGTGGTAATTATATTCCCGCTAGAACAGACAAGGGAGACGCAGGAATAAAGGATATACCAAGTACAACTATGAATTTTTAATAATACAGCTTCCTGATCCCCTCATGAAAATCCTTTGATAGCCTTCAGAATACATATATTTTTTAAATCAAATTATGAACCTTCCAATATCTGAGTGACAACCCACTTGATCCACTGGATGCAGTTGCCGGGATACCATGAAAGCTCCTTGCTTCTCTCTCAGTAGTCTGTTAGACCTGCATACAGTGCCACACGTATCCTTTAATGCTGTTGTAACTTTTATCTGACCTTTCACTTAGTACAGTTTAAGTAAAAAAGAAATGTTTGTTCAGGAACAAATCTATGTATTTGACAATCTATATTCAGGTCACAAGCTGAACAGGGAAAGCTATGTGATGAAATTTCATGGCAAACTGCGCAAGAGAGGGCAGGATCATAGTCTGTAAGCAATTTGTTTTTCTTTTCCAGAGTTTGTATGGAAGACAGAGATGATGATCCTCAGTTTCAAAATATATGTCAATAATATCCATCAGTTTTATATAAATATTCAAACACTGAGGGAAAGAATGAGACAAAAGAACAGAAAAGTCTGCCACAGAACTGAAATCATACCAATAGCCATGTGGATATGAATTAAATAAAGTTGCTCAAGACTATTTGCAGAAGTGTTACATTTTAAACACAAATTTAATTATCACCTAAGAAGCAGAGCACACCCCTCAGAGTTTTCTAAGAACTAACATCAGAGTTCCGTCAGCAAGAAAGAGAAGAGAGACAGGGAGGCAAAGGAATCAAATTAAAACTCCTTTGAAATGGATTTCACTACTGTGTTTCATTACTGCAGAAATCTGACATAATTAAACACTCAAAATTACCAATTTCCTACATAAAGTTAGTTCTATCTATGGCCAGTGGACAGATCACTGAGACGATACATAAAGAAGTGGCCAAATCATATATGTTTTAAAGTTAAAAAACCAACATAATTCCAGTTCTTCATTTCCAGATATTGAATAGTGAAAATGGAGAAAGGATGACTAAAGTGAAAATGGACAAACTCCATTTCCACGCATCTGTAAGAGAAAAAATCTCTGGAAAAAAACAGCGTGAAGAGTTTCAGATCCCTAAAGGACTAAAGCATCAGCAAGAGGTAGTGCAAATACATCCCTCAAGTACAGATACTTCTCAAACTTTTTAAGAATGCTTCATTTGCAAAACACCCATTTATTTACTTATTTTTTCACAAAGAGAGACTCTACACAAGCTTTCCTCAACATCCAACAATGTGCGGGCAAAATTAACCATCAGCACCCAAAGGTCTGGCACATTAGATGTAACCTTGGCGACCACACATTTATCACAGAGACAAGACGGACTAAATTGTACAATGTGGTTCATTACAGCTAACGCAGTTTATCACAGCTACCAGTAAAAATGGGTAAGGAACACCACTGCTTTCCAAAAGACCGAGCGTTTAAAAATCTTTTCTACCTCATATCAGAAAGAAAGTTTCAGATCCCTAGATTTGCATGAAAAAATGAATCCAGAAAACTACAAATCATCTTGAGTTTTCTATGTTAATGCAGTACAAATTAGTTGTTGAGAGATTTTACAACAAGAGTATTGGTTTTGATTAATTAACTCTTCAATGATGTCAGAAAAAAAAATACTATTTCTCAGAAAGAAAAAAAAAAAAGATCAAAACCAACCAGTTCTTAGCTTCCTGCATTTATGTTTTGTTGTTGTTTAACACAAAATTCACATTCTTCTCTTTGCTAGACCTCAATACCATGCTACAAGTAAAATATATACACAGTTACAAATTCCTTGCCATCCTTTGGCAAGAAAACCTTCACTTAGGTAAACTGCTTTTTCGGGGTCTCATTCACGAAAATTCAAAGCTGTAAGCCATGCTGACACTATATCAATTTAGGCAGATGTATCTTGGTTTTAAGACAGAATGCTTCTACAGATATTATATCTCTCCTCTGCAAAACTTTGAAAGCAGCCTGGTTCAGTACCAGGGAATGACTAAGGGAATGACTTACCAGATAGCTTTTCTCAATTTTCTTGTTTACCGCACCATGAAAGAGGCAGCAGAGAATAGGTTTGACCATGAAAATACTGGGAAAAAAACCTTACTACTCTTACTACTACTTCTAAAGAATTGCATGAGATTTTCATAGTCTACCTGGATTATGTATTTTTTAGATAAAAGCATTTTTTGTTCATTAGTAACAACCTCAGATAACCCAAAGTGCCTAAACAGAGTATGCCACCATAAAGTGACACCATCTGCACTTGAGAATGCTACTCACACCTCCTGCTCACAGGTTACAGAAAACCACATTTGTGAAAATTCCTCCTTTGAGTGATTTCTTCCATCTCCTGTCAAAGGCATAAGGTTTTGCCTTACTCTCCATTCATCACTCTTCCACAGCCTAAGTCACATCCTCAATGGTTATTGTCTGATCTTTATGGCAAGTAGTCTGAAATTTGTAATGGATTCTTTATTATTAATGGCTGCTTTGATAAGGCATTCTTTGTTGCTGATACTGTTAGTGGATTAAAGTGTGAGGGTAAGTACTTGATGTTCTAGAACTGTGTGCATGAAAAAACATCTTTTGATGGAAATGAAGAATAATTTTGCCATTTTCTACTTACTGTATGACTGATAAAAAGCCTCTCATAATTCAGTATGCAACTTGTGAGATGCAAGTGCAGCACTACCACGAATAAGACAGGATTGGTTTTGTGCTATTAGCCTCTGGTTGTATCTCAGTGTGTTGAATATTGAGAATAAAGACAATTTCTTGGGTGGAATTAACTACTAGGATCCGACAGCACACAGCTGAATTACCAGTGGCGTTCAACTCAATTACCTCTTTTCTGAAACTTTCCTCTTTTTTTTATACCTGCTTAGGATTAAATGTGTTTCTTCCTCTCTATTAATTATTTTGGCTACTCTTTTCATGTAACTGCCGTCAAAACCAAAGGTTAGCCTGCTTTCATTGGGAAGATACAGAGATCCTAGAAGTCTGTATTTCTGATATGAATAACTACGATGAAACACTATGACACCTGTAATACATATCTACCTTTGCATCTGCTGCCACTCCTATTTTTAGAACATCCTTAGAGGACTGCAGGTGAAATGGCTGCACTTAACAGTAGTGTTCAGAATTCACAACCTCCATATCTGTATTGTACCTGGGGTCCATATTTTAGCTGCAAGTTTGAATTCATGCAAATCAATCAGCAGCTTTTACGGTAAAGACTACTTATGGTCTATGAACTAGCTTTAATCTGTGAAACTGAGACTTTTCAGAGTCAGGATCCCTGAGACACTTTACAAAAACACTGTGACTGTTTATTAAGTTTTACATATTGCTGCTTTCAAGAAAGAGAATAAAACAAATTTCTATCTTGGCTTTCTTCAGTAATTTTGACACAATTTCATTGCCGAGTATTATTTTCCATTGCTTCAGTGAGGGTATAATACTGCTTGGCTGAAGCAACATAGCCAGCAAACAGGTCACTTAATAGCATCCTTTTGATATTGTTTATTATTAATAATGTCTTTTTTCTATTTTTCCCTCGAGTCATTCTAAATAGGTTCTTCTACTACTTTAAAAAAAACCAAACCAGCAAATATAAGCTTGAAAAGTCAAGTTTAAAGAATACACAGCTGTTACCTGTCTTTGCTGAAAAGCAAAAGACGAAAAATCTCAGATCTTGTAGAATGTAGGATTTCCAAGAGATGTGCTAATGGCAATAACTGATGCTGAGAGCAACTCTTCTGTTGTACCTTGGCAGCTGCTATTTTATTTAGAACTGCCAAAAAAAAAGGCTTTTGTGTTGATCAAATAAAATGTCTTTGAGAACTGACTGAAAGCATTTTTTGGAATGGCACATCAGAACATGTTTATTTTTCCCCAAAATTGAAGTAAAAAAGGGAAATATTTAAAAAATATGTAAATACTAGAATGCAAATTCATAAGAATGTAATTTTGGAAATGACAAAACAGAGTATTTCAAACAGTTCCATCAAAACAACTCAACTGAAATGACATCTCTCAAGTTGAACTGAATTATTTTATTTCACTGATCAAACTAATTCAGTTTAATTTTATTTTTTAATAGAAGAATATTGCCTTGCAAAAAAATGTATTTTCAGATCCATATTCCCAGCCCTGTTCCCAGGCTATCAGACTGTGTCCTGTAGAATACACCTTATAACTCCCTCCGAGCATTCAGTGGAGAATGATGAAATCTGCATGAAGTCCAGCAGACAGGAGAAAAGGGAAGGCTGACTGCTATGCACCTGCAGACCATGATTTAAGAGAAGACTTAATTTGATATTTTGGGTCACTGGATAAAGCACAAAGAATTTTAAACAAGCTCAGAGTGCTACTCTACTGCTCCCTCATGAATATTCAATACAGAATATAAGAGTTTTTAGGCAAAACCTACAAATCTTTTCCTCTTGGAAATTTCTGTTTGGAAAAGTGTTGTTTTTCATTATAGAATCCTTTTCATGTACTTCCAGCAATCTTAATCACCGATTTTCAGTTGAACACAACTTTTTAAAATAGCTTATTTCTATTTAAAACAAACAATATCTTAAATTCAAAAGCATTCATACCGAAATTAAAAACTAACCTAAAGAAAAAAACTAACCTAATGAGTTAGATATAAGGAAGGCCTACTCTATCCATATTTCTCCTTCATCAGGTTCATTTCCCTCAATCTTCAATCAAAACTGTAGCACAAAAAAGCTAGATTTGATGATAGTTAGATTCAAGCCAGGGAAGGAGAGAACTCTCATGTCTTTTCCCGACTAGTCCTCTTCTCTACCCCAAGACTTTTTATTTACCCCTTTGTGTTTTGTTACGGTTCTTTCAACTTATGGTAGCACTAATGGAAACAGATTTTAAAATGAGAATTACTATAAAACATTACTCTTTTATAAGGTTCTTTTAATTCTAGGTTTTCTTTCATAATACTTTATAAAGGAGATCTTGACATTTGTTCTCTATTTCATGGTGAAGGAACAAGCGGTTACACAATCAGGTGAAGATCAGCCGAGAAATGAAACAGCTTTGAAAACAAGTCTCCTGGCTCAAAGTCTTAGTAACTTTGAATCTAAATTTAAACTGTCAATACTATTCTAATCTTGCATAATGTCAAGTCAAGACGTTTAGTGCTTTATTTTTCCTTTTTTTTTCCCCTGTAGATTCTATCACTTTAGATGTGACTACAAATGCTCTTTTGCCTACTGCACAAATATTGATCCTACCAAATTATATAATCATATTCAAGAGTTGTAATTTTAAATTAATCTTGCTGGTGTTAAAGAAACTAGACAGCTTTGTTGGCTTTGTATCTTATCTTAGATTTGGTTAGCAGAAGCTGTAAGAATTTGAAAAGATGTCTTTCTCTTCCCCAGGGGAAAATATCACTCTGTTAACAATTAAAATGATAATAATTATACAAATGTGCAACAAATTAAATACAAAGTTTGATGTAGAGCAATGACAAAGCATAATGAAAAACACTGTGAAGTACATACCCTCATGTTTAACATCTAAAAAATTTGAGAACGTAACATATTAAGAAATTGGAGTTAAAATATTTCATTTTTGAAATATATTCTTTACAATTGCTTTTGATTAAAGTGTAACTAATATAACAGCAAAATGTTAGATTAAAGGACCTTAGCCACATAGGATAATTTCTTTCACAGTTATTTTCACATCTTGGTTCAATGTACTTTGGATTTGTTTGATTTCAAAACAGAGTACACAGGTTATCTATTCTCCTTTTTCCCTGAGTGTCTGAGGTTAACAAGTTGTTTATTGATTTTTATGTTCATGTACTGTACTCTTATATTAAATGGGCAAATTCTGAAGATGTTTGGTTTTATACAGTCTTCAGGTCTTATTTTTGGCTAGAACATTTTAAATCTCCCATCCACCATAGAAAACCCAGTGGTAGTATGAAAAATACAGGTGAAGTCATATAATTGGTTTTTAACTGAAAAGTAAAACATGGGATTATTTAGACCTCTCTTTTGAAATATATCATTCTATCATAATGACACAAAGGGAAAAAAAGGATCCTTGGTCACGAGCTGGCGGGACTCATAGAGCGTTCTTTAAACTAGATATGAAGGGGGATGGGGTTATAGCTGGGATTGCAGTGGGGCAGTGCTCTAGAAATTATGAGGACCGGGTGGCCTCCCATCCCCCTAGGGTGAGATCAGTGTGCTCAGCTTGCTCACTGAAATGCTTATACACCAACGCACGCAGCATGGGGAATAAGCAGGAGGAGCTAGAAACCTGGGTTCGGGCAGGAGATTATGATCTGGTGGCAATTACAGAGACATGGTGGGACAGCTCACATGACTGGAATGTGGTCATGGGGGGCTATGTCCTTTTCAGGAAAGACAGGCCAGCCAGGCGAGGTGGTGGAGTCGCTCTTTACATGAAAGAGCAACTACAATGTCTTGAATACCATCCAGGCATGGATGAGGAGCAAGTTGAGAGTGTATGGGTTAGAATTAAGGGGCAGGCTGGCAGGAGAGATACTGTTGTGGGTGTCTATTACAGGCCACCAGATCAGGGTGAGGAAGTTGATGAGGCCTTCTACAGGCAGCTGAGAGCGGTCTCACAATCACAGGCCCTGGTTGTCGTGGGGGATTTTAACTTCCCTGATGTTTGCTGGAAGGACAACTCAGCCAGCCAGCCACAGTCCAGGAGGTTCCTCCAGTGCATCGATGATAATTTTCTGATGCAAATGGTGGAGGAGTCGACTAGGAGAGGAGCACCGCTGGACCTCATCCTCGCTAACAAGGAGGATCTGGTTGAAGCAGTAAAGGTTGAGGGCTACCTTGGCTGCAGTGACCATGAAATGGTGGAGTTCAGGATCTCATGTAGCAGAAACAAAATAGCAAGCAGAATTGCAACCCTGGACTTTGCCAAGGCAAACTTTGGATTTTTCAAGCAATTACTAGAGAAAATCCCATGGGCAAGGCTGTTTGAAGGTCAAGGGGCCCAAGATATTTGGTTAGCATTCAGGGACTGCTTCTACCGTGCTCAAGATCAGAGCATCCTGACACGTAGGAAGTCAAGGAAGGGAGCCAGGAGACCTGCGTGGCTAAACAGGGATCTGCTGGGTAAGCTCAAGGGCAAGAGGAGAATTTACAGATCTTGGAAGGCGGGGCTGGCCACTTGGGAAGAGTATAAGGCTGTTGTCCGAGGATGTAGGGAGGCAACTAGGAAAGCAAAGGCCTCCCTAGAATTGAACCTGGCGAGAGGGGTCAAGGACAACAGGAAGAGCTTTTTCAAATACGTAGCAGATAAAACTAACACCAGAGGCAATGTAGGCTGTCCTGAGGAGCCCCGTTCCCCTGAGGCCCCAGAGGAAGTCAGGGCAGTGGAGGAGTTTGCTTTAGTCGATGAGGACTGGGTTAGGGACCAATTAAGCAATCTGGATATCCATAAATCCATTGGTCCAGACGGGATGCATCCACGGGTGCTGAGGGAGCTGACGGATGTCATTGCTAGACCACTCTCCATCATCTTTGCCAAGTCTTGGGAGACAGGAGAGGTGCCTGAGGACTGGAGGGAAGCAAATGTCACTCCAGTCTTCAAAAGGGGCAAGAAGGAGGACCCGGGTAACTATAGACTGGTCAGCCTCACCTCCATCCCTGGGAAAGTGATGGAACGACTTATCCTTGGTGCCATCTCAAGGCATATCAAGGATAAGAGGGTCATTAGAGACAGTCAACATGGCTTCACCAAGGGGAAGTTGTGCTTGACTAACCTCATAGCCTTTTACGAGGATATAACAAGGTGGATAGATGATGGCAGAGCAGTGGATGTGGTCTACCTTGACTTCAGTAAAGCATTTGACACAGTCTCCCACAGCATCCTTGCTGCTAAACCGAGGAAGTGTGGTCTAGACTCTCGGGTAGTGAGGTGGACTGTGAACTGGCTAAGGGGAAGAAGCCAAAGAGTTGTGGTCAATGGGGTGGAGTCTGGTTGGAGGCCTGTATCCAGTGGAGTCCCTCAAGGGTCGGTACTGGGACCAGTATTATTCAATATATTCATCGATGACTTGGATGAGGGACTAGAGAGTACTATCAGCAAGTTTGCTGATGACACCAAGCTGGGAGGAGTGGCTGACACGCCAGAAGGCTGTGCTGCCATTCAGCGAGACCTGGACAGGCTGGAGGGTTGGGCGGGGAAAAATTTAATGAAATGTAACAAGGGTAAATGTAGAGTCTTGCATCTGGGTAGGAACAACCCCAAGTTCCAGTATAAGTTGGGGAATGACTTTTTAGAGAGTAGTGTAGGGGAAAGGGACCTGGGAGTCTTGGTGGACAGCAGGATGACCATGAGCCAGCACTGTGTCCTTGTGGCCAGGAAGGCCAATGGCATCCTGGGGTGTATTAGAAGGGGGGTGGTTAGTAGGTCAAGAGAGGTTCTCCTTCCCCTCTACTCTGCCCTGGTGAGACCCCATCTGGAATATTGTGTCCAGTTCTGGGCCCCTCAGTTTCAGAAAGACAGGGAACTGCTGGAGAGAGTCCAGCACAGGGCAACTAGGATGATTAAGGGAGTGGAGCATCTCCCTTATGAGAAAAGGCTGAGGGAGCTGGGGCTCTTCAGTTTGGAGAAGAGGAGACTGAGGGGTGACCTCATTAATGTTTACAAATATATCAAGGGTGAGTGTCACGAGGATGGAGCCAGGCTCTTCTCGGTGACAACCAATGATAGGACAAGGGGTAATGGGCTGAAACTGGAACATAAGAGGTTCCACTTAAACTCGAGAAGAAACTTCTTCTCAGTGAGGGTGACGGAACACTGGAACAGGCTGCCCAGGGAGGTTGTGGAGTCTCCTTCTCTGGAGACATTCAAGACCTGCCTGGACATGTTCCTGTGTAGCATAATCTAGGCATTCCTGCTCTGGCAGGGGGATTGGACTTGATGATCTTTCGAGGTCCCTTCCAATCCCTAACATTCTATGATTCTATGATAACAAAGTTACATTGTATTTTACAGAAGTCCATAATCTCTGCACTACGTGCATAGGTATTATACAAATCTGAACTGGTTTGGGATTCCACGTGGGAACACATGTGCCACAGGACTCCCTAGAATCCTATAATCTGTAATGTTGGGCTGATTAACAGACTTCTTTCAGTAATCTGGGATTTTGCCTCACAAGCCAAATTTCTCCCTGTGTAGAGCATCAATGTAGGAGTTCCTGTCAGCTTGTATATATGAAGTTTCCACAAATTAAGTTTCTTCAGTTGTCAAAATTGTTACTGTACCCCCCACCGCCCTTCACTCCCCATTCTAATGGTTTTTATTGCCTGGAGAAACCATGCACATTTGCACATTCATATAAATGTTTCTTAAGGTGAAAAAGGACTTCTTCAAATACTGATTAAAAAGTAATTGCCTGAGGTCTTCAATGGAGCAGTAATGCTGAAATCAGCATTCATTTCAAAGTTTTTAAAGATGTCAGGAAAAATAAATTCACATATCTTAGATACTTACTGCTAAGTCATATACAGGTACATTGATCTCACTACCCACTACAGTGCAACACCAGATGCTTCTCTTAGATAATTTGCATGAAGCTTTGTGCCTCAACAGCACCTCACTGGCCTTAATGGAATGAAATAATTCACACGATCCAAAGCCTTGGCTTGACAAACGTAAACTTTAATATGCATAATTTTATACAGAAAAGATGACACAAATGCACAATCAATCAAGAGGTAATGACTATTTCCCAGCTTTCAGCTAAAAAATAAAACCACCTCAAACTTCTTAGCTAATCCATTATTATAAACTGACTCAGTCGTGAGTGCAAAGACTGTGTCTTTTCTCATCTTTGATCTACCAAGGTACTATCCTTCCTTTATATTACAGACAAGGATATACAGTAAAAGAGAAGCTCAAAGTGAAACGGAGATGAAGAAGTTTCCTCCATGAAGGGAGGAAGCATGCAAATAATCAAGTAGCCACATTATTTAGACAACACTGAAAACGGATTCCTTCCAAGTCATTGAGAACACCAGAACTTGCCAATGTAATGATGTCTGAGTTCAGTTTTGGTTAAATATTCTGACCACCTGTACTCTCTAAATGTCAAAAAAGAGAGGGAGAGAAATCCAGAGGGAAAAAAAGTGTCTTCAAAGCCCAAGAGACACCACTGGCAGACTTGCTTCTGGCATCACAAGAGTACCTAAGGATGCAGAAAAGGACTGCAACAGAAACAGTAGGGGTGGTTTTTGAGGAGGTGCAACTTCAAATTAGGAGATGAGTCTGCTGTGAAGATCCCTGGAGATGCAAATGGGAACTTCTTTTTGGAGTTCCAGGTCAGCACCTGGAAGACTCAATCTGTCTCCATCTTCTATTTCACCACAAAGGGATCCAACTTTAACAAAAACCTCAACATTGATCTCTCATATCATTTAATCTACAAGAGCTGTATCAATGCCCACAGAGAGACTATGGTGGCCATGCTGCCCTCTGTGCCAGCTACCATCCTCCACTGTCAGACTGAATTAGTAGGGCCAGCCCACACTAGTAGCTGGGGTAGACTGGAGGGTCTCAGCACACACATTTCGTGCTTTTCTCCCCCCTCTTGTTGTCTAGTCTAAACCATGAACTAAATGCAGTACTCGCACCAGTTATCTCCACTTTAGTGACCAAACGACAATGAAGGCAAAGTGGCTGTGGAGTTAGGAGGTAAGATTCCACTTTCCCTTGGCTTTCTTCTTTCACTGTTCTACCTTGTTCTTGACGACCCGAACAAGCTTGAGGTGCCACATAGCACCACAGCTCTTTTCTTGGAATCCTGGGCCTGGTTTTGCAGTTAGTCCTCATCCTTTCATCTGATTTGAGACACAGCAGCATCTACCCGTGCCTATAACCACATATAACCAAAGACAGGACACATGAGAGCAACTACCAGGCCCTATAGCTAAGGTAGTATCCCCAAGTTTCTTTTGTAAATATCTGATATCTTGTTTGTATGATTCTTATCCTAGACATCAATATTTATGTCATTCTACAGAAGATGTCTTTCTTGCCTAAATACTCATTTCTCTTTCACCTTTTTGCAACTACAGTGAAAGAAATTTACATAGTTTCAAATATTCTGTGCAGTTTGTGCTACCTCCAGTGCAAAGGAACTCTGTGTTATGCTCGTTGACACTGCTGGGTTTTGCCTGGAAAAAAAAGACTGTAATTTGGTCCTCCTGCTGGAGGATGGTGCTGTGCTCACTCACGCAAGCTCTAGACCTTCCTAACAAAATCATTTTCAGAGCAGCCCCTTTTGTCCAGTTTACAAGTGCCTTACCTTCCACCAGTATTTTAAATTACCATATAAATTGCAACAAGTGAGATTTTGCAAATGGGTGAAATGATGCAGAACATTCAATTATGAAGTCTCTGCATGAACCAGTGGCAGCCTCTCAAGGTTTTGGTTTGCCTTGCAAGATATCCCAGTTTGACACCCATTCATGGCTCCATTCTGAGAGACATTTAGCATAATATGGTAGCAAATGCTTCAGAGGCAGATGTCTTACTTGCTACAGAGCCACCAGGGAAAAGGAAGTGTGTGTATCAGTCAGTGGTAGCCCGTGGGTGAATAAAGTGAAAACAGAATCTCAAGGAAGACTCACCCAGACAGCCTGAAGAGAATGAATGAACATGTAAAGTTAAAAACGGTGAAGAAATATATCAGACACATGCTGGAGAAAGAGGAAAAGAAAGCAAACAATTTCTCAGTACTAGTTACTTGTAACATTGTTTCAGACACCTATTTTCCCAACACGCTTATTATTACTCAATTTCAGTTGCAACATTAAAAAAATCCTGGTTTTTTGAACTCAAAAAATAAGTGATCCCACTGTGACTATTAAAATGACAACAAAATGTACTATGACAAATCACAATAATCTCTCCAAACCAAAGTAATAGAAGTATGTTAAGTTTTTAACAATAAGCTAAAGATGCAATTGCCAAGTGTAATTAATTACAATTTGTGTCTGTCCACTGGTACCTTTTTGTGATATTCACAGCACAGGAAAAATAAAAAATTCTATGACTGTTGTTTGTCATATGAACTGAATTGGTGGGGAATGGCAAAACATCAGTCCAGCAGTGTGTGCATGAACATTGCCAAGACTGTATGCAGATGCACATAAATATCACAAGAAAAGCACCACTCTTGACACCTTTCATGAAAAAGTAATTGCGTAGTATCATGCATCTGTTCTGCCCAAGAAACGGGAGTCTCAGAATACTGGTAAACAATATCCAAGTGTCATCAAAGGTAGAGCTTGTTAACATATTAAATGTGTTCAGTGTTCAAGAATTTCTAAAATGTTATGATTTTCTCATATTTAAAATAAAAATTTTATTATGAATTTAAGGAAGGATTGCAGAATAAGATAATTTATTTTTAAAAAAGAAGAGATTAGTTCTACTTAATTTTAGCCAGAAATGTTTTGGTTTGTACTCGAAAGAATTTTCCTTTTAAATGTAAACATATGCACCTATAATTCCACTTTAACTATAAAACTAAAAAATTATTATTCCAGGAAGAAATTCAGTCATATTTGAAATATAAAATTTTGTTTCCAGCGGTCTCTGTTTTTTTCTGTTTGTTTTGGAGGCATTTTTTTCAAGGAGGAGGACAGGGAAGCTAAGTGGTGTTTTCTTCCTGTTTTTCATTTTACCTGAGTAACCCAAAGCACTATTATTTATACAGCTTTAGAAAGGGACACTGGTTTCCATGCTAAAACCTAAAATGATTAAAGGTCTTCCTTACAAGGTTACCTCCAGCTTTCTCATACACACTGAATTCAACATTATTTATGAATGACAGTGTCAGCAAAAAAAAAGAATATAGTTTTTCTTTTTCGTTGTAACTGAAATATTGGGTTTATTTTACCTTTAAGGAAGATGAAAATATCGCTTTGTATATTATTTCACTGGTTACAATTTAATCACGTACAAGATTATTAAAACTTTCATTTGCAAGTCTGCATTCAGTTTTTATTTCTCTTTTAACCGAATCCAACTTCTAAATAATAATGTCTTAAGTTCTGAATTTTATATTTGAATTAAATAGACATGACTCCTTAACCATGCAGGATACTCTCTAAATTAATGTATAAATATCATAGAAGTGTTTGAGGTTCATGGAGGGTACAGTTAGCCCAGGAATACATCTGGAGAAGGTATTTTAACTCATATGTTTTGGAATATATACTGCTTAATAATATGCCAACAGATGATTATCAGTATTCCTGAATCTGGATTAAATTCAAAAGAATAGTAGAAATAAAATAACTAAGTAGTTTCATCTCGTCAATTAATGATGGTAGTAATTTATGTAATTACGAAATTAGTGGTATTTTTCACCCTGAGGACTCCCAAAGCAATGTGTAAATGAAAATAACCTAAAAAATAGGTTATGCAAGATGTTCTTTTTATCCCCCACTGAAAAACTTTTTCTCAACTAAATAACTGTTGATTGCAGAAGTAACTGTACATGATGTATAGCTAGTAACTTCAGCTACAACTGAAAGGAATAGTTCTTAAGCCACTTAATTTATACTGTTGCATTTGTTGGCTTTCACAGAATCACAGAATGTCAGGAGTTGGAAGGGACCTCAAAAGACCATCTAGTCCAACCCCCCGCCAGAGCAGGATCACCTACAGCTGATCGCACAGGAACGCGTCCAGGCGGGTTTTGAACATTTCCAAAGAAGGAGACTCCACAACCTCCCTGGGTAGCCTGTTCCAGTGCTCTGTCACCCTCACAGTGAAAAAGATTTTTCTAATGTTTTTGTGGAACCTCTTATGTTCCAGCTTCCACTCATTGCCCCTTGTCCTGTCATTGGACATCACTGAAAAGAGCCTGGCTCCATCCTCCTGACACTCCCCCTTGACATATTTATAAACATTAATGAGGTCACCCCTCAGCCTCCTCTTCTCCAAGCTAAAGAGACCCAGCTCCTCCAGCCTTTCCTCACAGGGGATGTTCCACTCCCCTCATCATCTTTGTGGCTCTGCGCTGGACTCTCTCAAGCAACTCCCTGTCTCTCTTGAGCTGAGGGGCCCAGAACTGGACACAATATTTGAGATGTGGCCTCACCAGGGCAGAGTAGAGCGGCAGGCTTTGACTATGAAATTCTAGAGAAGGCATCAGAGAATTATTATTCTTTGCAAATTATTTCAAATATGTCTTCCTATTGCACCCTTGAGTACACATAGTCTTCAATACCTTTTTGAGTGAAGATGTTAAGCCTGGAAATTCTGTACCATATCTGTCATAAATGAACTTTGAAAAAAATATATCTTTGACTGTAAGGTCTATTTGATAGAAAAAGAAAGGAAAAAAAATCCCTAATCAAAAACCCCCACCCCCAGCAAACTGAAAATAATTACTGTGTTTCAGGATCCTAAAACTATGTGTCATGTAGCACGGATATGGCTCACCTATGTCATGAAGTGTAAGGGCCAGAAATCAGTCCTTGGGCCTGTTTCATACATTAGTGTAAGAATAACCCTTGCATGTCTAACTTGGTTACCTGATTCCAAATGCTATCTTAGCTATCGAGACACCTCTACTTATTGTATTGCTATTCTAGGTGGTATATCAGATTCTCATTTTAGGTAGCTCGCTCCTTGAAGACTTCTCTTCAGATTTTTTTTTTAAAGGGAAAATTATATCCGTTCATGAAAACTTTGTTAATGCACTAGATACCTCAAAGGATACTTTGTTAGAAACAACAGACATTATGTATGAGTGATTAGGTGATGTTATGTTCATGAGGATACATTATTTTTTTACGAATATTCCACATATTTTCTTAGTAGAAACCAAATTCTTGGCAATTATAATTCTCTGTTTAATATCCAGTTTGCTCTGGGAGTATTTCCTTACACAATTAGATATACACATGCTCTAAAAAAAATCCAGACCACAGATTTTCAAGAGGACTGATTCTTTTTCATTTTTATTCCGGGCATGTAACTGTAACTGCAAATTTGTACTTCTTCGGCAGTTCTTGATCTCTCCATGAAAAATTATAACTTTCTGAGCATGTTGTAAGCATGAAGCCATCATTCAGATAACTTGTGCAACTGAAAAGCAGCATTATATCTTATTTCTATTGGTCCTGGAGAACAGTAAAAGAAGTACCACAGAATGGAATGGAATGGAATGGAATGGAATGGAATGGAATACTTTGTTGGTTTAGTTTGGGTAACCTGTCCTGTCTGTTCTTCCCCAGAGGTGTAACCTTTTACTTCTTTGTGACCCCTTTTACTTCCCAGCATCCCAATGTGTTACACAAGATCCAGCAGTGACTTTGGTCACTATAGGAGCAAGTATAAGCAATAGTCTTTCTGCATACAGATCCTGGTAGTAACAGTAAACATCAGCCATTACCACGTCTAGTAGCAGACGCTGTCTTGAAAAATGTCCTGTTAACTTCAGAAGGTGCAGCCTCTTAGAAAAGACTTAGCTGAAAAGTAAAATCACTAAATGGAATTTTTTGTTTATCTCAAACGAGCACAGTAACTGATTTTAATGGAGAAAAATAAAAAAATCACAAGGTATCACTCTTAGTTTCACTCTGAGTTACTATAGTAGCTAGTGTGTGATAACCTAGATGCTAACCTTATGAAATTGTTCCTAATGCCTTCTCACTTTCTAAAAGAGTCAATCAGATAAGATTACATTTTGCTAAATATCCCAGTATTATGAATAAAAATATATTTCTCTGTGAAGTTAAATGTTAATGTTCTATTAGTTTTTGAAAAATTCTGATACTAAGAATTGTGAATTAGTTTAATACCATCTGTTAAACTTATTATTAAACAAATGTTGTGCAATTTATAAGTTTTTCTTCCACCATTGAATGCTAATATATTTTACTAGTTAATTGATATTGGAATATTTGGAATTATCCAAATATATGTATTCAAATGTTCACTTGCTTATGTTCTGCACTTCCTCAAATCACTGATGAAAAAAGGTAAATAATACTGCTTGAAGAAATGCATTACATTGGCAACATAAAATATAAGCAACAGGCAGTGCCCTTTATCATGAGAGAAATCTTAACCAAGCTGATGACATTTCTCCCCATTTTTCTGCCGGCTGAGATATTATAGACTGGAAATCTTATTCAAGAATCTGTAACCTTTTTTCCACATAGGTGAGAATGGGAGAAAAAGAGCAATGATAGATTAAACTGAAAAAAAGAAGTAAAACCAGGAAAAGTTGAAGTATGCTAACTGGGTGGTAGCCCAAGAAACCAGCAAGGAAGGAGACAGAGACCCATCTTTACTTTCCTAGTCTGTTTCCTGGGTTTACAGACAAGACACGGAGCACCAAAACCAAATTTAAAGGTTCTAAACACCAATATATTTTTTTTTGTGCAAGGCAAATCCCTGAAAGACATGACCAACTTGACAGAGTGTCCATGAATTTTGCTCACATGGCCCCTCACTACAAGAAGGACATTGAGGTAGTAGACTGTGTCCAAAGAAAGGCAACAAAGCTGGTGAAGAGTCTAGAGCACAAATCTTATGAGGAGCAGCTGAGGGAACTGAGTTTGTTCAGCCTGGAGAAAAGGAGGCTGAGGGGAGACCTTGCCACTCTCTACAACTACTTGAAAGGAGGTTGTAGAGAAGTGGGGATCGGCCTATTCAACCAAGTAACAAGTGATAGGACAAGAGGAAACGGCCTCAAGTTCCATCAAGAGAGGTTGAGGTTTAGGTTGGATATTAGGAAGTATTGCTTTACCGAAAAGGTTATCAGGCACTGGAATGGGCTGCCAGGGGCACTGGTGGAGTCCCCATCTCTGGAGGTATTTAAGAGTTGTGTAGACAGAGTGCTTAGGGATATGATTTAGTTGAAGAGTTGTTAGTATTAGATTAATGGTTGGACATGATGATCCTAAAGGTCTCTTCCAATCCAGGTGATTCTGTGACACTGCTCTGACAGATCATGCCTGACAACCCTGTGGGGGACAGCACAGGGCTTTAGGATGTCCTGTGGAGGGAAAGGGGCTCTTGGTGGGCTCTGCACCAGCATGAATTTCACCTTTCTTGCTGACTTGAGGAATGTACCAAACACTTGCCTCTCCTGGTGAAGTAGATAGATGGAGCATGAAATCGTATCTAGCCAGTGAAAATTAACAGTCACCACTTATGACCCTGGTCTTTACTTTTCAAGAAATGTTTTCTTAAAGGAGTTGCTGAATTTGGACATTAAAACTGCTTAACTTCCATTTAATTTCCAACTTGTGCTAGCTCACAATGTCAAAATGATAATGCCCTTAGGATTCCTTTTTCCAAGAGTTTCACTCTTACAGACATGGATTAAACGAGAGATAGTCCCTATGGGAAACATTATGAGAATGAATCAGAGAGAGAAATCCAAAACAAAACAAGGCAGGACATGCTCCCATCCACCTGCTGCCTTTCCCATCATACAATTCACCAGAGCTGGAATCACAAAACAGGAAGGCAAGAAAACTATGCCACAGGAAGCAAAGCACTATTGCACTTAAAGACTGTTGCTAACATTGTGTATAAGAGCACTCATGATGTCAAATGTGTTGCTCACTGATGAAATCACCATCTCTGGAGGACCTTCCTCAAGGGCAGAAGGAAATGTTGTATCATGCCTCTATGGCAAGTTGTATCCCAGCCAGCCAAAAGCAACAGGCAAGTGTAGCCAACCCCAATAATGTTTTTTAAAGCTTCTTCCTTGATTTCTAGATCAGCCAGCAGAAACACAGCTGCCAAAGGGCTATAGAGAAGATTGACATACGTGGAATGTGTTTGGTCGAATGTTTCAAGCACTAGGATGAACTCTGAGCGACCTGAACATGAGAGTGTGAGCAGAATTACTCACTCAAGTGCTGTAATCTATATTGAAAAACTTCACACTGACATGGCCTGTTCTGTAACAGAGGTTCATAGGAAATCACATGGGAAGAGATATAAAACCAAGACCAATGGCCATTGGTGATCATAGTTAAAAAATAAAAAGCCAAGGAACTCCTAAAGAAAGAAGAAAGCCAAGTAACACCTACACTACCAAAAACATTTCCATTGGCTAAAAGACATGACTTTTTCATTTTGATGTGGCAGTCAATGCAATTATCTAGGAATTTGGTACTTCCAGTCTGGATTGTTACTAATCACAGCACAGGAATGCAATTGCTAGAGATACAGCTAACTATTTCAGGACATGCTATTTCCCCACCCATTCTTCTTGTGGAGTGCTTTGCAAAGAGGAAAGCATAGTCTTAAAATGCACTGGCTACCAGTTCATTTTCAAGTGTAAACTCAAAGCTCAGGGCTCATCCTTAGGAGTCCAATGGCAGAAGCAGTGCCCAGTGCACAGTCACCAAGGGCAGAGAGAGACCCCTGGGTCTCCTGGGCACAGGTACTACCCCAGGGCCAGCACCCCAAGGCCCTTCCTCCAAAGGGCACTGGGCAGAGGGGTGCTGGGCGGGGCTGTGGTGGGCAGGGCTGGGCCAGAGGGTGCACCATGCCCATGCCACAGTGCCACCACCCTGCAATGCAGATGTCACAATGCCCTGGGGCGGGATAAAAGGCAGAGTCCTCCCGTGTCCCTGCCAGAGCTGGCCCCAGGGGTGGCCCAGACACATCCGAGAGGGAGTCCTCGAGGAGCCTGTGGATTTACTTGGGGGGTCTGAGACAAGAAGACCAAAGAGGCTGGACAAGGCTGCTGGGAATGAGAAGAGCCACCAACATCAGGATGTGCTCAAGGCTTTCAGGTTTTTCCAGCGGGACAGCCATGGCCAGAGCAAGGGAATGCCTTCTGAGGGAGCACTGCAGAGCTCGGCCTCCTCATCCCCTGCAGAGCCAGGGGCAGCAGCCCTAGGAAATGTGAAGCAGAGATGCAGGTGCCAGGGGTCCCAGTGCTTTGGAGACCCTACTGGTGTCCTGCCAGGCACGGGAAGGATTCTTGACCCAAAGGTTGATCAGGCCTGGAGCATTTGTAAGCCCCTGAGATGGCTTCAGGCTGGGGGAGAACAGGGCTTGTGCATCTCCGGGGAGGCGTGACCAGCCTGTGGGACGAGGAGGTGGGTCTTGCTCACATGCTCAGGGAGTAGCCGATCACCAGCGCTGGGGTCAGGAAGGAATTTTCCCCCGGGGCAGATTGGCACTGGTCGCCGGGGGTTTTTTGCCTTCCTCTGCAGCACTGAGCATGACCACTTGTCAGGGCTCCTCTGCTCCCTTTGGGCTCCGTTACTGCCTGCTGCTCGTGCACCACGGAGATGGCCTCTCGTGCCCTGCAGCTGGGGGGAGGAAGGCTTTTTTTCCCCCATGGTTTGTTAACAAGTGTCCATGGGGGTTTTATGCCTTCCTCTGCAGCACTGAGCACGGCCCCTTTTGCCAGGCCTCCTTTGGGCCATTCCGGCTGCTGCTCATGCTCCACGAAGGTGGTTCTCCTGCCCCGATTCTGGGGGCAGGAGGTTTTTAGAGTCCCAGGGAGGGCCTATTAGATGCACTTTCTTTCATACTTCACAGAAATTGAGAAATGTTTTGAGTAGTATTAGGGGGTTTTTATCACCTCTTCAACAGTGACAGGCACAGGGCATTTGGTCACCTCTCCAGGAAGCCTATTCCAGGGTTTGACCACCCTCTTGGTAAAGAAATGTTTCCTCATGGCAAGTCTGAAACTCCCCTGATGGACACAGCTTAGAGCCATTCCCACCCATCCTGGCACTGGGTACCAGGGAGAAGAGATCAGCACCTCTCTCCACTTCCCCTCCTCAGGAAGCTGTAGAGAACAGTGAGGTCACCCCTCAGCCTCCTTCTCTCCAAACTAGACAAATCAAGAGTCCTCAATAGCTCCTCTGAGGACATGTCTTCCAGTCCCTTCACCAGCTTTGTTTTTCTCCTTTGGACACACTCAAGTACCATAACACTCCTTTTAAACAGTGGAGACCAGAATAGCCACCTCGTCCCCTAGCACACTGTTTATCCACTCACCTCACAGTTGGACAATATGTCCAAAAGGTTGCTGTGAGAGACAATACCAAAAGCCTTATTACGATCCAGAAAAACTACATCCACTACCTTCCCCTCGTCCACTAGGCAGATGACCTCATCTTAGATGGATATCAAACTACTCATACAGGAATTGCCCTTTGCTGACTGTACCTGATGGTTTCATTGTCCTTTAAATGACTTTCAATAGCATCCAGAATGATCTTCTCTGCAATTTTACCAGGTACTGTGCTTAAATTAACAGGTCTGCAGCTTCCTGGCTCTTCCCTCAAGCCCTTCTAGTAAATGGGAGTAATTCTGGGTAGCTTCCAGTCAGCAGGTACATCCTCAGTCTCCCAAGTCTTTTGGTAGATGACCAAGAGGTGTCCTGCTTAAACATCTAACAGCTCCTTCAAGACTCTGGGTTGAATCCCATCAGTCCCCACAGGTTTAGGAACATTCAGCTGATACAACTGGTCCTGTAGTGTCAATATCCAGAAATGGAAAGCCACTGTTCAAACAGCTGTGGTCTTTTATCTCAGGGCACTGGGAAGCCAAAGGTCTATTATTATTACTGAGGACTGAGGCAAAAAAGGCATTTAATGCCTCCTTTTTTTCTTCATCCCTATTTGTCAGATGACCATCTTCAACAAGTATTGGTCCAATATTTTTTCTTGACCTCGTTATTAACATACTGAAAAAGCCTTTCTTCTTGTCTGAGACAACATTGGCCGGTTTCAACTCTAGCTGAGCTCTGGCCTTTTGTGTCTTCTCCATGCATATGGAAACCACAGCTCTGTAAGCTTCCTGCGAAGCCTGACCTTGCTTCTAGAGATGATACAATTTATTTTTCCTCTTGAGTTCCAAGAGGAGTTCCCTGTTCAGCCAGGCTGTTCTTCTCCCCCACTTGCCTGACTTCTGACATAACAGGGCTGCCTGCTTCTGGGTCTTTAAAAGGTGATTCACAAAAATTGACCAGCACTCACGAATCCCTGAGCCCTCGAAAGCAGTTTGCCAGGGAACACTGCCAATCAGCTCCCTGAGTAGTTTAAAGTTTGCTCTCCTGAAACCCAGGGTAGCAGCTCTGCTGAACTTTTTTCTCATTGCAACAAAAACTTTAAATGCAACCATCTTAGGATTAGTGCAGCCAAGACAGTCACCTACTGTCACATCTCCCACGAGTCCTCTATTCACAAACAAGTCTAGGAGGGCTTTTTTTGTAGTCAGCTCACCAAGTAGTTATGACAAGAAATTATCTTCCACAAACTTCAGGAACTTCCCAGAAACACTTTTCATGGCAGTATGATATTTCCAGATGATGTCTGGGAAGTTGGGATCTCCCATAAGGAAAAGAGCTACCAGTCCAGAGATTTCTCCTAAATGCCTATAGAGTAACTCATCAGTGCTATCATCCTACAATATATTTCAAGCTTATTTTGAGAGAGCCACCTGTGGAGAGGAGTAGGAGCTCAGTATCAAAGTCTAGTGACCTGCAAGTTCTCTAGAGGGAAAACAATGTTTGATACCACCTACAGTAATACTTCAGGTAACATTAGGACAGAGACCATTCAAGTGATTTATAAAACAGCTGGCAAACTCTGCTTTTTTTGGCAGTTAGTGAGCACTGCCACAATTAGGTCAGCAACAGCTATGGAAGTTATCACATCATATGAGTAATTCCTTTATGGAAATATCTTTAATATTTACTTTTAAATGATATCAAGAGGTATAAAATAGTAGGTAATGTACTATTTTATATTTTAATTTGGAAGATCGCCTTCTTTCATTCTTACAAACTGACAAGATCAAGTTTCAAGACATGCTTTCCAAACTGATAATAAAATAAAACCAGAGTCAGATTTAATTTTTGAGAAAGAAAATGCTACAAAGCAGTAACTACTACCATGGAGAATTTAGCCAGTCTGTGGCTGCCATCTCTGCTTAATTAGCCAATAAGTATCAGTTTCTAGAGTAGAGTCATGCAACAGATGAGTTTGGTTTCTGGTGGTGTGTTTTGCTTTATTTTTTTAAAATTAACAGACAGAACAAACATACACCAATAAAGTTAAAATACCTAATCTACTGAAATGAAGATACTTCCATAATTTGCTATCACTTCAATTCTGTTTTGAACAATGGGGACAATCTGCTTTATGTGTGTCATTCTGGTGTAAGATTCATATCTCTGGCAGTAATCAGTTATTATATAAAGATACTTAGTATTCAGCAGCATGGTATTAATTAGTCTGCATTTTCCAGATCACCAGTTTCTTCAACACAATGATGCATGAGATTGAATAATGCTTTTAAATTAAAACCACAGTAATTCTATGGGGAAAAAAACCCTACTTGGAGACCAGCAAGTATCAAATACTACTGCACTACAGAATATTATTTACCCAGCCAGCATGGGTTTAGGAGGGGCAGGTCCTGTCTGACCAACCTGATCTCCTTTTATGATCAGGTGACCCACCTGGTGGATGAGAGGAAAGCTGTACATGTGGTCTATCTAGACTTCAGCAAAGCCTTTGACACTGTCCCCCATAATATATTCCTGCAAAAGCTCTTAGCCCATGGCTTGGACAAGTGTACTCTCTGCTGGGTTGAGAACTGGCTGGAGGGCCACGCCCAGAGAGTGCTGGTGAATGGGGCTGCATCTAGCGGCGGCCAGTCACTAGTGGTGTCCCCCGGGGGTGAGTGTTGGGTCCAGTCCTGTTTAACATCTTTATTGACGATTTAGATGAGGGGATTGAGACTATCATCAGCAAATTTGCTGATGACACCAAGTTGGGAGGGAGTGTCGACCTGCTGGAAGGCAGGAGGGCTCTGCAGAGGGATCAGGATAGACTGGAAAAATGGGTTGATTCCAATGGGATGAAGTTCAACAAGGCCAAGTGCCGGGTCCTGCACTTTGGCCACAACAACCCCCTGCAGCGCTACAGGTTGGGCACAGAGTGGCTGGAGAGCAGCCAGGCAGAAAGGGACCTGGGGGTACTCATTAACAGGAAGCTCAACATGAGCCAAAAGTGTGCCCAGGTGGCCAAGAAGGCCAATGGTATCCTGTCCAGTATCAAAAATAGCGTGGTCAGCAGGACAAGGGAAGTGGTCCTTCCCCTGTACTCTGCATTGGTGAGGCCACATCTGGAGTATTGTGTTCAGTTCTGGGCCCCTCAGTTCAGCAAAGATATTGAAGTGCTGGAGCGGGTCCAGAGAAGAGCGACAAGACTGGTGACGGGACTGGAACACAAGACCTATGGGGAGAGGCTGAGGGAGCTGGGGTTGTTTAGTCTGGAGAAGAGGAGGCTTAGAGGTGACCTCATCACTCCCTATAACTACCTGAAGGGAAGTTATAGCCAGGTGGGGATTGGTCTCTTCTCCCAGGCAGTCAGCAACAGGACAAGGGGGCACGGGCTTAAGCTCTGCCAGGGGAAATTTAGGCTGGATATTAGAAAGAAATTCTTTACAGAGAGAGTGGTCAGGCATTGGAATGGCCTGCCCAGGGAGGTGGTGGATTCACCGTCCCTGGAGGTTTTTAAACTGAGATTGGACATGGCACTTAGTGCCATGATCTAGTAAATGGACTGGAGTTGGACCAAGGGTTGGACTTGATGACCTCTGAGGTCTTTTCCAACCCAATCGATTCTATGGTTCTATGATTCTATGATTCTCATATAAGAAAAGTGTAGAAAAACTGTCTGAAATGTATCACTGTCTTCATCAGTTAAGCACACGAAGACCATAATTCAGTCAATGAAATGGAAGAAAAAATAGAAAAGTAAAAAAAGACAACAAATTAAAAGAACAGAAAATTGTGTAATATGTGGAATGGGTAAAATCAATTCACTCTCATCTTCAACTAAATCACTGAACCAGCATCATTAACCACTGCTGATCTGTGTATTAATGTACTTATACATCCATGCATACACAGCCTCTGGAAATGGTGTGTTGCACATGCATACTCTGAATTATTAAAATGTATGTCTCTGTTGGCTTCTGCAAGTCTGCTATGTACATCTGCATAAGTAACAGACTTCAGCACACAAACTATTATTACAGATATGTACCTAACAATTCCAGATTATGGAATTCTACGAAAGGGTGAACCAATATTTAATAATCTTCAAAATATATTTTTTTATCAGTGAGGTCACCTAAACTAGCTGAATTGTGAGATACAAGACCGAAGATCAGAGGTGTTCTGTTTGGAAACTTAGCACAGTACATACAAAATTATTTTTTTTCTTATGAGTAAACAGTCTAAAATATAACTATGTGTGTGATATTAGCTGACAGAAAAAAAAATGTTCAAAATATATAAAATACATAAAAAATAAGCATTGCAAAACAAAGGTCAGTACTGAAAACTACACTTAAAAGACTTAAGGATACAGTATGAAATACAATTCATTAAACATACTGCAGTTACATTTGCACTGAGACTGATCATACTGAAAAGAGAGGATACTGAAGTGAGAGAATTACAACAGTAGTTTAAGAAAGAGCAGAAATTAAGTATAAATGTTTGGAGTGGCCTTCTGGAGCCTGTAGTTCGTAGTCTGTCACTAGACTGTCAGTGTACTTGCTGCCTGCTTCTTCTCATCTATTCACTAGGGTAATCCATTGATGAAAATAGCAAAGTTCATGTAGAAAGACAGAATACTATTTCTCCTACTTTTCAAGAAAACGTTGATTTTTTTTTCTTAACAAGCATTCAACAGCCAAAAAGATTGAGAGTCAAATACCCTAAGTTTTTATATATGTATCTATTTTCTTCAGAAAACAAAATGTCTAAGCAGATCAATTAGACAACATAACTGTTATATTTATGTGAGTTTTCCCTTACACCCTCTCTAAGGACAAAGACTTAATTGCTCAATATCCTGCTGTCGCCAGTTTGTCCCAGGTTAAGTATTTTCTAGTAGTACATGTATTTCTTTTGTTAATAGATGCAAATGTCTTCAGGCAAACTGTTCCTTAGCTTTAATAAGCAAAGAGTTGAAAATAAAATAATCAGTTTCAATAAAAGAATTATGAATCATCTTAACAGAAAATGTACTAGTTTTTGTGAAGATGGTATCAAATTGAGTTGAATATATTAAACCAAACCAGGGTATAAATTACCTCATATAACTCCCTTTTCTATTTTCTTACACTTGTTATAGGCTTTGAATTCTATTGTTTTTTAAGATCCATTCACAGTTTCTGCAGAAATTCTTGTGTTTCCTGAAACCTGAAAGATCTTTCAGCTTCGATTTCTCAGTGGTTTAGTGGGAAAATAAAAGTTCAATAAAAGATGCTGCTGGCAGTCAGATACTAGGATGCCTCTTACTTTGTTCCCTTTCACAAAGATCTGTACAAACTCAACTTAGGTTACAAATTAATATCCAGAACTCAAGACATGTATTAATACAACTACAGTTGTTAGTAACCAGCCAAATATAAAACGTTGACAACACAGAAGGATTTCTATTTAAAAATTTACACAAAACCACACAACCTAATTCCCACCAGTTTTCAGTGCTAGTCAAGTTTGGCATCCACCAAACGCTACATGCCTGGAAATTTCATGAAGTAAAAACATCACGCTAAAGTAACTTTCTTCACAAACATCAGGCACTGCTGTTCTGGAAGAGAGTTCCTCTTCCCACTGCACACAGGCACCATCACAAACCTCCTGCTCCTTGTTTAAAATATGCAACTCTGAAACTGTGCCTACAATATATGCAAGCACACTACAGTGGCAACTGAAATATTTGAGCATGTTCATCTACAAAATGTATGCGTGAGCATCATAGGCTCCAGATACGCTGGTCTGGAGGGATGAACTTGATTATGTCTCTAAATTAGCCCTAACAAACTAGGTACATGCACACTTGAATATCATGCTTAATAAGCTCATGAAAACTTTTATATTTCTGTATTGAGATTCTCTTTCCTGGCTAACAGCTTATAGGGAACAAGATTGTCACATCTTTAAAACTGCTAATTAACATTTGTTTTTCACATTCTCGGCATTGAAACCTTTCTTCCTTACATCTATGCTCCAAGCTGTAGCAGAATGTTAAAAAAATGCCTTAGAAAAAGATAAATCATGTACACAAGCAATCTAAAGCTAAACTTGATAAAAATATATTCTCAAAAAATCTGCAAAAAATGTTCATTAGAAAAAAACTAGTTAAAGTGGCATTCATATTCAGTTAATAGCCCCAGGAATATAATTCTCATTTAGATACTATTTTATGGCTGAAATTTAATTTCTCAGCTCTTTCATGCACTGACTATTACTTAACAAGTAAGTTCAGGACTACACTGTAAGGTTATTCTTGTGTTAGGTAAATGCGACAGAGTCACACAACATATGTATAAAAAAAAGATTAACGTACGTAATCATAAATGAACACATACCCAGTCACATATACTTAAATTCAAAAGTTAATTTCCATTAGGATAACTGGATTATACAATATTTGTAGAGGCTTGTACATGATAAGCACTGAGAGTGTACATATATTCTTCAGAAAATTAGATTTTTGTATGAAAATAAATCAAAAGAATAGAGGTCTATCTTCCATTGAGGGCAAGTATGAGGGGAAGTTAATTGGTTCTTCCAGATATCTTTGATTTTTCTACACAAAAAACCTACCAACAGTAAGTCTAAAATCATAACACTTGGCTAGGATATAAATAAAAAATGTAAATAAGTGCAAGTCTAGAAGTAGCACTAATTTTATTGTTAATAATAACTGAATCTTTTCCTAAAACAACTAAATGAGAAAAGAATAGGACAAAATGAAAACCTTTGTTTGTCTCACTACTCACTTAATGATGAAGGCTAAGAAAAATGCAATATTCATGTGATCATACTTGATTCTGTCTTGATTTTACAAGAGCACTATTTGACTTTAATGTACTGTGTAAAAGCCAAGTAAGCTTTAGAACTATAAAAGACATAAAAAAGACATTAAAAAGATTATAGATTGAAAATAATGAAAATGTTATGAACTAAAACCATAACAGCATTAATATGTTTTATCAAGTTTTTGTTTCATAAAAAAGATGGTTGAAATAAATTAATAGTAATAGTCCCAGCAGTACTGGTCAGTTTCAACTCTAGTTACTTACTGAGTACTGTGGTATTACTCGAACAAAATACATTCTCAGGATTAAAGATTTTTCTTTAGAAATAGCCACCCTGTCTTCTACTGTATTATTAAGTTTACCTTCCACAGAGATATTACCAAAATTAAATTTTTAGTTTATTATTCTGGTTGACATAAAAATAATGATAATATATTCAACTACGGAACAGTATGATCTTGTTTGTTTTTAAAATTCAAGCATTTTCTAATATCAAAAATATCTTTAACAATTAATTAATCCAACTACCAACTTTCTATTTTGATCAAAAAAGCAAATTTTCCCACCTTACACTTCTGAGGTGACCCAAATTTTGCCACAGACTTAAACAAAAAAGTACAGCATTCTGCACAAACATCCCAGCATAATAGGAGCCTAAATTCTGATTCAGTTTTACCTTTGATTTTGCAACATAAGTGGCTTAAAATGCAGTTCTAGCAGTGCTGGGGCGGGGGTGGGGGGGGAAATAAATAAATAAATCAGAGTCCCTGGAGCAAATTCTGCATTTCTTATACTGCAATACCAAAGGTGCTGTTACTTTTAAACTGAATGAGTACAACAAGAATTAGGCCTTTTCATTTATCATATTTTCAAACATTCCAGGGCTAGGTGAAACCATTACAGGAGTATCTAACACTTTCCTAGAAAACCGGGAATGTCAACAGAGACATACCTAGACAATGAAAAATCTTTCAGTTATGTGGTCAGAGATCAGAAAATAGTATCACTGCATGAACATTGCTACAACAGAGGGAGGTAGGAAGAATGATTTTAACAAGAGCACAAAATCATTTCAGCCAGCCATTGCATGGGCCTCTATCTCCCACTTAGTCTTCTGCATAGCACTGAATGAACATTTTCAAACAGGCTTTTTAGATGGCATCTTAAAACCTTTCAGGACAGTTTATTAATTAGAGTTTAATATTACTAAAACCTAGCATGCATGAGAAGGGCTTATTAAGTAATATCACAGGCAAAGCACGTCAACTATTCAATGCTTCTTGAAGTGTTAGACTATTTATAAAAACAGGCAATGTGGTGTTGTCAATTACAATACTCATTTTCCCAGGTCCAAGTGCTGTTCAAAAAAAAAAAAAAAACAAAACCAAAACTAAACCAAAAACCACATTTAGGTGAAATAGAGCCAGTGACACAACCTTTTTGGTCTTTTCTATAGCACAAAACATTTAAAAGAACCTTGATAAACAGTATCGTAGGTGTGCAGAGAGGCATGAAATTCGCAGTTGTACTGGTACTTATCTGAATGGCCTTCCAGTGTCCTTTTTCTGACACGACACATTTTATGACAGCACAGAAGCTGCCTAGAACAAAAAGTTTCTATTCTTTAATTAAAAAAGAGGAAAAAACTCCAAACAAACAAATCTTGCTTACTTCAGGTGCCAAAGCCAATTTCTTTCATTATGTTACAGTGTAAGAGTTATAAGGTGGTCTAATTTATTTAACAGAAATATATGTGATCCAAACAAGACAACAGATACTGTAGATTTTAAACCCCCTTCTAAACAGGAAAATATTTGTTATATTGTGCTAATAAGAGGCAAATATACAAACATTGTTTGAGGGCCATAGCCTTTCACCTGCACAAACCATATCATTATCTAAGGTCTAACTGTGCTCCCCAAAAGATGGAAAGATTTTGAAGTAAGGAAATGTCCCATGCCTTTTGCAACCCGTTGTCTCTGCACACCTCTCAGAAGGCTTTCTCGCTATGTCATAGACCAATTATTTTGACCTCCTGCATCAAGACACTGCAAACATTTTTATGGTATTAGTACCTCTTAAGGTGAACAAGATAGTTGAGACTTTCTCTTCACTCCCTTCAGAAAACAAAGGCTTTCAACTAGAGCTTTCATTTATTTAGGGATAAACAGGATGAGATAAGGAAAGTGGTGTAGTTTAGGGAGTTACGCTTCTACCAGAGATTGATAGACATACCTAAGAATTATACAATTTAAACAAAACCGTGTGAGGCATTTCCCCCATTCTGTATGCCCAGCTTGTTACAAAACTAGCCTCAATATGAATAAGTGAGGAGAAAGAAACAAAAGTAATAGCCTGTCTCATAAGACTTAGTTAACGAGTGTGTTGAAATCATCTGGAATATAAGATATTTGCTACTTCACAGAATCACAGAATCACAGAATCGTTAGAGGTTGGAAGGGACCTTAAAGATCATCTAGTCCAACCCCCCTGCCGGAGCAGGATCACCTACAGTAGAGCATACAGGAATGCGTCCAGGCGGGTTTTGAATGTCTCCAAAGGAGGAGATTCCACAACCTCCCTGGGCAGCCCGTTCCAGTGCTCTGTCACCCTCACAGTAAAAAAGCTTTTCCTCATATTTTTATGGAACCTCCTGTGTTCCAGCTTACATCCATTGCCCCTTGTCTTGTCAGTGGACGCCGCTGAAAAGAGCCTGGCTCCATCTTCCTGACATTCCCCCTTGACATATTTATAAACATTAATGAGGTCATCCCTCAGCCTCCTCTTCTCCAAGCTAAAGAGACCCAGCTCCTTCAGCCTTTCCTCATAAGGGAGATGCTCCACTCCCTTCACCATCTTTGTGGCTCTACGCTGGACTCTCTCAAGCAGCTCCCTGTCCTTCTTGAACTGAGGGGCCCAGAACTGGACACAATACTTCAGAGATTCTGTGAGGGCACCTCTCTCAAAGACACTTTGGTCTGCGTTGAAATACTTCAAAAGGAGCATATGAGCTCTTGCAGCGTCTCCCCTTCTTGTTAAAGTAGAAAGATATGTTAATATTTCACATTTACATAGTGGTTTACATTCTTAAAAAGCTTTTTAGACATTAACATATCCATCCTAAAAGCAGTATTACACACCCAATATTACAGATGAGTGAACAAATACAAAGAGGTTATCTTCTGACTTGTTCTATTTATTCCTTTCTGAAGTTGGGAGAGAAAAAACAGCAGCACTGGAGAGGAAACTCAGAAATACAAAGAAATGCCTGGTCTTTTCTTCTCACTGTCCCTTCAGATTTTTACCTCCATATAGACTCATCACCTGAGATTTCAGAGCCGCAGTTACTGTACCTTATCCAAGTGTTGTATTTTGAGGAAAGCAGTAACCTTGTCAGCAGTAAAGCACAGAAGAGGCAAAGAAGGCAAAGAAATTCCCAAGTGTGAAAGCAGAATTTGTAGGACTGAATTCCCACATCCTACCAGCTATTCTTACCTGAGAAAAAAAATCACTAAACATTGCATAGGCTAAGTTTATGTGAAGGTCAGCAGAAGTTTTGTCTGATATAAAAGAAAACACTAGAGACTTAGGTTTAGGCCCCAAATACTCAGTGACGCCATGTCCTTTTTATTCTCCTTCCATCACCTGTAAAAGTAATACAGATTGAAACATCTTTATAGAATCTCAGGGCAAATCAAGTATCCTGGTGGAAAGACAGAATTAAACTGCCACAAACATTCCCAGAGGCCACAGGTGTCAGAGACGGGACATCTGGAATTGTTGCCCAATCAAGTAAACTGTTTTCTTCTGCTTCTTATAAATGACACACAAACGAGTAGGTACATATGTACACAGACTTCCTATGCTGGACCTGCTTTCTGCGTGATTCATTTTTGAGAGGTAGTGATCAAACACTTATAAAGAATCTGAAAATTCACATAATTTTAAGTTTTAAGAATGAAAAGATCTTTGGTATGTTTTGATTAAAAGTAGGTTAAACTCTGGATACTCTGGCTGATCTTTGCTTGTGCCAAAGGGATGGACATAAATATAAATTAAACACTGCAGCACTATTTCAGAGTTAAACATGAATATATGAAAGTAAAAAGAAAAGTTAGAACTGCATATCTACAGAGAGTTTTGTTTACATAGTGTTAAGTTTCATATCTGAGAAAACACATGCAATGCGAGTTACAGTTACACAAGAACCTTAAAATCTCCATAATCTAACTCTGAGGTTCATAATAATTTCATAGAAACATTTCATAGAAACATTTGGCATGGTAGAATAATTCCAAACATGAACAAAAGTTTTTCCTGACTAAATCGTATTGAGCTTAGGAGTGTCAAGGGTTAGAGCAGGGCCAGTCACTAACTGAATGACAGTTTCTCTTTATTAATCTCTCTCCTCTCCCAAAGAGCGAGGGAAAAGGAAATAAGGCAGAGACGCAGATTGGAAAAGAAAATTAAACCAGCTATAATAACAGCACAAATAATAAAATAATAAAATATATAAAAATACATACAAAGCAATATCAAATTCACCAGCATCACACGCTCCACACCCTGACCCCCACTTAACTTTTGTGATCCTTCAGCTTTATATGAAATATGTCATACATGGAATGGAAGACTTTGTTGGTCAGGTTTGTATCACCTGTCCTGTCCACTCTCCCCAGAAGCACAACTTTTTTTTACTTCCCAGCCCACCTATGTGGAATACAAGATTTTACAGTGACCTTGGCTGCTATAAGAGCAAGTATAAGCAATAGCCTTTCTACATATCAGTCCTTGGGAGTAACTATAAACTTCAAGCTTTATCACTTCTAGATGCTGACATGTGTGCAAAAATATGCCATTAGCTTATGGAAATGCTCCTCCACTAACTTTTAATTCTTTGAACAGAAGCAGTTTCTTCTGTTAGCTATTTTTTAACTGGGTTTTCAGGTTATTTTCTTTTAATTTTAACATTTTTCCAGTTTCCCCCAGTGAACAAAAGGAAATTTCTTCATCCGAGCATGCAGCTAAAGAATTGAATAGAAGCATACACTATTCCTCTACCATCTTCCTATGAAAAAATAAAAATATTTTTGATGGAAAAGATTTTTTAAAAATCATTCAAACCTTTGTCTTTTATGAATGCATCTGAGACTGTAGTTGTCGTCAATTTCCCAACTTATGTCAGGACAGAAGTGCTCAAATATGTCAACAAGCTAAGATCAAATGCCTTACCTGAAGCTGATTGACAAAACAATGACAACTGTGGTAACAAAATATTTCTGTGATTTCAGCACAAATGCCCTTTTTTTTTTTTTTTTTTTAAAGATTTTCTTTATGAGATACAATGTTCTGCTCAGATCCCCTTGACATCTCAGTGCTACTACAAAAGCTCTTGACAGATACGAAAGGGGCTAAAGAATTTAACTGGAAAACACTCCACCAGTGAGAGCCTGTACTTGTAGCTCACTGTACGAAGTACATCTGAATTCTAATCCTGCACATTTTTGAAAAGCAAGTATTTTCTACCTATTCAATGTCTTTTATACTTTGCACAGAGAAAAAGTAACACCAACTCACTGAACACTCTCACCTGGGGGTGGAAAAGGCATCTTCTCAAATTGTTGCTCATGCTGAGCCCCATGATGCACAGAGGCACAGAAACGTGAAAGGAGAGTTTCTTCTCTCATTTCATTCCGTTTTTACCCTGGGGCTGCCAACCACTCAAATTCCTGCAAAGGCTTTTTCTCATTTGCTCCTCCATAGGCCTCTCCTCAGAGGAGGGAGAACAAGAGGCAATCACTCACGCCCTGGGCCCTCCCACAGCTATTTAAAAGCCATACTAAAGATGTTATCACAAAATGATTATTTTCTAGGTTATTTCCCTAATTCCTACTGCAAGTAAAACTAATGTCAACATGTGTTGAATGTTTCACCTTGAGTTGACAGTAAAATCAAAAGAGGTATCAATACCTGTACCTCCCTTCATGCATCCAAAGTTTATTTTCCTCAAAAAGTGCCCATTCAATTCTACTTTTATTTTAAAAATTGTTTTATACCAAGACTTAGACTGAGATCTTTAAGATCACTCACAAAAAAAATATTTTCAAATTTGTTCCTAAGCCTGCCTGTTTCAAACTTTTTTATACAAGTTTCTTTTAAAGAAGCTTTCATACCTTGAGAAGCTAAACAAGTAAGTCCCAAAGCTACAAAATAATGTGATACAGTTACCATAAAAATTATCCTCAATTGTTACAATTGTGGAGAATTTATGCAAGAATTTAATTTTTTTTGTTTTGAAGTAAAGGCCTGGAAGATGAACAGCTCTTCAAACAACTTCTCATTTTTGGAAATGAAAAGTATTATCTACGCTGGAAAGTCCCATTACAATGGAAAATACATGAGAATGGACCATAAAATGGACCAAAATTCTTCTCTCCCTATAACTGTCTTAGAGACTGACTCTGGATTATATTACCCACTCTTAAGCACATACTTGCACTAATTTCTGAAAAGGAATGACTGGTAATTAGCAGACACCTGCTCAGTTAATTCATACTGTGAAAATGAAGACAGAGAAGCATGAATCCTAATGTTGGACCTGTTTCATGAAACATGGAAACCAACAGTCCACCAGAATCTGATTATATGAAATATACAAAAAATGTCAGCAGAATTTTTAATTATTCTTGGCCATTATTGATAAAGAAGGAATACAGTTTGACACAGTCTTTTCTTTTTTTTTTTCCCTCTGAAGCTTGAGATGAAAAGTCATCTGTACCATGAAAGTTTTGCAAGGAGAGAGCATACTTCTAATTTCTGTCAAATCTACATGGAACTGAGAAGACTCACTTGACAGATCATTAAATATACCCACAAGGTGTCTAGTTAGGAGTACAACAGTTAATAGATACCTTGGCTAGAATTTAAATAATACTGAAGTATAGCGACAGCAGAAATTTGGGGTTCTCGTGACCTTTACTTTCATTTTATCAATTTCAAAATTTGATTTGCAATTGTTTCCCACTACAAATCATTTATTTCCTCTTGCACTTCACTTTTAATTTTAAGGAGGCAGTGATCTTTATTGTGTATGCTACCACCCACAGCAAATGAAGCTTCTGTTCTCACTAAGCCTGTTAAATATCATCTGGGAACATCAGTGATGCCAGAGGTTTTTTGAACTGTTTACTACATTTGTACTGCTGTATTGACATTAGATCTCTCAGTTCCATGCCTATGATACACATCTGCAACATTTATTCTACTTCCTTATTTCTGACATCTACCAAAGTGGATACTGCCAATTTCACTTAAAAGTACCTAAATGCTTTTGTGAATACAGCAGCTTGTACCTTTTCCTACATATCTTCCTGTAACAAGGAGCCAGCTTCCTTCTTCTGTGTCAAATACAGCTGTATGAAGCCTCCTGTGTCCATTTGAAAAGGACAAGCTGATTTTTGAACAAGATCTTGCTTGTTAAAATTCTAAGCCTCAATGTTTTGGCATAAAGGTTGAGATAACCCACTATCTTCAAATATAAAAGGCTGCGCTTCTCCATGCACACCTGATTGGTGTGAAGGTGTCCAGATTACAGGACACTGGCTTCTCAATGTTCAGCTCTTACGCAAGCGTCTTCCTGAGGTTATGCGAAAAAAGTGAAGGAAACTGCTTCAGACATGCCTTTCAGTGATGCATGTGTTGCTCCCTGCACAGCTGCCTCGATACCCACAACGGCCATAAGTAAATTAATCCCAAATCTGGAAGCACACGTGTCAGTGTGGTGCTGAGGTTAATACAGCTAGGCTGCCTGAACTAGACAGTATCCTCACCTGAGATCTCTGGCTGGCAATACATCTTCACATGACCTCATACCACATCATTGGGAATTAGTGGTGTAGTTTTTACCATGATGTTTCACGGTGAATATGGTTGAGGACCACAAGTCCCATCTTCAAAAGGAATCTGCTCTCCAGAAACTGATGCTCCACAGCATTAAAAATCCTAAATGCCTAAGACACTTGTAAAACCAAATATGAAGTGAACTTTGTAGGTACCTTTGGAAAAAAAACTCGGTATCTTTATTCCCCATTTAGAACTGATAAAATAATATATGGATGAGGCAGAAGATCAACCAGTCAGAAAAAGCTGCTATTTTAAACCTGTTTGTTGCTGAAGCATTACTGTTCACTATTGTGGTAACCATCCAAAAGCTTCTTAAATTTCAGAACAGTTAAATATAAGTTAAGGTATGTGTATATGCATCTTGGAATAAATAAAAATACTTCTTTTTTCATGCTGTACCTCCCAATAAATGAATAAATACATCTTTAGAAATCTTTTTATATAAGGACAGGTACTATTTGTCAGACATCTAACAGGAGTAAGTAAATTTCATAGAATCATAGAACGTTTTGGGATGGAAGGGGCTTTCAGAGGTCATCTAGTTCAGCCCCTGGGCAATGAGAAGGGGGATCTTCAACTAGATCAGGTTGCTCAGAGTTCTGTCTAACCTGATCCTGAGTGTTTCCAGGAATGGGGTTTCTACCACCTCTCTGGGCAACCTGTTCTAGTGTTTCACCGTCCTCACAGTAAAGAACTTCCTCCTTATACACGGTCTAAATCTACCCTCTTTTAGTTTAAACCCATTATCTTTTGTTCTGTTGCAACAGGCCCTTCTAAAAAGACTGTCCTCATCTTTCTTGTAGTCACACTTTACGTACTGAGTGGCTGCAGTAAGGTCTCCCCGGAGCCTTCTCTTCTCCAGGCTGAACAACCCCAACTCTCTCAGCCTGTCCTCATAAGAGAGGTGCTCCAGCCCTCTGAGCATGTTTGTGGCAGCCTTCTGGACCTGCTCCAACAGGTCCATGTCCTCTTTGTGTTGGGGGCTTCAGAGGTGAACACAGTACTCCAGGTAGGGTCTCACAAGAGCAGAGTAGACAGGGAGAATCATCTCCCTCGACCTACTGGCCACACTTCTTTCGATGCAGCCCAGGATACGGTTGGCCTTCTGGAATGTGAGAGTACATTGCCAGCTCATGTCGAGCTTTCCATTCACCAGTTTCCTTAAATCTTTCTCTTCAGGGCTGCTCAATTCCTTCACAGAATCATGTAATCACAGAATGGTTTGGGTTGGAAGTGACCTTAAAGATCATCTAGTTCCAACCCCCCTGCTATGTGCAGGGATACCTCCCACTAGACCAGGTTGTATCCAACCTGGCCTGAACAGTTCTAGGGATGAGGCCTCCACAACTTCTCCATCCTTTATTGACACCAGGGATTGCCCCAACTCAGGTGCAGGGCCTTGCACTTGGCCTTGTTGAACAACATGACTAAATAGCTCATGAACAGAATCAGCACAACAAAGACTCTGGATCGCCAGAAGACGAACAGTTCGCAAGAATCCCCCTGTGACATTTGCAGATCAAATAATTTGAACACACAGAAAACAGATGACTTTCAAAGATTTCCAATTTGTAGTTATAAAGCTGAAAAGTATCAGTGCCAGAAGTACTTTTAACTTGCTATTTTTACAAGCATATTGCAGAGCAAATACCAATTGGATAAAAAGATGGGAGACGGGAAGAAACTATATCCTTGGAGAGGAAAAGCCTAGAGCAGAAGAATTTCTCCTGTGAGAAAGGCAGTTTCACAACCTATTAGGCATCTTTCTTCTCATGAACAAATAATGAAAACAAATTAATAGCTAAAATTTGCTTAAGTATTAATTTAAAAAAAAAAGCTTTAAATTAAAAGGTATTAATGAATCTAAAAGATATGCAAAACAGTTTTCTGAACATGGAAACTAACCCTTTTAAATGTAAAAGCCATACCTTTAAATGAAAAGTATTTATAAACGCAGATTAGGTGAACCCGCCTATGCTTTCAAAATAATTCTTGGTATTTCTACAACAGCTTTACAGCCTAACATACTGTTTTCAAAGCTCAACATTAATTAAAAAAGTATTTATTAAATACTTCAATGAAATTTTAACATACTGCCTACATCAAACAGCTGAAATTTTAAAAAAGTAAAACAAAACCCAAAACCTTCAGAAAAAGGCAGCCTGTGAGTTGAGCATCAATCACTGTTGCTTGAGAATGCGTGGAACAGCTGTTCCATACAAGCATATTGCAAAGAAGTAATTTATTTCTTCATACATCCTCTCTATTAGATCTGTATGTCATAAGTCTGTAGTGATTGGCCTGTGCTATAGTTCTGAGTTACCAGCAGGAAAAGAAGTTCACCAGATTATTCTGCTATTGCCTTCAGCATGTGACAGGTCAGAAGTTCCTGCCAGCTACAGACAGGAAAATAACAGCCAAGAGACCAGTTTGTTGTTTTCAAACGCTTGGGAGAAGACAGCATCTATATATATCTTATTCATGACATACTGAGTGAGTGTCTTGAGTTTACACCTTCTATCTTTGGTCTTTCCAGTGCTCTGGAATGCAAACATGGCACAGAAACCAAAATAAGCTTGTTTTGAAGGAAAACGGGGGGAAAAAAAGAAACAGGGAAAAAAAGAACAAACAGGAATTCCCAGGTCTTTTAAACTAGCTTATATTGCAGAGTTGGTAGTTCTTTCGCCAGAAAAGGAGAAGAAAAAAAGAAAAAAAAGGAAGAAAAAAGGAAAAAAGAAAAAAGGAAAAGGAAAAGGAAAAGGAAAAGGAAAAGGAAAAGGAAAAGGAAAAGGAAAAGGAAAAGGAAAAGGAAAAGGAAAAGGAAAAGCAAAAGGAAAAGGAAAAGGAAAAGGAAAAGGAAAAGGATCATTAGTTTCCTTCATTAAAGGGTCAGTCAGCCTTCTTATATAACTTATTTGAAATTTCATGGAAACCAGTGAAAATACTTAAACTGATCTCAAGAGCCTTCAGATAACTGAGAGCAATGACAGACCGATTTTTCAATCACTCTGAATTCACTGATTCCTCAGAAGTGACAGTTCCAACCTGAGCATTACAGCACCATTCACTGACTGACACATCGGAAGGCTGTGCTGTCATCCAACGAGATCTGGGCAGGCTGGAGAGCTGTGCAAAGGTGAACCTCATGAAGTTCAGTAAGGACAAGCACGGAGTCCTGCATATGGGGAGGAAAACCACCAGGCACCAGTACAGATTAGGAGTTGCCCTGCTGGAAAGCAGCCCCGTGGAGAAAGACCTCAGAGTCCTAGTGGACAGTAAGTTGTCCATGGGACAGCAGTGTGCCCTTGTGGCCAAGAGGGTCAATGGGATCCTGGAGTGCGTTAAGAAAAGTGTGTCCAGCAGGTCTAGGGAGGTTCTCTTCCCCTTCAGCTCTGCCCTGGTGAGACCACACCTGGAATACTGTGTCCAGTTTTGGGCTCCCCAGTTCAAGAGAGACGGGAACCTACTGGAGAGAATCCAGTGGAGAGCTACGAGGATGATCAAGGCTTTTGAGTATCTCTCCTGTGAAGACCAAGAGAACTAGGACTTTTGAGAAGAGAAGGCTGAGAGGGGACCTTATTAATGTATTTAAATACCTGAGGAGTGAGTGTCAAGAGGAAGGTGACAGTCTCTTCATAGTGGTGCCCAGTAATAGGACAAGAAATAATGGGTGTAAGCTAGAACATAGGAAGTTTCACCTCAACACGAAGAGAAACCTCTTTACTGGGAGGGTGACAGAGCACTGGAACAGGCTGCCCAGAAAGGTGATGGAGTCTCCTTCTCTGGAGACTTTCAAAACCTGCTTGGACATGTTCCTGTGTGGCCTGTCCTAGGGGATCCTGCTCTGGCAGGGGGGTTGGACTAGATGATCTCTAGAGGTCCCTTCCAACCCCGAACACTCTATGATTCTATGATTCACAGTTGCTGCACCTGCTCCACACTTCTTGGGGAGGAATCCCAGTCTCTCTCTAGAAGGCAGCCCAGACTACATTTATCACAAGAACCCTTCAGCATTGTATTCGGCTCATATTCAAAGGCTGCACATAAGAACAAATGTAAGAGGACCACAGGTCAATACTGCAAGTCCTTCTTTCTTCTACATCCATGAAAAACTTAACTAAAACACACACTTAAAACATAGACTCAAGAAAACATACACTTAATTGAATAATAACTTACATCAAGCTGCCACAGGTGGCTTTGCATTCCTTGGGGTGGGGGAGAAGAAGGAGAAGAAAAAGAGAAAATTATTTCCCAGCTAGTATTTGGTACCGATGTGGTACAAAATTCGACCTAAATCAGGATGCTCATGTGTAAGAGAAGGCATAAGGCTACATATTTCAGATGCGGAGCTAAGCTTAGCAATAACCCATACACTTTGATAGAATAGCATCTTTTCCTGTATGTAGTCCTATTTCCAAGTGACTCAGCAAAACACAAGAAGTAAAATAAGTACAAAGGAAGAAGGATTTCTCCAGAATATATTTCAATACTGAAAAGTAATTTTGTAATACACGGTATAGACAGAAAGTTCCTTTTCATTTTCAATGCCTGCTAAAACCAGAATGATGTAAGGAAACATTACATAAAGCTAAAAGTACAAAAAAAGTAAGATTTTTGACATCATCTGCCTCAATATGAGTTGCAAAAGAATGGGGCCAAATAAAGCTCTTCTCCTATTCCATTTAGTTAATGCCATATTTTTTAAAAAAAAAAAAAATGCAGCTTTTTTTCTGATGGAGAATTTGTTTCCAATCAGAATTCTATATCCTTCTGTCCTGGCCTTCATAACTAAAGAAAGAAAAAATAAATAGAAAATGATAAAACTGTTTTAAAACAACAGCATTAGAAACACTTCATTTCCCCAAAATTCTGAAGTGTCAGGTGTAAAACATAAGAAATGCTCTAAAATATCTGAAAATATTCTGTTAGGAAGTTTGTTCCTCTACTTTCGGCATAGTAGATAATTTTTAATTGCAAAAACAGAAAACGGAAAATGTGGTTAAAACATCAAGGAGTTGCAGGGATTTAAGGAAGAGAGGGATTAAAAACCAAAATGTCTGGTAATGAACGGCTAAAACTGAAAACAGAGATCAAAGACATCTTGAAAAGTAGATGGCCTTAAAACAGCTGCAGAACCACTAGAAGCAATGACAAAGTGACAAAAGTAGGAGGATGACTGCGTAAGTATGAACTAGTTGATGACTTAAAAAATGTAATTTAATGGAACAATTCAGAACTATTGAGAAAGAGGAAGATTAATTATATGTCTTTAAGGAATAATTGTTTTCTGATTCTAAGCCCTGGTCTTCATAATAAAAGTTGCAATAGTTTTAATTGGATCTTTTAAGCCCATATAGACTTCTAACATAGATTAATTTAGAACAATTTCAACTTAAGCGACAAACCAATGACCCAATGTCTAACCTAATTTAAGCAGTGGTCAAGTCTTCTTAAATGCCTTTATGCAGGGAGTGAATACTAATTTAACTTTTTTTTTTTTTTTAATTCACAACTTTTTACATTTACACTTCTATCATTCCACAGTAATGATTGCTAACGATGCTTTTAAACTGCACTTGTACTCATAAATGTGGCTTGCAGAAACAGCAAGTTCTTACTGCATAAAGTTTCTTCTGTGTACATGTTTCATATCCATTGCCTTTATAATGAAAGTAAGATTTTGCTGCTTAACAAAGTACAAGCAAGGAAGGTAAGAAAGAGGTAATATATGGATACTGTTTTCCAGCAAGCTTTGTAGTAAAACCAACAAATCATTCTAAATGAAGATATAATTTTATTTTGTATAACTACACATCATTAATGAAGTTAAGTGGGTTGCACAGTTATCTGCAAAACTATCTTGTAGATCTGATGATCTTAAATTAGGCAAAGGGAACTCGGTTTTAAATTCAGGTACCAGATTCTATACGTAAATATAAAATATGCATGCTTAATATTAAATATACCAAATGGTGGAACCATACTTATCGTTTTAATCATGTTTCAGAGAAAACATCTCTTAAGAGACAGAAATTACAAGCAAGCAAACAAGCAAATTTAATTGGACTTTTGCCAGGAAATACCTTTGAAGTGTTTTGTTTCAGAGCTTTGCCATGACAGTCTATCAAGCACAGTCCTTTAACAAACTTGACTCCTTGAATTTATATGCACTCAGTAGAGGCTGGGAAGAGACCTAAAGGATAATCTAATTACGTTTCAATGTAAGGCTGATGATTGGCAGTAAGAGATGAAAATAAGAGCCAAATACCTCCTGGAATAAACTGCAGACTCCTATTGTTTTATCAGAGTACCACAATAATCCCATGGGTAGGTGAAAAGGCAAGTGCACAAAAGAAGACACATACTAAACAGCGTAAGTGTAGCTAAAATCTAAACTATTAACATACCAAGTGGCCATCAAGGACAATTTTGATTTAAAAATCTGCTTCGTGATTTGCAGAAAGGTCACATAACTATAATACCATGCCCAGAATATTCATTGCCCCAACTGTACATGTTGCCTGTGTAAGAATACCTGCTTGTGTCATCAACATGATTTCAGCTTTCTATTGTTGCTGCTGTTCTATTAAAAATACTAATCTTATTCTAACAAACAACTTCAATGTTAAAGTTGTCATGTAAAAGTTCAGCTTAATGTAAAGTTGTAATGTTAAAACTACCAAGTGAATGTCAATTTACTGAAAAGGCTGACGTAGCTGATTATTCATCTGGTGGTGATGAAAGCACTGAATTGTTACTAGAAATTGCCATTCACATGCTACCCTCTTATATCCAGAAAAATAATTCTCGTTACCCATTAGGCTCTAATTCTTTAATTAATAATATGAACTCTAAAAATGTGGTCTTTGTTTTCTAATGCATACCATGAAGCTCCAAATACAGCTAAGACACTACCTAAAGAATACAACAGGCTGAGTCAGACTGCAGAGACTCATTTGCACACTCCCACCTATCTCGCAGTGTTGCTGGATGCCCAAGGGCTTTAAACAACACCAGTGTGCACTGAGTGACACTTAAAAAACACTCCTAATATAACCATTACAACTACCAGCAGCTGGACTTGTTTTTTACCAGTGTTACATCAGATCTGCAATTTTTTTTTGTCAGGAATCTGTGCTGATATTTGACAAGTGCATCAGAGAGACATCCACTAACCTCTATTACGTGATGCTACTGCAAAACATTTGCTGTTTATTGGTGTGTTACCTTCCTCGGAAATCCTGCTTGATTCTCCTCTAATCTCATCTCTTTGATCAAACTCACATCAATGGCTAAAACCCATTAAAAACTTTTCTTGTGGCTACTCTGATCTACTTGTGAAATGCCCTAGTCCCAAGAACCTTTTGGAAATGTGGGGGAATGACACTCAAGAGCATCTGATTCTGAACAATACGTCAATTATGTTTTGTCATTCTTTTTTTTCTTAGCAAATTAATGACACGTTTTTGGTTTACATGCTAAGGTCAAATGCATTCCCTTTTGCTTTCCTGTAATCTTCAGCTATAGAGAATGCCTCTTTCAAACTGCAATTCCCACTTTTTGATCGTTACATTTTATATAATCATTTCTATTACTTGTTCCAGCCGTCCAGATTTTGAATGCCTACTATTGTGAATCATAACTATTACTGCAGAATTATTCACCTTCACTCTAATAAGCTGATCTAATATATTCTGCAAAATTCTTTATGCGTAAAGGTATATAACTGATAGATGGCTGGGCAAAGTAGGAAATTTAAAAAATAAAAAGTACTTTCAAAGAATATCTAAGTATTTCTTAAATTGCTGTCATGAAAAAGCACAAAGTTATTTTACTGACACCAAACATAACATCAATCTGACTGTGCAGGGTAGTTTCTGGTTATATAATCACAGAACAGCAGTCAATTTTGCGCCAAACAGTTAGGTGAAACAAAACCACACCCTTTTTTGGCTGGGTAGCACAGCCTGCACAATGCTTATTCTCTAATTAACAGAGTACTGAGGAATACTCACATTAAAGCTGTATTACAATCACTTTGTTTGTAGTATATACCAAGTGGTTTAAAAATTATTCATTTTATTGTGTACAATAGAGGATAGCAAAAGAGGTAGCAGAATGGAGAGATGCCAAGAGGTGGACATACAGTGTGCTTTCCCCAATCAGGGACTAATTAATTCATGTAAGCAGAGTGTCTACAAATATGCAGCAGCTACATGAAACAGCTGATTTCCTTTAATGATGCTTCATTTTTCTAAATGTTTATTATAAACATCTGGCAATCTGGCAAGCTGTCTGGCTCACACTAATGTCACTGTGTCACACTTAGAGCAAAGCCATTTCACGAGACAAGGATCACATTTGTAGCAAAGCCAATTCATATGGAGCATAAATTACAATTCTTAGTACAGATTTGAAGCATGAAAAGGCTACCTGCTCTGTAGAACTATGCTGACCATTAAAAAAAAAAACAACAAAAAAACCCCCACAAGACAAAATAGCTGCAGTAAGATCTTTTCAAACCCCCCAAAATCTAAATTACTTATGCCTACAAGTAATAACAATAAAGAGGTTCATTGCCATTCTCATTTCACACAGCTAAAACAGAGGAAGAAGACATTTATCCATTTATCCATTCTCTCACAAATCCATGGCAGACTTTGAAAAATTGAGTTTCTTGAATCAAGGACCTCCAGTTCAGTCAAAGCATTTTTTTGCGCCAGTGAGAGTTCCTTACCAGTTTTTGAAGTAATTTGGCTTTAGGTTTATACTTCTAAAATACTTTTTATCACTCAGCCACTTACTTTTCTTTAAGACTGTCTGGTAAAATGCAATCACAGAATCACAGGATCACAGAATCACAGAATCACAGAATGTTAGGGGCTGGAAGGGACCTCAAAAGCTCATCAGTCCAGCCCCGCTGCCAGAGCAGGATCACCTACAATAGGTCACACAGGAACGCATCCAGGCGGGTTTTGAAAGTCTCCAGAGAAGGAGACTCCACAACCTCCCTGGGCAGCCTGTTCCAGTGCTCTGTCACCCTCACAGTGAAAACGTTTTTCCTAATGTTTTTGTGGAACCTCCTGTGCTCCAGTTTGAACCCATTGCCCCTTGTCCTGTCATTGGACATCACTGAACAATCTCACATTGTTGTTTAATACACTAAACCACATTAAACTCAAAATGATCCCACATATGCTCTCTGTCTGACCTTCTCTTTCATGAGGAATTAACTGTTCTGGAAAGTGATCTATTTGACTGGGCCATTCATACTTAGAAATTTGTACTGCTTGCCAAAGGTCAGCTCTGATCATCTCTCTTCACTCTAATGCTGCCCTCTTTCTGTGTAAATGTTATGCTTTATTCCCCGAGTAAATCTTGCAGGCCGTGTTTACTGCTGATGTTTGTTTCAAGCAAACACCAATCTGACAGCCATGATTAGAATTTTTCAGGAGCTTCGATTCCATCTTAGAGGAGCTAAAATTGGACTTCTCAGTAGACATGTAGAAGCAAGTGATCTGATACTCTTCCTACTGCAGAAAACCTTGTACATCCTCCAAGCACCATCGTAACTCTCTTCAGATTCCTTGCACAGAGAACAAAGGATTTCTTTAAAAATAAATTGTTCCTTAGAATCCATAAGGACACACAGTTTTAATGTGCAGAAAACAGACTCTAAGGGACTGATACATTCTTTTCTGTTGGTATTTCCATAGGACAGCAGAATCTTTAAATGCGAGTACAAAATCAAAGGCATCTATTAGCATCTATTGACAAACTAGCACGGATCTTGAATATGAAGAAGTATTTAACTCTTGTTTGCTTCATCACAGAGCACAGCAACAGCACTCACAAAACGATCCTTCTCTAAACTAGATCATCTTGACCATGCTTAGATGACCAGCCCAACTGAAATCCATAGGACTGCTTGTGCAAATACTCTCCGTAGCCTTTGTGGATGGTGAAGGAGACAGAACGCTTGTGTTTGCTGGTGCACATGCGTATCTGTGCATCACATGCAGTTACCAATCTGTATCCGGTATTCCACATTCAACTCCAGTAACCTAAAATGGACATATTCCAAAGAACAAGCTGCAGTTATAGCTTCAACTCAGAATATTCACACAAGCAAATCCAACTTCTTAGATATTTATAGATAATTGACCCTTAGGTCTTTTTAATTTGCACATTCCAGCTGTGCAGCAACATGTTAATTTCTGTTCTGGGTTACATAATATGCAACCGTGCAGATGTACAAATATCAGGCCAAGTCTTTGTAGATGAAGTTGCATGAAACACTTTCTACCCGAGACTATATTCAAAGGTGGTATTTAACAATTATTTTGGCTACAGGCAAGATTCTGCCTTAGATAAACTCGTAACAGAGTTCAGGGAGGGCTGAACATTTACAGTGGAAGAAAAATTTTAATACTATGTGCTTAGCTGTGTCCAACATTTATTTTCACAGCTGTGCTGTGTAATGTCCTGCTATTTTTTAATTGCTTATTCCAAAAAAACCAAGAGAAAAACAAGAAAACACTGAGAGATATTTTCTCCCATTGTTTTAATCATATTTTGATCCTCACATGAAAGGACTATTCTTGCGTATGAATCTAGGAATTTCTAGCAAAATACTCCACACATGTGAAAAGTGACAATCAAAAGAGTCTCTTCCTTGACAAATTTAGACAGGATGCTTTACTACCACCAGTTTATGAGTTATTAGCTTTCCTATTTCTGAAGTTTTGGTTGCTCTTCCTTCCATAATTAGTTAAATATTCACAGAGACAGGAAAGCCATAGAGACCTGTAGCCAGGAAATTCAGCAGGGCTGCGGGCGATGTAAAGACTGCATTGTTTGCATATGAACACAGAACAATTTAGAATGGGAAGTCATCAATCACAAAGGTTCTTGTTATGCCAGAGCTTTGCCCCAGATACGCTGTTCATGTGGATATGCACATGTGGGCTGATATAGAATTTATAAATGCTCATATTGAACATACTCTTTGTATTACATATACATGAAAGGTAGTGGCTTGATATGCCATTATGCTTTGGGCCACATCAAAAATTCAGAATTTTCAAGTAAGTGCACATAAACTTTTACAGATATCATATTTTGATCATAATATATGCATAAAAGTAATTACACACATGCCCACTGTTGTGCATATTGTAAAGTACACTATACGCAGTGGATTGATTTAGATAATAGAGTTTCTTGGATTGACAGGAACTTTATTTGCATCTTCATTAAAATATTACCAGTGCAACTACAATAGTGCGATATTAGTGTCAGCAGTATATTGCTATAACCTAGAAAAGTCCTTAGTTGTGTATGAGCAATCTCAGAGGAACCAAATATTCCATATTCATGTCTATGTGTCATCCTAATGAAGCCAAATAGATTCTGAAGGAGAAACATTTATCCAAGCACAGCAAATGTATTGTTTTCTTGAATACAGGCTTTGCTCAATATACCTTCAAGAAACCCTGTACCAAGCTCATTTATGCTTTAAAACTTGAGAAATGAAATGAAGCTACATGTATTCTTTTCAGAATCAAGGAGACTACAAAACATAGCATACATGACGCTTAACTAGCTGAGTTTCAAATTCACTGTTTGAGAATATAAAAAAAAAGAAATATCCACTTCCCGGAATGGAGAGACACTGAAGTTGAATTATTCTGCTTGAATAGCTTTATAGCCTTCATCACCTTCATTCTGATCTCTAAGAATATTCATTATAATAAGATTTTTAGCCTAGGAAAACAGATTCATGTTTTACTTTTTTATAGGCCTGACCTTGTTTATAGTCCATGCTTTTTTTTTCAGTTTAACCTTGTTGTTGTGGATAGCTGTAAAACAAATGCTCTACCTTTACCAGAAAGAGTGAGTTACTAATGTTAACACTATTTTCCTGTCAATGAAAAAACATTATTAACATTAATCTTGTCTCCTCACAAAATCTTATTAAAGAGTATTCTAACTTATACTGAGATGAATTGTTCCTTTTACTGTCTTAATCCTGAAATATTAATGAAGGGCGTAATGCATAAGTAATTTTTTATTACAGTCTGCGATCTGTACCAGTGTGGTACGTGTACCAGCTGATCATCTTGCCAAATAAGTTAGCAGCATTCATTACTGAATTTTTCAACCTATAATTCAGTGGAGAATGTGAATTCAGCTAGTCAAGAAGCAAAGTACAAATTTAAATAAGAATATTGTTAATTTCCTCCCCACGTAGAAGCACACAGTAATGTCAGACCACATAATGTCAAAAACAACCAAAACCAACAACAACAAAGTAAATCATAAAGATCAGTTGGGCAGATCCTGTGTTCCAGTTTTCCATTTACATTTAGATCCTTTCCACTTCTTTGGCAGAATAATGCAGCTTAATATGAGGCAAAATCATATCTGCTGATACAATTAGAATCACAAATATATAATTTGTGCAATATAAAGGAGGCAAACTCTAAAGCTTCCTTAAATCACTCAACTGTTAAAAGAGATCTGATTGATTTACCCTCAATATGTCGACAAGTCATGAGCAAGAGACCAAAGCTCATGAACAAACTGGCTTGTGTGCACTCCCTGCCTGGGTCATCAGTCAGTATCAAGCAAACCACAACTAAACTGATGAAAAGCAAAGATGCACCTGGGCTCTCATTAGAGGATAAGGTTCTTTTTAGTTCAAACCAGGACAAAACCCCTTCAGACTTGGACAAACCCTCACCTGGAAGATTTAACTGGAGTATCCCCAGGTGCCAACATACCTTCTGTGCCTCTGCTGTGTGAGGATCCCAGGGGACACAAATTTAATCTCAGGGCTGGCTCACCTTTTCCAAATAGCTCAGGCTGCACTGAACAGGTGGCCGGATGACTCCCCCAGGACATCTCTCTCTGCACCTCAGGCTGAAAAAAACCAACACACTCCTCCACCTAGACAACCAAGCGTGACCCTACTCACGTAGCTTGCTCCAGACCTCTCTCTGATAGTGTGTCCTTGCCACAGAGTCTTGACCATAAGCAATGTCACACCACTTCGCCAGTGAAGCGGATGCAAGGCAGAAGGGAAGAACAAGTCTTCAGGAACTGAATTCACCCTGTCACAGCAGCCCATTTCTGCACACCTTCCCTTGCAGCAGCTATGTGAGGAAGCAGAAGGAGGGTAGGCAGAGCAGGACACACAGTCAGGGACAAGGGCTACTTCTTACTGTGGCACATGACCAAGTAGCTTGTTTCTGACGCTTATTTGCTCTCCTGGTTGTCAGTAACTTGGTGAAAACGCTTCAGGCAATGTCTAGGTGTACTTGCAGGGATGCACTGGGGACCTGATAACCTGCCAGAAAATACCTGTCTTTAGTTGAGCCTGTGTATCTAGGGGTTTGTTTCATAGATAAGGATGGAGAGCCTGCTCACCCTGGATCAAGATGTGGCCTTAGAATCCACCCAGGCTGAAGAACTGGGGAACGCTTCTATACCCAGTAATGCACATGTAATCTGGGATCTTCATGGTGCTGTTTCAGAGCCAAGCTGAGGTCAGGCACAAAATAGGAGAGTCTTCCTAAAGGCCAGTCCCATCAACATGCCACCGTAGGCAATTGCCTGTTTTGTTTACATCCTAAACCAGCCCTTTTGACGCTGGTCTTAACTGAGGACTCTTTTTAACTGGCACAGGAAAATCATTCTTTCAGCTCTGGAGTTTCCAGTTCAGTACCTGTTCCTGGACAATATTCCATGTAGAATTAATGCTGATTTTCCCCACAGAATCAGCATTTTGATTGTAGTGGTGGAGAAAACAGGATTTCTGACTATGAACACAGCCCTAGCCACCCATCAACACTACTATGACTCTGTGCACCTCAGAAAATAACGATAAACAGATACACATATACATACACACACAGTCCTTCAGTATCAGGTATTTGCATGACAGCATGCATGCCACTGAACAATGCAAAATTATTTGTCCTTATTCATGTGCTTGAGTAGGTATATATTTATTTCTACTGTGAGATTGAAGATAACAGGAATACTTTTGCCATGGGACACCTCGTATGACAAATTGAAATTCACTGGTTTAAGTAATGTTTCATCTAATTTTTTAAATCACTACTTCATTCTCTAGCATAAAGAAACTATATGATATTATATAACACCTTCACTATTAGGTTATGTTTCTAAGTTGGACTTGATTAGCAGTTTCCTCCCTTTAATTAAAAATGTATTTCACTGCTTTAGTTTAGTTCATTTTATGCATTTTCCTTAAGGTGAAGATGTAAATTAGATTTTAGCTCCTCAAATTGTATAGGAAGACAGATTTCTAATTTAAAAACCCTCTAATTACAAACTATTAAATTCTAATATTTGAGCACTTAATTATAAAACACATTTACTGATTCCCCTAAGAACCACACTGAAACAAACTTATAAGTAGAACTTAATTGGAAATGTAATATGATTAATAGAAAAACTAGAGACGAAGTATGAAGTAGAAATGTGGCTACTGCCACAGTTACATGCTCATGAAAGAAAATATGATGTTATAAATAAGAAAAATCTTAATTCTCCTACGTCAAAAATCATCTAATGGTGAGTAGAGTTAGAGTTAGCTTTTGATTCAACAGGCTTGCTGAATTTAACAATACTTTGCAAAAAAGGATGAGATGACTGTGCTCATCAGCAGATGACAATCATGGTGGACCATGGCAGTATGTTAAAGCTCATGAACAAAAGTAATCTCATTCAAGACAGCAAGTATAATCAATGTCATTGCTAAAAATATTATTTTTAAAGTACTTTTTCTAGGTATTCTAGCCATTTTCACATGCAAGCACTTCCAACTTACTATAACCTGTATGTTTTCTAAGACTTAATAATTAAAATAGTTCCACAGAGCTGGGAATAAACAAGATACCTGTGGCCACCACAAAAACACAGAGCAATCCATAAGAAATTAAAGGAGTAAAAATTAGGCCTCTACCTCTGGCAACAGCAATGTTAAATGTGATAATAATTAATTATGTTCATCTATCTTCCAGGATACTTAATGCACAAAAATTATCATACAAATTATTCTCCAAGGGTTGGTAATAGAATGGAAAAAGTGAAGAAGGTTAGCCATAAGGTAGAGAACAAAACAACGGAAAAGCATGTGGTGCTTTTAAGGTCCTCACAGACTTTCCCTAGATAGGAACTCACTAAACTGCTAAATATATGCTCTCTACCACTTTTGGCTTGCAGGGTTTGTGCCGTATCACACACTCTTTTCTCAGCCACTAAAACTTCCTTCACACAAGCTATGTACTGCTCCCAGCTTTCCTACCTGGGAGTAGCAGAAGCAAGGAGATGCAAAAGTTTGGCAAGTGGAAAGAAATGAATCTATATTGTAGCTGGTACTAGAAACATGCAGATAAAGACACCTATGTTGTCTGTTCAACCCATGTACTTTTTAGGATAAAGACAACATTTTCATATGCTCTTTCTTCCCTTTCATCACCCTTCACTTGATTTCTTTAGCTGAACATAAGTCATCTCTCTTTCTCCCTTTCATCCATACTTTTTTGCCAACAGTTTAATGAAAGTCTTAAGTGTCACACTCAGCCAAAATTATAATGTATTCTATTTTAAACCTTTCAGCCAGAGCTTTTCCACTTCATGGTTTTGTGACTCCAACATTTCTGACAGCCTAGAGGTCATCACAAGAGGCTCTACTCTTTGCAGGATACATCTTGTCACAAACTGCTTGTGAGAAATGAGCAATCTCTTTCCTGACAGGAGCAGGATGCCTCTGTTTCAAACAGTGGCATGCTGTCTTCTCCATGTCTCTCAGTGCAACTTCACCTGAACTGGCCAGTCACAGTAACAGAAAACCACTGGCCATTTTCCTTTTTTCTTCATGTTTCCTCAAGCAATTGAAGGACTTCCCTGCAGCTCTTCCCACTCTGTGGCAGATATAGCATGTTAGGTAAGACTCTTTATAAACACTGGCCATCCTTTTGCTAGTGAACTATGAAACCACTTAAGATGCATCTCAGCTATCCTTCTCTCAACAAGATTTGAATATAGACTATCAGTAATAAGTTAAGGAAGAAAACCTGCATAGCATACAGTCTCAAATTTTGAAGTGAAGCATTAAGCTCTGTGAAAGTAAAGACTCAAATATTTACGCAGCTCCTTGATCTTTGGTTAGGAATTTTCTTTAGAAACAGAACATGTGTTTCATAATTAGAAAAAATACATATGTCATTATACGTACCACAGCTACACTTGGAGGAACATTGAGAACTGAGATAACTGCAGTTTGTCTACTCATAGTCACAGAATCACAGAATCACAGAATCACAGAATGTTAGAGGTTGGAAGGGACCTTAAAGATCATCTAGTCCAACCCCCCTGCCAGAGCAGGACCACCTACACTAGAGCGCACAGGAACGCGTCCAGGCGGGTTTTGAATGTCTCAAGAGAAGGAGATTCCACAACCTCCCTGGGCAGCCTGTTCCAGTGCTCGGTCACCCTTACAGTAAAAAAGTTTTTCCTCATATTTTTCTGGAACCTCCTGTGTTCCAGCTTCCACCCATTGCCCCTTGTCCTGTCAGTGGACGCCGCTGAAAAGAGCCTGGCTCCATCCTCCTGACACTCCCCCTTGACATATTTATAAACATTGATGAGGTCACCCCTCAGCCTCCTCTTCTCCAAGCTAAAGAGATCCAGCTCCTTCAGCCTTTCCTCATAAGGGAGATGCTCCACTCCCTTCACCATCTTTGTGGCTCTACGCTGGACTCTCTCAAGCAGCTCCCTGTCCTTCTTGAACTGAGGGGCCCAGAACTGGACACAATATTCCAGATGTGGCCTCACCAGGGCAGAGTAGAGGGGCAGGAGGACCTCTCTTGACCTACTTGCTACTCCCCTTCTAATACACCCCAGGATGCCATTGGCCTTCTTGGCCACGAGGGCACAATGCTGGCTCATGGTCATCCTGCTGTCCACTAGAACCCCCAGGTCCCTTTCCCCTGCACTGCTCTCCAGCAGGGCAGTCCCCAACCTATATTGGTACATGGGGTTATTTTTTCCCAAGTGCAAAACTCTACACTTGCCCTTATTAAACTTCATAAGATTTCTCCCCGCCCAGCCCTCCAGCCTGTCTAGGTCTCTCTGAATGGCTGCACAGCCTTCTGGTGTGTCAACCACTCCCCCCCAACTTCGTATCATCAGCAAACTTGCTGACAACATTCTCTAATCCCTCATCCAGATCATTGATGAATATATTAAACAGCACCGGCCCAAGCACTGACCCCTGAGGGACCCCACTAGACACAGGCAACCAGCCAGACTCAGCCCCATTGACCACAACCCTCTGGCTTCTTCTCTTCAACCAGTTCTCGACCCACCTCACTACTTGGTCATCCAGACCACACTTCCTCAGTTTACCTATGAGGATGCTGTGGGAGACGGTGTCAAAGGCCTTGCTGATGTCCAGGTAGACCACGTCCACTGCATGGCCACCATCCATCCACCTGGTTATGTCTTCATAAAAGGCTATCAGGTTGGTCAAACATGACTTCCCCTTGGCAAAGCCATGCTGACTGCTCCTAATAACCTTCTTATCCTTGATATGCCTAGAGACAGCGTCAAGGATAAGATGTTCCATCACCTTTCCAGGGATGGAGGTGAGGCTGACCGGTCTGTAGTTACTCGGGTCATCCTTCCTGCCCTTCTTATAGACTGGAGTGACATTCGCTTTCCTCCAGTCTTCAGGCACCTCACCTGTTACCCATGACTTACCAAAGATGATGGAGAGTGGCCTAGCAATGACTCCCGCCAGCTCCCTCAGCACCCGTGGGTGCATCCCATCAGGGCCCATGGATTTATGAATGTCCAAGTGTTCAAACTGATCCTTAACCCACTCCTCATCAATCAGGGCAGACTCCTCCTTTGTCAGGACTTCCTCTGGGATGTCAGGGGACTGAGGCTCCTGAGGACGGTCTCCAACAGTGTAGACAGAGGCAAAGAAGGCATTCAGCAACTCTGCCTTCTTTCTGTCCTCTGTCTCCAGGACACAGAATCACAGAATGTCAGGGGTTGGAAGGGACCTCAAAGATCATCTAGTCCAATCCTCCTGCCAGAGCAGGATCACCTAGATTAGGACACACAGGAACACGCCTAGGCAGGTTTACAATGTCTCCAGAGAAGGAGACTCCACAACATCTCTGGGCAGCCTGCTCCAGTGCTCTGTGTCATGCTGACAGTGCACTCTGTTTCTCATCCAGGCTGTTGATGAATACAATGAATAGTACTGGTCCCAATACCGACCTCTGAGGGACTCCACTAGATACAGGCCTCCAACTAGACTCTGTCCCATTGACCACAACTCTCTGACTTCTTCCCTTCAACCAGTTCACAATCCACCTCACTACCTGATCATCCACACCACACACTTCCTCAGTTTAGCTACGACGATGCTGTGGGAGGCAGTGCCAAATGCTTTACTGAAATCCAGATAAACCACATCCACTGTACTGCCCTCATCTATCCACCTGGTTTTGTCCCCATAAAAGGCTATCAGGTTGGTCAAACATGACTTCCCATTGGAAAAAACATGCTGAATAATGACCCTCTTATCCTTGATATGCCTAGAGACAGTGCCGAGGATGAGTTGTTCCGTCACGTTTCCAGGGATGGAGGTGAGGCTGACCAGTCTGTAGTTACCCGGGTCCTCCTTCTTTCCCTTTTTTGAAGACTGGAGTGACATTCGCTTTCCTCCAGTCCTCAGGCACCTCTCCTGTTGCCCACAACTTCCCAAAGATGATGGAGAGTGGTCTAGCAATGACCTCTGCCAGCTCCCTCAGCACCCGTGGGTGCATCCCATCAGGGCCCGTGGATTTATGGATGTCCAGATTGCCTGACTGATCCCTAAGGCTCCTAAGGACAGTCTCCAGCAGTACAGACAGAGACAAAGAAGGCATTCAGTAACTCTGCCTTGTCTTTATCTTCTGTCACCAGGGCACCCACCTCATTCACCAGTGGGCCTTCCAGAAAATATCTGAGTAGTTAAAATCCCCAATCATTATTAATAAACGTATCCTAAATATCACTGGGCAATGTTTGACAGCAGGATTGTTGCCAGAAGCATTAACTCATGTATTGGCAACATTGTATCTTTTCTGAGTCCAGCCCTTTTATATAATTTTCCAATAATCAGATCATAAGAAATTAATTTACTGTTTTTCTTCAAGCTTAAAAAGGTTAAAGTGAGTCCCACTGATATGGTACTTCCTGTTTCGATTTTAAGCATGGGCACTTTTTTCTTAAAGTTTCTAAAAATGTTCACAGTTCTTTTTAGAGAGAGCAAAATGAGCAAAAGTTTTGCAATTCTTTGCTAGAAATAGATTAATTTTTCTTCAGAAATTCATGCACCACCAGGCGTGGACAACATTCAGAACAAATTGCTAGTGTGTACTACTTACCTCATAGGTCTTTAACACTGCTAGTTCCATTATGAGGAATAATAAAATGAAGCAAAAGAGCTCAGGTAATAAGCAGTCCATTGATATGATGTTAGTTCTCATAGGATGTTACTTAAGTGTGATCTTTGTGAAACTCAGAATTGCGTGTTCTTGGTCTTGAGACTCATTACCAGAGACAGATGCTCTTGGGAGTGACATGCAGTGTCAGTGTTTACTCAGACAAATCTGGTGTTACATTACACATTAACTATGCAAGAGAATAATGCTATTTCACACCAATTCTAATATAGAGTATTTATTATATTAAATACAGCTGTAATTATTACAGAGTAGCAATCCATGTTCTCCTACCTGTTCAATTAATCTGTGCAGACAAAAAGTTCTATTACATTAATCTCTTTTTGAAAGAAGATTATGTTATGCCAGCACCATTTAAATAGACACACCTGTGTCTGCAGGAACATCTGTTACTACAACAAATGTATTGCTGTAACTTTTACGTTTTTACTAAATGTAAACCTGGTAATATAAAGAAAGCACTATTGAGTTAAAACTCTGGAAGACCCAAGCCAAATTCTATTGCCCCTTTTTAACCCTCTGTCTCGCACTGTGTTATTTAGCATGGCTGTTAAACTAACCAAAACACCATACTCATGGCATCAGCCCAGGGGAAAGAGCAGACAATCCCAAGCAAAAGCTGAATTACACAGCACAATCATCAGCAGTGGTCTAAATGCAGTTATAAAACACTTGGTTCATTCACAAAAACTGCCTGGAGAAGAACAGCCTGCATGGATGTAGCGGAATCTTGCTATGGCTGAACTCTATATGTGCTATTTTCACCCTCTTACCTGCTTCTCATCCAGCTTGGAATTAATGACCAAGAGATATGGGCCACTTTCAGTTTGAGAGTTAGAACTCAAAGAAAAAAGAAATTACTGAAAAGCATGGAGCAACCTTCATGTAGATGAAGATCTTATAACATCTTTAAGGTATTATAAATTACTTGATATTCAATGTTCACCAGGATGCTACAGTAGAAACGCAAAGTATGTGAATACCATTAGAGTTTAAGGTATAGCCACTGTCTCAAGGAAAAATAAATTTCTTATATATTCACAATAAAGTGTACAAATAATTGTTATAAAAAAAACAACTTCTTTTTGCTATTACCTTGACTCTAACAATAGCAACACTGCACTGATAAAAAACTTGATTTGGTAATGTCTAAATCATATTTAAATGGTGTAGCTTCAAGAAAGACTAGATTCATTACGAAAAGTGTTATGATTGTATCATCCTTCCAAAGGAAAAAAATGAAGATTAAAGAAAATCAGAAATTAAAAGTTTAGAAGAAGGAAAAAAAAAAAGTCTGATCCTCCATAAACTATTTTTATAAATATAAAATTCAATTGGTAAAACCTACCTATAGGTAAGCTTACAAGGACTGTCCAGACTGTTTTTGCCTTCTAATAGTTTTAAAGAAAACACTAGCCAAATAACGGCAATCCACTTTTATTCTATTATGATAGAGTTTTCCTCTGTAAAGCACAATGTGCTTTTCAATAAAACATAGCTCTAAAGACCACTGTCTGACCTCAGCATGCCAGTGATTTACTCAATAGTATTCAACAAATAAACAAACAGTAACAGCAACCCCCAAATATAAATTCACATATTTTATGGTCACTTTTTGTCTGCTTCTCTAGCCCGCTACTTCAGATATGTAAAAAACCTCTGACTTAAATTTTCACACGTCGGACTCCAGCCACACCTACCACAATAATAGTTACATATATGGTACATAAGTTTTGTTTAATGCTACTTAGTTTTTACCACCCTATCCATGAATCACAGAATCACAGAATCACAGAATGTTAGAGGTTGGAAGGGACCTTAAAGATCATCTAGTCCAACCCCCCTGCCAGAGCAGGATCACCTACAGTAGAGCGCACAGGAACGCGTCCAGGCGGGTTTTGAATGTCTCAAGAGATGGAGATTCCACAACCTCCCTGGGCAGCCTGTTCCAGTGCTCGGTCACCCTCACAGTAAAAAAGTTTTTCCTCATATTGAATGCTATATAACACTATATTTCATAGCAAAATGTAGCGTGAGCTGTGACACTTTTTGAGCTAGCTCTTTCTATTTGTGAAAAAACAATCATGGAATTCCAAACAAACAGAAAAGAGGCACCAACTTTTCAGAACATTCAGTCTATACCTTTATGAATCTGGGCATACAAGTAAATATTTTACTGCATTATGTCTGCCTGCAAGATCCTGCAGTACTTCTAAATATATCCATATAAATATATCCATTATTCTTTTTGCCAAACAGTATCTGGAATAACTACTACATGAAGAAACCCTTTGCTTCTCTAGAATTTAAGAATAAATACATGGAAAAGACATCCAAAAGTACCTTTAAAGGAAAGAACACTGTTGGTTTACTACTTGAATTTTGGCAGACAGAATTTTCTGAGGGGCATTCTTATTTTTCCATAAAACTTGCTTAGATTACGATTTACATGAGACTTACAGGAAGGAGACTTCACTAATTTGGAAATGCATCTAATCACCTCTGTGTGCTGGGTACGCTTAAAACGTGTAATCCTTTCACTGTCTTTTCCAAGAGTGAAATCACTGATAACATCAGAAAGAAGACAGACTACCGTGCTACTGCTATTGAAGGTTCCTCTACAGAACCACACAGGCAATTTCCACTTCATATCAATCCATGATCCTTATTGGTACTTAGCAATTTAAAATTATGAAATGCTACAAATAATCAGGCACAGATGTGGTAATTTTGCCATTGTTGTAATAGCTATCAACCAATACACATCTAAAATAACAGTATTTACCTTCACCTACAACTTTTGTGCTACAGATAGATGTATTTGAAAATGTAAGACTCAAGACATCTTTAAAACACTGAAGAACAGGGATTATGAAGTAGCAGATTTGATTTTATCTTCAGCCCATACATTTCTGTTTTCATAGTTTGTGCTTACCCCCTACTTCTTTCCTCCTTTGTCAGTAGCTACAAAAAAATAACAATTGGTAGATGAGATGGAAGGAAGGTAAGGGAGGGAGAATCAGCTTATTTTGGACCATCGTACAACTGTATTAAAAATCATTCAAAACTTTAATTTAATGAATGAAACAATTATTATTTTTTCCCATTAAAAATTCAACTGAACTCACAGGGGAGATTCATTCTTATAGCACAGCAAGTCCCAACTAGGCTGGGATTTGTAATACATAGAAGTACATGATCCTACATTCTACATTTGCTCTTTGTGCTCTTCTGAAAGAGAAAGCAAATAATTGCAAACAAGCAAACAAACAAACCCCAAAGCAACTTAAAAACAGATGGAAGTAAAGCAATTCTTTCTGTCTATAACCAATTTGCTTACACACACTAACCATTCCCTGGTCGCTGCTTGTTATATGGGCTCAGTGTTAAAGGGAAATTTCTACAGAATTTCTATATGTTCCTGAGATTTGAGGCCCCAGCAGAATGCACTAAAACAGATTTGTAGTTTGATTTAACTTTATCTAAGCTCAACTGCAAAACTGGCACCAGGACTCACTCTGCCTGCCTGCCTCCTCTGAAATAAAAATCACACATAGAAGTGCAATTCCTCCAGAGATCCGATTTTCGTTTTTATTTTGCCACCATAATTGTGGTTGGTTTACAGTCTTAAAAGATCTACTGTATTGAAACCCTTTAACAAGGATTAGCATTTAAGATGTAGCTCCACAAAGTAAATGTGTTCAAGAAGTCATAAAGCCACCTTCGGGTTTCGGAAGAATGAATGATATGACGATCACACAGGCCACGCGGAGCCATGACCAGTCAATTTAATGTTTCAAAGCAGACGAACTCAGCAAAATGCATAGAAGCTCTTTGCTGGCTTGGGGTTTGTTCTTTTTTTTGTCTGTTTGTTTGTTTGACTGCTAAAATTCATCACAAATTATATCCATTTAAAAAGCAAGGAAAAATATACCGAATACATATAACATATACTGTATACAGATACACACTGCAACAGATCTGGATTCTGTCCCCTTATACATAGCCAGCAGCAATACACTTCATCCATAATTCCAATGAAACCCACAGGGCTATCTGTGATTATAAAAACTAGACTTTAAAAATTCATGCATTTAAAAATTATGCATATTTTAACAGCAATGCCAAAAAAGAAACAAAGAAAACACCACCCAGCAAAGAAAAGTACCCCTGCACTTACTGCACCTAATGCTACTTCCATTAGAAATGAACATGGAAGACTTGAGGTTATCATTATTTTTCTGCTCTCCCTGTGCTTAGTGCTTAGATCACGGAGGTCACAAGTCTTTAGGAAGGCAGATGCTTCCACAGCTTCTCCCTGTCCTCTAGTACATATTTTCTCTAGTGCACTGTACCCAAGATCCCATTAGCTCTGTTATCCCGTATTTGAGTGGCAAGAGTGATCTCCAAAATACCAAAGCAGTTTCTTGTCATAAGCGGATGAACATTCAAAGTCAATACATTCAGTACAGAACCACAATTTCAAGGATAAAAGAGATGACATTTTTTTCAAGTAAAAAGTAAATTAATGCAATATTGTTACTCAGAGAAGCAAATCCTAGTTCTTACTAGACTAGATGGGGAGAAAGTTATTAAAAAAACAAGGGTCTTCTATGTTTCTCTGCACTCTGTGAAGAGTGCTCTGATTCTTACCTCTGTTGTACACCTAATATCGAACTGTAGTAGATTGCCTAAATGAAACATCATTTTACAATGCTCAGGTTACATTACTGAGAACAGCAGGCAACACCAGATGCCTAACAAGGAATAAATAATATTTGAGGTCATAGTTTGGCTCTTCACAGGATATCTGCAATGTTTTGGGATTTTTTATTCCATCAGGAAGAAAATATTTCTTTTTCCTGTCATCCAGAAAAAGTCGTATTTGATATATTACCTAGTTCAGACTTTTTGCATAGATTTTCTCTGCTCTGGCAGTGTCATTTAACAAAAGCCCTATGGAAACTAAAACAGAATTTCTTTTCCAGTGTGTGAAGAAAAGGACTAACTGTAACACAGATAAAGCTCCTAATAGTGTAAATGCATTTAAAACACATTACTTTCAGTATTAAAATAGTATTTAGTTCAAAATACGCATAAACTCCTCAGTTATTACACAAAATTTTAGCCAAATCCTACTATTGGTTTAATTTCCATTGAAACCAAAAATTATATAATAGTCTATCTCTTTAAAAGGGTAAATAAAGTCCTTGTGGTCTTTCACATGAACCCTGAACAAGCACGGTTCCAGCTACCCAAAGCATTTTACTCAAGCCTAACCATAAAGTTATGTGCAAAACTGACACACAGACTTGTTCATCTCTCTTTCTATATCTTGATATGCATCTTTTTTTGTACATCTTTGTAAAGTCAAGGTTGTTACATTAGCTAGATATTTTTGCCAATAATATTGTAATTAAGAAGAACTGGTCATCTAATTAGGAAGAATGAACAGATTTGAAAAGATTATGACTGAAACCAGTTACAACCTACTATGGCAAATAACCAGTTTTATAGTGATATGAGAAAAATACTTCTCCAAAATCTTCAGCATATCTTACTGTTGCATCGACAACTTCTCCACAGAGAATCACTCAGTTCAGGGTGTCCAGGGTGTTACAATTGTTGGTAAAGCTTACAGCTTGTGGCTAGCACAGTCTGTGATGGTTTGTGAACGCTACTCGGAGAAACGAAAAGGTGCCCAGAAGCAGAACAGCAGCCTGCTCTCAGCAAGTCACAAAATACAGCAACAACAGCTGAAGCCTTCTCTGGATTCAAAGGGAGTGTTGGAAAGCTTGAAAGAAATATGATTGGAAAAGGGGATGAAAGCCTACACAGAGGAACACTAGAAGGAACAAGCAGTTTGCTACCATTTTCAGACTTGTTAGAGCAGACGCAGGAATTCCAGTGGAAAATACAGTGACTGAGAGGCAGCATCAGCATTAACTGATCCAACACAGCTTTTACCACTGTTTTTGTCATGACTATCATCCTAAAATCTTTTTGCTGTTTCTCATTCCTATTGCGTTTATTCATATGTCCTTCTAGTTAGCTGCAATATTTTTGGGTTTGTTTTTTTCTTAATTTGGTAAAAACGAAAATAAATGTAATTAAAAAGAAAAGTCAACAATAAAATTTTCTTGTATGTGTTTGAGTAGACACAATTTTTTATAAATGCATGAAGCTGGATCCTCTTGTATTTAACCTGATCTTAAAACATTGGTATTTCTTTTTATTTCAGTCCATGTAAATTAGTAGAAATTCAGACAACATGCTACTTAAGAAGAACTAAAGATTTTTTTCTACACCTTTTATTGTAGCATGTATCCTGATACTCATGATATTGTGAAAAATGATATATAACAAACAGAATGCCAGTAAAAGAAAAAGGTATTTAAGCAGTTATGGATTAATAAAAAAAATCACTACCATTTAATAATCTCTAATGAATCAGAGATCTGTCAGTATGCACACTGCTTGCATCTCCACATACGTATTCCATGCAAAATGCAGAGGATATTTTTCATCAAGTAACTTAAAAAAATGGGGGATTTTGGGTAAACTTACAGTAACAGATATACTTTCAACAGCCATCCACATGCTATTCTCCAACACACAAAAAAAGTAGAAGTAGAATGCGGACAGCATTTTTTTTTTTAGAAAAAAAAAAGACTGAAAATGCTATCCCCCTAAATCTTGCCTGACACATGAACAGGAACAAAGGAAAAAGTTTCTGCAGAGAATGAATATTTTCTTAAGAAACCATCCCTAAATATTAATTCTTTATTCACATGGAGAAAACATAACCCTGATGAATGATGCTAAACTTTCTTTAAAAGCTGATTGTAGCACTTCCTTTACAGTCTACCCTTCCACCTTGCTTTGGATCCCAAAGGACCATTTTCATTCCTGCAAGGAGGAAATTCAGTTAGCGGATCAGGGAATTACAACTTTGAGTCTGCATTTGGTCATCAGGTGGTCCAAATGCCATAAGCAAGGGAGATGCAAGTCTGCTGACTCAGTAATGGCATGAAAGACACACCTCCTGAGCTTCCATGCTGATGGCAGCTCATTGTGCATCGATGAGCAGAATAACGACCTCCCTTATCTTTGGCTCCCCTTTGTACAATGAGACTACACTCAAATTCATTATGTGACCATACAGGATACGTTGAGCGCAAATGCAAATAAATATTGTGCTCAGAATAAAAATTTGTATTAAACTAACACCAAGAGTAACTAGCTTAGTTTATGTTTACCTAAAGTACTTTTGTATGTGCCTAATTCACGTTAAGCACATCCTTAAAAGGCTCAGTAAGGATTGGGTCTGTGTAGGGATGAGCTTTTGATTCTATTCTTTGAGCAGAAAAGGGACGAGTTGCTTCATATACAAACTGGATTTATAGATATCTACAGGAGCAGACTGCTTTAGAGTTGCATAGTCTGTGAGGTTTAGAAGTCAAGATCAATGTCTGCACTTCTGAGAATAGTTAATTTACAGCAAGTATTCACAGAACAACACTCTCAACATGCAACATTCTCTAAAAAAGAAAGAAAGAAAAAGTGACATATCACATTGAGCTTCCAAGACACTCGCAGTTCAGCTGAGCACATCTCACTTGGCAAATGTAACCCGTCATTAGCCTTGATAAGAAATTAATGCCAGAGGATTACTTTTTTGTGAAGTGGTGCTGCTGGTTGGGACTGTGGTTCTGCAGCAACTTTCCTTCCTTTTAAAATTGATTATGAGTCTTCTGCAGACAAAGTCAGTTCTTCCACTTGGCTAAGCAGACATTATGATTCATAGGGCCAGCATCACTTTAAATGAACTCTGATCCAGCAGTGTTACTGGCAGATCTTACAGCATATATTTGTCTGTCATCCATGTGGTTTGTGCTATAATGTAAATGAAAGAAAAAGTAGATCTATCCCTCAGAAAGAAAAAAAATAAACTAGCTCTGAGCAGCATTTTAAGAAATGGAAGTCCTCTCTGACTTTCCTCTTTAGGATGTGGAGTGATTTCTAAATAGCAAAAAAAAAAGCCTTTAGATCTACAAAAAATAGAGAGAAACATTTAAGATAATGGTATTAATAGAGAAGCTGGACTCTGCTGTCTTCCAGCCTCATAAATTTCACGAGTAACTGCAAATTGAGTCCAAAAGCACTGTGAACAACTCTTGTCATTTCATCTTAAACAGCCAAGTTCCAAAAACAAACAGAAGCTTAGAACAAGTAAAATTATAGGGGTGTCAGTCATGCATCTTATCAACATTCAGAGAATTGCCTGTCTTGATGACAGCTTCTTCCTAAACTTACTCGGAAAAAAATACATTTTATTCAAGCCTGCAACCTCTAAAAAGTACTGTCAAAATTCCCCACCTTATTAACAAAAAATTTGAAACTGAAGTAATTTCAGTCTCTCCAGTAAAAATACTGTAGCTTTGCACTGGTGACTCTGACAAGAGAATTTGACTTTATATGTATCATGCAACTACTGAACAAACATAAAAATTTAAATGTGTATTTTTTCTAAACTAATGTAAACTACAAAACCTTTTTTCAATCTAAAACAGATGAATAGTTAACACTCCTAGACTTTTTTTTTGTAGATCTATATATTTAATCCTAAATAGTGAACATAATTTTGGTTTTGCTGATTTCTGTATGAGAATTAAACCAACTTTACAACACCAACACATTTTATCACTGAAACTGAAGTCAAATACGCCTTAGTGCTCTCGGGCACTGATATGCCAGTGTTGTTTGTATAACAAACAGGTAAAATCCTTTCTTTACTGTGCTTAAAAGTGCAAAATCAAAGCATTTGTTAAGACTGTGGAGTGGTAATAAATGGGTAATGTAAGACTGTGTGGAGAGATTAAGACTTTGCTGAACACCCACTTGACTTCTGGAAAACCCATTGGGTACCAAAGAAGGACCACACGCTAAAGCCGAGAATTTCATGAACTGCATAGTCACATTTTCTGGGGCCAAGCCCCAATCACCTACAAACTCCTGTCTACTTCCCATTAGTCAAGGAAGCCTGGAGTGTGAGTTGCTAGCTGACATCTCAATCCGTGCTAAATTCTCTGAAATCACAAGCTGTTATCAAAGCCAGCAGGAACCCAATATTGAGCCAACAGCCAGCTTCAGATTAGTATCTTCCTTAGAAAGATTAAAATTTATTTTATGCTTCAAAATCTTGTTTAAGATCAAAAAGGAATGAAGCTGAGAATTATGAACCTGTTCTGCCATTCACTAAATCAGTCCTAATAGGATTTTGCCACCTGTGCAACAGAGGAAAGGAAAGGCAAGGGAGGGGCAGAGGTTGGAATCAGAGTATCTGTGAAACCTCAGCAGTGACACACGTTATCACTGCTTTCCAGCTTGGTGCTCTGTGTCAGAGCAGAAGAGTTCTGGTCAAAAACATGAACTCTCATATGGGGAAACAGAAAGATGCAAGAGAGCACTGGCTATTTTTGCTCTCTTCTGACTGCATGATATAGGAAAGGGAGAGCACCTGGAAGAATCTCAGGCTCAACTTTCAGAGCAGAGATGGAAATTCATCCAAGAATAATTCAGGTAGAAAGGTTAAATGCTGAGGGGAAAAAAAATTCCATGTTTTTTAAACCAGACATTCCCTTTGGATTCACAGTTATTTCCTTCCATTTTGCAATATTCATCCTTTGGACTAAGGGCTTCATCTATCATGATGCTACATACTCTAGGAATTTTCTTAAAGGAAGAAGTATGTCAGGTGTTTGATATATTTAACCACAGGAGAGCTCATATTGTATTTAGTGAATTTGGATTATGAGCAATATGCAAAAGTTTTCACTGTTACCTGTTTGATTCCTTTGCTTCCAGGCACCTGTTTCAGACACTCCTCAAATTCTTACTGGTATGAATAAGAATGGCAACTCAAAGTCTTCCGAGCCAGTACCAAACTCTAGCTGTCCTTTCCAGAAGAGGAAAAGCAGAAAATGCAACCTCATTTGTTTAATTAAATTTCCACAGTACTATGTGGCTAATATGAAGCTCTCCAGACCTTATGTTTAGAATTAACAGAACATGCAACAGTTCGGGCTGAAGTGGATCCAATTACCAATGGAACAGGAAACTTAAATCTTCATTATATTGGTACAGCCTAACCCATTCAATTAAAATTCACTGAATTCTAACAGCTGAGGATTAGGCCCCTTTGGAACCTCAAAGTCCTCAGAACAATAAATGAAAGAACTAAAATGGATATATTCCCTTCTCTATAACTCAATGGCAAACAGGGCTTTAGCACTGTAGTGCTGTAACATGCTGTAACTATTAAAAGCATCTGAACGTACCTGTCTCAACAAGGGGAGAAGTTTAACTAGACTGCCGATCTGACAGTGCATTAGCCTTTGCAACCACACCATCAACTTGGGGCATCTTGTGCGTTTTCAAACACTGACTCTCTCTACCCTTTGCCTTCAGTACACCACAGAAATGAGCCTTGATAGCTCCTGAACTGCTTTTTAGGTATACTCAATACTAGTTAATTTTTAGAATCAAGTATTTCACAAATATTTTTTTAAAAACAGATGATAGGTATTAGAGATAAAACCTTTATCATTAAATTGTTTTCTACTTTAATGATAAATAAAGCACAAAATCTTTATAGAAATTAATACCTTTAGTTTTCTTATGGAACTAAAAATATGTTAAGATTTTCAAAGAAACTAAACTTTGGAATTTGAAATAATTTTTAGGTAAGTAAATTAATTACTTTTCTAAAATATTCAAAAAGCACAGAAAAGATTTCACTACAAAGATTGCCTAAGTTTCATTGAAGTATCTTCTGAGTTCTCTTCCTCATGCTGAACCTCAAAGAGACTGGTCAGTGCAAGCTTGAAATATGTAAGAGGAAAAAATAATATTACCAGAGTTCACGGCTATGTCAGATCAACCCGAGTTGTTTAGCAGGAAGGTCAGTTCCCTACCAAGGTTTAAACAAGTCAAAACAGTATAGCCGGATCTTCACCAATGCCTAGCCCAAAAGATTAACATTTAATTAGTTCTTCATGCCCTCAGTCTAAAAGCGTTGCTATTAGTAACTCACAACCCAAAACAGCCAACCCTTTCTTACAGATTCATGGGTTTACAACACACTTGCCAGCCAAGACTGTAACTTTATCATAAGATGTTCTTCTTGGTTTGCCTACAGTATGTCCTCAGTTTAATCACATTCGAAACTCCATCAGTTCTGCCATGACTGACTAGAAACTGATTCTAATCTCTGGTAATCTTGTTGGGAAAATTTGTCTGTTATGAACAGCTGAGATTCTAGATATAAGATGAATTTTGAGATACACCTGTAAACAGTGTGAATTTATGATTCTCATTTACATCATAGATAGACTCAAAGAAAAAAAGTCGTGCTTTCACTGTTGGTCAAGTGAAGCACAATAAAGGTCTAAAACTTCACAGTGAACTGGGAAACAACTAAGAGGGAGAACAAAAACTGTGTATAGTCAAACATGACAATCTGTAAATTGAATTGTATTCACTAAGAAACTGTAATAAGTATCACATGGATTTCTTGGCAATATCAGCTGTTAGACAAGGGCTCAGTAATAAAGGCCAAAAAAATGAAAAAGCTTTGATTTTAAGGTCTAAGCTTTCTTGTAAATCAGTATCTCCCTTTGCCATACTACTTTAAACTGCCTCTATGTTTTGGTATGCTAATCAGTGTGGCAGATATTATCGGGGTGTAAAAATATCTCTATAATTTTATATTATTTTTCCAGGCGCATGTACTTGCTGGAGTTAATTTTCTTCATAGCAGCCCATGTGGTGCTTTGTTTTGGGTCTGTGACTGAAAGAGTGTACATAACACACCCGTGTTCTGGGCTACTGCTCGAGTAGAGCCTGCACAGCTTCCAGATCTCCTCTTTCTCATACTCTGGCCCCCTGCCAGTGAGTAGGCTGTGGGTGGTCAAGAAGCTGCGACGTGACAGCCACGACAACTGACCCAAACTGAGAAGAGAGATGCCCCATACTGTTGTGCTCAGTGATAAAAGCTCAAGCAGAAGAGTAGGAAGGGAGGATGTTTGCAGTTATGGCATTTGTGTTAACACGTTTATGCCTGGCTTCCCCAGGAAGAGAATCATAGAATCATAGAATCATAGAATGTTAGGGATTGGAAGGGACCTCGAAAGATCATCAAGTCCAATCCCCCTACCAGAGCAGGAATGCCTAGATTATGCTACATAGGAACGTGTCCAGGCAGGTCTTGAATGTCTCCAGAGAAGGAGACTCCACAACCTCTCTGGGCAGCCTGTTCCAGTGTTCCGTCACCCTCACCGAGAAGAAGTTTCTTCTCGAGTTTAAGCGGAACCTCTTATGTTCCAGTTTCAGCCCATTACCCCTTGTCCTATCATTCGTTGTCACCGAGAAGAGCCTGGCTCCATCCTCGTGACACTCACCCTTGATATATTTGTAAACATTAATGAGGTCACCCCTCAGTCTCCTCTTCTCCAAACTAAAGAGCCCCAGCTCCCTCAGCCTTTCCTCATAAGGGAGATGCTCCACTCCCTTAATCATCCTAGTTGCCCTGTGCTGGACTCTCTCCAGCAGTTCCCTGTCTTTCTCAAACTGAGGGGCCCAGAACTGGACACAATATTCCAGATGGGGTCTCACCAGGGCAGAGTAGAGGGGAAGGAGAACCTCTCTTGACCTACTAACCACCCCTCTTGTAATACACCCCAGGATGCCATTGGCCTTCCTGGCCACAAGGGCACACTGCTGGCTCATGGTCATCCTGCTGTCCACCAAGACTCCCAGGTCCCTTTCCCCTACACTACTCTCTAAAAAGTCATTCCCCAACTTATACTGGAACCCGAGGTTGTTCCTACCCAGATGCAAGACTCTACATTTACCCTTGTTATATTTCATTAAATTTTTCCCCGCCCAACCCTCCAGCCTGTCCAGGTCTCGCTGGATGGCAGCACAGCCTTCTGGTGTGTCAGCCACTCCTCCCAGCTTGGTGTCATCAGCAAACTTGCTGATAGTACTCTCTAGTCCCTCATCCAAGTCATCGATGAATATATTGAATAATACTGGTCCCAGTACCGACCCTTGAGGGACTCCACTGGATACAGGCCTCCAACCAGACTCCACCCCATTGACCACAACTCTTTGGCTTCTTCCCCTTAGCCAGTTCACAGTCCACCTCACTACCCGAGAGTCTAGACCACACTTCCTCGGTTTAGCAGCAAGGATGCTGTGGGAGACTGTGTGTTGTGGTTCGAGCCGAGTTACCGGCGGGAAGGAAACAAAGGAACCACGCGGTCGCTCCCTCCCCCCCCCCCCTTACCGAGAGTGAGAGGAAGAGCCCGAGAGGAGTTCAGGCAAAGGCCTCCAGAGGTTGAGATAAAAACAGTTTAATGGTGAACATAAAATGGTAACAATAACAGTGAAATAACAGTAACGTTTAACCAGATATAACGCGAGTAACACGTAACGCGGAGCTCACCGCCCGACCGGACCGGAAACCGGGAAAGAGCGCCAGCCCCCACCCCGACCGCTCCATATATATATACCCCGAGCATGACATCACGATGGTATTGAATAACCCTTTGACTAGCGACCCCCTATGCCCAGATAGCTCCCTTACTGAGAATTAACCCTATCCTAGCTGAACCCAGTACACTGTGTCAAATGCTTTACTGAAGTCAAGGTAGACCACATCCACCGCTCTGCCATCATCTATCCACCTTGTTATATCCTCGTAAAAGGCTATGAGGTTAGTCAAGCACGACTTCCCTTTGGTGAAGCCATGTTGACTGTCTCTAATGACCCTCTTATCCTTGATATGCCTTGAGATGACACCAAGGATAAGTCGTTCCATCACTTTCCCAGGGATGGAGGTGAGGCTGACCGGTCTATAGAGGCTGGACATGTGCCTGCCATTGAGATCTAGTGAATAAATCCCTCTTTTTTCTCTGCTTGTGTGTGCAACCTCTGCTCCACCAGTTAAACTGATCTTAACCTGATCCATGTTTCTTCTCGCCACCTTCCTATTTTCTCCCTGTCCCATGGGAGAGAGAACCAAGTGAGCGGCTGTGTGGGTGCTGGCTGCTCGCTGGGGACAGCTCACCGCAGAGTGTTATTACAGAGTCAGCTTTAAAATGTAAGTAAACTCTGATAAAAACAAAACTGCCAGAAAGAATGAGGCAAACACATAACCAGTCTTAGCAATGACAGAAATAAGGGGACTTCTCTTTGGGAACTAAAGCAGCTGTACCGAGTTTTGCTGCAACCTAGAAAACTTCTGGTAGTTTCCTAGTATCTGCTCCTGCTGCAGACTTATTTATTTCTCTCTCTCTTGCTGTTTAACTGTAGCTACTAAATTAACAGCACTGAATACATAATAAGGTACAAATAAAACATATGAGCTTGCTAAAGGTTTACACAAGAAACTAAGCAAAGCAAGGCTTACACAAGTAAGAAACTAAGAAACAAGTAAGCAAACCAAGTATTGGAATGAGGATTGAGTGCTCACTCTCTAAGTTTGCAGTTGTCACTAAATTGAGTGGGAGTGTTGGTTTGCTGGAGGACAGGAAGGCTCTGCAGAGGGATCTGGACAGGCTGGATCGATGGGCCGACAGTGTGAGCTTCAACAAAGCGAAGTGCCAGGTCCTGCATTTGGGTCACAACAACCCCAGTCAGCACTACAGGCTTGGGGAGGAGTGGCTGGAGAACTGCCTGAAAGAAAAGGACCTGGAGGTATTGATCAATATATGGCTGAGCATGAGCCAGCAGTGTGCCCAGGTGGCCAAGAAGACCAATAGCATCCTGGCCTGCATTCAGAAATACTGTGGTCAGCAGAAGCAGGGAAGTGGTTGTGCCCTTGTACTTGGCACTGGTGAGGCCACAGCTTGAGCACTGTGTTCAATTCGGGGCACCACAGTACAAGAAAGACACTGAGGTGCTGGAGTGAGTCCAGAGAAGGGCAATGAAGCTGGTGAGAGGTCTGGAGAACATGTCTTTTGACGAGCAGCTGAGGGAACTGGGATTGTTTAGACTGCAGAAGAGAAGGCTGAGGGGAGACCTTCTCGCTCTACAACTTGAAAGAAGGTTGTAGTGAGGTGGGTGTTTGTCTCTTCTTCCATGTAACTAGCAATAGGATGGGAGCAAATGGGCTCTATTTGTGCCAGGGGAGGTTTAAATTGGATATTAGGAAAAATTTCTTTACTGAAAGAGTAGTGAAGTATTGGAACAGGCTGCCCATGAAAGTGGTGGAGTCACCATACCTGGAGGTGTTCAAAAAACATGTAGATGTTTTGGAGGCATGGTTTAGTGGTTGTGGTGGTGTTAGGTTGACAGTTGGACTTGATGATCTTAGAGGTCTTTTCCAACCTTAATGGTTCTATGTTTCTGTGATTCTAAAGCAGAACTCATGACTAACTCTTATATAATCTTTCTGTTAAAGGTCTTTTGCACAACAGGTAGACCTGCTATGATGAAAATGGATGATGGCATGAAGTTGGGAAGCATCAATACAAAGAAAGAACAGATTATCATCCAAGAAAAATTAGGTAGCTTTGAGGTTTGTAATTGAAATGGAATGAAGTGGAATAGAACAAGGGCAAGGGGCTATTAACATGAATCCATGATAGAGAATGAGAGTACATCAGCTAAAAATGATAAAAAGGCCTGGCTGTATTTATTGATCACAGGTTGACTATAAATCACTGGCATGATGCAGCTTAGAAAAAGGCGAATGAAATTTTAAGATGCATCAGGAGAAGTGTTTTTATAGAAGCAGACAGCTATTAAAGACTTTTTACAAAACCCCTTGTGTGGAAAGACTACACCTGAAACATGTCATCTAATTCCAATTATCCACATTAAAAATTAAAAATTAACTCGCACCGTAATAAATGGGGACAGAAGCTCCAAGGATGGCCAGAGAACCAAATTGCCAGTGTCATAAAAGAAGAGATGGGAAGAAAAGTGTCTTGCTTAGCCCAGCAAAACAAGTTTGGAAATGTAGCATAGTTAGTCTTTAGAAGTACATTGTTACATAATCCCAAAGAAGGGAAAGAAAATAGGAGACAAACATGGATATAAGGACAGAAGCTTGTAAAGTGGACATGATTAAACTGAGGTTGAAAACCTGAAGACAAGGTGTTAATGAATAGCAATGTAAGGCTCTGAAATATCTTTCTAGAGAACAGGAAGAAGGCAGCACAGTTTCCTAATGCAAATTGCCAAATACATACATATTTTTTGGTGTACTTCTCCATGACAGCATATGACTATTTGACTGTCTCTTACATTTTCTACGCCTGTTCTTCTAAGTACTGCTTTGCTCCCACTTCCAGTTGGTCCACTGGACTATGACATAACATGAAACATTGTTATTCACAATCTTAATCTACAGGATTTTATAGTAACATAGGCTTTGTGCATGTCCCTGATCTTTTTAGAGAAGGAAAAAATTATCTATTTTCTCATGTTTCTGTATTTAACCATCAAAACTGATTATAGTTGTTTCAAAAATGCTACATAAAATAAAGGGTGATTTTTAAAACAAGTATAAAGTAAATTGTGTATAGCAACCAAGTAAACTCGGCAGCATGGCTTTTTGAAGAAGAGAGAGGGCGGAGGAAGGGAAATTAGTAAGGTAAATCATTTAAGGCAAACCATTAGTAACTGAAAACAACCATAAACTACTGGGAGGGATTTTGGTAAGGCAGACTTAACAAGTACACAGTTCCATCCCTGCAGAAAGATGACCATTTATCTAGTTATGTTTGCATGATAGGGCAAGTTGCACATGAGTTTTCTAACTCATTCAAAAAAAACCCAAACAGAAGAATAGATTCCTCAGCTTGCCTTTGTTCATGTCAATCTGATTAAACATTCCTCAAACAAAATGTAGTCTGCATTTGCCAGAGCTGGTGCAAAGATGAAAGCCTGAAGCTTGTAATTAAGGTTAGCACTATATATTTCCAGCTCCTATTATCAGTTTAGAAGACAGCTTTTAGCGCTAAGCAACTTTTTACTTAAAGGTATCAGACGAGAAAAGCTCAAAAAAAGCCCATGCGTGTTTCATATTGGACTCAGTCAGAACTAGATAATGTTCTTGCACCTGAATATTGCAAAAATACATCACCTCTCCCTACACACACACCCCCACAACAACCACACCACAAACCAATCCATGATGGTAGTAAAGGAATAATTGAGCTGCTGCAATATAGACATTGTGGGTTTGCACTAACCAAGAAAAATATGGTGCATTTGCTCTAGACCACTCTCATAATTTTCCTCAGAGAACTTCAGTGCAGTCTACCAAAACTATAAAATTTATAATCACTACATACAACATAGCTGATACTGTAAAATCTTACAGTGGGCAACAAATTAATTGAGCACTAATTTCAGCAGTTTGCTACAAAGTATGATTAGATGTATTCTCAATCCTCATTAATTCCAATTCAGTGGATTGGTGGTAAAAGTGACATAAAAATAATAAAGCACATAAAATATGGAGTCAAACTCTGATCTTTAATGCTGCTAAATTGCAAAGCAACATCATAATAATATGTTGAAAATTTAATGCTGAAATGCCTACACAGTTCACCAGCTCTAAGAGTCACCAGAGCTTTATGGTTATACACGAACTAAAACTAAAAAACCCCATAAATTACAATCATGCTGGATACCACCAATCCATGAGAATGAAAAATGTTTCAGGGAGGTGTCACCACAAGAGAAACAAAGGCTGCAGATCCCTTTTCCAACCTTCAGAACAACATGTAATCTGTCCTTTTCCTCAGGAGAGTCTCACGCAATTGATGGTTCATGGCATGATATAAGAAGACCTAAAAAGAGTTGCTCCTCACTACCTGCCATCTGGACCTAAGCTGTCATGGTATTCCAGGATTTGAGGTAGGGAAGGTTGATGTTGTAGAATAAACTGGCTCCCAGCAGTCTCTGAACAGCATGCAATCTTGTATCAGCAACATAGCCCTTTAAGTTGAAATGCAACGTGGCAGTGTTTTCTCATTTTAAAATGAAGTTTTTAATAAAGTTCAGTTCTCAGGATTTTGTGAGGGTTTATTCTCAATAAATTTCCGTTTTTAAGAGCTACAGTTGTAAAAGTACTTTTTCGTCACAGTTTGGTAAGACACTAGAGAAAATTTGCACAAATTATTTGATTCAGTTTGTCCCTGATGCAAACACTGTGAGAAATTCACACTGAAAGTCTTGCAGACAAAATGTACAACTTTTCCCCGGCAAATCAAATTGATGAATCAAATCGAGCAACAGAACTGCACTAAGCCTCTGTCAGCTGTCAGTTGTGTGCTACAAACTGGGTATGCAAAACATTCGTCAACTTGTTTCTGTAATTTTGTGCTTTTGGAGCAAAACAGGAGAAACTGATGATGCATCTATATTAAATTTTACTTTTGATCAAAAGTGTGCTTTTGCAGCCAATCTCCTTATCTTCCTCCCTTCTCATGATGTGGCTTACATGATGATCCTGGGGATCATGAATGAGATCCTTTTTAATGAACCAACACTGGAAGATGCACTCCCTGAACACACCTAATGCACCCCATTGTGCAACTGGGATGGATCCGTGAGAACAGGTCAGAGGTAACCCGAAGTACAACTCCCAGAATATACACAAATATCGTGTCCTGAGAACTTACTGTTTGCTGTACAAATCCACTCCACTAGCTACTTGCTAATTTTAACATAGACAAAGATAAATAAAGTGGAGTAAGACCAGGGAGAAACAAGACCTTACATTATAAAACATCACACAGTGAAGTGATGCAGAATTAGAAACTTCTGTGATAGAGAATTTATTAAGACTTCAGTGGTCTCTGTTTATCTCTAGTAATTCTCTTAGAAATAGAAAGAATACAACTATAACACACAAAAAGCACTCAGAACTTTGCCATTTGTAAAACAACAATCATTTGGTACAGATTCTGATGGAGAAAGGGTCCAAACCAGACTTCAGTTTACTTCATTACAGAAGTCAGGAATACAGCATGACTGAACAAATTTACATTCTAGATTATATATTCTTGAAAGTATGTCTGAAAATACAAAAAAACTGCAAAGCCTGAATTGTCGGGTTTTTTGTATAGTTAACTGTTCTAAAAACACTCTCTCAATTGAGCAAAACAGCTTTGAATATTTTATTTTGAATCAAAAAAAGGAAAAACTTCATTTTATAACCTGACAACCCAGCTTTTAATTTTGAAAACTAGCCTGAATGCCTTTCGACTATTCAATGCTTCAGTATGAAATGAGCAGAACTGAGTATAAACTACTTGCTACATTGCAGTTGAGAAATGACATTGAACTGGAACATATAACCACATTTTCTTAACAAAGAAAATGAGATAGTTTAGCTGTTTTTTCCAGAGCTGGGAAAAAAAAACACAAACACCCTACCTTTAGAAAGTGAAATTCATTTCAAATCTGTATAGAACAGTGAGAATCTGGTACATTTATCATCCCATATTTCCTCCATTAAATCATCACTTTACAACCAACTAATCTTCCAAATGAGTTTCAGACTTGACTTTGTGTGTAAAAGGTGAATTTATTATGCAGGACTCCACTTTCAGCTATGAAAGACAAGCACCTGCAGCTCAGAGAAGAAACTGCCTTGCCAAAAAGAGACACTTCAGACAAATGATGAGATACGTTTAAGGAAAGCTGCTGTCACTCTCCTCTCTTATCTACATTTATATTTGGAAATCAAAGCTCAGATTTCTGACTGTTCTTCCAAATTCTTGCCATATTCAACTCAAAGTCGTTCGGAGAGAATAGATGGTGAAAACTGATTTCATTTTACCTATGTTTGTAGTAATGTCTTAGTCATCATACATCTCTCAAAGGTCAATGCGAAACCAGCAAAACTCAACCTCTAGAAGAAGTCGTGCCAAGTAGAGATTTTATTTCATATGTAACTTCAATAACCATTTAAGGTGTGAAATGATCTTACTGGAGGTACAGAGAGTCTGAAATTCAGTAAGAAAGTGCTCTCTTTCATCACTAAATGTTTCATCCACTTATTGTTCTTATTTCCATGTAATCGTGAGTATCCCAATGTTGACAGAAAAAGGAAAAAAAAATAATTGCTGCAGTTTGAGAACACACTTCCTTGATTTTTTTTATACAAAGATGACAGTTGGAGTGGCTAATATGCAGCATTTCTTTACAGTTTCTTTTTAGAGTACACCTGAGGTTTGTTTTTCTGTCACTCAAGCTGTAACTAATTTGTAGTTATTGACTGTTGCACACTTGCACGAGATCGTTTTCAAGTTTCTTTTTCTTCCCATCATTCTCAGTTCACATTTTCTGCCATCTACTTGAGTTGCATTGTCCTATGTACTATGCAGCAGAACTAAATCTCAGTGCGAAAATATGCCAAATTACTCAGCTAAAACTGTCCTTGCACTTTTTTTTTTTTTTCTGTTATAATCACAAAAATGGAGGGAAAACACAAGCAGATAGGGCTCTTCATCTATTCAGATCAAAGACCTTAGTATGCAAACACATCCTTAGGCAAAGCACAGCACGAACAATTCAAAGACAGGGATCCTCCAAAGACGAAATAAAAAAGGATTGTGGTGAATTTAAAAACCCAGAGTTGTTTTTTTCAAAATAGTTCACTCATTTTGCATTCTGCTCAGTATTCTAAAGCTGATCTTAAGCACAGATTGTAAATGGACCTGAAGACATTTCTACAGTACCTTGCTAAAGAAACAGATGTAAATCTGACAAAAATCAAGGGAGGGAAGAATGGGCCTGGGGAGGGGTAGAATAACTTGCTACGGAAAGTTACAGAAAACCTCCAATCTATCAAACTATCAGCAGGGAGACTGTCAACATCCTGAAAAATGGAAAGAAAAAGAAATTCAATGCTTAAGACTTTTGAATAGTTTCTCAATGCTACTATAGTATTTTTAGGCTTAAAAGTAATGGGGATGGATAAATCACCTCATGTTTCATGCTGTTGCCCGTGTGTGGGCTAGGAAAGCATGATCCAGGGCCAAGGCTTGCAGACTCTGCCATCCTTCTGTATTGCAGGGTTTCCAGGTGCTCTTCAAGACCTATTTATCAATTCACACTGAGATTAATTAGTGCTACCACAGGGATAGTCTATTGTTTGCAGGTAATTCTGCTATTTCTGAGGACAAACAAAGCCAAATCAAGACAGGCAGATTATGTTGCCTAGGTCCCGGATTTCCTAGAACTGTTTGCTTAGTTCACAGTTTTCTTCTTTTAGTCCTTTAATAACAGAGATTCAGACATACGTAATGCAATCTCAGCTCTCTGGGTCTAGACTGCCTGCAAAGAGATTCTGATATATCATAGCCTCCAAATATTTCCTGCCTCAATGACCAAAGCAATGCATCTCTAGGACACTGATGCATGCATCAGACTTCCAGCGCAAGCTCATGGGTAGTCAATCAATAATGCACATGTCCAGCAGTTACGTGACACAAGTAATTACTTGATAGTCACTGGAAACTATTTACCTGGCCAGCTCCTTGACTCCAATGTGCTGGGAGACAACAGGAGCTACTGTTCTAAATGGGAAATACTGGAAATTGGCTGAACTGTTCTGCCCACATCCTATTTCTGGATGGTAAAAAGGACCTGGTTGGTTAACTTAAGAAGAGTTCAACAGCTGTTTTTACCATGCACAATGAAGTACATATAAAACTCATCTCTGGGCTGTACACCAAGATTCCTCTTCTTGCTTCCCTTGGCAGGTCAGAGGAAGTAGAGAGTTGTCAGGTAACTTTCAGTCCAGTGGGTTCATCTTGTAAGGCCAGGCTGAGATCATGAGGGACTGGCCCTTTGCAGAGATGTACTTGGGACTCTACATTTCCTCAGTCGAGATTGAAAATGATCTTAGATTTGACATATGGCTACACACAGTTAAAACCACCACCACCTCCCAAAACAACAAAAATGCCAGCATCATTCTGGATGCCCAGGAAAATGTTAGTAACATGCTCCTATGCCACCGTCTAGGGTTGACTCTGAGAACACATTGAACTGATTGAAGGACTTTCCAGAGTATATTAATAGAACAGTTTGGGTTGGAAAGGACTTTTAAAGATCATCTAATCCAACCTCCCTACAATGAGAAGGGACATCTTCATCTAGACCAGGTTGCTCAGAGCCCCATCCAACCTGACCTTCAGTGTTTCCAGCGATGGAGCAAGCTGTTCCAGTGTCTCATCACCTTCCTTTTAAAAATTTTCTTCTATGTATCCAGTCTGAATCTATCCTCTTTTAGTTTAAAACCATTACCTCATGTGCTATTGTTATAGGCCCTGCTAAAATATTTGTCCCCATCTTTTTTATAGCCCCCTTTATGTAGTGAAAGGCAGCAATGAGGTCTCCCCAGAGCTTTCTCTTCTCCAGGCTGAACAACCCCAACTCTCTCCGCCTTTTTTCACAGGAGAGGTGCTCCGATTCTCTGATCATTTTTGTGGCCCTCCTTTGGACCTGGTCCAACAGATCCACATCTAATATTTTAAGGTAAAGCACAAATTTGAATCACCAGAAAGCAACAAAAATAGGAGCTCTATAATAGCACTATAAGAGACAAATTCACCTGAGAAGGAAGGTGGGGGACTGAGTAGACACCACCTTCTTCTCAACTATGCCAGGGGACATGTCTGCAGTCCCACAGTCAGTACTGGATATCATCACAAGACTATTACCTCTAAAATAAAGAATGAATTTGTGATTCAATATTTTATTTATGAAAAATGCCAAGTCTTGGTCTTATTAGTCCAGATGTAAAATTACAATAATATATTTGAATAAGTAGAATTTTCTGGATTAAAATCAGCCTAAGAGTATAATTTGTACAATTGTCTTGATCAGTGGATTGCACACAATATGTAATTATTTACTGAGCTGCAGTTATCAACTTCTTGAGTTTTCAGAATCATTCTATGAAGAATCTGATTACAAAGTACTGCTTCAAAACTGAAGCCATGTTTTCTATGAATCAGTCTCTGATTTACTCTTGCAAAAATGCAGTTTTATATAAAAGTAATAATAAGTTTGTTGGCAATTGATTCATATTGTTGAACTATGATGAGAACAAAACACAGGCTGAAACTGCTACATGCCCAGAATAGAGGTACAGCAGGTAAACTAGACTATCTCACTTTCCACCTCCAAATTCAAAGCATTATTAAGCAATAAGGTAACAGAAAATACATTTTTATAGCCTATTTCAATTTTCCCAGTGAAAATTATTATCTTCGAAGTTCACTGTTTCACCAAGTAATAGCACAGCTTGCCTGATAGATAAAGTGAAGAGATGCAAGTCAACAAGTATTTTCTGCAGATGCAAATGTGAACAGGTAACAACTAAATCCCATTTTTATTTGCTTTCATCTTTAGTTTCTGTAATCGTATGATACACACACAATTTTTTACTAAAAATTATTTAGCAACACAACAGACTCTCCTCCAATACAAGAAAGTAACAATAATATTATTATTAAAATGACAAAATAATCTGATTCAGAAATAATTCTTTGTACAGTCTGAGTACATGGTAGAATTTTAAGACAGAGGGCAGAAAATAAAGAACTATGTACTTTTGACAGAATTGCAAAAAAAGGCAAGGAAGGAAAGCAAGAATTTCTCTTTGGTCACAAGTCAATTAACGATGATGCTAGGAATCAATGAACAAAGTAAGATGTAGAATTTGCAAGAAATTATTCATAAAGGAGAGTAATAAACAGAAGATAAAACATTGTGTGCTTACTAAAGTGAACTTGAGATAGTTTCCCCCTCAAAGAAAGCATGTGCAAAAAGGGAAGAGACTTAGAATTTGTAAGGTGGAATGTGTAACAACCTTCACTGTTCGTTACTGAGAGCATTATTATTCGTCTAGAGAGATGCCAGACTTTGGTTATGTAATTAGTGTTACGCTGGTTTGGGATGCTTTAGACGCACCTCTAATGTATACCCAAGACACAAAGTGAGGCACACAAGTGACACCATGCATCCCATGTAAATCACCTAGAGAGGAACCCACAGTCAAATGCTCATTTCAGTATGTGCATCCTCTTTGCATCCTATTCAATTATATTGGTTTTGTTCTTTCATATATTTAAAAAGGGGAGCATATTCACGGAAAAAAATACTCAAGTTAACAACTGATTTCTAAATCTCATATGCCAGATAAAATTTCCAAAATATATCACTGATTCATAATCACAGCAATCTCATGAGTGTCCAGTAAGAGAATTTTTATTGCTGTTCCGATCACATTAAATGTAACATACCTAGGTGTCAAATGTAGTTAATCAGATACACCACCAATGTCATCCACTGTGTTTTTGGCAGGAGCATTGCTGAAGAGCTGTCACTTAGGCACATTCATGGGGAGTGCAATAATGAGTAACATTAGGAATTCTGAAAGACGCCACAATCACACATAAAGATTTTGTTCAGAGAACTACCACAACCAGAGTGCCACATGAGAACAGCCAGAACATGATGTTTAAGTGGTGGAGTAAATTAACAAATTTTTCCATTTCTAAGCTGACATTCAAGTTAGTCATGCACATATTCATATATTATTTCATTTGTCACAGATGAGTGAAAAGTTAGAGGAAAAGATCACAGATCACGGAAATTTTTCCATCACCTTCAGCAAGGCCACAATTTACTCAATCTAGAACAGTACCTGCTTTTACAGGTGCATTTTGAATATATGTTTAGATTTACCAAGCCAAAAGAATGCTAAAACAATGTGATTTTAAAGATGTAGAATCAAATTTGTAAGAAGTCAAAACTCACCATTGTTAGGGTCCTCCACGCAACTACAAATTCACTTCACCTGTGCATATAAATTATGCAGTTTCTAAATGACCAACTTTTCTCTTCTTCCCAGAAACCCTGTGCCATTTAAGTATATGTGATAAATGAAAAGTTATTAATGATCAGCCAGTCAATATTTGCTGCAAACCGTTAAAACCTACGGTGAACCTGTCAAATCTCTTCATTTGTCTTGAACTTTCTATGGCACTTTCAGAACAGAGGACTGCTTCAGAAAACTTAATCAATCTTTAAAATGGACAGCAAAATGAAAGATGATATCGCTCCATTTTACAGATAGGTGACTGAGGCATTGACAGACTAAGGAAAAAAATCCTATTAATTTTCACACCCAACTTGATAACTCTAGCAAATGATTTTCAGAAGGTGATTGCTATATGGTACTTCATCCATTCAAGCTACCATTCCCACTGGCTTCAGTTATAAGTGCTCAGCATTTCTGCAATATATTTCTACAGAAATTTCAAGCTGCTACTCTGAAAAATGAGAATTGCATTTATTAAATGTTTGTCAGAGCTATGGCTTGATTAACTGCCTAGTGTTACAAAGGAGAATGAAGGCAAGAAGAAAATCCTCAGAGCAATAATTGGATCCAGTACTAATCCTATCCACTAAATAACGACTTTCAAAAGACTGAAGTCCTATGACAACAGCTCCCTCTTACTCTCTCACAGAATGACAGTAGCTCAAATTTGTGGAAGAGTTCCTTTATTCAGAACAATAGAAAAAAGCCTCCAGAATAACTAAAGCCAAGAAGAACCATATGTTTCAAGTTAGCAGGAATTTGTGTCCAAACGATGGCCTTGTCTCAAAAGCAACTTTGCAAGTGGCCAAAGAATTGAGAACCAGAGACACTGCTACGATGCAGCCAGCCAGGTAAGCTGTTTCATGGCTCAGGAAACTGCCATAGAGTGACTGGGTAGGAATATCCATCCACATTATGAATATAGCAAATTCACAGAATCATAGAATGTTAGGGGCTGGAAGGGACCTGGAAAGATCATCTAGTCCAACCCCCCTGCCAAAGCAGGATCACCTAGACTAGGTCCAGGTGGGTTTTCAATGTCTCCAAAGAAGGAGACTCCACAACCTCTCTGGGCAGCCTGTTCCAGTGCTCTGTCACCCTCACAGCTTTTCCTAATGGTTTTGTGGAACCTTCTGTGCTCCAGCTTGTATCTGTTACCCCTTGTCCTGTCATTGGACATCACTGAAAAGAGCCTGGCTCTATCCTCCTGACACTCCCCCTTGACATATTTATAAACATTAATGAGGTCACCCCTCAGCCTCCTCTTCTCCAAGCTAAAGAGACCCAGCTCCTTCAGCCTTTCCTCATAAGGGAGATGTTCCACTCCCTTCATCATCTTTGTGGCTCTGAGCTGGACTCTCTCAAGCAGCTCCCTGTCTCTCTTGAACTGAGGGGCCCAGAACTGGACACAATATCCTAGATGTGGCCTGACCAGGGCAGAGGAAAGGGGGAAGAGGACCTCTCTCCACCTACTAGCCACAGCCCTTCTAATACACTCCACGTTGCCACTGGCCTTCTTGGCCACGAGGGCACACTGCTGGCTCATTGGCATCCTGCCATCACCAGAACTCCCAGGTCCCTCTGCCCCACGCTGCTCTGCAACAGATCAGTCCCCAACATATACTGGTACTTGGGGAATATTCATTGACTAGTTGGCTTGACAAAGAGAAGTTTGGGGAAGTTGGAAAGCTGAAAGTACAAGAAGCCTAAAGATCTTCCAGGCTTCCAAAATTTCACCAAAACACACACAGTGACAGAGTGTCTCTATCCTGACAATTAAAAATCGGGCAAAAAGGATACAGCTGGCTCCACTATATAATCTCCCATTCTCAAAGGAGATTTATCTACTGAAAATACAGCAGAGACATCACAAACTCAAATGCTGCCTGCAATGAAGATTGCCTGACCACAGAGGAACAGTAATTCTCTGAAGTCTCATGGCCCATTCAGAGCTCAGAAACAAAGTGAACTGTAATGGACACAACTCTTCTGCACATTCACCATAATTCTGCTCTCCCCTTCCTACTCTTTTTTATGTGAATCCACCACACAGGCTCCCTCAGCAGGCAGTCTGCACGTCCTCAGCTACCTGCTTTCCCAGCCTGCTGTCAGACAGATGCCCTTTGATGTTACTTTTGTCCCAGATAGTTTATCACTAGCTTTAATCCCAAACTGCCTGCTCTTCATGAATTCTTATTCACTTAAATAGTCTAGCTCTCTACATCATCTTTTCTAGACAGTGGCAGTTTTCCTCCTGCATCTGCTGTACACTTGTGGTCCCAAATGACTTCTTTTCACCCCCTAACGTCCCTTTTGTATTTAATCAACTAGCTTGTAGCTCTATGCACACACCCTTGTAGTATCTGAGCAGTAGTGAAAGCACTGAGAAGTCTTAGTACACTCAAGGCAGAACAAATTTTCACAGAAGGAGTTACTATGACGCACCTTTATTAATCTATTCTATTTCTTTTTCATATACATTATTTTAGAATATTTTAAACAAAAAATAACTATCTTCTCCATTTGATTATCCCTGTGGGCCACTGTACTTAGCTTTCTGTTCTTCAGAAATGTAATTCATAACTCTTGTTCTTCAGAGGCATATGGGCAGAACTAATGTTAAATAATTAGAAAAAATGCTTTATAAAAGATCATATAAGGGAACTTAGATGCGTTGCTCATGATTTTATGTTTGTGGCAAATGTTTTAATGCTTAATTTTCTCAAACCTGTTACATAGAATTAAGTTATTATTTCTGCTTTCTCTAAATTTTAAAAGCCCTCTTGAATTACAGCTTCTAGTGAAAGAAGTTAAAGACATAACTAAGATGTACAATAGACATTTGAATACTGACTCCTTTAAAATCTGGGGGAAAAAAATCTCTTTGAAAAAACATCTGACATTTCTGATTTATGTTAGTTTTACCTGTCTGTAATAACACCATTTGTAAGGAGTCTGCATTAAAGGATTACTGGAGCACATAACTGAAGGATGAGTTAATTAGGTTGTTTTGTTTTAATAAAATATGCTATTCAAAGATTCTCGTCTTTAGCTGCTTAAACACCATTAGATAAAAGAAAAAAGGCTGTCAAAAGAAAAGCCAACAATAAATGAAAAAAGTGAGAAAGACAGCATGTTCTGGAAGAAAACAATGGAAAATTTCTGAGCACCGATGACAGTTGCATCCAAGGGAGAACTGTCTTTTCTTTAATGACAAAGAATGGGACCAAAAGCAGTCGACAATTTCTGAGTCCAAGCAAACTAGCACAAGCAACAACAAAGAGTTGAGTCAGTCTTTAATGCAGCCAGAAATTACAGGACTGCAGCCCCTGACCATCACCACATGAGCAAGTTTTACTCAAAAGAAAATGCAGAAACCTCCCTATTCTAAAGGGATGAATTCAGAGGAGTTAAAGAGAGAGCAAAGTCATGGCTGGGCTATGTCATGCTACAGTCTGCAGACACACTGCATGGAGGATGCGCTGCAAGATATTCAAGACTGTTTACAAACATCTTACCTCCAAAAGCTGTAAGGTACCTTACGGGAGTTATGGGGATCCATTATCACAAGCACTGTGCACATTAAACTTAGTGGGTGCCTGTCAATGCATTTGATCTCAGGCTGGGAATGTTGCTGTGCCACGCTGCCTTCTCCGCCCCTCTCCCTGCCAGTATTACTGAAGCACTCAGTAACTGCATTCTATATTCTTTACCAGCACATTCCCTCTTTCATATAATAGCAACACTGAAAAAGGCAAGTGACCAACTAACCTTTTTTCAAAAAGTCAAGATGGAAAAATACTTAATTTAGTCCATTTCCTGCTCTAGCTTCTGTACAGGTTAAAATTAATAACAGCAAAAGGATCTAAAGAATAACCCAAGTGCTATGGGCTTTCGCTTGGCAAAGTGTGTACATTTACTGAAAGAAACGCATGCTTTAGTTCAGCCTTGTGCTTTGACAGTGATCAGTGCCCCCATCAACCTTTTGGTGCTCTTCTCTCACTAAAACGAAAAGCAAGCATGAGCAGGGACAGCAGAAAAGGTATGGCTCTTTGCACAGATTTACAAGTTCCTACTCAGTACGTCGTTTGTATACTTTATTACCCACAGAAACCTGAAATATGAAGAAATGGGCTAAGAAACAAAGGAGAGAGAAATGTCTGAAGTATAGATTTTTACAGCAATCTCAGGAGAGAATGAAAAAAATCCAAAAGAAACAAGAAAACATTCTGCAGCTAGTTATACCTGGAGGAATTCTTTTCTTTAAATTATCCTAATGATTTCGACATACAATTTATTGAGCAGGCAGTTCAAGTAGATGGATGGATATTTAAGAAAAGATGCATAGTGATCAATTGAAATGACAACCACATTTAACATTATCAAGAATTACCTGAAAGATCATTTACCACAGTCACCTTTTGCATCTGGCTATCTAATGGTGCTTTTAATGAAAAAGACAAGCATAACTTAACTAATTACTTAGAGATATTGAAATCCGTCATGTCAGTGACTTCTCAGCACACATTTTCTTGGACCTTCAGCTTCTTTCCTTTAAAGTGTAAAAAATTAGAATTAGGCAGCTTTCGAAGTTATGAAATATGAGGTCGTATTGTGACAAATTATACCACTCAAAAATGAAAGTAATTTTAATTAAAAATCAATTTCATTTGCAAGAACAACTTTCCATCATGTAAAAACTGGAGATTCCAGTGAGCACTGTTTTGGTTAGTTGAGTTAGAAGGCGTTAGTCAACACATTGATTAGTTTAAACCACAAAATGAATGCTCCTGTTGCTGTACCGTCATAGCTCTTGTGAGAACAAGAGGAATGCAGTTCAAATTTTTGTTTCTCATCCCAAATACCCTCCTGAGGTAACTCCAGAAGTCTTCTACAGTTCCTTGTCTGCTAGTCAGTAGAGGAAAAAGTGAGTATTCTCTTTGCTGGTTCAGTGTCATCGGTTGAGTCTGGTGGGATTTTTTTGTAAAAGTGGGGGTAGACTCATGTGAAACTTCAAGAGCCCCCAGGGCCAGGCCAATCAGTGCCTCTGCCATCAAGGTATTTAAGAGGTGACCCCATTGTTCTAGCTCTCTCTTTTGGTTTCGTCTTGTTTCGAGCTGACCTGTCTTTAACATTGGGGAGCTTTTCTGTTGGAGGAGAGGAAATGAACATTGTCCTGAGAAGAAACATGGGGAAAAGAGTCCCAGAGGAGAAGGAGAGGGAGAAGGCTGCCGAAGCAGGACTTTTCCCTTAAACTTGTGGTGTCTGAGATGGCAGGAAGGTGATTGCCTGCCAGCTGAGGGAATTGATGGCGGTCAGAACGTCCAGGATGCGTCAGTATGTGCAGAGCCCCATGTGAGAAGGGAGAGACACCGAGCATCAGTGGGGGATGTGCACAAAGCGACCCATGGCCCTGAGGGACTCACGAGGAGGAAGAGGATTGCCTCCCATGAGGGGGACACCACGCAGCAGGAAGGAGAGACTGCAAGGAGCATCAGTACTAAGTACAGCAATAGTATTTTAAATATTGCACATATGTCCAAAATGAGCTGCCCATTTTTTATAGTAAAGGTTGGGGCTCAGAGGTATTAATATGAGACAGGAGAATACTGAAAAAAATATCTTTGACTTGGAAATGTAATGTAGGTTAGCACCATATGCATTTTCTGACCTCTCAAGCAGGTTAAAGTGAGAGAGAAAATCTCACCAGCATGATAATATGTACCAGATCATTCCCATGTCTCAGAAAGACCATAATTTACATTTTTTTAAAACCTCTTGTTACGAAGTAATGCTACTTAAACCAAACCAATCTTTCACTCTTAATCTATACTTTTGTTCTAACAGGTAAAGGTAAATTGAGTGAGGATGCAAAAAAAAAAGGCAGGGCGTGGAGCAGGAGGGCGGTAGGAAACCACAGGATGAAGGAGAGAAGAACAGTTAACAAACAAATCCACATTCACAGATAAAACCACTTTAAAGGAACAGCTATTAACATCCCAGGGAGAAGTAGCTGGAAAAGTATGTATTTATGCACAGCTGACAGGAGTGATATGATGGCGGGCCAGTGTTTTTTGTCAAATTTTCACTGCATAAATTCAAGTGCAAAAACATAACTATTTAAAACAGACAAAAATTAAATACAACTTTCTGAGACCAACTGTTGGACTGAAGCAACACAAACCCATAAAAAAATTCAGTAATCAAATACCCAGAACACTTCCAGCTACGAAGAAGACATACACTAAAAATGAATTAAATGAAGAGTTGCACATGACAGATCAGATTCTGAAGTGCTTGCCAAACCAGATCCCAAGCACTCAAGAAAGAGTACCATCAATTTTAAATCTAAGCCTAACACTGCAAACATCCTCATTCACCTGGATTCGCTCAAGCCAATTGTAGGGAGGTGGTCACAAAGTTCAAGGTCTTATATACTATAAGAAAAAAAGGGTAAAGTTCAAGAAAATAATGCTTTGTTTGGTTTTTTTTTTACAGATGGGGATCAGAGGTACAAGAGATTAAAGGGTCTGCAGAATGACACACTGAAGGCATAAGACCAAGCTGCAATCCAGTGGACAGCATTATCAGGATGTTCTGTGATTATCAACACATGAAAAACATGGCTATGAAAATGCCATAAGATTACAGACAACCAAAAGCTGCCAAACTGAAGCTACTGTAAAAAACTGCATAAAAATACAGAATTATGAAGATCAGAGATGCTTTCAGTAAAATAAAATTGACTAGACCTGAGCAAAGGAACAGATTTTAAGCATAGGTAGACGGTGCCTCACTTAAAAGCTAGATGAACGTGAATTATTGCTAGATAGAGAAAACATATGGCATCCTATATAATAGGAAGTAGACCTACCAAGATTTATTATTTAGAAAGTGAATTAATCCAAAAAGAAGCCATTAAGCACTGCTGTGAAGAAGAAAAACAATGCAGACAAAATCAATACCAGTTAAGGCCAAAATCTGAAATCCAAATCAACTAACACTGGTTACCATAATAAATGAGATATTTCCAGTCAATGATAGCTACTAGCCCTAAACACTGAAAAGTACCAGTCACGTATCTTGATGCTGGAATTACAATTCCGTATTTTTCCTTGCTGTCATTTTGAATACGCATTCTCAGTACTGAGCTAAGCTTTGAAGAAAACAATCAAATTTCTTCGTCCTTCTTCCTACTCTTCTTTCTATCCTCAAAGTCACCCTACTAGACTGTAAACACTCTACAGGGAGACTGTGGATGAGTAAGCCCACGTAATCGACTCTGACTCCTTGCAATTGCAGAACGGGAATGAGCCACATGAAGTTTCTTTGCCAGTGGCACTGTACTGATGGCTTTAGCTTTGATTTGCTATTCATTTTTCACAAGACCTGCACCCTCAATGTAATGGCAGGTTAACTACCCACGCTTCCTCTTAAATGGAGTATTCAGTCACACAGTACACCAGTGTCTTCACACTTAACAAAAATTGGAAAGACAGAAGGCTTCAGTCAAAGCTTTGAATCAAACCTCAAACCAACGGAGGCGCAGATACATACAGCAGATCATTCATGTTGTTCCTCTTTGGGTTCCCATATGTATTTCCCCTTAGAAATGAATTATGTGAGCACTGTCTTTTCGCAGTTTGGTAAACTGAAGTCAGAAGCTTATGATGCACAATTTTGTGCTCCTTGTCCCAATCTTGTAAACTAGCACTGTCTTTGATAAGGTCCTGCTACAAGATTTCCCCTCTATCCTCATACATTCTGAAAAGCTCAGGATGTCCAAGAATAGAGAATGACAAAGGACACGTTAGTGCACAGTGCACAGCTGAGCACAGTGCTAAGTAGCATACAACTTGGAAATCCTAAAGCCTTAGCCAGGGAGGGACAACAGCAGTTGCTAAAATGGATTTCCTATAACAAATAACTACACAGTAAACACATCTCCTCAGCAGCTAACTATATGCAGCTGATTATATTAAAGTAAAATAAACCAGAAGACTTCTTTGTCTCATTTCTCACTATGTGTAATGACTCATTAGACTATTAGATAAAAACAAAAGATACATGGTAGAGAAGTAGTAAAAGATAGCATTGACCTTCTATAATGTCCAGGATCAATACAAGCATGTTCTGCAACAGGAGGAAGCCAGAGCTTTGGGAGAAAGGAGCAAACACTAGCTGTGTAAAAGAAGTTTTCAAACAATAATTACCACAAATTTGAATAGAGATCAGTGAATGGCCATCACAAATAGTGCTAATTATCACTTATAAACAAGCTGGCCTGATTTAAGTGGGCTGAAATGTTAATTTTCTGAGAATAACGAACTACACCCTTTTGTGAAAGAAAAGGAACATTGGAAACGAAAATCCTCTCCTGCAAAATGTTGTGGTTTTTTTTCATCCATGTTCAACAAATTTCCATAACTTTCCCAATAGCTGTGACTTTACAAAAAGAAAAAGTATTATGCCAAAAGAAAACACTCTATATTGCTGAACAAATTAATTGCAAAGATTTTCATTTTGGAACAAGTGCAAAAATCAAGTCCAATTATTTTATTTATTCTTAACACCAGAATAAAACAGATACTAGGAAAAATCTTTAGATAGGTAAAAAAGAAAGATTTTGTATTAATTACCCAAACCACCAGTTTTATCCGTCCTTTAACTCCTCAGTTGTAATTATGACTTGCATCACCTTCAAAGAATGTTAACTTTTTTTCTTCCATGAATACATTCATTACTTCATCATGGAGCACAACAATGGCTTAACAGATAAAAAACTTTCTTCAATGTTGTTTAAATACATTCATAGCAAAAGCAGTCTTTAGCATTCTTCTGTACAGTAATGTCTCAATAGTACCTTTACGAAATCACAAATGACAGCTTCAGATATCATGGAGTTGAATCATAGAATCAGTCAGGTTGTAAAAGACCTCAGAGATCATCAAGTCCAACCCTTGGTCCAACTCCAGTCCGTTTACAAGATCATGGCACTAAGTGCCATGTCCAATCTCCGTTTAAAAACCTCCAGGGACGTTGAATCCACCACCTCCCTGGGTAGGCCATTCCAATGCCTGACCACTCTCTCTGTAAAGAATTTCTTTCTAATATCCAGCCTAAATTTCCCCTGGCAGAGCTTAAGCCCGTGCCCCCTTGTCCTGTTGCTAACTGCCTGGGAGAAGAGACCAGTCCCTACCTGGCTATAACTTCCCTTCAGGTAGTTATAGGGAGTGATGAGGTCACCTCTAAGCCTCCTCTTCTCCAGACTAAACAACCCCAGCTCCCTCAGCCTCTCCCCATAGGTCTTGTGTTCCAGTCCCGTCACCAGTCTTGTCGCTCTTCTCTGGACCTGCTCCAGCACTTCAATATCTTTCCTGAACTGAGGGGCCCAGAACTGAAAACAATATTCCAGGTGTGGCCTCACCAATGCAGAGTACAGGGGAAGGACCACTTCCCTTGTCCTGCTGACCACGCTATTTTTGATACAGGACGGGATACCATTGGCCTTCTTGGCCACCTGGGCACACTGTTGGCTCATGTTGAGCTTCCTGTCAATTAGTACGCCCAGGTCCCTTTCTGCCTGGCTGCTCTCCAGCCACTCTGTGCCCAGCCTGTAGCGCTGCAGGGGGTTGTTGTGGCCAAAGTGCAGGACCCGGCACTTGGCCTTGTTGAACTTCATCCCATTGGAATCAGCCCATTTTTCCAGTCTATCCTGATCCCTCTGCAGAGCCCTCCTGCCTTCCAGCAGGTCAACACTCCCTCCCAACTTGGTGTCATCAGCAAATTTGCTGATGATGGTCTCAATCCCCTCATCTAAATCGTCAATAAAGATGTTAAACAGGACTGGACCCAACACTGACCCAAAAAATGGAGAGAAGACGTCCGTGAAGAACACGAGTATCAAGCCCCTGACCCCTCGCATGGTGGGCGAGCACCCTGGCCCCTGAGCCAAGCTGCCTCCTCAATAATACCTTTTGGACTACATTTAATTTTTAAACAAAATCCCACAGTTCTAAGTGTGCTGAAAACTGAAGATTTACTGCGTAGATATTTTTCCTTCTCCTTTTCAAACTCATCCAGAGGTCCACAAAAACAGATAAAGGCCGTGTCTAAAACATCATGCAGAGATATCTATAGCAGTAACACGCGTGTCTGTCACAAAATGAAAGCAGCGGAAAGCACAGTAACTGCAAGCCAGCTCATGGAAACCCAGGACATATTAGAACAGGTTTGGTGCCACACAAATGCAGCCTTTCTGCTCCCAGGTGTTCAGTAGCGCTTTGTACTAACAGTTGTGGTCAGCATGAGGTCAAATATCTTTACAGCATCTCCACCACAAAATAACTTCTCCACTGCCTACATTTAATTTCCCTACTGCTCAGTATTTTGCCAAGCAGAAGAACCTTCTATTCAGCTAGAATCTCGATTAATCAATTTTATTTGATTTTTTTTCTGGTGACCAGAGAGATTAGTTTTAGCTCAGCTTGCTCACCAAACTGCAGAAGCATAATCACATTATTAGTCATTCATGTTTAATTTCAGAAACATGTATCTCCCATGTATTTTACACAATACAACCTTGAACTCAGTGGAAGTGTGCATGTGCTTTATTTTGAAAAATAAAATTTATTATTTATGGAGTATTCTTCCTCCTTTCCAGCAAATACATTCTTTCATTGATGTTTCTTTTGCACTGCAGTTTTTATTTATGAATGTAAAGGTATGTTCTTTAAACAATGAGTATTCATGTCACATCTTACCAAACCGTTTCAGGTAGATATGATCAAAAGAGATTCTCAGGAGCTACTGTTTCAGAAATTCAGACAATTTGTCTGATTTTTACTTTCCACATTTGTTTTCTTCTCAAACACCCTTTAAAGATTTCTTATTGTTAACTTACTTGGTGAAAACATTTGAACTAATCTGTCAGATCCAACTTACTATGCCCTTATTCCGTGTTACTTTGAAAGTCAGCTTCTTGCTATTAATGGGACAATTTGAACGCCAACTGAAGAGAAACCATTATATAGTTGGCATGAAACAGAATGGCATAATTTAGTCTTCAGAGAGGCTACTGCGAGTTCCACAGCACTTGGAACTGTAAAATAGAATCAAAATGAAAGGCATATATCAGAAGATCAACCTTTTCAAACTAACAGAAGTCTAGTAAATTGTAGAGGCAACAACTATTTCTGAATACCATAAGCTAAAAAATGTTTTCTAGTTAGGCTGACTGAGGCAGCAGCATACATTAGTCACAATTAACAGTGACCAAGCACACCGCACAGCAGCGACTGCTGGAGTGCTGTACATCGATGCTCATTTTGTCTGGCAACTGGTGACACTGACTGTAGCACTGCAGACTCCTCATGAGTGTGAAATGTATTACTTGATCAGGAGGAGCGTCCATCACTGCCTGGCCATCGGGAGCCGGCTGCCCACTTCTGCCACAGGTAATCATCCAGGTAACGCACACGTGTTGGCTGACGGGTGAGCAGTGCATGCTGTGCCTCCGTGCTGATTCCAATCGGTCAATTGGGCAGATTCTGATCAGGGGCAATTAGAATCAGGCTGAAAGCTCGTTTCACTTTTCCCTGCAGTACGGTACTGTTACGCAGAATCCACTGCCCAAATGCTGGCTGTCATTTTTAACGGTTCCTTCCGATGGCCTTCCCAGTTTGCCTTTCCAGGCAAGTTTTTTTACACACCTCAAAAATTCTGGCCCTGATTTATGCCAAAAATGGCATAATTTGTTCACGTCTTGAATTGTTATTATGTGAGATAGAACTTCATGAGCCAGCACATTCTTATTTATGTACCAACCATCTAAAGAAAACTGTTTTTTTTTCCCCCTTTGACACCAACATCTGAAAAGGATTAAACCCTGAAACAAATCTGCATGCAGACATTTTGATAATGGGACTCTGTGCTGGTGTAATACTTTTTACCAGAAAATTTGATTCTAAAATGTTTTCAGAATAATTAATTTTCTCCTACTTCTGTAAAATTATGGAAAAATTTAGAGCTAAACATCCTGTAATGTAAAATCAATTTGCTTGAAATATAACTGAATATTTAGCTCCTTAAATATTTTAAAGCTCCTCATACACTTTCTAGTTTGCAAACCATGCACTCAAGCCCATAGAGACTTAAAAACATCTCTAGCAGTACAGAAACCTGTCACTTTCATGGAAAAGATGAATTTTCTTTCATTGTTTATGCCACCAATTTAAGTGACTAACTTTTACTGATTTGTTCATGATCAAGTTGTTGCACAAACCGGGGCTAATTAGTGGAAATGTAAAATTAGTTTACTATAACCAACAAAAGAATAATGACTGAGAAAGTGTGTGGGCATTCAGCTTCCCATCAAATACAGTAGTTCCAGATTTACTTATATTTGAGTATGTAACCTAGCACACACTATGTTATTTCCATAACAATAGAAAACTTAAAAATAACTTTAGATATTAAGATTTGAATACAACTGTAACAAATATCCCTGTGACTACTGCAAATTAAAGTACTGTTTCATCTAAACAATTAGAACTGAATTTATGGGCTTTAATGAAGCTTTCATTTCTTTCAGATTTATTTTGCAAATTTACAGTTTTCATGTTTAGCCATCATACATTAAATAACAAACAAACAATTTGAGGAAGAAAGAAAGCAAATTTTGTTTCATACTCTTAAATAGATCTTATAATCCCTAAATATTCTAGTAAGTAGTTAAGAAAGGAAGCCTATCTCAGAAGTAATTCAGAATTATGCCAGAGGGATAGGATACTGCTATGCATAACCTCGCAAAATTTCCTTATGTGAACAGGAAGAGTCACTCGTATTTCTAAATCTCAAGTGTGGAAGACTTGCTTAATGTTCTAATAAGGAAAATGTTCATGCTGTGGAATTCCACCATCTCGCACCTCCAATTAAAGAATGGAAATCAATAAACTATTAAAAAATATTATTAAGAAGATTCCTAAAGATACTTTGAAATGCATCAATTTATTCTAAAAGTTCAAGAAAATTAAAATTGGTGAAAAGGCTACAGGTTTATTCTGGTCATACTCATTAAGAACATGAAATACTTCTACCATATTTTTACATTATGAATTTAGAACCAATATCATGTGGAGAATAACACTCATTAAAAGCCCTAACATGTACTCTGAACTTTAGCTTTCAAGACTATGAATAATGGGGGAGGAGATACTGTAAATAACAAAAATATTGGGGAAAATTACCTTCATACTGTACTGCATACCACAGTGTTTTAGTTGGAAACAGATTTAGAATTCTAATGCTATCCTCTGTAAGGTATTAAGACCATGAGTAGCTAATTTTATTACTACTGTTCTTATAAAGTAGTATTCCAATATCTCAAATAATAAAACAGAGTTGACTACTATACTACAATTAACACAATATCAAACTGATTAGTCAGGATGCAGTGGTAATACATGAGTTCATTAACTTCTGAGGAAACAATTGGGGACTGGCAGAGGTTGTTTGGTTTTGGTGAAACTCATAATTAAGAAGATATACAAATCCACATATTTTCAAATAGATTGATGCATCCAAAAAATTATTCCAACTGCCTTTGGAAAGGTAACTTTAGGGACTGATCTCTAAAGTATTTTCACATTTTTTGAATGCATCTCTACTTTCCAACACTTCCTTTGAAATCTCATCTGTTCCTTCTAGTACAAGAGTTTCTCGCTTACTCCCCTTGAAATATCTGAAACAACAGTAGTGTACATATCTTGCTGCAGAAAATTAACTCTTCTTGCTCTTCATTTTCATCTAATAAACTCTCTTCAGCTAAGCCTGAACATTTTCTTTTAACATAATGGTACACAGTATCTAAAATATAAAAATGCCCTTGTATATGACAGACACCAACTTGCCATCTTAAGCAGCTTTTCGTAAGAAAACCCTCATCTAGCAAAGAAACCATTCATTCATCTTGCCAATCACAGTGTCACTTCTGAACAAATCAGACTTAACATTTTCATTATCACACTCCCACTGTGTTTTTCTCAAGGCTAAGAAGTTATTAAATTGTATCAACATTTTCATCTATGCTCTGACTAAAATAATTCAACTGTGCAGTGTTACAACTTCCGTCAAAATGAGAGGAAATTTCACATTCAACTGATTAAAATGGAATCTGTGATGATACACCATTGAACGTATTTTATGCTTATGTCTCCACTTTATGAAAGTATAATGTTAGCACCTATTTTTGTTAGTGTTTTTGGCATATCACTCTATAATGTGCTAGCCCTTCAAATACCTCTTTGAGGAGAGAAGTTTGACCTCCTAGTACTTGAAAAAAAAATAATGTCTTTTGATTGATTAGAAAAAAAGAAGATAGCATTAAATCCTATGGTTTAGATTAGGTATTAGGAAGAAATTCTTTACTGTAAAGGTGGTGAGAGACTGGACCAGGTTGCCCAGAGAAGTTGTGGATGCCTCCGACCTGGAAACATTCAAAGCCAGGTTGGATGGGGCTTTGAGCAATGTCGTCTAGTGGGAGGTGTCCCTGCCCATGGCAGGGGAGTTGGAACTAGATGATCTTTAAGGTCCCTTCCAATCCAACCCATATGTCTCTATGATTCTGTGATTAAATAAACAAGAATTCTTGTTTGACTTTGGGATATTTATCCCGCACTGCATTATTTTTCCATTGAAAGACTCCCACTTAATTAGAACTCATGTGGCTTTATAGAGGATGATCTTCTTCCTCATGAAGACCATGTAAGTTCTGTTACCAATTTCAATATGGCAACCAATGTTTAGTCTCTTTAGATAGACAGGACTGTATTGTTTATAAGCTTTGAGATGAATGAATATTTGCTGTATCTGCAGTAACAGAACTACCAAAAAATTTTCACTCTGTAGTTCTTCATCTATACCTCCTCTCCACATCAAAGATCTTATCCATACAGCAAATAAGTAAACAATATGAATGCATTGCACACTTAGTGAAATTATACAGCAGTCCAGTCTACCCAACGCCAACAATAACATCTGAATAGGATGATAAAATTTAGCTCAGTAAGTTTTGTTTCCTAGCCACAATTAATATTTTTGACTGTGAATTAATTAAACTTGACTGCAAATTGGTAATGCATTTCTCTTTTACCTTTGACGCTTTCAAACATAGAATCATAGAATATTAGGCACCTCTAAAGACCATCTAGTCCAATTCCCCTGCCAAAGCAGAGTCACCTAGGGTAGGCCACACAGGAACGCAACCAGGTGGATTTTGAATCCCTCCAGAGAAGGAGACTCCACAATCTCTCTGGGCAGCCTATGCCAGTGCTCTGTCACCCTCACAGTAAAGAAGTTTCTCCTCATGTTGAGGTGGAACTCCCTATGTTCTAGCTTACACCCATTATTCCTTATCCTATTACTGGGCACCACTGTGAAGAGACTGGCATCCTCCTCTTGACACCCACTCTTCAGATAGTTGTATACATTAATAAGATCCACTCTCATCTTTCTTTCTTCAAGACTAAACAGCCCAGGTTCTCTCAGTCTTTCTTCACAGAATCATAGAAGAGATGTTCAAGTCCCTTAATCATCCTCGTAGGTCTCCATTGTGCTCTTTCCAGTAGATCCCTGTCTCTTTTGAATTGGGGAGCCCAAAAGTGGATACAGTATTCCAGGTGTGGTCTCATCAGGGCAGAGTTGAGGGGGAGGAGAACCTCCCTAGACCTGCTGGACACACTTTTCTTAATGCACTCCAGGATCCCATTGGCCCTCTTGGCCACAAGGACACACTGCTGTCCCATGGACAACTTACTGTCCACTAGGACTCCAAAGTCTTTCTCCACGGGGCTGCTTTCCAGCAGGATGTCCCCTAATCTGTACTGGTGCCTGGTGTTATTCGTCTCCAGATGCAGGACTCTACACTTGTCCTTACTGAACTTCACGAGGTTCACCTTTGCCCAGTTTACCTCCACATGAGTTAGAAGCACCATCAGATTTAGGCAACCTCACTACTTCAAATTGTATTCTTATAAACAAATCTGTCTTTATAAAAGGATTACACTTACATGTAAAACCAATTAATTCAGCAAGTAGGATCTATTACCTCTTCTCTCTTTAAGGAACTGCATATTATACTGCATATTATAACTGCATATTTGTTATTCCCTAATATCTGTAAAACATCAGATGTCTGCAGTTCTAAAATGCTACCCTTATTTTCAGGACAGCTACTTTTTTCTCTAACCAAATCTGAAGCATTTTTGTAAAAGCTTTTCCTTAACTATTTGCTACATAGGCAGTAATGTTAAAGAGTTAAAAAACCTTAATGGACAGTAATTTCTTTTTCTATCCTTCTGCCTAAAAGAAGTGCTTAAATAGTACAAGCTTCAACTGCAAGATAAAAATCTTTCTTTCAAACATTGAAGAGTTGATGCTTCTCTTTCATTTCATAAACAGCTGAAACCAAAAAGAGAAGAACTAGGACTTCATTCAAATCAGTTTCTGACTGCAGATATTCCCTGGCCCAGACCAGAGCATGAGGAAATTCTCACCAAGGGATCTGAACTGGAAAGGATTCCTGTTATTCTTTTACTGGTTCACTCAGGCAAAGTCACTCAGGCATCTACTGGGAATCCAATGATTACTCCTGTATAAGGTGAAGTTCCCATTAAACACAAAAGCTCTAGATTTAACTTAAACCTAATATTCAGACTTAAAAGGGATTTAGCAGTAGGCACAGTCTTCAGAGGATGTGAAGGATCATGAAGAGGAATTAAAATCTTTTCTACAGAGTCTATAAAAAATTTAAGTACAGTAGAGCTTTTACACAGGAAAATTTAATTTTAGGATGGATTCACCCTAATCCTAAAGAGTCACCATAATCGCATTCTGTATATCAGATGTGACATTGTACATATGTAGTTATTTTGTCCTAAGGAAGTCTTGCAGGTTTAACACTATGAGTGAACTAGAGTTAGTTCTAGTTTACACTTAAAAAAATAAACAAAAGTTTTCCTCCCTAGCTTTTAGCAGTCAGCAGTTTAAAAGCTATTCCAGCAATCTAAGAATTTATATTACCAAACTCATGGCTGTTGTATGTGCTATTCAGCATTATATATATAGGAAAAGAGATTTTCATTCAGAATTAGGAATATTTTGTGTGACTTTATGTCACAGAAATTGGGTCCTGTTTGAGTCAATTCTTGTAAATATGTAAAAAGGAAATCTAAAAATAGATGAATAGGGCATTTAGGGGACAAAGCAGGATGAAACACCGAAAAAAAATATTTAGGCAGAACACACATTGGAAAAGCATCCTGCATTTCTATTTATTTGCAACTTTAAATGCTCAAACATTATCCAAGATAACACTCTATCAAAATATATACATTAAAATCTCTTCCTTTAGCTTTACAATTTCTGTATTTATGGGCTTTATGATTTCTGTATTTCACCCATATCGCACAGCCTAATTATATAATTAGCCCTTGTAAGACACAGGCTATTACATAATCTCAGGTGTAACACAGACATAATCATTAACATTTCTATCTGTCTTGAATAACATTTCTTATCAGCAATTACTTTTCAGGGCCTCCAGCCGAACAAGCAGAAGTAATGTGAAGTTAGGCAGACAAATCATAAGTGTTGGTCTGATTGGAGGTTGGACTAGATGATCTTTAAGGTCCCTTCCAACCTCTAACATTCTGTGATTCTGTGATTCTGTGATATGTGCAGTGTTTTATGCTAAAACTTGAACACATCCTTATTTCAGAAGCCCCATATTTATTTTTCTTCATATTTATCCAGAAGCCTACCCTTGGAAAGTTGCTACTGTTGTCAGGGTAAAATGGTAAAAATAGCACTGTTTAGAGCAGCAAGAGATGCTTATTTCCAAAGGCTATGTTACACAAAATATATCTTGCTCAATGCTTGACAACTGACTATCACCACTACATTTTAAGAGGGACAGCACCCTCAATCACTAATGGGTAGTTTTATGTGTACCAGTATAATCTAGTTTAGTTTCACAGACTGGATTTTATTACAGACACCTTCTGTCACTACAGTGGATCACTGCCAATTTAAACCACTGATCCCGCAGTCAGTATCCAACTCCTGCTGCAATGCAACTGTCAAAGTTTCCCTCATTCAGTTTTTCTTTCAGGTCGAAGAAAGCAGCCCATGCCGGAAGGCAGCCATGCTATTTGAGCTGTACAGACGCACACCTGTAGTTCCATTTTTTTTTCCCAGCCAAACTTACTATAACAAAGTTTTAAAGTGTAGAAGTATTAAATCAAATGCAGTAAAGACTGGGAAAGTCAATCTGGCATGGTGTCCGTGTAATTTATCAGACTATTTCAGTTCAATATACTATTTTTTTTTTCTGGGAAAGATAGCAGATTTTGATAAATGAAAAATAAAACAGTTCATTGCAGTTCATTAATTATTTTTAAAAATATTAAGAAATTTTAATATGCAGACTCACAACCCAAGAAGACCAAGAAACTCTTAATTCTTTAGAATTAGAATAAGTCTTACTGGTACAGAGACAAATGCAAGCCGAAAGGTAATTTTAGCCTAGCATCATATCTCCTGCTTCTGGGTAGTGTAGACTGATCTAACTAATTTATTTCCATAGTCTCCACAGAGAAAATCTGTGTTAAGTCTCGAAAGATTCATGAATGCATACAAACATTTTACAACGGTTCCAAAATTGGTCAACAAAATCTGATGTATTTTAATTTTTTTTCTAATCCCCTCCAAACATTCCCAAGAAGGTGTATTTTTTTCCAACTTCCCCTCCAGCACACTCAGACTCTTTTTTCCATTCTGGTTGTCTTCATTTCCCCAGTTCTTCCAGTACAATTCCAAATATTTACATACAAGAATTCCGTCTCAACCACTCCCCTCTTCGTACTTATTTGTAGTTCAGCAGTAGTCAGGATTTGGGTGTGAAGGAGACAGTACTCTCAAAGATGACCACATACAGTTTCTGTGAGGATGTGAAATGTGAAACTCATCATCTCCCCTTTTGTCCCAAAGGCTCCTTCCACTTATTCCACCTGCCCTGCCCTCTGCTGCAGTTCCCCTTCTCTCCTCTCTCAGCCTGGTGCATCCTATAACCTCGGCACTGCAATCATGGGGGCACCTATGAGATAGAGAAATCTGTAGTGACATCTCTTACAGAGATCAGGGTCCTGCAGGGGATGCAGGAAGAGCTAAGAAGAAAAAAAGAGGTTACATTTTATCAACTAATTGTTTAAAGAGCATTGTACCTGTTTCTCAGATTCTTGGGTTTGAAGAAAATATGGGGAAAGAGACACCCATAAGAAGCTAGCAGGGTGAAAATGTGAAATGTATTCATCCAAAAGGATCCAAAGCTAGAGAGTCAGGAAAAGAGTTGCTTAATATGGTGTATCATTTGTAACAGATTAGAATTGTGTTACCTGAACGTTTACACAATTCTACAAATAAATACAAGCTCAAACCATTCTGTCTATAGAATTTGTCAGACAAAGTGTTCCACATGGCAAAACTGTATCTCCATTTCTCTTCCCTGTAAAAAAAATCTTTAAAATATGATTTCAAATTAAGCCAGAGATTAATTTTGCAAGATGAGCATCTGACCCATTTACACACTTTGGTCTGTTAGGAGTCTGGCTGACAGAGTCCCTTCGGGACTGAAGGGAAACGAGTTCAGGAAGGCTGGACACTCTTGAAGAAAATCTTAAAGGTACAGGAAGAAGTTGTCCCCATGTCCTGAAAGATGAGCTGGCAGGGAAAAAGACCAGCCTGGCTGAACAGAGAGCTCTGGCTCAGGAAAAAAAAAAAAAGGGAGAGTTTATTACCTTTGGAAGAAGGGGCAGGCAACTGAAGAGACCACAAGGATCTTGTGAGTTTGTGCAGGGACAAAATCAGAAGGGGCAAAGTCTAACAAGAATTAATCTGGCTACTGCTGTAAAAGAAAAAAAATATTTCTATGAATACGTTAGCAACAAAAGGAGGTCTACGGAGAATTTTCACCCTTTATTGGATGCAGGAGGAGACACAGTGACAAAGGATGAGGAAAAGGTTGAGATACTTAACGCCTACTTTGCCTCAGTCTTTAATAGTAAGACCACTTGCTGTCCAGGTACCCAGTCCCCTGAGCTGGAAGACAGAGAACAGAATGAAGCACCCATAATCCAACAGGAAATGGTTAGTGACTAAGGGGAAATGGTTATTGACCTGTTACGCCACTTAGACACACATGGGTCTACGGGGCAAGATAGAATTCACCCAAGGGTACTGAAGGAGCTGGCAGAAGTGCTCACCAAGCCACTTTCCATCATTTACAAGCAGTCCTGGCTAACCAGGGAGGTCCCAGTGGACTGGAGTTAGCAATTGTGATGACTATCTACAAGAAGGGCTGGAAGGAGAAGCCAGGGAACTACAGGTCTGTCAGTCTGATCTCAGTGCTGGGGAAGGTTATGGAGCAGACCACCTTGAGTGCCATCATGTGGCACGTACAGGACAGCCAGGTGATCAGACCCAGTCAGCATGTGAGGAAAAAGTGAAAAGGACCTGGGAGTGTTGGTTGCTATTGGAATATATCACAAAATAAGTGTAAATTGCAACTGCATTTCTTCTGAGTTATGTATGTATTATTAATAGTGGTGTTACTAAGGAGTGTAAGTGGTGAATCTGCTTCAAAGGCATTTGGGTATATTTTTAAAGTTCTACCCAGTAACTGTAGCAACATTCAAAAAGCTGTGATCTAAGTTCAGTAATGAAATTACACTGACACATTTTTTGCCCAGTGCTTATCAGTCAGGTAACAAACAAGATTAACACTTTTTCAATATTTATGAGGCAGGAAGAAAAAGGAACTGTGCTCACAGAGAATGTATCACTTCTTTAAAAGAACTTAACGTTCCTTGATTTCAGCAAGAGAAATTTGACAAGGCTGACAAGGGAGGAAAGCAGGTGGGCAGGAAATCTCGATTCACAGCTTCATCAATTCATCCTCAGAAACCTTGTTATGTGGCTGAATAACTGACAGTTTGGGATATTTTAAATAAACACCCCCATTGACTGTTGAAAACTACTTTTCTCCTCTACAGCAAAATCATTAAAACTCCCATGAAGAAGTTGTCAGATTTTTTCACTTGCTATCAGAAAGAGCAAAAAGTCAAGCTCTAGTAAGTCTTGAAGCAGATGTAACTTTTTTTTTTAAATTTTTTTTCACAGTACTTACACAGGCTGCAGTGTTAGGAGATGGCACTGTAACAGAGTAATGGCTGTCCACCACTGTGTTGGGACTGTGCACTCCAGGTGCACTCTGACAACCAAGAGAAGAAGCATTCAAGAACGTAGATGCTTATGTCTAAGAAACAGAACTTTCTACTCATTGAACTAAATGATGGTCTCTGCTGATGACTACTAATTTTTTGCAGGTTGACACTTACATGAAAAGAATTAATCAAGGGAGAAAAAAAAAAGAAAGAAAAAAAACACTTTACCAACACAAAGCCAAACAACTTTACAGAGTGCAACTACCTACATAGCATAACAGTCTCCTGACATAAGAAGAAGTAATTTAACTCAAAACTGAGTAGCCCTCAGTCACAAGAAAAACTCCTCACTCAGTAAACTCCTGGAAGAAAAAAACAAGAAGGATCTCAAATGCCTCACCAACTCACCAACTTCCCACTCCCAACACCATCAAAACCAAAACTCTTCTACTTCAAGTCAAGAATAATCATTGAAGCTTCTTCTTTCAATACTGCTTTCAGCATAATCCAAGACACCAAATACAAGGAATTTGGACAAAAATTACAGCCTGTTCAGTCTGGTCGTGAAATACCCCAAAGGGAAAAAGTTAGTGATCGGGAGGAAAAGAATTTACTTTGTTTGCGTTTTGAGGGGAGGGAAGGTAGTGGAGTTTTGCATATGGGAAGAGGTGACATTTCACATCTTCCAGCCAGTATGATCAGCACCAAAGTGAATACAGTACCCAAAGGCATTGATAATAAGTTTTATTTTCTTGGGCAGGTGCATATACATAAATTAGACACTTCAGACACCACAGCGAGGAAGATCGCTGAAGCTAAAGAAACTACCTGCAAGATTTCTTCAGATTGCTACTCTCGCTACGAGTGAATAATATAGATGTGGATAGGGGCCAGCACAAGGTTCATAAAACGAAATCCTGAAGTGAGCTTGTGAGGTGTACAAGCTCTCTTTCTTCCTTCCTGTTCAGCACGTTTAAAAAATAACATAACAATTCTACTTCAGTTTTTTTTAACATATGTCTGATTTGTAATGCTGGCTTCAAGTGAAATTAAGACAAGTTTGGTTTAATGCACACCAGTAATACTTACGACTTCTCTGCTTTATGCTGTTTCCTGCTTCTTTCCTGAATTTCCCTGCACCTTTCCTAATCAAATCTTGTCAGTGTTTTCAATACTAAGTCAAGCTCAGTGATAAAAACCAAACGTAGGTAATGCTTATCTTGGCAGACGAAGCCATATCAGAGCCAATGTAAATCCCTCAAAGTAGCTAACAGGATTCCCATAGTCAATGCTGAGCAAAGTAACTTGTTTTTCATCACACCTACCTCTGAGCACCACCCCGTTGTTGTACAAAACGTTGGTATGATGATGCGAAGAACCAGAATGAAACAGAACAATCTACATTTTCCTAATTGCACAGAAAGAGTTTTTACATTTACACAGCATTATCACTAGTTTATCCTCCACTTCTATTTGTCTCTGTCTTCTAATCCTCCTTTTTTTTTTCTTACTGAACAGTGATATAGGCTATTATTTCCATCAGTATTTCTCATCTTTGAAAAGTTAAATCACCTTGAATAGGAACTTCAAAGAGCTATTAAGCAGTCACAGATGAGAGCTTACACTTCTAATCCACACCTGCCTGGCAATGCTGCATCCACGCAAGCAATGACACTGATCTTGTCTCTAGTTAAAATAGTGCTGATATGAGACTGGGTTTTGATCATTCTCTGTCCCCTTTAGTCTCACTTGACAAAATCTATTCTTCTTCCTCCCACTCAAAACTTCTACATGATTTACATCTCAGGATGGGGAATTCTACCTTCCCGCCACTCTCCTGCTTTCAAGAATACATCCAGCTTAATGATAAAATGTAGAAATAGCTTTCTGAACTTAAGTTTCAGCATCTGAGAATAGGATGCAGCTGTCATCAAGTTTTTCCTGACAAATAAATAAGCATTATCATAAGAATCTTTCAAATGATAAAGGGGAAGGTTAGATTCTCTGCATTCTCAGCACTTTTCTAGAGGATATAAGTAATTAGTATAAAGGCTGAAAACAAGTACAATCAATGAACTAGTCCTCTGACTTCATCTAGGCTTACTCTTAGCAAGATATCACGCCAGAATTCAGACTTCACAACATAGAACACCAGAGCTTAACACATATGTACAATAAAAATATTAAAACATAGACTAAATACTAAAAAAATGAGAAAAACTGTATTTCTTATTACTTAGAAACACTTAAAAATGCTTATGTATTTAATACACACACTGTAATACATATTTCAGAAATTCTGAGGTGTTACATATTTTAAAGTTATAAGTTTTAATGCCAGTAACAGAGAGACCAAAAGAAGTGACTTGCCTGAAGATATATTATGCTAAATACTAGCAAGCTCCTTCCCTGAGATTATCGTAAAGAAATCAAAAACTTTTTGTAACAGTATCTATTCTATTGAATATCAGGTCTACTATCGTACCAGCTCCATCATATTAAGAACTTATATGAACCACTTTGGATTTAAATGGAATATCAAGTATAACATCGACAAATTAAAGAGTAAGTGCTTCCAGTGAGAAAACTCAACAGCTTAATTCTGTGCAGGGTTTCCAGGTGAAGTTCTTCTGCCAGACACATATCCAGTGTTCTTGGCTATCTTTGCTCTGACAATCCTGCTTACTTCAGGCTGATCCCCTATCTGAACCCATGCAGCCACAGGATTCTCTCTCACAGATGCAATCAGACACCATCCCCTTTGTAGATTTTTCTCTTATCAACCATAATCTCCTTGGCAGACCAGGATGTAAATCTATTATTTTCCGAAAAATGCCAATGGGACACCAGCAACCAAACATATTTCTAGTTTTTAGACCAAATTTTACTTATAAAAAGCATTTGCAAGAAAAAAAAAAAGCAGCTTGTAAATAAATCAATAAACAGTACATCCAGTATAGAGTTTTGAACAGCATTTGACCTAAGTTCTCTATTGACATGTCATAACGTCTGTAACCTAATTTACACTACCCTCTCAACTGTCTAATCACGTAATTCTCCTACATCTTCCTTAGTATCTATGATTTATTTCTTATCTCTGATTTAGTCAGAAAAAGTCTTTCTTGGATTCTGAACAAAGGACCCAAAAGGCTAATATTTTTTATTACCATGAAACTGCTATTTTCCTAATTTCCCTCCTTGCAATCACTTTTCTGTTGCTTCCCATGACCCACTATAATAAATTGCCACAATCCAAGAAAAAAACAACTATTTGGCATGGAATAAACTCATCCTACTAATCAAAAAGCAGGGATGCTCAGAATTAGATTTGGCTTTTTGAAAATCTGTCTTCTATGCTTCTATGGTTTTCTGTTTACTTCTATGTAAAGTGAGGATGATTAACAGTGCATACAATCTTCTTGGATAGAAGACAAAACGTAAGAAATATTCCTAATTTTCTTCTAGATTTCACGGAGAAAAGCTTCAAATAATTTTGTCCAAATATACTAATAAAGTAGATTCTGATTCAGCTTGGTTAATGGAGAACTGCACTGTCTTGGGCAATTTATGGGAAAAAAAGTATTTCCAAACTTCCTGGTGTGACTGCATCCAAAATATTTGAGCAACTCTGATAAACACTGTCAGGATGACTCTTTCCCTTTTGCTTTGGTGGAACAATGCTGGTAGGTTACATTGTCTGATAACACCTTTTTCATCATCAAGCAAGAAATGTGCCTGTAAATTGCCTCTTAGAACAGATGTAGATGGCACAGATTTTGCTTATCCCATTCTGTTACTTTTCTTCCATTCGCTCTTCATCTTGGACATCAGACACATACAAATATACAAGGTCAGTTACTTTTTGTTGGATTGTCTGCCTTGCAAAAGAAACCACAATAAAAGGGCCAGTAAATTAGTGAAATAAAATACTTATTTTGCTTCTCTTAAGTTTGGATGAAGCTTTGCATTAGCATTTAAAAGGAATAAGGAAAATATTGGGTTAAGGGACCAAATCAGCTTAGAAATTCCATTCATCTTTGTTTTCAATGGACTGCAATACCTACAAGTTACATAGTATTTTGAAGGGTGTAAGTTATATGCCGTGTTATGAAAGTATAACAAAATTCCAAATTAATGTAGGTACTGATAAAATATTGATACAGACTGAAAATTAATTTTAGTAAACTTTTAGTCTCATAACTGACTCAGAGAGGCTTTTCTATGAGCACGTGTCTTGTGCATATGCTATGCCAAGCAGAACTCACTCATCTCTGATAAGTGGTGTTACTAACAGATGCTACTTCACATAATTTCCATATTTCATTTTAAAGATGATTTCTCTGAAAAAAAACCCTGGTTAAGTGATGGTCTCATAGCCTTTTCCATATTTATAGCTTTTCCAATATTTCTTTGTGTCATCTGAGAAATATCAACGTCAAATGTCATCACTCATAAAGAGTTTCTGGTACCGTTCATATGCTGCAGGGTTCTCAGTAGAGCTGCCTTCCCTAGTTCTATGAAATGAATTGCAGACTTGAAACATTCAGAAGAGGTCACAATGAAAGCAACCATTCTCAGAAATATTTACCCCGGTGAAATGTTCTTCTCTCTCTAAATTCAGGAAGGGGAAAAGGAAGCAATTAAAGTAGCACAGTGGAGGAAGAGCTGTTACAAAGCATTTTCTACAATGTGTATGAAACATACACAGCAAGTTTCACCTGAAGAGCTCTAAAAACATTAACAGTGTTAATACAGTACTATTCAAAGTACATCTAAGGTGATACATATGTTATTCCATGTAGGAAGTAAAAGGACGAGGAAAGACAGCTATTCCTAGAATGCTCGATATTAGAGATACACAAGAGACAGCAGATCTTTGGAGTAAGTGCAACAGCAAATGAGAAATTATACGGGCCTTGGAAATCAGCATATGAATGAACATGCAGGCTAGCTGTGCTTCAGGACATTGTACTTCACCTATTGCTCTGGAAGTCAAACATTTAAAAGGATCACACAAAATAAAAGGTAAGAATTATAAAATCTACAAAATACAGATCTATGCAAAATCTCAGCAGAGCCACAGTGAGTACAGCAATACTGAGAGCACTTTCTCAATCTACTGCTAGAAAAAAATTGCTTGACAAAAAAAGAAAAACCATGCTATATATAAAGCATATAATATATTAAATTCACATGTTTAAGTGAGAAAACATATAAAATTTCTCTTTGGACACTGCTGCCTGAAGATTTTTCATTCATGAAATGCATTATTAGTAACATACGCACACCAACAGACTAAAGTACTCAACTATTGACTTAAAATCCCAGTATTTGCATGATAATTTTGGTAAAACCTTACATATCGATGCATATGAAAAATATTCATAATAGTGGAGAATGATTTAAGTATGAGGTGCAGAATAAGCCAGCAGCTGAGAAGAATTCAGAGCAACAATAGTGAGAGTACTGCAACTGATCCCATTCCAGGTGTTTTTTTTTCTGATAGAAGAAAAAAGTATTTAGGTGAAGAATCACCTCTATTTCTCCCTGATTACAGATTTCATATAGCAACTACCAGATTAAAATTTTACGCCCTGTGTTATGCATAAGGTCAGACTGAATTAAAATGACAGTTTCTTGCTCTTAACATTTATAAATCTTTTTGAATGGTTGTTTTGGTGATTAACTTACCAAACATTTATTTCAATTGCAGAAAGGAATCTAAAAATCTCAATTAGAGATTCTATAAATGTCAGTTAAATGCTCAGTAAACATTATTAAGAGGCAACCAAATGTAGGACATTACAGAGATGAGAACAGATTTCTTAATTCAATTTATGTATAGCTATTCAGTGCGAGAAAATCTCATTTTTCCTGAACTCATAATAAAAAAAATTTTGTAAGCTTCAATCTTCATAATATGAATAATGTAATATGTTCATAATTAGATATATCATTCATCATTATCTAATATCTTCTAAGTGTCAGTGAGGTGAGGCTACACAAGTAAATACAGAGCCACACCAAGAAATATTTTGTTGGAAAAGACAAGATTAACGTCACACATTTATACAATGTCACATTCTCAGCCACTTTCTCAAAATACTGTGAATAAAGCACCAGAAAATCTTTCCATCTCGGGAAGTCCAATGTGCAGTATAGCAGGTGCAGTTCTAGCTCCCTCTCCTTTCTGCTGCTGGTTCACAGACTAGCAAAGAGGTGCAGAAATAGGCAGAGCCATCAATGTCTGGGAATAAATTTGTTTTTAACCAGCCTTCACCATCTTTAGCAGAAGCCAGTTTGTCCACATAACTTCATAAATTTACTATTGAAAAAGACAGATCACATTTGGCATAGGAATGTTAACCAATAGCCACAACTCTTTCTTTCTAAAACCTAAAGCAATTGCTTAGCTGCATAAAAACTTCCAATGCAAATAAAACTTGTGAAATGTTTACTCTGTCCAGAGGAGAAAAGCCAAAAATAAAAAAAAATAAAATAAAATTAAATTAAATTAAAATAAATTAAAATAATTAAATTAAAATTATTAAATTAAATTAAATTAAATTAATTAAATTACAAAGAACTGCCATATAATTTCTATAAACCAGACACATTTGGGGCTTGAGGGTTTGTTTTCAAAAAAAAATGTAAAGTCATGACAGCATCCAGAGGCAGCAGGAGTTAGATCACTCAGCATGAGCACAGCCTCTTTCCAGCTTTTAAGTTTCTCAGTGAATACAGCTGCTCTAGGGAAACTCAGTGTGTGATAAGCAGATGCAAGGCAAAAATTCCCAAATGTTTGTCTGCTTTCCAGAATTATTAGTTTGGCTTTCTTCTTTTTCTGATGGCTAGTATGGTGATCGTGAAGCTATAAGTATTCCACACCAGGTTCCTTGAGACAAGTCTTGGTTACTGGACTGATTTATCACGCTCAGTCCAAGCACTGCCCAAAAGCCAGCAGCACAAAAGAAAAAAAAAGGGGACTGGTGCTGCTTACAAAATAGGATGCAGGTTTCTATAGAGGCTGCAAAAGAAGTTTTGAATCACTTTCAGGTTTTCTTTCTGTGTCATGCAGACAACTTGGTAGCAAAAACTGATGAATGGTGATAACACGTGCAGGATGTTTACAGCGGTTTTAAACCATAATCAGATACACAAGCACAAGAGAAAGCCTCACAGCACTATAGATTCAGAAGGGAAAAAGAAATCCAAATGGCATAATTTCCCCCCAGATTTTCTGCCTTAGGTACTCTGGAAATGTTAGATTCTTAAGTAATATCAGAACAACAAAATCCTGCAGAAAACAGATGGGAAAATCTTCATGGTCACCGAATCATTAAGGTGCTTAAGAAAGGCTATGGTGCTAGTCTGAAGGGAATGACACATACACAATGAATACAGGATTGATATTTCGAGATCTCTTAGAAATGCATGTGGAGGTGTTCATATCAAACATTGGATTAGTCAAAATCTGCAGGAGGTGCCTCTGTTGGCATTTGCTCCCACTGAGTTTTCAGACACAAAGTAATCCAAAACACTTTTGCTTGGGAAGTGATGGGAACAGCCATAAGCCATAACTGCTTTCAGTAATCCAACGCTTGAGGGAAAGTGTTGCTATAATTTCATTTATAGCAGTCATAACAGTTTATATCACTTTGAAGGTGTAGGGAACATCCTAGAATGTTTGCTAGCTCTTTTACCTGCTCCAAGAAAGAATCCTCCTCCCATGCTGCCATTTAGCCATCATCTGTCTTTTTTCTTTTTTTCTTCAGAAAGGTTCAGAATTAAATTTTCAGTTCAGAAGAGTAACACTACTTTTGTTTGATTTTCTAGGATTTAAAATCATGCACAAAAAAAAAGGTGGATTGTATCTATTTCTCCATTTGCACCTACACACTTAAAAATTATTTTCTTCTACAGATATATATTTCATCTGCAGAGATACATGAAAATTTGAAAAAAATGCTTTCAGAATTACTTAGACTGCAGTAAAAAAGTCTTTTGATATTTAAAATCAGAAAACAAACATTTAATAATCTCTTAGGCAGTTAGAGTAAATTACTTGGAGAATGTTTGTCATGCAGACTGCTACAAAGCTAGAAGTTACATAAATGAACACTTTTCTAGAAGCACAAGTAGAGTGATTTAACTTCTTACAAATTTTCTGTTCCAAAATTCTATCAATCTGTGCAATTATCTAAATACACAGAAATAGCTGAGCCCAGGAAGACCATTTCATAGGGATCAAGCCTCATAATACACACCACCAGGATAACATGAACTTTTCACTCTGCAGACTCATCTCTTGTACATCTTGCTCCACACCAAAAGCCTGGGCGCATGAGATGTATGTTATACTGCATCATGCTTTCAGTTCCAACCACCACAAAGAGATTTAGAACTGCAAATACGTATGTCTAAGACTGGGACTTAATTGCTGAATGAGAAATATATGCAAAATAATGCAGAGTTACAAATTGTGTGAGGGACACAATGTGGTTTTCTTTTTAATAGGGAAACTGCAAAGCAAGAAGTCTAGTTATTTGATTATATCAGGGTAGTCTCAAGTCTCAGTTTTCTCACCTATAGAAAAGTGTAACATTAAATTACATCTAGTACTTCTAACACCTCAGATGAAAAGCAAGGTAGTGCAGAATATCATGAAAGATACCTATTCTTGGCTTGGCGTTTAAGAAAAGCTTGTTCTATTATTTTTCTTATTATGCTTGTCTTTTTAGAACACACATAATTGCACTGCTCCGTGTGATTTGATTATATGTGGCAGTAGTGCCTAGAATAGGCTAGAGGTCTGTTTTTAATGTACTTATTACATACTTGCTTACAGTAAACAAGATGCTTTGTGAAGAAAGAGACCAACAAAGCTTGGTTTCTGAAGGATTTGTATACTTTCCCTGCTAACTTCCTACTGGATAGACCAAATTTCTGTATATGCCTTGCTTCCTTAGGAAACCAGACTGCAACATGGTAAGTATTTAGCTTAATTCTATTTGCTGCTGCTGCAGGTAATTGTGGTGGCTTGCTCTTCAGTGGGAAAAGCATTGTTTTCCCTGCTTTAGTAAGATACAAAACTGGCACCAGTGTCATTCACCTAACCTTAGGTAGCTCTAAGTCTCCACATACCACATAGCTAACCACAGAAGAACAGAAGGCATGCCAAAGGAGGGAGGGATGGTTTAGAGTATTTCGATATGCAATAAACTTTAGCACTGTATGTGTATTCTTTAAGAAAATTAGTCATCAGCTTAGGTTAAAGCCAACATAAATTATGCTTTAGTAGGTTGTCTCACAGCAGTAGTGTCAGCTATTGTTATTCTGCAAAAATGACCTTGATACAAAGTTCAGAATACCTCTTTACACCCATAGAAAGAAACCAATTCAGGAATATTACATTTTAAATGATTACACTTAAGATGGGACTGAACTAACTTCTTTTTCAAACTGACACATTATGACAACCTTGAGAGAAGGTATTCACAATTATAGGCTTTCTATTCTGTAATTCAACATAATTTATGCTTATATGGTGTCCTTCATAGAAGTATATTAAAAAAAAATAAATCTTTGCAGTCAACAGTAAGTCGAAGTGAAGACAACAGCAGGCAAACAATGCTAAGTGACTGTCCTATGGAGACAAATGATTGTGTTCTAAGTAGACAGCAGCAAGAAGAAATGAGAAAAAGGCCAGATTTCATTTGATGAGATACTAGAACATAGATTAATAAGTGACAGTATGAAATATGTTATGTTTATTGTGAGATCTGAAAAGCTTTTCTTATGTTAATCCAAGACAATCAGGTAGTCAATCAGGGGTGGAAAAGCTTAATATGTAGTGATAAAAACTGTGAACAGAAAGAGCAAAATACCTTTTTTCTTTCCTCTAAACTTGTATCTTTCAATAGACAGTACTAATAATCCAGAAGTTGAGCTGATACTCTTTTCTTGCCTAGCAGCTTCCTAAGTGGAAGAAGGGATAAGTGATATGGCAGCTAAACATTCTTACTTCCTTAAAGTGAAGAAAAACAGCCCACAAAACAACCCCATCAAATTACACAGGCAAATTATTACACAGCACATTATTGTTCTCTAAGTATTCTCAGATAGCATGACAGAGAACTGCTACAAAGTTGTGCTTTCCAAGTGTTGAGAAGTGACCACATAAAATAATGTGAAGTCCAAATTGAGATGGAGAAACAACTTATTATACAATTTACAGAATTCGGAATCCACTGAGTCTCCCAAGCACAACATTTAAGAGATAAAACTGTTGATTTAACCTATTTTTCTAACCCACTTCTAAAACTGACTAATGATACAAGTTTTAAAAAATTCTCTTATGTTGAAGTCTTTGGACAATACCTCCAGTAAAAGTCATGGATATGATTTCTTGTTAGAGTCTCTGCCTGTTGAGGCTGCTATCCCAGATCGCTACATCTGCACTTGCAGGCTTTTCTGCCACATTAAGAAAAGACCCTTGAAAGTTCAGTAACAGCAATGCACACAAATAACACTTGGAATTATAACAGAGAAGAAATACAATCCAATGCAAAAACTAGCGCTGCAAGTCTCAAGAATGCAACTGAGCTATGCACAAAACAGGAGTAGCTACAAGTAGAGAATGAAGAGAAGTTCTGTTAAGGAATCAGAGTGACTGAATCTAAACTATTTCTGCTACAGCCCAGTTCATTACCTCTAAGGCTTTGATGCATCAGATCAACTCCTTGTGGCCTCACTGCAAACAGATATGCAGTAAGATTTGTACTGTATAGAGTTAATATAAGGATCTATTCCCAAACCATTAATTACTTCAATCATTTAATATTAAGTATTTATTAAAATATTACCTGTTATCCTCTTCCTTGATCAGAATATTATGCTCACTAATGCACGGTTTGCATTTACCATATACTGAAATTATCACAATAATAGTAATTTCCAAATAATTTCGGGGATTTTAAAGTGTTTTCTTTCCAAAGCAAGAAAAAGCAAGACATGGAATTAATTAAAGTGCTTAGCAACTATTTTTTTCTTTCACATAAGTTCAAACTGTGAATAACCAAACTCATTCCACTGAGTTGCAATGATAACTTCAAATTTCCATGTTTTTTCTTCTAGAGAATTAAAGAGGGAATTAAAGAGGGAATTAGTAACAGTGTTACATATTTTTAACAGGAGTGTCTGCTAATTTCCTTTGCACCAGCCTATCACTAGACACTTAGTGCCATGTCAGGGAGAACACACATAAACAACCTAAGAGCCTGGCTCTCCGGTGGCACTGCGTGCAGAAATGCTGAAGAAGTCTCCATGAGTTACCCACATCCCACAGTGACAGAAGTGGACCACACCTCCCATTGAGCGCCCACACGCACACAGCCCGTCCTGCCACTGCCTTCAGAGCTTGTGTAGATAGTCATACCAATTGCAGTGATATGGTGTAAAATGGTGAGAATGGGGAGAATTCTGAATTAATGCAGCTTTCTACAAAAGAAGAGGTTCAAGTCACAAGCAAAAGGAGTGGAAAAACTGGCAAACCAAGTTTATAAACTCCTACTACCGCTTCCCCCAGATCTATGCTTGCACTTTTTCATGGGAAAGTCTGTGTCCTGTTAAATTTATCCATCATCCAGCTCCAATCATTCTGTCTTCATACTAATAAAAATTATGCCTGCACTAGTTAGCAATGCTAGGCACCAGCTTAAGGTGCAAACTTCTGTGATCAGACTATAATAACTTGTGCCAGTTTCTCCTGAAATTATAGTTATTTCTGAAACAAGTTATCTTTTCTACATTCTCTCTGGCTACAGAATGAGATGTAACAGTAATCTTTGTGCAATGCCATTTGTAAGCTAAATTTATGTTCCAGATTTGCATGTTAAGTGCCTTTCTGGTAAAAGCAGCTCTCAAATACTGCATGTTTATGCTTTCATTTGTGCTTAAATTTGAATGCTAGAGCAAAGCCAAGTGAAAAAAAAACAACAGATGATTTTACTTTTTTTTTTTAAAGTCAGATACGGATTGCTTATTGTAATTATTGACTAAGCCTCCTTTCTGAGGGGAAAAAAAAACTATTAGCATTTGTAGGCTCTGTCTGGATATTATTATTTTTCACCTGGGCAGTCTGGTTCATAGTTTGTACTTTGGCTATGTGCACTTTTAAAAATTATGCCATCCCGAAAGGTGTTTAAGAAACAGGTAGATGTTGTGCTGAGGGACATGGTTTAGTGGTGTTGATAGGGCTGGGACAAGGGTTGGACTCTGTGATCTTGAAGGTCTCTTCCAACCAAAACTGTTCTATGATTCTATGCTTAATGCGTGCTGACCACTGTCTCTGCAACACCCCAAAATCATATGTCGTGGGTTGACCCTGGCCAGCCGCCAGGTACCCACACAGCCACTCACTCACTCCCCCTTCACTGCTGAACAGGGGGAGAAAATATCTCCAAGGGTTCAGGGTTTTGAGATAAGGACAGGGAGATCACCTCATTTACCGTCCCGGGCAAAACAGACTCAGTTTTGGGGAAAATTAGGTACATTTATTAAAAGAACTAATCAGAGAGGAGTAGTGAAAAGTAAGAAAGAGCAAACAAATCTTAAACAGAACACCTTCCCCCCATCCCTCCCTTCTTCCCGGGCTTAACATCAATCCCGGTTTCTCCACCTCTTCCCCCCGAGCGGCGCAGGGGGACAGGGAATGGGGGTTGCAGTCAGTTCATCCGACGTTGGTTCCACCGCTTCTTCACTCCGGGGGAGGACTCTTCACTCTTCCCCAGGGCCACTGTGGGGTCCCTCTCAAGGGAGACAAGCTTCACGCTCTCTTCTCCGGCGTGAGTCGTCCCACAAAGGGCAATTCATCACAAACTGCCCAACGCGAGACACCTCACAAGGGGCAGCCCACCCCTCGTGAGTCTGAGGCGCAGTCCTTCGGAGAAACTGCTCCAGCGTGAGCCACCCACAACGTCCCAAAAGTCCCACCGGCCAACCTGCTCCAGCGTGGGCATTCCTCTCTTCCACGGGCTACAGGTTCCGGCAGCGACTTGCTCTGATGCGGGCTGCCCACGGGCTACAGTCCCCTTTCAGGCATCCACCCACACGGCGTGGAGTCCTCGGTGGACATCTACGCGGTGATCCTCACGGTGGACATCTGCACCTCGCCCATGGGCTGCAGGGGGACAACCCGCTTCACCATGGTCTTCACCACGGTCTTCACCACGGACCCGGGGGACTCCTTCTGCTCCGGCGCCTGGAGCTCATCCTCGCCCCGCTCCTTCTTCACTGACCTTGGTGTCTGCACAGATTCTCACTCCTCCATCTCTGTGCCAGCTGTTATAGCGCAGTTCTTTTTCCCGTTCTTAAATATGTTTTTCACAGAGGCGTTCCTCTGCTATCACCTTACTGATAGGCTCAGCCTTGGCCAGCGGTGGGTCCCTCTTTGGAGCCGGCTGGCATTGACTCTATCAATCTTGGGGAGCTTTTAGCAGCTTCTTACAGAAGCCACCCTGCAGCTCCCCCCCCACCGCCGAAATCTGGCCAGGCCAAACCAAAACACTAATGAAGTGCATCCAGTTACTCATTCATTTCGGTGGTCTTCCAAGTATGCTTTCTGTTTGTAAAAGGAAGAGCATCACTACTAAAAGTGCTCACGTGTCACAAATCGATATTTTCTTGGTCTAACCTGAAGACATATGCTGACACATGTTGCCAGGTTGCTCTAATATGAGTTAAATATCTGTCAAGGGTTTTTAGACTCGAAGCATAAATATTTACACATACACATGCGTATGACCAGCAGGATTGTGCCCCATGTGATGCAGACATTCATGTTTTGACCCAAAGTCCATCCTACACATTTCCACCATAACACTATTCTGCCCTCTTGTTTCCAAGTCCTGTTACAATTTTATCTTTAAATTTTGCGTTCTCACAGTTGCAGAAAGGAGCTTGGAAATAGGGTCTTAGAAAGTCAAATCCCAGCAATATACAGAATTAAATTTAAGCCAGTCTCTGTACTGAAGGGTTAGGATCACAGATGGAGAGAACCTGCTGACTTCAGCCAGCAAAGTTCCCCAGCATTAAATGAATGCAAATACCACACTTCTAACTAATGAAATTCTATGTTATGTTTACATTATTTATAACTAAGTATATTTATATACTTAATATATGATATCAAATAAACACAAAAACATATACAAAGCCTGGGAAAAAGAACCTGTCACCTCTTGGCTTACACTGCTGTAAATGGGATGGGTGAGGGAAGGAGGCTCTTCCTGGCTAAACTTTCTAGCAAAACAGGTTGCTTTGAAACAATTTTCTGAAGCCATGGCTCTGGGCATGGTGGCTGCTGGAAAACAGGCTAATATTAATATACTGCATTGTAAGCATTTTTCTTAAACATCTGGCCTTGTCATTCTTTCATTCTGACAGTTGTGTCTGAGATGGTTTAATATTCTTATTGTGAGTTAGTGATAAAATACACTAGAAGAGGCAAATGTAAGAGGAAAATAAAAGCCAAAACCTTTTTTTTTTTTTTAAAAAAAAAAAAAGCTACGCAATCTAATAACGCCTTCTTCTTGCAGGGTGTTGCTTGCAAGAATCATCAGAGAATTGACTTATCTTTCCAGAGCCCCCTACTTTCCTGGCACGTGTGCCATGATTCTACTGAGGCTAAAAAGAAAATAAAAAGGAAAAAGCTGATTATCTCATGATTAAATGAAAAGTTGTACTGGGTGCAGGTGCTGGCAGTGGGCTGCAGGGAGTCTCTGTGGGGAGAGGAGGGGCTGGGGCTGCCCCAAGCCAGTTCCAGAGGGTTCCATCCCAGCCCCTCAGCCACTGTGCTGAAGGGTCTTTCCGTATCAGTAAAGACAAGGTTGGTTTTTTCCCCATCTATGGTAACTAATTTCAAAAAAAGCATAAAAATAACTTTGTGAGTGGCCTTGATGTGACACATCCACAACTAGACCAATGAAATTAAACAAAGCCTTGAATAAAAGAGACTCAAAGTTGTTCTATTCGTCAAAGAAAGATTGGTCAACAGATTACAATGATTATTACCAATAAGTTTCAATGTCTTCTCTTTGTACCTCTTTGGCACAATACTCCATTGTTGGAAGATGTTTCTGTCTTATTAGTTTGCACTCTGATTACACTAAATTACTAAAATGCTTCAAAAGAAACTATGCTCAGTTCTTGTCAGATGGAAGATCAGAGAAAATGAAGATTAATTGTAACAATAACACAAAAAAAATTGATGAATCTACGTGCAAGATGTTTAGCACTAAATAAAACACCTCTGTCTCTAGTAGGAGGAGATTACATTTCATTTCTCCCAGTGTTTTCAAGCAGTTGTTTTCTTAGAGATTCAAAATTGCTCCAATATTTTCATTAAAATGTTTTGTATATTGATCCCAGATTTTTATTATGTTTTGAATTTTGATTAAAATTCTATTGAAAAAATTCTTACAGCAAAATCTATTTTTGACACTGATTGCAATATTCCATTTGAAAAATTCAGAATTCTGTTTTTCTTTTACTTCAGCGTTTATTTTATATTTTGTTATTTTATATTAGCTTCTGTGCATGACTAGGTAATAATATAATCTGGAAACTGGAAAGGATCTCAAAATAATAATTAAATAATACGTAATTCCAATTAAAATTCAAAAATAACAGAATATCTCTATGACACACGTGTGATTACTGCCAGAATGTTGTAATACGAGAAAAGTAAACACCTTTCGAAAAGTTTTGTAATTACTGTGGCAATTCAGATATATTTGTGAAATTATTTTTTCCTCTAACAGCTTAAGTTTTTTTCCTCTACCTCAAACTTCGCATTTTTGAAGGTTTTGTTGTGTTTAAACCAAACATTTTTAATAATAATTTTTGAAATTTATCACTAGGCAAGAAGAGGTGGTATTTCTTTATGTTTGATAAGCCTCATTTCACACAATCTTTTCAAAGATCAGATCATATATTAAATTTGCCAAGAATGACTGTAGGCCAGAAATTAATAATAAATACATCCCATAATTACAGATCTTTTGGAGCCAGGCTCCTCTGATTTGGAGCAGCAGGTCAAACTCCTCTTACTAATGAAGCATTTGCTTTGCAGAAAACCTCACTACCATAAAAATATTACATACTGTTATGTTAAACTGTGACAAGAACCTGAAAATGAATGAATTAATAAAAATAATTCCAAAATTTTCATCACAGCTATAACAGTTGTTTGATTACACTGCTGAATTACAAGGTTTGGATATTTTATTTTTTTTTTCTCCCTGAAGAAAGTAATGCTTTCTTTGGAAGAGAGAATTTAGCTTCACCTGGCTTAATCTTTCTACGCCACAGAAAGTACAATCTGCAATATGAGTATCGCATGACTAATCAGCCAGGAGGAAAAGACCTGTTCTTGGTACATTTAAGTTAAAATCCTGCACTGAGCCACCCTCTAGAAGACTGGCCAGGATGATTACGAGCTAAATGAGGGACGTCCACTTGGGCTTGTGAGTAAACAGTTAGGCACCTTCAATCAACTCTACAGCCTGAAGGCATGAATATATACTAAAACCCACCAGCTTTCTTGGAAGGCTGCATGAAGTTTACACAAAATCCACACACTCCCTATAACTTTGGTATAAATCATGCTCCGGGTTAAATCCTGAACTCTGCTCCACCAAAATTGCTGAACCCCATGGTGCAGTGCTTGCAGCCAGCCTCAGGACTCAGCTGCCCACCCAAAATACAAGGCCAGTGAGGGCCTTCTTCATCCAGTCATCAGAGGAAGACTCCTGTGGTATACGATAGTGGTTGCTGCTGCTGAGCTGACACCACACCAAAGATGAAGGTGGTAGTTTTTCTTTCCCTGATTTTGCTGCCCACCGAAGATGAGCCACAGCCAGACATGGCACAGCACAGCGGGGAGGAGGAGCCAGACTGGCTCCCTGCAGGGCTTTGGGCTTGGGACAAGCCAGCAGTGCTCCAGCACCAGCTGACAGTTATAGGGATGATGCAGCTGGAGACTGAACTCTCATATGCAGTTAGACACAAACCTGAGTTGGTCAAAGCCTTGAGAAGGATCTACCTAGGCTTTTCTGCACGGTGTGCTCCCCAGAGTGGCTGAAAGAATTTATACAAATAAAACTAGCAGTTCGACATCTTAAACAGCAAAAGAGAACAAAGTGGGACTCCTCCTATGCTGCACTGCTTCCGAACTTGCTTCCAGGTACCTCAGTGACCTTCCAGGCCACAGCAATCCCAATGCCCTCCCATGTGGCTTGGCTGTCCGTACCTGCGCCCTTGCTGCCTCCCTGCACTGGTGGTGAGGGCCACGCTTCCCCTCTGAGCACCAGCTCAGCACTCAACCCCAGCACCAGCTGCCCAGCCAGGGAAAACCTCCTCTGTCTCCAGGATCACCTCCATCCCAGGAGGCACAACACAAGTGTAGAAAGACAACAGATGCTGTTCCTTCTGGGAAAATTAACACCTATCCATGTTTAGGTTTAGGTCATGCTGATTGGCAAGGTGAGTTTTCTTGTTGTAAATTCAGATTTGCTGACAATGACAAGTCTCAAGAAGATTGCCTGTCACATGCCCGGTGGAATTTAGGTACAGTTCAGGTCCATCCTTTTTGCCTCTTTAAATAAGTACTAGATATTTTAGTTGATACTTCTTTCCCATACAAATAAGTAAATAACATACAAATAAACAAATACAGATGGATTTGCATGGAGCAAAGCAGTTTGGGATGCAAGAAAATTGGTGATCTTGTTCTTTGGGTGGTTTTCTGTACATTTTCATTTTATTCTCTTACCAATGAGCCAACATTCCTGAAACTAACTCATTCCAATCAAATAATGTTCAGAAGTAGGAGAAGGAGTTAGAATACATTAATTTATAAGTCTCTATTTTATAATTTCATCTCTTCATCTCAAACCTGTGGAGGATTACATTTTCTCATTTCACCTGTCTTCAAAGAGAAGACTATTTTTTACATATTTTCATTTTCAGATTTTACCAGTAATGAAGGAAACATTTTGCTGGTGTAGGCACAGACAAAGAACAGGTGCAGTATATTCCCAGAGATTTTGTTTTATATATCAAATTTTAAACATTAAAAACCCCATAAGTTTGTGACCAAAATGACTGTTATTAGACTTTAAACAAATACACACCTTACAATCCTACTGCTGAGTGTGCTTCATGATAGTGATCAAAGATCTTTTTGCCACTGCCTAGAACTGTAAATAGAAGGTGCCATTATATAAGTGAGTCCAATTCAGATTTATATTATCGTATTCTGTTAGCATAGCTACTGATCCAATGTAAACAATTAAATCCTTTGACTCAAATCCTTTGATTTAAATCCTTTTAAAACTTAATTCCTATGAAGTCAAAATAGCATGAAGCATTTATCCTAACCTCTCTTCCAAATCTATAAACTATTGCTTCAAAATAAAGATTTCCAGAATAGCATGGACAAGGGATTTTAAACTACTTGCTAGAGACATCACAGTAACTTCAAGCTATTTCCTAGCTTGCATGAAGACCAAACTGTAATGATTTGAAGTATTCAGTATCTTCATTGTAATATAAGGAAAGATTAAAAAAAAAAAAGGTAATTGCAAGCCTCATTTAAGCAATGTCATAGACATAATTCTTGGATTTATTAAAGCTTTTCATCTGAGAGTTTGTATTTTAAGCACTATTAAATATTAAATATAAACGCTTCTGATTTAATAATAGCCAGTAGAAAGTTTGTCACATCTTTACTTCAATTAGTCTATCCAAACAATCAATTCTCAAAAGAATAACCTATATCAAACTAACCAGTATTTACTGAGCAATTATTTCATCATTCACTTCACAGAAAATCTTTCAGTTCTGCTCTCCTGTTGCTTCTGCCAAGAAATACAGACATTTGCCGTTCTCAAAGGACAACAACATCTTTCATGATAAATTGTCTTTTCTTCTACACTACTAGTCAACCAACAGCAATTTAGATCAACTGTGTTTTAAGCCAAAATCTTAAGGGAAACTCTAGCTCTATAATTTCTTTTTTTTCTTTTTTTTTTTTTTTTTAAATGAAGATAAATTACTACAGGTAAAATACTATGAAGCTTGCCTTTTTTTTTCCCTCTCGACAGTCTCACATAAAGCAACAAGTATTGTGTGAAAATTCTAGGACTCTGTGTATCTCTGCAATACAGTCACAGAAATTATTTAGTCATACAGGTAACTGAGAGAGTTTTAAAACCGCAGGCTAATCATTATGCAAGATCAGTGGGTAAAAACTAGTGTTGCAAGCAGATCTTCAGATCTTCTAGACACACCATGAGTTTTCTTCCCTATAGTCCCTACATGTTAGCCTATGAAACTGTGCAAAGCTTTTTTTTTTCGGAGATGCTACCGAAAAAACTTGTCACACAAACTCTCCTTCCTTTTCTTCATACTGGAGAATAGACTAGAGGCAGATCAGTCAATTGGGAAAAGAGAATAAACAGTATTATCCATCATTATTCAATAAGACAAACCCAAGAAGAGCAATTATTCATCTTTACTAAAACATGGCTAAATCTGTTTCTATTTGCAGATGTATTTACCTGAATGCATCCAGAATGCTGTCTCTCAATTCAGAAAAAAAATGTAAGTGTGCAAGAAAGCCTAATAACTGGCTTAACAGAAGACTTACATTCTTATCACGCTAATGTTACCATATCAATAGGCCTGTACTTATTTTTATTACCTCAGGATTTGGTTTCACTGTTTTCAGTCTTGGACATACCTGCTAAAAATATTAATACAGATTAAATCAATGGTTTTGTGGATGCCCTACTGCTACTAAAAGAGGAAAATCTGGAAAGGCTTCTCAATCTGAAATTTATACCACTCATTAAGAGTGTATTTTCTGTAATTACAGCTGTGGTGGAGGAGGGTTGCAATACATCACGATGCCAAGTATATCATATGGTAAAGCCATTATAACAAGCCATTGCAGATTTAATCATGGAGTATCTTTCCTCTTCCTTTCTGTTTCTTTTCCTTTTGCATCAAATCCTGCACGAATCACAGTTGAATTTTTTGCTCTCTAGATGATCCAGAATTGAAGAAACAGTAAATTTCAACAAATGATAAAATATACTATGTTTAAACTCAGTAAAAACGGGTAGAATGCATTCATGAGTTAGTGCACTGTAGGCTTGGTTTTTTTTAATGAAGATTTGTCTTTCATTACACACTTGAGGCCTCCACCGGTGAATGGTCACCATTCTGTTTGAATATTCCACTCTGAATATTTAGTCGAACAGAGGTTGAAGTCATGTGCCGAGGCAGAGCACAGGTTACTCCACTCATTTCTTCTCTTGCCCTACCTGGTGTGCACGTGGGATTGGTACCTGTGTGAATTTGATTGTCAGTAAAGATGCACAGTCCTGGGGTGTGTAATGAACGAAGCCTCCGTCCTCAGTTTGTGCTATGCTAGTCTTCAAAGTAGAAGTAAACGGACTGTACTAAACTTGAAAACCTACAATCTGTAACTCCTCATCAGTTCTACTGCAAGTAGTAGCAGGGCTAGCTTCAGCACCTGTTCCCTTTGGGAAGGCGTTAGGTTGGCAATGACTGCTGATTTATGCCAGTACACTTGTCACTGAAGTACTGGGGCATGGGGTGAAGCTCCAGAGAGTAGGGCCATTTAGATCTGGGTGGGATTCCGGCTGGCAACAGGCACTGGTGTAATCTCATCCAGTCAGAGTCACTAATTACTAAAGGATAGTATCAGGGTCTGTATCCAGAGACCATCACAGCTACTATTTCCGCTTTTCCTGCTGTCAGATCCCTTTCCCACCTGAAAGATCCATATGAGCACTTATCAATATTGGAGATACTCATCAGAAGAGTAATTGTAAAGCAAAGAGAAGATGCCTTCTGTACTGGTGTCCAAGTAATTTTGTTTGATTATAAACTACTGCAATAAAGTCAACATGACTTACTTTGCCATTTCAATTTCAATTCAAGAAGACAAACTTTTGTGCATACTCTATACAATAAATACATGGAATACAGTATGTAATGCTTTATAGTAGCATGTAATTCTTATTTTAACCTTGTTGATATCTGAACAACTCAGGTCTGATACGACATATGTACATGACCACAGAGAGATATATTTTAAAAAACAAATTACATGTAATCCTTAATTAAATGAGGACCTATATATATGGGGATTACTGCTAATAATATAAAACAGAAACAGATTCCACTGCTAAGTACATAAGTAGATGAAACAATTTACTAAACATGAGCTAAGGTGTGTCTGTGTATGTGCAATTATATTTAAGTGTGTAAGTGATACTTTGAGAAGGACCCTCCATTTCCAAACAAAGATGTTACATTGAACCTGTAACACACGATGACATCATCAAATGTCCTTTTTATACTTGCTGTCAAATAATTATTTTTTTCCTAAGTGCCCTTTGCTATTCTCTGTGAAGGTAATTATTAGGAGCTGTTACTTTACTAAAAGGCATAAAGTGTTGCAGGAATAGATTTACTCTCACTGATCATATATAATTTTTTTTGCTTTGGAAAAAAAAGGAAATAAGTTATATTACCTTGCCAGGATGTTGTGCTGCTAGATGTCTCTTTACAAAGCAAGAATTTCTCAGAAGTAAAGTTGAAAAAAAAAAACCTATTTCAGCTACCATTGAGTTATCCACCATATATCCAGTTATTATTATCTAACATCTTGGCAATCAGAAATGAGAAAGTATATGCCTATGAAAGTGGGTATCTCTGTATGTGAAAAACAGAATAAGCACTACTCGCAGTTCTTTGGAAAAGAGAAAAATAGCTCATAGGCCCATTATATATGTGTGTATGTATGAAAAATGCAAATATTATCCATAACTACTGTTAGCAAGACAGATAAAAGATCAGACCATTGACCAAGCCTGAACACTTCTTGCTATATATATTGCTAGTTTTGTTGTAGAATATGTTGCTTATCCTTGTACAATAAAAGAATAAAAATACTACTCAAACTGGATTTTAAAAGCTATAAAGAAACAAATTGCATTTTAAATGACCATTAAGAAACATTTCAGATTGTAAGATCGATTCTGCAGCTAAGAAGAGGAATGAAATCCTGCCACTAGACCTGCCACTAGAAATGGGCTGGAAAATACACTGCTGAACCCTTTGCAGATAGGAAAATGTATTAAATCAATGAAAGAATATTTAGGTAATTAAATTTTTATAGCCTGAAGTAAGAAAAATAATGTCTTTGTCACAAACAATGAGCAGTGCATTCCAATTTTTTGATAAAATAAACCACAGCAAAATACCAGTGTTCCTGCCTAGATTCTTCATTTTCCTGTGTACCTTCAACTAAGAAATGATCTCTGACTTTGGATGTGAGAGGAACTTGTGTCTCATATGAACAGAAGAGTTGCTCAGAAGTCTTGTCAATTAGTGTCTTCTCTATCAAAAAATAACAGTTCATCAAAAAGTATCAGGAAGATGTAGCTAGTTATAATTAGATGCAAGAGAAAAATTAATTTGCATAAGATGAATCATGGTTGCAATACTTCTGGAATTCAAAATATCTGATTCCAATTTTAAAATTAAAAATTGTATTTTATAAACAGCTTTAAAACTCAAAAAGTTTTGAGGTCTTATTTTAATACCTTAATGTTGCCAAATAGAAATATTAAGGTGTGTTTTTTTTAAAAAAAATACATAATTTCCAGATAAATTTATTTCACTCCACTTCTTAAATAGGGGGGAAAAAGTGATATTTTCCATGAAAGAAAGAATGTACTTTTTCTGATATATAAGTATATTTATGATACATCAAGTCTATATGTGCTACCTTCTTCTTTAAGCAAATTGGCAACAATGTGATGAAAATGGGTACTATGACAAATTCTTGGATGTCCTATATATAGCCATAGACTACAACAAAACTCACAAGGATTTATTTATCTTTGAATTTTAAAATTGGGATTGTGTCAACAAATCTGAAAGATATTATCAGCAGACAGAGAAGGAGCTAGACCACCTTATCAGCACTTCCTTAAAAAACTAGGCTAAAAGCTAAATCTTGGTTTGGTCAGGATAAATTCCTTGTCAAAGTAAAAAATGAGTTGAAATCAGAGAGATCAGAATGACCAATGAAATACTGGTGATATGTTAAAATCAAGTTCAGTTATCAATGCAATTTTCTCACTCACAGCAAAAGATCTATTTCTTAATTTAGATGTTTTCACTTATACTGGATTTTAGAAGAAAAAAGTCTGTGACTAAAGTCTTGCAAAATATTTAAATATGCACTTCATTTAAGTGACCCCACTGCTTTAATTTTGCTTATAGTAAAAGTGAGAAAAAAAATTATTTAAGTCACAAAGTAATATCATAGAAGAATAAGATAAAAATGAGTGCAGCTTTAAAATTTGTATGTCTGCCAGGAAAACCTTTGAAGCATCACTAGTAAAAGCTGGTTCCATGATATCTCCTGTCCATCAAATATAGATACAAATAAACATTCTTCCCTTTCAGAATGCGTGGTCAGATATCCCCACCTAAGGATGCAACAGTTGATGTTAAATAATTAAAATGTTTTCAAGTGCATATCTTGTAAAACATACTAAAGAGGATAAGCACATAGTCTGCATATTTGGTTACTTCTTTTAGGTTGTATGTTCTAGATACACATTAGTCTCTATTACAAATGGTAGCACCAAGTGTGAGAAGGGGTGCTTTGTTTTACATTAATCATCAGAAGCTTTGACAGATTTTAAGGAACCCATAAAACTGTTCCAAATTAGAATATCACCATCTATCAGCAAACTCCTGAACAAATAAAATGCATTTATTACTTGTTTCATATTCATAAATGCCATTGGTTTAATTAAAATGTTTGAAAAGTACAAAGTATAGATTTTTTTTCCACAACTAAGCTTGAATTAAAAATGCAAATGTCTCCTAGCCATGACTTATGGTGGATAATTGACTTAGAGAGAAAAAAAAAGGCCAGTAATTTATATCTTATCATTTTTCCCTATCAAAAGACCAGTAGATGACAGGTGGAGAACAGAATGTTAAAAGCTCCAAATTCTTAGGATTTTGTAAGTTTGCATAATAAATTTGACAACGCTTCTGCAGCATTCCTTTAATCACATTAGTTCCACAAACCAGTTTATGGAAGTGCATTGTTCACACAGAAAAAAATTGTCATTTATTTATAATTGACTAATCAACTGAGACTTAATTGCATTATGCTGTGAGGACCTTTGATGAAGCTTTAGAAATCTGCATAAACATTAATAATATGAAGCCCTAATTAATAAGAATTTAAAAAAAAGCACTTGAAAATGAATGAAAAAGCTGGTTTTTATTTGCTTTGTACAAGCTATGCAATATAGTTTCATCACCTCTTCAGTTTTCTGTTTATGTATTCTTCAGTGAAAAGCAGGAAGCATGGAGGCTTTAATACAAGGATGAGTTTAACGGCATCCAATAAGCATAAGCATCTTTTCTGACATTTAAATTTCCAATAGCAAAAAAATAATCTGATAAGATTAAGTCAGTTTTCTAAGTAAAATGTTTTGCAATTCAAACTCACTCTGACTTACAGAGAACACCTTGATAAAATCAAAGATTTCACTGTTTTAAAAGAATAGTCATATTTCTCCATGCAAAGATGCTGCTAGCATGGATAGAACTATGAATCTTTTGAAGTCAACTGAGTCATGAGAAAATAAAGCTGAAACAAATGAGTAAGGAAATCAGATGCAGCAGCGCAGAAAAGGAGAAAGAGTAGCGAGTGAAATCTGCATTATCTGTCTCAGATACTGTGCACAGAGCTGTGCTTAGACGGGAAAACAACAACAGGTCTCAGTGCAAGGAGAGCCTTTTGTGCCTATCAAGACATGGAAAGTATCAAATAAAAATGCATGTCATTATGCACTCTGGTCTTCTGTAAATAAAGCTGAACGTATTTCCAAAGCCTAGGAGGAACATACATGAGGAAAACTTTAATGAGCATTTTTAGAGGGTTCCTAAACGCATTTAAAAATAATAATAAAAAAGAGAAATAGTAAAGGAACTTAAACATGTATGTTTCTATGTGATTTCTACATAAAATATATTTTGTCTGATGTTCTCTGGTCATGAACTGCGAATTCACAAAACTGAGCAGATTAGTCTATGTCCCCTATATGGCCTAGCATCTGAGAGCTCTAATATGCTACTTGCTCCATAAACTCAGAAGCAAGCAAGAGCTATATCTTTTCTATTTCAAGACCCTACACACTGTGAATTCGGCAAGAGACAAACAGCAAACACCGTCAAACAGAACAAGCAGCAAATAGGCCAGCACAGCAGTGCAGAGCAGCCTCAGCACCACACGCTTGTTAGGAACCATAATGGGAAGTGAAGTTAGGAGAAGTTTTTGAGGGAAGAAAATGAGGTGGTGTGATAAAGGTTCCTCACAACTGCAGTATTAAGCAGAAGACACGGCAGAACATACTTGGTTTAGGGAAAAGGGAACAAAAAAGCCAGACAAGGGAAGCTGATGATTTCTATTTTGGTAGGGAGAAGGGGATGAGAAGGAGAAGGAGTACAGGGCAGATGATGAGACCCAGTGAATCACTGGAGGTGGAAAATAGTGGAAAAAAAGAGATTGCAGCTACAAGGAAATCTGCATAACATTGCATACCTCCAGCTAGTTTAGGTTAGCATAATTTTTTTTTAGAGTCAGTAGAGCTAGCTGATTTACAGAAAAGAAAGAAATAAAATCTTTTCTAGAAATCACTCCTATTATTGTATCATTTTTCCTTAGGTGGATTTTGACTCCTAAGCAATCCCACCAAATTAAGACTAAAAGTAATCCTCTTAATATAAAAAAACCCTTCAAATTACAAAAAGAACTGACAAAATATTCTCTGGCAGTATTTTTAAAAATCACAGATATCTATAATATGATAAGGAAAAAAGAGATTCACTTGGAGTTTATTCGTGGCACCCTCCACAATATAGGTAATATATGTGCAGTACAAAGATTATTGTTTAAACTGACGGTAACCCTTTAAATTAAAGGAGAATAATATGGTAATTGCATATAGCGTTGAAAATGTCAAAATAATTTGAAGAGAGCAACAGAGCATAAATTCCACTAAATGAATTCATGCCTGTCAAATAATGGGTCTGCATGACATAAGAGAACTCAAAGAACTTGAGCAATAAATGATGGGGAACAAAAATATAAAATGAGATACTATGATTTAAAAACAATTGATTAAAATGAAGGGGGATGTTTGCCTGTCTGATTGTTGTTTATTTCCATCAGAGTTTACAGCCAAGTTTTAATCTATCAAACATGACCAGTAACCAGAAATGAAGTCAGAAAAGCAGCAAGACTGAGTAGTATTCTAGATATTTAGGATCAAGATTTGAATTTTCAAATTTATAGACTGCTTGAATCAGGATTTAGATAGGGTATATTTACAAAACCATACCACAATACAATTATACTGAACTTCAAAATGTATTCTAGCATTTAATTCATAGCTGTGATCTTCTATCTTTTCTCAAATTCCAGTATCAAGCCCCTCAACAAATCTTCTGCACAACAATTAACACTTACAGGTGGTATCTTTTATATCAATTATACCCTTGCACCACATTTTTTCACATTCTTCCCTTAAAGTGCACTTACTGTACTGTCTGGCTCTTCAAAGGCTCTTACATTTTCATCCCCAGGAACCACTCAAACTAGCACATACGTGTGACGTATGTACATATAATATACAATTGAGGGTTGGATTTTCAAGGTACTGTTGTGGTATTGCCTTGTTTAGTACAACATAAGTTATCTAAAAAGCTTTAGGGACATATGAAACAAAATTAATTGAATTCAGCATGAAGACAGACTCATTGCAAAAGGTAGATTGCGGAACAAAGTGTGTCTTAGCGTGGCTGCTATTGTTCTGATGAACTCCACAAAATGAACTACACAAAATAAGTGGAGTAAACAAAGCAGGATCACAATTTATTTCTAGATTTCCTTAACACTCTCAGTTCTGAAATATTTTTTCCTCCTTGCTAAAAAGGCACCTATCATTCTTGAGCCATTAACTCCAGTTTTGAGTTTACAAATACAGCAAAAATAGCAATACATTGCTTTTTTAGAGCACTGAAAGTAAGATCCGAGTAAAGCAGAAGTATCTTCCTTACTTTACATATCAAAAATACTATTTTACATATCTAAAGATATTAACTTCCTTTTATTAAAAGAAATATTTCACAGAGTGGAATTCCAATGAAAAGCTGCTTACCCATCAGTCTCTGACTCATGATTACTGTTTTTTCCTTTACAAATAATAACTTGAGGTCAGTCTCCCTTGTTCCCTTGTGTGATGGTATCATTTTTCTAAAATACTCAGAAAAATAGAAGCTCAATTATCTGATATAGAGAACCAGATCAAAACAGTTGTCCAATGAATAAGAAGTTGCACATCTTTTGTTGACTTTTAAAGGACTATCTTAATTACAGAAACTAACATCTCTAGGCCCGTGAATATATATCTAAATTCATCTTTTAGGGTCTTTGTTTCTGTCACGTAATTCATATCTTGAATCAAGGGGTCACGAAGAGCCATAAATTAACCAAATACATCAGTTTTGGATGCTAAAAGACTGTGATATGGAGCAAAAAGAAAGAGCTGTCAATAATCAGCTCCCTCCATAGATAAAAGAAGTCAGAGGACATAAAAAAACTTTTGTCAGACTTGTGTCCAAACTACTTCATCGTTCCAACTTAGCTCTCTCAGGCAGAATGGTAAGCTTCCTGGTGCTTTCAACATGTAAGATTTTTTCAGTATACCAAGACGAAAATGGCAAATGGAAAGGAAAGTGGTGTATCTAATCACTGGAAAAAGGTACTGCAACTGCCTAAATATTTTCTGAACCTTCAAATGATTATTAGGCTTTTAACAAAGAAATGAAGTTCTCCATCCAAACCTTGCAGTTTTACAGTGATAGAACTTCCTCACGGATTTTGTCCATGGTTGCTCCACTTTGACATGCTTTAGAAGGGGCTGGGCTGTATATTTGGTTCATTCATACTATTTAGGAAAAAGAAGCTGAAGACTTTTCATTCCCAGTTTATTTTATGTAAAAATGGTTCATTCCCATTGAGAGCCACCAATAAGTTCCACCTGTTTAGAGTATGTATGTAGAAACGGTGTTACAATTTAAAACAACATAGAACCTAATAGATCATCCAGGGTAAAATATACTTCACTCTGAAACTTTTTGGTGAATTATCAGAGAGAGAGGAGGGGTTTATCCTTTGCTGAAATTAAGAGTTCACAGCCCTTCAAGTACGAGAAATGGCACCCAGCCCAATGAAGGGATGTTTGCATCTCTAAGTAAAACCACGCATTAATTCAGGGTTATGGCCAGCCTTCTCTTAGACAAGGAGTAAGCAGATTACATTTGAGGAGGAAAGGATTAAAACTGTCAGGAGATTGGTAGACTTCAGAGGAAAAACTGGACGTAAGAAGTGCAACGTTACACCAAGAAAAGTACACTCTGATGATGGATATTCAAAGGGGAGTTTCGTTTAATAGGATACAACTGAAGGCATAATAATTGAACAAACTGATTCTCTGCCACCATGTTAGAAGATCACAGTTTGCTGATGGAGAAAGACGGTTTTCTGGTTTATAAGTAATTTAAGTGCATTTTTCTTTCAATTCTTTGCCTCTGTGTTATCGAATTTCAATACACTGTGTTGTCAGTTTGCAGTGTTATTAATTCTTCAATTTGCACATGATTTTACCCTGGCTGGAGTTTAAATCATCTAACGTGACTGGACAACCACAAGGTATTCCTCATTGAAAGGTCTGGCAAAGGTAGGATACAGAAACATTAAGCAAGAGGAGATTCTTTTTATACGCTCCATACAGTTTGGAGCCTAAATGAAAGTGGGATTTAATACTGAATGAGAGGAGGCATAACAGATGCTTTAGGCAAAATAATTTAGAAACACATCTACTTAAAAAAGGAAGTTGCAATAAAACATTTCCACACTATTAACTGCAGGTTGTGCACATGTTATATAAAGAATCCATGATGAAGAAATGCTTGCTACAATAAAACTGCATATTTTAGATTGCAGCCAGGAAGCACTGGCAGACTGCAGGACTCTTGAAACTGAATATACTTCAAAGCTATGTTTCAAACTCCAGAAGCTGAATTTAAGAGGTTTTCAAGGCAGCAGAAATTACTTTGCAGTAAAACTAACAGTGCATGCCCATTTTGTACACAAGGGAGGGAAGAACGCAGCACAGCAGAGCTGGAATGACTCACAGCCCAAGAAGCAGGACTACAGGAGATACAGTCTGTTAATGAGCCTCTCCTGAGAGAGGGGAAAGTGATTATTTCAGAGGTAGACAGGATTTCATCAAGAATAGGAATAACTTCGCGTGTCTTGTATTCTGGTTTTAAATTTGCATGAATTCAAAATTATCTAAATGTATAAACAACTGTCAAATGTTTTGAACTCATCATACAGTTTTTGAAAGTGCTGTGTTGATACCAATGGAAGAGAAGCAGAGCTTCTAATAGCTTTGAAATGGTCGTGTTGAGGATTTTAACAATGTCTGCAGATCAGTGCTTGTCAAATTAAATTCCAGGCAATTCAAAGAATAAACCCTACTACAAGAAGTGATGCCTTGAGCTAATTATAACCTAGTGCAATACACTTATAAACTTTTCTGAGACATCATTCACTCTTTAAACCGGGGAAAATAAAAAGACAAAAACCTTATGCGACTGTACCATTCTTTTTGAGTGATTGATTCATTTTGCCAACAACACGTAGAAGCATATTTAAGAGAGGATATGAGCAGCACTGATGCAAAGGGGAAGCAAGGAGGGGTAAACAAAGTATCTACAATTAATGCCCTGCAGTTGATACTGCTTCCCATCCTATATTTCTGTCTTGGCATTGTTTTCTTCATGCATTCCCCCAGTAACTGTAACAATAAAGAGTGTGTGAAGGGGAGATATGAAGTTGGCATAATGGTGCAAAACACAAGCCGTTCAGGATGTAGCCTTCCTTTTTGGACATTTGGAGAATTATAATTCTAGATGACATTTACAGCATTGTTTGTCTTAACTATTTAGGCTCTTACAGCCACATTCTCATCTAAGCTGCATCCACACTGGCCCATAAAGATGCCAGCTGTGGCCAAAAACAAAACTCAGATTGTTCTCAAATACGCTTTACCTCAACACTCAACCGCTGCTGCTGCTGCTGATTGATCTGTATCAAAAAAAAAGATCCAGAGGGTAAAAAATTGCAATTAACCCTCAAAAGTCAAGGAATTCACAAAGATCGATAATATTTTTTTTCTGCTGCACAATCATAACAGATTATATTACATACAGGGGCAACTCATAGTAGAATTAATTGTCCAGAATAAGACTTGAACCAAGGACCCCCTAACTCCAAAACACAATGTTAGTAACTCCCATTTACACCTGCTTGACTAGAAAGCATTGCACTGTAGTGTACGGACTCTCTTGTTGCTTACAAAGTCACTGCTTATGAAGTATAATAAATGTAAGTTGCTAGGAACATTTTACAGCCGTGCAGTGTAAGGACACTGTTTTGAGTTCTGTTTCTTAAAAAGTACCTAGCAAAAACAGAAGCATACCATTTTCAGTGAAGTTAACAAATCCTAGTTTAACATGAAGGCATGAATCAGTATGTGAATGCTGATTCAACATTTATTCCAGAAAAGAAAACACTGAAGGGATAAAAATAAGGAATCAGAAATGTGAACTTTGTTGAGGGAAGCTCTTGTGGGCAGTCTCTAAGCTGTTTAACATCCATTTCAGAAACAAAGAAAACTGTTGCCTTTTTAACAAGATTTAAAACTGCCCAGACCTCATGGCCAGTTAGAAAATTGCACAGCAAATTTTCCAGTATGCTTTCTGTTTCTAAAGTTTGACGAATCACAGAAGTCTACTAGAAACAGTTTATTGCCCTCCAGTGAATCATTATTACCTTTCATCTGCGAAGTCCAGATCGCTACAAAACCATCTGACATTTAGACCCATGCCAGGTGAATGTTAGCTCACCGGTTCCGATTTTGTAGTGTTTCAGGAAGCACTTTTTGTCCTTAGGTACGTATACAAAGCTGACACAGAGGCCCACTGAAACCCACACATTTCAACATCCATGTCAGAAGTGGATGTATTTTCCCTCCTGCCTTTTTCAGATTCAGAGTATTTCTACTATGTTTTCTGTTATTTATTCCATGCCATATAACAGGAATGTTAAACAGATCTTTTCCAAGAGTTTAATTTATTGTTCAACAACCAATTGTCCTGATTTTATCATTTCATGATAAACTTAAAAGGCACTACCTGTGCAACCATTCCACACTGAGAAACTTCCTGGTTGTCTGGATACGCTCAGGATTTCCAGTTCCTTTTTTTCAGTTTGTTCACAGAGACAGTGACTTCCCCCAAGGTCTTGTGACTTCTACCCAACAGCCTCAAAAACTTACATGATTATTTGACACGTTTTAATGCCAATTTGAGACTCCTGTTAATTCTTTGACTTGCTGCTCACACTGTGTTGATGCGCTCTTTAGTCTTATCTTGATCCCATTTTTTAAGGAACAAATTGCTAGAAGTTTACTGTACTCATTATTTCCGTTATGATTTTAATGGTGGGACCAGTAAATTTTTCAGCTCATTGTTGCTTCTTATTTAATGGTTGGACAGTTAAGAAGATGATTAACTCCTTCCTAGACACATTTTGCCAACACCTTCATTGAGAATATTCAGTATAAGGATATTATAGTGTAGCTCCTCTGAATCTCAACTTCATAGCCAGTAATAAGCAAAATATGTGGTCCACAGCTTATTTTTATCACCCTTTGAAATATTTTTCTCTTGGTGCTCCAGATGTCATTCTCTGGATACTAATGTGTTCACTGCTCAGAGACACACACATTTTTACTATTGCTTTTCAAATGTCTATTAAGGGCAATTAATTAATAAAGTACAGACTTTTCTAAAGAAAATACAGTCATTCAACTCTCTTCAAAGTAGAACATGTGATCAGATGTGATTTTTGTGTCTAATTCAATATTTTTCTACCGGATGGGTTTCTTTTGGAGAAATGAATAGAAGAGAAGAGATAATCATTCATCCTATTCTTTCTTTTACAAAAAGCTAATTATCTTTTTGACTTGTTTGTTTGTTTTTTGTTTTGAGAAAACCTCAAAAATTAAGTCCTGAATTCAATGGAAGGTGTAAAAGTGGAAAAATGTAGGTAATTTTAAGATCTGGGACACTTAATGTAATCTCTTATGATGAAAGTCAACTGTAGGAATGGCAGGGTTTTTTTCCCAAGTATATTTGCTTGTTCTGAAAATCTAAAAAGCGTCTTAACAGTACAGCTGGGTACATGGGACTGTTTCACGAGTGAGACTGACAAATAATCTACTACCAGCTGCTAAAAAAAAAAAAAGCGAAAAAAGAATCAAGGGGAAGAGAAATAAAGCTTTTTGATATACTGCAGTACAGAGAGTTTCTGGTTTTGTCTGCCATGAGTTCGGCTTTTGCTTTATAAAGTAGTATTAGCTTATATATCACTTTTACTCCTTGGTTTCTGCAGTCTGGTCCGGTTTACTCAGTTTTCTTCATGGATAGAAATTAACAGGATATAACCTATGCACATATTTCAATCACTGTATGTCTTCATCCATTGCATGTAACTGGTCAGTATATTCCAATACAAGCTAAAAGTAAATGGCTAAGGTCTTAGGTCCTGTGACTGCAGACTGATCAGAGCACAGCTAAAAATTAGATTCAGATGCAAACTTCAAATACATCAAATCAGGGGTTTTAAATCATAGGTGAAAACAGACAATGTCAAGATAAGGATCTGAACAACAGGTTTGTTTCCAGACCAGATAGAGGAAATCTGGGAAGTAAAAACTGCATTAGATATACTTAAATCTCTTATTTCAGAATTCTGTAGAAGGATCTCTCTTTCAGTTTGTCTTGATTAGGTCTCCACTTTTTCAGAAAAGGGCAGCTAACTAAATTATTAATAAAGACCCCCTGAGCTACACCTGTAGTACCATGAACATTTCTGGAGGATGTGACTGGGTGACTGCTAGACTACTAAGTGATCAAAGGAGTGGGCAGCCTGTCACGCTGTCTGTAATCTGACAGAATACAGCATGAGAGAGGATATCACCACATTTTACAATACACCAGGGACAGGAAAGAAATATTCTTCATACTGAGCATTATGCAAACTCAGAACACAAGGACACTCCAGGAACTCATGGTGTCTACCTGTTGCTAGGTTATCTGTGAGATTAACAAAAAAACAGGTGTCCCAGAAACCAAATCTCTTGCTTTTTGTTGGCTGAGCAGGCATCTCTGCATTAAACTCTGGGGCAGAGATGCCTTCTCTGGAGGTGTGCCATTTGTGGTACTGAGAGAGTGACTACTGTGCTCTGGAGAGCAGATGCCTAGCACCCAACAGCACTTAGTTAACATGCTCTAATGGTACTTCACAGAGAAATTATTAAATTACTTTGTTCTACTGGAATGACGAATGATTAAACTTCCATAACACTGACATTACACACTTTATTTATCGGGCTGATATACTTATTAAATTATTGAGAGGATGGGCAGGGATCTTAATAGAAGCAAATTTGTGCAATTATCTTTCAAGGTCAAAAACTGTCTCCCACCGTGAAAGTAGGTAAAACACATGAAAATTAGCTAAAGAAGTTTTCAATGTTTAATCTTTGTGTTTTCTAAAACCAAAAGTTGAATAGTTTACAACACCTGCATGCCACCCAAAAGAAAACAAACATCTGGCTCATCAGGGGCTGAGATACAGTATATGAATAGTGAACTTGAAAATAAAATTGCCAATTAAAGTCAACACTGTAGAGAAACTGGAGACAATCATATCACTGTGATAGTATGTATGCACCACAGTAGCTACAGACAGAGAGAGCACATTAGGTACAAACTGATCTATATAATATATCAATTTGGAGGAAACCATTGGAAGGAAGTTCTTGTACAGGCAGTATTGCCTGGTATCAACAGTTCCGCTGAGACACATATTATTTCACAAATAACCCTAAAAATTAAATACATTTGGTTCAGCAAATTGTTGTGAAGCTTTAGATAACAAATGTAGTCACAACTGCCATTTCTGCCTATATCCAAGGGCAGATGCTTACTCACAATCCCTTGGAGTGTTAATATGTAAAATTTGAGATGCTGAGTATGCCTTTGCAGAATGTGCATTACAAATCTGCTTACGGTGTTGCTTCTTGGAAATGTTTCATTTGGAAATTAGTTTGTAAATTAGTGAGTAATAAAACCATGTGATAACCACTGTTTTGCTGAAGGACGCAACTGCAAATTAATCAAAGCGGTTCCTAATGCAAAGGAACTCAGTAGACGATTAAGTCCAGAATTTTTAAACTTATTTATATTTTTGCTGAAGCTCCACGCACTGTGTAAGATATCTTAAATTTAAAAGCAGAGTATTTCAGTATGTTAACGAAAAAAAAATGAAGAGTTGGCTTGTGGGAGTTTATGCTGTTCATCTATATTCTGTAGATCTACTACATTATGAACCAAAAAGCTTGTGATTGGTCATGAAACCTTTGTTACTGTACTTCTGTTAATGAAAACATCTATTTTTTTTTCTGAGGAGGACACCCTTTCAAATGCTGTTTAAATTATGGAAAAGTAGCTGAATGCCTGTTTAAGGATTTTTGTTGCTTCTTCTTGCCATCAGCTGGTGCCATCATATGCTTCAACTCTATTCCAGTAGACACGTGAGCATCACTACTTCAAGGGAAAGGACAAGAAATAGCCAGCGAACTCAAAATCCTGCTAGAGGGCTGATTTCTGGAAGGCTTGAGAATTTTTATAAGTAACTCGCAATCACAGCAGGCTATGGAAGTTTTAGCCTGGTAAGCCACTTAGCAGGGAGACAAGCAAGTAGATATTTTAAAACTATAAAACAGAATGATAGGAGTAAGGATTCTTTGGGGGGAAAAAAGAAAAAAAAAAAGGAAGCCAAAAAGCATTCAAATATTTTACAGAGGAAAGCTCTGAAATGAATAGGAATTTTCCTGACAGCTGTCAGGAGAGCTGTGGAGGTAGAAGGACTGGAAACTAAGCATGGTACAAAATAGGCCAGATAGCCAAAGTGTAACTATGAACAGTACAATTAATCCACACAATAGGTCATTACGGTACAACCTCTTTAGAACGCTCTCATAAACTATGGAGTTACTGGGTCTGCATGTTCATTAGTGTGTATATACACAACTTTAAAATAATGGCACAGTTAAATAGATTTTGTCCTTAATTGCAATTCACTTTATAGCTGGAAGACTGAGCATGGCATATTCATGGCATTTTTGAAATGGCAGAATGGTTTTTGCTCCATTAAACAATTTGACGTACTTTTCACAAGCCAAAGCACTTCTTACATAGCACAATAACACAAATATCTGACAAAAAAAAAAATGCTGAGGGTAAACCCAAGCAAAATAACTTCAAGATGGTGGTGGAAAGGAAAATAGTTCTCAATTGTAAGGAGCTTCACAGCACTTTAAAGGATTTTAAAACAGGGAAAAAAACACACTTCTATGTCATTCAACTCTATAGTAGGCTTTGACTTTGATGAGGAAAAACACTTGAAAGAGTCATTGTTGCATCTCTTTTTTAACAAAATTAAATACTTTTCTCCATCATATTCTTGTAGGGCCATAACTCTCTAATTCCTTCTTTGTTTCCCTGTGTCCCTTCCAGAATATTTCTTAACACTTCCATCTTTAATATCAGTATAAATTGAAAAGATTCAGGGTGTGCTAATTACAGTTTCAAGTACTCTCCAGGAGAAGCATCAAAGAGTTTGCCAAAAAAAGAAATGTACTTTTTTTCTAAAATCCCTGAAGCTCTATTGAATTTTTCATGGTGAGACAGTGTGATTGTCTTTGCACTGACCTCCTTTTTCCTATTACACTCTTGTTCCATCTAGATATGCAGGTGACCAAACAAATGTACAAGGATGAGTTTTAAGTTACAGACTGCATTATTCTTAATATTTTTAAATGCAGTTCAACAGCGGAGTTCTGGGACAATCTCAACAATGTGGCATGTTGTCAGCCAAACCAAAGAACTAATTATGCTCTCCATTCCTGTTATCCCAATGTTAAAAATCCAGCTGCTCTAAATACCAAGATCTTCAAGCACCAGGTGCCTTAAAATGACTGTCACAGCAGAGAGCAGTGGATATAGTTTACCTTGACTTCAGCAACGCTTTCAGCACAATCATCCACGGTATCCTAGTAGCCAAACTGAAGCGACGTACTGTTTGGATGGACTACAGAGTGGGTGGTACTGCTAACTGGACCACTGAGCTCAAATAATCACAGAATCGTCGAATAGTTTGTGTTGGAAGGGATCTTTAAAGGCCATCTAATCCAACCTCCCTGCAATGAGCAGGGACATGACGGTCAGCAGTTCAAAGTCTGGTTATAAATAGTATTTTTCAGTAGTGAATAGCGCGCAACAATATTTTACACCTCCATCAGTGACCTGGACCACAGCAGACCTGGAACCTCAGCAGATGTATGGATAACACCAAATTGAGGGGAGAGGTTCATATGCTGGGGCAGTTGGGCTGCCATTCAGAAGGATCCCAACAAACTGGAAAAATTGGCTAGCATGAACCTCATGAAGTCTGACAAATAAAACTGCAAACTTCTGAACCTGTGATGGTGTTTTGGTTTGGCCCAGTCGGATTTCGGCGGCGGGGGGGGAGCTGCAGAGTGGCTTCTGTAAGAAGCTGCTAGAAGCTCCCCAAGATTGATAGAGCCAATGCCAGCCGGCTACAAAGAGGGACCCGAAGCTGGCCAAGGCTGAGCCTATCAGTAAAGTGATAGCAGAGGAACGCCTCTGTGAAAAACATATTTAAGAACGGGAAAAAGAACTGCACCATAACAGCTGGCACGGAGATGGAGGAGTGAGAATCTGTGCAGACACCAAGGTCAGTGAAGAAGGAGGTGGGGGAGGATGAGCTCCAGGCGCCGGAGCAGAGGGAGTCCCCCGGGTCCGTGGTGAAGACCATGGTGAAGCGGGTTGTCCCCCTGCAGCCCATGGGCGAGGTGCAGATGTCCACCGTGAGGATCACCGCGTAGATGTCCACCGAGGACTCCACGCCGTGTGGGTGGATGCCTGAAAGGGGACTGTAGCCCGTGGGAAGCCCGCATCAGAACAAGTCGCTGCCGGAACCTGTAGCCCGTGGAAGAGAGGAATGCCCATGCTGGAGCAGGTTGGCCGGTGGGACTTTTGGGACGCTGCGGGGGAATCACGCTGGAGCAGTTTCCCCTGAAGGACTGCACCTCAGACTCACGAGGGGTGGGCTGCCCCTCGTGAGGTGTCTCGCGTTGGGCAGTTTGTGATGAATTGCCCTTCGTGGGACGACTCACGCGGAGAAGAGAGCGTGAAGCTTGTCTCCCGTGAGAGGGACCCCACAATGGCCCTGGGGAAGAGTGAAGAGTCCTCCCCCGGAGTGAAGAAGCGGTGAAACCAACGTCAGATGAACTGACCGGAACCCCCATTCCCTGTCCCCCTGCGCCGCTCGGGGGGAGGAGGTGGAGAAACCGGGATTGCCCGGGAAGAAGGGAGGGATGGGGGGAAGGTGTTCTGTTTAAGATCTGTTTGCTCTTCCTCACTTCTCACTACTCCTCTCTGATTAGTTCTTTTAATAAATGTACCTAATTTTCCCCAAAACTGAGTCTGTTTTGCCTGGGATGGTAAATGAGGGTGATCTCCCTGTCCTTATCTCAAACCCTGAACCCTTGGGAATATTTTCTCCCCCTGTTTAGCAGTGAAGGGGGGGTGAGTGAGCGGCTGTGTGGGTACCTGGAGGCCGGCCAGGGTCAAACCACGACAGATGGAATAAATTCATGACTTGGTATAGATTGTAGACAGCTTCAGTGGGTAGCAACTATACAACAGAGGAACTTGGGGAGGTCCTAGGCTGAACATGGGTCAGCAGTATGCCCTTGCAACTGCTAAAGACTAACAACATACTGGAGTGCATTAACAAAAGCATAGTAAGGAATGTGAGAAAGGGTTATTATTTCCTTTTAATAGGTGTTTGTGAGGCTGCTTCTGGAAGCCTTTATCCAATTTCAGGTCTCCTAGCACACTATCAAACTGCAGAGTCCAGTAGAATGCAACTAAAATGGTTAGAGGTTGGAGCATATAGCAGTTGAAGAGTGGCAAAGAGCATTAACTGTTTTTGGTTAGCCTGGAAAAGGCTGAGGGAGAGCCTCAGCCTTCAACTACCTAAAGAGTGGTTACGGAGCAGACAGAAGCAGGTGTTTCTCAGAGCTGTATAATGAAAGCATTAGAAATAAGTCAGAAGTTGTATCAGGGGAAATTCTGCTTGGAAATAAGAAAAACGGAGCAGTAATGAAAGAGGTGCAACTTTGGAACAAGTTGCTCAGAGGCCGTGTAAACTCCGTCCTTGGAGATTTTCAAACCTCAATTGGACAAGCAACCCTGAACAAAGTACTCTAATTTTTAAGTTGTTCCTGTGTTGAATGGTAGTGTGGACTACATGACCTCCAGAGGTCCCTTCCAACACAAATCTTCTGATTCTAAAATCCTGTTGTTATCTTGTGGGAATAATGTTCATCGTTTCCCAGATTCTGTTCTTTCTTGAAACAGGCTCAATGGATTTTTGTATGTTAGACCAGACTACTCCTTAAGCCATAAACGTTACAATTACTTACTGTTCCTTTGGCCCCAGTGAAAGTCCCTGTTTGATGCTAAAATATACAACTGGTGAGTTCAGTGTACCTAAATACATGGTTTGCATGTGACAAGTGAGAGAACAGATCAGGAAACCAAATAAACTAGTAGTCTTGATGCTAAGCCAAATGCTACATCTATTGTGGAAGAAGAAGCAATTAAAATGAAGTGCTGGGTAACTCCACTGTCCTTTCAGCTGGGCAACAGCAAGAAGAAACCTCTGGAAGAGGAAGAGTCTTCCCCTTGCAATCCGTGTCTTTCCTTCCTCTGCCTTTTCCACTTGCAACTTCGGCAACAGTCCAACAGATGTTTCACCCCAAGATACAGAGTGGGGAAATGATGTAAGATAGCATTTTCTTTCAAGGCAGAATTGGAAAGATGATGGCAGACGTTCAGAGATTTAGCAGCCCATCATCACTAATCCCCCATCTCCATCAGGCCAGATAATAAATGGAAATAAAATAAATTCTGACTGAGTCTCCACTTTCTCCCATCTCAGAGCTGGCTGCTCTAAGGATATCCGGACATATCTGAGCAAAGAGCTACGAGGTCCCAGGCTTCTGGGCTCCTGTTCTTCTTTACAAGGGCCATTACACTGATCTAAGTGGTTCATTTGTTTTTCTTGTCACTTAAAGGCTTATATAAAGGAAGCTATCATTACAAAAGGGGGTCACTCGTGTCCTAAATTATCGTCTGATCATTTAATTTGATGTCAACTTAATGCTTGCAAAAGTGGCTAAGACTTAGATTTTTTTTCCCCCTTCCATAAATGTTGTTACCCAGGTAGTCTGGACAAGAAAGTTAATTGTCCAGGAATGTGGTTAGATTGGCCTAAATACACTGGCTCTTCAAGTGTGAAAATGAGCTCATCTCCAGGGAATAAATTTAAAACTCATGATTTCCATGTCTGTGACAGTCATACTTCCTAGGAAACAGTCCTTTAGAAATAAAATAGCAACATCATAAACAATTCTGTTTGTACAGAAGATGACCGATATGACTGAAGAGTAGGCAACATTGACATTTATGGGTAATAATAATAATAAAAACACTTTGAAAAATGTGCAAAAGACATGACAAGGTTTTTTTACAGAGATGAGGTTCTCCTCCAACCTCTGCTCACACATACTCTTTGGCTTTCCTCTTATCGTGAAGATAGCTTTTTTTCATATTTGAAAACAAAAACTATGTCTGGGAAATTCAAGATGGACCTTTTAGTCCAAACATTTGCTTCAGGCTTAACAGATGAAACAGAGTACTTCTCTAGTACTTTGTAAGTGGAAATCTGTTTTTACAAGGAAATGCTTATTTGAATAAATACAATGGAATTAAACTAAAATAACAATAGCATTCAATAACTACACATTCTTGATGTTGTCTTTAGCAGGAAACAGGTAAATAATTGTCATGGATGAACACCTGACACAGAAAATAGCTGTGAGCAGACAATGAAGTATCAAATAGCTAAAATTTTAAAGACTGCATTAACAGTAGTTTAAGTTGCAAAGGTATATAACTGTTCTTAAGGTAAATCATACAATCTTTGTGACAACACTATAAATTAAAAAAAAATCTGAGAAGATTCATCTTGAATAGATGTTTAAAAATAAGAACAAGACCGAACATTCACCTTGTTTTCAGGTAGTTCTGGGTGTGTGATAATCTGTCAAGATTGAATCTGGGAATTCAGTTACCCAAAGGCTGTCCCCTGTACCATTTCAGATACTTCTAGCTCCAGCTGTCTCTCTAGAATTGTGTGGGCCCACTACAAGAACCATATCCTATTTGTCAGCCCCATCTGTATGGATCAGAAACTCTGCTACACTTGGTGCTATGGTGGTTATTTAAGCACTCAAACCAGTTCCCAGATGTGTAGCACAAAACAAAATCTGAGGGGGAAAAACCCAAACCTTGTATTTTTTAGCCTAAAGAAAAGGATAAAACCAGTCTCTCTCCCATGAAATCTGATGATCATGCTCCTACAAGTAAGGTTTTTTTTCAACTTCAAAACAATTATGTACGTATCTAAATCTTTTTTATACTACAGAATTTGTGAAACTGAGAGTTGAGGATAATTATTTATACTTGCCTTCTTTGCATATTCCAGATGGGATACTAAAATTATACTATCAGCTTCATATCTGACTCTAGCTAGATTATTTTGTTGGTTGTTTTGGCTATTGCAATATCGGTCTGGTGTGAGGTGTTTGAGGATTGCAGAAGAGGGAAGTTCCCATTGCTTTTCATGCAGGAGTTTTGCATCCGTATTAAAGTTGGATAGTTCAGATAGAGCACGTCAGAGAGAAGCAGAATAAAGAGAAAATCACATGGGATTGATATTCACTACTAGGACTAGATTTTGCCAGTGACTGCGCAATTTAGGCTCTATACAACCATGAGAAGTGGTTCTGTGTTCAAATCCAATTTGTTCTTGTGTGCCAGTTTTATATCCACAGTTAAGCTAGTTCGAAAAAACTTGTTATGTTATTCCAAACTTAAGTGGGAATGGCAATTGTCCAATTAGAGTTGTTACAAGAATTTTTACATAAAGTCTGGTTGTTTAAATATGATATAGTCTGAAACCAGAGGAGTTCTGCACTGAGTTTTGCTAAACTAACTCAGCTTTGCCCAGTTATGAGCTTTCCTATTTAATTTATTTTAAAATCTGTTTAATAACTGCAATTCTGAAATCTCATTGAAGAGTGCTAACAAGACCTGTTCCTTTCAATTTCTGAAGCAGAAAAAAGCTTTTTCACTAGCCTCCTCTTCCAGAGCTTGGATACTTTCTGAGTTATTTAAAAAACTTTTATGTACGCAGTACACATATGAACAAAATCTTTACAAATGAACAACACATTTTGCTCATTTTCATATGCCAAAGGGATTTAATAAAGGCTTCCAGCTATCTGATTTGTCCCTCTCACAGGCCTGTTAAGTGCCTGCTGCCTAAATATCCCTAACAACCAATCTCATCCTCTCCATTTTCTCTGCTGTTCTTCCAACATTTTCACCTAACAAAAGCAGGGCATCTTCACCATGATCATACTCAAGAGGGAAGCATGGAGGACTCCAAATCAGGCCCGCAGGCTGGCTGGAGGTTAGGCGGCTGTATGCCTGAAGCCTTACAGAAAGAAAAACTGTATCTGCAACGTGGAGAGCTCTCTGTGCTATGCCATGGCTTCTCAGTCATTCCAAAAGACAGAAATGTGGCATTTCTATCAGCTCTACTCTGTCTGCACACAAGGCATGGTAAAGATGAATCCTGAGCTTCATATCTGACAGATTTCATTGGTTTGTTTTAGTCATAATGTTAAGTATTGTGTATTTGAATTTAACAGCACTTGCTCACAGTTCTATTTCACTCCTAAAGAATTATTTTAATAAAACGTTGTGTTATTAAGGTAATAGACTGCTTCCTTGCAGCTAGAGCCAATTGTTGACTGGCTGAAGCCCAAGTGTTCTCACATGTGATGTGCAGCTGACTGTGTGGTTCAGTTCAGCAATGAGATACAAAGCAAGTGTTAGTGAGAGATAACATATGCTTTGTGAATGTTGTCAGAAAGAAGGTGAAGCCCTATGCTTTCAACACGTGGTTTGTGTTATCACACATTAACACAAGCCTTGATATATCTCGGAGCAGGTAAATAAAAACCATTTATTTATTAGTGGATAAATCACTAATGAAAAGCTGAGGAACTGAAACTTCTTCAGAAAGTGTTTTCCCCTGAGCTGAGGGAGAAACTGAGAAACATCTAGGCTTCACATTTTTATATCATGTGTGCATATTGTTTTCTTTTCCATATGCTTCCATTTTTTATGCTGCTGCATTAATCGCTTTGCAATGAAAAAACCACTACGCATTAATACCTAAACACTAAAAATTCTACTTCCAAGCTACAATAGAGAATAAATATTACATTTTACCTAATGAATTTTAAAGTTATTTTTAAATAGTTTGTATAGCAGCAGTTGAGTTACTTTTAAGTGAGCTTGGATGAGAAATAAACCCAATCTTCAGCTATCCAAATATTTCTCTGTAAGCCTTCTGTTGCTCAAAAAAAGGAAATTTTGAAGAGGAACGATTGTAACTGTCCCTAGCTTTCATCTACTTACAGAGGCATGCTTCTACTCTGAAGACAAACGTTTGGAAAAGATGACAAAAATTTTAATGGCATCCCAGTTAAGCGTGTAATGGCATCCCAGTTAAGGATTTGTGTAAACCTTTCCTGTATCTAAATTAATGTATTTTATATAATTTACACACTTGGAATCAAGATTACCCATAGAAAGCATCTTTTTTTCCCTACCTTTAGACCCTAAGTCTCAGCATGTTCTCACAGAAGCACTGCCATATTTTGAATGCTCTCAGAGAGTAAGGTATCTGACAGATTAGGCAATGAAGAGGTGTAGGGGAAAACAGCTCCCATCAAACCACTGGGCCAGGTTCAGCAGTTTAGCGTGAATTGGTCAAAAAACAGGAGTTAGTGACAAAGTTCCAAAGACATATCACAAATATATTCTTTGAGAAATACCACAACCATTGAAAACATGAAATATAATAGGGAAGAAAAAACCATGGTTGTAAACTCAAGTTATAAGCCAACAGTGTTGGAAAAGTAAGATGAAGAGATATTTGAACTGAATTTCGGCCCTGCCATGAATCACACTGTCTAGCCACACCATTCCCATGACATTCCAGGTTCATTTTATACCTGGCTGAAAAAGCAACTTGCCTCACAGACTTGAGTAAAAATTGCAATTGTCCACATCAGAGAGACATATATTTCACCAGATCCTAAATTAAAGCAAGTTATAGTACTTCACCACTTCAAACTATTTTCACCTAAACTTGTTTTCCCAAAAAGTTATTGGGAAATGATGATGATAAACACCCAGCACAATGCACACACACCCATTAGTCTGACAGCTGACTCAGAGATGAAAGAGCAAATGTATATTGACCTATTTTCTACTGGCAATATATTAATGAAGCCAAACAGCTGTGGTTGTTCATAACACTATAATATGCAGATTAACTCTCGTCATGCCTACAAATGAGCTTGATATTTTACATAATGGCCAGAACATGCATTTTAAAAACTCCGTACCTGGTGCTCAATGCTAAACTTCAGTAATACATGCTGCAGCCGCAGGTTTCCTGAGTGAGGGAAGCAGGACTGCTTTTTATGCTTTCCAGGTATACGCAAATAAAGCTCTTCTTTTATAAGAGCCAGCTTATCCCACTGCACTTCTTCCTTGATTTGGACATTTGGAGGTATATTCCCTTCTGCACACAGAAATTCTTTATGAAGAGGAACACGAGTGACTTGGGTTCCAAGAGGGCTGCCGCTCCACTGTATTCAAGTTGCTGCATTTCTGAATTATGGCCTAGCTCAGCAATTCTTCTGACTTACAACACCTTTTTCAGCCTTTTAAGTCTTGCAATCACAGTGTCATTGAAGAGCCTCCCATTTTATTCAGATTCACACTTTTTATGCTGTTGTGAATCTGGTCCTAAACAGTGCGGAAAATCTCAGGAGCATCACAAAAATTGGATCTCACTCACGTGTTTATCATCATAACACAACGGGAGTATAGAGAAAACTAGTTGGCCTTGGAGTTGTCTGACATTAGATGATGTCATCTTCATGTTTTCATGCAATCAGGCTTGAAAACAAGGCCTTTAGATAAAGTTTCTCCTTGGAAACATAAATCTACTTTTTGAAATCTGAGTGTTTAAACTTCCAGAGGTCACACTTTGGTCATCAGATGGGTGTCCTATTCTAAAGGATAGAAAAGTGTACAGAAATCGTGCATTTTAAACACTGCTCAAGACCTTAAGGGTAATGTAATTTATAACTGCATTTACATGTATACATAGAACAACAAATTTAGCTTGAAACACCTATTCAGTTATTATATGTATAGTATTGTAACGGAAATTCCTCTACTTACAGAAAATCCAAACAACAAGGAAATTTCTGGCCACCTGTTTTTTTTCCTACAATTTTTAAAAAGTAATCAAAGATCTCCAAAGCAACCATAATATGCCTAAGAGTATCTGTCTTGATAATTTTTGATTTGTTTAAGCAGTTATTTGGAACCATTTCACTGTGGCAAACATTACTTTGTTACTTACAGCACCTAATACAGTGCAGCAGTTAGTGTATTTGAAAGAATGCATTTTCTTCCCCTTCAAAAAAAAAATCAAAATGAGATAGCAAAGCGACTCCATTGCTACAGTACCCTTCCCTTCAGTAAGCCATGTAGTATATTCTATTACCCCTACTTAGAGTTAAATTTACAAAATCTCATCATCTATCTAAGTTGCACATAATTCACAGGTCTGAATCTGCATCATTTTATTCATTGTATAACATTTTTACATCCAAGGAGTGGATACACAATTGTGTATATAATATGATACTACATCCATTTTATTTTTTATACCTTTTTGACTGGAGCAACTATACAGCATGCACACAATGAAAAGAAAGAGAATCATTCTCTAGGAAGTTTGGAAGTCTCCAAGGAGTTTTTATAGCATTCAGATACCAAGGTTCTTCCAGTTTTATCTGTACTAATAGAGGTTCTTAGAGTAACAAATTCAAATGAATGTGCTTTAGCCTACTATCCTTAGAGCCATACATAGCATTGCATTTCACACTGTTAAGAAACCTCACTGCAGTGATTGCTTTTGATCCTTTCTCCTTGTAGTTCCAAATGCACTTTTTCTTTCCCTCTTCCTTTTTTTCCCCAAAAGGAATCTCAAGAACTCTCTGATCTGTAATTGCACAATGTTCAGGAAAACTGCATTTCTTTTACACAGATAAAGTTTTTACAATGACCTCTGTGACTGTGATATAATGGCATCATCTTCCCAGGTAATAATTTGTGCCAGTTGTGATGGGTGAAGATATGGAGAATATTTTTTTTCCTTACAAAATGATATAGGTGCAGAACAACTCCCCACAGAGAGTTCCTAAAGAAAACTACGAAAAGGCAAATAATGCAGTACTGAAATTGTCTGAAAATACGAAAGCATACAGATCAACTGAAAGACATATTGAAAATGGATGAAGAAGTACTGTAGAGGAGGAACAATCTACACCTCTGCTCCTTCTCTTGCAAGTCAGTCTTTTAAATAGCCTAGTGATTTTAGAAAAGAAGACCCAAGGGTCTAATGGATTAACTCCACTGTGACTTAAATGATGCAGAAACAGACAATGAAGAAAATAAAGTAGATTTATTCAGAGCTACTTCGATGGATGACCTCTGAACAGCTCATGTTACAGCCTTCTCCTCCTCAGTATCTGACAAGTAATTTCAATGGAGAAGTACTGTAATAGGATTTTTTCTCCCACACCCCAATTATTACTAAACAGAAACAATTCTGTGGGAGAAAGCATGGGCAAATAAGGCACAATGTACTTATATTTACACTTCAATATAGGTGTTTTGGCAATGCATGCATATAACAGCCTACAAAGTCTACTGCTGTGTAACTTAAAAGTCCCAAAGTTTCTGAAAAGAAAAGTGTTTTTATCATCGTCATCACCATTTCAGACATTTATATATATCAGTCCTTGAAACTCCTCTAAGACTTAAGTAATCAGCATCTTCTTTTCATAGATACTGAATAAGATAAACAACGTCACCTTGGCAAAACAGAAGCCCTATGTGTGGCACAGCTTGCAAATGGATCTCAAAATCACTCACAGCTTCAGTCTATCATCATAGTCACCGGACTTACATTTTTTCTCCTAATAAACTTCTCTGTTAACTAAAGGCAATTCAAAATACCTACATTAGCATATTTGCAGGATATTACTCTCACTCTTAGCACCGAGAAGTTGTGACTATGCCTACACTGGGGGAGAACATTCACCAGGGGCTATTCTCTTGCACTGAGGCCACTGCACAGCACGGCTGGTGTCTCCACAGCTCAGATACCTCACTCCTCAAAATACTTCAGCGGCATTGAGTCTGTGCGTTGGCAGTGCTCGATGGTCTGTGCCTCTGACCACGCTAATGATTAAACAGGAATTATGGGCAATTACAATCCCTAATCTAGCCCCTTTAGCTTGTTGATACTGATGCTGCCTGTGGCACACATTCAGACAGATGTGCACAGCAGAGCCTGATGACCACTCACCACTAATATTGTTAAAGATACACCATGTTTTGGCAGATAATTGATTCTAGTTAGGCCTACACAGTCGCATAATTCAGCAGATCAAATTATGTTAGACTTGGTTGACTCAACCTGCCATAAATGACATTGCTAAAAAAAGCAAAAGAAAACAAAACGATAAAAAGGAAACAAAATATAAGCAGCTTTGAAGTCCTTATTAATATCTTAGCCACGTAGATTGTAATTGAGGAAACTACTTGCTGTCCTTGTGGCAGAGATGAATTATTAATTCTGTATATATGCAGCTCAGCCACTACAAGGAGTAAGATCTTGATAATGTCACAGTAAACTTGCTTCAAAATACCTGAAGAATACATGTGCCTTTTTAACTCCACGTACCCTGGATAATTTAACTGCACCAACATATACTTACGGTATTTTTTTTTGTCACCATAATAACAGAATTTTTATCCTCAGGGATTATTTAGTCAGTCACTGGGAACACATCTGGCTGTTTCCTAAAGAGAACACCAGTAACTCTTTCCCTCAAGCAAGACACCTGTAGACACCAGTTATGAATAAGATTTTTCACTTTTATAGAAGTTAACGGAGCAGAGCTCAGTCTTTTTCTAGATATTTGCATTTTGCAGAGAATACGTTTTCTGCTAAAACAATCTGAAAGGCATTTTCACAAGTGATATTTTGGGGTTCATTTAGGTAAACTATGAGTTTGTAGGTTTTCATATTCATCATACATGCGAAGTATTCAATGTCAAACAGTGGGCAATATCAGATGGTCCTGAATAATATGGGAGATCCTCATTGGTGAACAATATGGAAAAATTCTTCCAACAGCTCCTTTTCTTCATTTAACACTACATTTCCACTCATTCAATAGATTTTAAAAAATCTGCTGGGCTCTTAGTTTCAGTGATATCTTGGGACAGTAAGCTCCATAAATCTCATATGATGATTAGTTCCTTTCCTCAGTTTTATGTATTGCCTTTCAATTTCCATGATTATTTCCTTGTTCTCTTGTGATAAGTAGTAAATAGGAGCCACCATTTATCTTGTCAGCATAGTCCATTATTTTGCATTGCATATGCCTTCTCTTCTTTTTCTAGATATCATAACTGTTTAGTTCAGTCTCTCTTCCCACAAAGCTATGTCTGTGTCATTTACCATTCTGTCACGTTCTGTGATATCCACTCTACTTCTTCCAGGTCCTTCTTGATTCAGTCTCTTTTCATGTTTAATTTACATGATAATATAAGAAATGATTTATGTAAAGCATTATAAGCCCTTAGTTAACACTTAGGTGAAAGGCCTATATTTATCTTAAATCTGGCATTTTGTAAGAACAATCACACCATCCCTTCCTAATTGCATTATCTTGTACATTTAACCTATTCAGGATACTTAATTTTAACAGATGGAAGAAGCCCACGCATGGTACTGCATTAAATCACTGCCCATCGGCAAGTTCATATCCCATACAGCGTCAATCCCTCACTGGCAAACTGAAAGCAAAATGGACAGCTTCATTTCTAGATAATTTTCTTTCCAGTCGTGTTTATTCTATGGACCTCTAATGCAATAACTGCAATTGCGTTATTTTGCCAAAGCATAACAGTTGTAGTCCAGACCATAAATGAACATGTACTAAGACATCAGATCTCAATCAGCCCTGTCTGCCATTATATTGAGAACCTGACCTCATGTGCAGCTTTTGCACTGGGCCTTCCCACTCAAATGGACATGCCCACATTCTCCCGAGTCAAGGGAGAAATTTAATAACGCGCTCTTCAGCTCCCAGAGTTTTCATGTTTTCTTCCTATTCTTCCAAAAATCACAGACCCATACTCATTTAAAAGGGCAGGTGTCTGTTTATGCACGCCAGATGCTAGATTTATTTTTTCCCCTCAAATGCAGGTATCCAAGTGCCAGCAAAATGTAAGACTCGTTTGGCAGCTTCATCCAATAATCCACACAGGTCAGACAGAGTTTAACCTCAGGTATGCTAGCTAGGACAGCATTTTTGAAACAGCTATATGCAACACCACATGGCGTTGCACTGTAGAGAATACACATTAAAACAGCTGAAAGCTAATTCGGCACATTACACTGAGATGCTGCTCATACCTGCAGGAACTCTTACTTGATTCTTCATTTGGTGTTATGCTTCTCCTTCAACTAACCTGGTCTAACATAGGATTAGCCAGTTTTCATTAACTCTGAGAGCTTTTCGTTGTAAAGTGTCATTTCAGGTATTAATGTGGGAAGGGAATAACGCATCAGTTTCAGCAAAGCCTGCAAGATACTTAATCAAGCTGAAGCATTTCAATTAATTTTAAAAGTCAACTTTTCTATTCCTAAAGAAGTTTCTTTTTCACAATTTGTAGCTTAAGCAATATGAAAACCAAAGCTGAAATACTATTTTTTAAATTGACGTAACTCCTGTTTTCCATGATTTCATTCCAGGGAAACTTTTAAGCCTGTATATACACACACGTGCGTGTGCAGAGTCATATAAATGTTTCATTCCAATTCAGTGTATTAATAATGTTTTTAATATGAAATTTTTAATTCAACACATTTTGAGTATTCACGCAAATTTACTGACATTAAATATTGTATTAGATTGGGATTTAGCTATTTTATACTATGTAAATTAGCTCAATTTTTATTATTTCTTACAGTAACTACTAATATACTCTTTTACTCTGCTTAAGAATCGATACGATCACAAAAGAAAGCTTTCAAAGGCTGTACACCATTTACAGTGACCTAGTCACCTTTCCTCATGTAAGAAAGCTTACTACTCAAAGCATGTTAATTATTTTGGATCTTCAACAAATATTGCATATACAGGTAGAGCTGCTGTTTATTGCTAAGCTTTGGCTTTGACACTGCAAAAGATATAAAAAGGACATGGACACATATCCACATGGACAGATTGAAAGGTGGATGGCTGTAGCATCCCAGTGAAGAAAAAGAATGTGAATAGAGCTATATTTTTTTGTTAGGTTTTTAAATTGCTGAGTAAATCAGTATCAAGAATCTTTTAAATATGCAGGTGTTATTAAAACTGCACTGAAGGTCAATGTATGCACAATGAATGTTTCAGCCATTTTCTTTCTGTATACTCATCTACTTTTTTTTTTTTTAAATATACATAACTTTGTTTATACTGTGCAGTAAAATGTAAAGTTCATTTTCTCTTCACTGTGGTTTTTTCAACTGCAAATATTATTCTTTGTCATCACCTTCAAATTACAAATTAAAAACCAGTAATTATGGAGTTTCTGTCATTGACAGCCATGTATATAAAACCTTTTTTTGTTGTAGGCTTCCGCAGAAGATTCCTTGCTGGTATAGGGCAAGTTCTACTTTTAGGTGTATTTTATGTTCTGGATAACATGGTCTCAGCCAGTCTGGGTGAGGGATGGGATGGAAAGCTCTCTTCACTTGCGGAGCTATGGGCCATCTACCAAATCTGCACAATTTCCTCGAATTAGACTGGTTCTGAATCTCTGATTGGCAAACATTTATTCCCCAAGAAATGTAACATGTGCCAAAAACTGCATAGGGATTAGTCAACATGACTTCATTGCCAGTGTTTAGAAACTGTCCTCCAACCATGCAAAAGTTAAACTTGGGCTCCTATAGCAACTCTCCTGGCAGAGTATCTATCTACACACCCTTGCTACATCCATCAACAGAGCTTACATAGTGAATATGTATTACGCCAGCTTTAAATCTCTATAATTAGGTTTTTTTTCTTTATTTCCTCCTCCCTTCTCATGGATATATGCTTTTTTTCACCCTGGACACCTCAAAGAAATTGGTGTTTACCTAACTCTTTCTACCACATTCCTTTGAAATCAATTCTGTAATTATGCAAGTTGCATCTTTTTTAAGATCATAGGTTTCAGTTAAATGGTTTGAAGGCAAGCAAAGTATGTTACTGTGCACTCCAGAGCACATCACAGATAGGTTGTGATTTCCACTGGGACCTGTACATGCTAATGCTATATAATCACAGGTTCTGTCTAGAAAATCAGTTTTTAGACATAATGTAAGCTGTAATTATCACAGGTATGCTGCTGACCGTGCACTTCAAGGCATCCAGAAATGTAAATTAAAAAGGCAGCTAAAAGAAGAGAAGATGAATGACAGACAGGCAAAAGAGTTGAGTACAGTGCTTCCACTAATGCAGAAATAACTAGAAGGATTTGGGGAAACTATTTCCTGCACTATAAATAATAATAATAATAAGAAAAAAATCCATCTGAATTAATATGGGACTTGACATATTAAAAAATAGTTTGTGAAAAGTTAAAATGAGAGTCTGCAGGAAAAATCACTTAGGGGTGTCAGTGGGTGGGAAGGCAGGGAAATGTTGCAGCTCCACTACCCCAAGCAGCCACCAGCCACAACAAGGCTGTTGGAGAGCCAGCAAAGCAGGCTTCCTTTTTTCATTTAAGAGTTTCTCTTCATCAGAAAATTATTTAACACTAGTAACTGCCACATATGCAGTCAGAAAATCAGTTTAGTGAAATCTGGATCCCATAAAAGGCAAGGAAATTCTCCAAGGATTTCACATTTCTTGCTCATACAACTGTGGTGTTGATAAAGCTTGTGCTATGGCTGCTCCTGGCCAGCTGGAAACGTTCAGCTGGTTAAAATAAACCAGATGACTATTTGCCATGCATTGGGTGCTTTTCAGTTTGTGGGAAAGACTGTCACTTTCAAAGTCATTTCAAATGTATAGGAGAACACCCCTTAAAGAGGTACTTGAAAACTATACACATAAATCCTATAAAAACAGATACTGAAAGGATATTGCTGTTTGGCTGGTTTCCTATTTGTTATAGTAGGCATTTTCTGCATTAGTTTTACACATTATGTAGAAAGTTTATCATCCTCCTTCGGAGACATTTAGCCCATTTCCTGTGATGTTTTTGAAAGATGTTCAATTCCAACGAGCAGGATGATTAAATGATGAAAAATGATGCAAAACATTGCATTCCAGGATATTTCATAGATCTAAACTGAAGCTGTATCTACAAGTTTGACTCCCTGCTACCTGAGTGCCATGATGCTCAACAACATTTACTTCTACTGTCTGGCTCTATTACATTACCTCCTGTTCTGCTAATTAGACATAAATCTATTAAAACAAACCTATTTCTTTTCATAGTTAATCATGTTTAAAGGAGGAAGAAAAATTGTTTAATATTAATATGCAGTTTTTCTTTCCATTTTAGCCATTTTTTCAGACGATATAAACTTTTATCTTACTGCAGTTTACAACTGTGTGTCAAAAGAAGCTGTATTCTCAAAAGCTTCCTTTCAATTTCTAAGTGGCAAGTAGAAAGGACGATTGAGATCCTAATTTTCAGCGCAATATTTAAAGTTATCCCTATGAGTTTGCAGTGGGCATCCTGACTGTCTGTATTTAACAGAAGGATGGAGAAATCACAGTTTTATTCTACACCTGTACTGGAAGTAAAGGACAGCAGATTCCTCCCCTTTTGTTTCAATATCCACAAGCACTGCCTCTCTTATTTTGAGGCCCACATTCACAGTACCTAGTGCTGGCCTGATTAAAGGGGGCTATAGTTTTTGCTTATTTCGACCTGTTCATCTTAGATGAAATATTTTCAGTGATACCCTCCTTCTGCCTCAACATTTTGATCATCGCAGACCTCATTTCCTGCCAGAAAACATAAAAACTCTTCTCCTGAGCTGGTCTATTTGCACTACACACAATAGGATTTACTGCAGCAGGCTGGGCTTATCTGTGGCAATCAGCTGGCTTGCCGTAACTGAAGAAATAGGTAACAGCCCTCCAACCAGCTGCCGCGGTATGTGGAGCACCTGTTCTACAATCCCATAGGTTCAGAATACGGCAGCAGGTACACAGGTATATCTTCTGTAAACATCCTAATTGTGCATTCAGTGGACGTATGCCCGCATGTGTTAATGTTCGTCTCTATCAATGAGCTGTTCCAGGGCTTCCTTCCAAATTTCCTCCTGATTCAGGCATCACTAAGAACCTTGGCCATTTCCCTGCAACACTGCACACAGGTACCAAGAGCCCTCATGTACTGCTACAGAAAACTCAGTGTGGAAGCTGACGGCACAGCTAAAATCAGCTTTACCCACAGTGGTAAGGCAATTTGAGTTTTCTCGTAGTTTTTGGCAGTTATTTTTATTTGTATGCTTTTTATTTTTTTAATTTATTCATTTTTTAAACAAGAATTCTGAATAGTTTACCTTCTTTTTTTTTTGTCTGCTTTCAGTATCTAAAAATCAGAGTGGCATACATATGTATAGGTCAAATGGAAGATACAACAAAGTGACCTCATCATGAGCATTATTAACATTTATGAGGGGATATGTAGATTCTCATGGAACAGAAGAGCTGGAAGGAAAACAGGCAAAATATGTATGTTTTTTCATGGCCTGATATTTACTATACAGAGCAAATGGTAGAGTGTATTTACATGATACTGTACACAATGAGTCTAAGGGATTTCAGTGGCATAGAAATTATTAATAATACTTTCATTTTGTTAGATAATTTTTCAGTATTTTATACATGCTAACAAAACCAAGTCTCTTTAACTCCATTTGAAATAAATAGTTACTATATAAAGCTTGAAGATGAGAAACTGGGAGATGTAAGTCCCACTCTCCTGCTATTCTGGGTCGTGAAATAATTTTATCCTGTTTTCCTGTCTTGCACTTTGAACAAGACAGACATAAATCATCTGGTTAAAAGTAAAAGCTAAGTAATTAAAGGCAGGGGGTTGATTTGTTTTTCTTTTTACAGATTGACAGGAAGATGACTTTGCCAAGAAAAAGTCAAGGAATACAAAAATCATAAATATTACTTACTCTTCCCACTAACACTAGGAAAAGCTTGTGAGGTACTAATAGCTACTGGTTAACTGACTATAATTTAGTGCTGAATCAAGTAAGCAATAATCCTGCTGTCCAGAACATCTTGCCAGCTAACGCAGGTAAACCTGTACAACTCCCAGCAGCAGGTGTTTAATAAAAGATCAGATGATCTCTGTTCTGCCAGGTTCTAGGATGACAGGCTCTTCAACCTCTGGTCCCAAAGGTATCGCTGCAACAATTTTAATTACTGATAATTTACTGGAGCTCAAATGAAACAGAGCCGCTTGGACTGTTGGTTCAGTAAAAATAAAAGACAACCTCATTTACAGAACCAATGTAACGGAAAATTTCTCCTTAAGAGAAATCCCTCTGCCTCAACTCTATGATTCCAGTTCTCCATCAGAGGGAATTCTAAATGGACTTTCCTGCAGGGATGACTGACCTGGACATTCCATATAGCAAAGATTTTTACGTCACCTTCTTCGTCGGGAATTACCACATCCATTTTTAGTCATTAATCCTGAAAATGTTACACTTATTAACATTTAATTATTTGCCTATGTAATAACCTTTTTCATTTACTGAGCTATTTCAAAAGCTCAGAGTAGAGTTGGGTGAGGTATTTGTAAAATTTGACACAGTGAAAATTATTAGTGATCTTAGGCCAAATCAAACAAATAGGTCTGTCATCATAAATGGAAAAAAAACCCAACAACCTAAAATTTTGCAATATTTCAGTTTTGGACTGATTCAACGTTTATAAAAAGTTACTATGCATATCTTGGCAAATATGACTTTACACTGCTAACGTGGAGTGGACAAGGAGCTTATGTCTTCTTAAATCTCTATGAGTCAGGGTGTTTTGGGGGATGGAAGAGGAAGGAAGGGAGAGAGGAAGGGAGGGAGGGAGGGAGGGAGCTTATTTCTAAAGCAGGAAAAGATGAATTTTAAATCTGTTTTCTACAACCGCCTTGAATATTCAAATCACCAGGCAAAGGACATGAAGGGAACACAAGCTCCTGCTCTCCTATTTTGTGAAGGACATTCTTTCTCAAAAGTTCAGATGAACTAAAAATAACAATAATCAGTCCTATAGCACTAGCTGGGAGTGTTTGCATTTTAGTGGGGATGACAGACCTGATTTTGATTTTTCTGTAAGTTCTCACAAGTCTCAGATTTCCAGGTAGAATTTTTCCATTGAACTATTCCAGGTGAACACATATGTGGGGAATACTAAGGCCTGTATCCCTGTTTCTTCTCTTAAAGAGGGAAGCGTGATGCGGATGGTAAACAAGAGTGTGAGGGGGCAACAAAACAACACATATTCTTGTTCACATGTTAGTGTTGGGAAGTGCTGTCAGGCAAAAAATAAGAAGTATTTCAACTAAAAGGCTATTTAGAGTTGGTTTACTATTTACACTACCTTTTATGGCATTTGGCACCTAGAGCTTTCAAAATATTAAGAACGGTAAATATCAGAACGGAATAATTTCACCACGCTGTTGTCTCCTGTTAGGCTTCAATGCATAGGATAAAAATTAATAAAATATGTTGGTAATGCCCAATATTATCCCACATGTAATTAAATCATGTCCTTCTGAAAGCTATTACAATAATGTACACCAATAATTTATATAAGGATGGATTTAATAAGATTTCAACATTTATTAATAAAGTCTAGAAACGAGGAGGATGGCGTAAAAGCCAGTACAGTGTAACCACAAGCTAATCCCCTGTGAAGCACAGTTTTAAGAGCACTCTCCAATTACTGCACAAAATTAATTAAGTCTATACAAAAAGTAGTCTCTCAAGCTTGATACTCATTTTAAAAATGTATTATTTATTATTTAAAGAATTGCAAGAATTATAAATAAATTCTCTGTACAGAAGCATTTAAACAATAGCTGTATTTTGTCATTCTTGAAAGCACCAGAAAATATATAAAAGAGATAAACAAGATTTTATTTATTTATTTATTCCATTCAGTAATGAAACAGCATATGTTCAATCACTCTTCTATCAGGATCCTATCTACAGAACTTTCATAGGTGTAATTTAAAGTTTAGCTAGAAGTCTGAAACCCCTACCTTGTCATTTGTCCAGCGACAACTGTGTTTAGGGTATCATATTATTAATAATGTTACAAGGAGATACTTCCCCACACCTGCTATACTGTAGAAAAAGATAACTTCTAGAAGGACTTTATTCATGGAATATTCAGACAAAACCTGTACTTCAAACATCCAACATCTTCAAATATTAAACACCCTTTGTTATTTACTGTGTTCAAACAAGAAATTCAAAAACACACATTGCATAAGCAACTACCAGCTAGCAGACAGAGGTCCATGTAGAGGAAGGGAAGGATTCCTCCTCTAAAATATTACTAATCCAGCTTCTCTTACAAGGTCTTAATTTTTGAAGGAATCACTGTAATAGCTGCTGTAGTGCTAGTGCTGTTTGACCAGAAAATAAGGGAGTTCAATGGTCATAGAAGTCTTAGCAGAGGAAGAATCCCAGCCAATACCTACAGTTGTTTTTATTCCTCATCACTTTGCTATGTACTCATCTTCATGCGAGAAATAAAATGCACACCATGTCATAATCACATTTCAGGTGCAAATAATAACTAGGCAAATAACAGACCTCAGAAAAAAAGAAAAGCACCTATTTCATTTAAGTCTGCAAATCAAAAATGAGTCATTTAATTCACCTTAAAATATTTAAATAAGTAATACTCTAGGTAAAATTGACTGCTTTTAAGGTCTTTTAAGAGTATTCAGTCATTTCTAAAGACTTTAATACTGTTTACAGTTAATGTTTGACAAACCAGTATCTCATTTAAGATGTTATATCTAAATGCACTGGAGAGGTACTTAGTTTAAAAAATGACACTGTAGTTTCTCCCATGTTTCTTATCAAATTCTTTAGAACAAAATTTGTTCCCTTTATTTGTTGTGGCAGGAACTCTCACCCACCACAATTTATTTTTATAAGTCTACCTTAAAAACAGACAGCAATGATATTAATGAAAACAAAAGTAGTTTGCAATGAATGACGCCTCTGAAATTCTCTCCACAGAGAATGTCCATCTGAAGGCAAATGATACACAAAGTTTCCCTCTTAAACATATACACTGCCCTTAAGGCTCCTTAACAGAAGGTTTATTGAGAATTAAATCACTGGCAAGTTTGGGTGACAGTCACTAAGGAATGGTAAACTACTTCCTAATAAGGTGTGATTATTGCAGAGAAAAAAAACTGTATTGCAGTGAAATACAGTTAGTCCACACCAAATGTTCATTTCAAAGCTATCTAAATACCACATTTAATAAGAAGATTCTTTTCAGTAATCATCAAATTGCAATCTGTTCTAATCCTGGCTTCTGCCTGAATGGTTGCTTTCTGATACTGTGCGCTACAAGCTATGGAAGACAGACCTCCAGTACAGCAGAGCACGTAAATCACCTTCTCATTTTCATCAGTATAATTGGGAAATACACTTTTAATTTAATACAGTTTTCACTTCCACAGTTCATGCACCTATCAAACAGTACCCTATGGTTAAGTTCTGCTTTATGGAACTTGGTGATACACCCCCTGAAACACAAAAGCAATAAAAACGAGTATAATGTTTTTGTTTCACTCCTTTTTGATGCACAAACCCTAATGAGTAGTAGTACTGCAGAGCTAAGAACTATTTAGAAATCAGCGAATGTGGTCTCAACAGAAACCTTATAGTTAGGTCAGCCTGGTTTGAGCCATCTGTTTTCTCCTCTCTTCTCACCTTCATGAATGCTTACGTAATCTACCTGCCAGCTATGCTTCATGAATATCCTTTCATGACAATAAAGATTCCCTTTTAGGTACTCCAAACCCAGCTTACACAAAATGATCCAGCAGTCCTGATTTTTTTCAGAAAAAAAACAATAAGATAAGTGGAATTCATCCTCTATTAAGAATCTTGTTTCCTTGAATGCGGTTGATGTTCACCTTCTCCACAAATGCATAGATTGGTACTTTGTAAATTTATGTATTTACAGACATTTCTAGATACATTGTCATGTCACAATCACATTTCACACCTGCACTTAGAAAGCCAGCAAGCAGTTAAACTGCTCATTATCACTGACAAGAGAAATGCATTTCATTTGGAATTATGTCTCCATAAAAAGCAACCTGAACAACAAACACAAGTTATCAGCAGTCTTTCTAATTCTTGATTAAACACTTCTGGAAACTAACAAAGCGAATGCAGATGCAGGAGTTTCAACTTAATGAGTCAGATGCATCAAGGTCTCCTTTCAAATTCCCTGTCTCCCTGCCTCTGGCAATTGTTTGATGCATTCATGCTTTTCAAGGTAAGGAGAAAAAGAAGTATAAGAGACATCTTACAATCCACCTGCTAAACAGATTTACTGAGAAGAATAAACAATTTGTTAAACTTCAATTATACATACGTAAAAAATTAAGTTGCCAAAGCCACTGAATCTTTTGCCGTAAGAGTTTATTTGTTGTTCAATCTTCACGGGCTTTTGTGAGAATTTTTAACAATATGCCAAATAAAAGTTTAATATTAATATCACAGTTAACATATACTTCCTATGTTTCTTTACACCTTTAAATTTAATTTGCCTTCAAATATGAATTTCTTTAGCAGCTGTAGTTTGACAAATCTCAATTGCATTTTATTTGATGACAACAGAAGAAAAAACACTGTCTATCAGAATTTTGAAGTATTTTCTTCTTATCATCAGCATGGGGACTCAAGGGTTAGAAATCAGAATTACGTTTTGCAGCACATTCTACAAGAAAAAACAAAACAAAGAAAAAAGAAAAAAACAGCTACTACATGAAATGAATCACATGAGATGAAGGTGGGATATCACTTTCAAGACAAGACAATCTTAACTGTTCCTTCCTCTTGGCTGATGCGAACTTGGAGTGTGACCATGACAACACTAGATGCAGCATTATTAGTTTAAATATTATAAGGAGGCAAGTGTTTATTCACCATGGAAAAAGGCAATATCAGAATTTTGTCCTCAAATGAGTATGAAACAGGTACTTTTCTCCAGTGGAAACTACACTGACATTGTGATTCTAAAACAGCTGGAACAGAACTTCATGGAAAATCTAGAATCTGTCTCCTTTTCGTTAAAAACTAACAAACAAAATAAACCACAACAAATTTCACACTTATTTTTTTTAATAGGAAAAGGCTATAGTCCTATACTGACACTTTCTTCTACAAAATTATCTGCTCTTCCTTTAAACTAGAGACCTTTTGTGCAGTGTACAGGTACTTCTGGACTATGATACTGTCTTAAACGCCCCTGACTCTAGAGTTGCATTATAAACTGATTTGAGGGGAGATCAAGTGTTACATTCTAGCGGCAATCCTCGAATTTGTCTACAGAACGTGTAAATACAGGCACACTTATCTTCATCCAAATACTTATTGACAAAAAGGAAATTCATCAAGCTGTCAGGCAGACAAGGCATGCAGACAAAATAGCTGAAGTGCTGAGGAAGGCTAATTCCTTGTTCACTCGATGAAAGGTCTTACTAAAATGCACTCAGACATCACCCTGTCACCTTTTATTGGAAGATAAAAATAATAAAAAAATATTCAGAGAGACTTTTTTATTCACCTGGTAAGATCTCTCACAGGGTGAACAACTGAGGATGTGTTTTCTTACAAAGAGAATTGCTTGACTCCCCATGTAACAGAAAAAGCCCTTCTGTAGAAGTTACAATGAGCTAATCAATAAGTTGAGAAAGTCCCTCTGAGGAAAAGAAAGAATGGGACATAATTCTAGAGTCATGTCTACTTAACAGTCTCTAACTGCACAGTCTCTCTTAGTTTATTATCCTAACAGATAGTAATTAGTGATGAGGATACTTTTCTCAGTTTAATCCAGTTTCTGTTAACAATACAGAGTCATGCTCTACGGTTCTTTTTGAAGTTGCACTCATATTGACTAATCAGCTTGTTTCAGGAAAAAGTTAGCATTTTTAAGCTCTGAGGAAAAGGACTTGGGGGCACTGGTGGACGAGAAGCCGTCAGTGTGCACTTGCGGCCCAGAAAGCCAATCATGTCCTGGGCTGTATCAAGAGGTGCGTGGCCAGCAGGTCGAGGGAGGTGATTCTCGTGAGACCCCACCTGGAGTACTGTGTCCAGTTCTGGAGCCCACAGCACAAGAAAGATATGGACGTGCTGAAGCGTGTCCAGAGAAGGGCCACGAGGATGATTAGAGGGCTGGAGCACTTCTCCTATGAAGACAGACTGAGAGAGTTGGGGCTGTAGAAAAGAAGGCTCCAAGGAGACCTTACTGTGGCCTTCCAGTATCTTAAGGGGGCCTACAAGAAAGCTGGTGAGGGGCTTTTTAGGATGTCTGGTAGTGATAGGACTAGAGGGAATGGATTGAAGCTGGAGATGGATTGGTTTAGATTGGACCTTAGGAAGAAGTTCTTCACCATGAGGGTGGTGAGACACTGGAACAGGTTGCCCAGAGAGGTGGTGGAAGCCCCATCCCTGGAAGTTTTTTAAGGCCAGGCTGGACGGGGCTCTGGGCAACCTGATTTAGTGGGGGATGTCCCTGCCCATGGTGGGGGGGTTGGAACATAACTTTTCATTACAACTCTTCTAGTTTATGTGCCAGAATTGACAATATTATGGACTGGTATTTAAAGATCACTCCTCTTAGTAAAGCTGAAAGTTTACAGGAATCAGCATATTAATGGGATGCCAGTTAAAATGTTGTCTGGTTCCATATATCTTTTAAATTTTTTTAATCAGCATAAATGGTCTCTGGTATGTCTATTAATAATTGATTAGAATTTTTTTTCCAGTTGGCTTCAGTTTTGTTCTGTGACACTGGTCTATTTCTGTACAAGGTTGAAAGGAAGACACCAAACTACACTTCATTCATGATAAAGAGCACATACATTTCCAAAACTCCAGAATTTTCTTCCAGTGTCAGAAAGCACTGTTTTGGAGAACATGTAATGAGAATCTCTGCTGTTTATCTAAGATCATCCATAACCATACTTTGAAACAAACAAGCCTTCCTGGTTATCTTTGACAGGAAATAAACTGGTCAAGTGGAGTTTCTAGCACAGAAAAGGCTGGTAAAATTTCGGGGAGATTTTCCAGGAGGAGATACATGGAACAGATAGATAGAAAAAAATGGGCAACAAGAGAACATTGATCACACCAGCCTCATTCAGAGCTCAAAAAATGGGCATTCACCTCTAGGAAAGAAATCAGTAAATAGTTCATCCATTCATGTTAAAACAGACATGAGAAACATAGCTTGTCAGGGTTTATGCAAGCATAAAATCTGACCTTCTCAAAGCAAAGCCTGCTTACAGCCTTGTCATTAGTTGGTAAGTAATAGTGTGAATCAGCTACATATTACATGAGCTATAACTAACTCACAGATAGAAGGGAGCTTGTTTATTTAAGTTTTGGGTTACCTTGTAGGGAACATAATTGCAGAGATATTATTATAGGAGAAATTACAGCCCCTGAATGGGGTACAGATAATTGTCTAAATTTCCACAGCTACATAGGATTCATCAAGATAATTCTCATTAGTAAAGCTCTGGGAAAATATATCCACTCTTAATTTCTCCACAAAGTATTATTCTAATTATGTTTCTCACAAGGTAAACAAATGTAGAAGAAGGTATCTGTAAGAGTCATACTTCATAACATCAGATATTTGTACTGTGCACACAAACATGTTATACACTAAAATAAACAGATGGCTCAGGAGGTTTCTAAAAGGGTGCATAGCTTTCTACAACTAGCTTACTATCAAACTCATGCTTAAATGCAGATGGCAAATCATTACTATTTGACAACTGTTAGTTTGTCCAACAATAGATCATTTCATCCTATTTTCTCTTGGGCACATGTTGCCAGCACAAAGATCATTATTAGGATGGGCACTAGATATGATCTTTTTGCAATCTTAGCACAGAAATCAAAGACTACATAAAAAGGGATATTTAGTCCTTTCATTCTCATTGCTGTCAAGTACAAAACAGGAATGAAGCAGTTTTTTGAAGCAAAATAGAAAATTCTTATGCACTCTGTGGATATATCATCTGAGTCTTCAAGGCTAACAAACATCTGTCATATGCAATTAAATCATACAAAGTACTTAAAACCTGGAATACTGTATTTCATTTTATTGCATGCATGCTCTGTGCTATATGGTATCTACTTTTTAGATTTCTCTCAGAACTTTACATCATTCCCAAAAATAGACCTCATGGCACCAAATTCTCCAGAGAATAAATGAATAAATTTTGCAGTTGGCAAGTTAAAAAATTAATTTGAATATCTTCTGGATGCTGGTACTTTCAGTCAGAAGGTGGGTGGTCAAGTAACACCACTATTCCTATTAGCAGAGCTGTTCACTCTCTGTCACTCTTTACTGGTATAGCTTCAAGCTCTGTGACAAAGATTTCATTTGTACCCATACATGTTCATGTTAACAATCCCTTTATCAGAAGGGCTGTGTGAAGGACACATGCAAAAAACTATAAAAATATTTATTAAATATTGAATGCTCTCCACCAGCAATAAAGAGCCAAGCACTAAGAGGCACAATGCTTTTATGATCTGTGTGACTATTACATGGCTTGAGAGTTCCTGGAATGAATTTGTTATCACTGCATGCCATTCAAAAGCAAGCAGCAGATTCTCCACAAACCTGAATGAAAAAAGATTACAAATAAAAAGATAAACAACCCAAACCCCAAGTTTTGTTGCACTAACACCAGAAGTATTTAAGAGAAAAAAACCCCAACGCTTAAGTACTACAGTATTTGATGATATTTGTGCCTTGTAATTCCTTTCACAGAATATTTGCAAGAACATAACCTACTGAATAAATTAAAATCACTGAATTACAGAATGGCCACAGGTAAATTTTTTTATTACACACTTTTTCATATTAGGAGAATATATGCAAACCATTTGATGTTTGTTATTTTTGTGATAAATTGTCTCTATAGCCATTTATGTAGCATCATGTTTGGACCACTATGTATCTTCCTGATTAAAATACCTCTGGATTTATATGACATTTCTCTAATTTAAAATAACCACATTTATTCAAGAAAACATTATGCTAATAGCATAATTTTCAAATAACATCTTATAAGTGTATATTTGCATGCTGTTAAAAACATCAACTGGACTGTGTATGAGAAGAGAGTCCAGAATATCAGCCTCAGCCTACTGTTACTTATTGTCTAATTTACCTTTTAAGTATTTATTTCACCAGGACATGTAAAATAAGACTATTCAGCTCCCTTGCAAGGACTTGTAATAATTGTTTCCAAATTTTTATCTTTTCCAGGTGTTAAATAAGAACTAGCCATTGGTCACGTTATGAATCATATCAAACTACAAAAGTAGCGAACAGTTCACTGTTCATATTTAGGTTAAGATTATGCCCTGTCTTCTTGTAATCCTTACTTCTTTCCTGTCTGATTTAGCCAATTGTCTGACTTATTTAAGATCTCCAAACGCTGCAAGGAGGATAAAGTCAAGTGCACTGGATTGTACTTTGCCTACAGAAAAGATTAGGATAAAAACAGAGGATAGGAATTGGCTATGGAGGTTTCAAAAATCATGCTTGTAAAAGCATTAGTTGTGCTTCTTTGAAAGCTCTGAAAGATCCTTACATATGAAAAAAACTCAATGCTTCAGTGATCACAAAATTGAAACAAACATTTGCATGGAAATCACGGTCACATGTCCTTGTGACTGTGATTCTGAGAAGACAAAATCAAAGGTCTCTTGAACTGAAGCTTCAGAAAAGAAGTGAACCAATGTTCTAATTCATCATAGAAATGAAATACAGTAAAATCTGTAGCACTTCATGGGTTTTGTGCCAAGCAGGAAAGCAATTTGCTATATTAGAAAATGTATATTATGTATACCAATATGCAGAAAGTCACATATTACCACAAAAATATTTAACCACAAACTGGTTTTCTTTAAAATAAAAAAATATTTAAAGCACATCCCTACATTCATATTTGTAAAGAATTTTAATCTTTTTTACTACCCATTTGTCGCAAGGCTATTTCAGCAAAAACACATCCCTTTGTATTTCACAAGTGCTAGGAGAAAGAGTTCAAAACATCTTGTAGAAGTTCCATTATGTTGAATCCTGGTAACTGCCGATACTGTCTATACTTCAGTAAGAGATTAATTCGGGTGATTTATCAGAATTGTGCAACAGATTTGAGTTAAAATACATGTCTGAGTTGCAATATGGAAATGTAAAAGTTTAATTAAATTTGGTCTCAAAGATTGCTTTAAAAATTTGAAAGTGAAAATTAATATTTTGATTTTCTCTTCTTCAATTAGGGAGAAAAAAGTTCCCTTGGAGGAAGAAAAAGCCTTGACTCTATTTTTATGGTGATATTTCAGGTCAAAGCAGAAGAGCACAGACTCGAGTCTTTCAGAACTAAGCTCGGTTAAAACCTGGGTGTGTATTTCCTATGTTTGCTGTCTGCAAGGTAGTCGAGAAGTGTCTCCATATGGTACCACATGATCAAGCTTCAGTCTAGCAAGTTATGCAAGTTTCTGTACTCTTCACTACTTAGGTAAGCTCGTAAAGGAGAAAGATGTCCTCTTAATAATGAGCAATGACAGAGTACTAACATGCTCTTCTGCTTATCAAGGGAGATTTTGCTACATATGACTAAACCTACAAAAATGGCTCCAGATAAAATAGGAGACACATTTCCTCAAAATAAAACAAACAAAAGAACCCAAACAAAACAAAAAGAATCCCCATTCCCTGGGAAAAGGCAGTGAGCAAAAGGCTAGGCAAGTTTTTGGCTGCTGACCTGGGTCAATGCACCAGAGCTTTCTTCTTTTCTATAATGGTCTTTTATTTCTTAAGCTAGCACCCATCTAGCAATGCATTTATACCTGAGCTTATCTTTAAGCCATGTGTATGCCCCACAATAATCCCCATGTAAACAGTCATCCATTTTACTTTCCTTGGGCCACAGCAAGAAAGATTGTGTCCATATTAAAGTATGCTTGCACAAGAAAATTACTGGAGCAAAAACACTCCACCTGACCTAGAGTGGCAAAACCAGACTCTACTTTCTCCTTCATTCATAAATGAGATTTCTTCTGTAATTAAAATATTTTCAATTTCTTTATTGTATTCAGGAGAAAAAAAATCAAATGGCTAAAACCAAATCATTCTAGGATGGCATATGTCTTTTAATTTAAAATTAATTTAAGGCATTGGCTTTTTTTTTTTCCTACAGTTTTATCCCAATTATTTTTTAATATTAGCTGCTCTTTCCAGAGGAATCAAGACATGAAGACACGGAAACCTACTGATTGCCAGGGCTGTCAAGGAGAACACAATCTCAAATGAACTGTCTGTAGACATTTCCCCGCACCACAACCCCAGTATCTGCTGTAGCTGCTGTCACTGTGCTACATCACCACTGCTTTTGCTGAGAAGAAAACAGCTCATTGCTGCTCTTGCCAGCAACTGAACTCATGCAAATTCTGCACCTCTCAGGGGCTGAACAGGCATGAATGTGCTTATTCCACTAATTAAAGTACTCATCTGCTAGACCTACAGCAACCAAGCAAATTCTTGTCTCCTTTCTGCATCATTTCAGTAACCCTCTCTCCGCTACGCATGGTTTGATTTTGCAATTGTCAGTTATTAGTAATGTATTTTAATCAGTTATCCAACCTCATTTGTGTGTGATCTCTACATCAGCGTCTCCCTAGGCTCAGGATCCTTCTCCATCCCCAGCATTCCTGCCTCTCTTGTCACCCTTGGCCGTCACCAGCATGGAGGAAGTGCCATAAAACCTGACTCTGCTGCCTGACCACTCGGCCCAAGACACACCCTGACAGTCAAGAGCTGAGTGACACACAGTGGGGTTCACCAAATGATGTGTCAGTCACATCACTCTCTTGCCTTTCCCACATCACTCTCTTGCCTTTCCCATAACTTGACCTGAAATGCTGGAAATTTTTTATGGGAATGTCACACAAACAGCATTGCTTCCAGGAAATTAAGGAAAGCAAAATATATTTCTAGATATGGAGAAGAGGAACTTTTTCTTTTTCTTTTTTTTTTTTTTTTTTTCAAAGAATAAAAATGGACACCAGGACTTTTTTTCCCAAAACTTTAAATGACCATTTTGGGACATCTGCCCACCTCAGAACACTTTAAAAATTGTTGTCATTTCAGAATATATCAAATATTCATCTCCAAAGTTATACTTGCTATATACAAATAGGATATCTCAAATTCTTTGTTTCTGTCTTGTCAAGAAGAAAACTCCAGGCTAGAAAAATTCAGAGTAAGGGTAAAGTTTTAATCCTTGAGTCTGACCTCAACAAAATCCTTTGCATTCCTTATTTTAAAAAAGTAAAAGAAAATTCCAGAGATTGTCCTCTGCCTACCAATAAGACTTGCATGGTTGCAAACAGTATGTCATGCATACTATGCAGACAGATACATAATTGCCTAAATTAATCTTAAAGTTCTGTGCTTGTTGTTTGGTTTCGGTGGGTTTTTTGTGTGGGTTTTTTTTTATTTCTAGCAGACAGCTCCTTACTAACTGGCTATCTTGGGACACTGAAATACTTTTCAGTGAACACAAATTGCATTGTCAAACATACTACAGCAAATGCATATGCTTCCTTTGTAGAGTAAAACTGTGTGAGACAGCATGGTCATTGTGTTAATATTTAAATTAGACCAACGTTTAACCTGACAATAATATCTTCTGTCCCCTGGTAGTGAGTGAGGTTCAGGACCAGGATCCAGACTATTAAATTCAGTGAGCGGAGGTATGCTGCCGCAGGCAGTCAAAACACAGATTGGAGAAGATTGATTCTGTACAAGTAACACTGCAGTGGTAATATCTGGTGCTCTGTAGAGATGAAAAGATTTTCTCCCACTCCTGCCCTCCCTTTCCACTTCTAAAAGTTCACTTCAACACTCTGCAAAAGGAGGTTGTTTGCTAAGTTTTACAGAAGCGTTTTGAACTTAAATGTAAATAAGTACTTCAAGGATCTCAGAAATACTACCATACTCCCAGCAGATTCTCGAAGAAATAAATTTTTAGTCCTAGAGAGCAAGATGTAGTTAGGGCCTTTTAATCGAGGTATAATTTCCTTGGGGGAGATATATCATAATGAAATTATTCAAGCCTCATATCTTGAACAGTTTAGCTCAAAGCTGGAAAAAATGGGATGTGGGACACATTAACATTTTCCGCAGACCCTGTATTAAGGGATCCAGGGGAATCCTCACTGGGCTGCCGCTAGAGCTCAGCTGCCCATGGTTTTCCTCCAAAGCCTCACCCCACCTATAGATACCACGTGGACTCAGATCTTTCCCTCTGTCCATGCTGGAATGGTGTCTTGCCATTAGCACAGAGAAATTTCCTCTTCCTTCTGAACCCTCCAGCAACCGCCTCTTGAAAAATTAAAAGAAAACTAGTGGTAAGCTTTAGAGCAGGAATGTCTGTTCCCAAGAGAGATGTTCTTACTTTTGCCCTGTGAAAAATATCAGATTTCTCCTTTACTTTGGTTCAGGCAAGTAAGAGCTGGTAAGATGACAGGTCTAGGATCCAATCTTCCCTACCCAGTTTTAAACTGCAAGAATTTCTTAGTCATTTATTCTTCTTTTGTCTTCCCTTCCTTATTTAATGAAGTAGCAATGAGAATGCCTCCTCTGGGTAACTTCAATGTATTTTCAGTACTGGAAGATCCACAACAAAACTCAATTTCAAACAGTGGAGCAATACTGTCCATATGCTGCACAATTACATGGGAATTAAACAGAATAGACATCTGAGACATGAACAGTCAAAGGTGCACATCTGCAGAATAGTTTCTTTCTTTTCTACAGTTTCATCTTATTTCTGTTTTTCCTGAAGGTAACCTTCTGTTAACTCTTTCAAAATGTACTCTACTAGATTGCCACTGAAACATCCTCAGTTGCTGCAAATACCATTTTCAATTAGAAATATTTTTGAGGACTAAACTAAGTAAATATTTGAACAGGATCGAAATATCTTTAGCCTTCAATAACGACCTAAATTACTTATTGAAACAAAGTAGGTCTCTTTCTCAAGAGTAAGCAATACCAAATCCCACGTCCTCATCCCATTCAAGTTCAAGAAATATATCCTACTATCAGAAAAATACCTTCATTCCTTCCAGTAACCCCAATATAGTATTAATCTCTGATTACTGTCCTGAACTTCTGAGTCTTCTGGGTACTCATTAAGTAATATACGACACAGTTCATCAAAGGCAGTAATATACATTTTTGTTTGTCTGCAATTAAGGTAAAGTGCTGGGGAGTTGACCAAGGGACTGTCTGTCATGGCTTAAGCTGACTGTCTGGCCGGCAACAAAGAACAGCATTAGGCAACACCTCCATTTGTGCTTGTTTACATAATCCCAGCTAGCGTATGTTCGTTAAAGGAAAGATACTTGTGCCTGTCAATTAAATATTTTACTCTGACATGCATAGTCCCTACTATGTGCAGGATAATTTGAAAGATTATGTACTTCTCAGGTCTGCAACATGCCCACAGTGTCCTAGTGTAGAGCTTTTTTATATGCAGTATATATACAGTACAAACCTTGCAGACTAAACCAGAAAAATGTCCTTAACGCAGAATGAACACCCAAAGAAAACCATTTATTTGTCAAAGGCAGTCTAGACACAGTTAAAAAGTTAAAAATGTAGTCAGAAATTCTGTTGTTGCATTGGCCCAGCAGAAGCCAGGATGTACCTTCTGGCCACCAGCCTCCAGCCGCCAGGTGGGCTGAGCACTAGGATAGCAACAGTGTTTGGGAAACAGCTTCCCTCGGCTGGGATTTCAGATGCCCTGGGTGAAGTCAGTCAATGAAAATACCTTGAAGCTTAGTCCACTGTATTTTTCAAAGCTTGTGATCTATCAGTAGAGGTTTTACAGATACCTTTACATTTGAAATAGGCAATATCTGTCTGATAGTTTCTCCAGAAATAAAACAAGCATTAAATGTTGGTCTTGCACATTATTCCAAATATGAGGCTGCTAAAGCTGCTGTAACATCAGCAATTACAGAATCACAGAATGTCAGGGGTTGGTAGAGACCTCCAGAGATCATCCAGTCCAACCTCCCTGCCAGAGCAGGATCACCTAGAGCAGGTCACACAAGAACATGTCCAGGCAGGTTTTCAATGTCTCCAGAGACGAAGACTCCACCACCTCTCTGGGTAGCCTGTTCCAGTACTCTGCCACCCTCAAAGAAGTTCCTCCTCATATTTAGACGGAACTTCCTATGTTCAAGTTTGTACCCGTTACCTCTTGTGCTGTCACTGGGCACGACTGAAAAAAGGCTGGCCCCATCCTCCTGACATCAACCCTTTAAGTATTTATTTATAAGCATTGATAAGATCCCCCTTTGGTCTTCTCCAGACTAAAAAGCCCCAAGCTCCTCAGCCTCTTCTCATAAAAGAGATGTTCTAGGGCCCTAATCATCTTCGTAGCCCTTTGCTGTTCCTCTCCAGCAGTTCAATTCCATGTCAGTTATGCATACACCCCTGCTCTGTAGCAGGAGGAGCTTTCAGTTTGTCTTCAATGGTTCTCAGTTCAACAGGTACAGCATTAAAACAACTAGGATTAAGACAAGGTCATATCATAATTTCCGCAATCTTATAATTAAAGAATATTACAATAGGAGCAGGCTTGACAAAGGAAGGAAAATATAATTGAAATATTTTTGAACCAAACATTTCAGGTAAGCAGCATACTAACAATAAAATTTTTCCTCCTAAGGGAAAATGTCTCACTACAAGCACGTGAAATATTAATAACGCTGCCTTGAAAACCAGTATTTACATGAACAGCTGCAGAATATAAATGCTGCATTAATGAACCTAGGTAGCGCTACCAACTCTGCAAATATCACAGGTGCAAATTTAAGAAAAATAAAGCTAAACTTAAGCATGCTACCTAAATGCTAATAGGCAAGGCTACAGAAGAAAACTTCATAGGAAAGAGCTTTTTATTTGCATACGGAAGGTTTTAAATCACATTTTGGCTCCACATTCTGACTTTCCACACATACCATTTCCTACATGGTTATCTGGTTTTGTGTAAGCATTTGAGCAATTGACAATGTTCAGCTTCAGTGTCCTACAGTTTATCTTAATACATTATTACCAAGAATATGCAGATTAAATGTCCTCACTTGTTTGTCTTTTCCATGCTTGCAGTTAAAGCATATAATTACCAATTCATCTGTGCTTGTATTTGACATGTAAAGCCAAAGAAGCTCTGTCAGTAACTTACATAAGGCTTGGAAGCATCTCTTAACCTTCATATCATATACTGTAGCCTACTATTTTCCCTCCATAGCCCAAAGCCATGCCTCGTCCAACCTACAAACTTTCCTGCTTCTGCCTGATGGGCAAGTTTAGTGTACAGATTACTTCATACGCAGTTTATCATTAACTCTTTCTTTTTCTTTACTGGGCTTCCTGACAGTAAAAAAGACTCCAGGAGTCAGATTTAGCTGAAAGCTAGGTTTACCAAAGTGAGCACATCTGGAATTTTCCACCCTGTAAATAAAGAATCCTACCACTTCCACATTCAACCTAGGCAATTAAAGATCCTCAGTTCATGTGCTTCTAGACCTAGCTACTTATTCACTGGGGTTTTATGGAATTAAAATATCAGTTTCATGTTGTTATTGCAGTTATTGCAAATGCAGTAAGAATGACTATTTTTCATTAATTAGTCTCTTTCTTCAAAGAGAGTTCACTTGATTGTGATGCAACCTATCCAGCCAATTTGACAGCTCATCTACATTCATGTCATCCTCAATTAAACTACAAATATATTGTTATATCAATGATTTAAGTGGATATATGCTGCACTTCACTGCATAGCTATATGCGATTGGACTGCTATAGGTTGCAGGAATTCATACAAATTGGTCTGAGGTAACGCTAAGTGAGGAAAAGCTTGCTGGTACCCTGTCCTAAGAAGAAAACTCTCTGCTGTCCCATATAAACCAAAGTTGTGGAAAATTGTTCCTTCTTCTGTCAGTGTCCTGCTGAAACAGCAATAATTCTTATTCCTCTTTATATATGTATATATATGTCTATATGTGTATAACACATATAGATATGTTAAAAGGGCTTCCTGTGCTGTAGCCCCTGCCCTTCAAGCCCACAGCACATGCTGTTTTCTCCTTCCACTCTCTGTTCAACCGCCTGCAGAATTTGTTCGGTTTTATCGTAGGCTAACAAATGGTCACTGTCTGCAAAATCTCAGTCCTGCCTCAAAACTTACAGACTTGTCTGTCAGCCTGGGCTCTTGGCCGAAGCTGATTGCCATCACTTGCTCTGCTTGCCCTTGTGCTGAGGCTACCCCTGAACCCGAGATCACTGTCCCTGCTTGCCCGAGTGTCACACTTGGCTTCCAGCTTTCCATCCCATGTGAGGCAGTCCCCATAGCCTCCAGGCTAATACCCATAGCAGGTGGTCAAAAGAATACAGTCGATGAATATAGAGGTTCAATGAAAGTTAGAAAATAGCCTGAGCAGGATGTAGGGTAGGAAACCCACTCTACTTCCCTCTCTTTTAAAACGTGAACCCTCATTATACAGTCACAGTGACTGGCTAAAAACTCCACTGGAATTCTTGGAAATGGGGGAAAAGGATCACGGAGAGTGGGAGCTACCCACTTAGCAGCGGGGTCCAGGTGAGAAGTGGCAGGACACTGTGAAGCAGCTGTTTTGGAAGTGGAACAGTTGGCTGTGCATTCTCAGATTTACACAACCATCAGTGTTATGCAAACACCTTTTAATTTACATAGTGTGGAATTAAAAAACCCATCAGATGATTTTGCTCTTTGAAAAATTCATGACAATCATAACCTCTTCATCACGTCCCTCTTATTCAGGTATCCCTGTTGCTTCAAAGGAAAGAGAATGATACATGTGATAAATGCTGCTCCTTAAGTGATCTTACACTATTCAGTTATATTTTAATAGTTTATAGAATACAACTACTAATACACAAAAGTATTGCTGCATTAAAGCATGATCTTTTCCTCTGATGCACAAGGAGTTGATCTTACTAGGTAGCATGATAAATATTCTAGTGATGAAAGTCCTGCAACCATGCTGCTAACTTCTGTGATAAGCAGCCCTATCAAAGTAAACAGAAGAAAATGTTAACTGAGAACAGGGGAAAAAAGAATCTCTGGCTGGACATTGTCCCTGCCTTTTCCAAGAAAATTGAAATATCCTTTTCTGTAAGAAACACTGCAGTTTGCACTTCCTGCTACTTAAGGACTACAGAAAGAAATAATTCAAGTCATGCTAACATACTGATGCAAATGCAAACCTAGTCTACTAAAGTATTAGAATAGTATCAACATAAATAATAGCTTCTGTGTAGCCCATAACTATGATACGTAATTTCATTCTAATTAAATGTCACTGTGAAAACTCTCTCTGAATTTATCATATTAAATTTTCTGACCATAAGGGGAAAAAAAAGAAAGTGGATGAACTTTAATATTCTACTGTCATGCAAGATATCAAACCTCCTGGCTTTCTGATTAGGACTGACTTCTTTTTGCATTAAAATCCAAGGTCAGCTCTTCTCACATAAGACAATGTTATCAGCATTGTGTAATATGGAGCATATAAAACACATCAGAGCCACTGCTTGCCAAAATACTTGAGTGCCTCTTCGCTCTCCTATCAGAAGAAGATGGATATCATCACTTGGATATCATCAGTACCTAAAAAGGAATTCAGTCCATATCTCCTCACTAAGCTTTTTAGCAGCCTTGTTTATACTTTCATGAGAAGGATGAGGAAGAAGAACCCAACTGTACTCCAGATGAGAAAGTCAATGAGGCAGAAAAATCATGTCCCAATACAAATCTGTGAAGAGAACAAAGCCACCTCCCAGAGCCAATCTGTAGTTTCAGTCTCAGACTCACTACAGCATTTCCAGGGAGATGGTTCTTACCACTTCAAGCACTGCAGATGTTGGATCACCACCAGAGAAGTCTGCCAGCCATTCTTTTAGCCACCTCTCTTTCAGATATTTACAGACATGGATTGCTCCAGACAACAAATTCAGGAAAAATGTGGGGAAGAGGCTGAAGAAGAATACAATAAAAATGCAAGCAAGACAAAGCAGTAAGAAATCCTCATTTTCCATCAAAGCTTTCTGTTCTGCATGAGATTTATCTTACAACCTTCTTCCATAACAATAAGTACTTTGTTGTGGTAGAAACGTAGTGCAACATCAAAGTACAAGAAACAGGGACTAGACTATAAAACAGGTATAACACATAAAAAGATATGATACCTGGCAATCTGACCTCAGCATCAATGGATTTAAAGTTTTTCTTAGTGCCCTAACCCAATTCAAAGGCAATGTGAATTGTACGGTAAGTCTCTTTTTTCTTTTAGAGCTATTTTCCAGGATTGTTTAAACTTAATGCTTTACTTAAAGAACGAAAAAGGCCCACCAAGAATACCCCACAGCCTCCCTCCTCTTTGTAAACACAGTTTCAATAAGAGACATGGATTTCAAGATATAAATTGTCATTCAACAAAATGTTGATTTGATAATCTAGCTCCAGAGGAGTGTTTAATCTCCACAAGTTATGAACTTTTCAATGAAAAAGTGTCTGATATAATAATGTTGAACAAATATGTTTATCAGAGGACAGCCTCTATAGTGCTCATATGGTTCTTTAATATGTTTAGACATTGCTAATAATCAAGTTAATAATTTATTAAAGGAAACAATATTATAGCATTACTAGTTTCTAAAGACTTAGAAGACAACAGTCTTAATTTTGTCCTGTCAAATGCCGATGTCTGTGAAAGATATTTAAAAGACAATTTTTCTATGAAGAAAGAGAGTTAAACTTAGCAATTTTAAAAGAAAAATCACTTTCAAAGAAAAGAATATGAAAAAAATTAAAAGATTCCTTGGAAAAATTGAGCAAATAGAAATATAGAATATGCCTTCAGTAAAAATTCAAATTAGAACCTATACAGATTACATAAGGGTTTTAAGTGAAAAAGACATCAGGGGAAAAAAATTAGCAGCATGTGTTTTGAGTTAGAAAAAATTGTTTCATTTATGTGGAAAACCTTCATAAGGTCAGATCAAAGACCATCTAGCCTTGTTACCTCCCATGCCACTAGTAAAAAGTATCACATTAAGGATGGACTGCAAGATAAGGGTAAAGAACAAAGTCATCTTTTTTTTTTTTTTCCCCCCAGCTGCCAGCGCATTCTGATGTCTAGCTCTTGTGTCCATCTCTCACAAAGATTCTCAGGACAGTAAAATTAAAAACAAACGAAGACAATGAAAACTACCTATAGGAGCTTTCTCTTTTCAGTGCAGAAAATAGACTGTTTAAGATGCAGTCTGCCAACCTAAAATTTTCAGGAACCTGTTTCATCTGAAAAGGCCTTTGTTCTTCATTGAGAGAAACTGTTATTTGAAATACAAACTATTCCCACTATATATATGTAGCAAGATGATTTCTGAACATGTTTAAAACAAAATCAGAAACAAGGAAAGTTATATAATTACTAAAATAAAGGTGTTCAGAGCAAAAAATATTTCTGCAGGGAAAAAAACAAAAAAAAACCCAGCACAAAACCATCCAAAACCCCCTACTGTTACAGATGGGCTGGTAGTGTTGCCTGCATTATTATCCTTTAAGACCTTATTTTCAGATTCTCCTTGATGAACCAGCAGTAAAATGTTAACGTTGGTAGAGTAACTGCGCTGAGGGAAAAGTTAATGAGCAGTGGTTGTATGCGGCTTTCCAAGCTGATAACACAGGCTGCTGCAACTTGTAACAAGACAGTTTCTTCAGGTATAATGTTTCAGCCCATTATCTTAAATATTCTTTATCATTAGAATTCTATTTTCTTTTAAAAAAGATTCAGATAAAATAAAGTCAGATCCTTCTGAAGAAATTGTTTGTTGTTTTGGCCAGCTCTTTTAAAATGAACTAACTCATAACTACTGATTGCTGGACTTTGAATTTCTAGTGCTATTTTTAACCTATTGTTTTAGATATTAGTATATAACACACGTTTTGCTGGAGCATTTGCTCTTTGCCTTCTTTGAAATTTACTTCTATTTAATTAAAAAGGGATCCTCCTTCCACTATAGTATTTCTGGGGGGAAAAATTCTTATCTGACTTCATTTAAAAACCAAAACAATATGTTATATCTTATATACTGCATTTCTGTTTCAAGGATCAATTCAGGTGTGCCTAAAGTTGCTCAAACCACTCTTCCCCTTTGCCTTGCAAAGCATTAACCGGTACTGCTAATGACAGCTCTGGATTGCTCTGCAAATTCTAGCACAGCCAGGCAGGCATCTCAAAGAAAATCCCTTTTTAGCCCAGCTGGAGAAATAGCCATCATCAGGAATACAGATTTCCTTAACCAGATCAGTCAGAGGGTTCAGGAAAGACTGATACTCGCAGCACTCAAAAGGGCTGAACACAACATTCAGGCACATCAAGCCAGTGCCCTGCTTCCCTTTTACTGCCTACCCTGGGTGCCCTCCCAGATAGCTACAGCACGTGGTGACTCCGTTGGAAACAGCCAACTACTTAACTGTCAGCTTCTGAAAGGGGTGAGGGAAAAGCTTTGGAAGTGCTGATACTGATATTGATGCCATTTATATGCAAAGGTTAATTCACACATCTGTTCTTTGGTAGCAAATCACTTCAGTGATCACCAGATTGTTTGTCTCTTTGCATGTTTCCAGTGCAAAATCACCCCAGAGTGGGAGGCCAGCACAAATCTCAACTTTCCAATACAAATCAAACAGCAGAATGAAGTCCTGGAGCCTCATGCTGGGATCTGCCATGGAGAACATCTTCATTTTAGTGCTGCTGACATTTCAGAATTAGGTCCTTGAGGCATTTTACCCGCAGAGGAGTAAACAGACAAAAATATACAAAGCTTTCTGCAACAGCTTATCAGAATCAGACACGAGCCATCATTCTTAGTCATTACACCAGTCAGCATTTATAATACTTCAGCAGAACTCTCTAGACTAAAGCAAGATCAAACATGATTCAGAATTGCAATATTAAGGCCTTTGGTAAACCCTCTGTAAAGATTCAACTCTTTGAATATGCTACTTTTGTAGAAGTGATCTACACATATATATATATGTATCTAAATATATAGAAACATTCTGTACATGCACACATCCATAAATGTGTAGATACACAGATAAAACATGACATTTCAGCTTTAAATTTAACTCATTTCTAATTTACATAAATTGCATTTTTCTATTAGAACATATACAATCAAAGGACAGGGGAGAGTCCAGAATACTTTTTTTTTTCCCCAGAAATAAACAGGTTATCAAAATTATTTAATAAAAGTACAGGAGTTTTATTTAGCTCCTTTTCACCCTAACTTCAGGTACACTTCAGCACATACTAACAGCCAGCACCACCTGAAGGAGGCATGAATTTGTCAACTATACATCCTCACATGACACCAGCAATCATCTGCACTTAAGAGACACTGGTGCCGTGTGACAGACAGTGGACTCAGACCTGCTCATTGCTGAGCACCCTCATTACTTACTGTGAGATGCAATTTTCAAATTTCACAGCATTGCACAAATACTTATGCAAACCACTAGAAAGGTCATGCCCCAAATCTTAATTGGAATACCCAAGCCTCACAAATGCTGGGTCAGACACCTTTTTGCTGCTGTATTTCTCTTGATAACACACCTAGAAGCTCCAAGTAAGGATCTTCCTGTCTTACAGATGAACAAAACAACGTCACCTGGACAATATATTTTAGAGAGGTTTTTGGTCTAGTTGTCAAATAGGAGGCAATTAGTACTCAGAATAGTATGACTGAGCAACTGCATTTTTCTGCAGCTGTCTACACAACCTAATACAAATCTTGTGGAAAATTCTTAGGCTCTGAGGAAGACAGGGAAAGCACTAGAGCTGATAAAGCCTCTCTAGCGTGGAGGTCCACCCACACTGTTCACAGCCTGCTTTGAAGTTGAGCTCATTGCTCAAATGAGAACCTATGTTATTGCAAGTATATTTCCAGTACACAAACTAGCTCAGTAACCTCTCCATGGCACTGTTGTGTGCCATACCTCAAAAATTCCTCCCATTTCATAGAACTGTTTGAACAACGAGGATAGTCAAAATGTGAAACATTCAGCTACATTACTGCAGGATTCAACACAAGTCAGGGTACCTGACCACAAAAAAGAACCTTTGGGGCTTTTTTCTAAAAGTTACTGGTTAATTCCTTAAGATGTAATAAATGAAAACTACAACCACTCAGATTTTTTCATGTTATTTTTGAGGACAACTTGCATCAGAAAGATTTATGAAAACTCTCTAATAGTCCGTGTTCTTAGGATGCCAATATGAAGAGTTTAAGCTACTTTAAAACACTGAGGATTATAAAATCTTTGTTTTCAGTAACTGTGAGGACCATGGATATGTAGAGAGAATTAATTTGTTTTAGTAGGTGTCTTAAAATTACTAATGAAGAAAATGTTGAATAAGTAAAATATCCCAACACTAGCATAGTCTAGAGAGTAACTACTCAGTTATGTTAGCTAAAGTATCAACTTTTTAAACCAGTTCAGAGGACTATCCTTCAACATATTTCAAGTTACTTCTCAAGCTTTTAAGGAGACATGACATTCACAGATACTAGTAATTAATGCTAAAATATGTTAAAGGCTATGAAATCAAAGGATCTTGCATGCTTAGCTGCTATATCCTGCTTACACATGCTATGTTTAGGATGAGGAAGGAGCTCCCCACAGATCAGGTGACACAAGAATACTGGAGTTTGGGCTTTTGTCTGTCCTATGAAATAAAACTCACTTCAGAAGACTATTGGGGCATATTCCTCTATTCAGCCTCTGGCAATATCCCTGATTTCTTTTGTGTTGTGATTTTTAGTGCTACCAATGAAAAATTGCAATTTTCTTCAGGGCATTGAGAGATGTGTGATTTTCATAAATCAAACGGGCTCTTCTGACCATTATGACCATTGCAGAATTACCTGCAGCTGGAGAACAAGGGAGGGAGGGAGGCAGGCCACGGGGGCCTGATGACCCCAATAGTGCTTTCTTGACCTATGCTTATATACTTATTAGGAAAACTGAACCCATATTATGTGCTCCATACTTCTGAACTGACCAAAGAAAATGAGGGGCAGTAACTCAACTCATGCTTTCTTCATGGATGGCACTGACGATTAGATAGGAAGTAAAAAAGGAACTGTGCTCTCACTCTTATTTCTCTGCAATGACAGCTTTACGAATCGGTGACAGCTCTGCTAAATGGGATTTAGTACTGTTATTTCATTTGGCAATGAAAAAAAGTCATGGGCCTTTGAAATGTACTGTAACAAGTTCTTCCGCAGGTTCATACTTATGTAATTAGATCTCTTGATACAAGCAACCAAGCGGAACTGGGCTTGCCTGAAGTGTAACATACCCACCTGCTTTTCCTATATATATGAGTATGTACAAAGGGAGCTTGGATCTCATTTTCTCCTACCTAGTACAATTGGTATTAGACTCTTTGCATACTTATTTAATTGGATAAATGGATGGAAGGAAGAGTCAGTTCTCCTCTGCACTGTATGTGGTATAATGACATGCTAATGTGAACATTAGGTACACCAGAACAGCAATGCTTTACTACAAACTACTTGGAGGAAATGCTTGCAAGTGATAGATGATCTGACTGAAAGCCTGCAAAACTCTGTAAGACCTAATGGACTACTCTCACCTTCCAGGAGTGAACAAGTATCCTTTACAATGCTGACTAAACAGAAGTTACAGTATTAAACATCAGCAGGACTGTCAGTGAAAATACTTCTCAGTGTTATCAGTCCTCACCAAAATGACTGTTAGTTTCTGCTGGTTGAGGCACTCAGATAATGCAAGCATGTAAAGGTAACCAGAAATAAAACTCCTTATGGTTCAAACAATATCCAGCACCCCAACGATTGAGCACTTGGCTGAAGAAATTTTCCAGGAACAGGAATAAGACCAGAGTTTTCATTCACTCCAAGTAAACAGATTACTGTGTTATGTCTATGCAACCAAATATATTTAACAAATGCAAAAAACATACTCATCATAGGGGCGGTATTACTTATTTTCTGAACCTCAAAACTAATTATAAACCTCAGTTCCCACGATCTCAAAAGGACATTGAGAGCTACCAAGAACTTGCAGAAACTTCCTCAGGTAGTTTCTACAGACAGAGGTTTGCTCAACTTACCTTTCTTATTTATAGAACTACCTATCAAACATTAAAGAAAGCCAAGATGACCATTTCTAATCCATCTAAGAGTGGTACAATAGAATAGTTTGAAAAACCTGCTGACCTAAAGCATTAACCTGCTGTCAGTGAATACTTCATCAGTCTGCTAGATTGTTTCATTCTGCAAAAAGCTGCTCATTTTCACTGCTTTGGCATTTCACAACTAAGCAATTACCGTGGGCATATAATGCGCTGCCTTGCTGTCTAGGTCCATATTTTAATGGACAAAGATAGAACAAATATTCTGAAATACATTAATTTCCCAGTTTTGGCATCACACTTCTTTAAAGAATAATTTCTTAGATGTGCTCCAGTTATCTAATTAGTAATGTCATCCCCTTCTATTATCCATGTTTCCCTTGTAGTTATTTCTGTTAGATTTTGACAGAAGATAAAATCTCCTAACTGTATATATACACACTATGTATAGTTTTAAATACTTATTTGGGGGCAGTGGTTTAATATGCTAATTAAAAGAAGCAAAGTTAAAGTAGACATCAAAATATGATTCTGTGTTAATTAAGGAGATGCAGATAAAGTTTGAAATCATAAAGCTCTTAGGAACTAACACTGTTCAACTCCACAAGCAGTAGGATTTAATTAAATTTCCCTCAGCTACATTTAAAAAGGTATCATTTTAAAAGATTGGTACTGATTATGGTTTGTTGTTTGGGTTTTGTTTGAGTTTTCTTTTAAAGTCAGACAGACTTAAAGGTTAAATGACTCAAAGATCCGTGCTGCAGGGTGCTCCTGCCCCATCCTGATGAGCACAAGCAATGTGGCTGATTTTGTCGAGGAGGGGCTAAATTAAGGAAGAGAAAGTAAGCAGAAACTCCTTTGCCCGAGATGGTTGTAACTGATGCTTTTCTGTTACTGTGAAATTGAGAATACAGAGACAGGTGAAGCTAATGAGCAAGAAAGATCATACCAATCTAATGATTAAAATCCTACAGTCAAGAGCAACAATAATAATAGACCAGTACTGCCTAAAAGATTACCTGCAGAACAGCTCAGGGAAGCAGGACTGCCTTTCTGAAGTGCATCCAGTTCCTGCGTCTTTCCTGTCCTCTGTCCTGTTTTAACTTAACTTTGTACAAATGTCTGAGACTAAGCTTAGAGAGTATGTGGCACCTGAAGCATTGTCTATGGTTTCCTGCTGATAGAGAAGAGAAGGCAATCTGTGAGGTGAACATCAAAGTCAGACAATGAGTGGCTGTAGCTTCTCTTGCCCTTTTCACACCACGTAAGGATTAATAAGCCTGCAACACATACACGTGGATGACAGAGCTGCATTGTTTTTCCAAGCTATTCTCTGAGAGGAATCCAAAGCAATTATGCAAAATCCAGAAGAAAATTACACATGCTTTAGTTGAATTTATGAGCTCCATCTTGCGAAATGCCAGAAGCTATCTTGGACCCATGTGTACTCTTTATCTTCCTCTGAAAGGGAAGGGTGCAAATAACAATTCATAGAGTCGGGTTTGGTGTGTATTCAGTTATTCGTAATAAACAATATGTGAAATTCCTGTAAGGATCTAATTTAATTAATCCCATTATTTAGATGTAAATGCACTTCTTGAGAAATACAGGATGACATTATCTTGACTAACTGTTGCTTCCTAGATATATATTATGAGATACACTGATTGCACTAAGAGTAAATGCTAACTAGGAAATGTACTGATACAGATACATAACGTAACTAAAATGAAGAACACCTTTAAAAGAATATATCCTTCTTTGAAGTGATTGACTACTGAAGTTGGAAGGAATTCCTGAAAAGTTCAAACCGTAGTTTTGAAAAACCTGAATTAAGTTTGTGCACTTTTTTTTTTTAAAAAAAAAAGACGTGACTGTTAAGTCTTTTAATGATTTTTAAGTCTCACTTTTTTTTTTGCAACTATGCAACAATAGTGAAATGCAATTAAAGAGAATCACAGAATCACAGAATGTTAGGGATTGGAAGGGACCTCGAAAGATCATCAAGTCCAATCCGCCTGCCAGAGCAGGAACGCCTAGATAATGCTACATAGGAACGTGTCCAGGCAGGTCTTGAATGTCTCCAGAGAAGGAGACTCCACAACCTGCCTGGGCAGCCTGTTCCAGAGCTCTGTCACCCTCACTGAGAAGAAGTTTCTTCTCGAGTTTAAGCAGAACCTCTTATGTTCCAGTTTCAGCCCATTACCCCTTGTCCTATCATTGGTTGTCACCGAGAAGAGCCTGGCTCCATCCTTGTGACACTCACCCTTGATATATTTGTAAACGTTAATGAGGTCACCCCCCAGTCTCCTCGAAACTAAAGAGCCCCAGCTCCCTCAGCCTTTCCTCATATGGGAGATGCTCCACTCCCTTAATCATCCTAGTTGCCCTGTGCTGGACTCTCTCCAGCAGTTCCCTGTCTTTCTTGAACTGAGGGGCCCAGAACTGGACACAATATTCCAGATGAGGTCTCAGCAGGGCAGAGTAGAGGGGAAGGAGAACCTCTCTTGACCTACTAACCACCCCCCTTCTAATACACCCCAGGATGCCATTGGCCTTCCTGGCCACAAGGGCACAGTGCTGGCTCATGGTCATCCTGCTGTCCACCAAGACTCCCAGGTCCCTTTCCCCTACACTGCTCTCTAATACGTCATTCCCCAACTTATACTGGAACCTGGGGTTGTTCCTACCCAGATGCAAGACTCTACATTTACCCTTGTTATCTTTCATTAAATTTTTCCTCGCCCAACTCTCCAGCCTGTCCAGGTCTCGCTGGATGGCAGCACAGCCTTCTGGTGTGTCAGCCACTCCTCCCAGCTTGGTGTCACCAGCAAACTTGCTGATAGTACTCTCTAGTCCCTCATCCAAGTCATTGACGAATATATTGAATAATATTGGTCCCAGTACCGACCCTTGAGGGACTCCACTGGATACAGGCCTGTGGAGAGTATTGTGGAAACATGGTTAAAGGAGAAAGGCCATGAAGAAAGGCATCAGGGGGATAAGATTAGATTAATGGACGTGTAGTACGTGTGGGACGTGGACGTGTAGTACGTGCGGTACGTGGACAGGACACCATGCTTGCCCTTGTGCTAATAAATATACAATAACAGGGTGTTAAAGAAGGAACTAAGAACTGAGTAAAGGAAACAAGAAAGAGATACAAAAACCGCAGATACTGATATGACGCTAATAACATGATAGCCAATAAGGAGCTTAGCTTTTGCAATATGTATGTACCTAATTATGAGTACTATAAATGTATGAATTGCTGAACAATAAATTTGAGACTTGTTGATCACTATAGAGTGTGCTCGTCTCCCACTGAAATCTCCCACACAGGCCTCCAACCAGACTCCGCCCCATTGACCACGACTCTTTGGCTTCTTCCCCTTAGCCAGTTCACAGTCCACCTCACTACCCGAGAGTCTAGACCACACTTCCTCAGTTTAGCAGCAAGGATGCTGTGGGAGACTGTGTCAAATGCTTTACTGAAGTCAAGGTAGACCACATCCACCGCTCGGCCATCATCTATCCATCTTGTTATGTCCTCATAAAAGGCTATGAGGTTAGTCAAGCACGACTTCCCCTTGGTGAAGCCATGCTGACTGTCTCTAATGACCCTCTTATCCTTGATATGCCTTGAGATGGCACCAAGGATAAGTCGTTCCATCACTTTCCCAGGGATGGAGGTGAGGCTGACCAGTCTATAGTTACCCGGGTCCTCCTTCTTGCCCTTTTTGAAGACTGGAGTGACATTTGCTTCCCTCCAGTCCTCAGGCACCTCTCCCATCTCCCAAGACTTGGTAAAGATGATGGAGAGTGGTCTAGCAATGACATCAGCCAGCTCCCTCAGCACCCGTGGATGCATCCCGTCTGGACCCATGGATTTATGGATGTCCAGATTGCTTAATTGGTCCCTAACCCAGTCCTCATCTACTAAAGCAAACTCCTCCACCGCCCTGACGTCCTCTGGGGCCTCAGGGGAACGGGGCTCCTCAGGACAGCCTCCGGCAGAGTAGACAGAGGCAAAGAAGGCATTCAGTAACTCTGCCTTCTCTGTATCTTCTGTCACCAAGGCACCCACCTCATTCATCAGTGGGCCTACATTGCCTCTGGTGTTAGTTTTATCTGCCACGTATTTGAAAAAGCTCTTCCTGTTGTCCTTGACCCCTCTCGCCAGGTTTAATTCTAGGGAGGCCTTTGCTTTCCTAGTTGCCTCCCTACATCCTCGGACAACAGCCTTATATTCTTCCCAAGTGGCCAGCCCTGCCTTCCAAGATCTGTAAATTCTCCTCTTGCACTTGAGCTTACCCAGCAGATCCCTGTTTAGCCACACAGGTCTCCTGGCTCCCTTCCTTGACTTCCTACGTGTCGGGATACTCTGATCTTGAGAAGGGTAGAAGCAGTCCCTGAACGCTAACCAACTATCTTGGGCCCCTTTACCTTCAAACAGCCTTGCCCATGGGATTTTCTCGAGTAATTGCTTGAAAAATCCAAAGTTTGCCTTCGTGAAGTCCAGGGTTGCAATTCTGCTTGCTATTTTGTTTCTGCTACATGAGATCCTGAACTCCACCATTTCGTGGTCACTGCAGCCAAGGCAGCCCTCAACCTTTACTGCTTCAACCAGATCCTCCTTGTTAGTGAGGATGAGGTCCAGCAGTCCTCCTCTCCTAGTCGGCTCCTCCACCATTTGCATCAGAAAATTATCATCGATGCACTGGAGGAACCTCCTGGACTGTGGCTGGCTGGCTGAATTGTCCTTCCAGCAAATATCAGGGAAGTTAAAATCCCCCACGACAACCAGGGCCTGTGATTGTGAGACCGCTCTCAGCTGCCTGTAGAAGGCCTCATCAACTTCCTCACCCTGATCTGGTGGCCTGTAATAGACACCCACAACAGTACCTCTCCTGCCAGCCTGCCCCTTAATTCTAACCCATACACTCTCAACTTGCTCCTCATCCATGCCTGGATGGTATTCAAGACATTGTAGTTGCTCTTTCATGTAAAGAGCGACTCCACCACCTCGCCTGGCTGGCCTGTCTTTCCTGAAAAGGACATAGCCACCCATGACCACATTCCAGTCATGTGAGCTGTCCCACCATGTCTCTGTAATTGCCACCAGATCATAATCTCCTGCCCGAACCCAGGTTTCTAGCTCCTCCTGCTTATTCCCCATGCTGCGTGCATTGGTGTATAAGCATTTCAGGGAGCAAGCTGAGCACACTGATCTCACCCTAGGGGGATGGAAGGCCACCCGGTCCTCATAATTTCTAGAGCACTGTCCCGCTGCAATCCCAGCTATAACCCCAACCCCCTTCACATCTAGTTTAAAGAACGCTCTATGAGTCCCGCCAGCTTGTGACCAAGGATCCTTTTTTCCCTTTGTGTTATTTGAACCCCAGCTTGTTTCAGTAGACCAGGTGCCCTGTAGATCTCCCCATGGTTAAAAAATCCAAAGCTAGACTGCTGGCACCACCCCTTTAGCCAAGTATTAATCTGCTGCACTTTGTCAAACCTACCACTATTTTCCCTCATAATTGAAGGAATAGAGGCAAACACAACCTGTGCGCCTGATCCTTCTAGCATCCGCCCCAGTGCCCTAAAGTCCCTTTTGATTGCTTCTGGCCGCCTCTCTACTATCTCATCATTACCAATCTGCATAACCAAAAGCGGGTAATAGTCCGTGGGTTTGACCAGACCAGGAAGCTTCTTGATAACATCCTTAACTCGGGCCCCAGGGAGGCAGCAGACTTCCCTGTGGGTCGGATCTGGGTGGCAGATAGGGCCCTCTGTTCCCCTCAGGAGGGAGTCTCCAATTACAATTACCCTCCTTTTTTTCTTAGATGAAGAAGTCCTAACGCGTGTATCCGAGTGACTCACCCAAGACAGCCCTATGGGTGAACCCTCCACTGACTCTTCCTTTGCCTGGCTCTCATTGTCTAGAGCCCCATATCTGTTTTGCAGGGGCAACCGGGCAGGTGCAGTAGCAGAGGAAGAAATTAAGTCTACCACGAGCAAAATCAGAATCACCTGAATCCTTCTGCAAGACTATGGCTATGGAGCAAATATTCTTACTCTAGAGATTGCCTTGTGCAGCACACAGTACATGCATTCCAATAAATAAAAATGAAGCTTCTATCTAACATTATTCAGAATGTCATTTCATCACTAACTCAGCTCTGTACTAGCTCAAATATATCTTCCCATATGCCCCCAAATTTAGGATAAAAAATCATTAAAAAATATTCATTTTAACAGCTACAAAAATGAAAACTCAGCTGACCATGAAAAAGTAGGGTTTGTATGTTTAGATTAAATTTAGTGCTCAGGCTTTTTGAAAAACATTGTCTAATTTGGTGCATAACGAAACCACAAAAGTTTCCATTTGACTCATTTAAAAGTTTAGTTTGTCTCTTAATAAAAATCTTTCAGAAATGTAAACCCTTTTTATAGTCACAATTTGAGAGATCATTCTTTCTGGAAATGGAGAACAATAGAAATTGAAAAACCAATGCACATCCAGAATCAGTATTATTTGAATGCTGTGGACGATAGAATCATTGCCAATAAGCATCTCTGCATGCACTGAGGCAAATTTCGAGCAAAGCACTCACAAACAGAACATGCCAGACGTTGCATAAGTTAGAGCTATACAGTATTTAAGGAGATGAATAAAGGAAAGTTACGTGGGAACAGGAAATATGCATCATCAGTCTAGATGATCCTCAAAAAATGCTTGCACAAAAACTTGGCATTGTTTTACATCTGGTGCTAAGAGTTAACTTTTTGTCAGCAGCTTTCATTCCTAAGGTGGCTTTAGTAAACATTGCTTAAGAAATTAATTTTACTACTCTTATCCATGTATTTTCAAGTAAATTGATTCAAAATAATCTGAAATGAAGTTCCTAGCAAAGACAGCAAACCAGCAAACTGAGAAAAGTTGCCTGAGTCTAAACACACAAGCAAACCAACTGAAATAATGCATCATTTCTATAGGGCTGTATTGGGTTTGGGTGAGATGGAGTTGATTTTCCCCATCACCTCTCTCATAGTGCGCTGGTTTTGTAGTGGTAGCTAGAAGGGTGTTGTTAACACCTCAGTGTTTTGGCTACTGTACTGCTGTGTTTTTCCAACATTCCCACCAACAGTAGGCTGGGGGTGGACAAGATCCTGGGAGAGGACACAGCCTGGTCAGCTCACCCAAACTGACCAAAGGGGTATTCCATGCCATATGACATCAGCTCAGATATAAAAGTGAGGAGAAAGAAAGAAGGGAGGAGGGCATTTTTGATTGTGTTTGTCCTACAGAGTAACCACTACGTGTACTGAGGCCCTTCTCCCCAGGAAGCGGACGGACATCGCTTGTTGATGGTAAGTAGAGAATTATCTGTTTCTCTTTGCTTCTGTGCAAACTTTTTGCTTTATTAAACTGTCCTTATGTTGATCCATGGGCCTCCTGTTATACTCTCCTTCTCGCCGTCCATCTAAAAAGGGAGAGTAATAGAGTGGCTTTGGTGAGCACCTGGCCTCCAGCCAGGGCCAACCCACCACAAGGATTTAATGAAAATAAGCACTGGGCTCAAGAAGTGGTGATGCTGTTTTCTTTAACACCATCTGAAAGTATCTATTTTTTCAGTCTTATCAAATTTTATGAGATTTTTCTCTTAAATAAATTCTACTTCAAAGGTCTCTACAGCCCTGCAGTAGAATGCTGAAATGCTGGTACAACCTAGGAGTCCCTGGCATTATTATTACTATTATTATGATCATTGTAAATAAACTTTCCCTATACAGTAGTTTTATATTCTTGAGACCATGAAATTGTAGTTCTTGGAGTAAGCAGATTGATGCAATGCTTTCAATACTCAAGAGATCTCTCCTTTTCAAAGACTTCTGTTCCAAGGCTAATCCAATATATCAGAAAAGTAATAAAGACAAGTGCTAGTGTGGAGTCATGACTGGAAATAATAATGACAGAAATTGCAAAATGCTGAATTTTTCCTGACCATATTAATCATTTTATTCAGTGCATTATATTTTAAATGATGTCAGCGGGGTGAAATTGTACATTCTATTGAATTACAGGGAAAAATAAATTCCTAAGTCTTTTTTTTTCTTTCCCTGTATAGAGAAGGAAAACATATACATAAATCAAATGTATCTTCCTATTCTTCAAAAGTTGCAAGGGCTCAACATGTTTCTAAGACAAGTTCAAGAAAAATTACTAAGTAAGTTCACAAAAAGTGACATTAAAAATATTAACCGCTATTAGCCTATCAGCCCTGCAGCATTTCTTGATGTGCTTCAACAAGAAAGAATCTAGAGGAATCATGTTAGAGGAGGAAAAGGTGATGGAGTGATAGGAGACTTGTTTAAAGAGACAACAGCTTTAAGTGGCCTTGTCACTTGCTTTCTACTTTAATTTTGACATGCCACGTGGCTACCCATGTCCATAAAACTAAATTCTCTTTGCCTGAAAAAAGAGATGGCTGCAGCAAGTTTTCCCATTCCCTGTTTTCCCTGAATAGTGCCTGGGCATTGCCTGGGAAATTGGTCAGTGATAGGAACCATGCTAGGAAACATACTAATGAATAAAAAGTGAGGATGGTCACAGGCCAGTGCATCAACATCTCTCCCAGCTCTATTTTAATTACTAAAATAGTTGCAGGAGTTTATTTTATGAGTTCTGCATCCATATTGTGCTGCAATTTACAGCTTTGATCATATGGCCTCCCAATCCTGGAATAACTGAACTGTGGTGGTAAGGAGATAACAGAGATGTCAATCCAACTCAAACAAAAACCAGACATATGAAGTATTGCTGAATTGACAGTGGTTTGATAGCTGCACTGATAATAGCTTTCAAACATATTTTTTGCCCCTTTTGAAAGTCATTTTGTCAATTTTCTACAATACCACTTGCCCTTTTCTAACAGCCAAAGACGGTGGCTTTCAGGATCTTGCACAAGAGGTGCGACTTTTACCACAGATGTATGACTACCTAAAGAACGTTGTTTGTAATCCTCTGCATTTCATAAAATACTCTGAATTTAAAATGAAATATATCGATCATAAACAGAGATGTGATAGAAAAAACTTTTTACTTAGAAAAATATATTGTTTGCTGACCTACGAAGAAAGGGAAGAAATGAGATCCTTTATTTTTGAAGTAACATGGTAATTTAAGCATCACAGCTAACATCATTTGTAGATGTACAAATAAAATTCTCTTCAGGAAGTCTGACTTGTGGCTGAATTTAACATCATTGAGTAAATATGCCTTTTTCTGTGTCATCTGTCAGAAAGTTCCTTCTTTAGGTGGAGGGCAATAAAACATTCTCTCTCTCTCTCTCTCTCTCTAAACAACCTGCCTTGCATATAGTTTTCAGCGAGAGAAAGCTAAGCATTCAAACACAAAAGGCATTAACCACAGTAAAAGACCCTCTCTTTCCTTCCACATTTATCTCTTCCTCAAAATATAGATCTACATAGCTGGGGAAAAAAATAAAAATCACTGCTCTTCATTACATAACTTTACAAAATCCATGTCTGAAATGCTGGTATTTGAAAATGACATTTTTGTATATAAGGGCTAGAGAAAGGTTGGATACGAGTAATACTGGCCAGAGCACTTGCTCTCTCTTAGAACTGTTAAAATACAGCAGGGCTTCCCCAGGCTGTGCAGTAACCATTAGTAATAGTCGTGGTAAGAGATGCAATGTAATAGAGAGTAAAAAAGGAGGAGCTGGATGGAGTTTCCTTGCTCCAGGGAGGTTTGCGGGAGAGCTCTCAGCCTTCTTAGCATAAAGTAGGAACTACATTCACTTCATTTTATTTATACTCCTGTGTAAAAGATTTCCTCAGCTGCTTATTACGTTATAGCCCTGTCATGAAGTCTTTGCAATAAGCCCCATGAGAAAAAGAGATGTTGCCCTCATCATCTTTTCCTCAGACACCTCATAATATTGCAAAGATGACTGGGATGGGGATATTACTTGAAATAATGGAATTTACATTAATTCGGTTTAAGGGCTCACACACAGCAGTTAATTCTTTTTTTCACATTTATTATTTTTGATTTGAAGGCCTGGCCTGTTAAGGGACAGGACCAAAAAGGTTTAAAACTCATGTAGCAAAGTTCTGAACCTCAGCATTTTTTTTAACATAATTTTATGTCACTTGAAATGGTTCCTGAAGATATGCAGATGCACAAAAGATTCCTTCTTTTGCATAACTGAGAATGCTTGAAGGCTGGAGAGAAATTTTATTTGTCACTTAGCAAGGTCTGACTTTAATCTTTATATGAGGGCTTGAAATAATTCCAGAATAGTTTATTAGAATCACAGAGATACATGAATTTCTCCCCTGTGAGCAGGTTTAACAGCAGCTCTTACTGTACATTTGATGTTGAAACTCAACAACTGGGGTTGAAAACATACAGGTAGTGACTATCATACAGCAAATAGTTAATCATCTAAAAGAATATTTTTAAAAGAAAATAACAGAGCAACATTCTTTAAACTCAGTAATTAATTTACTAAGTCCATCTGGATGTCCTAATCAGAATTCTGTTAGCAAAAGCTGTGCTACAAATACACGGATGTTTGTTTGTTTTATTTCTCATTTGCTTCAATTATTGTGCAAGACCAGTGGTGTCATCAGTGAATACTGCAGTGCACAAGGATGAATCGTACCTCTTAACTGGGACCTTTGTAACTGGGTTCCCCATTTCATTGAAGTCAGAAGACTTTGTTTTGTAATCAGATGTCAGATATGCAACCAAGTGAAACAACAAGAGGACATTTATTAAGGTGGATGACACACAGCCTATGTGGGATCAAGAGATAACATAAAAAATACTTTGATCTTTCAAGAGACAATTGGACATTAAAAAAGTTAAGTGGAAATTCTAGATTATATTTATGTAATAGTGTTGATATTGTTGTATCAAATTATTACCAGATACAGATTCTCATGAACGACTACATATCCTTAGCTCAATTCTGCAATTTACAATGCATAACCTTTCTTCTACATTAGTCCCCAGAGGCACTAAGATTGTCCATGCATTTTAAATGTAGGCCAGAGTAGCAGCTAGAGTGAGTGTTTCTCGAAAGAGAATATTTCTTTAATATTTGTCTCAGGGTGGTCCTTTAAAGAGAACTTTTAATTCAGTCTTTTGTCTTATGAAATCGTAGGTTTCTAGCAACAAGTTTTGTCCTATCCACATGAAATAATTCAATTATTTTTGATCTAGCTAGTTGTAAACACAATTCCTAGCATTCTGGAATTCACCAAAATTCAGTCTGGGGCATTTTGTCAATTTAATGACTCGGCAAGCTGGCTGGCAATGGAGAGAAGAAGGTCTCCCTCTCCCAGGCTGCTAAGCTACATAGTTTACGCAGACTAGCTATATGGCTCTATGTGCTATATGGCTCCAGCACAGCAAAAGCAGCCTGATCCACAACCAACTCACTGGCTTCTAGAAAACTGCTGCTCTTAGACACACGTTTCTGGTAAACAGACCTTGCTCATAGCTTGTGGAAGGAGTTGGTTCAGCTGCAGAGTTCCTTCTGCATTCTCAAAAAGGGCAAAAAGTGTGGTTCTTTAAGCAGGTTTCAGCACAGTTGTTTTCTAAATCCAACATGTACATAAATGAACTCAAGTGCTTTTTAGAAAATATATTAATTTATGTTTAAAAGTACCTAGAATGAACCAAATGAATAGCATGTTCTAGACCCTTCCAGACATCCAAGAAGTTGCTACATGGTGTATTTCCCCTCTCTAATGTAACTCTTGCCTCTTTCAAGGATTCTCTTGTTCATTCTCAGGAGCATTGATAAAAGAGATTTAGCTTTCTGAAATCCGGCTTTAACATTATAAATTTTGATGTGATTTCTACAAATGGTTAGTCCTAGAGAAGCATTATTGCAGTCTGTTCAGGATTTTTAGTTGTCTTTTCAGTCAGTAGAAAGTTGACAGTCATAGAGGCTTACTAAGAAGAAGAATAATATTGAATGCATTCCCTCCACATGCTGGTTGCTTTAAAACATATATCTGAAATCAGGAACACACTTTCTACTCCTTTCAACTGGAATGACATTATTCCTGATTTACACTTGTAAGTAAAGAAACATAGACTTTGTATAAACAGTACTGCCAAATTCTTCACGTGAATTGACTTAATTCAGGATGGTTTAGGGCAATAAATAAGACAGGTTGCGTGTTCACAGTGAACTATTCTTGTTTAAAAAGAATGGATTGTAGAATATCTTCAAACAGATTGAGAAAAATAAAAAAAAATATCAATGATTATTACTTTTTTCTCTTTAAATAAAGCAATAGGGAAAAAAAAAAGTCAAACCTGTACCAAGTAAAAATCAAACATCAGTAGTCTTTGGAAGTGTTTTCTATTATTTCGGTAATTATATTTCACTTTCTATGACCAACTCTTTCAAAGAGAGAACACAAGTCTGACAATGAACCTGCAGTCTGGATTCCTAAATATTTTTGTGTGTGTGTGTTTTGGATTGTTTTGCTGTGTTTTTTTTCTTGCTTAAAAAGAATTTTAATTCTGTTTCTCCTTCTTTCTTTAATAAAGGGAAAGACTGCAAAATATGGAGAGCCAAATAAGACCATAATAAAATATTCGGATTTCTTACACAATTTTTCACTTTTCAAATGGCTCCCTTAAATACAGAATACAACAAGAACAAATGCAAGCAACGCATCAGCAGGAAGATTGATGAAATTATTGTCTATATTGGGAAATGAACACATTGATATGAAATTTATCAGCTGATTCCTGATACTGGAAAATATCTGGTATTGCTGGCCTCAGCTGACTTTCATTTCACCCTCTCACTTTTCCCCTACCTATAAGAACTAACTGCAAGAGGAAATCACTTCCAGTTTAAATTGCTACCCCAGAGACAGGTGTTTGAAATCCAGTAAAAGTGACCAATGTCCTTTAAAGAGAAGGTCAATATTTTATATCTGTACTTGGCAGCTCATAATAATTAAATGAGCCTTATTTCAAGATGCTGGTTTAATGAGAATGTGTAAATTAACTGTTAGTTAAAATGACATTCAGTGGTTTTATTGCACTGACTCTCTTTACTGCTTGATATTTCTATTGTAAATTAAGACTGGAGGTATTTTTTCAACAAAAGTTGATCCCCTTTAATGTTCCAAATTTCAAAAATATAACTAGATTTCATTCATCTTACATTTCTCTACTTTAAAGAGCATCTTTATTCTCAGGATGGTCCAGGTGGCTATATGTGCTTCATGTACATACCCAGATCTTTAGGTGGGCAAGATCTACACAATTTCATTATCTGAAAGGGGACAAGTGAATGCAAACCATCAACAAGTAATTTAGAAGGCTCAGGAGGGATGGAGCTTCACTGGACATTTTGTGAAGCCTGTAGCAGGCTTCCTAAAACATATTATTGACAAATCTCCTCCCCAAGCCACTCTCCAAAATCCAAAACTCACATTGGCTTCTCCTACTTTGTCTGAACAGTGGAAAATCTGAGAGTTTAAAAAATAACAGGGTATATGAGATGGAACAGCTCCTGTTTACTTTAAATAGTCCCAACATTTCATCCTTTAAAATTGTGCCTACTTGCATAAACACAAAACAGACTTCATCTGTAAAAGAGCTAACATTTCTAGAATTAACAGTACTTTTATATCCTTGAGAATGCTGAAAGTTGATTTAGCTTTTTGAACTGCTCGAAGTATTTTAAATTGTAATTCGAAAGATGAATTTGTAAATATATCCCACATACCCACAATTTTTTTTTCTTTGTTAATAGGATAGCAGCTTCCCAAATACGGTACTTCTCAGTTAACAATGAATGCTTTATTCACTTTTTTTTTGTAAAGAGAAGGCATTAAGTAAAAACCTCTTGATCTGCACTGAATGCAATATCAGTAAAAGAAACAAGAAACTATGGCTTATATAGCACTAACATCTTTAATAGCCTGGCCATAAATACCACATTAAATTGTGATTCAGAGCAAAAGAAAACGGAGTTTTGCAAGGCTGACTACAAAGAAGTGCTTATAGTGCATCTACTGCATCAAATCAGAAATGGTTTCTTCATCCTCTGTTGGTTTATGTTACTCGCAGCAATCCATCTCTTAAAAATGTAATTAAAATGTTTGTAAACTTCAAATAAATATATTTTCTACACACATGCCTCAGACTCAAAGCCCCTCAATCACTCCAACATTCCAAATTAATATTTCTTATTCTCTCATGGTCTGCTCTTTGGTAAAGCAGTGCATCATGCCTCTTAATAAAAATAAATGGATTCTAAATCTTTGGTGGCATTTCAAATGTAATGAAGGGACAAGGAAATAAATTGTCATGTTTCTTGTCATTTTCTAGCAAAGCCTTTGAAATAAACTTGTTCAGTGCAGACAGAGTAATGATGAAAAGCGTATAATGAAAACCTCAGCACTTTGACAGGTTTTCAAATACTTGTGTGGAAGCAAGGAAGGCAACTTCTACTATGACAGTGCTGGCAAGATCAAAAGACACATTAACAGTGAACAGAGTAGCAGTACAAAAAAGCAGAGATAGTAGGTTAGGAAATAATGGAGGAGGCTGTTGCCCTGATTTGTGCCACGCTGCAGAGACAGATTGCCAACCGTGTAACCAAACCCCTAGCACATTCTGAATAAAAATTCCAATGATCACGGAAATATGCTTCCCCCAATGTTCAGGGGGGTCAGAGAATTTACTGCAGATGGCACTTTGATTTAAAACAGAAATCATAAAGCAGAGTATTTCTTGCGGGGGTTGTTCCTTCCTCTCCTCTAAGTAAATGGCACTGAAATGTAGGTACATTGATGGGTAAATGATTCTCCTGCAGTCCCAGTGAGACTAGCTCTACTACAGACACGAATCAATGCTGCAAAATTTATGATCTACAGGACAGGCTGCTATCTTGTGTGTGGGGGCGGGGAAGTCCTAATTTGAATGAGTTTGACTCCCCTGTTTCCCCTGCCCCTTGTCCTCCAAAACCACAAGCATGGATCATGTGGGTTTTTTAAAGCCCAAGACAAGAAGTACTCAGAAAATTCATAACCAAAAAAATATGGAAAATGATCTGGAATATCTTGATGGAAGTAGGAGCAGGTCACACTGTTGATCATATGTTTTTACTTGGTTTTATGTAGATTTCATATTAAATATTCAGAGGGCAAGAGGCCATTGTCACAAGGTGCAGCAAGAGAAATTCTGCCTGGGCACAGAGAAAAAGGTATTTCACGGTAAGAGCGGCTAGGCACTGGAACAGGTTTCCCAGAAAGATTTATGGGTTTATGTTGGTTTTTCTTCTTTGTTAGACAAACTTCTCTGTGAAAATGTTCTGAATTTCAAATATTTCAAAATTCAACAGAACAAAATCCCGAGCAATCTCCTGTAACTTTGAAGTTGTCCTTGTTTTGAATAGGAGGTTGGACCAGGTGATGTTTGGAGGTCCCTTTCAACCTCAGTTGTTGCGTCATTTTTGTGATTCTATGATCCCATTTTTCAGTTCAGCTGTTGTACTGACTACATCTCAGTTATTTTGTTCTATCTGATTTTTCCAATCAAAGCACTTGTCTTTTTCTACACTCAAAAGTTTATTAATCCGTCAACTGTCTGTGATTGCTATTTCTATATTCATCTTTCACTATTTGGCCAAAACATCAGGAATGTTCTTGCACCTTTTTAATCCTTGAATTTTTGTCATCTTTTAATCCATCAGTCTGTTACAATTCACATGTTATTTTCCACTGCTGCATCTACTTCTCTTTTTTTTTTTCTATAAAGTGTTTTGACACTTTCATACAGTTATAGTGAAGTTCATTCTATAGTATTTCTATAACTGCTGAATGTATAGTTCTCCTGGGACTGTGGTTTCACAAAACGTACTAATATAGAACATTACAATTACCTATAGGGAAGCCTTTCATTGTTGTTCACTCATATTTTGAACTTACAGCAATGCTTAGAAAAACAGCAAATATATTTGAAGAGGACTTCATTCTTGCATGCTTGGAAAAACATATCCTAACCAATATCCTGGACCCACTAACGCCAAAAGATTTTCCACAGGATTTCAAGATTTTCCACAGGATTTCATTCTTGCATTGAGACTGTCATATCTAACGCAGCAGTAAACTACCTGTATTTTATCTTTGGGGTGCATCATTAAAAAATACATGAAGACCAAATCGTCTCCTATAGAATCTTTCCATACAGAAAAGTTTTTCTATGTATCTCTCTCATATTGAGAGACATAATGTCCCTCCTGACTGCCTTCCTGGCTTTATGAAGATAGTGTTCTTCAGAGACCTCTTCTTAAAAACTAAGACATTGTTCAAACAGAAACAGTCTTCTAGGGTCCTCTGGAGTACTTTATTACCTTTGGTGATTTGAGAAATATTATTACACAAAAGATATATCAATAAAAGCAGTGCAATTTGGACTTCCAGTTTTGCATGGCTTAGAACACGTTTCTTCATTCATTTGACCATTTCTGACATTGCTGAATAAGTTTTCTATGTCCTTATAGACACTAAACTCTGAGAAAATAGTCAAATCAGGTGTCATGCTGTCTTGTTTTCCTATATGATTTTTTCGCAATTATGCATTTGTATTGATTTATATCAGACTTTTATTTATTATTAAGTGTTGCCTCTTAACAGTTTTGAAAATGAAAAAGTATTAAGTTGCAGCTTTTCTAAGATACTGAAACACAGCATTTATTACCCTGCCATAAAACATGAGAAGAGATCATGAAAAGTAATGTTTTGTTGGAAGTAGGAGTGTCAATGGCTGAAAAGTTAAGAAAGTCAGTTCAACATTTGTAGAGCTTCCCTAAAAAATTAGGAATAGAAAATTTACTTTGTGTTATCTACTTAAACTTTCTTCCTAGTCATTAAAACCTAACATGTTATTTCTGCTCTTTATCTAAAGAGCAAGGAAATGTCTTTTTCACAAAACTGGAATTCAATATTGCTTAGAAATGCAGGACTCAATCTCAAATTCTCAGCATTTCCTGTGAAGTATTGAGTAATCTAAATTTCAACTCAGTTTAGTTAGGGAAAAAATATGTTTCGTCTGCTTAACTACTCTGCTTAACTCCTTCATTATATTACTGAAAATAGAATGATTCAATATCCTATAGTTAGAGATTTGAGAAGAAAAAATAATGAGACTACCTTGACATCTATCCTAGTAGTAAAGCAGCATTGGAAGAAAGAAAAAAAAATGGAAAGACATAAGAAATAAAAAAAAATATTGTGAGAACTCAAAACAAGCTTAATACTTTGATAAGCAAGCTTTTAAATTTTGTGCATAAAAAAAAGACTTCATCCTCACAGTTGAGAGTACTACAGCTGCTTTTCTCTTAGTAGCAGGATCCCACACCTGATTTGAATAGGTTCAAATTTACATATGCTTTTTCTTACAGACTACTTTGAAAACTATGTAAACAGCAGTGGCTTCCCACCCCTTGCTAATACATATAACTTTTTTTATTATTTTTTTTTCAAACAGATGACTCCTGAAGTGATTTTGTTTGATTATAGCTTAAAACCATAATGAACAGATAGTTCAGATGGGAAATTTAACACAGCTTATTCTTACAGAGGTAGGAATGCCCTGGCCACCACTGATGGAGGAGATCTGAGGTTTTGCTTTCCAATCAGTATTTCACTAGCAATTCCTGTACTCTGGTATGAATATGCACATGAATGGATATCATTCATAATTTAGGAAAACTAACACAAGCCTGCAAACTGTTGTGTAGTGAGAATCCCATCCAAAGAATTACATGCAGAAGGCACAAGGTTGATGTACTGTATTGACCAAGCTAAGACAAGCATGTTAAGCTCCAAAAGCCCTATATATCCTACTTACTTGAACTTACTTGCACAGTGAGTATGAGTCTCATACCTGAACTTCATGAGTAGCCAAAAAACTCGATTTGTTTGCCATTTGAGTAAAGAATGAATGTCTTTCCAATGACCCGAGGAGAGACTTAAGTCCTACAAATGAAGATTCTGAATAACAATAAAATGCAAGTTTTTAATGCAGCCATTACTTATCTGAACGGTACGGTTCAATACAGGAAATTATTTACCTTGATCATCAAGGAACAACATATTTTCTGTGATACTACAGGCAACATGGCTAGGCTAATTCCATCAACTACTGAAAGCTCCCGTTTCTTCTTTGAGGCCCTGGGCCATGCTTGCTGAACTTGACCATTAGCGTTGCTTGTCCCAAGACAATCCTGCATCCTGGCAGGATTTTGAACTGCTTTTACTTGTGTATGCTAAACAGAGTTCCAGAAAATAGATTAAGAAACAATATCTGTGATTCATCTTTCATGTTTATTTGCATAATGGCATGAAAATGGGAGGCAGCTTTGCAAGAGGCTATTTGGCTTCAATTTAAATGAGAATAACACAACAGTTAAAATGAGTTGTTTCCATTTTTCTAGTTGATTATTTTGAAGACAGAGTTCAATGCATATGTAAAAAAAACCCCAGCAAGCTTGCTTCTATGTGTCAAATATAGATTAACACTACAAGTACGAAGGATACATCACTGTTCTCTAAGAGGTTTTCTTTCCCATTTGGGAATTTTTACCAAAATGCAGAGGTCTATTTCTGCAGCTTGTGTGATTTGCCACAAAACAAAATCATGTTTTACTGATTAACTCAAAGTTAAGAAACACTGAATCTTTATGCAACGTTTTTTGCCAGACTGGTTTGCCACAATACTGAGCATCTTATTCTCAGCTCCAGAAAACGAAGCCTTTGCTTCATAAAGCATTGCTCTGAGATCTCCAGGGACCTCAATGTTTTCAGAAGGTCCTCATAGTGCATGTTGTGCTATATTGGAAAGAAAGCCCAAGCTTTGGCAGCCTAGCTTCAGTAGTTTGCTGTTTCATACAAGATAATTGCCTCACCCAGAATTTTAATTCCTCTTTAATATCTTTATCAATGATCTTTACAAGGAGATTGAGAGCACTCTCAGTAAGTTTGCAAGACAACACCAAGTTAGGCAAGAGTGCTGATCTGCTCAAGGGTAGGGAGACTCTGCAGAGGGACCTGGACAGGCTGGATCAATGGGCCGAGGTCAATTGTACGAGATTCAACAAGGTCAAATCACGAGTCCTGCACTTGGATCAAAACAACCTCCTGCAATGCTACAGGCTTGGGGAAGAGTGGCTGGAAAGCTGCCTGGCAGAAGAGAACCTGGGGGTGATGGCAGACGGCAGGCTGAACATGAGACAGCAGTGTGCCCAGGTGGCCAAGAAGGCCAACGGCATCCTGGCCTTCATCAGGAATGGTGTTGTCAGCTGGAGCAGGGAGGTGATTGTTCCCCTGTAGTCGGCACTGGTGAGGCCACAGTTTGAGTACTGTGTTCAGTTTTGGGTGCCACAGTATAGGAACGACATTGAGGTGCCGGAACAGGTCCAGAGAAGGGCAACGAAGCTGGTGAGGCGTCTGGAGAACTTGTCTTATGAGGAGCGGCTGAGGGAACTGGGATTGTTTAGCCTGGAGAAAAGGAGGCTCAGTGGAAACCTCATCACTCTCTACAAGTACCTGAAAGGACGTTGTAGAGAGGTGGGGATTGGTCTGTTTAACCATGTAACAAGCGATAGGCCGAGAGGAAATGGCCACAAGATGTGCCAGGGTAGCTTTAGACTGGATATTAGGAAAAACTTCACTGAAAGGGTTATTAACCACTGGAACAGGCTGTCCAGGGAAATGGTTGAGTCACCATCCTTGGAGGTATTTAAAAGACGTGTAGATGTGGTGCTCAGGGACATAGTTTAGAAGTGGGCCTAGCAGAGGTAAATAACGGTTGAACTTGATGATCCTAAAGGTCTTTTCTGACCTAAACAATTCTAAGATTCACTATGCTGCTACAAGAGCTACAAGAGCTTTAAGCAACTACTGCTGGCAGATGATGATGAGCTGATGTTAGTCTGGCAAAGGTTATACAACTCTTCACCATATTCCCAAGCTTCTTGTCAACATTTTTGCTTCCTTCAGCATTCTTGCTTGCATCTTTTCCCACCACCAAATGCATTAAGGAAAGTTCCAGCTTCATGGGAATCCTGAGTTTCCCCAAGATCTCCACTAACAACAATTTGTTTAATTTGCCTTTTCTTCCCCCCTTCACTATCACTATCAGATTTCTTTAAAGGTGGATAACGGAAATCCAGAGACTGGAGCGTTTAATGGTGATACTTGTCAAGTACAAAGGAAACGTCATCCAACAGATAAGGAAGGAACTTTCACTTGAAAATAAGAGACCAGAATCTCTATCTCAAACTGACAAAAGTTTATTTTCCCATCCAGAACATCAACTATGTCTTAAAGAGCTATGAACCCTTGGGAATGAGAAGGTTTGGGATGTCAGGAGAGCCTAGCAACACAATCTCATCCTTTGAAATGTTACACTAAAGTGAAAATAATTCCAGTCAAATTGGAGCTCCCTGTCCCGTGATGAGATTATGCCTACAATGATTACATGAGAGAACAATGAGTGGGAAGATTATCTTTCAATTGCTTGCTCTCGATATTTATTTTCATAAAGGTCTCAATAAATTAGCACATTAGTTTTGCTGGTATCCCACATCTTCTCCACGGACACCCCCTTGTCGTGGGGGAGAAGGTTGCATGCCCTTACGAGGTTGCGAGCTATGCTGGCGGTGGCATAGGGTCTCCCATGCCAGACAGGTCTCAACTGAAGTGTCAGACTAAGTGTGTCCACGGGTAGGATGGGCTCGTTAGCCTCCCGGCAACCATTATAGGAGAAGGACAACTCTAACTCCAAACCCTGGCAGATGGAGCTCATTTAGCCCAGTAAGGCTATCCATCTAAGAGAAGGCTACTCTAACTAAACCTACGTCCTGAGGACTTTGTTGTCACCATCCAAGCTCGCTAGGCCCTGGCAGATGAAGCTTAGGAGTAAAGGGTGGGGTGAGTTCTGCGAATGCTGATCCTCTCACCTAAAAAATCCATTGCGCAGGCTTGAAGGTTACACCCACATTTGTAAAGTCCTGTAGCGACAGGCAAGGGATGGCCTTTTTAGCCATCAGCACGCTTGTAGGAAGTGTGGGTAGAGCCCTTCCCACATCTTTGTTTGTGAAGCCTAGCCATGATGATCCCATATATAGAGATACTAAATTCCAGAATTAATCTTCTTTATACATGTTAAACTTTATCTAATGTTGATCTTGTTGCTTGTGCTAAATAGGTGAAACAAACTAAATATGCTATGCTATTACTGCAAGACTGAGAGTTTAGCCAAATTCCTACAAACATAATACATAACTATTTCCTATGCTGGCCTAAAAAAGGCTTATTTTTTCTTTAATATTTATATTCTCTTAAGAATTTCTCTTTATGAAAGATAATTCATATTTCCCATGTTATAACCAGTGGTCAACCATCCTATGGCCCCCGAAGGACTGCACAAACTAACAGCTCTTTCTGATGGACAACATATTTGAGGGTCAGTATAGACCACCTGCCTGCATTCACTTTCAGTAAAAATGCCTGAACTTCTGTAGCAAATCTCATACATGTTCTGCTCATTTCTGAAATGAAAGCCATCCACGAGATTCAGCAAAATTTTTCCCCGGCCCCCTTTGTCAATACTATGAAAAAAAAGTATTTTTCAGATTGAAAACTGAGCTTTCACTGTTTCAGCATAAACCACATGTTTAGGACAGTGGCCAAGGCTACAGGAGATACAGGATCAAGTCTGTATTTCACATGGGATCAAGTAAGGCTTTTCATCCCATGCCATTCATTCCCTAAATTGTATCTTTCTCAGCCCAGATCTGCACCCTCATAACTAGACTATGGAATCTTTGTTTCTCATTAAACACAACAGAGCTTTGGCACAACAAAAGAAAGCACTGACAAAAATTTTTAGTAAGTTCCACATTGCTTTTTTGCAAAAACTGTGATTAAACTTTGAAAAGCTAAATCTACCATTTTTCCAACCACAGATAAAATACTGTTCACAATTTGACTGAGGCCTGCTGCAAATTTCTAAGCTTGTTTGAAACTTGGTCAACAATGCACCCTTAACAATGATTCATTGTAGTCTGCAGAAGGAAAACAAACATCCCACTGGAAATCTAGCTCAATTAAAATTTCCATCAAAAGTGCATGTTGCTTTTTTTAAAACACTGGAGGAACATTGAAATTCAGTGCTTAATTTTACTAACCTATAATCTGCTACATTCCTGATAGGTTTAGTGGCATTTTTGCTGCCGTTATTTTGAAACACTCTTTCTTTGAGCAAGTTTCAATAAGGAAGAAAAACTAAAGGAAACTTCAAATACCACATTAAATAAGAAAAGGAGATATCCATCTATTCCCTCAAGAAGCATTATCAACACCAATAACATTCCTTGTCAGGAATGATTCCTTTTCCTTTAAGCGAACTATGCCAAACTCAGTTCCTATTTCCATCTTTGAGAACCATTCTTTTTTTTCCCATTATCTGTAGGTAACTGAAAAATTACTTAACCTTCATTTTGGAATTTCACACTGGCAACTTCAAAAGTCTTTTCTCAAAAATTCCCACATATGCTAAACTGTAAGCATGCATATTTGTTACACTAGGGACCTTAAAGTTCCCATAAAGGCCATAAGATATTTTTGCACATGAACTGAAAAATCAAACTACACTAATAAAATCCTTTAAATTCAATTATTTCAGCTGCTTTTCCTACAAAAATCTACTGGTACTTCAAGAAAGAAAATTATGTGAATAATACAATCTGAATACGAGTTAGATAAAAAAATTAAATTTTAAATAAGTTAAAAGTAGTAGAATTGGGAATTACAGGTTTATTCTGCCTCCAAATTTAGTTACAGATGAGATATGATTTGCTAATGAAAATTGTTAACTAATAGGTTATATTCTAACATTCAAACATTATGTGTAACCAAAAAGTACATTCTACAGTAGAACAGAATTGTATCAGTGTTGGCTGTCACGCACACACTTTTCTATTAGTTGTTGAAGCACATAGACAAAAAGAAGCTGGGAATAAGAGATGAGTCTTACATTACCTTCTCAATACTAAAAGAGGAATGAAAAAATAGATCACACACTGATTTAATTTCATTTGTGACTTTTGTTTAGTGCCTTACAAATGTTTTATAGGTCATGTGTCATAATTCAGTATTAACCATGCTTTAATACTGTTATATAGTTTTATAATATGGCTATAGTCCTTCAGTTGCTCCAAACTAATAAAGTCAGGAAAATGTGTCAACATACAATATTACCATATTAAGTAAGTATATATGTCAAAATACACTATATTTATTGCTTTTCCCCCCTCTCTAAATTTTGGAGTAGTAAATTCTACACATGCCCCACATACCAGCCCCACCATCAAGGTAAAACCAAAAGGTGACAGCAGCTCTCTGTGGAGGCTGTTCTTTGAGGTGTGACCAGCCTACGGTACTTCAGGATTTGGAGTCAATACCAGAAGCTTTGAAGTAAATCTAGATTGGCCAGACACACTAGAACAGACTGGGGTGAATTCTAGAGAATTCTTCAGAAGTTACTGAGTATTCCCTTACAGCCATTTTGTCCCACTGCACTCATATGTGCAATCAGGTTACTGATTGCAATGAAGGAAAAATTTCTTTTAAATGTTTAACAGATGTTTTGTGGGTTTATCATCATTAGTACCCCTGGGCTATCTTAAATTACAGGGATCCATCTTGCAGCCTAAGACTTAAACATACTTAATACACCTTAGAATTGCAACACTACATTAAGCAAAAGGTTAGATCTTGAACTCTGGATTTCTGTGCAGAGTAATCATTAAAACCACAAATTGTGAAGATGTCAGTTTTCTCATTCATAAGTTTTAATTCGTTTCCAGCTAGGAGTCCTCCAGATTGTCTTGTTTAATACATATACCTCATGGCCATTTTTAGTGAAGCTATTTTCAGCTGCTTCTATTAAACATTTATGAGAACAGCAATCTATTGAGGTTTTGTTTCCTTTATGTAAGAACAGATGCAGAAAGAGAAATAATTCACACCGGCTACCCAGTGGCATTGTATGGCAAATCTCCATCTTCTCATAGCCACAGTCTAGCCATAATCCATTATTAGAGCATAATATTTGAAAAATAATTTCAATAGTGAAACTTATAAAAAATTAACAAAGACATTCAGTCCATAAAAGTCCAACCCAGATCCAAGGTCCGAAGCTAAGAAAAAGTGAAGGATGCGTAGAAAAGTTTTGCTTTACTTTATCTTCAGTGACAACAATAGCTATTCTTCAACATTGATTTTATCCATGAAGGATAAAACCAGACCAAGATTACTTACTGCCTGCGGCATTGCTCTCAAACACCATCAGTGACAGCAGAACAGAAACACACCTTGAAGTGAGAACATTCCACCAGGTAATCAACAAACTGCACCGAAGAGATCCCTTTAACTTGCTGCTACTTCAGCTGCTTTTTCTACAAAATTCTACCAGCACTTTGAAAAGGAAATGAAGTGAATAATTCAAAGAGAATGAGAGAGCTAAACCTAAGAAAAGGGAATGAAATAGAAAAAGAAAAAAGTTTTAAAAAGCAAAATCATGTGTTATAGGTTTGCCGTACAACAACAAAAGTAAAAGCAGATCTTGGTGTAGCTGATAGAGTGGGCTTTTCTTTTGATTTTGGGAGCAGTTTTCTTGCTGTTAGCCTGTGCTGAGGGTTTCTGCTGTTTCTAGAAGCAGTAAGAATGATATTTCAGCAAGCACTATTGCAGACTACTTTTGTACAGTATCAGAAAAAAATATTCTCCACCTTTGTGACAAAGTGCCAGAAGATTTTAAAAGTAAACAAACAAGGTGATTTGGACATTTCAATGAATCTGCAGTTCCATATGGAAAATTTTAATTACTATGTAAAACCTGGCAAAATATGCTTCCAGAACAGGCGATGTTGCAAAGTTGCACCTGTCAAAATTTATTATATTTGGCATACTCAGAAGGAAACAGGCACAAATTGGATAAGCAGTTTTTCAAAGCCTATCTGTGAAGAGACATATCAGCTGATAGAAGAATTTGTTTAATAATTCATGTCTAAAATTTTTGAGGTAAATAAGGTATATTCAGTGAAATTCCATTATTTGGAATTTGGAATTACTAGAGGCCTGGATTTTTCTTTTTTTTTTTTTCTTCTTTTTCCCTACTGCAGTAGTTCACACTGGTGAAAAAAAAAAGGGTTCTCTTAAACTATCCCCCAAAAGCAAGCAAATACACTTACTTAGAAAATTAAATCTAAACAGTGCCAAGATCAACAAGGGCAGACAGTAAATCTATGACACTATTAAGTTACGACTATAGTAATTAGGTTGATTTCTTTTTTTTTTACGAGGTGAGCCCTCACTCAAGAAATCAATATCAGGATCAGTTTTCATTTAATTTCTGAAGTTCTGGGTAAAAATTATCTCTTCTGTCATAAATACTATATTGTTACTTGCTACAGGATCAGATTTTCAATACAGATGGGCTACGATCGATCATGCAAGAAGTTGTGGTGCAATTGTATGTGGAGCTGTATTGACTTAAAGCAATTTTTCTTGACATGTATTTGTCTTTGCAAATTTTTTTTACAGCAGTGAGAAATTCAGACTCTGTGTGAGTGTGACCTGAGGACCACCATCACGACAGGATCCATGCATTCTTCTCACTGTATCTCCTCTCAGGTGGCTGACAGCAGCATGGGATATCCCTGGTTGTTCTAGGAGCAGCAGCAGGATACCCAATCATTTTCTGCCAGCTACCCTTAAAATTGCTATACTACCAGCTGAATTTCAACAGTGTAACTTGAGGAAGAATGCTACACATTCTTAAAGTGTTCCTCAACATCAGAAAAAAAAAATTTAAAAAAATCTTTAGTCTGTGCCTAACTTAAATGGACGTATTTGAATTACATTTTCTTTCTTCTTTCCATCTCCCTTCTTTGACTCTGTCTTTATCAATTTTTCTCCTGATTCTTTCCAAAATAAGTTTTTTAAGTAGCTACAAGTCAGACATTTACCCTGTTCTAGGTTTAGCTGTAAGTCCTGCAGATCACTAGAAAAAGAGGCAAAGAACTGGATTTTAAAATCAGCTTAAAAGATTTTTGCATCCATTTATGTGAACTTTTATTTCAACCATTTATACAAAGCATTCAGAATATTAGTTGTAACAGTACCACGTTTTCTACCGAAAATATGTCTGCAAAAATACTGAGTAATGCTTTGTAGAAGACAACTCTACTGTATATTAAAACACCTGAATGAAGACACAGGAGCCTCTGGCACTAGATCAGGATCTCATTATTTATGAAGTCCCCTGGGATATTATGGTCACTCTTTTCAGAGTCTGCTGAACCTGCCTGTGAACTTTCTCAGCTCGACAAGCTGCAGCCTGCTGTGAAAGATGAACAGAACATTCTTCATTCACAATACAAGTTTTAATCTGTCACTTTTAAATGCTTCTTATGAATCTTTCCTCTCCTGTTTAAATTGGAGAGAAAGGCAATCTGTCTTATTTTTCCCTACAACTTTTCCATGCTTCCACTTGGTGTATACTTAATATTCTTGTAGCTATGTCATAAACGATTTGAGTTAGTGTCTGCTGAACTGTTATATGGCTCATTGACATTACCACACTGTGCAGATTTTCTGATATCCTAAACTACACAGACAAAAGAGCCACAATGTGTGTTTCTAAGTGCCAAATTTGGCTCTAGGAATCATACGAGGGCAACAAGACAGGCACAGGCACTGTAAAAGAATATTATTCTAATAGGGCTATTTTAAAGTATTTTACTGGACAATGAAAAGATACAGAAGGAAGAATACATTTAATCAGCCTGAATATTAACAGTGGAGTATCTGTTGCTGCATTAATTTTTCCTTAGAGAATCGATAACTACAATCCACTTCAGTATTTATCTAGTTGTATTTTTAAAAAAGAACAAGTCATGCACAGCAAAGAATTCTTCACTGAGAGCATCACCTTATTTTGGAAGTTATATTTGGTTAAGAGAATTTGCTAAACAAGCCAATTTCTAATATTGGTCTGTTGTAATATGACCATGAGTGGTTGCAAAATCTTAGTGCTGGGTTAAGTTGCCATTCTCAATTAACATATTAAATGTATTAGTGCTTCTAGCGGTTTACAAGATTTTCAGTGGTGCCTGGTGATTGTGCCTTCCCAGTTTCAGTTACTGAGGTGACCTGACTTCTATTTCATGGCATAGTAAAACATTTCTGCAAATTTTCTTCTCCGGGTTGTCTCAAGAAACAAAAAATGAAGCAGCTCAAATTATCCAGCACTTTAAAAATTCTTTGGTGTAACCTATTGCTGCCGATTTAGTACTTTTAATATGCAATCAAAGAGAATCATAGGGGTTGGAAGGGACCTCTAGAGATTATCCAGTCCAACTCCCCTGCCAGAGCAGGATCCCCTAGGGCAGGTCACACAGGAACATGTCCAGACAGGTTTTGAATGTCTCCAGAGAAGGAGACTCCACAACCTCCCTGGTGAGCCTGTGCCAGTGCTCTGTCACCCTAAAAATAAGGAAGCTTCTTCTCATTTTGAGGTGTAACTTCCTATGCTCTAGCTTATATCCATTATTCCTTGTCCGGTTCCTGGGCACCACTGTGAAGAGACTGGCATCTTCCTCTTTTCACCCATCTCTCAGATACTTACATGTATTAATAAGATCCCTCCTCAGCCTTTTCTTCTCAAGACTAAACAGCCCCATTTCTCTCAGTTTTTCATCACAGGAGGGATATTCAAGTCCCTTAGTCACCCTCATAACTCTCTTAACGGACTATTAGAGAAGATCCTTTATAAACATCTGATATTAGTAGAATACTGAGTTTGTCTCTTACAAAAACAAGCTAGCATCCATTAACGATACGAATTTTCTTATTCTTTCCTCAAAACATAATGAAATTCCATCATCAGTCAGTCTTGTATCTCCCACTGGAGTTGACAAATATCTGACTTTAGCCTGAGATTAGTGATGCATTTTACACATTGATGGCAGCCACAGGGACACTAACATAAATGAAAGAATTTCCGAAATTTAGCATACACAGTTCAACATTGATAACAGAAAGTTCCTGGGAACAAGGCCTTTTTGAAGGAAGACTTTAAGACACACAGCTGAACAGTGACCTGTCCTCCCAGAGTCTGGAGCACCTGGGTGCGTCCTGGGGTGGTAGGAAGCACACTTTGCTCACGCTGGAGCAGAGGGCTTTTGCAATGCTAGGCACCCATCTACCTCCAAGCTCTTCATCTCCTCATCTCCCTGCCCTGCCACTGTACCCCAGAAATGCCAGCATCACCGCACATACCATTATGCCCTAACGAGGTCCATGGGCATAAACAATTTCAGTAGGAAATATCTCCCTGATCAGAATGATTTGTATGGATCTCGAGAGGTTATCTACCATCTTCTTGCCCTGACTCAGCAGTTGCTGGCAGAGCACACTTCAGCACAGTCTATGAGTCAGATGATAAAAATGGTCTAAAACAAAGATGTTATTACATTTGAGAGCTTCCTGTTCCATACCTCTGGCAACTTCATTTCTGCTTCAAAAGCCTGACCTTGCATACTTGAAGGCAATGATATTTCACCCGCCTTGACTTCACTGGCAGCAAGCAAGGTCAGCCTTTCATGGAGCTGTGTATCAATGTCACATATCTTAATAAACTTAATCTGACAGTCAATAGATTTCTGGTGTCACACTGGAGCTAAAAGAAAAGCTGTAATGTGAGTTACGTAAATCTGTTTATTGCATACACCTTCTCTTAAAAGACTTGACTGTTCCTATCTTGTTTAATCCAGTTACAGAGAGCAAAGAAGTCAAATCAATGCCCAAGGCACAAGACCAGAAACATGCACAGGGATTTTTTTCAGTGCTGTAAGGAGTAATTTTAAATGCTTTTAAAGAAAGTTTCACTCAAGTTTCAAGAGTTCATCAGAGAGTGGTAAACATAAAATTTTCAAAGGCAATTTTTTTTTTAAAAGATATTTTTATGTGCACACAAGCAACTCTTCTGAAATGAAAAAACGTATGTCAGCATAGGCTTGTACTAACATTGCTGAGGTAAAAAAAGCAACACCAAAAACAACCACCAAAACCAGTCTCTCCCTCCTTGACTTCAGGCTAAGCAATGTTACTTTATGAAAAATCTTCACCCAATTCAGCTGAAACTTGTTCAGCACAAAGGGTTGATCCAGCACAACACGCAAAACATGTTCAGAATTACTTTAGTGCTAAGCTAGTGAGCAGTCCAACTAAAGCAGGCAGGAATCTATATCCCGTTTAGTCTTTTACTGGATTACAAACCTAAACCATGCAGAAAAATGGCAAAATAGCGTATTGGCTGTCATCAGCACGAGCAAGCATTGTAACATCACCTCCACACTTGGAAGTACAAAACGTGGGGAGAGCTACTGGTTAGGTGAAATTTTATTTGCAGCCTCCCAAGTGAAGAAACACAGGATCACTTGTAAAATCATAACTCCAGCAGTTTTCTTTCTAGCAAATTTTGGGAGCTTTTGTTTTGCTTACAATTTTTTTTTAATTATTATTAATTACAATGTGATTCCAATAAGCAAATGTGCTTACCCCAAAATAGTTCTATTATGAAACTTACTTTCCTTTTTCAAAGGTATTTGCACTTGCAAAATTGGTTTGTTGTCTGCCCTAAAGACTGATGTATTTTGTTTATCCACAAAAAAATACAGCAAAATCAGTTAGACTTCCCCTCCCCTGCCCCCTCAATGGGCTGAATGATTTAGGTGATGCTGATCTCACAAGAGCCCTTGAGATCAAAAAAAAACAACTGATAGAGCACTAGGTCTTCACTAAAGTTTCTTTTTTTCCGTAATTTATTACTTTGCTAATTATATGCAAATCTGAAACGAAGAAAATTCTACTTTCCCATTTTAATTTTACTTTGTGTGTGGCGCTAAGTGAAAAAAAAATCAGTGCAGAAGTACAGATTATTTTCCTAATTCATAACATTTTACAATACGGAAAGAAATCTGAATTCTTCAATAAACCTCATGGTAATAAGAAGTTGTGTTACGATTGCTATTTTAGAGCAGTATTTGTAAAATAGACATCTGTGACAATATTCCAGTCTCTGAAGACTTTCACTAAAAACATTGAAACAACATTTCAAGCTTCACTTGAGTTTAGATATCTCAGTGCTTTTTGATGACTCCAGGTTCTGACTACATTTTGTGCAAGCTTTGTTTGCTTAAAGTTTATTGCACCACACTATCAGAGGACAACCAATTAATTACCACTAACATAGCAATGGCTGGAGTTCAGCCCAGTAAGGAAGAAACCTCACCCCTCTGCTGTTATCAACATGCAGTGTGCATGCCTGAAGCTGGAATTCAGAGTTAACCAAAAAAAAAAAAGCACACGGAGACTTTAGATGGGGTAGAATGTACAAAAACCATGCATGATCTGCTCTTGAAGAAATGACTTTCCTTTGGCTCTGTTCTGAAAGTGTTTTCTAAGATACACAGCGACCAAAGCAGTGATGTCACAAATCAGCAGGTAGAACAACAAATGAGATTGGTGGGTGAGTGGGCGATGGATGATCTTCATATACAAAAGTGCTGATGAAAATTATAATGGAGTAGTCAAAAAGTACACAGAACTCAGTGATTTTTAAATTAATAAATGAGTGCAATGTACATGCATGCATACATGTTAATATACCGATAAACATGTTGTAAATTAATTATATGCAGACATAGTAAAGCTGAACACACAGACAGAGACACACCCTTCTCCAGCAGTAATAAACATCTGCAAAAAAAATCTGAGCTATTTCTGGGAAAATTCTCACCTGTTTTGCCCAGACTATATTCTTCCGGCAGCAAAAGAGCTGTTATTATCAGTGAACAGTAGAAATTCCAGTTGACTCCTTCCAGTGATACCTCTAGAAGTAGATTTGCAATGACATTTTATCCTTGCAGCACAAAGCATTTTTCAGGGAAGCCAGCTGCAAATGATCGCTTTGGTAGTAACTTTGATTTTGCACAGCCACATGTCTAAGGTCACTAAAGCTGTGCCTGAATTACATTGATACATCAGAGGAGTCTGAGGTCATTCATTTCCATTGGACTTTGTGATGTCTCTAACATGTTAAATTGTAATGCCTAGAAACTCCAACATGTCCAGGGCCCATGGATTTATCCTACTTGGTATGAAAACCCTTACCACATTTGATGGCTTTCTAATATGCTGTTGTTCTCTCTTCTATGAAGACAAACTATCATTGCATGACACCCTTCTCCTACATATGGGGTTTAAGTCAAGAACAAACTTGTTAAATTTTATTTTTCCAGTATCTTGCTGTGCCCAACTTCATTGTAATTAACAAAAATATGTTTTCTAGCATTTTTTTCCTCCTGTTGTCATTGAACAACAGCAGAATTTTCCTTTGAAATACCACGTTTCTTAACATCTATTGATATGTTGTTTCAGTAAGAATTAACTTTAATTCATAATATCTACTCTCTGAATTTTATACTAGTCTTTTTTAAAAAAAAAAAATTTTTTTACTCTATTTTGGATGGTTATTTCTATCACCTTGCCCTTTACTGCTGTAATTAAAAAAAAAAAAAAAAACCAACATTTACTGTACATCTCAGATGACATATTCCTGGTAGCCGTTACTTCAAAGAAGTAGTATCCTAAATGGAGGTCAGAGCAGTTGAGTCCAGCAATGTAAATAGTGTCACCACAAACCAAAACCAAATCCCAGATCCTAATCCCTTCATCTATTCAGTACAGCAATATGTTTGATTAAACATGTAAGAGCATTAGCATTTCATCACTAATGTTGTCAGAGCCTTTCATGGGAAGCAGCCTAGAGGAGCTCTTTGCAGCAGCCACACCAATAGAGCTGGTGAAATAATTACTGGAGGCTGCTGAACTTGAAATTGCAAGGCAGGGAACAGGAAGCAGCAGGATGATTGATTTTCTTTATTAATAGTGACAGAGATATTGTTTTAATGCATCTTATCTTTATCCTAACCTTGGGATGTAGTGCAGTAGTCACAAGGAGCATTCAGTGTAACTGTATCATAAAAAGTGTATTATATTAGTGACATGTAAGGTCAAGTACTAAAGATGCATGGTATAATAATATAGCCAATATTTCAGAAGACAAGTTAATGTATGCCCTTTATTTTGGTCTACACTGTTTCATAAAAACAATTTTCATTTCCATGCACATGATGAATAGCATGTTCTAAAAGCATTCTGACAGCATTTAAGAGTATCTCTTCCTATTTTCTGGGAATTAGGGAAAAAATTTGATTACTTGTTTAAATAAAAGTATAACTCCTGACTGTAAACAGTAGCATTTATAAGCTATGTTAGATTATTGTTTATTTAAGCTGTGTCCTGATTAAAAAAAAATCTGTATTTCTTTTCCCCAGGGAATGGGTTTATTACAAATTATTTCTCCAAAACTAATAATAAATTAGTACTGTTTATTATTGCTCTACTCTGTGGCATATCTTTCTTAGCAGAACAGTGTGCCTTGCTCTTTAATACATCTCAGCTTTGTGCACGTTGCTCTTAAAATAACAAAAAGACAATTCATGCAACTTGCTGGACCAGATGTATTCAAGACATTTCTTCCCTATTTTTTGCACCATGTCACAGTAGGATTAGATCAAGGTGAGCAGATTAGGTCAGGGTAGCAGAGATTCTGATTATTTTTATATTAGAAATACCAGAAAAAAAAAAATCAGCATAGTTATCAGCAAAGAGGGTAAAGAAGCAGGATACACAAGTTGCTCAGAAGCTTCAAATAAAGTGATTTTTCTTTCTCCGTATTTGCTTTGCCAGCTAGAAGAGTGACAGAATCCCAACGCCCAGCATTGGGCTTTTCTCCCTCTATATAAATATGAACAGCTCTACTGAACCTAGGTTCTATATATGAACCTAGATTTACTGGTTCCTTAGAGGTCGGAGCTGGTTGTGGTGTTGGGGATTTTTTTTGTTTTTCCTCTCTTTAACCTGCACAAAAGCAAAATTAAGAAATTCAAAGTTAGTTCTTCATTATGAGATTACAGATGTTTGCGTCAAGCTAAAGAAAACCCCAAAAGTAATTTAGACAAAGAGAATGAGACAAGAAGTTTCTATGACCTCTGTGCAAAAAATTCAGGAATATATTTCAACACCCTCCCATATACCACTATAGTCAATTGCACAGCAGTCAAGCTAATGTTTTCCCCATACTTTATTGGTAGTATTTTTGCAATAACTTTTTTTTTCTAGAAAAAACATATCAAGTGTAAACAGATCTTTGCTACTGGTGCATTTCAAAGCACCACCTAACTATTTCTATGAGCAGCCCTCAAGGAAGCAATTATGCCATACAGGAAAAAAACCCATTTGATTAACACAAATATTTCACGTTACAAAGTTCGTTAATGAACAACAGGAAAAGCTTTACCATTAGCTCATAAAAAACACTATCTTTTTAGTAGGACTTTAAATGCTAGTGATATAAACACGCTGAAAAATTTGGGCGCCTGAGTTTCTAGAATTTTTTCAGAAGCAAATCATGCATGAATATAAGACAAAGTGACACAGTTTCATACAATGTGTCAACCACAGCTAAAGTCATTAATTATGACAGGACTAACAGGCCTTTGTTCAGTTGACTTCTTCCTGAGCTACTTGACACCACTCTGCTTAATTAAACAACAGACATAAGCCCAAGTATTCTGCCAGTGCAGAAAAAGCCACTTCTGCAGCAGAGACTCATCTTCCCAAGTGCTAGAAGTAAGCACAGGTTTTTCATACAAACTTGCTTTCACTTTGAATTTATGCACATATTATTACTATTGATCAGAACAGGTTCCAAAAAACAGTTATAAGGCTGGTGTAGGGATCGTTTGCCTCTACATCAGCAGATCAAATACAGACTGGCAGAGCATGGGGCTGGTGACCCCTGGGCATCCTCTGAGCAGTGGTGCCACATCTGCATCTGCAGACACCAACGCTGTGGAGCAGAACTGGCACTGCCCACTCCCCACAGGTTTTCTGCCTCTGTGCCCCATAGCTTGTGTGCGTCAGGCACTTGACTTTCTGCTTGTCTGAAACACAAACTTTTACCCAACTTCACTTAGACGCACAAATGAAGTGTAAACTGACAGAAGACTCACCGTGACAGCTTATTTTACCCAACAACAATTTTCACGTCTGGAAGACAAACAGCCATAACTTCTTTAATAATTATATGAACATAGGAAGATCACTATATCTAAGATTCAAGTATGAAACTGAACTCTTAACTTTCAGACATGCCAACTATCTACCTTTTATTTAAAATGTCCCTCTTGTGGAGTGTGAGTGACCTCCCAGAAGAACATGTTTAAGGAGAATCTGAGGGTCAAGAGGAATTATACACGTCTGGGAGGCTACAGATACATCAGAGTGTCCTCAAAATAATTAACATCCTCTACTGAATGACACCACAGAAGTCATATCTTGAGTTCATAAGCTTAGATTAAAAATATTTTAAATAACATAAAAAAAAATGTTAACTCTGTAGTACAAATCATAGAATCATAGAATGGCCTAGGCTGGAAGGGACTTTAGAGATCATTTAATCCAACCTCCCTATCATGGGCAGGGATGCAATTCTTTCCTACTATTATTACTGAATTTATTTATACTACAGTTATAACTATGCTGCTGCTTCTCCACCTCTCCCTCCCAGTTCTTTTTCAATTTAGTATCTTAGTGCCAAACTAAATACCACCACCAAACATGTTTAGTCACTGTACTGCACAGGCAGTTTGTAGACTGTTTTTTCGGTGTGATCATTCTTAGGGACTTTTGTAAACATCTGTAGTCAGCACAATAGAACTTGGGATCTCTCTTACTGTACTCTTTGAACTAGACGTATAGGAATGGGAACAATTTATAGTGTAAGATACTTAAGGAATATAAATATTTCATATCATCCAGGTAGTAGCCAGATATGTTATACTGCCATCTCACCACTTCTTATGGATACTAGTTTGTAAAATACACTGAAAATACAAGAGGTTACCACAGTATGTAATTCTTGGCAAATTTTATACAAACAATTTCTTTCCCTATGCTTTTCACAGAATCACAGAATCACAGAATGTTAGAGATTGGAAGGGACCTCGAAAGATCATCAAGTCAAATCCCCCTGCCAGAGCAGGAACGCTTAGATTATGCTACACAGGAACGTGTCCAGGCAGGTCTTGAATGTCTCCAGAGAAGGAGACTCCACAACCTCTGGGCAGCCTGTTCCAGGGCTCCGTCACCCTCACTGAGAAGAAGTTTCTTCTCGAGTTTAAGCGGAACCTCTTATGTTCCAGTTTCAGCCCATTACCCCTTGTCCTATCATTGGTTGTCACCGAGAAGAGCCTGGCTCCATCCTCGTGACACTCACCCTTGATATATTTGTAAACATTAATGAGGTCACCCCTCAGTCTCCTCTTCTCCAAACTAAAGAGCCCCAGCTCCCTCAGCCTTTCCTCATAAGGGAGATGCTCCACTCCCTTCATCATCCTAGTTGCCTTGTGCTGGACTCTCTCCAGCAGTTCCCTGTCTTTCTTGAACTGAGGGGCCCAGAACTGGACACAATATTCCAGATGGGGTCTCACCAGGGCAGAGTAGAGGGGAAGGAGAACCTCTCTTGACCTACTAACCACCCCCCTTCTAATACACCCCAGGATGCCATTGGCCTTCCTGGCCACAAGGACACAGTGCTGGCTCATGGTCATCCTGCTGTCCACCAAGACTCCCAGGTCCCTTTCCCCTACACTACTCTCTAAAAAGTCATTCCCCAACTTATACTGGAACCTGGGGTTGTTCCTACCCAGATGCAAGACTCTACATTTACCCTTGTTATCTTTCATTAAATTTTTCCTCGCCCAACGCTCCAGCCTGTCCAGGTCTCGCTGAATGCCAGCACAGCCTTCTGGTGTGTCAGCCACTCCTCCCAGCTTGGTGTCACCAGCAAACTTGCTGATAGTACTCTCTAGTCCCTCATCCAAGTCATTGATGAATATATTGAATAATATTGGTCCCAGTACCAACCCTTGAGGGACTCCACCGGATACAGACCTCCAACCAGACTTCGCCCCATTGATCACGACTCTTTGGCTTCTTCCCCTTAGCCAGTTCACAGTCCACCTCACTACCCGAGAGTCTAGACCACACTTCCTCAGTTTAGCAGCAAGGATGCTGTGGGAGACTGTGTCAAATGCTCTACTGAAGTCAAGGTAGACCACATCCACCGCTCTGCCATCATCTATCCACCTTGTTATATCCTCGTAAAAGGCTATGAGGTTAGTCAAGCACGACTTCCCCTTGGTGAAGCCATGTTGACTGTCTCTAATGACCCTCTTATCCTTGATATGCCTTGAGATGGCACCAAGGATAAGTCGTTCCATCACTTTCCCAGGGATGGAGGTGAGGCTGACCAGTCTATAGTTAGCCGGGTCCTCCTTCTTGCCCTTTTTGAAGACTGGAGTGACATTTGCTTCCCTCCAGTCTTCAGGCACCTCTCCTGTCTCCCAAGACTTGGTAAAGATGATGGAGAGTGGTCTGGCAATGACATCAGCCAGCTCCCTCAGCACCCGTGGATGCATCCTGTCTGGACCCATGGATTTATGGATGTCCAGATTGTTTAATTGGTCCCTAACCCAGTCCTCATCTACTAAAACAAACTCCTCCAACGCCCTGACGTCCTCTGGGGCCTCAGGGGAACGGGGCTCCTCAGGACAGCCTCCGTCAGAGTAGACAGAGACAAAGAAGGCATTCAGTAACTCTGCCTTCTCTGTATCTTCTGTCACCAAGGCACCCACCTCATTCATCAGTGGGCCTACATTGCCTCTGGTGTTAGTTTTATCTGCCACGTATTTGATAAAGCTCTTCCTGTTGTCCTTGACTCCTCTCACCAGGTTCAATTCAAGGGAGGCCTTTTCTTTCCTAGTTGCCTCCCTACATCCTCGGACAACAGCCTTATATTCTTCCCAAGTGGCCAGCCCCACCTTGCAAGATCTGTAAATTCTCCTCTTGCCCTTGAGCTTACCCAGCAGATCCCTGTTTAGCCACACAGGTCTCCTGGCTCCCTTCCTTGACTTCCTACATGTTGGGATGCTCTGATCTTGAGCACGGCAGAAGCAGTCCCTGAACGCTAACCAACTATCTTGGGCCCCTTTACCTTCAAACAGCCTTGCCCATGGGATTTTCTCTAGTAATTGCTTGAAAAATCCAAAGTTTGCCTTGGCAAAGTCCAGGGTTGCAATTCTGCTTGCTATTTTGTTTCTGCTACATGAGATCCTGAACTCCACCATTTCATGGCATGAGTCTTTTCCCAGACTTGTGTGATATTACTGTAGAAACTCTTACACAGAATACTGAACTACTCTGTGAACTTCTCAGAAGGGGCTGCTAATCTGTTCACAGCAGCATATGTATAATTAAGGAGTACTTAAATTAAATCACTGCAATTCCATCAACATAACCATCTGAAGATCAGATTCAGCTTAGTCTTGTTCCATCCACATTTTAAGCAAATAAAACGTTACGTAAACAAATTAGGGAACATGAAACATTGTCCCCCAGTGCCATGTTTGAATGAACATGCACTTAAGGAGCATATAGCTGTAGACTAGACAAATCCCAAACAGGCCAGTTTGGGGTAGATTTCTTTTTACTGTTTCGCTTTCATTTGACTTCCCTCCATTTAAGTGGTGCTGCTTCTGTAGCACAAAAAGGAATCTGTGAGAACAACATTCAATTTCCTAGGGCATAAATACCCAAGTAGCATCTTTATTGAGTATTCTAAACAAGAATATAAAGTCTAAGAAATGTTTGTAAATGTATCTTAAAAGAATAAATTTAGCACCAAAAGACCATTTGACATTTATATCAAACTCATCATCAAGCCATTCTGAGTGCAAAACTTAACTGGTAAGCTAGAGCTTTCACTTTTTCTGCAGAAATTTTGAATGCCCTTTCTGTGTTGTGAAGTGATTACACAAGCTATCTATTTCTAATTCTCTCATCACAGAACAGATGAGAAAAGACTTAGCTCCTTGCCCTGCCAGCCCACTCCATGTTCAAGTCCTGTGAGAGGAGTTTCTACACTGTCTGGCAGGCCTTCATATAGCTGGGAGCATACAGTGTGAAAAATGAGATGTTTCCCTTTTCTAAATCCTCCTCTCACCATAAAAATGTCCCAGATAAGAGAGAACCCGGGGCACTGCATGTATAGAATCATAGAATGTGTTGGGCTGGAAGGGACCTTCATCTAGTTTCAACCCCTCTTTGCTCAGAGCCCCATCAAACCTGACCTTGAATATCTCCAGGGATGGAGCCTCCACTATCTCTCCGGGCAACCTGTTTCAGTGTCTCACCACCCTCATTGTATAGAACTTTATCCTAATATCTAATCTAAATTCATCCTGCTCTAGTTTAAAATCATTGTCTCTTGTCCTGTCGCTACACACCCTTGTGAACAGTCCCTCCCAGCTTTCCTGTAGCTCCTTCAGGTACTGGAAGGCCACTACAAGGTGTCCGTGGAACCTTCTCTTCTCCAGGCTGAACAAGTCCAACTCTCTCTAGAACATCATTCCCCAGCCTGCATTGATAACGAGGAATGCTCTGGCACACATGCAGGACCTTAGACTTGGCCTTGTTGAACATCATGAAGTTCACATGGGCCCGCTTCTCTTGTCTAGGTCACTCTGGAGGACATCCCATCCCTCTTGCATGTTGACCGCATCTCATTTCATCAGCAAAGACTAGACAATCTGAGACAGAGGAATCACCTTTTCTGTTTTCCAGTGTGAACCTGTTTCACAGGGTAAGTAGCATTTATGGACCCTGTGTATGTGGAATGTCTGTGAAATGCTTTAAAACCAAAACTTGGAGGTGCAGGACCTAAGCAGGAAATGAGTGGAAGTGTGAGCAAGACACACCATTTTGGAAAGAAAAAAAAATAATAATTTGGTATGCTGAGAGCCACTGGTTATTTTCTTTTGTATTTATTTTCGTATACATGTGCTTGTTTACGCCAAGAGACCGAAACAGTATTACTCTACATGATAAATAAGTCAAGGGTGGAAGCATTTCCTCACTAACAGAGGGTACAGTACAAAGTTGAATAAACATCTAACTTCTAGCAGGGACTCTCAAAAATCACTAGTTTATCTGGAATAATTTAGCTTATAATTGTTACTTCCAATCATTATTGATAAAAATAATGAGCTTCAGATGTGATTGGCACTAAACTTTCTTTGCTACACTTAGTTCTACATCACTCAAGCATAGCACTAGCTGTCAATTATTAGTGCTGTGACAGTAACTCTAAAAGGTCACAACTGTTAGGATGTTCTTATTGTTCTGAATAATGTGGAAATATGATCAGATCAGGTATTTTCTCTGGCCTTACAGGTTTGAAATCTATACCAACAAAAGTCAGGATGGGACAAACCCTCCTCATCCTCCCTATTTCCCTCATTTTCAGCCAGGGAAAATAACTCATTTATGTTACATTACTCAGCTCCAAAACTCCTTACCCATTGATCTTCAGTTACCTTTAAAGAGCCACACTAAAGCATAAACGCTAAAGACAATGATCAAATAAGAAGCATGTATAAGGCAAACATTAGAAAGGGTGAAGCACGTGAACAGTTGAGCAACTTACTCCAAAGGAGAAAAACAGATGGTGGAGTAACACAAGTCTCAGTAGTGAGAATGATTTTGTTTATGTGAAAGGGGATCCGAAAAGTTCTAGTGCCAGAAGATGGCAACACATGCCTTGCAGACAAGAGCAAGATCTGAAAGAGGTGGGGGAGTTCACTCCCCCAGCCCCTCAAAATATAAGCCACAAAGTAACCACTCCAAGCCCTACCAACAGGGCCAGGGAGAAAATATTTAAGACAGGATAGTGATTAGAGAAAATGCTGTATGAATATGAACACCTACTTCACTTTAGTAGTTAAAGAGTGATGTTAAAGAGAAGAACAGAAGAAAAACTACACCATGTTGTGTACCTTCCTACTCTGATCACAGAACCTTATATTTCATTTTTAATTTTATCTAACTTCAGCACCGCCTTAGATTTTTCTTCCTTTTATCTACACACACAAAGAATCTCTTCCTCAGTATATGAAACTGTCGGTGTGTTCTTCAAATATTTGTATTGTTATTAAAAGAAGCAAAATCTTTAGTAATACAGCTTGTAAAATAGCAATAAACAAACCCCCTTGGTTAAAACAGTTTTATCATTGCTACTTGAATATAAATCCATAGTTAATTATATTACTACATAATTCTAATGATATAGTGTTCTACAATCCTTCATACAACAATATTGATTCTATATACTGGCTAAGACCTCAGCAATGGGTGTATTTGTGGCCTGCTGACTGCACGGCAGTTGTCAGAATACAGCCTGTGTCCAATCTTAATTTCAACTGCCAGATCTATAAAACTGTCTTAATATTAAGTTATATCAAGTCGAGGTGCTATCATATGGCAGGTTGTAATCAGCAAGCCTTCCACCACTTGCAGTTATTTCATATGTTGGGTTGCATTTCCTTATCCAGATGGTTACTTCTCGAACATAAGAATCTTTCATATATTCTGTTTCAAGACTTATCGAAGAGCTCCTCTGTTCCAAATAGCTGGCAAAAAACGAAATTCCAACTTTCTTCAGAAAGGGAAGACATCATGGTAGTGTTGGGTTGATGGTTGGAATAAATGATCTTAGAGGTCTTTGCCAACCTTAATGATTCTATGAAATGTGTGCTGCTGTGCTGCCACTCACTATTTTCTTTAACGTTTTAAAGAAAACTTGCCCTTGACTGTTAAATGCATTTCCATTAAGAAACATGCACAACTCACTATTGTTCCTGTTAGTCATTAGCTGATGTCATCAGAAACAAAGACCAATGCTAGTTATAGCATCTTAACATATTCACATTGCCACAGCCAAGGAGAAAGTAATTTTGACTTGAAAGACAGCCTCTTGTTGTATGGATTGGATGACACAAGTGTGATCAAATTCTGCCGTTGGTTAGATGCTCTCCATTCAAATTATTTGCAATGGCAGCATAAAATGTCATTTGATGATGCAGTAGGTTAGCTTAGGGAAGGAAAGAGCTGGATTGAGGCACATTCTTGTTACATCTAGATTCTAGATGCTAAAACTGTGTCTCTTTTATATTTTTATTTTAGAGAAACTAAATATTTGAAAATCCACTCTAACTACAGGCAACACAAAGAATGAACTCGAGTATGCAAACCGTCTGAAATAATATATAAAAAAAAACACACAGGAGAATTACTTCCTCCATCAAAAAATACTGGACTGTTAATTCAAAGACAGAACTCTTGTTTTCAGAGATGGAACAGGGAAGGGGCAAATAAGAGAAGAAACAGGGCAGAAGTTTCCAAATGCACAAATATGCATTTCATTTTCAAAATGTAAACACCTCCATCACTCATATATGCCACAAAGATTAAGTAAAGGAACTTGGTGTTCCCCTTTGCCTTGCCAGAGAGAGAGGGAAAGAATGTCCACAGACATGATGGTAGTCCTCAAGTTGTGGCTGCTACAACTCCAAACAACTGAAGGATGGGAAGACTCCCAGGTGGTTTATATGGCTTTAATACCATGAATGGACCAAAATACTTTTTTGCACAAGGTAAGTTATATGAACTAGTCAAGTCCTACCGTAAGCTTATACTTCAAGGGAAGGTAGCTGATAAAATTTAAGTTACTTTCTTCTTATGAGATCTGAAGTCTAACAAGCTAGACATTATTATGCTTTTAGTTCCGACTCTTCTTAGGCAAAACAAACAAAACACAAGACACCTACAAGTAAAAAGTAACAGCTATCAGTTCCTTAAACCTAGAAGACCCTTGAGCAGAAGTCTGGGCAGTAAAAGGGAAGCAGGAAAGGAGGAAAGGGCAGAAGGCAGTCTAGGGTTTCACTCTGCTCACTCTCACTTTTTAATAAGTTCCAACAAATGTTGCACAGTTAAAGCAAATCATTAGTACAAGCATAAAAAAACATTAATGTAAAACTTAAAGCACAAGTCTAACACCTCCAGGGAGAAATCAGCCATGAAGCAGCCAAGCTTTGAAGCCTTGAGTACAATCTAATACAGAATATTTTAAAAAAAATAAGAAAAAAATCCAGTAGTATTTCTAAAGTTTTAATCTTTCATCTTAAATCCAACTAGATTTAGAAGTTCTTAAATTGTAACAGTTACCACTTTGGTGCACTAAGTTGCATTAAAAGTTTGTCTGCCTTTAAATGAACAGTTACATACTTTATTTCTTAAATTCCAAGTGGATTAGAAAACAACAATAACAAAACACACAAAAATCCAAAACATCCAAAACCCCCCAAAAAACTAAACCACAAATAGTATCATTTAATATGAACAATAAGTACAGTTCCCTCCGATATTCCCATATTTGCTTTATCCAGGCAAATGATTCAGTATTCACTTACACTACTTAAATTGTCTGGTTTTTTTAGAGGGATTGACTTGTAATTACAAGTCTACAATACTCTTCACAACTGTCTAAATCACTTACTGATATCTTAACCAGCAAGTATATAATTAATCAAAAAGAGGAAAATACACACACCACATCAAAAAGAAGAAATAATTCGGCATGTTTCTTCATCAGAACAGTTTTAGCATCAAAAAATTAATAAACTTTGTCATTGTGCTGTATGTACAAGCTAGCTATCTTAGCTTGCCAAGAACAAGAATATCACTTGGAAAAACAGTATGGAAAGAATAACTGTATAAATTACTTGAGAGAAAAAGTAGACTATGAATGGAAATAAGGCATTTAAGTCAACCTTAATAAAAACTATATATTAACCTTAGAGAGCCAAAACGGCCTCTTTAGTTTCTAAATATTTTCAAGTAAGGCATAATTGAACAAAAACTAGTAAAAAATAGGATTTCCAGTAGTTTAATATCTCAAGGTACTTCTAACTAAGAGTTCTAAGACTTTTCTGTTTCAAATAAATATATCCTTTTGTGCTTTTCCACATTGTTTCTTAATTACAAATACTTTTTTCTCTTTTTTTAGAAATTAAAGTAATATATGCTAAAGATATTAGAGGTGTATTACTCTGAGACTTTATCCGGTTGTGGATCACCTCTTCTATGCCAAGGACACAACAACTGTAACCTTTTCGCTTTTCAAAAAAAAAATTTTGTGTAGTAATTATCTTGTATTACTTCTTGCATCACTTCTACTCTTTTTTTCAATCTCCCACTGCCTTGAATAATCAGAGCTCAGTGTGAACTTTTCTAGTGCGACATCTCCAAATAAGAAAACAAATTATCACAACCACTCTGGCTAAACTGGTAATTTTAAACATTATTTTCTGTGAGGCCATTTGTTTCCTCATCAATACAATTCCCTTGTGAGCCTGCCACATGCCACAAAAGGACTCTTGGGATCAGGAATTGCCATTTGAATTCAATTTATGAAGACTCTGTAATCTATCTGGATAACTAAACTCTTTTCTAAACATACATTTTCAGGTCATAACTCCAACATGTTGCTGTCACTCTTCAAAGACATCTTAAAACGAGCAATATTATGTTCCCAGCTCATTGCTGTCTAGTACAGAGGGGAAAACCCCAAGAGACCCTGGATTCTAGAGAACATAATGGCTCAAAGAAGAGTGTTGGTCACAGACAGCTCTACATATGTTACAGATAAAATGCCACAATATTAATGTCTCAATTAGCCTAAACTAAAATGACTACAGATCCCATCTGCTTTCACAAAACCACACAAATCAGAACTTCTTTAAAATCAGATTTCTGTCATCTGAGTTACTTATATATCAAGAATTAAAAGACTACTAAGCACTGTTGTAATTAAGGACTGCTTAAAGAATCCAGAAGCATCATTGTCCGAGAGACTGAAGGACAAATAGTAAAGGCACATTATTCTTCTACAGCTACAAAGAATACTTAGAATTACAAACTGCGTGAGAAGAATTAGGAGTGACTTTCCAGCAAATTACTGCTTATTTAGGAGTTTATTGCTTCATTCCTTGTAAATTAACAAGATTAACATTGTTTCCTTTCTTAAAAAAAAAAAAAGCCTGTTTACTTCCCAAGTAATCATTCTTTCCACCAATACCAACTGCAGATTTTTCCTCAAAGCAAGCAAAATAAAACAAACCTTAATTAATTCATATTCTCTTAAATTATCTTTGAGTTTTCTTCATGTATGTATTTCATATAAGGACCACTTATTCCATCAGAATTTGGAAAGAAATTTTTTTAAGAAAGTCTCACTGCTAAAGAGAGAACACCTTATAATTCAGGAATTTTTTTTCTTTTGTTAATTGTGAATCTTACATATCCTACCCAACACCAATTCAGCTTTTCGCAAGTCTTTTCTGTGCCAATATGTGTAGTTTCATTTCGAGTGTAACCTCCTTTTACCTTGAAGTACTAACAGAAATAAAAATATGAACACTGTGTGTATCTATATCTATACGTGGACCATACATTAGAGTTTTGAACATGCTGAAGATTTTAAATAATTCAAAAAGAGAGCCTACTTGTTATGCACAGTACTTCTACTCATGTCCCAAGTGGTGTTTGAAAGAGCTTTGGTCACATATGATACAATGTTAGGTTATTTAATTTTTATTTTTACTAGAGAATCTAACACATTTTATTTTAGAGAAGAATATAAGGGTGGATTTTTTCACCATGGATCACTCCCCAGTCATTAATTGGATAAAGTCTGAAGCAGAAATAATGTACTTGGTTAAAGGTATACTTACTTTCTATTAACAGCTCATTTCAGTATTAGTTGGAGGGGGACTTTACGGTTGTATAAATTGTATCAATGTTTGTATAAATTCTAACAGCTGTCCCCAAGACTTCATTCTGCAAACCCTATGCATCATGTTCTTCACAAATTCTCTACAGGAAACCTACCCTCTTCAGGAAGAGTATTTATTCAAATTAATTTCCAATATATTTCCAGATTCGAACTTTTTTTTTTTAAAAAAGCTTACATTCTTTTTTTTTTTTTTTCTACTTTTATTATGCAGTCTTTAAACTATGAGATCCTGAGGACACTCCATTCTCTTTCAGAGAAAGCACACCCAGGGATGCTCTAGTCAAATATGAAAAATTAAACAACTGAAGTTCCTGGTTTATGGAAAATTTTCAAAGCATTTTCTCTTCTCCTCACATTTCCTTAAGCATAAAGTAAATTTCAAAACCGCGATGTTTGGAGTGCAAATTCAAATGTAGAAATGCATAGATATCTTCTACTAGCTGTAGTATAGCCTTTCCCTACTTTAAAGAACAGGGAAACAATACCAAAGTGGTCCCATAAACATACATTAGCTTTCATACCAGTATTTTAAAAGCAGAGTAAGGAAGAAAGAAAAGAACTGCTCAGCAGTGCTGCCTAACTTAAGTAAATGGGAGATACAGACTTCTATCTCCTTAAGCTTCTCGTTACCTTTAATTTCAGTTTTTGCATATTATTGTTTTAGTAACTGTTCACATCATGTCAGTGAAGTCCCACTTGTTCTGACCAGACTCCAGAGGTAAGGAGGAGCTTAATTTATACACATGAGATGTGAATATGTAAAATTCCTGGGTATGCTGATACTTCAAAATACAAAGAACAATCCTATACCATAAATCCAGCTGCTGATCAGTCCTTTTATTGAAGGGTTTAAAGAAAAAAAACCAACAAAACAAACCCACAGTTTTGCAAGTGTCTGATGCTTTTGTACAATAGCATCTGCAACACTGGTTTGTCACCTGTGTGGGCTGAACATGATAAATTGTTCGCTTGCTTGCTAAAACTCAAGACTACTGACAAGGAATTTGGCCTCAGGACATTGTTTATTTCCTACAAAAGCTTCAGAAGGCCTTTGTATGCGCTTTGTCAATCAAATACGTGCCAGGAAATCACTGTACTGAGTACTGATGATGAGACTAATCCTTTGCAACGAATATGTGCAGCATCCCTCAACTACATATCCTCTACCTATGAGTCAATTCAGTTTAAGCTCCTAAATTGCACACATAACTGTTGTCTGGGGCCCAACCCTTCCATTTCTCAGGAAAAGTCCTCTTTTATGTCAACGGCAGATTTATCTGTGGAAAGATGAAGAAGAGATCTTCAGGTAATAATTAGTCATATCTATTATATTTGTTGCAGTATCTGATAGCCAATAGTAAAAGTAACAAATTCTTTCACACCTGTCTGAACAATAATAAATTTGAGCATGCATAAGCAGCACAAAAGGATTGCCATGAAAAATAAGTCCTCACATCTGAAACAGATATTGCGAAGATCCATAACAAAGCAAAACTATGCAATAATGAGCAGGAAAGGAGAAAAGATTTAAAAGGTATTGGCATGCGGCCTCCAAAGCATCCTGCAAAAAATATCAGGATACCAAAGATCAAGGTCCCTGAGGGAGAATAGGGGAGGAAGAACCTATACCACTAAAACTTCTCATATTATGTCTGCAGATTAAAAATAAATCCATTTCAGGAAAGTGAAAGACTGTCGGTTAAGCTTTAATTAAGGCCTTTTCTTTTTTATTTTAATGATTTTCAAAAGCTTATTCATAGCCATAACTGCTAAGCATCTCACATAATTAGAATATTTCTAATATTTCTCCTAACCAGCAGGCTACGCAAAATTAAGCAGATAAGAGAAGAAGCATCCTTAAGAACATGGAGGGGCCAGACTACTGATGGTTAATCAGAAAAGATCAGTGGAAAGGGTGAAATCATGAAGAACACGAAATACACAAGGAAAAAAAAAAGTGTAACGGAAAGCAGGGGTTGACCACAACAAGTGGTTTTATACAAGACTGAGGTTGTTGGGTAAGCCAGTTCACTTTTTTTTCAACATGCATAAAAAATGTATGGTAGAAGATAACAGATCTACTGGAGAAAATACGGATACAGACAAAATTAGAAGACCAGATCTCACCAGTTGTACACGGAAGAAGTAAGATACAGTCACACATACACATCTTTTCAAAAAGAATAAAAAAAAAAAAAAAGAGAAAACCCAAGCACAAAGTTTTGACGATGGTCTGGTCTGTGTATATGCCTGGACAGAAAGATTGGTGTGTAAGCTGTTACTCAGTCTCGGGCAACTGCAAAGTAGGTCATTCTGGCCAGGATGGTACAGGAAAGAGGAGAGATAAAAGTTACATTGGTGTCTTGATAGGGAGGCAAACACTCTATAGACAGAACAAAACCTTTATTATGATCTACAACTGAAGAAGATCCTGTTATATTAAAAGAAGTCAATGGACAGGGTGATGTGCTTTAGCTGAGATAGGTCTTTAATACACTACAGTAGAGCCTCGTATTATGAATCTCATGCCTCAGGAACACTTGCATTAATAGTGTGAAATGTCAAATAGCTATCTGCCAGGTGTGAACCATTAGGTCTCTGTGATTTGGTGCACTTTGATATATCCATTTGAAGCAGGGTGCAAATGTAATCAACTTTGATTATGATGTGCTGCTATGGGCACTTTGGAAAAGGCTGATTTATTTTTAGATGACTGCATCTCTTGAACCATTAGAGCTCTCTTGCTGAAAATCACTTTGTGTAACTAGTACTGGAGGGCCATTGATACATAACTATCATGTGCTGTTTCTTCATAGGAGGCCTAAAACAGGCAGTACTGATGTGCTTTAATTTTTCTGAGGGCTCCACTTGAATAGCTTTTATAGTTGTACAGGGTGGATAATTTATTAATTTACATAACACATCTGAACATTTAATGTATCTTAGAAAAGGAAGGGAAATTAATGTATGATGTTATGGATCAAATGAATTCCTGTATAGATCCACGGATAACAAAATTTTACTAGTGATTTGCTTGGGGTTTTTTTGAAAGGACCTTGAAGCATTCTTGATAAAAATCTAATACCTTCTTGGTGGATTACATAAGCAAGTCTTGCTGCCCAGTAATTAGCTCATTAAAACTCTCACTAACAGTCTCCACACCAAGTTGTGAACAGAAGACTGCTCAGGATGTTGCAGAAAGTTACTCTTTGCCAGCTACTGCTAGCTGCCTATGAGCTGGATCACAGGAGAAAATGGCAAGTAGACAGTTTTGAAATCACGACAAGACACCAATCTTTCTGCTTGGATGTAAGCTGCCTATGGCCATGAGCTCATCCCACACCCTCAAGTTTCCAGGTAGACCTGTGTATGCATAGAGAAAAAGGTGGTGGAAGACCCATCACTATCTGGTCTTTGAGCCCTCCCCTTTTGCCGTGCAGCAAAACCACAATACAGATGAGTGCCACCACATAGGGAGACTAAAATGATTGCTCTGCAAGTTGAAGGTCACTGTATAATATTTATAGATCTATAACAATGAGTTCACCAAAACAATCTGAGGCTCACTTTCCATTTTGCTGCTCTCTTCCATAGCCAGTATTTCAGATAAAGACATAGTATTGCATTAAAACTAGATAAAAGCTCATGTGATTTATGATTCATGAAGCAATAAAGGAATCCATGCTTTCTGACAGACCAAAGATAATCATGAAGCATGTCCATCTTATCCGAGGAGCTTAAAAATTAACAAAGGATTATTCATCACAAGAAACTTAATACCATCCTTCTGCAAAGAATGAAGCATTACTAGAACCGCTTTAAGTAGCATTTTGTTCTGTGAAATATTCAACACCTCCAGTTTCCTCTTGCTGAGCACTCAGACACATTTGGGAAATGACACTGCAAACTCTTATCAAGTAGAAGAAAACAGTCTCTTTGAGGCGTCTCACAGGATAAACTCAACTTTGGTAGAACATGCTGTCAGGAAAATTTAATGTCACCGAAAGGCAACCCAAGCACAATATAAAGAAGAAAAATCACATTAATACTAAGAAGAATCCAGAAATTGTTTTCATCCTTTTGTTATTGTTTGGTTTTCTTCTACTGTTTACTTACTGTCAGCTTGAATTTGCCACTCTCCCTGTGAGACTAGCAATGGTTCTATTTAAGGGCTATGATGAAACAGCAAGCTAAATGCACATGCTCCAAGATCTCCCAGGAGAAGACTACTTCCACTGTTAATAACTCAACCAAAATGAGAATAAGTGCGTGAGGGTGGCTATTTAATTGTGGTTGATTATTATTTTTTTTTAAAAAAAGTGTTTTAAAAATTAAAAAATAATCAACCACAATTAAATAGCCACCCTCACGTACTTATCCTTATTTTGGCTGAGTTACTAATTCCTTCTAGATCAAGTTCATGGACAGGGTTGTTAGGATTCATTATAAATTGTCTGCTGTTCTTTTTCAGGCCAGCTCAAATTTTGTTTGAAGTAACCCCATAGACTGTTTCAAACAGCTGAAGTAGTTTAATGCTATAAAAAATAAAACTATTTAAACACTTAGTCTGCCCCTTTACGCTTCAGTGATCTGTACACCACCAAGAAAGAATACTGATCTTCACCTTGTGTAAAGGGAAAACAGTGGCCCAATCAACTTCAGTCTAGCTGAGAAAGTAGCCTAATTGGACAGCTGGCACTTCTTGAATAAAATAGTATCCAGCTGACAGCATCATCCTACTGCTCAACCTTCAAAGTCGTTATTCATTTTCATAGTTTCAGAGCTCCGGATGTTCCAAGTTTTCAACCTAATCCTGACTTCTAATGTGTTAGAGATATAACAAGAGACACAATTTTTTTTCTTTTCAATACATCACTGTTCACTTTCACCTAGTGAAGCCTTAGGCTTTTCCTGGAAAGCTGTAACTGAGAGAATCCTGTATTTATCTGCTTCGACAGCCAACAAACAGCAGCTTCTTCAGACAAACGAAAAGCACATTTGCAGCCCAGCATTAAGCGCTGCTGCAGCTGCCTGCCTGGTACTCTGTTCACTGCTAGTCCATTTCCACAGGGCTCGTCCAAAAGAGTGATTTAATCTGATATGTGGATTCTTCATATTATTCAACAATGAAAATAAGGCTCTTAACTTCAAGAAGTTTAAATTAGATGCCTGTTTGTTGTATAACACTGAGTCAGTTTGTCTCACAGGCCAAGTAACTCAAAGAGGAAGGTCATGGCAGCAGTGAGAGGACAGGAGGGCTCCAGTGTAAAACTAGGCCTGAAAACATCGGAGTGGGGCAGGGAAAGGAGAAAGAGTAAAATCGTACTATAGCCTTTTGTCTTCCTGAAGCTGGTAAATTTTCATTCTTGCACAATTCTAAGTGTTGCCTTAAACTACAGTTTCATGACTTTGGAGAGACGCATCAAAGAAAGAGCCAAATGTCCTTCATTGGCAGTTCTCTTAAAGTTCAATATGTTACCACCTAAATTGAAGAAGCATCTCAAACAATCCTCTCCTAAATAAGTAATAATATATATTAAATATCACAACAGTTACCAGAGAACATACCAAGTTGTGAATGTAATTTGAGAAATAAGAACTTGTAAATCAAATAAATCATGATTTCGTGCTCAAAAACTTCTCTAGTTCTTACAAGCAGCACAGATTTCCAGCTGTGTAGCGTTAAGAGTTGGCAAGCGAAGCAGATATTGTAGATAAATCACATTCACAACAGGCAGTATTGATGTCCTTTGCTCATCTCAATTGAGATTTACATCTTGTTAATTGCCTTAAGTTCTTTCTCATTATTTACAAGCTGTATTTTTTGACTAATCTATACTCAAGCTCGAGCCCTCCTTGATCTGGGTTGTGCCTTACCTCCTGACATAGATGGACAGTCACTAGCAGACAACTTAATATCACTCAACAAGTTACAGCTCATCACTAAAGCCATGATGCCTGGCAATGCATCTCTGCAAACCTCACATTATCACGAAGGAAATGTCTTAAGTAAAGCATCACCAACCACTCCCAATATAGGCTTCCAAGTGCACCAAATTAAAATACAGTGATACCAGTTTTCTAAGGTGAACCAATAAAGAATAGTCAAGAACTACTGCTAATGGTAATCTGAATGTATGAATAAGTCCTAAACCAAATATATATATATTTCAAACAGATACAGGTACAATTTACTGCCAATAAACAGGTCAAAATCTGGATTTGAGAGAGCTCAAGTTATAAATCTGTTCCTGTTAAAGATGCCAATTAAAATTCTGCAGAATATCAAGAAACTGTTAAAAGAAAGCAAGTGAAGTGCTATGAAACATTTACATTGTCTTGCACAGTCCAAAAACTGCTCTTCCCTATATGCAATATAAAGGGCAACATGAAAGGCCCAACGCTAAAAAGAAACAGGAAGAAACAGAAAGGATCCTGCTTTCTTTCAACCTTAAGTAGGAAACCAAAGAATCACGCCTTCAATCCAGCAGCTCAGCCCTTACTGACCCCTGGCGGGTATTGAAGTCGCACCACAGGAATGAAAAGCTCTCATTTCAAGAGAAGGACAAACAATTGCACACACTCTCAGATATTAGAAAGTTCACAGATTGCCAGGATGAAAAATTAGGAGAAAAACTCCCAGTATTCTTTGAAACAGACTACTGTTATTCACAGTAACACCTACACATCTTGGTTTACATCAGCTGACTACAGACGGCCCCCAGCCCATTTTGATTTGGCTTCAAGAAAGACAGTTCCTTCTTGGAGATGATTATGTAGTGGGCAGACAAGACAAAGAGAGGGGAAAAGACAGCATTATCATCTCGTTCTACAAATGCGAGACAAAGCCAAGAAGAGATTTAAAAAACAAAAAACAAAAAACAAAAAAACAACTAGTTGTCTGGCATATAGAAAGTACATGGAGGAGGTGGCACCAAATTCAGATGAAAGGAGACAAGATTCTGCTGTAAGTTTCAGGCTGAAGAAGTCTTGGGCAGTATGGCTCTTCAGTGTACAGATGTGGGATGGGGTGAGAAAAACTGTATAGTTTTAATTGAAATAGATGTGCAAACAGATGATGTTTGTGCAGTTGGTTTGTTTGGGAGAGGATTTCCAAAGTCAAGTCACAAAATTGGGAGAGGAAAATATTGCAGGATGTCTGACCCAATTCCAATATTTTTAGAGAAAATTAATCTGAACCCAGGCTATTTGCCTCACGAGTCACAGCGTTCACCACAGTATCACCTTCATGAATAACAATTTTTTTCCATTTTTGAGCACTTCCATCATGGGATAAAATATAAATACAAAAAAAATACTGACATAAATAAAGAGGAGGTCACAAATAACTTCTTTAGCTGATGACTTAACATTACTGTGGGATGTGAGATACTTGGGCTGAAATATTTTTACAAAATAAAAAAGCACAGCTAGAGAGATTTCCAGTAACACACTTTGGAGTGTCCTGTAGTGGACATGCTTCAAGAAAGCAGTGGTGGGAAGGAGAAAGCAGAAGTCCCCCTCAGGCTCTAGAATACCTAGTTCCTAATAAAATAGCCAAATGCCTATTGTACAGAAGCACAATGCAGCTATGGTGGTGCCACCCTGTTGTCCAGAGTCACTGGAACTGCACAGAGGATGTAGATTTAAAGGTTCATTGCCTCTGGAGCATGGGGAGAGAAGAGCTGGGACCCACAGAGAGCTTCTTGACAGGATTAAGAAGGTTCAGTCACAGAATCACAGAATTGCTGAGGCTGGAAAAGACCTCTGAGATCATCAAGTCCAACAACACCACATCAGCTAGACCACAGCACTAAGTGCCACATCCAGCCTCTCCTTAAACACCTCCAGGGACGGTGACTCCACCATTTCCCTGGGCAGCGCATCCCAGTGCCTGATCACCCTCTCTGTGAGGAAGTGCTTCCTGAGATCCAACCTAAACCTTCCCTGAGACAGTTTCAGGCCACGCGCTCTCATCTTTCACTCATAAGAATTTTGTTGAACACACCCAACTCTGCCCAGTATCAAAAATCATCTCTGAGTTCAACGAGCCAAATCTCATGCTGGGGAAGCTCAGAACAGTTTTGCCCTACACCAGGTAAATTCATGCACATACACACACACACACAGAGCCCCTTAACAGTAAGTTCTGTCAGAGTTATTAGGGCTACTTATGTGCTCGGAACCAGGTTTAGATGCTCTGCTAGAGCAAGATTAGGTTACTGAGCTTTTTATGACACAATTCAGTGTACAAACAACATACAAAAGAGGACTTACCTGCACATCACATCAAGCAAGCTAAATATTTGGTTCAGAGTTCATCAGCTCCTGACAGGAGAGTTATGGTCTTTGTTTAGTATACTTCTGTGCGTTATGAAGGACCATTAACAGTTACACTGCTATATAAATGATAAATGATGACACAGAACACTAACTGCCCATATTTATGCTGACATATTTAGTCAGGATGAACAAGAACAATAACTTAAAAAATAATATGTAATTATAATGAGATTTCCACAATCAAAAACACGTCCTTATTAAAACCTGTCATTTAAACCCATATTTATTTTTCCCTCTTAGAAAAATATTTACAGTTCTTGACAGTTAATTCCCCATTTATAGATTATCAAACTGTGTGACCACTCCAAAGCCTGCAGCTCAGTATGAGCAGCAGAACTCTATATAGAAATATTTGGCAGTTCAAGCAAACACACAAATATAAAGCAGATATGAAAAGAAGATGGTTACTTTTTCCTTTCTACCCTTCACAGTCTGGGATTCAGAAGATGCACAGAAAAGGTGAGAGCATGGTTCAAGCATGAGATAGAAATTCAAAACACTTCTTTCCATTATCTGCCAAGGACTTTCATTCAACTTGGAGCAAACCACTGAACAAGAAAACAGAAATAACACTATTCCTCTACTCTTTTTTGTTGTTTTGTTTAATTTACTGAAGATATGAGGCACTCTGCCCACACCATAGAAATACCAATAAATTATACATTGAGAATTCATTCTACCGTTACTAATTTCCATTCTTCCCTTAATTTCTTAATGCCACCACTACTACTGGTAATGAAAAGTGAAAAGGGACAGGGACAAGCAAAAAGCAAAGCTGTAATTAAACACAGCACCTGCAAAGGTAAACAGTGTTCTAGTTGATACAGATTAGATTATTAATTTACTAAAATAACAGAATTTAGAACAGAAATAAGGAATCATCTTCGCATCATTCATCAGCTGCACATTACCCTAAATGGAAGGCTGCTAATTTTAGTTATTTTTGTTAAAGACACCTGCCTAGAAGGGCTCAGCTCAATGACAGCACCTGTTTTTTAGCGAGATTCTTCATTTTAATCAGTTTTACTTTGCCAGTTAGTTTAAATTGAAGCACAAGGAGGTCAAGTGGCTCAAACAAGAGCAGGATGTAAAGGAGAAGCTCTGTGTGAACATGAAGCCCAGACCTCCCTGGCTGGCTGTGTCCAGACTGACCTTCATTTGTTCCATAGCAGTTTCGGGGTAGCACAGAGAGCTCATGTATTCCTTTCCCAGTTATTAAATAAAACCTTCAAGAGACTCATATTTTGCATTCTTGACATCATACAGAGCTGTGGCTTAAAAATAGGCAGTAATCAAAATGATAGCTGAAAAGTGAAATTGTCCCTGCTCCTATACTTAGTTCGTCATTCTCTGCAATGAGGGGGGAAGGAGGAATATCCTGACCTTCCAGGCTTCAGACACCCTCCTCAATTCCCATAAAGAAAAAAAATAAAAATGGCCAGAAGGAGCATTTCATAAGCTAAAAGCCTCTGCTGTTTTAGACATACTGTTAACACTAATGTAACTATCTAACAGGTTTTTTAGTCCACTGCTTCATGATATGGTGTACATGGTAGGATTCCTAGTCACACAAAGCCTTAACCTGGCCTTGTTAAATTCTCTGCTTAAAGGGAGTGTCCCAAAGCCAACTGAAAGGCTTTTAAAATCAGATAAGCCTTAGTCTTAGTGAAATTAAAATCGGAATACTTCATTAAGTACAAATGTGAAATGTCTGCATGAAACGGCACCAAAATGAATACTAATAAACAACTGCCTGCTCAATGAGTCCTTGAGATACGCTGCTCCTTTCAGTCTTGATTTGAATTGATTTACCACCTTCAGAAGCAACAAAATACATCTAACATTCTTAGACGACTTCTTCTCTCTCTTCTGAGACCTGGTTATCTGCTTCTTACACAAACAGGATAGTTCAAATTCAGCAGCTTTTGCTGTTTCCCCCAAACAAACTAAAAACCCAAACAAATCTCTTTCCAAAATGGATTCAGCTGCCCCACACACCTTAAAGGCAAACAGCGCAGGTGTTAACAATCTGCCTGAGATTTTTTTGCTCTTGAGCCCCTAAAGAGACACAGTATTTGATTCTACTACTGCTCTACAAATACTTGTAATTCTAATTTATGTTTCTAAAAGTAATAAAAATTATTCATCTGCACATTGTTTGGGGAATATATGCTCACTTTAGTCTATCTATGGTAAGAGTTAATGTATCTATGCTGTTAATTATTCATTTTCTATCTATACAACTTTGCGGAGAGGTATATCTTGGGTAAAAAACCGAGCATCAACTTTACATGAACCTTAATTACAGCTTGAAGATAAATATGACTTATTTTAATTTTTCAGATAAGCTTTAGCTATACAGCATATTTAAAGCCCTACTATTAACAGAACTGATCTAAAAGTACATTGGAAGAGGCATTTATTTTATTAATACAATGAAAATGCATATTTAGTAGAACACATTATAAAGTGCAATTCAAATGCATCTAAATAATACCAATAATGCATCTGGGCGTGCTTGGCTTTCTTGGGTAGAGTTCAAAATATTCTTGTCACTTTAGCAAAGTGACTGATCATTTTTATCTACTTTATCATCTATGACAGTATACTTCTTACAACTGAAAACTCAGAAACTTGTCTTTGACAGTGCTTCAACATTTACCACTTAATATTCATCACCAACACAAAAAAACTCAATTGTAGTTTAGAGGTATCTTGTGCTTAATGGCTTTTTTTCTTGCATTCAAAACACTATTTGTTTGTTTTTTCCCCCTGTTAAATAAGTACTCTGACAATTGTACTAAAAATGGCAAATGCGCAATGCCATTGTATTCCACATTGAATTAACTCCCTACAAACTCTAGCTACTTTATTAGTAAAAAAAAAAAAAAGGAGAGGACAAAAAAATAAGTGCCAGAAAACCTTATAAGAAAAATTCTCAGCTCCTGGTCCTACCAAGTACCACTGAAATACGTAAATTCTTCCATGATATTTCATTCACCCAACATATGAGTTAATTCTGAAGACTTAGCTAGTTTCAAAACTAGTTCATTTTATTTAATGCTTTTTACATGCTCAAAGACTGAGGACATTCTGATAACTGAAAATAGGCTGATATGTATATACACATTTAAAATATTCACAGGGGTACATGGAAGATCAAGCGCCACTGTGTGATAAACAGCTTCTGTTTTATCTTTACGACTCTAGAGCACCAGTTTGCTCAAAGCACCCCCTCCTGGTAGAAATCCGTAAATTGATTAGGTAAAACGTTAATTACGGGTTTATTTATATATGCAGAGCCTGACTGTAACGCTCTTTGGCAGGCTCAGCTTCCTCTAAATTCTGAAAACTATGGGGAAAATGTAAATGTGATCATATGTGCATACACAATTACAGATGGATTTCAGATATTTTTGATCTTTTGCTTACTGCTAATATCTCACAGGAATATAAATCTTGTGAAAAAAAGCAATCAAAGATTGTATTTCACACAAACTGTAACTACTCATACTTTAAAAAATATTGGGCAACTTTTTCTAGGAAACCTAGCTCACTGAAAGAAGAAAATTATTTTCCTGTATTTAGAACTAATTTTTCAGTGAAAAAAATGATTGTTGGCATCTTCCTAAAACATTTCTTCTGTAAAAACAGAAGCAGTATATTGCCTAATTTACTCTAAAGATGAAAATACTGTGCAGTCTCTGTACTAGTGACAGATATGACTAGGTTATAATGAGAAATCCTACTACCTAATTTCTACTACTTAAAAAGAATCTTTACTTTGATTCTGACCTTACAGCTTTTACAGTAATTTTTAATAATTGCCAAAGCTCTTTTTTCTTTTTTTTTTCTAATGGAAGGCTGGTTTTTGTGTTTTTTGAAAAGCAGCTACTTATACTGCAAGGGCTATTTGCATTTGCTGCAGCTGTTTCAAGGTGCATTTGTTCTGTTGCATTCAAAATGCAGAAGAAAGACGAGAAAGCAGAAGATCCTCATTGGGCTTCTGGTGAGTTCTGCAAGAGTAGGAAAGAGCCTGACAAATATTTTCTTGGGTCTCTTGACAGAAGCCTTCAACAACAGAAAGAAAAAGAGCTCCACCAACCATTGCTGTTACCTGCAGTGCCAATCAGAAAAAAAGCAGAGAAACAGGAGTGTGGGTCAGTGCCCACCTTTCCTGATCCAGCCAGGCAGAGCTCAGAAAACACAAAAAACTGCTTCTCTTGAGGGATTGTGCTTGATTATTCCAGAATTATCGTCACGTGCTGAACTACCCCGTGATTCTCTCTCAACTTTTTCACCACGAGCATGTCTCATGCAAGATATTTAGGTGGCAACTGATATACACAAGATTTACACGTTTTTAAGTGAAAACAAAGCATAGCCAGTCACGTGAATCAAATGATCAAGAAGGTTAAGACATACATAGACAAAAGTTCCCTACTGACTTCATACCTGGAAACATTAGTAAGGCTGCTTTGGGTGGGCAGCCCGTGTAATAGGAGGGCACTATAATTTCTAGAGCCAAATATGACCTTTCTATCCAAGTCAGACGACAAAAGGTTAAACAACTAGTTGACTTCAATGTTAATACTAAATATCTGATAGCAATTAAAGCATTTGCCTAAAGTGCAGGAGACTAAGTACCAGTCAGCTTTGTTCTCTACTGCTGAGGCAGACCCCTTGAAATACAGAAAGACAATTCCAAGGAGTACAACATGACATATTTACAACATTATATATTTTATTTGCAAAGAGTCAATGAAAATAAAAGTGTATTCAGCCATAAGCCTGCTCCACCCCAACTAGTAATATATACACATAAAACTGTTTAACTTCAGCTATCTTTAGTGGTTTTAGATACTAAACTATGCACACATCTTTAGTTCAAAATAGACAAGTACGAAAATGCTGAAACAGAAATGTCCCTCCACCAAAAAAATGAACCTGGGGTATGGCGGGAAGATGAGCCAGTGTTTTTTTCAGTCCAGCAATCAATTCAGATGGACATGCTGAGGGGAGAGTTTCCTTAAGTGTAGGTGTCAGGTGAAATGTGATACCACCACTTTCTGCCTGAGGAAGAAGCTGTCTTCTGCAAGCTAACATCATTGCATTTTGGTGGAAATTTGAAAAGGTTCTGTTTTCTTTTGTCTCAAATTATTTGAAGTCCTCTTCAAAGTTCCTTCTCTGAAATCACTAGTATCAGTTAAAGATGTTTCATTAAGAACTTTATGAAAACAACCCTGACTTTTTAATTTTACCTTCTCAAAAATATTCTAAGATGTGAATCCTTTGAGTCTGTTAAATTAAGAATAAAGATGATGTTAGCTTCTCCTGGTCAGTCAGAGTACCAAAATAAACCTGAAATAATCTAGACAGGTTTTGGAATTCATGACTGGCACATATTTGGAAGTAAACTCAACTCATTAGAAAATCATTCAAAACCAAAATCCACAAAATAGCAGTATTTTATTCCAAACAAATCTCTCTCCTTTTTTTTATAATACAAAACCACAGTCTATCCAAAGTTCAACTTTTAAATAAGATTTCTTATATACAGCTTCTGGTTAAAGTTTAGTATTATCAGAACAAAGAATGTCATGTATTTACATAGAAGGTTCCCTTGCCAGCAATACTCATATCTACATGTCATGCACAGGCCTCTTACAAATTTATTATATGAGTAAGCCAACCTTAAGAGCAGCAGCAGCTGACAATGCCAATATATTGGTCTCTTTCTCTTTGATGAAATGTAATCCCATCATGTGGGTGGACACATCATTTCCAGTACATTCCATGCCATATAACTTGTCTGTCCATTTTCCGGAAAAATTAACAGTTATGGTCCTCTTCCTTTATGCATAATACTCTTAAGTCTGTTAAAATTATATGCACCAATTCATTAAAAAATACAAAAGTGTCCATACTTTTGCCAGTACGGATATGGACACTGGCAAAAGTATCAATAAAAACCTCCCTCTTTATGAATGAGGGAACTGGAATTATTCTGTCTGTAAATCTGTAGGTGTTCATCCTCTGTAGTGATCTCAGACAAGAAGGACTTCACAATAGCAGTATTTTACAGTTCCTAATTCAGAAACATTTTAATAAGCATTATATCATTGAAGAGGATAAGCTAAGGTGGGGTTTATGGCCAACGTGGCTTTTGTTGCACACCAGCGAAGTGGGAATCATTGCCTGTTCCCTCTCTTATTCTCTGAAAGAGCAGAAGCCTGACAGTGCTGCAGAGGTGAAAAACCCAGCTGACAGGGAACCGGCCTGTGCAGTTCCACAGCTGTAGCTACATGCTCATCTCTGGTAGTATTGATGGAGCTCTGCAAAGAGATTGGGAAATGATGGGCAGTAGAACATCATGGTTATGATGACAGATGCTGTGAAAAGCCAAAATCAGTGATAATTGAGTAGGTATTCTTTATTGCAGCGCTGGATGCACAGGGGATTGCTCCACCTAATGTGCATGCCATAGAGAGTCAGCTGCATAGCTTACATGCAGGTTATACATACATATTCATGGTATTTCAGAAAAATGATTAACATATGTCACACCCACTCCCGCATGCACGTTATAGTCTCTTGGTGGGCTTCAGAGATATCTGGTGGTCGTTTACTTCATCCACTCCTCTTTATCACTATGCCCTCTTGGTGAACTATAGCTTTTACTCCCTTGTTCTCGCTGACAAGCAAGGTCCGCAGTCTTGAGGCACCCTGTGCCTCTTTATCTCACAGTAGCCTTGCATTCCACTCTCAGAGATAAGTCCCACTCAAAGGATTACATATAGGTCTCAGGATGCAATTGTTACATAGTTCATTGCTGATGCTTGTTAAAAGGCTTTTATTAAATTTCCATCAGGCCCTTGGTTCATGATGTACACCTTCCAGAAGGCACCTCTTCCAGCAGTTCTGCACTTCAACACATGCCTGAAACTGCATTCCCTTACCATAGGCAGGTGGGTATTAGCGTACCAAAGGACCCATTTATGAAATCCATGAAGGTTGAGGCAATCCAAGTCCAGAGCAGGGAATAAAGTATACAAGAGCCACTTTAATCTGCTTTGGAACTGGGAAAATTATTACAGAGCTCATGGGTTATTTCTGAGATTTTGCAAACATAGGATCTGTTCTGGAGTCTTCTGAGGGTAGGGAGAGACTTGATTTCAGCAAGTTTTGGATGAAACGCTTGGTCCCATCACCAACATTCACCAACTACCAATATTGATATATTTGTCTTTGGACTGGCAGACACAGGATAATGCCCTGTAGTGTTTATCATGAAATTAACACAAATGCTGCTGTAGAATTAGTGCAGAATTTCTTAACTCTGAGCAACTGTCATTGAAAATACACAGATGTAATTTGTCAGCTAGTAACTGAGGCTTATGTGCATTAAAAGACTCAAGCACCTTAAAAAAGATATTTCTTCAAATTCCACCACTCTTCTCCATTCACTCTAAAATCCTAGTCACCTTGAGGATTTCCAGAGTGAATGTAATCAGGTAAATGTACCAAGACATTTTAAAGTTGATGTTTTTGAAGAGAAAATAATGTTTTCTACAGACTGCAGTTAGTACAGTATCAATAGAGGTATCTGATGATGCCATTTGCATTAGACTTTCTTCTATATGTAAATGTAATCAAGCTGCATTGTATATAGCTAGATTATTTTTAATTAGCATTTGCTGAACATTTTTCTAAAAGATCATCCCAAGTGAACTTTAAAGATTATCATAGAATCATAGAATCACAGAATGTTAGGGATTGGAAGGGACCTCGAAAGATCATCAAGTCCAATCCCCCTGCCAGAGCAGGAATGCCTAGACTATGCCACACAGGAACGTGTCCAGGCAGGTCTTGAATGTCTCCAGAGAAGGAGACTCCACAACCTCTCTGGGCAGCCTGTTCCAGGGCTCCGTCACCCTCACTGAGAAGAAGTTTCTTCTCGAGTTTAAGCGGAACCTCTTATGTTCCAGTTTCAGCCCATTACCCCTTGTCCTATCATTCGTTGTCACCGAGAAGAGCCTGGCTCCATCCTCGTGACACTCACCCTTGATATATTTGTAAACATTAATGAGGTCACCCCTCAGCCTCCTCTTCTCCAAACTAAAGAGCCCCAGCTCCTTCAGTCTTTTCTCATAAGGGAGATGCTCCACTCCCTTCATCATCCTAGTTGCCTTGTGCTGGACTCTCTCCAGCAGTTCCCTGTCTTTCTTGAACTGAGGGGCCCAGAACTGGACACAGTATTCCAGATGGGGTCTCACCAGGGCAGAGTAGAGGGGAAGGAGAACCTCTCTCGACCTACTAACCACCCCCCTTCTAATACACCCCAGGATGCCATTGGCCTTCCTGGCCACAAGGGCACACTGCTGGCTCATGGTCATCCTGCTGTCCACCAAGACTCCCAGGTCCCTTTCCCCTACACTACTCTCTAATAAGTCATTCCCCAACTTATACTGGAACCTGGGGTTGTTCCTACCCAGATGCAAGACCCTACATTTACCCTTGTTATATTTCATTAAATTTTTCCCCGCCCAACCCTCCAGCCTGTCCAGGTCTCGCTGAATGGCAGCACAGCCTTCTGGTGTGTCAGCCACTCCTCCCAGCTTGGTGTCATCAGCAAAGTTGCTGATAGTACTCTCTAGTCCCTCATCCAAGTCATCGATGAATATATTGAATAACACTGGTCCCAGTACCGACCCTTGAGGCACTCCACTGGATACAGGTCTCCAACCAGACTCCGCCCCATTGACCACAACTCTTTGGCTTCTTCCCCTTAGCCAGTTCGCAGTCCACCTCACTACCCGAGAGTCTAGACCACACTTCCTCGGTTTAGCAGCAAGGATGCTGTGGGAGACTGTGTCAAATGCTTTACTGAAGGCTATGAGGTTAGTCAAGCACGACTTCCCCTTGGTGAAGCCATGTTGACTGTCTCTAATGACCCTCTTATCCTTGATATGCCTTGAGATGGCACCAAGGATAAGTCGTTCCATCACTTTCCCAGGGATGGAGGTGAGGCTGACCAGTCTATAGTTACCCGGGTCCTCCTTCTTGCCCTTTTTGAAGACTGGAGTGACATTTGCTTCCCTCCAGACCTCAGGCACCTCTCCCGTCTCCCAAGACTTGGTAAAGATGATGGAGAGTGGTCTAGCAATGACATCTGCCAGCTCCCTCAGCACCCGTGGATGCATCCCATCTGGACCCATGGATTTATGGATGTCCAGATTGCTTAATTGGTCCCTAACCCAGTCCTCATCGACCAAAGCAAACTCCTCCACTGCCCTGACTTCCTCTGGGGCCTCAGGGGAACGGGGCTCCTCAGGACAGCCTCCGGCAGAGTAGACAGAGGCAAAGAAGGCATTCAGTAACTCTGCCTTCTCTGTATCATGTGTCACCAAGGCACCCACCTCATTCATCAGTGGGCCTACATTGCCTCTGGTGTTAGTTTTATCTGCCACGTATTGGAAAAAGCTCTTCCTGTTGTCCTTGACCCCTCTCATTATGAAGTTATTTGACATTTTTTAACTCACTGAATTTAACCAAGGAATAACTTCATGTGTAGTAAATACACTCTAAGTAATAATTAGCAATAAAATATCTAAAAAATCTCACACTTTCATAAGGTAGCCCATCATAGTATAAATGTTTAGCAAAGAGAAATACTGAAACCAAATGTTACTGCTGAATGAAGTTTCCATATTTTTAAACAGTAAAAATCCATCTAACAGGTCTGTATTTGAGCAGTCTGCTCCTTTGCTCGTTGCTAATGAGCACGTTCAGGAGGAACTTCTGCATTCCAACACAATGCTTTCACTTCCATATATGAAAGGTCATTCTTCCCTTTGAAACACGCTCTAGCGTCTATTGTTACAATCTCACAAGATCTCACCGCCACGTGGTGCACACAGGGGACAGGCACCGATATAGAAATCAATGTGACTGCCTTCTCATCTTTGCCACTGATCTGCTCTGCCACTTGTATAAATCAGGTCACATCTGTGACAGTCTCTCCCACAACCCTTTCCTTAAAGTGTATTATTTAAAAGCGCAGTGGGTGTACGGGGTGGTGCGGGACAGGCAAGCAATGAGCTCAGGTCCTATTTAGGTCTGTCTCCTCCTCCACCCAGCAGGCCTGTCTGCCTCAATGGGACAGGCACATGCACACATTGCCGCCATTTGAGAAAGCCTGTGAGAGCAGAAGACACAGAGCAAAGCAAGGTCCAGATTCTGTCCTGTAACTGCGGTTCTCCAGAGGCGAGGAAGTTATTTTCAGCACCACGAACTTTTTGGGTGGATTGCGTCTGAGAGAAGCGCTGTCCCACTGACATCAACATCGAGCTTGCTAACCTTACAGCAATTTCTGTTATCCTTCTCTTGAGGTGTCAAAATTTCATTTTTCTCATTTCATTACTGAATAGAAGCTTGGAGCCAACCTTGAAGTTTCCTATAGGAAAAGCAATGTGGAGGTAAACCAAAAAAAAATCAAGGCATGCTAGTGCAGGAAGGACATTTTTCTTCTCCTCAATTTTTACACCATAGGAAACCAGGGGACTCTGGTCACTGAATATGTGCCACAGTAAGACAGGTATCAAATACACAATGATTATGATGACAATGATAACAAAAATGCATGTCTCAGCTTAGATTCCCATTCAGTATATATAACTTGAAGCATCCATATGATCCCACAGAAGCAATATACTTCATTAACTATCCTGTTGATGTGTGGTCTTATAGATTTAGGACAGGATTTTTTTCTGAAACAATGAACTTCAAGTGAACATTACAAATTATTCATGGAAAGGGAATTTTAAATTCAGATTTATAAATCTGTGCATATGAAAGATGCTGAGAAACGAATAAATCTTTAAATAAGGGAACAGAAAGATACGATGTAAATTCTCCAATTTCAAATATTAATTAATTATGAAAAAAATGCCTATGAAGAGATACCAGTGGAGAAATGTTCCTAATAGTGTTCAGCAAATGCTTTTTCTTCAATAATTTAGACTTCATAGTACTCTCCTCACATTCCTTCCAGAGACCAGAGAAACAAAGAGACAAAATAAGTTGAATAAGTTATTAGAATCCAATTAGTTTACTAGGCATAGAAGTTAGCAATGTAACCAATTTGTTTAGCAGTTAAAAACAAAGTGTTGCTGAGTTTTCCAATTTTCTTTTTTTTCTTAATATTTAATACTTTTTCCCCCCCAGTTGTCCATCCCATTTATTCCAGTTTCATAACCAGAAGAACTCTATTAGCTTTGTCTTAGTGACTTGCTACTTGATTTTTTTGTTGGTTTGTTTGGTTTTTTTTTCCTCATAGAGGGTCTGATTTGCTAAGAAATCACTCTATTCCTTGACTGTCTCAGGTAAAATTGTCATACATTAGTATTCATCAAATCTTCATGTTCTTTTTCTCTTTTTTTTGCATTTATTTTTTTCCTAGGATCAAAGATGAAACAGTTTTTTGTAAACCTTCACCCCTTTCCAAATTTAAAACATGGGGAAAATTCTGTGTTCCTTCTAGAAATTACCTAGATTCCTTACTACATTTCTAAATTCTTTTCTCAAAGCAATTGGTTTGCAACAGAAATGCATTTTTTGCACTCTGTTTTAAAACCAGCACAAGATGTACAAATCCACTGCTCTAATTTTGGAAGCACTGTTCTTTATCTACTAGTAGTGAGCAGGTATGTATGTCCTAAGTGGGGGCTGCGCGGAGCCGCTCGCCCTGGTTTCCCTGGCTGAAAGATTAGAAGTTGTGGTGTATTATATTACACAGGGGAATCTCAGAATCAATTTTGCCCTCAAGTCCTGGGGCTTCAGTGTTGTTCACCTCCCCATGACAAATGAAAGATGATGGCAGCCATAATCCCTCACAGCCTTTCACGTGATCTAAGGTAGCCTGCCCACGGAAAGAAGAACTGTGCCTAAGGGCACCTTAGGGAGAAGTCATAACCCCTCTTCCCTAAAACAGGGAATGTATGTGAATTATAAATGGTTGAGAATTTTGCAGCTAAACAGATTTTCACTGGAAAATGATTTGTTGAAGCCAAAACTGTATTCAGGAATGAACTAAGAGGACGTGTACAAGGAGTATGTTGTTTCTTAGGAAATCTTTGTCAGAAGAGGTCCTGAGACCAGGAAGGAATTTTTGGTGGAAGGTATTTGCTAGGTCCTAGCTATTAGGTAAGAGATGAGGCATTCAACTCAGACTTGCAGATGCATTGAATCTCCTGCAGATTGGTAGCTGTCCTACTCACCTCATTAGAGTCACATGTTCTAGCTCCCATTCTGAGTTTGTGACGTTATAATTTGTTACACAAAGATTCATGGTGCTATAAAGAGAGCTTGATTCTTTAGATGGGTGACTAAGGCGTCTGCCTGAGAAGACATCCAGTCTTAATTCTGTTCTGAGAGCAAGCACAACAAAGATTTAGTATCCCAGACGACTGTTGTAACCGCTAAGTTACTGGTTATTCCAGCCTAAAAACACCACATTTTTAAAAATTTCTTTGATTCGCTCTCAAAAAAAAATCTGAAGCCATCAATAACTCAAAGAACATAATGTTTGCTTTCTAATTAGTCCTGATGGAAATCATTGCCTCATGGCTCAGATCATCTGTGTTGAAGATTGTTTAGTGAAGAGCAAAATGCATTTTAGGAAAGACCTTCAAAAGACTATGGTGCGCCTCTTTTTTTTTTTTTTTTTTTGTCTGGCAGAACCGACTACTAATTTGCACTGCTTCTCCATTGAAATCATACTAGATCTCATAGTGTGCAAAAACACCTTCCAAGCGCCAGCACTTTAGTCTTTAATTATCACTACCTGCCTCCCTGTCCCTGCTCCTGTCATTACTCTGTCTCAGTAGGACTTCTGCAATCCTACTGCAAACTATTCCAGTCAGCCCTTTCCACACTGGATCTTGCCTACTTCTCCAGTTCAAAAAGTTTCCTCAGTAAGCCCACGTACATAAGACCTTAAATCAAAGCTTCCAAGTCCTTGCATTAGGTAAAATCAGAATTTTATTTCATAGCCATGAAAGGACAACTAAGAACTGAAGAGAAATTTTAAGAAAGTATTACAATATGTTTTAATTAATCAAATAATTATGACTGCAAAAGCAGTATTCTTCACAGGCTCTACTTCCGTCTAATTTCAGGGCAATCTATGAATCTAAGTGGAAACTGAGTTCTTGTACTCTCCTCTATTGTTTTAGCACTTGCTTTTGTAAGCATTACTATACCATTTCTGGAGAAAATTTGATCTCTTTTAACAGTATCTCAGCTATGAGGTACATGTTTTGCATGTCTTCTCCAGTCATCACTTTCTACAGTATCTTCTATTCTGGGTTTTGCGAAGGATGAAGAGAAAATATCTAAACACAAAGATAGCTAAGCTTTGCAGTAGATATCCTGAAGATACCCCTGAACCTCTATTACTGAAGGTTTTAAAAAGAGGTTTGAAAAATTTATCAAGAATAATGTAGTCTTGGTGCAGCTCGTTTCTAGAGGAGTGTACTAGCCAATCCTAATTTTTAAACTATTTACTTTCAGCAAGATCTGAATCCATACATGCATTATGTTTGTCGTATGTCCCTTACCTCCTGTGTGTCCCAACAGCTGAAAGAAGTGACTTCAAAGACTCAAATCTTCCTTTTGTGCGCTTTGTTTTATCCCTCTACTTTTGCCAAATTCGTTAGACCTTAACTTTTTTTTTTTTTCCCTAAATCAACACTACTTCATGGTCATTCATTGATTTTTTTTTTAATTTGTCTTTTCTCTATGAAATTAACCATTATTGCCACTTAAACATTAGCAGAATTGTCTTGTGAATTCTTTTCCTACCCTGTTTTCCGACTGATAGGCTCACATTCCTCACTTTTTAAAGCACACTTTGATTGTGGTTCTCCTTTCTTTGTGTCTGTCCATCTAGCTAGAAAATGCTGTTTATTTCTTCTTCTGTCTAAGTAACTGCAGTTTCCTTGAGTATTCTCCAACACAGCTGAGCACATGTTTAGTTTTCAATAGACACTTAAATGTCCTTGATTTCAGCCAATATAAGCAAACATTCAACCTTAATGAAACAGAAATGATCTTGAATAATAGTTTAAGATTGAGCATTATGAAAAATTCAAACCATAGTATTTAACTTTTATTTTTCCATAAAGTTTTGGAAAAAAACCTTGATGTACTAAGCTTGAAATACAATGCCACAATATTTTGTAGGGTGCTATTCACACATCTATCCATAGTTGTCTAATGCCATTGTTCAGAGGCATCCTCCTGGGACTCACAGACATGAGTGCAGACCTGCTCTTCTGTAGTAGCAGCTGGATGTCTCCATGCATCTAAAGTGGCAGCAGACATGGTTTTTAGGCAGTTTCACCCACATCATCTTCAGTTGTACATGTTTTCAAAGTGTATTTTGACGCTTCTATCACTGTCATGACAAAAAAAACCCCAAGCCAAGGAGTCCTGCCTCTAGTTTCAAACACTTGAAAAAGTAAAAAATGTCTCAATTGTATTGATTTAGGCCAGAAGCACTGTATCTCATATTCATTTATTAAATCAAAATGCACCCTTTATTTATCTTCTAATAGAAATAACCAAGATGAAGTGATACAAAGATGTCTATAACCTTGCCTGAATTCAACAGCAGATGCCATTATGGAACTGCACAACTAGGATCAAAAAGTAGGCACATCTCTTCCTCAGAGTAATATCCATGGATCCATTATGCCCAGTGGTATTTTTTCCATGTCTCTTTCACAGAAGTATGTCCCAGATGGTCTACACGTGGCTGTGCTGAAGGAAGTAGATGACAAAACAGAAAAGGCATATGTCTACCGGAAGATCTCGAGCAACATGATCTAGTGAAACATGCCCCTTCTCGCTGCGGAGGGGTTGGACTAAATGAGCTCTAAAGGTTCCTTCCAACTCACTGCATTCTATGATTCCATAACTCTATGATATTGCAACAAAAATATCTCAGCTATCAAAAGGCTTTAATCAATCCTGAACACTCTTTCAAATTAAGTGAAAGTAAGGTTCTCTCCACTTTTCTAGGTGCAAGGCTTCTCTTTATTGCATGATATAACAAAATCAGTATTTGACAACCACTATAGGTAAAGAAGTTGTATGGACAAGCCAAATAAGAGTTCTATTTCCTAATTTTGTTTACCCAATTTTAATCTGAATCCATACAGGGAATTATAGACTTTTCCGAAACAGATCATGGATGTGAAATCTATACTGAATTAAGAATTCATAATTACTTTTGAATAACTATTTCAGTACTTTTCTAAGAGCAGCCAAACCTTTGCATTTCCACATTTCTAAAATATATTATAAAGTATCCACATTCCTGGGGAAAAATTCTTTTGGGTGAATGTTCTATGGTTCACAAAACTTGAAAAAAAATAATCTGAAGTCACAGAAATGTGAAAACTTTACCTTACTTATATAAAAAATCATACATAGAATGGATTTATGATTAAGCAATACTATACAAAAATATTTGGGTTTGGATAATACAAATATTTTTTACTATTTTAGTGTTAAATAATCTTCCACTGCTTTCCTGTATTTTAGAGTCAATTTAGTAGAACCTTGGAAAACAGCTAGTGTGCCTTTTAGACAGCATTAAAGAAGCAGCAAACTTTGTGACATTGTGTATGTCTAAACTGTATCCATTTACAGAAACAAATGTTAAAGAATGTGATCATACATACATGCACAAATTTCAGCATATTCTTTGTGCAAATTCCAAATTTCATTGGACAATATGCTTTTAAGAACTTTTTTTTTTTTTAGTTCCTGCTCTCTGTTACATATTTTCTGCATGAAAAATTCCATTTCACTCATGTCAGAAAGGTAACTGTGTCTCTTACAGCCTAAGGGGTCTGCTCTCTTTTCCCTGTGAAGATACCACTCTCATCCACATGAATGAAAATTAGGCAGACACGGAGCAAGAAGAATTGAATTTTTTTCTGTTATGCCATGACAAAGCATGTGCCAGGACATAGTATGTACATACGTATGGACGTATGTGTGTATGTATGTATTCATGTATGCATGTATATACATATGTACTCCTCCTCCTGCTCCCTTTGCAGGCTAAAAGGAGCTTCTGCATGTTCTCCTTTCACTGCAGAACCTCAACAGCCTTCAGTCTTATAATGTGAGCAGGGTTTTGGGTGTGGGGTTTTTTTTTAGTATTTGTTAGGCACTTAATATAAAATGAAGGTTAATAAGCTCCTGCTGAGATGGTCTGCTACCACTCCTTTCATTACTAGGATAGAAACTAAGATAATCTTTGCTGAATTCTACAAGTTTAACCATTCTCATTCCACTTAGATTTCAGGAAAATGAAGCAAAGTATATCTTTCTGTCCAAGGGAGAAAACAGTTCCAAGGCTGAAAGTATCTTCAAATTAATCTGAGTGCAGGGCTAAACTGAAGAGAAATTGTGTAAATGTAAAAAAAGACAAGAAATGCTGAAAAGAAAGCACATGCATAGATCCTTATTATTTAGCTTAGGTAATGCTCAGAAAAGCATGACACTTTTTCAAAATAGTAAAGAAACAGAACATCATAAAAGCAACCTAGTTTGTAATTAAGTTCTCCTTGGAAAAAAAACACCTACCCAACACTAACCTAACAGGGAATAATAGGTAACAGTAATTACAGTCATAGAGAGTGTATCTTGATTTCACGCACACAGATTAACTGTAGTTTGCATCTAAACCAAGAATATGAGTGATAGCTGGCGGATTATCTCTGAATGGAGATGCTTCTGCCAGGCAGTTCCAGAACAAAACTAAATAAATCCAGTGTAAAGCAGAAAATGATAGACTACAAAAATCACAGGAAGATAAAGCTCAGCATAATCTGTAGTGATTTTACTTGTGGGAATCCAAGTTGTAGTACATAAACCAGTTATTTTCTGTTGTCTTTTTTTACTGTGTAGACTGAAATGCCTCCCAACAAAAACTTAGAATCTCACTTTTTGTAAATAATATTTATATAACATCTCATATGGAATGCATTTTCTGACTCCAGACAGTACTAAAAGTCAAATCACCAATGCAGGCAAGTAAAGAGTTACAGGGGAAAAAAAATGAACAACAAAAATGCACTCCTACTTTTCATAATAGAACAAACAGCAAGCTATTGTTGACTTAGTGATTAATCAAATCAACTATTCAGCTTTCACAGCTATTTTTCAGAACCCCAGCACACACATTTTAAAAGAAAATGAGCTAAACTATTATTGTTCTTGCTTCTCCTGTTAATGTAAATTTCAATTATTTCAAGTTGTTAACATTTTTCCTCACAGTGACAAGAAGTTCCTTTTCTGAAACCATAAAACTTTTTTTGTAAAACTCTGATCCAAGTTATCATCAAATTCCCTATACAACACATTACCTCGTAAGGCCAAAACAGGAGCAATTATTGCCAGCCTAGCATCTGTATTCTCAAATTGAACCCAGCTTCAGTGAAAATGAGAGGAAGCAGGCAACAGAGGGCTTTGGTAGATACCAGAGCCAATCTTCTCTAGAGTGGCTGTTGATACTGGATACCCAACTTGAGCATCTGAAGGGCAGCCCAAATGCAAAAAGCAGTGCTTCCTTCACATCTGTCTCTTTTAAGATATCATAGGCTGGACACCAGCACATTGGGGCCTCAAACTTAACAGGCAAATTCTTCACTCCTTTCTGAGATAAAGGCATAGTTCAATTTACTATCAGAAAGGTAAATAGTTGAGTACTTAATGGCTGTGTTTTGAGAACTTCCAATATCGATACTATGCCTGTTACAAGTTCAGATGTCTGTATGCTATGCTGAAATTTGCCAGCTCAGATTTTTTTTTTTTTTTTTTTTGAATAGTACGGGTTGGAAGGGACCTTTAAAGGTCATTTAATCCAACCACCCACAGCAATTAACAGGGACATCTTCAAGATATAAAAGGTATCTCAACACATAACAAAGTGTCTTAAGAAATATGATCAACTGCAGCATGACATGCTAATTCTGAAACTCAAGCTCAAAACATTAAATATGTGGGTCGTACTTTAATTTACTCTTAAAATGTGGCAATGGCTGCAGGCAAAAAAAAAAAAAAGAAAAAAGAAGCAATAATAGAAAGAAAAAATCAAATATTAAATAGTGTACTTAAAATAACACTAATAATGCTTAAAAGCCTCCAAGCTTGAGGCTGAGTTGTGGGAAACAGTTCCCAAACAGATAAAAGGATGTCAATGGGTGTTTTACATAAAGTTTTGCTGGCTCTCACTAAATAGCTAATATGGCCTGAAATGGTGTTAAGCATTTTGTGAACCTTTTCTGCTCCAGGTGGTGACTCTTCAGGGACTGATGCAGCAGCAGTCACAGCCCAGGCAGCTCTTAGCAGCTGGTTCCATCGGACTGGTCGTGGCAGTGGTGTGGAGGAATGAGCTCTCCCATGAACCAGCCAGTCCTAAAAAAGGCTGACCTCCTGCTGTGCACCAAATCAACTTCTTATTTTGATGAGAAGCTTCTCCACAGACAGCCCCTTGCTGCGGGGGAGAAGCTTGCATGCCCTTGCGAGCTATGCTGGCGATGGCATATGCCTCTGATAGGGTCTCCCATGCCAGACAGGTCTCAACTGAAGTGTCAGACTAAGTGTGTCCACAGGTAGGATGGGCTCGTTAGCCTCCCGACAACCCTCCCAGGAGAAGGACAACTCTAACTCCAAACCCTGGCAGATGGAGCTCCTTTAGCCCAGTAAGGCCATTCATCTAAGAGAAGGCTACTCTAACTAAACCTACGTCCTGAGGACTTTGCTGTCACCGTCCAAGCTCGCTAGGCCCTGGCAGATGAAGCTTAGGAGTAAAGGGTGGGGCCAGTTCTGCGAATGCTGAGCCTCACCTAAAGAATCCATTGCGCAGGCTTGAAGGTTACACCCACATTTGTAAAGTCCTGTAATGACAGGCAAGGGACGAAACAGCAGGTGATAAGGTGCACTGGAAGCTGCAGACCCAGCCCCGTATGCAGGTGGTTCAGGACATTGGTCGCTCGAGACTGATCCCAGAGATTGGACAGTCTTGTTCGGCAACACCCTGAATGACCAAGCAGCCTTTTTCAAGGAGAGCACTGCTTGCTCCACACGGAGAGGGGTTTAGAAAAGGTGGCCTATCTCCACCTTCCACCCAGTTGGCTAACCGCAGCCAACGGGCATCCATCTTCTGATGCGGTCGAACAAATACAAAGAGACAAAGGCGTATGCCTGCCTCCAAAGGTGTGTTCAGACTGACACGCGCATGTTGGAACATTAGAACCATGCTTGATACTGCGAATAGTGAACGTCCTGAGCGTCGTTCTGCTCTAATTGCCCACGAACTATCACGACTCAACATCGACATTGCTGCTCTCAGTGAAGTTCGTCTCCATGAGGAAGGCAGCCTCAAAGAACACGGTGCCAGCTACGCACTCTATTGGTCAGGCAAACCCAAAACTGAAAGACACCTTTCAGGAGTTGGTTTCATGATTAAAAACTCCATCACCTCCAAATTTGAAAATCTGCCAACAGGTCATTCCGATTGCATAATCTCCCTATGCCTCCCACTACACAACAAGCAACATGTTGTTCTCTTCAGCATGTATGCCCCAACTCTCCAAGCTGACCCTGCAGAAAAGGACAAGTTCTACACCGACCTGTGCTGCCTCACCCAAAAGGTTCATAATCCTTGGTGATTTCAATGCCAGAGTAGGAAAGAACTCTGAAGCCTGTGAAGGAGTAGTAGGCAAGCATGGTGTTGGAAACTGCAACGACAATGGTAGCCTCTTGCTAGAATTTTGTGCAGACCAGCAGCTCACCATCACCAACACTATCTTTCAGCAGAAAGACACCTTGAAGAAAACCTGGATGCATCCTCAATCCAAGCACTGACACCTCATTGACTATGTCCTAGTGCACCAGAGCAACATTTGCAATGTCTGTCATACCTGAGTGATGCCTAGTGCAGAATGTCAAACAGACCACTGCCTTGTGTGATGCAAACTTAACCTCCACTTTAAGCCGAAATCTAAGAGGGGTGGCATTCCAAGGAGGAGGCCCCAAGTTAAGATTCTTCAAACAGCTACAGTGAGAGACAGCTTCCAGATAAACCTTCAAACTAGACCTGAAGACCATCTCCTAGATCCCTCTCCTGAAGCGCTTTGGCAACATGTTAAAAATAGCATCCTCCAGTCTTCTGTAGAATCTTTAGGGTTCTCCTCCAAGAAAAACAAAGGTTGGTTTGATGAAAGCAATCAAGAGATCCAGGAATTGTTGACAAAGAAGACAAAAGCACACCTCGCTCAGCCATCTTGCCATGCAAGAAAAGCAGGCTTTCGTCTTGCATGCAGTAAGCTCCAACAGAAACTTCGAGACATCCAGAATACGTGGTGGATCAACCTGGCAGAAAAAACTCAACTATGTGCTGATTCAGGTGACCACAGAGGATTCTATGAGGCTCTGAAAGCAGTGTACGGACCCACACACCATGTTCAAAGCCATCTGCTAAGCACAGACGGCGAAATGCTTCTCACAGATAAAGCCTCCATCCTGAATCGATGGTCTGAACATTTCCAAACTCACTTCACTGTCAGACGTGTAGTTCAAGGCTCAGCAATTTGGCACATTACACAACAACTGGTGAAAAACAAATTGGATATAGCCCCTACTATGGGAGAGACTCTCAAGGCCATACAGCAGGTGAAAACTGGCAAGGCAACTGGGATTGATGGAATCCCACCAGCAGGATGACCATGAGCCAGCACTGTGCCCTTGTGGCCAGGAAGGCCAATGGCATCCTGGGGTGTATTAGAAGGGGGGTGGTTAGTAGGTCAAGAAAGGTTCTCCTTCCCCTCTACTCTGCCCTGGTGAGACCCCGTCTGGAATATTGTGTCCAGTTCTGGGCCCCTCAGTTCAAGAAAGACAGGGAACTGCTGGAGAGAGTCCAGCACAAGGCAACTAGGATGATGAAGGGAGTGGAGCATCTCCCTTATGAGAAAAGGCTGAGGGAGCTGGGGCTCTTTAGTTTGGAGAAGAGGAGATTGAGGGGTGACGTCATTAATGTTTACCAATATATCAAGGGTGAGTGTCACGAGGATGGAGCCAGGCTCTTCTCGGTGACAACCAATGAAAGGACAAGGGGTAATGGGCTGAAACTGGAACATAAGAGGTTCCGCTTAAACTCGAGAAGAAACTTCTTCTCAGTGAGGGTAACAGAGCACTGGAACAGGCTGCCCTGGGAGGTTGTGGAGTCTCTTTCTCTGGAGACATTCAAGACCTGCCTGGACACGTTCCTATGTAGCATTACCTAGGCGTTCCTGCTCTGGCAGGGGGATTGGACTGGATGATCTTTCGAGGTCCCTTCCAATCCCTAACATTCTGTGATTCTGTGATTCTGTGATTCTGTGAAGTCTGGAAGCATAGAGGCCAAGCACTCCAGGCTCAATTTCACAAGCTCATTGTGCGTTGCTGGGAAAAAGGCGAACTACCACCAGATCTCTGTGATTCAGTCACCATCAGCCTGTACAAGAAGAAAGGAGAAAAATCAGACTGCTCCAACTACCAAGATATTACTTTGCTCTCTATTGCTGGTAAAATCCTTGCAAGAATACTTTTGAACAGACTAGTACCAGCTATCTCAGAAGAACTTCTACCTGAAAGCCAATGTGGTTTCAGAGCCAAGAGGAGTACCACAGACATGGTATTTGTTCTCAGACAACTAACTGCAAGAGAAGTGTAAGGAACAGAACAAAGGACTCTATGTAACCTTCGTTGACCTCACCAAAGCTTTTGACACTGTGAGCAGAAAAGGCCTTTGGCAGATCTTGGAACGATTAGGAAGTCCTCCCAAGTTCCTCAGAATGATTACCCTGTTACACGAGGATCAGCGCGGCCAAGTCAGATACGGTGATGCACTCTCTGAGCCCTTCTCCATAACCAATGGTGTGAAACAAGGTTGCATTCTCGCACCAACTCTATTCACAATCTTCTTCAGCATGATGCTCGAAAGGGCCACGGCAGACCTTAATGAAGATAACGGCATTTACATCTCTTATCGTATCGATGGTAACCTATTCAACCTAAGGCGACTGAAGGCCCACACTAAGGCCCTAAATGACCTTGTCCGCGAGCTGCTTTTAGCTGACGATGCCGCTCTCGTGGCTCATGCAGAAGCAGCTCTGTGGCGCTTAACATCCTGCTTTGCAGAGGCTGCTGAGGTTTTTTGGCTGGAAGTCAGCTTGAAGAAGACAGAAGTTCTTTACCAACCTGCACCTCAGGAAGTCTCTCATCACCCCCACATCACCATAGGCAAATCAGAGCTTAAGTCAGTCCAGTAGTTCAACTATCTAGGAAGTATCATTTCCTCGGATGGTAGGATTGACAAAGAGATAGACAACAGGTTAGCAAAGGCAGACAGAGCTTTTGGAAGACTCCATAAAAGAATCTGGTGCAATAAACACCTGAAGACAAGTACAAAGATTAGTGTCTACAGAGCCATTGTACTGTCTGCTCTTTTGTATGGGTCTGAATCATGGGTCATCTACCACCACCACCTGCGATTCTTTGAACGCTTCCGTCAGCGCTGCCTCTGTACAATCCTAAACATCCACTGGACTGACTACGTGAGTAATGTTACTGTCCTTAAGCAGGCAGGGGTCACCAGTATTGAGGCCACGCTGCTGAAGACGCAGCTGTGCTGAGCAGGGCACGTCTCCAGGATGGAGGATCACCGCCTCCCTAAGGTTGTGCTCTGTGGTGAACTCGCCACCGGCTGCCGCAACAGAGGAGCCCCAAAGAGGACTTACAAGGACTCTCTGAAACAATACCTCAGTTTTGGCCATATTGACTACCATCAGCGGTCCACTCTGGCCTCCGATCGGGAGGCGTGGAGAAACACCATCCATAACACTGCTGCCTCCTTTGAGAACGCACATAGAATTAGTCTCGAGGAGAAAAGACAACGCAGAAAGAACCGTGCCTCGCCAGTACCGCCTAAGGAGACTTTCAGCTGTGCCTTTTGCAACCGGACTTGCCTATCCCACATCGGCCTTTTTAGCCATCAGCGCGCTTGTAGCAAGTGTGGGTAGAGCCCTTCCCATATCTTTGTTTGGGAAGCCTAGCCATGATGGTATATAAAAATTAGTATTGTATGTATGAGAGTACACATTAAAAGATTAACTCTAGAAAATAAAAATAGAATTTCATTGCAATAACTGTAATTCTGAATCGTATTCCTTTTAATTGCTCCTTTCAGGGTTTTGTTAGAAATTTACGTTCTACAGGTAAGACACTGACGTTCTGTATTATTAGAAACTCTCTATGGATTATAAATATAATTTGTACCTGAAGAAGTAAAAATTCTTTCAGCTAGTTAGTTGAGGACTTGAATTAGTTTGACATTAATCAGACTAGTATTATTCATTAGTTACAGATTCCTAGGTTGCAACTGATTTCCCATTTTTTTCCTACGGCGAAGTCTTCAAAGACTTTTCATAAAGTGCTCAATAAATTATTCGGTGAAGAAAAAACAGGCCTTTTTGACAGAGAATTAATCAGCACACAGCAAGTTACTGACTGGGTGAGAGGATTATCTGTAACCACCTAGCAAAAAAAGTGATTAAAATTGGAACAGTTTTCCATCAGAAACTGCTGACTTCATGAAAAGCAGATCATTCTGCATATTCGCATGATGAAAAATGTAGTAAAAAGAAAAGCAGAAAATTTCAACTTTAACAAGATGACTTTCTTATTGTCATTTTATCAATGTTATTAATCACAGTGGTCAAAATAAGAGTTAAGAAATGTTACTGGAAATATTTAGAAGTAGTGATACTTCAATAATGTGGGGAAGGAGAAGGAAGGAAGAAGAGAAGAGATCTGGTACACCACTATTCCACTCTGTTTCTCCTTAATGTTAAATGTTGTTTTTATCACGTTAGCAGATAGTCCCCTAATTTGAACATTGATTGTAACATAGTAGCAGTTCAGAAAGTGAAAATATGACGCTAGCTTAATCTTTTCAAAACAGAATATCAGAAATTCTGTTTTACCAGTAAAATTTTACTGCAATTGTTGTTACTATTTATTTATAAAAAATAGGAATCTCAGGCACTAACTCCAAAATCAGATCAACCCTCTTACTTATGTGTCAATGTCACAGATTTCAGCCTACCATGATATCCTGATCCCGTTGCTTCAAGAGGACATGCCATCCTGCTTCAGATTTACATCAACGTTGGAATTGGTGTAACTAGGCCACAAAATGTGCATCTTGCACTTTATTCACCAATGTACAAAAGTCTCTGTGTGGCAACAACCAGCAGCAAAAAAATTAAAATTTGCTACACTCATAAATAGTACTTGTTTCCCAGCATGTCCTGTAGGTAACCTCAAATATGTTCTAATTATTACTGTTCCCAAAGGGCCTGGGATAAAGCTGTAAAAATAATGAAGTAAAAAACAAATTCTATTACAACATATGAAAAGCTTAGGCCGAGGTAAGTTACTTAGTTCTTCTCAGTTTTGTAATTGATTTACTGAAGTTCAGTTTCTTTAAGATAAGTTCCTCAAACTTCAGACAGACAGACAGATATTAGAAGCTGAAATTCAAGCTGCACAGATCTCCAAGGTTTGTAAATTGGACGGAAAACAGATTTCTATTCTGTGTATTTTAAGCTGCTGGGGAGATCTCAGTATTAAAGCTGCAAGATGCAAACAAACAAGCAGCAGTAAAAAATATGCTAATGTGGCTTGTATTTTTTTGCATTAAGATTCAAAAAAGACAGATGACGGATTTTTGGTTCATCAAACCGAGCTGACTCAGTCTCTATGCTATTTGTTATTTCTCAGTTTCAGGGACATATTTCTTTCCCGCTGTACTTCTTTGACATCCCAGAACATTAATATGCTTGAAGAAATACCTAGGACAATGAAAAAGCAGTAGCATACTGTGTTTTTTATTGGTTTGTTGTTGTTGCTTTAATAGCGATGGTCATATTACTAATTAACATATTGAGTTACTAATCTATGGGCTACTAATCTACTTAACATATTGAGTTACTAACCCACATATTATGCCATCACTTGTTCATGTGTCGCAAAGCCATGTAAAACTGACAAGCAGGACTTTGATTGGGCAATCATAATATTTAACTTGAAACACAATTTTTAAAAAAAATAAATCTCAAAAGACTCACAATAAACTCAGAAAAATATTCACCTCTCTAGTAATCCTGCTGAGCACACAAAAAAAAGCACTTTTCCCGTCCACATCAACAGACACTTAACTGGCATGTTAACAGGATCCATCAAGGCAGTTTCATTAACATGATTATCACCTTATTAACAATTCACAGGTTGGTAGAAGTACGGTACTTATGGGATTATAATGCATCATTTTAAACATGAAGAGAATATTATTGTAACACTCATTAAGGTGATCTCTGCTGAAGTGAAATTTGGATCACATGTATTTGTATTTTCTTAATAACACTTAAATAGCCTACATCCTCTAATGTAGAAACAGTGCTTAATATAATGTCTTGCTATTATGCAAGAATCTGTGATTGGGCTTTCAGGGCATTTGGAATTAGATCCAGAAAAGGCTTTAAGTATCTTAAGATATGAGGAAGAAATTCTTCACCCTGGAAGTGGTGAGGCACTGGAACAGGTTGCCCAGGAAGTTGTGGATGCCCCCTCCCACAATTGTTCAAGGCCAGGATCAATGGGGCTTTGAGCAACCTGGGCTAGTGGGAGACACGTGTCCCTGCCCAGGGAGGGAGTTGGAACTAGGTGATCCTTAAGGTCCCTTCCAACCCAAACCATCCTGTGATTCTATGATTCTACCTCACTCGAGCAAAATACAGATGTTTACCACTTAGGAGTCATTTCACTCCAAACCCCCTAAATAGTAAAATAAACCTAAAAAACTAAAACTAAAAACTAAAACAACTTGGTGCATTTCACATTCAAGTGTGATTTGATAAAGTGTACCATCAATTTTAGAAGAGGGATTTAAACTCAGGATGTCTGCCCTGAAGGGTCACTTAAGCACTGTGAGTACACAATCAGTTTCTCGATGGTTTATTATCGCTGAATCTTACACTGTTCTACACAAGGCATGGCTTCAGCCAGGAGATGGATGAATGAAGATGTTCAATTAAGACAGGAGAATATGGTAAAAAAGACAAAGTGTGGGTCTGAACCCCTTTTAACCTGGGGCAAAAAAAAAAACCTACTTTGGTTTAATTTAAATTTATTTCATTAATTTTTAAAAATACGCTTTTTGCACTCATGCTACACATGAGGGTGATGTGCCATATTATTACAGATTCAGCCTTATTATTGATTTATATTTATTATTATATTTGTATTTATTATTATTATATTTATTCATATTATTACACACTTAGCCATGTTTATAATGACCAAGTGATGCTTTGATGCAAAAACTGTTGAAGTTTATGCCAAAAATTTCATTGACTCCACCAGTCTTTGGATCAGATCCATGCACTGTTATATGGGAGATCAGTGTGAGAAATGATTAAGGGATTATCTCACTTGGAGATCATTTCGAAATCTCAGAATGAGATCTATCCTGTTAAGAGATAGAAGACTTTTGCCATCCTTTACTATAAAATGTAAAATTAAAGTTGACTCCTTAGTGGATTCTTTCTGGTTGGTAGCTCTTGTGACCAGTTGCAAGCAACTGTTGTGAGCAATTATGGACAACAGCTTTACAACCTCTCTTAAAAAATCACTTTGAAGGGGTTGTCAGTCTGGGAACCATGATTACATGTTTGGCTGCCTGGCTCCAAGGTCAGCTAGGGGAAATGGATGTTGACTTCATATGCCCTGCTTCCATTTCCAGAGCAAGTTCATTGCAGAACTGTGCTGCTAACAAATTCACCATCTGATGACTATATGGGACAGGACTATATGACTTCACATGTGAACTATGTACCTCTCCTCAGGTTAGGATAATTTTACCCAGAGAAAAAGAGACAGAACTGTGTGCATTTTAGCTAGCTAGCAGAGTAAGATGAATGGGCCTGAAGACAGAAAGGACCCCCAAGGGGCTAACTGGTCATTCCAGGAAACAGATAGGCCAAAACCAGCTTCAGGGAACCATAGGTTAATGTCACTGCTGGCTTTCAAGACTCTAGTCATTTAAATTGATCTTTATTGGCTGATCTTCGTGTTAGCTTGCAAGATATGGCTATATGTTGCATGTCCCGGGGATTCAAGGCACTAGATAAATCCTAATGTCATTGATATAAAATCAAACAGAAATTTAAAAAAAAATCTTAATTTTTCACACTTCATCTGTTTAGAAATGAAATCATATGAAACAGTTGTGCATGAACACAGGATGTCACCTGTGATGCCCCAAAACTTTGTGTGAGCTGAATGGCAAAATTTCCCTTGGTTTTGAATCTGGACTGTTCTGATTTGTTTGTCGTGATCAGAAATAGTAGGGTTATATTAATGTCCTCAACTTCAGATGCTAAACTAAGATGCCTAAATCAGTAGTCTAGCTTCCTTGGATTTCTGATATAGTCAGTGGAAGAAAGATAAGTAACTCAGGAGATCAATTTAAACTTCACATGGGAAAATGCACTTGAAGTATTTCAACATTTATTATGATGAAGTGAGTCTACCACCACAGCTTTAACCTGGACATCTGAGTTTCATAAGTTGTGTTATCAGCAGTTCAATTTAATGAATGAATAAATTAATAAACAGTTAAATTAATCAGCATCATTAGACAAAGTAGCAGAGAACATGGAGACAGCATTGTTCTGTTCTGTACAGATTAAAATTTTTATAGACTCAGCATTAGTAAATCAGATGTTATTGTATTGTTACTATTTCATTGGATATAGCTGTAAAGTGGCAGACTTTTACAAAGTAAGGTAAAATGAAAATCAGAAACTGGAAAGACATAGAATTTCAGATATTCCTGAAAGTCCATTTTGACATACTGAGATAAAGGGCGCTTAAGCCAGATTTTGATTTCAAGCCACCACTTAAAGTAAGTAGTGATGCTGGTGTCAATCATTATTTCAACCTATGTGTTGCAAGTTGAACATACTATTTTTCTGTGGTATGTGTCCAGGTGCATTTATTTACATATTTTTATTGCAAATGTATCTTTAACTCAATAACTCTAACTTATTTTGTAAATTGTACAATCACAGAGATAACATTAATTACCATTGGGTGCCTTTTAAAAAGGGATGCTGCCTTGGCCATCAGTGACGGAAGACAAAGTAGCATATCAACATAAATACAGATCACACTTATTAATCATTCTTTGAAAGGCACTCACAGAGAGGAGGTAATTGCTAAGTAGAATATTAAAAATGTCCAACTAATAAAGCAACACTTCAGATGTTTTAAACATTTTAATCAAATGCTACATGTATTTAATATACAAAACACCTATAATTTAGCTGCTGGTCTCATGGAAAATACATTAATTTTTAATAGAAGCATCACTGTTGCTCCATAAATTCACAATTCCTTAAATATTAGACTGAAATTGTACTACTTAGTCACACAGCTGCTGGCTACTGATTATTTTAAAGAACTGTATTACTCTACCTGTAATTTCCTTCAGGGAGCACCTGAGGAAAAATAAATCAACTTCCCTAAACTATCTTCGAAGCCCTAACAAACAGAAGTAGGGCAGAGTTGTCTTAAATATCTCTGTCCACTCTTACTCTGTCTTTAGGGACCAGATACATGTCAACAGCACTGGAGACACAGGCATAAATTCAGAACATAAACTGGAGGAACAGCATGGAAAACTGATTTATGTGACACATTATGGATTGTACAACTGCACATTTGTGTTTTCCATCTTGTTTCCAGGTAGAAAAGTACAGTTCTCCAGGGAGGCAAAAATCAGAGGATTGCTCAGAAGAAGTGAACACTCTTAATGCTCCTTTATTTCATTTTAATATAGAATTGAAGTACTTTGGTACACATACTCACAGCTATATTATTAATCGTGAACACCCTCCAAGTCTCCTTTGTGTTTCATGAGTGTGGGATGACAAGAGAGTCTGTAGATGTCTAGAAAGAATAGCTCTAGCCCAAACCAATACACTCCCTACTTCGTGTGGCATACATTCCAATTATCACTTTGAACAACCCTCTGTACTAGTTACTAAAAGCACAGGTAAGCAGTTGGTTTCAGGGAAATTTAAGGCTTTGCCACAGCCAGTGCTGGGCAAGCCCCTCACCTCTCTAATGGCAATTCACAATTTTGTGAGATGAAGCTTTTGCTTTCTTTTTTGCAAACTTTCAGGGACTTCAGGGTAGCTTGACTGTGTTCCTTTCCTAGTCCCATTTGACACGGAGCTCACACATGGAGAAACTCTTGGGCTTCAGGCTCACTCTTCAGTGAACCTTGTCACAACTATTATGTTCCTTAGGTCCTACCTGACCGGCTCCCTCGCCTCCTGTTTTGTATCTACAAAGTCCAAGTAGAATTCCACCTTGCTCTTGCTAGTAGGCTTGAAGGGATATAGTGATCCCCAGTATGCAGATACAGGCCTTGCTCAGACACTTGGGCAGTTGAACAGTGAGTATCTCCAATAACAAAGATGCCTTAACCTCTGGACAATTTGTTTCAATACTTTCCTACTCCCACTATAAAATTTTGCAGTATATTTTTTCCTGTATTTTTTTTTGCAGAATTTTGATTGTTGCAACACGGGATTGTTGCCTTTTTTCCTACTATTGAAAAGAGCCTGGCTCCATCTTCTCTGCACTCTGCCATTAGGTAGTTGAATACAGTAGAAATATCTAGCTGTCTTTAGCTTTCTGTACTAAAGGCTGTGCAAAACCATTTCTCAGAGCCTCTCTTGCTACATTGTGTGCATCCAGACATCAGATACCTTGGTGGTTTTCTGCTGGACTAGCTCCAGTATGTCAATGGCTTTTTTGTACTACAAAGCTGCACTTGGTACACTCCAGCTATTTCTCGGTATTTTTTCCTCCAAGATCAGAGCTCACATTTTCAGAGCTGAAGCACATTATATGTGCTTCGCATGCAGAGACATACAAAACTGGATTTTGAAGAGGGCAAGTGCTCCATAAAAAACACCAGTCAGTTTACTCTCTAGTAGAAGATAGTAATTTTAAAGATAGGAGAGATCAGAACTTAAAATAAATAATTAGACCATGACTGCAGCAAGGATGATCATTAGAGAGAATAGTAGTGGATGCCCAGGAAATGTATGAATCAAGTCTGACTTTTATTCCCTTGATGTACATGGTGAGTACCACTCATAAGGATATGAAACATTATCTCTTCCAATGTCTTTTCAACTCTTGCTATGAAGTAAGTTGGAAATAGAAAATGGAAATAGAACACAGATAATTAAGTATTTATAAAAATGATCCCCCACAAACACAGAAAGGGAAAAAGTCCTCAAAACATTTGCTAAATAGTTTGGGTCTTTATGACAAACTTAATAGCTTCTTAAATTACATTTATGATCAAGATCAACATATAAAGTCAATTGGGAGAATAAAATACTTTCATGAACCACCTTCCTGAAAAATGAAAGCTAATTTGCATACTATTGCAGCAAATGCTGTGCCAGTGTTCCTACATCCTCAAGTGACAAGTTCAAAGTGGCGAAGAATCAGGAGGATCATGGCAAAGGAGAGATAATGATAAAGTTCCCTAGCATTGAAGCGTTTTGGGATAGGGACACATGTTCAATGATTCTGAATAAAAATGTAAGCAGAGCAAAGCTTGGTTTTAGACCAACTTCCATAGCCCCTGGGAATATACGGTAAAGGGTTTCACAGATTCATGTTGCTACAAATCACTCCTCTTCTTGGTCTTCAACAAAACTTTTTAACTTACTCACTGCATGCTTTTGGCAGGCTGTGGCAAGAAAAGAGAGGGAGGCACAGCTGTACTGCAGTTTCACTGTCTTTAAAGCTTTTAACAGTTTCCAGCGTTTTGGTGCCAGAATCACTGCATACTTTAGACTGCACCTCAGTATGATTTTTTCTACACATTTTGCAGTAAACATGACACATGAGTAGATGAAAGATGGAAGAGTTGGAATTCAAAATGTGAGTGTATCTTGAGACATCCATGACACACTCTCACATACGTGGAGGTAGATCAGTGAACTGCAGAGGATAAGAAGTTTGACTCCAGCTCATAAGATGATGTTACTAAACAAAGTAAACCAGCACAACATATTATTTCACTTTTGGGAACAGCACTGATATAAAATAGTGAATGCATATTTGTGTTATAATAATAAACAGAATAGAATAGAATAGAATAGAATAGAATAGAATAGAATAGAATAGAATAGAATAGAATAGAATAGAATAGAATGGAATGGAATGGAATGGAATGGAATGGAATGGAATGGAATGGAATGGAATGGAATAGTAGAAATGAAATTTAAAAAGAGTACGGGCAGAGAGGATGAGTTTCCTCCCATTCTGAGTATAAGTGTTTCACATTTAAAGGGAAAAAAACTGCAGTAAAGTTTTCAAACTCAATTCACTGAAGCTTTGAAACCTCAACTTTTGCAGGTTGTTTCTAGAAGTGCCAAAAGTTTTAAAGACTTTCAAAGAAATCTATAGGCAACAGGTGTCAAAATGCCATTTTTACCAGATTTATAAGCTTAATATCACCATTGTTCCTCTACTGTCCAACACAGTGAGGAGCACAAGTCACACTGAAAGTCATCAAAAACATTTCGTTCTATGCCTTAAATTTTAGTATCTGTTTGACTTTATTTTCTCTATAACAGAATCACACACAAGAAATGCTACCCCTCTTAAGGAGTGATAACCCTTGAACTGAACAGAATCAGTTTTGTCTGTCAATATGATTTGAGAAGACAGAAATATTAAACTGGAGTGTAATAGTAGCATCTAAGTATGAAATCATAATTTCTCCTGTTCCTTATGTATTCTCCTACTACTACTACATAGCATCCTTCTTTTTCTCATCATTGTGCTCAGCAAAAAAAAAATTATTTTATCTCTTATGCCACTACAGTGGTTTGAAACATCTAAATCTTTTTAAGCCATAGCATAAAGAAAATAACTCCTTTGCCCAGAATTGGTAACAAAACGAAAACAAGACTGATACTACTTCAACACCCAAAAGAGGATGAAACAGACTTGGTGATGAGCTTATAATGCTGTCGAGAATACTACTAGTCCTTTACCAACGCAATGTTAGCTGACGGAGAGGATCTTGAGTGCTAGCATTGTCTTATTCCGGTTTGTGCCTAATACATTACAATATTTGTTCATTCACCATAAATTTAGTTGGAAAGTATCTTTCTGTGTTTGCATTTGCTATTCGATTTCAGGTGTCGCAGGACTTTGCTTTCAGGCAAAGGGAGCTAATGGTGAATAACAACATTAATAGAGAGCAAAGCAAGGTTTGTACAGAGAAATGGTATTTTTATAACCCTATATACATACAGTACTGCAAAAAAACAGACAAGCCTATGCACTTTTTATAAAGTTCGAAAGAGAAGCCACAATTACAATATTAATAGCTCAATTCATAGCCATTTTATAAAAGTACTCTTAGTTTTACACCTTAAGGTTCAGCATTTTAAGTGGTTGCTCTCCTTAGAAAAACACTTCAGCTCCTTTGAGACACTTTAGAAAGCAGAAGAAAAGCTGCCTGAGAGGAAGGGAACAGGGTTTGGGGCAGAAAAACACACTGTCTAGCAATCTGATACTGAAAGGACAGTGGGAACCAAGCCACTTACTACCTCATGTGCCCTTTGGAAATCAACCACCTCCTTAATCTCCATTTGTTCCTTTGCAACACATGCATTAAAAGCCTTAAATAGTGTGAGAAGGTATTATGATTAAGTAATGCATGGATTTGAACCTCCAATCTTCAGAAATGTAGATAATTTCTTATTTATACATCTTAGGGATGATTTTGCAGGTACTTGATTTCTGATTAATGCTTTGAGCACAAAGTCTATATACTATTACTAGATTCCTAATCATGGAATGCTATAATTCAACTATAAATTATTATTATAACTTAAATTGCACACACACTAGCTATAGTTTAGCACAATTTTCTTAAAGACTGATATCATAGAATTTTATAAAGAAGGAAAATAACACAAGTAAGAGTGAAAGTAGGTCAAGTTCCATGCCATATAATATGTTGGAAACTGCTTTAATCATGTACTGGAACATGAAAATAAAAAAAGCTTGGTTTCACCAAAATACATATCCTACATTACAGTTTCCTCACATAGTGGTTTTTGTTTGTTTTTTAATGCAAGCAGTATCTTTTGGCTGTCAGTTAATGCAATGGTCTTGATTCCGAGTACAAAAAGAAATGTTTTATTAAGTAAAGCCCTTCTGCTGTATTTAATTAGCGGTTCTAACCACAAGTACTTTGAAAAAGGAAGTGATGTAGTAATTATTTTTTACACCCCTTCACTTCATTCATTTCACTTCATTCCTTCTCCCATTTTTCTGTTGCTATGGCCTGGTTTTAGTGCAAATTAGAAAAGGGTGGAAAACAAAAAAGGTGTCTTATAGATATCAAGATCAAAGATTAACCATGAAAAGAGTTAGAAGACTAACTCAGAAGAGCTTTGGATCATACGTAGAGATAATGGATTCAGTTTCCTTGAAATCTAACAGGCTGATACCTTGATCCTCCTGGCGAACAAGTACACACACTGCTTTGCTTTGCTCTTTCCTCCACGTCTGTTTATCAGCTGAGTAGGTCTCCATTGGACCTCATCTCACTCTGAGCTACTGTTCAAGGTGGCTTCCAGAGATTCATATATTTTAAAAGACTGGCTGATTTTTTGTTCATTTATATAAAACCCAAATGTTTCTGAATTTCATCAGTATAGTAAGCCTCTATTCTTCAAATCAGTTACAACATTTTTAACCTATAAAAACTGCTTTGTATCAACCACATGGCAGTCAGTATTCCAAGTGAAAGAAAAACCCCAACCTCTCCAAAGCAGAGCATTGTTAAGAACATAGTCTTGAATAAACTAAACAAAATTTTCATAATATGATCAAAAATATTTCCCTGCACTGCAACACTATTATAAGCCAAAGAGAACTGAGGCATTGCAAGGAGCTAGTAATAAATGTCTATGGTCTAAGTATCTGAATGAGCCTGGCATATCTTTCATCAAGTTATTTGTTTCTTGGAACCAATTAATCTTAATGCATGATGGAACATACACTGTTGTAAAATATCAGAATGAAGTAGGGAACATATCAAATATTGTTTTATTGAGATGACAGTCTAACATAATACAGTGTTAAGGGTTGACCCTGGGCAGCAGCCAAGCACCCACAAAGCTGCTCACTGATGAAAAAATGAAGGATTCAGATAAGATCAACTTCCTAGATTGATTACAAATGAATTTTAAATGGAATTACTTTTAAAGTTTATCTGATAATGTGGTATCAAAAGCTGGTATCCTGGAAAGTAATATTTTCACTTCTGCACTATTTTATCAACAGAGGTTTAATTTTATACACTTTGAGGTCATAATGATCAGGTCTAATTCAGTAGAAATTTGACAAAAATAACAAAATTCTATGATGCTCAGCAATTAAGAGGAGAGAGGAGTAAGAGTGATGTTCACTTAGTATTCTACTATTTTTAATTAAAATTTTGTGATCCAGAAAATAGTACAGTTGTAGTTATGTATTATCATATCAATCAGATTCTAATTTTCTATGCTTGTTTACTAAATGATCTGTTGAATGCAAAATAGCAGTTTGATTCATTTTGACTTATTTCTTGTACAAAAACTGATCTGAAGCATAATGTCCCTCATTATTTGAAAAAGAAGCTTGCTTTCATATATTTTTTATGAAAACTAAGTATCCAGATGCAAATTAACTACTGACTGCCTGGGGGGAAAGCTTGTTTGTTCTATAAATTGCTAGAAAGTCACTCACTAAAAGAACATACTGGTACTCAAAGATGGCTCAAGGACTCACTAGCCCACATATGCAGGTAAAAAAGCCAAACCACAAAACATTAGTTTTAATTTGGTTACACCTTCATTAGTTCATGCAGCAAGAACCCAGTCAGTCATGGTATAAACCCCCAACCCTCTGAGCTGCCTCTCAGTCCCGGATTAGAGCAGAACAATACAAGTCCCATAGGAATGTTAGAGAGATGGGAACAGGCATATTTATTTACTGCACGTGGAAAGTACGAACACCACACCTGAGAAGACACAGTTAGGCATCCAAATTTACTTCTATTTCCAGCTTTATTCTGGTTTGTTAGGACATTCTTTGGAAAGAACTCATGTAATGGATGCTTGCCAGAAGGTGTCTGAGGTTAGCTGACCTGCTTTCCCAAATCCCCTGTTGAGTCCCCCTACAGTTAAGAAACCCCTGCTTAGTATCAGTCAGTGCATATCCAGTCCCTGATCACATCAATATCCTAAAGGTTCTGATTAGCTTTGATACCAGCCATGACCTTTATAAAAGGAAGCTAAAAATTCCACCTGTGTATTTGTAATTTCCTTCTCAATCCACGTCATCTGGCCAACTCCCTGCCAAAACTTCCACTGAAACATTTATGCTATCAACAAACACTGAGAATTTAGGAATCATATACAAATCACACGAGACATTAAAAAATGTAGACTTTTCAGTGTGGCCAAAGTGTGGCTAAACCGTCCTTTGACCCTTGTTATAAATTTCAATGCTCAAAGGAAGCTGGTCTTCTGGAGACAGTGCTCAGACTGTTATCTGGTATCATCAGATAATTTGTTAAGATTCTGTCCAGTAAATTAATGTTACACTAATTTAAAATACAAATATATGGAAAGAATCCACTGCAAAACATGAGTAGTTCTGACTTTCAGATCAATGACTGAAATGTCTCTAGGTAAATATGTATTAATAACTATTAAAAATAATGTTAGGTGTATATTACTATGCTGGTCTTATGGTCAAGAAGCGCAGATGCTTTAATGAACACTAGAGGGTAAATAATTTATAATTTGTCTGGAGAAAGATATAGAATGGTAGTTCAAATTATCTAAATACATGTGACAGCTTCTAAAGACATGAAGATGTTCTGATACAAGATTATCATACTCTAAATTATCTGTTCTTTACAGACTGAACTTCTGGTTAATCAATTTCATTAGACACTATTCTAGTCTTGTTAGCTCCACAATTTTTTAAAATCATCTGATGTCAGGTGAAAAGTCACACTTAACAGTCAAAGAAAACTAAAAAATAACTTAAAACTCTTACCCTCCATAAGCCATTCAAATCACAAGCATTTCATGGCTGAATTTGCTGCCATGTTAAGAAACTCTAACCAGGTTATGAAGAAGGACAGATTTTGTTTCTTCTAAAATTCATTGCTCAGTACCAATTAGATACATTAGTATCTGTATCTCTGAATTGAACGTAATTATGAAGGGTTCGTCCTATCTAGAAACAAACGTGATGATTAAAAAATATAATGATTTTTTAGGAGAATTACACAGACATTAATAAACTCTTAAATATGCAGATTCCTAATCTTCCTGTTCCTGCGGTCGAATAACAAAGCACATTGAATCATTCTAGCTCCACCTCTGATTCCCTAAAATCACTGGCAAAACCACATTTAACAATTCAACCTAGATTAAAGTTGCTGGTGATTTTTGTCTATTATTATGTCCCTAGATGCTGATGTCTGTTATTTTCATGTTATCTTTTCTCTCCATCTTTGCTAAGTTTGTGAGAGTGAGGTCCCTTATTATTCAGGAATGAAATTACTCAAGTCACAGAAATTACACTAGCTAAGGAGTCATTCCCAGAAACTGAGGCTTTAGGTATAAGGTCCATTTGGCAGCCAAATCGATTATGTGTATTAAATTCAGTTTAAACAAATCTGCAACAACACAAAGCTTCTATTTGAAGAGTGAATTTGTGGCTGCATCAGGTTCCTTCTCTGAAAGTACTTGTGTTACTTTTCTACAAAATTCAGATTTCATAAATGCTCCTTAACAGTCTAAGGGCTACTGTTACACTGCATACAATGTGGCCGGACTATTTCAATATGGTTTATGAAAACATTACTGTTACGGAAAAGAAATTAGAGATCCATCATGGAAAATTTTTGCTGCCATCAGTTGTGTTATAAACATTGTTTTATGCACACCACTCTCTCTCTTCTTATTAACGGCATATATAACATATGCCAGATTTACATTTGAGGCTCATTCTTACAAATGGTTTGAATATTTATTTCATTTATATCTGCAAAAGTGGTCAAAACATGTAATGCGCAATAAAAACTGCAGGGGACCAAAACAGCTCCAGGTTTTGTCTTCATCCACGAGCCTCTGGACAGTTTGAGAGGAGCTCCCCTCCATATTAGATTTTTACACACCCCAGCTGCAAATTATATGTATGTGGAAAATGTGTATGCTAGTCCATTAAATCTTGCCCTGAAAAATATCAAGAAAATTATACAGGAGGAAGTTCTGATCCTTGCCCTTAAGGCCTCCATATCCCTTCTATCATAAAACATCAGGCAAAATGTATTCACATCTTTTTAAATCTTTATGGGTCAATTCAGACATGATTATTTATTTGCCCTCCGGAGTATATGGGAAGATGTCTGGTTTTCCCCTCTTGCTCCTCTGCCAGAATCAAAGGATAAGAATCTCCTGGAATACGACATAATTATTTTCATTTAAATTAGTTGAAATGTCTGCTTGGGGCAGAAGGAAGATGGAAGGAAAGAAAACAAAACTTTGTAAGCATTAAACACCAGTGACAAAAAGTAACCATGGTCCTCATTAAAACTGACACCAGAACAATTTTCCTTTGATATATGCAGATTGCATGTTATTAGAAACACATACGTCTTTATACTCTGAATTACTATGAGATCCTTCATAACTGTATGTTCATTTCTTTCTGTAATCAGAGTTATTAAATCAAAGCACGGCATACAGTGATTTATAAGTACAAATAATAGGCTATACTTACAAATCATGTTTTTCTTCTTGGGAAGCAGAGTGCTGTTTTAAATATATGAATAGTGATAAAATGCCAATCATGATGCTGAAATTCCACTGAAAATTCTCTAAGAAATTCTCACCATTGTGCTTGTCTTTGTGTAAAAAAGACATTTGTCAGTAGACTCTTTTCAGTCCTACAAGCAGACTTGGAACAATTATTGCAGTTCCTCATAACTATGATACAATTTTATTTACAGTTCAGTTAACATTCAGTCTCATTTTCTTTGGGTTTGCCTTTATCTCTTTTTATTCAGTTACGTGTGCGCTTTTTGTGTAGCTGCTACTTGCAACCATGCCATCTTACAACATTTTATGGGATATATTCCTACACCAACCCTATATAATGTAGATGATAGCGAAAATCTTGAGCAATTCAAGCAAACATTGCACATGCACCGATATCAGAAAAAAATGGCCAAATACAACCTCATGAAGTATTCTGAGGAACATGTGGAGGGATATGCCTGATCTGGAAAGACTGACCTCACTCCACTGAATTTTGAAACTGAGTTACGTTCCAAAGTTCAGTACTTCAATCTCTCGGTCTCTAGATTTATCTGGTCCCCACTGCCTTCAACTGTATTTTGCAGGACTCAACAGCTGCATAAATCAGATACGTGCTCCCAAGTGAAGTACTTGGGTAAGCTGTCATATTCAAAAGTCTGTCTTCACTGAGAACTAGGTTAGATCTTGATTCACCCAGAGGTTACTTAAAATGAGACACACAATAGAGAGAATTGTCTGCTACACTTCACGTTAATATCCAAGATCTAAACCTTCCAAGAATCTAGCAGACGAGCTCCCTCTCTAGGCACTTTCAAGTACAATTACTTCAGTCTTTCACTTCACTTTTCACAATATTCTTCAAGACAAACAAAAATACTGACTTTTCTAAGAGTGAAATTTAAGTTTCTTTCTGAAAGATAATTTCTCCTCTGCCAGCTCAACACAGCCTGGGTAAATGGTCAACATTAATGTGTAAGGTCAGTCCCTTCCTGGTTTCCATCAGAAAAACTCCTTTATATTATAGGAGGTTTTGCTTTGTGAGACGATCATCACTGCCTTGCAGCTATGACAAAGGAAGATTTTTCTCCCTTTGTGAAATCTCAAGATAGACACATACGGCACTAAAACATGATGAAAACTACATAGTTTGAGCTATGACATTACATATTTAATATAAAACCAAAAGCAATTTCCTTTCCCAGTGAGGAGGAAAACAAAATCAACTTCAACCTCTGAACATACTTCACAATGGACATGATGCTTTTCCTGTTATTTCATGAAATGTAAATCTTCAGCAAGAAAAGAGGAGTGATTTTTTTAATTCAGAATATAACAACATGACAACAAGAGTTCTGAACTAAGTATTCTTTACAAATATGGAGAAGGAGGTGAGTGAAGACTGGGAGGGCCATTTCTATGGAATTTAACTCAATGATACAGCAAGTCATTAAATTCAGAAATCAGAGTTATATGCCTACCAGCCCTAAAATACAAATGAGTCTTCTCTTTTGGTTTGAAGCAATAGTAGACACCAGGCCAGAATTGATCAGAAAAGGTTATATTACTTCCTTAAGCCTGAAACCATCAACCATCTTCCTCTAGCCTCTTTAAGGCCATATTTACTGCTGCTGACTAGCCTTCCTAGAGGGTAGATTTAGATTGGATACAGGGACAAAGTTTTTTACAAGGCAAGTGGTGAGAGACTGGAACAGGTTACCCAAAGATGTTGTGGATGCCCCATCTTTGGAAACATTAAAGGTCAGGTTGGATAGGGCTTTGAGCAACCTAACTGAGTGAAAGTTGGTCCTGCCCATGGCAGGTGGGACTAGATGATCTTTAATAGTCCCTTTTGACCTAAACCATCTTACCACTCCTTCCAAACCAGATGCAGAAGGAGTTGATTGATAAACGGACTGACAGCAATCAGATGAAAAGGGGAGGAGAGATGTTGCACACTCCAGTAGCAGCAGTGAGGAGGAGGCAAGGAGACAAAGGAAGAGAAGCATGATCCAGTTAGGTTTTCAAATTCACAGTTCTTCGATCCTTATCTGTCTACACAACAGAGAAAACTAACTTCAGTGGTCCATAATCTGGTGGGACAGTGAAGAGGGGTCCCTTCGGAGAGCCGGCCAAGTTAACGATCATCACACCAATATGGCTACAGATCGTCCTCCCTTTATTGCTCCGGACAGCTCAATATATACAGTTAAGCAGTGTCCCCGCGCCTGCCCCTTAACAGAGTTGGTCAGTCACAGGTTTACACACGCCAGCGTTTTATTGGACAGTGCCATTCAGCTATGCAGGTGGCTCTCGCCCCCCCTTCTCCCCCCAGGGCCAGCACCTCCAGCCAAGCATCTAGCAAAGCTCTCACAAAACAGATAAAACCTCCTCCTCCCTGTGTTCCAAGGCAGCTTCAAGGACAGAGCCTCTGTTTAGGCCTAAGCTGGGTTGTCCACGCTTTTAAAGTTATACCGCACCTCTGCTCCACAAGAAATTCCTCTACAGGACAGTTGGCATTTGTGCTAACAGATGGAAAGGAGAAGGCAGAAAATTAGTTACCATAACTACCACCCTTTAATTCACAGCACAGTGCACTAATGGTTCCTAGGAATTTACAAGCACGATACAACATAACTTCAAAAGAAAAAGAAAAAATAACATGGTTCATTTACTATGTTCAGAGAAACATCAATCAGATTTCATATAACTATCAGAGGAGGAGAATTACTATCTATCTTTAACACCGTCAGCCATATGAATTGCTTCATTTCTTATCAAGTTCTCTTTCCTCTATTTTTTTGTACCATTATCCTAGTTATTATCTTAGGTCTATCAATTAAAATTTGATTACAAGAAAAAATCCTGCTACTTCAGCTATATATAACACTATACAATTGCAACTGGTTACAAAGCAAATCTCAAAGTGACTTTTAAATAAACAAAAATTACATTTTAGTGCTGATATTATGTCCATTTAGTCCATCAGTGCTAACTTAAATCAGTGGCTCATTCACGAGGAAAGATCAGCATTACACAGAATCACAGAATCACAGAATGTTAAAGGTTGGAAGGGACCTCAAAAGATCATCTAGTCCAACCTCCCTGCCAGAGCAGGATCACCTACAGTAGAGCGCACAGGAACACGTCCAGGCGGGTTTTGAATGTCTCAAGAGAAGGAGATTCCACAACCTCCCTGGGCAGCCTGTTCCAGTGCTCGGTCACCCTCACAGTAAAAAAGTTTTTCCTCATATTTTTCTGGAACTTCCTGTGTTCCAGCTTCCACCCATTGCCCCTTGTCTTGTCAGTGGACGCCGCTGAAAAGAGCCTGGCTCCGTCCTCCTGACATTCCCCATTACTGCATCTCATCAATCCTGTACTGGCACAGAGCATAAGTTCAACACAAATGTCAGTCAGACAGACATAAATAAGCATGTAGTACACACACTCTGCAAGTCCATAACAAATAGTTTTCCACCATTCCTACATCTTTCTTGGAAACACTTTACCCCAGCAACAGAAACATTTGTCAGATGTTAAAAGCAGTAAGTTCCAAAAGAGAAATGGCTGAAAGCTCTTCAAGAATGGTAAGATGAAAGTGAAAATGGAGACTCAGAGAAATTAGGGTCCTGCTGCTATTTTGTAATATAAAGGATATTGTCCAAGTACCTGTTGCCAAATGCTGTCTGGCTCTAGCATTTTGAGAGTCACCATGCTTTAATGTGTCCTTTACCAGTGATACCTTTCTTTTATCTCTTGCACAAGAAGGACCAGTACCAGTTTGACAGTTCTTAGTCTGTGGGGATCATGTATTGGTCCAACTGACCTACCTACCCTCGTACTGATTGACAGACCTACCTGGCCAGAAGGGAACCAGAGCTGCTTCTTCAAGAGTGGGAGAGCTGTTCTGTCAGTGCATTGACCAGCAAATCTCTGTCTTTTACTCTGTTCCTTTGCTCGATACTTACATCAGCCATCAAAATTCACAGGTAGTTTCACAGAAGTCAGTGATGATTTTATTATCATCAACCAACAGGAAAAGGATTGGGCTCTCACTGGACATTCACTCAGTGCTGAGGCATACTTAGCACACTTGGCAGGACAACAGGAGTGGTCTTCATGGCTTCATATAAATGATTAATATTATAATAATGACTGACACTGAGACTCTTATGCACTGAAAATATTTTTTTATCTTGCTGAACAAAGAGGGAAAGAAATCACTTCTAAGCAGAGACAGGGTCACTTTGTTGCAGTCAAACGTCTGCAGTGGCTAAAGCAGCAACATTGCCCTTCTACAAAGTCATGAGAACTGAACAACATCCTACCGTGTTATGAAAACTTTCAACACAATTCACAGAGAAACCATTAGAAAATGCCTGTATATCTGAACGGATGATTTGGGGCGCTATGATCACTCCACCCCTGTTCCCCATACTTCTGAAGAAAATCGGATCTCGCAAGCCTGGGAGTCCTTCATTAAAGAAGCAAGGACTGGTACCAAATTAACCCAATGGGAAGACAGCAAAATGGTGAAGGACTGGCTACTTGAGGGAAAGCTAAAATATCAGTATTACTTTACTTCTACAATTTTATTCTTTGCCTCTTATGTCAAATATTCTTTCTCCCACTGGCATATTCCACCCTAATGCCCTATATCATTTTGAAACAAAAAAGGACTACTTAAAGTGCAATAAATGAAGATTTCCAAGGGATATATCTAATGAAAATAGGCCTTTATTTTCACATTTCTCAGCTTCACTGAATAATCTTTGTCCTAGAAGTTAATTGACTCTTCCTGAGTACAGCTTTGATTTTTTGATCTGTTTGATGTTGTTTCAGCTTCTATTTTTTCAGTGACCCACTGACAAATAGGTAAGGAAGGAAAACTAGAGCAAAAGCTCTGTAGTTTTCATGATGGAGAATATCAGGCACATTCCCTCTTCAGCCACATGGAGGGCAATGTGCAAAAAGCATGTTCATATCAGTTCCAAGAACATAAAGGTTTCAAAGCAGAATAGCTTTACGGAATGGAGAAAAAGAGCCTTATAGTCAGAATAATACAGGAACTGAGATTCTGGAACCATTTGCTTGATATTGAAAGAAAGGGTTACATTTCAGGAAAAAAAAACACAATTCCAAAACAAAGACAAAATCAAGTTGGAATTTTCTCTTTTTCTCATTTTGTTTTTTTTATTCATTTATTCAGAAAGCCCTCCAAATAATTTTTAAATTGTAGGATTTTTTTTTCTTTTCTGCAAAAGCTTCAGATGTCTCATTCTGGTAACAAGAGATATTTCTGCCCTCATTTCTTCCATTTAAAGTCAAATGCTAAGTAAACACATTCCATTTTTTTCCTTCACTTGTTTCTGTAACCTTCTCAATAATAATTTCTGCATTTGTATTCTACAACTTTTTTATTTTACATAACCTGGCTTTTGTTAATGATGAATTCCGGATGCTCTATGAACACTACTTCATTCCATTCTTTATAAGGGTGGGGCTTGAAAATGGGCTACGGGAACACTCCTGCAACATGTTAAAAGTACTACATAAATCACGAGAGAACATGGCTCCATTTGACTGCAAGAGCTTCCTCAAGAGTTGATAATATGGGGGTCTGAGAGGAAGTCTCCCTGGAGCTCTTGTTAGCTTGGAAAACTGCTCAGCTTGCACCAGACTGGCATAAAACACTGCACACCTGTCAGAGCATGTCCCTGCATCTCTCTGTGTACTTCTTCTGTTCTGATAACAAATTACTTAAAGCAAACAGGACTTTTTTTTTATAGTTCCAAGTTCCACTCAACAAAACAGAACCCAAGGTTTCATTTTAAAAAGCTCTAAACTTTTACTTTTTTACTCCTTAAGTCTGATTTAACACTAATTGCCATTTTGATCCCTGTTGACTAGTATATTACCCTATCAGTGCAGCTAATGCCATAGTAGATAACACTCAATGTAAGTAAGGATGGCAAAACCTGGGTCCCTTTTGTGTTCCAATACATAAGATGTTACTTGGTGAGGTGGCTACGGTCTACAGTCATGGACTAGAACATCATTTGGAGAGACACGGGGGAAGCACTCATCATCTTCTGGAAGAAACAGATGTTTGTTTGCAGAATAAAGGTGTATTTAAAATAAAATACTGCATGCCTTTCGTTTTTCCATTTCATATGACCAACTGGAAGCCCAACACTATGCAGCAGGAAAGAAGTAAACACAGGAAAGAAAAGAAAGCATGTTCATACACAAGTTTCAAAGAGAGGACCACCCTCTAATTCTCCTAATGAGTTTAGCGTAACTAATGTACAGCTACTCTTCTGAAATGCATGACTTCCTGGTTAAAATCCAAAAAAGTAAAATCACTGAGTTGCCTCATAGAATCTGCTGCTTAATAGTGTCACATAGAAAAACTGGAAAGATGATGGAATTCAAAATGTAGCACCTTTCTTCCACAGCCTTTAATCTGATCAGATGTGGATAATCATATTTTCAAACAAAACGTGGGCCAACAGAAGGTGGCTGATGAAAAATACAATTTCTGTGTAACATTTGGTACACATTTGGTTGGCTGTTGTTGCATCAATGTTATTTCTATTGAGGATTAGCTCTGCTAGCTTTTTTAAGGAATTCAATATAGCAGTTGTATAACTTAGATGAGCGTTTCATTTGGCTATAATTTTAGCTGAAGTGGACAGTCTTTCTTAATATATTCCACTGTGCAATAACAGCAAATTTTACATTTTGCTAAAATACACTGTGCTTTAAAATGCAATACTTGAAAAAGAACTCTAGGTCATTATCTACACATAAGTCTACACAGGTCTACTCATGACAGTTTGCCAGTAACTTGTTAAGATTTCCATATTAGCTTGATCTGCCTTCTTTATTAACAGAAAAAAAAAAAAGGTTTGCTTCACAAGGTTCTCTTCATTCAAGTTTCATTGTCTGGTAATACCTTCCTGCTATTCCAATCACTTTATATAGATATGTACATATATAGATGCTGGGGTTTGCAATTTGGATACCCTGGTGAAGAACTGAACGGGTCAGCTGTGCAGAACACGGGGCTTGGCTGGCGGGACAGGAAATGCATGTTCTTCCGGCAATTACCAATTAACAGAGTCAGAATGGTGCATGAACAGCTGTAGCCAATCACAATGTGATGCGTGCTAAGCGAGAACCGTATAAATGTGTTCTGCTTCTGCAAGAAAATGGCGACCTTTAGAGCATCATATTGGTGCGGAGTCGTCCGTCCATGGATCCCCACGTATATATGTGTGTGTATATGTGTATATATATATATATTAAAATTTCTGTTAAATAGGACGATTACAGGGTAGAGCCCCAGAAAGCTCAAGAAAGCTTTCTGAAGATAGTAAAAATGAAGTGCACAGATGTAGAAACATAGAAACATCAAGGGTGGAAAGGACTTAAAAATCATCAAGCCCGACCTACAGCCCTATACCACCCTAACAATAAACCGTCTCCTGAAGTGCCACATCCAGCCATTTTTTAAACAGGTCCAGCGATGGTGACTCCACCACCTCCCTCGGCAACCCATTCCAATGCTTCATCACCCTTTCGGTGAAGAAGGTTTTCCTAATATCCAATCTAAACTTCCCCTGGCACAACTTCAACCTGTTACCTCTTGTCCTGTCGCTATTCACTAGGGAGAACAGGCCAACACGTGTCACTACAGCTGCCTTTCAGGTAGTTGTAGAGAGCAATAAGGTCTCCCCTCAACTTCCTCTTCTCCAAGCTGAACAGACCCAGCTCCCTAAGCCTCTCTTCATGTGACTTACCCTCTAGTCCCCTAATCATTCTGGCTGCCCTTCTCTGTACCTTCTCCAGCACCTCGATGTTCTTCCTGTACTGTGGAGCCCAGAACTGAACAAAGTACTTGAGGTGGGGCCTCACCAGCGCCCAGTACAGGGGCACAATCACTTCCCTGGTCCTACTGGCCACACTATTCCTAACACAGGCCAGGATGCCATTGGCCTTCTTGGCCACCTGGGCACACTGCTGGCTCATGTTCAGCCAGCTGTCTGTCAACACCCCCAGGTCTCTCTCTGCCTGGCAGCTCTCCAGCCAGTCCTCCCCAAGCCTGTAGCACTGCTGGGGGTTGTTGTGGCCAAGGTGCAGGATCCAGCATGTGGCCTTATTGAACCTCATACTACTGCCGTCTGCCCAGCAATCCAGCCTGTCCAAATCTCTCTGAAGAGCCTCTCTACCTTCCAGCTGATCCACATTTCCTCCCAGTTTTGTGTCATTTGCAAACTTATTAAGGGTGCACTTCATCCCTTCATCCAGGTCATTGATAAAGATGTTAAACAGGAGCAGTCCCAGCATGAGCCCTGGGGGACACCACTTGTGACTGGCCACCAACTGGATTTAACTCCATTAACCACAACTCCTTGGACCCGGTCATCCAACCAGTTCCTAATCCAGGCAAGTATATGCCTATCCAGGCCATGGGCAGCCAGCTGACCTTTGGTGTCAGCCACAAAATTATGCCTGTGTTCATCTACACAAGATATGGCCACAGAAAATAACTGTGATCAACATTAATCCTCAAAGAGAAGATAACTGATATGAAGTGCTAAAATATTTCACAGTACTTGCAATATTTCCTATTGTAAAGATCCAACTACTGTCATTCAGTTAATTGTCTTGGCTTGGTTATATAGTAAGAGTTTAAATCACCCCAAAAAAAACTTAGAAAACTTCAAGTCTTTCAGCTGTATGGACTACTTATTTCATCAAAAATAGATTTATATAGAAAACCAGAAAGATTCAGAGGACCACTGGAGATAAATAGCTGGTATCTCGAATACAACTGAGAAATCTCTACTTAAACAGCACTAAATTATCATCTCTGATACACTAAATAACTTCAATGGAACTTTGCTGGAATTCAGTGTAACTACTGGTGCTGTATACCAGTATGAGAGAAGGTAAGATCTCTTAAAAGGTTTTGAATATAAAATTTCTGCAAGTATTCAATTATATTTTAAAAAACAAACAAACAAACAAAAACCCCACATTTTAAAATGAGCATGATGTCTCTATGGTCTGAAAAGAATGGTCTCATACCTAGGCACCTCCAGTTCATTTATTTGTATGTAACAACCATGTGACCTATGTCATTCCGTGCAGCAGAATTATGAAATCGTGGTCCAGGCTCAATGGAAGGATTTGTAAGTTACCTGTGCATGACAACTACTCTTCCGTGAACATTTGCATGTGTAAGACCGAGAAAGAACACACTACCTATACTCAATTAACCCAAGGTATTTAAAAGTTAAATACCCAAGATATTTAAAATTGGCTGCATATATCACAATATGTTTCAAATTCATCATTGGATAAGAAACACATATTGGTGCCTTTTTCATAGAATTATAAAGGTTGGAAAAGACCTCTAATATAATGAAGTCCAACCATCAGCCTAACATCACCATGACCACTAAACCATGTCCCGAACTGCCACACCTACATGTTTTTTGAACACCTCCACCACTTCCCTAGGCAGCCTGTTCTAACACTTCACCACTCCTTCAGAAAATAATTTTTTTCTTAATATCCATTCTAAACCTCCTCTGCTGCAACTTGAGCCCATTTCATCTCATCCTATTGCTATTTACTGGTGAGAAGAGACCAACACCAACTTCACCACAACCCCTTTCCAGGTAGTTGTAGAGAGTGATAAGGTCTCCCCTCAGCCTCCTCTTCTCCAGACTAAACCACCCCAGTTCCCTCAGTGGCTCCTTGTAAGACATGCTCTCTAAACTCCTCACCAGCTTTGTTGGCCTTCTCTGGACCTGCTTAGGCACTTTGATTTCTTTCTTGTACTGCAAAGCCCAAAACTGAACACAGTACTCAAGCTTTCCCAGATTCTGATTTTATCGCCCTTTTGCCAAATTAAAATTACCCTTAGAGAACTTATTAAGGAATATTTTTCCGCAGGAAGGAATGTATCCTGCCCTAGATGGAAATCCTCAAAACTCAGCAAAAATTTTATATTGCTCCCTGCAAGCTTCTGTCATCTACTCAGGAGGAAACTTGATACAACTTCATTGTATCTGTTACCAACAACCAGACAACTTTAATGTCTATGTGCATTTGCATATGGAAAGTCTATTTGCTTGTTCATTTCAGGAACTCTTTTTCAAAGACATTAAATAATTTTTTTAATCAGGTGCAAGTGTTTCCAGGCTACCAAAAGATATATTTTTAGAATATATTAACATATAATTATATGCATATAATATTTTAATTTATAGGTCAGAATTAAAACTTCCAATAATGATAATTTTATATCTGAAATTTAGGGTCATTAAGACAAATAAGATAGTGAACATTCAATAATGACAATCGTAGCTAACTAGTCATTTGCAGTCTTTTACTTTGATTGTAATATGTGTTTATGTTATGGTTTTCCTATTTCAACCAAGAATTTAATAAAACATTTATCATTATCAAAGACTCATTCAGAAATGTCTGAATGTCTTCAGGGGCTTATTTTAAAGCACTTGTTTAAAAGCTTAGTTGAATACAGATGACCTACTGAGTTTGGCCTTGGAGAGGGTTCTTATTCTTCCAGATCTTTTTCTAAATAAACATCTTCTGTTTATGTGTTTCTAGTATTAATGATGTATTTTGGTTGCTCCTTGATGGAGATAAAAATGCATTATTAAGTGTATTTAGTAGTAGCTAGACATCTTCAGGATTTAAGAGTTCAAACAGAAAAATCTGACTGTGAATGGGAATTGTTTTAAAAACACTGTAGCAGATGCTTGATAACACATATGGTGATTGAGAGAGCTGCCTGAAAAGTTGAAGTATGGGCCTCATAAGAAGTCAGCCAAGTGGATGGAAAACTGGCTGAACGGCTGGGCCTGGAGAGTGGCACAAAGTCTAGCTGGAGCAATGTACCCTTGGAGTCAGTCTTGTTCAACATCTTCATTCATGATCTGGATGACGTGCATCCTCAGGAGATAGTTACTGAGGACACAAAACTGTGAGGAGTGACTGATATGCCAGGAGGGTTGTGCAGTCGTCCAGAGGGACCTCAACAGGCTGGCGAAATGGGCTAACAGCAACCTCTCGGGCAATGGGCAAAAAGTAAAACACAGAGGGTTCCATCCGAACATCAGGCAAAGCTTTTTTGCTGTGAGGTTTACTGAGCACTGGCACAGGTTGCCCAGGGAGGCTGGGGAGTATCTCTTTGGAAGAACAAGCGAGGTTGTTGAACATCTGGAGCCCTCTGGACACGGCCCAGGGGAGCCTGCTCTAGTTGACCCTGTTTGAGCAAGGCAAGATGCAAGGCAGCAGTCCCTTTGAACCTCAACCATTCTGTAAGTCAGAATCTAACAAATAGAGAAAAATTATAAGCAAAATCATACAAAGCTTAATTTATCTACTCAGAGAAAACATAAGGAAAAGAAAAAAGACAAAGAAAACAAAAAAACCCCCACAACCCTGATTATTTTTTTTAAAAAGGTGAGAGAGGAGTGAAAGTATCCATACCAAAAGACTGCTACATACAAGTGGTAAAATTGCTAATCATGTAAGAAAGATAAAAACACACAGTGTTCAGAAAACAAACAAGATTGCATAGTCAGAGTGGCAACGAAGCAATTTACATTCTAATAAAAACTGAGGAAGATGTTAAACAGAAGCTAACAAGGCTAGACAGCTTCAAACTAGCAGGGTAATCTGTACCCAGAAGGTCTCTGAACATTGTTATTGGTGATTTTCAGTAACCCTTGGAACACCAAGGAAATTCCAAACGACCAAAAGAAAGTACAGTGTGCAGATATTGAAAATGACCTGTGTAATTACAAGCTGCTCCAACTAATATTGCTGCTAGTCAAAATAACAGAACCTGATTAATAAAAATTTAAAGGAGCTAAATGTACTTAATGCAAATCAACATAGATTTATATTTAAAAAAGGTCTTGTCAAAGTATCCTGACGTTTTGAAGGTGGGTGGGTTTTGGATTATTTTTTTTTTTACATGACAAATTTGGATTACATCAAATTTGCATATATATACATTTATATCTGTTTCTGCATACACTGTAATAGCATGCATTCCAAATTCTGAAGGCATTTGACTGGCAGTGTACACTGTTTTAACCAAGATACAGAATATAAATGTGACATACTAAATATCTCAAAGTGTAACCGTAACAAAGGAAATGAGTGGTTTCTGGTGAGAACTAGTGCAAATCTGATTTTCAGCCTATTGTTACTTAACATCTTTATTATTTGAACTGCAGAAAAATGCACATTCTTTGAAGCTGAAGATGATTTGAAGTTTACACATGCCACAAGCTTGGGACATCTAGGTCAACTGGTAAAAGGAAACATTAGGCATTTTAACATAAATGTAGGATAAAGAACTAGTTCCATACTGAGATGTTCAATGTGGAGAAAAATGTGTCAAAATCTTGACAGATACGTTAGTCAGAAAAGGAAGACAAAAGAAACTGTATCCCCTTGATAAATGAGACAGGGCATCTGGCAATTGCATTTTCCACATCTCTCAGGCTACTGCATCTCAAGGCAGGGACTGGTGGAACAAAGTCTCACCCATTGTATGAGAAGATTAGGTTCAAGACCATCTCAGAACCTCAATATACACAAGTCCATGGGACTTGACAAGATGCAGATGGCATCTGGTAGATGGAGTTGCTAAGCTGTTCTCCCTCACATCTGAAAAGTCATCAAGCAAAGTCCCCAGTGACTGTAAAAGGGGAAACACTGCACTCATTTTTAAAGAGTGTACAAATAAATATGCTGAGAACTGCCAACCATTCAGTCTCACCTCTGTGCCTGGGACAGATTCTCCTAAAACCTATGTCATAGCATATCAATGACAGGGACGTGATTAGAGAAAACCAAGGACAAATCATGCCTGACTAATCTGGTGGCCTTCTGTGATGGAGTAACTGCACTGGTGGATAAGAATCATAGAATCATAGAACAGTTCAGGTTGGAAAAGACCCTTGGGATCATCGAGTTCAACCATTAACCCCACACTACAAGTTCGGCCCTAAACCATATCACCCAACACCACATCTAAGCGACACTTAAACACATCCAGGGATGGTGACTCAACCACCTCCCTAGGCAGTCTATTCCAGTGTCTGACCACTCTTTCTGTGAAGAATTTCTTCCCAATGTCCAGCCTAAACCTACCCTGTTGCAACTTGAAGCCATTCTCCCTGCTTCTGTCCCTAACGACCTGTGAGAAGAGACCAGCACCAACCTCTCTACAATGTCCTTTCAAGTAACTGCAGAGCATGATGAGGTCCCCCCGCAGCCTCCTCTTCCTTAAACTTATGTACTTATGTGATCTACCTGGACTTCTGCAAGGTCATTGACGCAGTCCCACACAACACTCTTGTCTCTAAAGTGGAAAGATATGGGTTTGATGAATGGACAAGGATTGCCTGGATAGTCATGCCCAAAGAGTTTAGTCAAAAGCTCAATGTCCAAATGAAGATCAGTAATCAGTGCTGTCCCTCAGGGGTCTGTATGGAGACAGGTACTGCTAAATATCTTTATTAATGACATAGTGGAGTTAAGCACACCCTCAGCAAGTTTGTGGATTACACCAAGCTGAGTGGTACAGTTGATACGCCTGAGGGAAGACCATCCAGAGGGACCTGGACAGGCGTAAAGAGTGGTGTCATGTGAACCTCACGAAGTTCAGGCATGAGCAGGCAATGTGCGCTTGCAGCCCACAAAGCTAGTTGTATCCTGGGCTGCATCAAAAGAAGGCCGGAAGGTCCAGGGAGGTGATCCTCCCACTCTACTCTGCTTTCTGGAGATCCCATCACCAGTACTGTGTGCAGCTCTGGGGCTTCTAGCAAACAAAAGACATGTACCTGTTAGAGCAGGTGGAGAGGAGGGCCATGCAAATGACTAGAAGGCTCCTCTCTTCATAAAGAAAGGCTGAGAGAGTTGGAGTTGTTTATCCCAGAGAAGAGAAGGCTCCGAGAAGACCTTATTGTGGCCTTTCCATACTTAAGGCAGCTTGCAAGAAAGATGGAAAAAGACTTATGACCAAGGTGTATAGTGATAGGACAGGGGTAATGGTTTTAAATTAAAAAAGGGTAGACTTATCTCAGACAGAAGGAAGAAATTCTGTCATAGGTTGCCTCAACCCTAGAAGTATTGAAGGCCAGGTTGGATGGGGCTTTGAGCAACCTGGTCTAGTGGTAGATGTCCTTGCCCATGGCAAGTGTGTTGGAATTAGATGATCTTAAAAGGTTCCTTCCAACTCAAACCATTCTGTGGTTCATTGATTCTATGATTCGTAAAGCAGATAAAGAGAGTAACACAACCTACCATATCTCACCATAGCTGGATTCAGTGATCTTTTCTGGCCTGGTAAGCTAGGAATATGTAGGTCTGGGACAATGACTCACTGACAACATTCCTTTGATGCAATTATTTCATATGTATAATATATATACGCTCCACTCACCTAGAGCCTGCAAGTGCATTTTATGCATAATTATAGACAGAGTTAATAAAAGCATTCCTTATAATGATATTCTAATAATTGGTTTTGGAAAAAATGGATTCTAACCTCATAATATCTGATTATCTGATTTAACATGCCAGGATTATGGCACAGCAATTAAGCGTTGAAGGAATTTCAATTGAGTTATTACCTGTGTACCTAGCTTTCACATACAGATGAATTAATCAGGAATCAGTGAAGACAATTTCCCTTGGTTTCAGGCTCAATGAATTACTTGATATGGTGATGAATCCATGAAAATCTAGAAGTCAGTGGAGTCAGTTTACTGATGGAGGAAAGTGTGGGGAGAGGGCAGAGAGCAGGGAGTAAGATGATTAATAAAATGAGAGAGGAGGTATGTGAGAAATGGCAAATAAATTAGGAGCAGAAGCAAATAGGTATGTAGCCTGATGGTGTGTCATTTTGGAAGAAGGTTGGAACTGTAATGGATACCATCTCTTATTTGTAGGGAATTCTGCTATCATTTCTAACAGCTTGGCTGTACCAGGGACAAAGCAGGTAGGACATTCATCATATAACTGACAGTATGCCCAGTAGCATAATTTCTTGGACGTAAAACCGAAGGAAAGCACATTAGAGAGTCCAGCTTGCTGAAGCTTGGGAGCATGCAGCCAGCAGAGCCTGCCCTGTGCAGGACATGCTTCTGCCTCCATTTCTCACAGAAGCTCCCTCTTCTCCTAAAGCAATGCTGACACTGTAGGCAGGGCAAGTTACTCCTTCTGACTCCATTCCTCAGCAGAAAGAAAACATGTAACTATCTTTTCCACACACACGCCCTTTTTCTTTTTTTTCATGGTCCAGAACAATGGTGGGAAGCCATTATTTTTCATTTTTAATTATGTTTAAAAATTAATTTATTTTCATTATTTTTTTTGAAATTTTATCTGTATTCAGGGAAAAGAAAAGAACACGTACAAACCTTTTCTATATCTCATCTGAGCAGAGTCTAGAGATCTTCCTAAGGAATCTGTGTTTGAAAACTGGATCAAGAAGATGAAAATTAAAGATTTGAGTTTCTCGTTTGTTGGTTTGGTTTCAAGATGTAGGGCTTTTTCCCAACCATAGTCTTGCTACTACTACCATAAAGGTAACTGGGAGTAAAATCACATCTTAATTTAACTGCATTTTAAACTCTGTTACAAGGTCTTTACACCAGTGACATTTAAACCCAGTATGTAGGACATGAAAACCTAAAGCATATTGCAATTCCCTTGTCTGCTGTGTTGCATCCCACTGCATTAGGCCCATATAATTTTAGGCTTCCATTCATTATGGCAGTAATTCTTCACAGACTTTCTGCTTTCCCTTATGGAAATGGACCCTTGAAAGTCTCCTTGCTGTTATTCTTCTGTATTCCTTCCCTCTAAATTCCAGGTTTTCATTGGCTTCACAATAAATATCAGTGTAAGTACACAAGATGACTGAGCTATCAATTAGAGACATAGCTAAGGCTTTCTCACCATTTGGGTGATAAAAAAAAGAACAGTGGCACACCTCCAGATGTGAGGCAAATAAAATGCTCATAGGCAGATATTCCTACATTGTAGAAGAAGTAAAAGTAGAGAAAAATGTGGGATATGCATGGTTGTTACAAATGGTTACAAAATATTAAATGATATAGCAGTTTTACAAAATCAAACAGAATGTTTATGTTATATTCAGACAGATGTCTAAACCGATCTTTAAATTTTTACAAGAAAATGTTACTTTCTCTTTAAACTGGGACTTCAAATACTCAAAAGAAACAAATAATAAATGTTCATTCTAAAATACCACACTTCTTTGTGGGATGAAAAATCCTTTGGCTAGAACGGTTCAAATTCTCCCTGGCTACTAGAAAGTATTTTTAGCTCCGTATTTTATTTATCTATTTAAAGTTGTAACATAACCTAAGCTTTTACTCATACAAATGCAAAACTGGCAACAAAATTCCTAGCTATGTTGAGTGGATCTTAGTCATTGATTTATTTAAAACACATTTTTGGACTGTGTACCCAGCTGAAAATAAAATGTTTGATAAATATTTTAAGTGTTGATAAATACTAACATCAAATTATGAACTGTAAATAAATCTTTCAGTCCCTCGGTGGGCTTAGCATGCCCACTGAAGTTAAACATCTGAGAGAACCACCTCTACAAGAAGCTGCAAAGCCAAAAAATCTCTAGACTTTTTTAGCAGAGGGAAGAGGTAAATGTGAACATCAATATCCTTTTCTGCTCTAAATTATCGGTTGTTCAAGGTTAAGAAACAACTAAGAAATGGCCGGCTGCTAAAGCAGTGCATGAATACTGAGACAATTTCTCAGGCAGGAAAGGTTTCAACTTTGTAAAGTTGCTTGTAAAATTGCAGAACTATCAAAACCCGAGTTCTGTGCAAATGTCAAACATCAGTCTTGGGAATGCCTTTATCTATGACATCTTCAAAGTGGGAGCTGCAAGTGGCTCAGAAGAATTGATTACTGATTACCACAATTTCCTACACCATCAAATTTAGAGACTTAACAAGTTCTGCAATTAGCTGGTGGTCTCAGATTATCTACCTATGCAATGCCAATAAAGCAGCAAATAAATGAAGTGTAATACAGATAAAATCGATGTTAGTTCAAAGGCTGAAGTTTGAAGAAACTTTTAACCATTTCCAGTATCTCACACCAATGGACTGAATCATGAACTTCTCCCTGACAGAAAGTGTAACCACATAGTCCTTAAAATCAGTGGCACAACTTCTGTTTCCTTCAGTGGGGAAGACTCAAGCTACCTGACTGCACTCTGTCCCACAGGTCTTCCTGATCGTTCAAAGGATACCATGTTCATGTGGATTCTGGAAATCATGCCCTGATCCAATTACCTCTTTCTAAACACCGCTTTTCTAAACAATACCTTAAAATGTATTCTTTAAAAATTTGAACACTAACCAAACAAAAAAGTAACTCTGTGTTTCATTTGATGAAGAAGACTGATGTTGCTTCATTAACATTTTCTACTTGAAGTGACTGAAACAGGTTTGGAAGTCCATGTACTTTTGTAGACGAAGCACGACTGGTATTTAGGAAATACAGAATAGTTGACTAGTTATCTTGTGTCTGACCTATGAATCAAGTTGCTCAGAGGTAGATCAGCTTCTGCACATGTAGAAAAAAAAATGTAGAAAACCCCCAGTTTGTGCGTAGCTTGTTGTTGCCCAAAGCATTAAGAGTATTATAAAATCTTAAATATTGCTATAATTACTAAACAATGAAAATGGGATCTAGGGCTTTATAAGATTTGAAGATCCAAGTTGAAAATCCTATAGAACTCCTACAGGAAAATCTATTGTCTGCCACAGATCCGTAATGATGTGAGTTATCCAAGTAGACCTACAGTTTCTAATGCCTGATTAATATATTATATATAAAGAATTTCCTGTCACAATTGCCTCAATTGAAATCATCTTTCAAATGTGTTAAAAGTACTCCAGTAAAAAAGAAAGAGAGATAGTCAGAAAATATTTCTCCTTTCCCTGCAAAAGAAACAACCATGTTCACGGAGGCAAGTTTTCAGTTCATAGTCTTTAACTCCACTTTCAAACTTTCTTGCAGGCTGGACCACTTAGTGAAGCAATTTTTGTGTATATTCCATATTATTACCCTAGAGTTTAAAAATTAACTAAAACTACAAGCAAAGCAAAAGGAAACAAGCAAACCCCAGGTTTTAAAACATTAATTCAATGACATTTGCAATTGATCCAATGTCCACTGACCACATCAAAGCTTGTATCAGACTTTCTATATACAGATGAATGTCTGCCGTCAGGCTGTGTGCAATGGTGCACACACAGGAGTTAAGGACTCTGCAACTTTGGCTTTTCAGCACCAACGGAGGGTCCAGCTGCTATCACCAATTTGGAAATGACAGCAGGCTATTTAAAACTATTTCATTCACATGTAAGATAATGTATGGTTCTAAGAACAGCACAGACATTTGAAAAGTCACCCTGAGTATCTCATAGAATCATAGAATGTTTGGGGTTGGAAGAGACCTTTAGAGATCATCTAGTCCAAGCCCCCTGCCAGAGCAGGATCCCCTAGGGCAGGCCATCCAGGCGGGTTTGGAAAGTCTCCAGAGAAGCAGACTCCACAACCTTTCTGGGCAGCCTGTACCAGTGCTCTGTTACCCTCACAGTAAAGAAGTTTCTCCTCACATTGAGGTGGAACTTCCTATAATTTCTTGTTCTATTACTGGGTACCACTGAGGAGAGATTGTCCCCTTCCTCTTGACACCCACCCCTCAGATATTAGTAAGATTCTCTCTCAGCTGCCTCTTTCCAAGGCTAAACAGCCCTAGTTCTCTCAGTCTCTCTTCATAGGAGAGATGTTCAAGTCCCTTGACCATTCTTGTAGCTCCCCATTGGACTCCCTCCAGTAGGTCCCTGTCTCTCTTGAATTGGGGAGCCCAAAACTGGACACAGTTTTCCAGGTGTGGTCTCACCAGGGCAGAGTAGAGGGGGACGAGAACTTCCCTAGACCTGCTGGATACATTTTTCTTATTGAACCAGTTCAATATTGTTAAATAACAAAATTAACAAACTGGTGTTTGCCTGTTGAATGCTAATTTTATTACACAATGATGCAGAGCACGTTAAATCAACTTGAACATCACTCTGCTTATACACAAATCTTAATGCTTTACTATACCTGCCCCTCACTTGACTTCTGCATCAATTACTGTAAAATAAAATTTAATTTCAACTTTGGCAGCAGTATGAGATCTACTGAAAAAGCATGAGAAGTATCACTAATAGAAGTTTTAATAGTCATGTACTGATTACGTTTGTACTGCATATAAAGTAACACAACCAAAAATAAAATCTAGCTGTGACAGGCAATTACTTTTTGAGTTGTTTTCATAGAGAAGATGATGACCCTATGATGAATCTCTTTAACATTCTCATTAAGAAGATGAGGTCACTGCTTTCTGCGGTTTTTATAAGAACACAAGTGAAAGTTAGTCTACCCATAGTAACATTCTTATCATTCCATCTTTAAGCGATGTAAAGGACTATAAAGCACTAAATTTGTATTTTCCATGTTACTTTTTATCTTGTGATGACCTCTCCTGGTTGAGCTGTTCATTAGCCTTGATTCCAGAGGTTAAGAGTGTTTTGATCACTCTATGCTTATTTTAAAAAAATAAAAATAAAGGAATAGGAAGAATTTGTTGCCAAGGTATGAAAAACAGGACTATGAATAAAATTTACAATAAGAACTGAGTATTAGCATATGTGATACTGTATCACAGTGTATGCTTATTGTACAAGATGGGCTCTCAATACCCACTTCATCCTGGCATAAACCTGAATGAGATTGAAAGGTTTCAACACAATCATTTCTGAATCAGTATTACTCAGACATAATATTAATGACAGAGATTTCCTTACTTTGCAAACTGAACAAACATTTGAGAGGCAATATATTCACATAAGTGGCTTCTAATTCTATTCTTTCCAAAAACTGTATCTTTCCCTGCATCAGCACAAGCAGACTGTAAGAAAATATTGAATAGCAAGCTCATACATAGGGATTCACAATTTACTGTATACCATGATTCTTGCTGTTGTTAATTACTCCAAAGTCAAAACATAAAGCAGCAATGGAGGAGACAAAAAATGTGAGTGGAAATCAGTTTTACATCAAAGTTGCGTTTCACACAATTCTTAATACTTTCAAAAGTGTTTCCAATATGACGTTCAAAATCAACTGATGAGAAAAAAAATTATAAAAATCTAAGTGCATTCTCTTGTCAAAGCAGAACAGAATTCCCCAATTGTGCCATGCACAATCCATTGCATACAAAGTGACAAATAATCCCAGAAAACACAGCACAGTGACCAGTTTGTATAGCAAAGTGTGCAACCGAATAACCAGTTAAGTGGTGCACCAAAACACTGTGACACAGCACTTGAGTTCCTACTGTGGCACCACTTCCCAAGCACCCTGTATGTCTTTACAAGAATTTTAAGCATGTACTGCAATGTGAACACTGCTTTTGTAATTTTAAGGCTGACGTGTTCTTCCAGCTATATTCCTGTTTCCAGTAAACAAATCTGGCTCCATTTCACGTTCATAATGAGTCAGAAATGAAATACTGTACATTACTTAGTGTAGTATATAAGCTCTTGGATGGTGAATTAATACAAACAAATCTCTGAACATCTGAAAAAAAAATTGTCAAGATGGGAATGTATATGAGTGAAATGTCATTACGATTATATACATCCTTTATTCATGGAATTTCTGGTTATAATGATATTATTACAACCACTAACTTCTCAACTAACTTCTTTCAAAAGTTAAAGATTTGTTTGCTGGGTAATCAGATAACCTATTGTAGGTCATTTTCACGCTGAACTACAGCCATTAGCTAATGAATGGCAAAAAAAAATGAAAAGCTCAGAAATCTTATTACAGAAAAGCAGTATCAGGAACTTTGTTTTCCAAGAACAGATTTCTGGCAACCTAATCATGTTTGGTTTTTTTTTCCCCTGTATATTCCTGTTTTGCAGAGCCTGAGAGATGACCATGAAGAAATAATATTCAGAAGAAAAATTAAATAGCTGGTTAAAACTAAGCAATAAACCTCAGGATCTATATTTCTCCTAAATCAAAGGTAGAAAAATAACTGAATGTCCTATAGCCTCTGAGACCTAGATACAATGCAGTCACTGCTGTACATTTTCTGTTGACACACAAATAAATGTCTAAGTGTAAGCAAATCCTGGAACAATAACCTTGTTTTATTTTTCAATAGGTATCAGATGATAAAAGACAGAAATCCACTGACAAAGTGCTCCAGTTCCCTAATCACTGCATTTGTTCATTCTCGACCTCAAAGAAACAAATAAAATATAATGGTCCACATAGATCTCTACGCATTATATATCCTACATTCTAAGGCAATTCCCTGTTGGGTCAGTAGAATCAGCCCCTGTCCACATCCACATAATTCCAACACATCTATCTGTATCATCTTAGGACTTTTATTTTCTCTATAAACAGCAAGAGGAAGTCAACAGTAGTGTCTATTTTTGATGATTCTATAAAAATGCACTGCCTCATTTCAGTATGCATTTAAAAAATACTTTGCAAACAGTAAATGTTTTACGTGGTCTGAAGAGAAACTACATACTTAACACTGACATCTACCTGCAAATGTTTTGGTGGAAACTACAGCTCAGTGCAGTGTTAAAGATTTGATCTAACACCCGTTGAAATCAATGAGTACGCTGTCATTTTCACAGTTAGCAGAATTGAGTCCTGTATAGGTGATGTGCACTCCTCCAGTGTGAAGCATTTCAGCAGATGCTTGATCATTTCTCTACTATTTCTGCCTCCCAACGGGGAGCTGGTCTCCTCTAAAACACCTTTGGTCATTTTATTACGAGAAGCAAAACTTCACTCTCAGGAAAAGCTGTCCTGGTTCAGTTTCCTCTCATCAACTCATCATCACTCTTTTCTCTTCAAACGAGACAAAATTTTCTCTTGATAAAACACTAGTTATGGAAACTGCTCACATCTCCCCCTTTCCCTCACACAACTGTGGAAGTGAAGTAATTCCAAATGCAAATTGCGTACTTTCTGAGGAAGGTGGGAAAAAACACAACGAACCAACCAACCATAGAAAAACCACCCCCAAACTTTGAGCAGCTTCTGATTCCTTCGCCCCTCTGATTCCATTGCAGAACCAAGACTGTATCACAGAGCAAGTCTTTCAACTTTCCCCACCAGCTACCGCTGAAATAATCTACACTAAGGAAAATCTGACGGGGAGCACCGTGAGCAGTATCAAACCTCAGTGCACGCATACACGATATAAATACACAGAAAATCCAACACAAGATTCACCAGCGGAGAAACAAATAATCAGCCTCCCAGAGTTGTGGGAATTCCCCTTTGGCTTATCGCAGAGCTGAAACTGTCCATGCTTCTTAGCAAAGGGTACTTACGAGATGCAGGCAGAGCAGTCCTGGCTCTGCAGCTAATGCTGCTGAAAATCCAGAGGAAGAGAGCTGCTCTGCAGCCGGCTCGGGTAACCACAACCATCCTTCGCTTCCTGGCTCCCTGTACTCCAAATGCCAGCCGCAGAAGACCTGCTTTCCTCCCCTCTGGCCCCTTCTCTCTCTCTCCTGTTTTTTTCTCGGAGGAGGTGGCGAGGAGGTAAAGGGGGCAGGGCTTTACCTTGGGGTAGGAGCCAACCCCCCTCTTCGTCTGCTATCTCCGGGTTTGCAGCAGCAGGATAAGTCCCGGTACTTTTCTTTCCCCTTATTTCTCTGTGTTTGTGTGTGTGCGTTTGTGTCTGTGCCTCCTTCTCAGAGGAAGGAGGAGGGATGGGGGGGAGGGTGGGGGGGCAGAGAAAAAGCCACGAAGTATCAAATAACAAGGGTCGTAGAAAAGAAGAAAAATTTAAAAAGCAATTCCCGAAAAGACGTGGGGGTAGGGAGGGGAAGGGAGGAGGAGGTGACGGGAAGGGAGAAAGGCGGAAAAAGCTGTTGGTGCTGCTACTGCTGCTGTTGATGCTACCACTGCAGCTGAGCCCTTCTTCCTGCACAGAGCAGCGCTGCCGAGAGAAGCTTGCAATACCCTCCCAGCTCAGATATATATACACAGTGCACACGCACATACAGCCGGGGAACCAAACACACACTCACACAGGAGCAGGGAGAGGGAGGGAGAGACACTCCCGCAGCAGAGAAGCAGGCTCGGAGCTCTCTCTCACGCATTCATCATCCTCCAGCAGGAGGAAACGCTGCCACGGAGCAGCGCCAACCTCCAGAAAAAAAAAAAAGAAAAAAAAATTTAAAAAAAAAAAAAAAAAAAAAAAAAAAGAAGCAGCAGAAGGGAAAATCCTCTCCCTAGCTCTCCCCTCCCCTCCGCTTCCTCCAGCTCCTCCCTCTTCCTCTGCGCCCCTCCGGCCTCCAGGTACCCGGCTCGGCCTGGTTCGGGACCGGAGCGGGGGAGCCGCGGCGGGGCCGGGCGGGGCCGGGGGCCGATGCGCCGCGGGGCCGCTGTCCGCGGTGATGCCGAGGGCCCGGGGGCTGGATGGGCAGCGCCGCCGGCCCCCCCCTCGCCGGTCTCCGCCGCTCCCCCGAGCACCGAGGTGGCGGCGGCTCCCCGCAGCGCCGGCCCGCCGGGATCCGAGCCAGGAGGCCGGCCAGCGAGTCCTGCGAACGGTCCCGGTTCTGGGGGCGGTGAACAGCATCCCGCCTGCGGAGAGCTGGGGCTGCAGGAGCCGCTAATGCAGATGTTTCCATTCGGTAATTAATTCTCACTCCGAGAGCGAGCCAGGAAGCAAGCTGCATTAAAGTGTCATTACGGCTTTCACCTACAAGAGATGACTGAGGCAATGTGGCCATATCCTAGCCTTATGGTTTATGGATTTCAGGAGTCTGGCTGCTCCTTTCCATCCCTCTCCATCCCTCCTGCCATCGCCCTTAAACAGACTGATTCAAAAGTTATTGCTCACCGGATAACGGTAGAATAATGAGGGTGGGGAGTTATTCATGGATTATTTATTCTACAATCAATGAGGCAAAGAAAAATGAAAACAATTATTTCTCAGGTGTTATATAGAGAAGGCTGAGAAATGGAGAGCTATAATTTCTTTAGGGGAGCCCCAAAGCAGGGATAAATTATTTTCAGTGACTAATACACATTCTGTTAACAAGTATATGCTTTTATTTAGGGAGTGTGATGAAGCCGTTATGACTGTATGTAAAATGAACTTTTCAGAAAGGTCTTGGGATATTAGGATCCTCAATCCTATTGTCTTTCAGAGGGAGTACAGTGCCTATCTTTTAGGTCACTTTGAAAACTCATCCATACGTAATATGTGATATTCCAGCAGAGCCGTGGCCTAGAGGCTTGAGCACAGCACAGGACAAAGCTTAAGTGCCAGATCTGGGAAAAAGTGTTTCTGTAATCTTGTCCAACTGCCATCACCTTTCCTCCTTTGCCTTATCCATATCTAGTATTAATACATTCTTATTTTAAATGCTTTCACAGAAATAATGCTATTTGTAGCAAACGTGGAATGAAAAAGTGCACTACGAATGCTAAGTGTTATTGCACTTGCCTCTGTTACCTCTGAGATAAGTATAAAAATTAGAAGGTAAGTATATGAGGTAAATATAAAAAAGACTTTGTTACCTCTCCTCGGCATCATCCTGAGCTCTCTGCTGTGCCCTTCCCACTCCTTATACTCACAGATACTTTTCGATGTGTAGTAATCATTAGGAGATGTGAGGTTCTGGGGTACTAACTAAGAATCAAATATTAATTAGTGCTATGAAAATAGTTCTAAAATGTCTCTTTCCACAACTTTTCTTGTTAACATCTTCTGTTCTCCTGCTCTATATCCCACCATTTTTTAAATTTGTAAACCTACTTTTTCTGTTCTTTCCCTAGAGCAGAAGAGATAGTGCTCATATACTATCAAAAACTGACTGCAGATATTCACAAAGAAAAACTTCTGACTATGATATGCAAAAAACTCCACTGCTTTCATTTTGAGATCTTGCAACCCTTTCAATATTTGTAGGCCTTTATTCTTCACCTGAGTAAGTAACAAACAGCTTCTCTGAGTAATTATTTAAAAGCTTAGAAGATGATTTTGCAAACTAAATTTCTCCTTCTTAGGGTCCTTCCAATAAGCAAAACAAAAGTAATATCCTTGCACATCACCCATTTATGGACTCGATGATCCCAGGGGTCTTTTCCAACCTGAATGATTCTATGATTTATACTTTTATACATATATACTTGCATATCACCAATTTTATGAAATCCTCTACTGGACAAAAATCTGACTTGAGTTGTTCAACCTTCACACTACTTTAGCATACACTAATTGAGGTATTCAAAACTGTAATGAAATTGCTCACAGGGAGGCATGCATTTAAAAAATAGTTATAAAGGATGAGACAAGTAATTCAAAACAGGAAGATTCAGGAGGCTGATTGATGAATACCTCAATAATGGTGATAGTAGAAAGTTTCCTTGTGGCTTGAGACGGAAGAAATGGCACAGATTATTGCATTTTTCCCCATCTCAGAATATGATCAGTCCTTAAAAACTACATAAAATATTTAAACTATATAGCAACAGCAATGAGTTGTGCAAGGGTGATGCAATTATTTTTAATATAACCACAACTGGGGCCTGCAAAATCATTAGCTTTGACTGATTCTGTCACACAAAAATCATTACAAAGATCTTCAGGCATTTTTTAGTCCTATAAAATAAGCTAACCATCATACATATACTCCTTTTTTCTTTTTCCTTTTTTTTTTTTTTCCTGGAGGATGTTTTGAAATATTACTTTACATGATTCAACATATCCAAGTTGAATATATTAACCTTTGAAATGAAAACATGGTCAAATTGTGTTAGGGCACAATATGAAGTTATTAGATACTTCTCCCTTCTACTTCTCCTCCTAACCTTTCCTTTCTGGAGTGTAAATGTGAGGATGTTTCTAAGTAAGCGAGACACTCCTGCAGCCTGAGCAGGACAACTGCAAGCTTTAGCACCTTTATCCTGCTTTGAGCCTGTTGACCTTGAGTCAACAGGGACCTGTCCTCCACATGCTGTAGGCTAGGAAAGTGTCCTACCAGACTGGGACAGTCACATGAGGCAAGGTGTGCAGAAGGAGGGTCTTCCCCTGAAAAAATTAATCCTTCGTTATTTTTCAAAGACTCCTAGAGTCTTAAAAGTTAGGGAGATATCTCAGTCTTCCGGCGAAACCTCCCTAGCAATTAGTAAGACACTAAAATCGTAAAAGGCTCTAGTTATTACAGCTGTACACAAATTTTATTGAGCTTAATGGAAATTATACACAGATATTGATGAATGAATGGATCATTCTGAATTTACTAGAGCTGTCAGGCATTGTCTGCTAAATGGAATTCATCCTGGACAAAGCTATATTTACAGTATGTGAATGTCAAGAAGAAAAACACAATGTCAGAAAAGTAGAAAGGATAACTAAGAATTTCAAACACCGGTGGGACCAAGTGGCATCCAATGAAGCGATCAGCTGGGGCCAGAGAAGAAAACTAGCCAAGCTGAAAACGAACCTGAAACTTCTGAATTAATACTGAAAAGTAAAAGCCATGCTTCTTTATTCCTAGCAAACTACCATTTTAATGTAATTTTTCCCGTGTATGATTTTGGTTGCCAAGAACCCCTTGCGTGGCAGAATCTATAGCAGAATTTCCATGCAAATCTCTAGGATGGTAATTATGAGGACTTCACACAGGAAAGAAAGATGCAATGCATTTCAAATTTTGACCAAACAGGTCTTTATGATGGTCTGCATAGAGCTGAATGCCATGTAATGAACAGCTCTATTACTGAAGGAAGTCTTGGGTTGTCGTGAGAATGACATGGGGTTTTCTACTGGAACTGTCTATAAACACAGCTTTTTGAGGGAGAAAGAAAGCCCATGAAAATTGTGATCATCTGCCTGTGAGAAGCTGTAAAGACCTGAAGAAAATATTTGTTTTCTAGAAATGTAAGTCTTTCCTAACCTTCCTAATGTAGCTAAAAAGGAAGATGAGGGTGCATTGGCAGGAAAGAGCCATTATCTTCTTGCTTCATGCCGTGAAAAATATAGCATTACATTTTGAAGTGAATGCATTTTGGCTTGACCATTGTTTTGTTGTTGTTCTAAAATAAACAATTACAAAATGGAAATGTGCAATATAGTTAATAATAGCAAAATACAGTTCTAGTTCTTTCTTTACATGCTTCATTACAAAGCTGGTTTTTAAAAATGGATGTTAAACTCTCAAAAAGCTCAGCATGTCACTTATAAAAATTATGACCCCAAACTCTCATTCATACCAACACCAAAAGAAACTGAAGATGCTCAGAAGTTTTCAGCTTCATGCCACTATATCTTATGCAGTATAAACATGTGCTCAAGAGAGCATCTACCTCTAGAAATTTCTTTTGGGATATCTTGGTCTCTGTAAATCTACACTGCATAATGAAAAATATTGACAATCAAAACAAATAAAAAATCATGCCATATGTCTCAGACGTATACTAGAATTGAATCTGCATTTTATAGACATGCAAATAGAACTAAATTCCATTCTTATTCTGCATCATGACTAAAACAACCAAACAGAAAGTGTGGTTACCTGACAGAAATGTGTTTCACACTAAAAACTAGTCTTATTTTGAGCTCATTTCCAGTTTAATGCTCCTTGAAGAAATGGAAGAATGTGTTTATTTACAAATATAATTTAATTTGAATATGGTGTCTATTTTATTATTCCTTTCTTTCAATATGGAAATGTTCTATCCATGAACATACCTACTTTGAGAAATTGACTGGTTTAGAGAGCTCTGTGGAGCAACCTGTGGCCACTACTACTGCAGCCAGCCCAACTGGAAGCTCAGCTGGATCTTGTATGTCATGTGCACACAACATGCAGGATGAAATTTTTATTTGCACAAGAAGCAGAAGGTGGGGTCAGTAATAGCCATCCAAATACAGTGATACAATATACATCACCTGAGAAGATTTCACTCAGAAATACCTAACGTATTTTTAAAATATGGATTAAGTCCTTGAAAGACTGATCCCTTGATGAATCTCTTTCTATTGCATTCTGGAATAAAGACCAGAGTTTTTGACTCAATAACCTCAAAAGTTTTTTTTCTCTCTATTTATTTATAATTTTTTAGATCACAAATGTGCCTTCTCTCTTAGTAATGTATATGGCTATTATCCATCTCAATAATATTTTATATTGACTTTCTATTTTTTACATATTATTTAGATTTTTTGCTAAATGGGAAATACATTAAATGGTATTTTCTGCATTCGAGTCTTGCCTTGTGTGCTTTGAACGAGTGAGGTGGAATCTTAGTATCACTGAAAGCAGAGGGAGTTTTGCTACTGAATCAAACGGGAATAGGATTGTTTTCCTTGATTTATACTTATAACATCTGAGGAAGTCCCATCTGTACAAAGAGACAGACACTGTGCATCTCTTAAGTGTATAAAGTATCACTGAAGATGTTATTTTCCAAGCATCTACATTAAACTTGAATTGTACTTAAGTATCAACCTACACAACAGATTTTGCTGAGAATGTATTTTTAAAATACATTTAAATGTACGTTTAATAAACTGCACTATTTAGTCTTTTCTTAGTTCAGTTTAGAATCTTTCGTAGGCAATTCATGAATGCACAGGAGAAGTTCTGTGTTGAAAAAAAATGCACACAAAGTGAATTATTGTAATATTATCAAAAGCTATTGCAATTATGTTGGAAGTAATTCTAGTCACCTTTAAAGAAGAAATTGAAATCAATCTGGAACATTTCATTCTGCTATTTGTGGAGGGAAAAAAAGCATCCTTTCACTAACACACAGCCTACAAGGTAAATGCTAGAGAAGAGACTTTCAGCTCTTCTATTAACATTTATGCCTGGATGAGGAGGCTGCATGTAACCTGAAGGCTTTTGCAAGACAAGAACATAGCAACACTTTGGTGAATACAGTAAATACTTCCACACAAAGTAATATTAGGGAAGAATTGGTGTATTTTTAGACATATTTTAATGCAAATTAGCAGCTGGAAACACAGGAAAGAGCCAGCATAATCTAACAAGATTTCTTTCTTTAAAGTGAAAGTGATCTATAGTCCTCATCTTGGGAACTTGTTTGGTAAAGGTTTTGGAATAATTCACAACTAGTAGCTTTAAACCACTGCTTTACCTTAAATAATTTGTGCTACTGAGGATATAGCCTCATTATCTACTCAATACATATTTAACAGATTGGAAGAGGTTAGCAGAGTAATGCGCTGAAGTTACTGACGCATTTAAACATTCTGAGTAAATATATATTTGCTTCCCTATTATACTGTCCACATCATTCAGTCTCAATTACCACACTAATACACCATAGTTATCTTTATCTCCTGCTACAGATAGCATATGATTGCATGACAATAAAAGTACTTTAAAATACTGCCATTTACTCTGTCTTAGAATATTAGGAGTATCCAGAGTCCTCTTGAACCATGTTATAAATTCATCCATACAATTGATTGTGGTAAGGCACTTGGTGTTACAGTCAAATGTGAAGCTCCAGTAACTAACCATTACGGCTCCAGGACTGCCTTTTACTAAGTGTGTACAGTGCACCTATTACAGAGCAGGGTGTCAGTCATCACTGGAGCTGCTGCATACTAGCTGAATGTGATTGCACTTAAAAGATAAATGCGTGTTGTTTTGCCTGTCTGCACACCTGCCTGTCAGATAATTTCCTATGTATCTCCTGTGTTTCCCCCCACCACCCTTTTTTTTTTTTTTTCTTTCCCCTTTGCTATGCTTCTGATTTCTAACAAAGACAACCTGGCATTAAGAACACCAACTGTAAGATGATTGGCAACCTGGCAACTTTTGTTAAAACTGAAAGTCTTAGAAGAGATTTATGCTAACTTCAGGCAGTCACTTGCCGTATCTATGCAGGCGTGGTGACTGCTTGGGCTTCAGTGGAGCTTCTGAGCTCCTGCAAAGCCTGGCCAGGTCAGATCAACCCACAGTTCACAGCAAAGCCACTGCATCACAGGCCTGGAAGAATGTTCCCATTCACCAGCTGGAGGGTTTTTAACAAGCCACTAATCCTCCTACTACTTTAAATGGAAAAATAGACAGCACAGGGTTTTGGTGAACTAAGAAGACTGGGTACTAACTTGCATGGTGGTCTGACTATTTTATTGTCATATTGATATAAATTCTATGCTGTAGTAGTTATATTATATCCTGAAAAAGGTGGTTTATTCATTCCTTATTCAGAGTAGTCCCACCGCAGTTATTATGGTGTTCTTTAAGGGGAAGAACAGCAGGCTGTAGTAGCATATAATACAATAATACATGCATGTGCATCAGAAGCACACACACAAATATTGTGAATACAAATGATTGCTGTTGACACCTAAGTATCCGTTTTGAAAGTAAGGATGAGACTGAGAATGAAATTATTCTTTTCTACAGAATCAGGAGAGAAATCAAAGTACACATTGCAGGGCTGTACTGTGATTTTTTTCGGCATTCTTCCTTCTGCACTGACGTACCAAAAGCAAACGGGAAGCCGTGATAGGAGGCATACATTTTGAAGAGCTCTCTGATGTATGAATGCTGCATCTGTGACCATCCTTAATGACATGCAGCCTCTCACCAGATTTGATAGTGCAGAAGCCTTTCATAAAGACCACTTCAGCTTAATTTATAAGGAGCAGTGTCCCGGTTTTAACATCTCTAGATTTTAATCTGTACATTACAAAACAACCTGGGTTTATTTCCTGGAGTCAGGAAACATCTAATCAAAGACATGATTTTAAAGTCTTTTCTGCAATCAATTGTTCAACGCAATGAACTCTTACATGCCCTGCTATATAACAGGAGGAGAGGTGCAGCTAGACTGTCCATGCACATGCAAAACTAAGAGACATGCTAATAGGCCTCTCTGTGATGATTCTTACATAATTTTTTTAATTAAAAATTGTAAAGAAGTCACATTAGGTAAACCAAAGTCCTGCTACTACAATAGTGCAAAAGGGTTTTCAGCTATAAATGCATTGGTAATAAAAGGTGCTTGGACTACTCTGTTACTCACTGCAATGTGGCATGTAATGAATGAACAATAATTTATTCTCCACAGCATCTAAGGATTTCAAAACATCATACAAATATTGAATTAAGCTTCCCAATGAGGTAAGTAAATATTATATCCATGTATAGAACAGGCACGGAAATCACCCATATTCCAACTGTTGTAAACAAGATCCATTGGCTCTAAGACCAAAATTGAATTTTTAAAGCTAGACGGACTAATCAGCAAAAGCTATGCCTCTTGCCCTGTAGGGCAAGTGAACTGGAAGTGCTCCATTATTCCTTTGATGGAGATGGCAGAGAGTATGAGAGAGTATTAAAGATTTAATCATTGGAAACACAGTCTAAGAGGAAAAGGTAGAAGAACCTAAGTGAAAAGTACTTTAAAAAGAACCAAAGGAACATGATGGCTGTAGCTAACAAGCTAATGCCTTTTGCTACCCATAAAGAAAATAAGATAGAGCTGTAGGTGAACTGGGTGAACCTACTAGTAGAAACGTTCATAATTTACGGAGTACACACATTTTTGTTGTGCATCATTCAAAAGTGACACAGTGCTATCTTTTAGAAATTTCTGAATTTTGTAGAAACAATTTGAGTGCAGAGAGGTATTTAATAGCACCACTTGTCACTTTTGAACAGTGAAAGATCTTCAGTATTCCACTCAAAAACCTTGAAACGTGTTGAAGTCTATATGGGTGTACTCTGTGCAAAAGAAAGCTGAAGAGCAGGTTATTTTATTTCCACTTTAAAAAGACCTTGAATCTCTGGTAAAGGTTGAGAACCAAAAAGTATGCAATCTCTCTAAGAACCAAAAGGAATGCAATCTAATTATAAGTGCTGCTGTGCTAAAAGCATTGAGTCCTACTGTGTTTCCAACTTCATGCTGAAGTTCTCATTTTTCTACCCACAGACATTCCTGTCAGTGTGGGAGAATTTTATATGCAAATGAAAGACTGAAAGACTATTCTCTACTCACCCATCTTACAGCAGCTAGTGATTTAGTTGCTTGTCGCTTCTAGCTAGTGAAGACCACTCTATATGAGTTGTAGGACATGTCAGTACCATTTGGAAAAGCTGTAAATACAGCATGACCTGTTTTCTAAGTGCTCTTCATTCACATTGCTGCTTCTCCATCAGCTTGTGGACGGCCTGGATAGAGGCTGTCTGGCAAAATATTAACCCCCTGGGCACATACGGGCACAGAGGATACCATCAGCTCCAGGGCGTGTCTCAGTCACACGTCTTGCAAACCAGCTATCTGCAAAACTGGCAGAGGTAGGTAGCTTCAACTACAGCATTTATAGGCACACTCACAGGGATGTTTTGACAACTCAGATTGAAAATCTGTTCTTCTCCTGAAAAAGTGCATCTTTTCTTCATTACTCTTCTGTTCAGTTCAGTTGACCTTGATTTTATTTCAAACTTTGATTGCTGTAACATTCACTCTTCTGCTCAGTTAGTGGTCTGTGGGATTACATCAAGTTAATGGTTGGAAGGAAGAAAAAAGGATATCAGGATAGCGGCTTTCTCCCTCGCAAATCAAGAAAGGATTCATCTGAATATAGACATCTAACTTTGAACTTGTCACTTTAGTGCCCCTTTACAGTTGGCAGAGAGCTAGTCAGGATTGTCAGTGTCATCTAGGGTAAGATTCATGTTGCCCTAAACTAGAAATTGCACATGATCAGATGGCTCAAGCACTGCTAAAGTGCTACTTCCTCTCCTTTAACTACAAAAAGATCCTTGAGAACCTGGCACAGCTGTAGACAGCAAACCATGGTCAAGATGAAGCCTGCCTTAGAATAGAGATTCTGCTGTCCCTCCAGAGGGCCTGCTTCAGCCCTATGTCTATTCACATACACTGTGCTGGCTCACTCGTACTGAAGACATAAGAAAAACCACATAGAGAATTGTGGAATCGCATTGGGATTTTATTATTCAAGATGCTTTGAGGCCTTTTCCTTGCTAGCACGGTCTAGATCTGGAAGTTGCTAGTTAACACCAAGACTAAATTTTTCCAGTTAGCCAGAAATGACAATAATAATAATAATTGACAAAAAGGGAAAAAAATGTTCGCCACAAAATGAAGAAAATTTTACAAAATAAACAACAGAGAGGAAGAAAGAACATGATCATCAGGAAAATTAAATACAGCATTATTTAGCAGTAAAAAAAAGTAGGCACTCTACCTTTTTGCAGCTAATACGAGAAACTAAAGGAGGGAGGCAGTGGTGCTGTGATTTTTTTTCTTTGTTTTCCTGTCCAGCTGCTTCTCTTTTTTTATCGTAGAAGTTGTGGATTTCTTATTGGCTCTAACCAAAATGACAGCAACTTAAGAGCCATCAAAATACAGTGATTCCCTTTAAATCAATGCAAATACTGGGTGGAAAAAAGCATTCCTATAGTCATGTCGATATGGCTAGGTCCCATCCATACTAGCAGATTTTTCATTGATGTAACACCTTGCAAATTATCAAAGTTAATGGAAAAGCATACAAAAATTTGTAATTTTTTGAAAAAATAAAAAACATCTTTTCAAGGGGATTCTCTGTGCTCTGCTGTAAGTTTGTGACAGAAGTTTAATTATAATGTCAATTTTGCTTTCAAAATTGAAATAAAAGTAAAATTTCTTTGTCCTCGTCTCTTCTTTCAGAAACCCAAATGTTGTGCTACACCTGTCTACACACCAGGCTACTCATCAATCTCTCGTCAAGGGGTCTTCCAACATTTTCATTTATGTTATCATCAACTCACAAAGTAAAACATAAAGGAGTTGGAGATAGTGGATCTCTGGCTCTGAATGATTGCTGAACAGCAAGAAATATAGCATTTTGCTTTCCTGACAAGACCTTAAAAATCAGCCTGTACCTGCTGTACTGAGAGTACAGATCAGAACAATTTGCTTCATTTCTGTGACTATTACTCATTTCAAAGGAAGCCTTGTATCAGTTAAGACATAATGAAAACAGTAGGATCAGACTTCAATTTATTTGGAAGCCAAAAGTTTATATTTTCCAAGTGTCAGAGTAAAAAAATGTTCACGTAGAATTTAGCTATCCTGATCCTGAGGGATTTATTTGTTCATATAGATGACATAATATTTAGAGCAAGGGAGAAATGACTCCTCTGACTCAACTGGTCACTGGTGACATTCACCTTATATACTTGTTAGCTAAGGCCTATGGACAAAAGAAATTCAATTTATACCTGGGAAGATGGATATGAATACAAAAGTTTATGGAAACGCTGTGATAGATCTTTGTATTCAGTTCAGTACTTTTTTTTTTTTTTTTACAGCCTGTCTAACTGTACAAGAGCATGAACCTTCCAAGTAAAAGCTTTTTGAATTACTCTGAGTACTTATGTTTTCCATGAAAACCGGAAACAAAATTTTTATGACATATTCTTGGCAAAAAATACTTTCACCCCGTGTTTTCACACAGGTATGACAGATGATAGATTGCAGCCCCATTCTACAAATGTCACTAGGAAAATATCTGTAAACTCCTTATGCACTAAGTGACAACTTCTATTTCACTTGCAGAATTATTACTTTCTGTGTTACTAATACATGCAGAACATGGTACATGTGGAGCACAGGATCTGCCCATATGCCTCATCTTCTCTCTTTTCACTAAATTACATATATTTTATTAATACATTAATATGCCTATATTAATTCTTCATGGTCTATGCAACCTCAGGTGGGAAAGAGACAGGCTGACTTGTCTTGATTATTCAATTCACTCTGTATCACAACTGTTTCCAATGGGGTTTGTCTCCTTTCATGACAGTGACAGAAATAACCACACATGCATGGTCTCTTCTTAGCAGAAAAATGGTAATATTAAATAAAGGTGTACCTTTCACATACTGTAATATTTTGCATGCCTATTAGATGCACCACTTTGCCCATTTTTCGTCGCTATGAACAGTATAAACTGTGGGCAGCAAAATGTATAATACATCTAGCCATAGACCTGGGCACCCTACCAGGATGGAGCAGCCTTTGCTGAAAAACTAGATATCCATGTTAGTTTAGGATTGGCTGGAGCACAGCATACTCCTGAGAGTATGTATGCTGAGAACCGTCTCAAACCTGCTTAAAATGATGTCCAACAATTCTCTATCCCCAAAAGGATATTTCTTTGGCCACAGCTCAGCCAAGTACAAAAAATAAAAATATCGAAACCAAATCAATTAAATCCCATAACTGAAGTGGTTTCCATAGATTAGGTGCTCTATGGCATCAGCTACTTGTGACTAAAGATTGCACCAGACAGAAACAGAAGTTCAAGCATTCAAGAAGTTGAATTGGGTTCACCCCAAAAGCTTGTATATGCTCTACACATGGAATGTGAAACATTTCCTTCTGTCCAATGCTAAATAAATACTGATTTCCCCCTCATTTACTGGAACCCCTCAGATACCAGTGAACATTTTCAGTGCAAATCTGTTGTCATAGACTGAAAATTATCATCAGACAACAATGGCATGCTGTGTATGAACAAGCCTCTAACTGTACAAAAAAGATTGAGGAAATTAAATAACTTCCTACTCTGGTCAGAAGTACATTACAATACTAAAGTTAACTATGGCCATTATCTTGAAATGTGCTGGCATGAATAACAAAAGCAAATTCTAGCCTAATGGATCACTAAAACTTTAAAAATTACAGCTTTCTCAATAAACCTACTTCTGTTCTAATCTTACTTACACAAGTGTTTCTTGACATAAATAAAAAAAATACGAATGAAATAGTTCTGGGACTGTATGTTGGTTCTCCTGGTTCCTAGTGCAATTGTGAAAGTACAAGTAAAAGAAGATTCAAATGTTACCATTATTTTTATTGTGTATGATTTATAAAACACATCCATACCTTTTGCCTGCTTGCTTTCTAGTGGACAACAAATCTGGGATATCTGCTGCTTCACAGTCCAGAGTAATCTGGATGCAAGAGTGCTGCAAAGTATTTGCTTCTTTCCACATTAAGAGTATTCAGGTAGTAACAGATTTTGTCACTCAGTCCTGTGAGCCATGTGTAGTACCTTCAAGCGACACTGCTGCCTTCAGTTAGTCTGCGAGAAATGGTCTTAACAGAGAATAACAGTGCTGGCATCTGATCTCAACAGGTAGAGAACGTGATTCTCTATTAGAGATGGTTCATTTTCCTCTTACAAAAAAAAAAATCATTCAAAATTAATCAATTTCAGTAGGGAAAATGTTAATCTAGTTTCTGTTATTAACAAATTTGCAGAGAAAGAAAGGCAATAAAAGTAGCTGCTAATGAAACTTTTAGACCTTCAGATGCAATTCTGCACTTCGTCACTACTTTGACACACAGCCACGGTGTTTGTTTTTCTGTCAGGATAAGCACTGGCGCTTACTAAGAATGCACAGAGCCACTTCATTTACCTGGGAAATTCATCCCTACATCAAAAAGGCACATAATATTGTGGCACTATAGAATCAAAATGTTTGATATGCTCTCTACCCATTGTAGCATCTTTTCCTCTAAGGCAACTAAAGCAGCAAAGAACTCATGCATATAATAATAATAATAATAAAAAAAAACCCACAGAAATTTCCCCCAGGACGTAGATAGCATATGAATGAGCTACCAGGAGCAGCAAAATGAAATAATAAAATTGCAAAGATTGTCCACCAGGTGGCATGTGAGCCATATAGTGTTAAGAGTAGCAATACTGTAAATGCAGAGAATTTTGTCCTGCGCAAAACAGTAAATCTACCTGATTGGTCTGGGAACAAATAAACATCTATAATTATCCGAAGTAATTCACAAGCAATATTTATTTTTTGGTAAGAACCACTTTCATTAGTTAAACTCCCTAAAAGTGTTCAACAATATGTCAAACTTCTTACCAAACTATTAGCCATTACGGTTTGAGCACTAAGTTACACTTAAATGTTTTTAGTATGTGATAATTTCAACTCTTGGCAGTATCATATCCATCAGAGCTTTAAGGAGAGTTATAAGGACTGAGAGGTATGGCAAATACAGAGACAGATGGTCAAAGCACAGAAAGCAAAGCTTCTATGTCTTGGATCATAACTGATCATAAATTGATAATCACGAGTTGACAAAAGATACTGGCTTTGCCTACTCTGACCTTTCCCTGGCTTTACCTACTCTGACCAAGATGCAAAGGACTAATACCTTCTCACAGCCATGATTATCTCACAGTCATGGTTGCATAGATAGATAGTTGCATACACTCTTCTCTGGAGATCCATAGTCATTAAAAACAACAGAATAAAATCTTAGAGTAATTATTGCTGGCTAATACAGTGCAGCAATGGGAAGGAAGGAGAAGAGCCAGAACTGTGCCCCTAGACAGTTTACTACAGGCTGACAGAAGTATTTCAAAGGCATTCAAGAAGTTCATTACTGCGATAGCAGCCTTCAACCCTCCCAAGCACTGCAGAGTTTCTACATGTCTTTTGCAAATTTCTGATGGGCAAGTTTGTGGTTTACTGGCTTTGGCTCTAACATGAGGGCAAGTTGCTTCACTTGCTGCACTTGAGCTTCTTCATCAGCAAAATCATTTGATATTCTTGTTACTCTCCCTTGTGAAACTCTGAACTCAGCGCTGAGCATTTCTAATAAGAATTACTATAAAAATCCGGATAGAACAACCATTAAATACTGCAAATTAGCCAATTACTTTTTAGAAGGTTCTATATCCTGAATATTTGCACAGTTTCTATCACACCAAAACCCCAGCACTCCAAGCAGGGCAATGAGGCTAATTCTCCGGCTGGAGATGGAGTAGCATTATTACTATTTATCATTTATTCTTTTATGGTATTATAGGTATACCTAGTAAACACAAGAAATGTCTCATAGTAGATAACATTTTATAAGTGACAGTATTATCATAATGATTAATAGGCTTGAAGTTTTTTTAGTAGTAGTAGTGCATATGTGTTTCTGCCTTTGCATTATTCATCTGTGATAGATCTTGGGCCCCAGGTATTGCTGACATGGTGTTCTCCTCTGTTGTCTCTGTACCTCTCACCATCTTTTTCTTGACTTCTGTTGCTTTTGGTTTTTTTTCTGTCTGCTTCAGAGTTATTAATGTAAACTTGCACCTTGGAAATCTGTGCTCTTAATGTGTTCTTTAGCACATATGTGAAAGAATTTCTGCCAAAGATACCTTCTCATTGATACTAATGTTGACCCAAATAAGAAATCTCATTGCTCTTCATCGGTTCTCTACAAAGCAGACTCAAGCTACTGGGGGACACGAACCAAAAATCACCAGAGAAGGTGGGCTGATATTTTTGCAGTTAAATTTATGCAAAGTTGCTGTTTTTTTCCAAAGAAAACCAATGTACTTTTGAATGAGTGGATTTTCTAAAATTATCTGGTCTGAAATAAATAATAGAAAATGACCACTAAAACTACAGAAAAAATGACATCATGGTTTTGCACTACCGTTGTTGCAACATTCATTCAGGTAGTCAAGAAGACCATGGCCTCTCTCTGCTGTGTAAAACATTGTGTAACTGACAATTACATCGCCCTTATAAAAGGGCATTCGAATCACATTTGAAATTTTAGAGCCTACTTGAAAATCAACTAGACTCTATTTCCTTAGCTCATACGATATAATGAAACCAAATTTTCAGTTACAAGAATTAGTCAGAGTAAAGATCCCCAGCTTCCTACATTGACTGAATCCTTCACAAACTTTGTCTCTTTGAAGTTAAAGAAGGATAATAAATATCCTTGAAAAATGGAGTACTTCATCATTTCTTGTTGACTCTCAATTTCTTCCTCTGCAATTTTGTTGCCTCTTGTTTTAGTATATGGTTAAAAGAAAATTAAAAAAAAATACATAAACTTACTCATTTACTTGGGGTGATTGAGAAGTACCATAACTGGGCAATATTATATCATTGACATGCCAAAGTTGACTGTTAGCTCTTCCCAGCTGTCCTTCTCAGCATCACTGCATTTTCACAAGAGAACACCATCCAGCTCAATTCTTCCTAATGTGAGCAGATTGAAAAAACACTCAAAATAAAAGTCCAGTTAGTTTTCAAAAATTACTAGATCTGTTCCTCTTCAATCCATATAGTGAAAATTATACCATAAAAACTGATCCTACTCTTTCTGTTGTTTCCATCAGTTGTAAATTGACTACATTAGCTGCCCCTCAGGAATAAGGATTATGGACTTTTTTGAAATATCAAGTACTGCATATCAATCTTACTGAGAAGACTAATGCTTGTCACATTATTTCAAAAGAATAAAACAACACACCAATTCATTTCCTTCTCAGGAGAGAGACAGGTGTTATTTTAAAATCATGGCGGGGAGGGGGGGAAAGTAGCAGATCACAGACATACTGATGACCAGCACATTTTTTTTTCTACAATTTTTCACTCTCTTCCATTCAATTCCTCTCCATCCTTACTCTAATGCTACCCACAGAGAGCATGGATAAACAGATGTTGTGGATTCAAAGGAAAGTCCTTTTTGCTTGGCACCACAGAATGTTCAGTATTCCTGAACTCTCAAAAACAGGGAAAAGGAAAATCTTGAAGTTTTCTCAGCACTAAGGATACTTTAAGGAAAGAGATCTCCATTACTTAAGTTTACAAAAGCACAAAAGGCAGTCAAGTCCCAATGCTACTGAATATTAGACGGTTGTGATTTTTTAAAGCACAAACGTAAATCATGGGGTTTTGCTCTCAGCTACAGAAGAAAAAATGTGGGAAAAGAGAAGAATGTTAAGAAGGAGTTGTAACTGATGGAATCCCATAAGGGCTACACACACTCATTTATCTTTCAAACACAAGCGTGTCGCACTCTAAGTTGGGAACATCATGCTTAGAGTGGGCCAAATGATTTTTCCATTGAATTGCATATGTAGTAAGATAAAAAATAGCTGTGTGCCAAAATTATGTTGAAGCCAAAGCATGGAATTTTACATTGGATGCAATCACAAAACACCGTAATAATCAATATAAAAGAAAATTAATTTATTACTTTGATTCTAAATGGAATAAAGCCTGAAAAGAAACAAAAGCACTTTTATGTTAAACTGACAGCAATCTACCCAACAGAATGACAATAACCTGATATGCATCTCTTGGGGTTCTAAACATGAATGTGAAAGTCATGCTGGGACACCTACCACCCCTGCCTTTTTTTTTTTTTTCTATTCTGTAAAGTATTTGGGCTTGCCAACATCTTCATGTAGTCCTACAGTCCCAATTACACAATCATTTCGGGAGTTAATGTACACTGAAAATGCCAGAAGGATAACTATGCTCGGTATTTAACTTTTTGAATTCATCTGGAGAAGGAGCAATCAAGCCTTCTTTATTTGGGTGAGCAATTAATTTCCATGTGTATGTGGCATACTCTGTGTGTGATACATATGAACTCTTCCAGGTCTCCATAGGAAACTGCTGGCCTGGTGCCTCTGAAGGCTAAACTATAACATATCCCAGCTGTGGGCAAACAAATGGCTTTGGCACTTAACAAAAGGGTTTCTTGTGATGGAAAATTTATTATTGTCTTTTCCGTTAAACACAACAAAAAGTTATAATGAGGAGAAATGAACAAAATACTAATTAGAAAATGATGCATTGATACAACATTTTCAAAGGAGATATTATTCAACAGTAGAAATTCTGTTGTATTCAGCTGGTTAGGAAAAAATCAATTAGTTATTAATATGAAAGCGAGAACTAAAGTAATGTCATTAATATTAAAAAAAAATCAAGCAGATGACACATTGGTCAAATCCTGAAAATGAGGGGACATTAGCTGTAATTTCCTCCCATATTCCCTGAAGTCATCAGGAATTAGTGATAAAATTCTGCCCTACCTTTGGCACTGGAGTTGTGGAGATGAATTTTTAGATGGCACAACCCTTAGCTGAGTTGTGCTCTATGTTGCAAGCTTCTCCTTCCTTAAAAAGAGAAAGGTTCACAACCGGGGCCTATGGGACAATCCTCTAATGGAATTCACAACACAACAAGCCAGTTCCTGCCTGCAGAAGAGGAGTAGAATGCCTAGATATCTTTTTTCTTTCCTTTTCCACAAGTAGAACAAAGATATCAGGAACAAGCCCAGCTCTTCTCTGGATCAGATGTGCTTGTGCAGTAAACACTTCCAGCAATGCCTTCTAAACCAAATACGAAAGGCCAAATACCAAAACTGCTTTGGGGAATTTGGACTGAATCAGCCAAACATGGATAGTGGTATGCCTTAGCCAGGTACCGTATTTTTGCAACAGTAACCCATGGTATCAATTTATGCATGATAAAAGAGGTCCCACAGAGCTCTCTTAATGACTTCAAATGCCATATATCTATAAAAGAAGAAGAAAAATAAAGAAGAAGAAAGAAGAAGAAGAAGAAGAAGAAGAAGAAGAAGAAGCACCATATGCTCTTTCAGAAGAATTCAGTGCATATCTAATCATTAAGTTCAACTTATATGTTCACCTTTTGCAGAACAAGAATGTAGCTTCTAAATTTCAGTAAGAAAACACAGCAAGCGATTGTTTATTACAACATTCAGAAGGCTAGAGAGAAACTGCAACAGATTTAATTAAAAAAAAGAAATTCCAATGTGTGGAATTTTCATACCGACTGTTGAATGAACAAAAGTTGGCAATGGCAAGGAAAATGTAAATCAGTTATCACATTCTACACGCATAAAGAGATACACTTTGATACTTACAAAAGTTAGAGAAGAAAGTTAACAACCACAAAGTGGCACATGGTTTAAGTGAGAGCTTATGAAAGGAAATTTCTTAAAACAAAGCCTAGCAGAAACACTGCAGAAAGAGCCGGAGGGGAAAATGGCACATTTCTAGTGTCAGTCTAACAATAGCTAAACCAGCTTAATTAGTGATGCACAGTAATTGCTGTTTTAAGAGTGACATTATATTGTCTGAAAAATACATTAGTAAATTGCAGAGCAGATTAAATGAAAGTAATTGCATCTTAAATACAATATATACTTTTGCAGTATTGTCATTCTAGGTGGTATGCTATTGAATGGAATGGAGTAGAATTCTTGAAAAGTCTTAAAGAAAAATATCACAAATGAAGGCCAGAAGAGGAAAAGAGCTGTCAAAGTGCAAGAAAAAAAAAAAAAGATGGTTAAGATGACACAATTCAGGACTTCTTTCCAGGAAGACCTTGCCATAAGCAAGGTAATAGCAAATGTCACTTGGTGCATTGGTAAGGAATGATGACAAAATCCTGCATGCCCTCTACTTACAGAGGGAGTCAAAAGCTTTTCTTTCACCTTGGGCATCGCCACATCCAAATGAACATATGTGGTATAAATGCCATTATTTCCATAGTCTGAATGCACAGATGAATTTTGGCACCAACATACAAAATGATAAGCATAATATCACAGAATCATAGAATGCTAGGAGTTAGAAGGGAACTCTGAAGATCATCTAGTCCAATTCCCCTGCCAGAACAGGTTCACCTACAGCAGGTTGCACAGAATGGTGCCCAGGTGGGTTTTGAATGTCTCCAGAGAGGGAGACTCCACAACCTCTCTGCGCAGCCTGTTCCAGTGCTCTGCCAGCCTCAAAGTAAAGAAGTTCCTCCTCATGTTTAGATGGAACTGCCTATGTTCAAGTTTGTGCCTGTTACCTCTTGTCCTGTCACTGGGCACCACTGAAGAAAGACTGGTCCCATCCTCCTGACACCACACTTTATTTATAGGCATTGATAAGATCCCCCCTCAGTTTTCTCTTCTCCAGACTAATAAGACCCAAGTCCCTCAGCCTTTCTTCATAAGAGAGATAGTACCTTCTATAGAATATCAGGACTCCAAATCCTAAATCCTAAAGGAAAAAGAGACTTTCCAGGGGTTTAGATAAGATCTGAACATCTCCCCACAAAGTGAGATAGGCAAATAACTCTCAGAAAGGGTAGACTCACAAATGAGCTGTTGAATGTTTTACCCCAGAGCAGAAGTGCATTTTGTATCACATATAAACATGGCCAAGGGTGTGTTTAACAGAGTCATACAACTTGATAGCAGCAATGGGCTTTTTCCCAGTTTGGTAGCATTGTTTGCCTGTATGTGCTTTGGGCATGCACCCAAATGTTCTAGGTCTGAAAATAACTAATGTTTCCACCACACCAGTGAGAACTTCACTCCCACATCTTTCAAAGCCATTTATTTCCACGGAAGTCTGTTGGCACCGCCCATTCCAACCTGTGGCTCTGGTGACACTTTGGCTTTCTTACAGGCTGTGACTGCCAAAATCACCTCCCCTCTAACTCCTCAGATCAAGTTTCTGGTCCTCCTCACTGCATGGCTGCATGGACATTAGCACTTGTGCTGAGAGAGTGGACTGGACTAGGGTTGGTTTCTGCCATGGCCTGAGAGAAGAGGAAAAGGGTTTGTCCTTGGGAGCTGAGTAGCAGAGGCCACGTCAGGGACACCCAGCAGCAGTGCCCAATGCACACCCACCAAGGGCAGGGACAGACTCCTGGGCCTCCTGGGCACAGGGACTGCCCTAGGGTCAGCACCCCAAAGCCCTTCCTCCTTACTGGATGAGAGAAAGGCTGCAAATGTTGTCTACTTTGACTTTAGCAAAGCATTTGGCACAGTTTCCCACAGCATTCTCCTAGAAAAGCTGGCTCCCCATGGCCTGGATAGGCATATACTTGCCTGGATTAGGAACTGGTTGCATGGCCAGGTCCAAAAAGAGTTGTGGTTAATAGAGGTAAATACAGTTGGTGGCAGGTCACGAATGGTGTCGCCCAGGGCTCAGTGCTGGGACGGCTCCTGTTTAACATCTTTATGAATGACCTGGATGAAGGGATGAAGTGCACCCTTAGTAAGTTTGCAGATGACACAAAACTGGGAGGAAGTGTGGATCAGCTGGAAGGTAGAGAGGCTCTTCAGAGAGATTTGGACAGGCTGGATGGCTGGGCCAGGGTCAATAGTATGAGTTTCAATAAGGCCGCATGCTGGATCCTGCACCTTGGCCACAACAACCCCCAGCAGTGCTACAGGCTTGGGGAGGACTGGCTGGAGAGCTGCCAGGCAGAGAGAGACCTGGGGGTGTTGACAGACAGCTGGCTGAACATGAGCCAGCAGTGTGCCCAGGTGGCCAAGAAGGCCAATGGCATCCTGGCCTGTATTAGGAATGGTGTGGCCAGTAGGACGGGGGAAGTGATTGTTCCCCTGTACTGGGCGCTGGTGAGACCGCACCTCGAGTACTTTGTTCAGTTCTGGGCTCCACAGCACAGGAAGGACACTGAGGAGCTGGAGAAGGTACAGAGAAGGGCAGCCAGAATGATTAGGGGACTAGAGGGTAAGTCACATGAAGAGAGGCTTAGGGAGCTGGGTCTGTTCAGCCTGGAGAAGAGGAAGCTGGGGGGAGACCTTATTGCTCTCTACAACTACCTGAAAGGCAGCTGTAGTGAGACGGTTGTTGGCCTGTTCTTCCTAGTGAATAGCGACAGGACAAGAGGTAACAAGTAGAAGTTGTGCCAGGGGAAGTTTAGAATGGATATTAGGAAAACCTTCTTCACCGAAAGGGTGATGAAGCATTGGAATGGGTTGCCGAGGGAGGTGGTGGAGTCACTATCCCTAGTCGTGTTTAAAAAACGATTGGATGTGGCACTTCAGGAGATGGTTCAGTGTTAGGGTGGTATAGGGCTGTAGGTTGGACTTGATGATCTTAAGGTCCTTTCCACCCTTCATGATTCTATGATTCTATGATTCAAAGGGTGCTGGGCAGAGGGATGCTGGGAGGGGCTGTGGTGGGCGGGGTTGGTCAAGGGTGTCCATCACACCCATGTCACAGTGCCACCACCTTGCAATGCAGATGTCACAATGAACTGGGCTGGGATAAAAGGCAGAGTCCTCCCGTGTCCCTGCCAGAGCTGGCCCGGGGGGGCGGCCTGAAGACATCCGAGAGCCTGTGGATTTACTTGGAGGGTCTGAGAGAAGAAGACCGAAGAGGCTGGACAAGGCTGCTGAACATGAGAAGAACCACCAACACCAGGATCTGCCTGAGGCTCTCAGGCCTTTCCAGCGGGACAGCCATGGCCAGAGCAAGGGAATGCCTTCTGGGGGAGCACTGCAGAGCTCGGCCTCCTCATCCCCTGCAGAGCCAGGGGCAGCAGCCCTAGGAAATGGGAAGCAGAGATGCAGGTGCCAGGGGTCCCAGTGCTTCGGAGCACCTACTGGTGTCCTGCCAGGCACGGGAAGGATTCTTGACCCAAAGGTTGATCAGGCCTGGAGCATTTGTAAGCCCCTGAGATGGCTCCAGGCTGGGGGAGAACAGGGCTTGTGCATCTCCGGGGAGGCATGAACAGCCTGTGGGATGAGGAGGTGGGTCTTGCTCACATGCTCAGGGAGTAGCCGATCGCCAGCGCTGGGGTCAGGAAGGAATTTTCCCCTGGGGCAGATTGGCACTGGCCCCCGGGGGTTTTTTGCCTTCCTCTGCAGCACTGAGCATGACCACTTGTCAGGGCTCCTCTGCTCCCTTTGGGCTCGGTTACTGCCTGCTGCTCATGCACCACGGAGATGGCCTCTCGTGCCCTGCAGCTGGGGGGAGGAAGGCTTTTTTTCCCCCACGGTTTGTTAACAAGCATCCACGGGGGTTTTTTGCCTTCCTCTGCAGCACTGAGCACGCCCCCTTGCTAGGGCTCCTTTGGGCCATGCTGGCCTAGTGGCTGCTGCTCGTGCTCCACGAAGGTGGTCCTCCTGCCCCATATCTGGGGCAAGGAGCTTTTTAGAGTCCCAGGGAGGGCCTGTTAGATGCACAAACAGTGGGAAATTGGAAGGATCAATATTGCTGACAAACACGCAGAGCCCAGCCGAAGACAGGGACCAGATGGAGATGTGATGGTTTTGACTTGCAGTGGCACCAGAGAAGAACATAAAACGAGGTGGAGGCCGTGCGCTCTCGTTTTTCTGCAATTAGCAGAAGTTAAGAAATCTTGTGCACAGTATTAGGGGTTTTTTATCACTGGCAATCCCGAAGAAGATCTCTCTGTTGCATATGAATTAACCATATTATTTGTGCGTACATGCACCCGACCTCTTTTTGCATAAAGCCGACCAGACCTTATCCAGTGCCGGGCCAACAGTGCACACCTTGCTTGTATTAAGCCAATGGGATTCCACTGGTGTCGGATCCATAGTGCTCCTGATGGGCTTTTTTTGTAAAGCCGGCCAGACCCATGGCAGAGGGGCTGTTTGGGCATCTGTTTCCACTTGTAACCTTCGTGATTTGTGTTCCTGAATGTGTTTTGGAAGCTTAAAGCCCCCTGATATTTGAGGCAAGCAACAGTCTTATCATTATTTGACTCATGATGAGTGCAGGGAGTAGACTAGAGTAGACTGGAATAGAACAGAGTGGAAGAACTGAGTTGGAAGGGATCTACAACAATCACCTAACTCAACTGCCTGACCACTTCAGGGCTGATCAAAAGTCAAAGCATAGTATTAAGGGAATTGTGCAAATGCCTCTTAAACACTGACAGGCATGAGGCATTGACCACCTCTCCAGGAAACCTGTTTCAGAGTTTGACCACCTCCGTGGTAAAGAAATGTTTCCTAATGACAAGTCCAATCCAATTCTTAACATGTGTACCTGCTCATCTCGTAGTTGGACAACAGATCCAGGAGGATGTTGGGAGGGAACAGTATCAAAAGCCTTACTAAAATCCAGAAATACTACACCCACTGTCCTTCCTTCATTTACTAGGCAGGTGACCTTATCACAGAAAGATATAAAATTATTTAATACATAATATATATAATGATTATAAATTAATTATTATGTTATCATATATCACATTGTTATTTATAATAACATGTAAAATACCTATTTCAATGTTTTTTTTCCTGGAAAAGACACATTTAAATGATAATTAACCTTGACCTTTATTTACATATCTAAGGTTCACTTATATAATACCTTCTGACAGAAAACTTATGTAGCCCAAATGAACTAGCCATGGCAACACACAACAGACTTGTTACTCATGGTAGACATTGCTACAAAGAATGCAGAACTCGGTTTTCACAGCTATCTGCTAGCACAATGCCTATTGTAAAGAAAGCTGAACAGATTCACAGTGACAAAACTGATGTCTCAAATTTGGACAAAGTATCAGCACTTTACACCAACCTCTAAAGCCTCTGACTACCTCTGAGTAGTTTACATTACCTGTGCTCTGTTAGCCTGACAATTACAGGTGTCTTGGGCTGCTCGTACATATACAGGTCAATCACAGCTGTTCTACCAAGGGAAGGAATCATAGAATCATAGAATCATAGAATCATAGAATGTTAGGGATTGGAAGCGACCTTGAAAGATCATCAAGTCCAATCCCCCTGCCAGAGCAGGAATGCCTAGATTATGCTACATAGGAACATGTCCAGGCAGGTCTTGAATGTCTCCAGAGAAGGAGACTCCACAACCTCTCTGGGCAGCCTGTTCCAGTGTTCCGTCACCCTCACTGAGAACAACAAATGGATTATATCAGCAGCCAATCTTGCACCCCTTGAGATAAGAGTCAGGGAGTTTGGCCCCATTATGGAAGTTTGGCTACCAGATGATAACTGCTTACTCGAAAGACTTTTCTTGCTTGTTAATTTCTCCATGAACCTGTTGCAGGGACAGCTCACTAATACGGTGTCAGTCTGTGGAACTGGTCACTGCTGGGTTGATCTGGCCAAACTGTGAAGCTTTCTCCTCCAAGAGAAGCATGCCACTAGGGAGCTGCTCTCTTTCTTCTGCCGATACCTTTTAGTTTGTCCCCACTTTGAAACTCTGTCTTTTTACGAACGTAAGAATGTGTAAGGGGTAAGCTCTCCCTGATGGGCTAGCTGTTTGGATCTTCAGCTTTAAAAATCTTCTTCCATCCCACATCCCACTGTGTTTATGCCTGGATTTAGGGCATTTACCTTGTTTTGGGAGCAGCTTCTCTTCTGTTCACAAAAGGACCAGAGAACTACCTGCTCAGAATAAGAGCAACATGAGACTGATTGTTAAAAGAGAAACGTATTTCACCAGCAGACATTACTTGAAGGGCAGACAGAAGGTAACAATTGTTAACTAAGGAATTTGTTCAAAATTAAAGCTGAAGCTGTGTCAGTAATTGATTTTGCAGTTCAATAGTAAAACTCAAACTTTTCCCCAAGTTCCTGTCCACTCTCTCACTGATTCAGAAAGAGAATTTTAACAGGAGTCTCTCATCTTCCAGAATACTTCAGTCATCTCATGGGCTATACAGTATTCATAAGTGTTATCTCTTCTCCCATTTCTGCTCTTCCATTCTGTAGAAAACAGACAAGTACTCACTCAACCAGAGAGAACGCGTAGCTGTTCATGAGAAATCTGCTTGGAAGCAAGAAATACACATCCAAATTCCTGCTCTAAAATAGAACTCAACCTTAGTCCCCAAGCTCTTGAGAGAATATTTTTTTCTGAGGAGGCCATAGGGAAGTAGCTTTCAGTATTTCACTTGAGGAGTGCTAGACTCCTGCAGTTTACTGGTAAGAGCTCCTCAGAGGATAACTGCGAAAACAAACCTACTACTAGTACTGCTAGTAGTACTGCTAGGTCAATTCTCTATACAGACTTTGCTTCTCAGCTGGACAGGATTGTAAGGCTGGGTAGATTTTGAAAAGTAAAAGGAATTTTTACAGGGAAATTTTAAAGAAGCGTTCCTACATGCTTTTACACCCTGACCCTGGCAGGGCGATTTTGAACAAGAAAGCATAGAGGCATACCAAGAACAGTGAAAAGTCAACTTACTTGTCAACATGCAATAAGACCTTAGAAAGTTCAAATGCCTTTATATGCAATACTTCATTCCCACGAGAAGGAGCTAAAGGAACAGTTGATGAATGGAAAATTCAGTGGAAAGGAGATCAATAGAAAGTTGTAGTGGAATTCAAATCTGCATTAAATGTACGCTGCCAAAGGTGCGGATAGTATATATTGAGGCAAGACTTTTATATTTGTGTAGATTGAAAAGACAATTTGAGAGAGCAGATGATCCACTTCATAATGTATCACCTGATAAGTTTTGGAATTAATAATACATGTCATTATATATAATTTAAACACAGGATGAAATTAAAAAATAAACCTGCTGTTATAAGTGATCTATAATTCCTGAAGTTTGTGGAAGATAATTATTTGTCACAAGTACTCAGTGAGCCAGCTAGGAAAGATGTCCCATGAGAGTTGTTGTTTGTGAAAAGAGAAAGACTTGTTGGAGATGTGGTGGTAGGTGGCTGTCTTAGTCACAGTGATCAGGAGATGACCGAGTTTAGAATTTATGGTGTAACGAGAGAAAAGGTCAGCAGAGTTACTATCCCAGATTTCAAGAGAGCAAACTCTAAGCTACTCAGGGAACTAGTTAGCAATGTCCCCCTGTCAAACTGCTTTTGAGGGGTCAGGGGTCCATGTGTGCTGGTCAGTTTTTGTGAACCACCTTTTAAAAGCCCAGAAGCCCACCTTTTAAAAGTGCCAGAAGTCAGGCAAGTGGAGCAGAAGAGCAGTCTGGCTAAACAGGGAACTCCTCTTGGAACTCAGGAGGGAAAAAGAAATTGTATGATCTCTAGAAGTGAGGTCAGGCTTTGCAGGTAGCTTACAGAGCTGTGGTTTCCATATGCAGGGAGAAGACACAAAAGGCCAAAGCTCAACCAGAGTTCAAACTAGGCAGACAACAAGAAAGGCTTTTTTTGAGGTTCATTCCATCCCAAAACATTCTATGATTCTATGAAACATCATTTTTAATTTGATACCCTTCTACGATAAGATCACCTGCCTAGTTGATGGAAGGATGCAGTGGATTTAGTTTTTCTTGCCTGGATGAGGAACTAGAAAGACTGGAATGTGGTACTTAGTGCCATGGTCTAGCCGATGTGGTGGTGCTGGGCCATAGGCTGGACCTGATGATCTCAGAGGTCTTTTTCAGCCTCACTAATTCTGCAATTTTACTAAGGTTTTTCATCCTGTCCCTCCCAGCATCCTTCTGGACACATTGTCCAGCTGTGAGAAAAGCAGGTACATGGTGCACTGGGTGAAGAACTGGCTGAAGGGCAGGGCTTAATGGGTGGCAGTGAGTAGGGCTACATCTGGCTGGTGACTAGTCACCAGCACTGTTCCTCAGGGCTCAATTCCAGGGCTAGTTCTGTTCAATATTGGGATCAATGGTCTGGAGGCAGGAGTTGAATGCACCCTTAGGAAGTTTGCCAATGATAAAAAACCGGGAGGTGCTGTTGACTCTCTCAAGGGGCAAGAGCCTTGCAGAGGGACCTGAATAAATCAGGGCACTGAGCAATCATTAATGGCATGAAAGTGGACAAGAACAAATGCTGAAATCTTCAGCTGTGACAGATTAGTGCCGGGCACCAATCTAAATCGGGAGAGGAGTGTCCAGAGAGCAGCCCTGCAGAAAGAGACCTGGGAATGCTGGTTGACAGGAGGCTCCAGAGGACTCAGCAGTGTGCCCTGGCAGCCAAGAGGGCAAACCATATCCTAGGTTGCATCAAACACAGCATGACCAGCTCATCAAAAGAGGTGATTATCCCACTCTATTTAGCATTGGCGTGGCCTTGCCCTGACTACTGTGTGCAGTTCTGGGCCCCATAATTTTTAAAAGGCTGTTAACGTACTTGAATCATTGAGGATGGCACCAAAGCTGGGGAAGGCCTGACTGGCATGTCCTCTGAGGCACAGTAGAGGACTCAGGGTTTGTTTAGTTTGGAGAGAAAGAAGCTGAGGGGTGACCTCACTGCTCTCTATAGCTTCCTGAGGAGAGGAAGTGGAGAGGGAGGTGCTGATCTCTTCTCCCTGGTACCCAGGGCCAGGATGGGTGGGGATGGCTCTAAGCTGTGTCCATCAGGGGAGTTTCAGGCTTGCCATGAGGAAACATTTCTTTACCAAGACAGTGGTCAATCTCTGGTACAGGCTTCATGGAGAGGTGGTCAGTGCTTCATGCTTGTCAGTGTTTAAGAGGCATTTGGACAGCATCACTGGTACCATGCTTAAAATTTAGTCTACTCTGAAGTGGTCAGGCAGTTGGACTAGAGAATTGATGTAGATCCCCTCCAACTCCTCTCCTCTCCTCTCCTCTCCTCTCCTCTCCTCTCCTCTCCTCTCCTCTCCTCTCCTCTCCTCTCCTCTCCTCTCCTCTCCTCTCCTCTCCTCTCCTCTCCTCTCCTCTCCTCTCTCCTCTCCATTATAATTCTATTCTAACCTATAAAGGCTGTCATTCCTATTTATGGATGGAAATAAAACTCATTGCTGACTATGAAGTGGTTAATGCTGAGCTGTGATATTGTACTATGCTGATAAATTTTATTGAAACTATCAGTAGTACATAAAACTTACTGATATTGCTAGAACTATTCATAAAAGTAAAAAAACAATTTCAAAATTTTAGCAAGAAGAATATTACCACAGACATAAGGATTCTGAGAATAATACAGACTTCACTGCTTGATACAAGAAGAATCTGCCTTAGGCAGGTTCATGTAATTTAACTCAAGACATCCGTTATCTATAAAAGAATTTGATCTTGAGATCGGTGACTGAAATTTGCAACATTTACACTACTCAAAAACTAAAAGAGCGAACCTGTTATCATGCATTTTACTAACTGCCAGGCACTCCTTTGCTCAATAAAATTGAGTAAGATAATTTATTACAGTACTCACCAAAACAAAATCCAAAGAAATTCTAAATACTTATAAAATTATTGGGATTTGCCCAAGAATAAGCTTAAAATTGGCACAATGAATTTTTGGATCTTTTGTACGCAGTTTACTTCATGCAAAATCCATCAAATACTGTTATGTAAAGAAAACGCAAACTATAATGCCTAGTACAAGATCACAAATAACAGGAACTAATTTTAAATCAGTAACGCTGAACTCAATAAATTAGAGATACTCACCCTAAATATGTATTTCTTGCATTTAATTTTGCAAACAGAGAAACATGTAGTTTACTAAATATTTCAAAAGATCCAGTCTTAGGCCTCAGGCACTTTAGTTTATTTTGAAAACAGGTCACAACTTCCAAACATAGATGACTAAATATAGAGATTTATGTCTATTCTTAGGCTCACAGATAAATAATATTTTTAATGCTGATACTTTCTTTCATTTCAATGGAGTTGGCAAATCAGTTCAGTACCTAAAAATCAAGATGCTCATTTTATACTTTTCCAATATGAAGAGAAGCTCTCATCTTTGCAGATACTAATAGGTAGCACATTCTAAGGTATTTTAATCCAGATACATCTGACCTTAATAAAAATCAAGATGTTACGGGATCATAAGTCCTTTCCTGTTCTACTGAACATGAATTCTGTGATTGTTACATAGCAAGTACCTGAAACAGTATTTACACTTCAATTCACCTCACAGATTCTGCATGGCTCAAGGGCTCTTTTGTGCAGAACCTGAATCCAAAGATAACAGAAGTCAACAGAAAACTTTTCCTTCACTTTAACAGACATGAATTCATAGAAGTCTTCCTTTTTTACCGTTTTGCTATTCTGCTTATCAGTTTTTTACTGTAACCATTTATAACACTAAGAAATTCAGTAAGCACACCATGCTTACTCCACACTATGCTGTGAGATGTCGTCAATATGATAAATGCATTACTGAATCAAGCAAATCATGTTTTGTGAAATTATGAGCCACACTGCTAATACTGTTAATTACAAATGTTCAGAAAATAGGTGCAAAAATATAACACATATCACATATATTGTACTATAGAGTATAAAGTATATATAGAATCATAGAATCATAGAATGGCCTAGGTTGGAAGGGACCTTAGAGATCATCTAATCCAACCTCCCTGTCATGGGCAGGGACGCCTCTGTACTAGATCAGGCTACTCAAGGCTCTGTCCAGCTTGGCCTTGAACACCTCCAGGGAGGGGGCAGCCACAACATCTCTGGGCAATTTATTCCAAAGTCTTGCCACCCTCGTGCTGAAGAATTTCTTCCCAAGATCTAATCTAAATCTATTCTCCTTCAACTTAAACCCAGCCTTCGTGTAGTATCCCTTCAGGTATTGGAAGGCAGCTATTAGGTCCCCTCAAAGTCTTCTCTTTTCAAGACTGAACAATCCCAGCTCCCTCAGCCTGTCCTTGTAGCAAAGGTGCTCCAGCCCCTGGATCATCTTTGTGGCCCTCCTCTGAATGCGCTCCAATAGATCTATATCCCTCTTATGGTGGGGGCACCAGAACTGGACGCAGTATTCGAGGTGGGGTCTCACAAGAGCAGAGTAAAGGGGGAGAATCACCTCTCTTGACCTGCTGGCTGCGCTTCTCCTGATACATCCCAGGATGCGGTTGGCCTTCTGAGCTGCATGAGCACACTGCCGGCTCATGTTGAGCTTCTCGTCTATCAACACCCCCAAATCCTTCTCTTCAGGGCTACTCTCAACCCACTCTGTGCCCAGTTTGTATTTGTGCCTAGGATTGGTGCAACCCAGGTGAAGGACCTTGCATTTTGACTTGTTGAAGCTCATATATACTGCATAGTATATACTGCATAGTATATACTATATAGTATGTAGTTTACTATATACATAATGCGGTATATAGTATGCAATACGTAATACGTAATGTAATAAAAATAAAACTTACTCATTGTGTTTGTCTGATAAAAATGCTAATAATTAAAAAGCATATGAGAAAAGTTAAATTGTGAGCACACATTTATGTGCTCCAATAACCACAAAAAATAGTAATGCTGCAGTGTTGTAAGGTTCCCTTGAACTTGTCAAATAACTTGCATACATCTCCCAGGAGAATTGTGAACTATTGGCTCTAACTGTAAGTCTTCTGTTACAGATACACAATATATTCTGTTAAAACATTGTGAGAAATATAATGAAAGATGGTGTCTTCATCACTTCATCTTGACTTCAGATTTTGAGGGGGAAACTGAATTGTAATGCTAGAGAGAAAGCAGTAATGTAGATTTTGTTGAACACTGAAGAGTACACCCATTTAGGTATCTCATTTCACTAACAGCTTTTTGTTTGGTGGAAATGCATGGTCCTACACTCATACACTGGATTTTGTATTTGCAGGCTCCCATTCCTTTGAAATACATGTCAGGCCTGCTCGCACCCAGAACACCTCAACAGTCTTCCCCTTGGAAGGGGACAGATCAAATTCTCCAAAATCAACTTCTGCAAAACAACAGTTTTGCTCATTCATGGAGGGCTAAGGCATGAGAAGCAGAAAGATTAAAATGAACAAAGTCAGCGTGTGTCCTGGTTCACCTTAACATTATCCATGCCGTGTAAGTTTTAGCAAGCTGCATTTATTAGTGCTCGTTCCTATTCATAGTGGCCAAAACTTTTAACCCTCTTTGTATCTGAAAATTGGTTTAAAGCTGGACAAAACCATCCCATGGTCTTTGACAGCTAAATCTTCTGCTGAGGCCTTATACAATCTGCACATACAGCACCTCTGCACCACGTGGGAAGCCGAGTTCTTCCACAAGCTGAGGGCAATGGAATGATATGTGTTAATCAAATCCAGACCAGATAGTGATTTTCTCTCTTTCCTTCCCCTCTCCAAGACTCACAAATTGCATTTCACGTACTGCTGGCAAGCCTGTCAGCAGTTCCACATTTAGAAGAAAAGATGTCTGCTCACAAGCAAGGCATTCTGCCATGTGTTCGCTATAAAAATCAGTTGCAAAAAATGATGTTGCAGATAAGAAACATTAAGAATGACTCCACAGTGTAATTACAGCTTCTCTTGCGTAATGTTTCTTCAAAAGGACTGGAGAAATCAGTACTTCTCATGGCAAGAGAAATCTATTTCCTCCTTTTTATTATTTTGTCTCAGAAATCCGTAACATAGTCATACTTCTATGGTAATATTGCAGTTTATGGGCCTGGTTATTACTTCAGCTGTGTTTGCCATGGACTGCAGCCCACAGGAAGGTGAGAGAGCCCTTGGGTCATTGGCTAACTGGGCATCTCATGCGTGAGAGGACGCCAGACATGCAATGGAGAAGGGCAGGTTGGGTCAGGGGACAGGACACAGGTTCCTATGATAATTCTTGTAACGGGGTCCAAGGGATAGAGCACACTGATTGGTACGCATTGTATTTCTTCTTTCTATCTTCACATTTGTGACCTGGCTCTGAAAGAGAATATTGTGTTTTTCAGAGAGATAGAGGGTGTACCACATAGCCACATCTGAGAGAAAAAAAGAAAAAAATTACAGCCAGGTAAATGATAGATGAGGGCTCTCAGACAGAATTGACTAAAACTTTTTTGACAAAACCCGTCTCTTGGGAGTGTATGAGGAATTCCCACTTGCCAAAATGAAAAAAAAAAAAAAACCCGACCATTTCACTGAAATATACTTGTTTTAAAGGGAGTTTTATCAGTCCAGAATGAAAAGCCTACTCCAAATTAGAGAGATTCTTACCAAGAATTCAGAGTTTGTGACATTTGTTACAGTGGTGTAGATCAGTATTTCTGCTGGAGCATTACATGTGGAGAGGTTACACAGGGCAATAGTTTTAAGGGTAAAAGGGCCACTAACTCTTGCTCTTACCATTAAATGACTCCCTGTGGTGAAACAGAAGGTGCAGGGTGGGCTGTGCTGATCAAACACAATTGAGACAAAATGTCTTGGACTTCTTATGCCTGCCTCAGAAATCCCCTCCTTTTATGAATGAAAATGTGCATGCTCTGTCGGGCCAAATAACCTCTTGGACTCTCAAGGCTGGTTAGCACACGTTCATGGATCATGAACCTAGTAAATGGTAGTCAGTTAAAAAGTCACTATTGTTTTTAGCAAAGCAAGCTGGGAGCCTAGAACAGCCACAAGACAGTTGCTACTGAAAGCACACCCTTCACTGCTAACGGCAAGCGTTGCACTTTAGACTGCCGGGCTAGACAGGGCCTGCACACTGTATGTACATGAAGATAGAGACATAAGCAGGATTGCCACAAAACTGAGTAAAACAGTGAAATATTCCTATTATTCCAGTGACACTGTAAAGACTAGCAGCTGCAATGCATTGCTCTAAAATAATCAACCAAAATGTATTGTTGTCTACACACTGCTAACCAGAAATATAGCAATACTAGGTTTTCCAAGGATATACAAAAATTCCTACTTTTTTTTTTTATTCCATTAAAGCAGAAATATCACAACAATAAAAGTATCCATGTAGGGATATCTTAATTAACATTGTTAGTTCTCAGAAGAGAGAACTAGTAACTTAAATCAATGTATTTTCAGTTAATTGTTACTGCTGTGCAATAAAGAATACATTTGTGCACATTTACAAGGTGAGGTGAATTTCTGAGACTTACCTTTCAAACGAAGTGCTTTTTTTGATCAAAAGCATCTCACAACTGCTGTTTGCTGCTTTTATCTCACCGCTACTGTATATTATTTTATCTGCTGGAAATGCTTGCAGATTTTGCACAGCAGTAAGAGAGAACAGAAGTACAAAACATAGAAAAAAATAATCTCATAGTGCTATTGGTTCATTGATGTTTTGTATATTAAGCAGCTACAATACTGGTAACGGAACTTCTGTGCTACCACGATGGCGGCAATAAGGAACCTTTTATTAAGTAAAAATAAATCCCAACACATTTAACTGTAACTAACATTTCCAGAACACAATGTTCTGAAGGGAAAAAGTAAGTATATCCAGTGGTAGTCCTAATGTTATTAAAGCAGAAGTTATTTTAACATAAAGAAATCGTATTTTATAAAAAAAAAAAAAGATGACTGTGATATTTTTTAAATTCCCTTACAAAAAAAGGAACTTCTATTTCATTGCAACCCACCACCACTAAAAGACTGTTGTGTTCTGTTGACCAACTTTGATAAAAAACATGAAACATAACCATCTCTCTAACTGCCTCTGGGTTAAAATTACACTAAACAAAAAAAAAGGAACTTGGTATTTTTTTTTTAAAAGAGCTTTCAATCATTCCTTAAAAATGTTGAGAATTTTAAGACCAATATTTACTTTTGTTCATTCCTTGTGTTGTTATGTCCCTTCTAGCAAATCAATAGTTCACTGTTTCTTTTCTATTCCTTAAATTGCTTTAAACTGTGAACTCACTCCTTGTCTAACATAACACAGGGAGAAGAACTGCAAAGACTAGTGCTGAGTACATCCCTAACAGGGCAGGAGAAGCAAGATATAGTGTAAGAATCAGATTCTCATTTTGATGCTTATTTTGAAGGACAGTGTGTTTCCACAGTACTCCAGAAAGCAGCCTCCATCTTTATTCGCTGAACAATGCCTCCAGTGAGCTCCTGAGCTTGCAGCAACACACGAACCTTGTCAGAGTATAGTCGTGATGTTGTCATCAAGAAAGCTCTACAATTCATGTTCTTTGCACTTGAGTCTTAATTTATATTTTGAGCTACAGTACTTTAACCGTTGGACTGTGCATAATTTCTCTACAAATGATTTAGCCTACTGACCACTTCATATGACTATCCATATATCCTTGTTTGGAAAGGACAGTGTCCAGTAAATTTAATTACTTTCCCCTACAGCTTGCATGGGAAAAGTCCATGGTAAAGGTGCAGCTATTAAATAAAAGCAGCTGCTAAACAAGGGCAGCTGCTATTAAAATCTACCTAGTAAAGGTGAAGCTACTAAATTAGAGTGATTACTGTTTGAGGGTGTTTCTAAATGAAGACATACAGGTAAGCATCTGCACCTGTAGTGCATTTTACTATACACAATGTTTTAAAAAATCATGTGAGAGGCTGAGCAAGGTGTTTCCACGTCTCAGCTGTTACAGCACTGTCATATAAAACCAATTTATTTAAATATGAAATGTCTTCTTTTGAAAATTTTTGTCTATTAAGAGTTTATGCGAACACTTGACTCCGCAAGAATTTCTGAGATTTATAACCGATTTCAAAACTTTTACTATGTTTTGAAGAAAAATTATCTTTTAAATATTACTAAAGATTTCCCTATACTGTGTTGTGAATAACTCTCAGAGAAGAACCCAAGTCCCTGGAGAACTTCTGAAGATTGCCTCATGTCCAATCTTCTCAGGCTAGCACACTGTACAACAAAATGAATTTCTTAATATGCCACAGCACTTGTCCTGTATCTTCTCCAAACCACACTTCACTCCCTGTAGTCAGGAGACACAATTCTGTGTTTGTGGTTTCTTATTCCGCAGTACCAAAATAAATATTCTTGCAGCCCATCAAAATAGTGTTCATACAGCATGATACCACAGCTGTGTGTGACATCTTCTGGAGCATGCCATGAGGCAGTTGAAGGGAAAGGTCTCCAAATACAGTGTTTGTCATAGTCAGGGGAGTCAAGCCTGGCATAATCCATATCCCTGATGGATCTGTTTGGAAGAGGCCCTGAAGCAGACTATTCCATCATCTGTGATCAGGTATTCACTCTGAGGGAAGTAGCTGAGTTGCTTTAGAAGGGAGTTCAGAAATGAATTAGCATGTAAGCAAAGTGTGCAATGACCTGAATAGGATTTGGAAATGGAATAATGAGCAGGCCAAACTGTCTGTGTAGGCATCAGCTAAAATGATGGAATATGACTGTTCTTTGGAGTAGAACATTCTCATTACATTGCTAATAGAGAACTCTTTATCAATTCTCACTATAAAACAGTTTTGGGGGACTATCACTTTTCTAATTGCTAGCACCCCCCAGAATTTTTATTATTTTCCTGAAATCCTGTGGTACAGTTCTTGAGCTCCCTTGAGTCCTCTCTTCAGACTGTAATGATTTTCTACACCTGGAAAATGGAAGTATTCATAGAATCATAGAACATAGAATCCTGGAATCCCAGAGTCATAGAATGTTTTGGGCTGGAAGGGACCTTTAAGGTAATCTAGTCCAACCTCCCTGCAGTAAGCAGGGACACCTTCAACTACATCAGATTGCTCAGAGCTCTGTCCAGCCTGACCTTGAATAATGCCAGGGATGGGGTTTCTACTACCTCTCTGGGCAACTTGTGCCAGTGTTTCACCACCCTCATTGTGAAACATTTCTTCCTTGCATCTAGCCTAAACCTGCCTTCTTTTAGTTTAAAACCAGAACCCCATCATGTTGCAGCAGGCCGTGCTAAAAACTTTCCCAAATCATGTAATGTTAATCCAATCTGAAATTCACTGAATTTTTCTTGTTGATTTCAGTAGATTTCTGAATGACAGTTCACAAGTGACCAAGAGGTGACACCAGAGTTTTGAAGACCAGAGGATCTGTAATAGAATGACCTATATTTTTTTCTAAACCTCACACTTCAAGTACTGATGTCCCAAAGCTACTTTTGCTGTGGCCCAAATTGCATTTGGTGTTATATTAACACCATATTAAAATGAGATGATGTAAAGAGGTGGATGTCTTGCAGTCTACATTATTTCATATGTATTTCATAACCATAAAAATCTCATTAAGATAATAATGCAGTATACTTATATTATAACACTATTCTTTCTTTCCTCAATCATAATGAGGGTGGTGAAACACTGGCACAGGTTGCCCAGAGAGGTAGTAGAGGCTCCATCCCTGGAGACACTCAAGGTCAGGCCCATGCTGGCTGCTTTGTCTCTGTATTTGTCTACCCCATGCTGCAACTAGTATTCAGTCTCCACTCCCGCAAGGGAAGGCTCATGTGGTCCTCAGCAGCAGCAATCCACCACCTCCTTCCAGAAGGGTCCACCTTACCGAACAATTTGTCTCTTAATAAATAAATAAGTATTAGTCAGTTATCAAATATCACAATCTCGATTGCTTTCTCCCTTTTTGAGAAAACTGAACTTTAATATAGGACAGTATCTTCCGAAGAATTTATCTGGCAAATGCTTTGAAAATTACATGATGGTAATTTTGCTAAGGACACACTTAGAAAGTTTAAAAATCAATTCAGTTTTGGAAATCAGTCAAAGCTGTTAAGTTTATCAGGATTTTCTGAATTAGGCCATCTTAAACTATATCTAGCTAAAGATGTCTTTCGGGTACCTTGAGTCAGATGTTTACATCTGAATGTTGCCAAAAACCTGTCACCTGTCTTTAGGCTGCTTAGCAGTTTAAAAGGGAAAACAAGGAAGGATGAAGCTAGCACTGCTGAGCTAACTATGGAAGGCTTTCATTTCCTCTTCAACCTGCAGGAATTCCGGCAAGTACAAGGATCCTTAGAAAGTCTGGCTGACACTGCCCAGAGCTCTGGCGCTTCTGACAGGTATCAGGGCAGACTTGCTCCTAGGAACATCATGAATCCTTGCAGCTTCAACAGTCTGCAAGGGAATCCCTTCTGCTTCCACAGCCTGAAAGGGATAGAGATAAAACTCTTGAAGAGTCAAAGACCCCATTGAGCTCTGATGTGTTCCATGCTCAATACATACCATATTTTCTTAACACCTGTGTATATTTTTGCCATATTAACTATGTATCAGATTTTCCTAACATCTGTGTACTATACATACATTTTAGACTATTGAAGTTCTACAAGTACTAGGAAGCACAATAAAAGTTTCTATATATATGAATATTCTGAATAAAATCCCTCACACATTTCTTAAGTATTTTTTTTTTATATAACAAATTTAGCTCAGAATACTCTCTGGCTTCAAGAAAAAGATCATAGTGTTGAAAAAACAAGTGTATTATTTCCAAAGGCCTCACAAAGCTGCCAGACTATTAAGAATAAGTAAAATGCTGTATTATGTAGAGATTGAAAAAAAATCTTCCCTTTTCCAGACCAGTTACTCATGTTTTAAAATTATATAATACTTCAGTACAGTAAAATAATACCTAATTATAGGTAATTTATCACTTCAGAAATGCAACATTAAAATAATTTGATCAAAATGCATGCCTCCTTTGAGACTTTCTACATTCCTTCAGACTTAACAAAAATAAAAAAATCAAACACAGGTATTGGTTAACACTTCTGCTACATCCAACCATTCTTTTACTGAAATATTCCACATAAAATATTCCACAAAAAATCTCCAAAGTTTTTAAATGTAAAGTGATTGCTGACAGAGCAAATTTGAAAGATAAGCTTCATTTTGGAGCAAAAAAATCAAGTCTTGTGAAAAGCAACAAGCACTCTTACAATAGCAGGAAAAATATAGCTTACAGATAAAATTTATGATTCTGTTGACGGGTGTTTGGTATCAAGGCTGAGACCATCCACTCTTGTGGTTTGAGCTGGCTGCCTGGGCTGGCAACAAAGAACCACACAGCTGCTTGCTCACTGCCCCACCCATGGGGAATAGGAAGTGGGGTAATTCAACAAAAAGGCTCGAGGATTGAGATTACGGTAGGGAGAGTTCATTCACCACTTATGGTCATGGGCAAAAATGAGAGTAGACTTGGGGAGAAAACACGAATTTAATTTACCACTGCCATTTATTGACTAGAATCATAGAATTGTCAGGGTTGGACATGACCTTAAAGATCACCTACTTCCAACTCCCTTGCCATGGGCAGGGACATCCTCCACTAGATCAGGTTGCTCAGAGCCCCATCCAGCCCAGCCTTAAAAACTTCCAGGGATGGAGCTTCCACCACCTCTCGGAGTTCAGAGTAGGATAGTAAGAGGAGTACATAAATACAACCCAATCTTAAATACACTTCCCCACCTCTTCCATCTTCCCGGGTACCTCCTCTCCTTCATCGGTGCAAGGGAGAGCAGGGGGTGGGGGGGTGCAGTCCATCTGGTCATTACTCATTGTCCGTGGCAATCCTTCCTTCTCAGGAAAGAGGATTCCTTGCAGTCTTCCCCTGCTGCCACGTGGTGTCCATTTCCTGGAAGACAACTCTCTCCCTCTATATGAGTTCTTCCCACTAGCATGGTAGCGACCTTGGAGTTGCAGGTCACTTCGGGCGCATCCTTCATTCCTGCGCAGTCTGTCTCCCCACTGGCTTGAGGTCCTCCATGTGCTGCCACATCTTGGATGTTTCATCACCATCAATCTCCACAGTTTGCCAGCAACCATCACCTCACTCACCATGGGGCTCCAGGGAAACATTCTGCTTCCTCACCTAAAGCATTCTTTTGCTTTGCTCTCACCTTCCTCTCTTCCAAACACAAAAACTCCCCAGCACAAAAGACAGGGAGACAAAGAGAGCACCTGGCCCACCATCTTTCCCCTCTTAAATACCTTGATGGCAGAGGTGCTGATTGACCTGGCCTTGGCCAGACATGCTTCTGACTTTTACCTGGGGCTGAGGGAGGCTCTGTAAGTTTTGAAAGGAGCAAGGAGCAACCCCCACAGCCCTCCCCCCACTACCAAAAGACCTCGCCAGACTCAAAACCATGACATCCACTAAGTACAATTAAAGCCAAGATTCGATATCCAGTATATTTATTTCTAATATTTTTCTTTACTCAGCTGGTTTTGCAAACTTATCAGAACATATTGAATTGTGCCAACTATGCATGTTTAGTAACAAGATGACCTTCTAGCAATTCATAATGAATTTATGGGCAGTCATAATAAGAATATCAAAGAGAGTTTAAAAGTCATGTTTATAATCTTTTGCTAAGGCCATAGACTTCATTATCATAATGCTATAGCACAGATCCAAATCAATTTTAGTTATGCTTCTAATGTAATCTCAGACTTGCAACCAGCCACTTTAATTATTTTTCCTGCAGTAATCTCATCTAAAACTTCTCTTTTTGTTCATGCTAGCCTCTTCCCTTTCAACCAAAACAGATACTTCTGCAAGTGGCAGGTAACCATGGAGCTTGCTGGAGAGCCACCACGTTTCCTCTGGAATTACAGCATGTCTTCCTGAGGCAGGGCTGGGGATGACATTCAGTTGCTGTACAAACTCCATGATAAATTCTGCTTGTGATGAACTCTGCCATGATAAATGTCTCCTGCTTTGGGGCAGGAGGGATTTTTTTATTATTTGCTTTAGGTTTTTTAATGGTTAGGTACTAAACCTATGGAAAATAACCCACTTCATTAATATGTATCCTTCCCTTAAAACTTTATTCTTTTTAGAAAAATTAGAAATCACATGGGCTAAAAGACAGTTTCCTTAACATGGGCCTTAGTCCTGGTGTAGAAGAGCTTTGAATTTCAAACATGGCAGAGGGGCCAAACTCTCTTCTGGAGTACCTTTAACCAGCTGATAAAGAGGGCAAAAAAAAAGAACACTCTCACTTTGTATGGGGCTACGTTGATAGTTAATTTCAAAAGCATTCTGAGTTAATCACTCTTTCATAGCTTGATGTCAGAAAATGCATCTAGTGTTTGTTCCCAACAGAGTTAAGAATTCAAACATTCTAGGAGATGTTGAGCAACACTCAGACTGGAGCATTGTACATAGGATAATTCAACTTTGAATTATCATTTATTTTTAAGAAATATGCTTACACAGTGATTTGCTATTGCTTTTGAAATCTACTGAAAAATGGCAGTTTGACAGAAACAGACATAAAGCAGGTCCCCTTGCTAAAAATGACGCAGCATTATCAAAAGGCGCAGCTACAATTAGGTCTGAAATACGGACCATGTTACACACATTTCACATTACTGCATTAGGGTAGTGGCACCACATACACACAAGTTTGTAGGCAAACAAATATAAACTTTTCCTTTGCCTAAGGCTTTGTTTCAGTTCACTGAACAAGCAGTACAAAGTAATTGCAGTCTTTTTCTTGGAAATTGTTTCAGACCCTCCTTGGAGGTTTCTACTTCAAAGGCATCCCAAATTATAACAAAAGAAAGTGGGCTATTTGCCCAAAGTTTGAGACAGTGACATTTAACTGCACAAATGGGCTCTTCCCATGTGTCTTTTCATATCAGAGAAGGGCAGCCAGGTTTGTTTGACATACTATATTCAGAAATTACCGTCTTCCTCCAGATTCTGGAGAAAAGACAGCTGGAGTCTGTCCTGAACAAGCCTTATATGTTACCATTGAGGCAGTTTCATCTCACACTTAATAATGTCCTAAGCTGAAAAAACAGAGGGAGCAGTCCGAAACTTCACAAGCAACAGATCTATTCTTTCCTCCTCTACTGTCACCTCTCCTATACTCTCCCCTGTGCTGAAAAGAGCAAAGTCTAAATAAAGACAAACTTAACCCAGGACTGTTTTTCCTCAAGTTCTTAGAGGTCCATTGGTATTCCCACAGATGGAATTCTTTATGGAAATTATTGTCCATGAAGAATTTTATCCCAGTGAGCTGCGTGAAGCATTCCTCCCAATATTTTAAATTACATAGCATAAAATAAATTATGTTTGTCTCCTCATTCCTTCTACTCATTATTTCCTCATGACACATTAATATACTGAAAATGAGAAGAGTTCTGAGTATATTCTATGCCATGGGATCATGTTCATCATTCTTGCTTGATTTTAATAGGGTGTGAGACTAATATCAAAACCCTAATACTTAGATAAAAAAAAGATCAAGCTGATATTCCTTTTATCCTTATAGCTACAGAACATTATTACTTTAAATGTGAACATTAAGAGCTTCTGTCTCAGGAGTCATAAGTAAATGCAAAGTTGTGGCACCAAACAAACGATGCATGTGATGAACTGCCAGTCCTGCAAACAGTAGGATGTAATCAGTCTTCCTGGCGATGATGTCTTTTCTTGGCATCAAGCAGAGTTCCAGTTAAGAGAATTCTGAATTTAGCTGAAGACATATGCAGAGCCCTCTCAGCCTCTTAGTGGAAATGCTGCCAGGCTTGCATTTTTTCAGTCTGATTAGCCAAGGATAATTTAATACATATTGTGTAAGAAATAATGGCATTTATACTGGGATTCTGTTTTATGTAAGGCTTAGCTGAAAGCATGTGAGCTGATGAGTATGTGTGCAATATTGACTTGAATCAAACAGGACTGCCACATGGTTATCTGCTATTAAAGTCACACTTATCATTTTATCACAATATCTCTAAACCAACATCTTTAACAGCTGTTGAGATTACGGATTTTACTTCTAAAGGTCTTTGCTGACAAAATGCTGATTAAATAACTGAAATGATTGTAGAATTTTCATTTAGAACTTTCACGCAAAATGTTTCTTGAGACAAATCTGTTCATGGTCGTAAGTTTAACGGAGTCTCAAAATCTACTAGCTTCCATTAGGATGATGTCTGACTTGTAAAGCGTACTTTCACTCATTCTTCCAAGATTTAATAGTGTTCCTCATGAGTTCTGATTCCTTCCCAAAAGTCTTCTTACTTAGGACTGAATAGCTTTCCTCTTTCCCCCCCTTTATTATTTTAGCTTGCTGCATAATTTCAAGGGAGTTCCATACTACCTTTGTGTTTCAGCACATGCCTCTGTACAGTCAATTGAGTTGCTGTCTACTTTAGAAAGTATGGAGATGTGCTTCATTAATGATTTGTGATGATTCGCAGAATAAAAATCCAGTCAAAACAAAAAGTTCTAGAAAATAAGCCAGGTGAAATATTTCTGGCATCTTATGTATTATGCCTTCTACTCAAGGCAGTTAAATCAAACTACTGCAAAATAAAGTAATGCCATGGGAAAACAGAGTTAAAGCTCTAATCTTGAAAAGAATACATCATTTCTAGCTTCTCTAATTCTGTGGCTCATGGTCATTAACAGCTGTTTTACAAAAAATGTAATTTTAGATGGTACAGAATCATAAAAAATTAAAAATCATGTCATGAATTAAAAATAGAAAACGAAGCGCGTGTGCCAGAGGAGAATAATAGGTGTTATCAGTAAAATGAAGATGGAAAAAGGGTCATCAAATTGTGTAATTACTTGACTAAGTTAATCGCTTTTATGTTATGATGAAGTGCATCTGGTCTACGGAAAATTTCAGACACAAATTTTTCCATCTGTCACAGCAAGGAGTCTAGGACACTTTTCTCTTCCAGTGTTACTGAGGATCAGATATGATGTCCTAATATGGGTTCCGGAGTATCACAGGTAGCTCTGTCACAGGTAGCTCTGTCATGATAGTATGAACCAGAGTTTTAGCTCAAACAGAAATCTCTGCCTCTTCCGTGATACCTTACATATCTCCATTACACATTATTGCAAGTATTTGCAGAGGTGCTGTAGATGTTTTGTAAAAATCTAAAGTATGTTTTAATAATCTGAAAGGTGTTTACGTGTTGATGACCTGAAAGAACAATTTTTACTGGATGTATTAAGAGACATAAGAGAAGCACTGTCTTACATAAAACAATCCTTCTACAAATGAATTCATGCCTAGACCCTTCCGAATGGTAGTCAGCCATTTGTCTTGTCTACTGATTAGTTCATTACTTTTCTGTAATGCATTTGGTTTTGGTTTAGATTTTGATTGTTTTGTATTTTGTCTCTACATTACATATAATTTTCTCTTTCCGTGATAAGTACTTATTCCTTCTTTAAAGGATGCTGGGTACCACTGGTGATCAAGTTTTAATTGCATCATGTAACATTGAAAACATTTCAACAACATAATTACTCCTAATTGAAGCTCTTTCTGCCATTTATCTTAGCTTGAAGTATTTTTACTAGTGGCATGTTGTGGTTCTTTTCTTCTCTGCCTGTCTAACATTGCCAATGTGCTGGGCTAAAGCACACTGACAGATCTCTCCTTATGTGTTGCTGTGCAGCCTCAGCTGGGACGTGGACACAGACTGCTTCAACGTGTCACAGAGTCCAAAGACAGTCATAGAATTCTGTCCCCAGCTGCTTCCCGTAATCACGAGGAGGTGGCAGGAAGCCCTTTTGGGGAGATGAGAGGTAAAGAAGCCGCAGAGGCAGACCTCGTGGCACAAGTGTTTCTAAATGCAAAAGTAAAGACTGATACCTCTGGTGGCCGACCTGTGGAACTCAGCAGGCAGAACAGGTACAGCCCAAAGTTACGGCAAAAATTCTCACCCACTGCATACTCGAGTTCAATACAAATTAAAAACAAACAAAAAAAAAAAGCTGAGCTAATCTAAGTTGGGCAGTGATTTAATAAAGGTCAGTTCTGAGTTATCCTAAGCCTTAATAGGAAAGGAAGATATTTAACAGACCAAGGGATTGGATTAATATTTTTCCACTCCATGGCACTGCTTTTTATCAGAGCTGACTCACAATTCATTTTTATAGTTCTGTAACAAGTGACAATGGCTAGACATATACAAACAAGATTTTTTGGTTGCTTTGGATCTACTTAACAGAGTAAATAATAGGGTCAATATTTTCCATCTCCATAATTTCTACTTAACTAGGATAAAAAAGAATCTACACTTTTTGAAGCCATGCGTGGAAAGCACTAGATTAACAGTTAAAGAGCACAGCACAATGATTTAAAGGTTGACTGGGATCCAAATTGTATTGCATGTTCTATTAGATATTTAAAAAACTAATTATAGCTAAAACCTAACTGATGGCAGAGGAGGACCAGGAATGTTTATAAATTGCCGTAATTGAATTATCACCAATGAGATGAGAAAAATCACTGTGCGATACCAACGTGCTACCAAACATGTGAAACCTAAACCTTTTTGGAGTTCAGAGCCTTTCATTTCGGAAGCCTGGTAATTCACCTTTCAGCATTAGACACCACTACTGAATGATGAAGACTGTAACAAATGTTGAAGAGTACTGCAGCGTGGCACCCCGGTTACTGCGCAGAGACCACTTCCAGACACTTGGGCTACTTGCTGACACTCCGCCGTATTTTCCCTGACCTTATTTAATAGCCTGGTGTTTAAATGCTCACTGATTTATTGCAGTGTTAAGACTTAAATGTCTTTGACAAAACAGTACTGGTTTTAGCACTTTCATTTACTCCCTGTATCTGAGAATATTAGAGACACAAGTATAGTAAGGTCATACCTATCATCTTTTAACAAAACCACCTTATTTGTTTATTTATCTCCATAATAATTGACACATTTTCCATCAATATCTTCCCTTATTCAAATTCCTTCAGTAATGACTATATTCTCCTCTATTTTAATTTTTTTTTTAACATTTCACTCCTTTTGCAAATTTCAGTTACCACTACTCCCTACAATACATTTTTATTGGCTAGATGCGTTACTACTTTACGTGCTGGATTGTAAAATTTCCCACTGCTGCTTCATTTCAAAGAATATTCCAGACTTTCCTTCCTTTCCTTATATACTTGTTATACACTTTCATAAAGTAAAGTAAAGTATCTGCATTTTTATTTGGTTTATTCTTAAATTTTCCCAAGAGGCCCTCTTAAGTTCAGAGTGTACCACATTACTTAGCAACACAAAATTCAACACAAAATTGAAAAGCCTTGAGCAACCTGGTCTAGTTGAGAAGCATCCCTGCCCACGGCAGGGGAGTTGGATTAGATGATGTCTGAGGTCTCTTCCAACCTAAGCGATTCTGTGATTCTGTCATTCTATGATGATTATTTTACACTTCATTCCACTTGGAATTTGGAGACACATAATCTCTAATAAAATAGTCTAATTTTCCTGAAAGATATGCATGGTGAAACACAACAAAATTCTTCTTTTTAAATTCCTTTATAACCTAGGCAATTCTCCCCGTAATATTGACAAAGACACACACACATGCACACTAGAACTAAAATCTATTGTGAAGGAATGATGTGGGTTCCTGATATTCACTCTGATTCATAACTATGGACAATCAATCTGCTTTGAGAAAGCAACTGTGAAAAAAAAATAATTCACTTAAGAACCCATGTAACTATAAAAAAGGACACCACAATCAGCCTAAAGTTTTTGTTAGACACTGCTGGCCAATACATATGTTTCAGAATCTGAAATCTGATTTCTCAGACATCGTCATGATGACTTCAGGGTTTTCTCCTCCAGCAGAAAGCTGCTTCAGCTTTCAACTTATGTCCCTACTCCAGTGTTTGCTATTTAGACAACACCCAACATCATGTTATTTAGTGAAAACACCCAACATCAGTTGGATACAGTTTCTCAACTTTTGCTGAGGTGCTGACACAGTAAAAAACAATCTGCTGAAAACTCTGTTCCCCTACATGTAAGATTAGACAAACAAGGGACCAAATAACGATGTTTTTAATTTGAAATTCCATCTGAAGCTTCCTAAGCATTGCTTTGAACTTTGCTTTTGCAAATTTCTCATAAGCAATATGGAAAAAATTCTTTTTCAATTTGCCCTTCTCCACTTGATAAATTTATTAGAATTTTATGTATTTCTGTTTTGTGATTTTTTTATTTATTTAATAGCTTAGGCTGTTTCAGTTCTTCTATGTTTGCTATAGATTTGTCTTTTAAATTGCCAGTTTCCCTGCAATACAAAATTGCTTAAACTCATTTTAGCATGGTGCTGGGTTCACTTTTCCCCATTACTGCATGTATTGTAAATAGGAAGAAAATGCTTTTTTTACTGCAGGCAATGTGTAAAGTCTTCCTGTTTGCATTTTGAACATTAGCTCATTGTCAAATACCAGAATAAGAAAATAAGTGTCGTCTGAGGAAACCAGAAGTATATTAATATTGCACCAACCAAAAAGAGGCACAGAATTTCACTTTTGAACTTCTATGTGTTTAGCTCAATTAAAACTTTCACCAAGTTCATCTAATAAATAAGCCATAATTGGATTGCAGCATGCAACACTTGAAAACTCTGAAAATGGAAGAAGCTGTATGAAAACTGCAAACCAGGTCTCCTCCAGCCCAGCTGCACTCTCACACCCAGCTAAGCTTGCCCAGTCTCTCCTCCTAAGTGTTGTGGTGGTTGTATTCAAAATTTGAATATAGTTGAACTGTCCATATTTTTCTCTTTCCTGCCTCATGTCACCCTGTGGTAAGTTGTCACTTACTCTTCCTCATTCACGCTTGGGTCTACAAGATTTTTCTAAGCCTGCATGGCATAAGAGTATCTTTGGCCATTCTTTGTTGTGTTTAGTAAATAAAGCAAATTTCTGCACCGAAGCTTTTGGAATATGCCTAACATGAGAGACTCAGTACCCTGGTTGAGCTGAGCTTATAATTCAGAAAAATTGAACATGTGTATAAGAAATGTACTTCAGAGAAGCAGGAAGCAACCCAGGCAGAGTGCCACTTTCAGTGCAGTATGGTCCACAAGATAATTTTAGAAAGACAAAGAAAGTATTAATGTTTCCCTACCTCCACACTAGGAGGAAGTGGATATGCAAGAAAGTAGCCAAACAAGAAATTTATAAAAATGGAAGTGCTAGCACTTGTTTTACTAAGAGGCAAAACACTTTTAGCTAGTTTAGATCAATTCTCTTTCCCCTTGTGGGTTAGCTTGCAGGTTTTGTTTATACTCACCAAAAGCCTGCTGTCTTCTCTTCACATTTCTAAAGCAGAACATCTTTGAAGAGGAGAAAACACAGCTACAACCACACTTTCAACATCCATGTTCCCGCTGGGTTCCCCATAGATGGGACACTGATGCAGTTCATCTCCTCGGACACTGATTTTCCCCTTCATGGTGGATGGTCACTTAGGAACGACTATTAGTTCCAAATACTTTCCAGCCTAATCAGTATAATCGCTTCCTTTGTACATACACTGTAAGTGCTGCGTTACTTCTCTCAAAAAAGAAAAATGACCCACAGGAAATTCCTGCATTTAGGAAACAGAGCTCTCCACCATCCTCTGTCTTTTTCACCACTTCATCCTGCCAGGCAGCTGTGTTGTGGCCCTGGAAAGAGAAAAACTCTGGGATCCAAGAGTTAATTCTGCCTTGATGTTCACTGAGTGTGGACAATTTCTTTGTCTGTAAAGAAAGAGAGATTCCAGGAAGAGCTTAGTTTTTTATGGCAACAAAGACCTTGATATAGATCACAGGTTTATAAACAATTTCCATAAAATCTGATTATAGATACAAGCAAATAAGGCTTATATATGACACGAAAAAGGCACTAAAAGCAAGCTAACAAATAGTCCAACAACAACAACGCAGTAAGGAAAGATTGAGTTACATATCACTGGGTACAGGCTAACCCACAGAACATGCAGACATCAGTCTCTGCCTACATCTGTTAATGTCAAAGACATAATCTGACCACTTTTTTTAGGTATTGAAGGACAAATAATTCAGATGTGTATAAATGTATGTATGTGTTGTGCACATATACATCGACTACCCATATATACATTTTGCATAAATAAAGTCAGAATAATTTAGGTGAGAAGGAGGCATCTGGGGCCCTGGGCCCTTCAAACACTGCTCGAAACACAGATTAGTTTGTTCAAGGCCTTGTCTAGTGAAAACACAGATTAGTTTGTTCAAGGCCTTGTCTAGGGGAGATACACACAATAAAGCTAATCCGCAAAACTCACAGCCAACCATTCACTGAAGATGTGTGGTTTTTTCACTCAGAAGTTGATTTTTTCTTTCCTATTACAGAGAAATAAATTGTATGTGATCCTGATCAATAGGATAATGATGACTTCTATAGAAGGTAAATGAACAGATTTCGCATCAGAAACCTGGAGTTTACCCCCTAGAACATTAACATGATAAACAGAAATATAACTTGATTCTAGTGTGGTTTATATTTCTGGCTACTCTTGTTTCCACAGGTGGTGAATAAGCTCATAGCTGGATAAGGAAGGACTGCAATGAAAATGAGGGAAAAGATGTAGATACCAGGGGGGGAAACCTATGGAGACAAAACTTATTTTTTCAGATCTTAAAAATTCGTTTGAATTTTGACACAAATCTATCAGCTGAGACAAGGTATGATTTTATTTAGTTTTCTTACCAAGTATATTGATCCTGTTTCCCCCAATTCTCTTGTCACTAACCATGTTACTTCTAAGGAAAAAAAGAAGAAAAAAAAACCCTATAAAAAAAAGAGCCTATTTAGTATTTAGTTAAAAAGTGTGACTGCATATTAAGAAGTGTACAAATCTGAGAGCTCATCTGAGAGCTCATTGATTTAAAAATCAGAGTTCACTTGGAAGTGATGTTCAAGGAGATAATACAACAAGCAAACAGTGGTGTCAAAGATGAGGAAAAATGGTCTTGGCATGCACATGGAACAAGCAGTGTCTGCAGACCTGTTGAGATTGCCTTGAGTAATGATATTTGCTCTTTTTTATTTATTTGGAAGAAAAAAAAAAGAAACTTTGGCTATAAGCAGTCTCACTCCTGTACTGAGTCAGTACAAGCATTTTAACAAGAGATCATACAAGTTTTTAGGGGGACTATATTCTCAAAAACTCTACTTTCCTTACTCAGTTTCCCTTGAAAATCATTCACTTGGAGAAAATGAACAATTTTATGGTATATAGAGTGTACTGTAGCATTTTTTTTCTAAATAGATTATTTCACTTTTCATGGCAACTCCTTTTCATATCCCAGGTGTCTGTTTGGAAGTTGTAAAGATCATTTTCTGCAGAATTTGTTCACTTGAACCCAAGCAACAGAAAAAACTATGGTGGAACCATCTTACATGGAGGTGCATCTAGGTGTAGACAAAATCACCAGACTCAGACGACCTGAAGATACTTTCGCCAGGAATTATGCAAATAAATTTTCAACCAAGCATATCCTAAATGCCGGAAGGTTAAGGCTGAAAACTTATAATAGCTTCAGAATTCCTTACTACAGGGATGTTTCAATGACTTTATTGTCTATTTTCATGCAAGAATTACTTTTCATGTCACTACACATCTCCCACAGTCACTTCATACTTTTGGCATCTGAACTGTAAAATCTGCTGCTGACCATCCACACAGAGCACTTTTGGAAGTTTAAGACCTAACTGGGAACAGGTTTTATGGTCAGAGATTGCACTGACAACAAATTCCTGATTACAGTTGTAACCCAAAACTTTTAAATCAATCCTTTTCACTGTGAGAGTTCACCATACTAACTTACATCCTAAACAGAAGCCAGACACAGCTCCTAAAGCCACAACTACAGTTAAAACCCAAAAGTTAAGCAGATTTTCAGACTTCAACTCTTCTATGTTTTACATGAGTGATTGTGGAAACCTGCTTTTAAATTAACTAGCCCATTTCAAATGCCAAAAGGAGTACAAATTACACAGAGGATATGCGTAATATTTACATTCAGCCTTTCTAAGATGAAGCTGAAGAGAGAAAACATCTTGATCTAATAACATAGATACAATCATCACCAGACTGTACAAATATTGGGAACATCATGTTTTAGTCCTCTCTTTGCTGATTGAAAACAAAAAAAATTAAACAGTTCTATTATCCATCAGACAATATTATTAAATAGCAATGTAGGAAGTGAAACAAGCCACACACGAGTCTTAATTTTAAAGGGATATTTTCCTTATTGAATATTGCACAGCGGTAAGAAAGAAGTAGTCACGCATGTTAAAAAAATGCAGAAACAAACAGGAAACTGGCAGAAACAAGACAAAAATTGCTTTGACTTATGGCAGTTACTGTCACATTGAGCCAAACTGACCATTTTAATTGTATTTTTAACTAGATTTTTAAATACTCTGGTATTTCAGGAATGATTGATAGCAGCTGCAGCACAAGAAAAAGCACTGTGTTATTTTAACTAGTGAATCTGATGGTTCAATGGCCATGTGTCCCTGAATTGACTTAGAGGATAATTCAATTCTCTCGTGACTGGGAAATGTATTTGCTTTCAGACAAGTTCTAGTGCAATGGTGGAATGATTGACTTAACTCACGATGAAGCAATGCAGTATGTACACTCTTCCTACAAACAATATGAAGTGCTATGCTTGCCATTAAAACGTATTAATAATAACAAATATTTGTTTTACTGACAAGAAATGAACTTAACATTTTTTAATTAAAAATTGAATGAGGGCTTGTGGGTTTAAATAAATCATCTTCTGTGTATGACAAAAGAGGAACTCTAGAAGAAAAACAAAGTATCTAGCATAATACAGAAAAACTAAAAATAATTCATAGAGCAGTACGGCAAATTCCATTTTTTACAAAAGTATGAAACACCACAATACATTATTACTGTGTCTAGATGCCGTTCAGAATGAAGTATTTTATTGTGTTCATTTATACAGAAAAGGTTTGAGTAATAGAGCCGATGTTGTCATGTGCCGGACTGGCAAAGGCACTCAGAAGACTTTGACTCTATGTCCTGGGTTTAGCTAAAAACCCAGTCCTGTTTAGTGAATTTTACTTTTCAGTTTAGTGTCTTCTAAAAGGCTGCACGTTCTGAAGTCAGCAGCATGTTTTTGCAGACAGTGTGTGCTACTGGCAGTGATAACACCTGATGTTTACAGTCACTGCCTGGGACTGGTATGTAGAAAGGCTCTTGCTTATACTTATTCCTATAGTGACCAAGGCCACTGCTGGCTCTTGTGTGCCACGCTGGGGGTGCTGGGTAGTAAGAGGGGGGCACAAGGAAGTAAAAGGTGGCACCTCCGGGGGGTAATAGACAGGACAGGTGACCAACGAGAGTATTCCATCCCATATACGTCATATCTGGTATAAATTGAGTGATCACGAGAGTTTCGGCCCTTTTCGGCCCTTTTGCCCCTTTTGCTCTTTTCGGCCTTTTCGCCCTTCTTTTCTGCAATGGCCGGTGTCCAGAGAGGACTCCATCTGATCTCCTGATTTTGATCCGGATCCTGAGTTCCCGAATCCAGCTCCCTGTATCCAGCTCCTGCCGCCGCTGAGCCTGGGGTTTCCCCAGTGCCTCCTGCTCTGCAGCACCAGTGGTGATTTCTATCGGGGGAGGGAGTCGGGTTTGATATCGGGCTATTATCTATAGTTGTATATAGTTCTTTACTTTTATCTTTTTACCATTATTCCTATTACTTTCATTAAAGTTGTTCTAGTTCGTTTTTTTTCTTCTCTCACCCGTAAGTCTCTCTGCCTCATTCCCTTTTCTCTTCCTGTTTGGGGGGGGGAAGAGGGGGTTAGAGAGCGTCTGTCCGCGTTAGTGGCCGGCCCAGCCCTAACCCGCGACACTCTACAGCAGGTTAATACACGTATTCTAGCTTAAAAACAGCAGCCTCTGTAAAGCTTAGATATTTAAAGAAATATCTTCAAGTCAATCTTTTCAGTGAGAGGAAAATCTAAGGGAGGAGTGGACACACCTACTGGAGCAGGACTTGGCTGTGCAGGCAGTGGCACAGGCAGCGCTTTGGCCTCTGAGATCATGGGACCCTCTCTGAGGAATGACAAAATAGGGTAAGAGTGTTTTTGCAAACAGGCTCACTAACCTGGTGAGAAGAACTCTAAGTTTGGTCTGTTGGGGAGGTCTTGTCATAACCTAAAGAGAAGGCAAGGTGCAGGGAGTAAAGAAGCGTGAGGGCACCACAGGACAAGAGAATGGTCCTGCCTCTTTTGAGAAAGGAAGACCACAAGGGATGCAAAGGCCCACGCCCTGAGGAACACATGGGAGCTGCAGGGCTGTGACCTCACTGAGCTTACAAAGATGTAGTGGGGTAGGTCCCACTGGAGTGCTCCAATGGATGGAAGGATGGATGCACATTTTTTTTCAGGCTGGAAAGGAGAGGAGGAAGGGTTTTGCTATATGCAAAGGAATGGCTGGAGGGCACAGAGCTATTGCCACAGAGGAAGTGGTGACAAACCAGCTGAGAACTGATTCATGAGGTCAGAGAGCAGACCATCTCAGGTGGCATGGGCTTTTGCTGTAGCAGACGAGTTTAAGGAATAAATGAAGCCTGTAGAGAGCTGGAGAAAGTGTTGCAATCACAGAGTGGCTCTCTTAGGCATCTTCTTGGAAATGTCTGCTGGAAGACAACAGAGCTGGGCCCAAGCACTTCAAGAGTTTTCTAATGTGTGTTGAAGACAATTTAAGGTGACTGATCATCCATTCACTGAAATACTTTGTTGGAACTATTAGTCACAATCAGTAAAGAAATGGTTGAAAATGCAGAAGTCAAGGACAACCCTGGCTGCAAAGACCATGAGACTGTGCAGTTTAAAATCCTGAGAGAAGTAAGGCAAATAGCAGAACCCAGCTTTGAATTTCAGGAGGGCAGATTTCTGCCTATTCAGGGACCTACTTGGTAGGATACCATGGGACATTGCCCTGGAGGTTAAAGGGCACCAAAAGAACCAGCTGATTTTCAAGGACAACCTCCTCAAAGCACAAGAATGGCACAATCTGATGTGCTAGAAGCTGGAAGACCATAAGTTTAGACTAGATATAAGGAAGTTCTTTATCCTGAGGGTGGTGAGACACTGGCACAGGTTGCCCAAGGAAGGTTCAAGGCCAGGTTGGATGGAGCCTTGAGCAACCCGATCCAGGGGGAGATGTCCCTGCCATGGCAGAAGGGTTGGAACTAGATGATCTTTGAGGTCCGTTTCAACCCGAATCATTCTATGATATGATTCTCTGATATAAAGCAAATGCTACCGAAAGCCAGCATGAATCAACAGGGAACACCTGACTGAGCTCAAGTGTAAAAAAAAGAAATACACAGAGTAAGAACTTGGGACAAATTACCCAGGAGAAACATCAAGTACTTGCACGTATTGTGGTGGAAATGCCCAAAGCTCAGATGGTGTTCAAACTAGCAAAGGATTTGAAGGGTGGCAGGAAGGGTTTCTGTAGGCACACTGGCAACAGAAGAAAGTCTGAGGAGAGTGTGGGCCTGCTGCTCAGTGGAAAAAGTAACAAAGGCCACGACAAAGGCTGGGTGACTGGGAGGGCTAAGGGCAGACCTTACAAGTATAACGACTGGGGTAAAAGCCAGTCCTACTGTGATACAGTGTATGTTTTCTTCTAGCTTTTAGAAATTAATCTTATTTCTATCACATACTTTTATATATTTATTTTTTTTCATAAAAGCGTCCGCTGATACAAAAGATAACCGGTTTTGACAAACATCCTGTGACTCTGACCAAGGTATTTAATGATTCCCTTCCTGAACAATACTTGTCTTCCAGATGTTGTTTGTCATACCTATCTATATTGTAGCTTGTTTTAGAAAGGAATTACTCATTTGTTTTTGCAGTAGCAATGATTCCAAGACCTCTGGTGTCTTTGGCATTTCTAGGCAGCATTTTAAAGCCGTTAAATAATGATCAGACAACTGATCTACACAACTGATCAGACAACTAAACTACACAAGGGCTTTTGGTGTTTAGAATGACTTTAAAGTATATTTCTTTAAATCTTTTTTCTTGAATGCTTTTTTTAAATGCTTGTTATTTCATATATTCACTGAACTCACTTTCCTACTTATGCCACATTCTGGTTTTAATTGCTACCTTTTCTGTAGCTAAAGAAGGTAACAAGTCAGTTCATTTTTCCTTGTTGAGAAAGCCAGAAATGCTTTCACATTTGGAGACTGGATTGTGTCTTTCTTTCCTTATTTCCACCTCGCCAGAAGGTGACTGACTACGTCACTCTGAAACTTGCATATCATTTTGCGACTATTGATTTCAAGCCTTCCCTAAAAGTGGTTCCTCCTAACTGAAGCACACCAAGTTACACTTTCATCAGCTGTACTACATTTAAACAGATTTTGTACTCCCTAAGCAGCAACATTTTCTCCAACAACTTTTTGCTAATATACCAAACTCTTCCTTGCTAAATTAGATTGGGCTTGCTGTCTCATTGTTGAACATTTTAAACTTCCTCAGGGTTTTATCTACACTCAGAAGTTCCTCTGCCTTACTTTACCAGTCTACAAAAAGCAGTGCAATTTTCGAAGTCTGGATACCGCTATGTACTTCTGTAAGCATCTGTAAGCAAGTAACTCAGATAAAAGACAGAAAACAAGCCACATCGGAATAAGACACCTTTAAACTAATTTGCATGAATCCACATTAAAGTTTATTTGGGTGCAATTAATATAGTCTCATAAAACAAAATAGATACTACCTGAAAACTGTATATTTATTACCTGGTTCCTTTCATTTTGAAGGTCCTTGCTATTCTCATACATTTCCATTATCTCTGTTTTCCTCATCAGAGTTGTTTAACATAAGAGCTCCTAAGTCTTGCCTTTGTGCTCAACTCGGTCAACCACAAGGTCCAACATCATGAGGAACTTAGGGTGTAAAAGATGTTTTGCTGTGGAGAACTTGAACAATTTCATTTACCATGCTCCAGGCCTGTGTTACTCCAGCTCAGCCTACCCATGGCAGTGAGCAATCACTGAAGTATGCGTAATCCAGCTCTACCTTGAAGCAACAAATTGCAGATCATCTTAAATCACTACAAGAGTGATACAGTCCACTGAAGCGGCTAACCGCTTTTTAAACTCTTTGGGCACCATCTGCAAGAGCTCATAAGACTATGGCTATAAATGGTTTGGTTTTCATTGGTCTGCTCACCTGCCCTACTCTGTAATAATGAACTTTCACTTCACTTAGTCTGCTTGGTCTTTTTCAAATCTCAAAGCATGCATTATTAGACCAATTCTGCACACCACTCTCTCATCTGCGTCAGAACTAATATACATTGTGTGCATCATGTATTTGGATCATGTGTTTGGTTTTAGCTCTACCTGTTATATAACATCAAGATTTCGCTCCCTGTTCAAGCACTTACTTCTGAACCACAAATATGACATTTCCTGTTTAGAAGTGCTACCAGGAATTTCAGATTAGCGTTTGGCTGCCCAGAGGCTGTTGTAAGTCTCCTTGAAATCTATAAAAGCAATTTGTATTTTCATATCATGTTTATATCTTCTTCTAGGTAACTAGCACACTAAAAACATTTTATTCAGACCTTCAATCAGACCAAGTGCAGGTTCCTACACTTTGGCCACAACAACTCCCTGCAGTGCTACCGACTGGGGGAGGAGTGGCTGGAGAGTGGCCCAGCAGAGAGGGACCTGGGAGTGCTGCTTGACAACCAGCTGAACATGAGCCAGCAGTGTGCCCAGGTGGCCCAGAAGGCCAATGGCATCCTGGCTTGTAGCAGGAACAGTGTGGCCAGCAGGAGTAAGGATGTAATTCTGCCCCTGTACTCAGCACTGGTGAGGCCTCGCTTCAAGTACTGTGTGCAGTGCTGGGCCCCTTACTGCAAGAAGGACACTGAGGTGCTGGAGCAGGTCCAGAGGAGAGCAATGAGGCTGGTGAAGGGACTAGAGGTAAAGTCCTGTGAGGAGAGGCTGAGGGAGCTGGGGTTGTTTAGCCTGGAGAAGAGGAGACTTGGGGGCACCTTATCACTCTCTACAACTACCTGAAAGGAGGGTGTAGTCAGTGAGGGTCTGGCTCTTCTCCCCGGCAACCAGTGACAGGATGAGAGCGCGTGGCCTGAAACTGCATCAGGGAAGGTTTAGGTTGGATCTCAGGAAGCACTTCCTCACAGAGAGAGTGATCAGGCCCTGGAATGCACTGCCAAGAGAAGTGCTGGAGTCACTGTCCCTGGAGGTGTTTAAGGAAAGACTCAATGTGGCACTTAGTGCTGTGGTCTAGCTCTTGTAATGCTGTTGAGTCACAGGCTGGCCTTGATGACCTCAGAGGTATTTTCCAGCCTCAACAATTCTGTGATTCTGTGATTCTGTGAAGAAAATATTCTTAAATAAAAGGTTCTCTCCTTCAAGTCCTTTTCACTCCAAATACATTTACTTGTTCCACATTTTCCCTAATTTTTTTTTTTTTCCAGAAAAGAAAACAGGGTTCCAGATTTTCAAATTAGGAATTAAAATCACTTTAAAAATGCAATATTAAACATTAGATTAGGAAGGTTATCATAAAGATAAGGATCACTGAAGAACTTAAGTTCATAGACAGATTTTTAGAATTATGCAAGGGAACATAGAGTGGATAAGGATGCAGAGCTTAGAAAAAATTTCATCCTTTCCATCTATATTCTCCAAAGGCAAGCATTCCATGGACTGGGGTGACAGAAACTATCTTGATGCATTCTGCATCCAGATGTTGTGGGAACATGTGGGTTAGAAGTGCAGGCAACCCTTACAGGTGAAACCTTTGACCATAAATGTGAGTAGGCAGTGCAACATGTTCCGCAGCAATCAAACAGAAATTTTGAAAACTAATTGCACATCAGTTAATACAACAATGAACAAAATACTAATTCTAAACTCTTGTAGAAAATGCAATAGATTCTGCTTCCTTACCAAAGCTGTAATTACATTTCTTTAGAGATTTTACAGAGAGCTTATAATTATTTCTTTTATGAAAAATGAAAAAAATGAGAACTATTTTACTGGTCTGTTTATTAACCAGTAATACAGTTTGTTCCTCCAAGTTGCTCCAGATCTTCCCACAGCTAATAAATTTTATCCAGACTTTACAGACAGAAATGTAAAGATTAATTTAATTCACTATGAGCTAGTAAGTTGAATGGTAACTTCTACTTGTGGCTACCAGTGCACTCACACAAGCAGCCACTTAAGCCTCATCTGAAATTTTAAGCTACCTTATGTGACACTATATTTTTTTTTTTCCTGAAACAATGGCAAGGCAGATACCCTATCTCCTAATAGACACTAAATGATCCTGTTTTTTTTTCTCTCGGAGTGAAAGAAATATATGAAGGGGTTTAACATCCATACACTTTGCTGAAAAGTCATCAATACCTCTTTGATACCTGAAATAATATAAGGAAAATAATTACTGAGAGAACATCAGGAGAGGAACATACTGATTTTGGTTAGGCTGGATCTGCACATGGAAGAGCCCAGATGCAATGCCAAGAATACAGAAGGGAGGAGTTGCTAAAATACCTGTCTACCCACAGTGTTTCTTGCCTATGTTTATGCCTTCTGACAAACTAATTATATCATCTCCTGTCATTTTCTCACCTGCCATATTCTGTGCATAGATGGCTGAACACAGTAAGATACTCAGAAATTTATCATGGCAACACTCATGGGAAACACTATCATTTTTACTATTCCAATTGAAAAACAGATGCCTAGGAAAGTAGGTGGTTTGTCCAGTGAAAATATTAAAGTCATTGACATACAAAGGAATTGGTCTTTCTTAGGATACAGCACCCAGTAGTGTAAGGTACAAAGATATTTAAAGTCTTGTATTACAACTGGTTTAATTTTCGCTCTTTTGTTCAACCCACAATTGCAGTAGCACAAATTTTTAAACATTCTAATAAATATTATGAGTCTGGAAAAAGTATTAGAGCAATATTTCCTTTTGTTGTAGAAAATGAATGCTAAACCAAGTCTATCTTTTAATATAACTTCTACAGTCATTTACCTGTTTACTGACACTTTATTTTTGAAAAGAAAACTTCTCCAAACTTTTTTGTTTGTGCAACTGCATCAGTAAAAAATTTTCAGGCTTGCACCCCCTATATACACTTATAGAGATTTATTTATAAACCATACACAGGTACTACTGTACTAATAAATTATGTTAAGAAACAAAATAGAAATAAAAAAGAATGAATAAAATAAACACTGCATAGGATTTTTCAAATATAACAAAATACTTTTAAAAAATATTTTCTTCCCACATCTCAATAGATTGCCTTGCACAGTCCCGGAAATGCACATACCCCGCTTTGGAAATCATTGATCTAAGTAGCAATTTCAGTCTGTGCTCAAATAGCAGCACTGAAGCAGATTTATGCAAGGCTATGAAAGTTGCCAAATCTACTTGTTCTTTAGGTTTTCTCTTCCCACCTTTATACCTGAACAATTTTCAGAAGAGCTCACTAGACTGCTAAGGGCCACCTATAGGATGAAAAGTCATTATGTGTGGAGCAAGTGTCTGTATATCTAATTGCAGGGTTTAGATTGGATATCAAAATGCACAGAAAGAATCTGTTCTGATATGATCGAGCCTATCTTGTCAGGAAGGTGAAGGACAGTTTGGCTGTAGCATACTGCTCATACACAACCTAGTAAGTCAGTCCTTCGAGAGATATCAGAGAGGGAAAATAAAAGCTCAGACACAGGAGAACAAGGAAAGAGCAATTATCTCTAAAAGAAAGAAACAGAAACTTTAATTTAATGCTTATGGTATTATTTTTTTTTCTATCTAGACAGCCAAAGTGTCTAACAAATATTAAAGACAAGAATACAGAGGAGAGAAACCACAATATCTGGGGAGGTAAAACGGTTGGGGAGCTCCAAGCAGTCTAAGGTGCAAGTTGTGTTCCTGGGAACTAAGGAGGGGCTGGGAAGGCTTTAAAGCATGCCAAGCGGGGCTCCGAGATATACAGAATTCATCTCCTGCTGATTATACATTTAAAATCTAATTCTTTCTTAAGAAAGACAGAGGTGACGTTTGCTCAACCTCTACTACAAGAGATCAAATGCTCTTGAACACCTAGAGAGTAAGTCAAGGCCAAGCTCTGAGCTACATAAGAGTGAATACTTACTGTAAAGGTAGGAGGATCAAAATTATATCTGAGATGAGCATAACATTAATTTGGCCATTGCCTTCATTCCCTTATATAATGAGCTGATATGGGATTTAATACTGCTATGCAGTACTCAAAGTTTCCTCACAATGAAGTGGTGGATTGGAGGGAATGCAGAGGACAGCCCTTTTACAATTTCCAATTCAGCTTTTGTTGCAGGGGCAAGCAGCTTGAAGCTTTTGCTGGGACCCCAGCTGAGACTGAAAACTTGGAGAAATGAAAAAAAACCAACAAACCTACTAATATGCTATGCACATTTTTATGCAATAAAAACTGTATAGTGCAATATCAAAAAAAATCTAAGGGGTGGGGAAATACCTCAGTTTCTCTCTTGAAGGATATATCCTTGAATAGGCAGGATGTAAACACTAAAATAACTAGTTCAAGATGCTTGAATTCTATAGATTGCAGGGGGCTTTAATATACTGATTTAATTAGGCACTATTGAGCTGTATTTAGAAGATAAGTGAAAACCTCTGAAGACTTATTTATTGACACCATATGGCAGTTCTTAAAAGTGATGTTCAAATTATGTATAATGAGTCACATAAAAAAGAGGATGCGCCATAAAAAGGTCTCCCAATCAAAAATGATGCTATTGTTGAAAGATTTAAGTTCTAATATGCAATTTTAGAATCTCTTTCAGAAAGGAGGCTCCTTACAGCTAACTGACAATATTGGGATAGTGTTTATATCACATGATGTAACTGCAAAAAGCAAAGTTTTGTGATGGATTAAAAAGCAATGGTAGGAATAGAAAGAAGATTAGTCTGGGAGACATGAGAGTCTGTAAGAGAATGGCAAGTCAGAAAAATATGCTGCTCATTTTTTCAGTAGAGTAAATGCATCTCTCACTTAAAAAGTATCTGCTCAGAAATCAACCTGGAATTACCTATTTTGATACATGATACCTGACTACAAATTTAATGAAGTAAACACATTGCTTAGTGTATGCCTCGTGATTCCTACACCACCACTGAGATGTTCCTCTGGTGTGAATTTGGTTTCATTTTTGCTGAATTTTTCTAATGTGTTTCTCACAAACTAGTAATAGTTCAAAATAGCTATAGAAAGAATTGAACCAAAAGTATGTGTTACATACCAGAAACCCTCCCAAACAAGATTTCAAACTCAAGCTCTCAAAAGTAGAAAAAATAAAATTATAGCTTCAGCCTGGGGTCTCTGCACTGATGGTGATATCTCACTGGCTGACATTTTGTTCTTCCTGAACTGTTCTGAGAAGTCCAGGGGAAACATTTTTTCCTCAGCTAATTTTTCCACAGAACCTGTAGCTTTTTAAGTAGCTCATTCTTCACCTGTCTACCTTCGACACAAGCAATTTCCTCTTTGCTGCCTGGGTACCAGCTGGAAAAGCACTGACAGTCCAGGCCACAGACTCCCTAATCTGAGTGCATAATTTTTATGATACAGGGGCTGCTGTGGCAGAACTCTTTAAAGAATCCCTGTCCCTGCACCTCTGGATGGCTGGAGGGAGAGTAATGCCTCCTCAGCTTTGCTAACAAATATCACGGCGGTTGTGGCATCACATTGTGAACGGCATTTGTGTCCACAGCTTGTTTGTCAGGAATTACCTTATTGCTTGCTATTAAAAATTAATACACAGTTTTGTGATATAGGTGTAGTGATTCCTGACAAACAAGCTTAATTATAAGCAAAGGCCTGTTCAGCTCTTGCAGTCTTGGGCCAAAGATGATCACTCTGCAGCGAGTGGTGGATGTGGACAGTCCATTTTCCAGCAAAAGCTGGGATGGACTGGAGCAGGTGGACTCTGATAAATTGAGATGCTACTCTATTGAGCATGCAGCTACTTCCAGGTGAATTTTCATCAAAACAGCACACCCACATCCCTGACACAAGTGCCATTCTTTTCCTTTCCTTACAGCAATCCAACCCCTCCAAAGCAAAGTGTGTTCCAGCTCTCCAACGAACAAGAGCAATACATGCGTTTAACATTACCTTAGTCCTTCTCCATTTCGCCAGTCTCGTAAACAACTAAACCAGTTTTGCTGAAAATATCAGTTCTTGGTGCATGGGCATTTTCAGTCTGAGCAGTTTAAATGCAGCAGAATTACAATGAAGTAGAAACAGGATTTTGAAAGAGAAAATGGCAAGTAAATTTTAATGAAGCCAAAGTTATCTGAGCCTTTTGTAATATGAAATACTTAAAAAAGACCAAAAAAAGAGTAAAAAAAAACAAACCTGAAAATTACAGAAGAAGCAGGGCTAAGATTGCAAATGGAGAAAAGAGAGGTTGGAAGGCAGAACACCATGAGAGGTAATTAAGGTGACCTGGCCTGCATTCACACGAGCTGGATGAAGGTACAACCAACAAGCCTAGTACTGGGTCATAACATATCATGCAAAACTTGTCGAGTTAAAACCTTTATACTTGGATCTTCTTAGAATATAGACCTAGGAAGGTTCACCATATCAAGTCATGCTAAAAGATTACTATGAAAGGCAGAGTTGCTTGTGCTCCAGTTCTCCCATTTGCCTGACATTTCTCACATTTCTGAAAATACTTGGAGCTCTTTTCCTAACAGCAGAAATAAAATTTGACAGAAGAATGGTTTGTATGCCAGTCTGATGCTGTGAAAGTGTCCTTTGCTGATCCTGTGAAAGTACCCACAAATTTGGATAACTTTAGCTCTTTGAGAAATAAAATGTCCACCTTCACAACATAATTTTATTGTGCTTTAGCAGATGAAGTCTAAAATAATTTCGTCATTAGTGAAGTTGATTGACTCTATCAGTGTTCTCAGGTCTGATCAGGATATAATAAATATGCAAGAATGTCCTTAACAGAGAAATTGCATATTTCCAACCCAGGGTACAAACAGAGGCTGTTTATGCCCTGTACCAGATACTTAATCTAGGGCTGATTTTGAAAGCAGAGTTTAGTACAAGTACTCAGTTTTTAATTCAAATTCAGAGAGTACAATGGGCAGATCAGCAGAGGGAAATAGACTGGAATGAAGATTACATGCAGACTAAGATTCATGAGGAAGGAAGGCTAAGACTGGGAGTCAAAGAGTAGAGAAGAGATCCTGGGATTTCGTTGGCAGAAGACTAAACAGAGAAAGCAGAACAAGCTGCTGGCATTAGTAATCAGATCAGAATGGCATAGACTGAATCACAAGAAAGGTGTGAGAAGGGAAGAGATAAACACTTCCAAAAAAATGATGACAGTGCAAAGGAAGTACTTGGACAGAGAAAACTGCACAGGAAGAGCGATGGAAGGGTTGAAGGAAGAAAATCAAAATGGAAATAGGAGAACGAGGAGATGATAGATGAAAGTGACAGGATGAGAATTCAGGGAGGAGAATTTGACAGGAATTCCACAGTCCTGGCAGTCCATGTGGAAACAAAGCAAAGGGCAGTGAGATAGACATGGATCTGGCTGAAGAGATGGGGGAAAAATAGACTAGGGCACCACATCCTAAAAGCCTAGTTCGTAAATAGCCTGAACAAGGTGGAAAGATCAAGATACATAGGAAATCTTAACTAATTCAGGCATTTTCTGACTTCATAATTTTAAAAGCCACCTTTTAACACTGTTTCCAGGTATGCTTGTAAGAATATTAAGTAACAACAACAAAAAAAAGATTAACTAGTTTGTGTGTTTCATCCCTTTCCAAGTAACACGAGAAAAATACTAAAGCTTAAACTATGTATGGCCAATATACTTTTCTTTTAATCTTATGCTGCTGCTTTTTATGTGCCATTTTTACTCTTAATTGTTTATTCCAATAGATACGATACACATCATTTCTGTATATAGTAAATCAAATGGCTAAATGGTTTTCTTTCACTACAACCTGGAACTCAAATACACTTTCTCTCTTGCCATAGTCCATCACAGACTTAAAAACTTAAATGAAAAAAGGATTTCTTTCATGAGCATACATAACATGATGGGTTGCCAACAATATAAATCATTTCTCTTTATATACCTCACATATTTGTCACAAATAACTTTTTATCCCTCTGTTATTTTTGCTGCCAGTAGATTTGTTTTCGTCTTACTTAGAATCTTTTGGATCTCCTCCAACAATTTGGGATCCCTTAGGGTATCTGGTACAGATTGATTTATTGTAATAAATATTATGCAGTTTATGCCTCTGAATAGCTCATGCTGTAGCAGTGTGTTGGCTCAGCAAATGATTAATAACAAAATGGGTTCTACTGTAAACTTATTGCCTACATACACACAGCTATTGGAATGATATAGCATTATGAGTTCTTATGGCTAACCAGGGGGCAAAAAACATTCTTCTTTTCTATTTCTATAGCTACCCTCGCAGATAACACTGGATGCTGAAAGCAAACTGAAAAAAAATGCAGAAATCTAAAGATGAACCAGAAGGCAGAGAATAGAGCACTGAATAGACAAACTTTTTTCAGTTTCAAATTACTAATAATTTTCACCTGCTTTTAACACACTATTTCCCATTCCTTCATTCATTTTCCAAAATGGTTTTTACTTGAAGCTTTTCAGATGATTCCTCTATTTGGCAGACAGTCCTTCTAGTCTTATAAAACCAAGTAAAACTTTTTCTTACCATAGATATTTTTGCTTTATAGGTGATTTCTTTAAAAATACAAATTCTAAATTGTCTTCCTACATTGTATAGATAATAGATACAAATTAATTATCTGCAATACGGAAGTGGTGTACAAACATATAGCTAAAAGGAGTCACAAAATATTTACGTATCTTGCTCCAAAATATTGCCTTTTCAATTGTATTGATTTAAACCGTAATGATTACTTTTTCATTGCAGAAGATACTTCAGAGCAGAATTTTCTGCACCGAGGTATAGAGAAAAGGCACTTCAGACATACCCTGAGGAACTAGCTCAGCTCTTTTCAAAGTTTGGCTATTAGTATTCCAGTGTGCTGTTAGGTCCAGTATGCCTAAGAAATGAGGGGGGGTGAAAGTTCCTTTAAGCCACAATTGAAGTCTGTTTATCCAGGACTAAGAACATGCCCCACGAGCCACATATCTGCAATAATCATAGACAGTCACTGCCCTGAAAAGTCTAAAGAGAAAAAGAGGACAAGAAAGTGGGCAAAGGTAAAAGGTACAAGTAACTGGCCAAGTGTAACTGACCATGTTTTTATCACATAGTTTTTCAAAGGATTGCTGTCTCTAGCCCACAGAATACAGCTAGGCATGTTACAGGAGAAAAGGGTAGCATAGACAGTCTAGCAGCATCCTCTTGCGCAGAGACTACTAAAAGCATCTCAATCTGCTAGGAGAGGTAGTCAAAAAAGTAAAGGCCTAGAAAAATGTCATGTGCTGATTTTCTACAGAAATGTAAGATAAAGTGCCCTTATTTAACAAAATAGATCCAGTGACTTCTTTGGGATTACTTGTACAGCAATAGGTCTGGCTACCTCAGGTAGGACCTGGAGAACAATCCAGTGATGTGGGAAATGCTCATTTGACAAAGATTACCTGGGATTCTCAGGATCATCGTGATTCAATGTTTCTCCACACTCAGTAAAGCAGAGGTACGGAGAAAAACTTCCTGAATAGAGTCACCGAAGTGAGATGCCTAAAGTTAAGCAGCAAGAACATACCCCTTACATATAGCTTTATTTTTACAACAACTAAAAACTTGCTAATAAATGGCTGTTGTATTCTATATGGAGCTTTTCAAATGTGCAAATGTTTTTCTTTTTGGCACATCAGACTGAGCCTGATATCTACAATCTTTATTCTAAACCACTCACTGTTGGCAAATATTTCTTACAGGAATTTAATCTCAGTAAAACTTTCTGATTTCTAGAAAATCAGCTGTGACTTCTCTGCAGAAAACCTTATAAAAATTCATAAAGGGGCACTGGTCTACTGGTTGAACAGGAGAGTACATCTCTGCTTTTTCAGGGGATCCAAGGAAAGTCTCAGGTTCAGCATGACGTGCCAAGAAGAAAGAAATTTGCACATTTCAATACTCTTCACAGAATACAACAGCTATTTATTAACAAATTTTTATTTTTCGGGGGGAGTGTGTGTACACATGCACACACAGATCATATGTACACATGCACATACATAGATACACATTACCATTGACTATGCATGCAGACAGATATGTAGAGAGTACGGTTGTACCAGCAATAAAACTGTTCTCTGAACTAAAACCTGATGTCCATAGTTTTAAACTTTAAGGTAAGGTGCTTTAAGGTAAGATGAAATTACTCAATACTAAGCAAGAAGGTAGAGAAAATACTTTTTGCTCCACTTAAGTATTAGGTCTACTATAACAAGTCTCACAAAGTACTAAACTGCACCAAACTTCCTTCTCGTCTCATCCAATATACATTTTTAAAGGCTGTGAATTTTAGAAGGTTCAGCCTTTGAAGAGAAATAATGTATAATAAAGCTTGAATCTTAAACCCAGGTACGTACCATCACTGTGCACGTTTGTTAAATTGGTCCACTTTGATTTTTAAACTTTGTGAATCCTAATGTTATACTACATATTAACAATTAGTCCTGGGAACATTGCCAAAAGTCATACACATTCTCCACTGGTACTTCTTTGAAGCTATTGTCTTCCTCTTCAGAACCTCTGCATCATTAATTTTGAGTAATCTCTTGTATTATGGCAGTGGTGAAAACTTCAAAAACAATATCACAGGAGAGTTTGGAAGAATAGATTAAGTATGAGGGCTGCCTCAGTAGCCTGGCTAGATGCTAGACCAATGCCTCAGTCAGATCCCAGCAAACCAGCACTGCCAAAATTGAACTTTAAGGATGCAATAAAGTGTCACTACATGCAGTGTCCCTGGCATAATCATGATGGTTTTTTACACGGCATCCTCCTACGTGGTCAGTGGAGACAGAACCATTTGATAAAGGACAGGTCCTGAGAGTCAGACTTTCTCTCCCCACACCTGATGATCACACAAGATCTCTTACAGGAGCTACAGACTGGCTGTTTACCCGTAGGCAACCCTCTCTGCTCTCTCCTGCCACACAATTACACATGTTCGTGTAAGAAACCCCCGCAGCCCACCAAACATGTGGTCCAAATTTGGCCAAGTTCTGCACAATTAACAAAGGAGTTTTCCTGTTAATTATGACTATTGATACGGATCTTCTTGCTTCTTCACAGTAGTAGTTGTAGCCATAAAATCATAAGTACAGAAAATAATGTGTCTGATCAAACTCAGTATTCTGTACCCATAGCACAAAGCTCTCTGCTCATTTCTTGTTAAAAGATACCATAAGTAAGTTCAACAACTAGGAATGCATGGAACACATCCAAATCAGTAAGAATTTATTGATAAGATACTGGATTCAGGGGAGCCTTAGAGGTCATTTTCTTTCTTCATGCAATAAAATAACCATATATTTAGCTTTGTAGAAAAGTATTTCTAGGTTTCTCAGACAAATTTCCCCAAAACAAGGACTGTATTATGATATCTTTAATGCATTGCATCAGCAAGTTCTAATCATTTTTACAACAGAGGATAAGTAAAACATATTTATCAGTTCACTCCTAAAATGGAGCACTCAGTTGATACATTTTTCATTTGCTAAATCTAAAGCAGTAAAAAGTAGGTTTCCATTTATTTCCTTATTAAGACACAGCATCAAGTCTTATAATGCAGTGAACTGAGTTCAAGAAAAACACAGTATCTAAATTTTGTGCACAGTAAACACATGGACTTGCCTGTCCAGGAGGACTCAGAATAGCACTGAGTTGGTAACTATTTTGAACCATCCTAATGCAGCAAACACTAAAGCAAATCAGTAAGAGAAATATATCCCCTTAATATAACCTGCTCAAGTAAACAAATATTCTCAAATGACAGTGGTATCTGGCAGGCAGGTAGACAAAAAGTGCTGGGGGGGGTGGGAAAGGGAGAGCATATTTCGCTCTTCACACTAAAAACTCCAGATCATTCTTTCCGTCAGCTTTTCAAAAGTAACTTGCATGCATTGTTTCACCTGAATTAGACTTCACTTCAGAAGTCTAAAGGAATGGCCTAAATAACTTCCAAAGTCTGGCACTAAGTAACTTCAGCACTTTTCAGATTGTTTTTCTTTAATTTGAGAACAAACAACTGAAATATTCCACAAACAGGAGAGAAGCAGGCACATGTGCTACTTCATTTCAAGAGACAAAGCAGAGGATGCAAAAGGAAGTAATAACTCTTGTCACAGCCCATGCTGTTTTTATTCTTGTGTCAGTTTAAGCACAAATGTTCAAGATTTTCAAAGCTAAATAAGCAGCTTAGCTATCTTTTTCTCCTTAGTTCTGAGTGACACTGTATGACTAAATGTCTCAATCAGCTTTAGGAAACCTCATGCACCTATAATTTCAAATTTGACAGTGATTTTACTCTGGATCCATAATATTAAAACACAATCAGAACATGATCTTTCCATCAGGTTTTTGTTTACAGAGTATTGTACCCTGGCTGAGAATAACCTGATGTTCTCTGACAGAACAACCTGATATTTCATATGCTTATATTTTTCATAGTTTCCATGATTTGGGAGTTTCCTTCATGAGGCTGCAGACAAAACTATTAAATAGCACCAAATAAACAATAAATTCTTACCAGTCAGTACTTCAATGGCTTTTTTTTAAAAAAAAAAGGGAAATTTTTTAAGTTCCTGTTTGATTTATTTATTCCTTGCAGTTATTGCAGTTACAACAAATTGTGGATCGTTTTCATCATTCTTATTATTGCATACAGAATATGCTCCCATTGAGGCAAAAAGGAGTCTGCCACTTATTTCAATCAAATCTTGTTCAGTCAAACTCAGCAGTGAAATTTAGTATTGAAAATACATATTGACACTTCAGACTCATCATTTTATAATGAACAATGCTACTACTAATCATCACTTTTGTGTCTGAAGGAGCTTGTAAAAGCCAGAATTTAAAAACAAGAACAAAGTTGCCTGCTCTTAGAACTAGTCCTAAAAATTTCGCCTAGAACTTCTGTCACCATGATTTTGAATATCATATAATCCAACCTCCAAACTATGCACCATTCTGACGTGATTGTGCCTGCAGCTTTTCCTTAGAGGGAGCATATCAGAAATACCAAAACTGCTTTTATATTGTCTGGACAGGATGGAGATAACTTTCTTCATAGCAGCCTGTATGGTGCCGTGTCCTGGATCTGGGACTAAACCAGTGCTGATGACACAGCAATGCTCTGGCTATTGCTGAGCAGCACTTGCACAGCATCGAAGCTTTCTGTTTCTCACTCTGTCCCCACCACAGCAGGTAGGGTGAGAGTGGGTAAGAAATGTGAAGGGGATGCAGCAGGGACAGCTGTCTCAAACTGACCAGACAAGTATTCCATACCAGATAACAACCTCAGCAATTAAAAAAAAATAAAATAAAATTACAGAGGAAAGTTGACTTGAAGAGTGGTTGTCATTAGATGAATGGTTGTTTATGTGATGTGATGGGTGGTTGCCTTTGCATCACTTGTGGTTTTTTTTCCTGTCTTCACTTATTGAATTTTTCTCACTTTTGCTTTTCTCACGTTTTCTCACTTTTGTTTTTCCTATTCTCTTCCCCATCCCCACTCTGTGGGGTGAGAGGGAGTGAGTGAGTGGCTGTATAGGTGCTTAGCTGCTGGTTGGTGTCAAGCCCTGTAGACCGTTTGCCTAATCCACTTTTGTCTGAAAAGGCACAGGTCTTAACTTCTTTAGTAAAATACAGTAAAGATTCCATAACCAGCTACAAACAAGCAAGGAAAAGGGATTCCATTTGCCACACATAAAATAGAAATATATTTCAAAACAAAAGAAAAGAATAGATTAAAAAACTCATTATCATTTCGGGAGAAAAGGAGTGGTTTTTAAAAAAATCTATTTAAGGGGAGAACACTTTTGACTCTAAATAAATAAATAATGCTGTTGGCTTCTTCCACAGATTCCACTGGTGATCATATTTTGTATTTGAAATTGATCATACTTGCACAAAGTCGTATGAACAGTAAGGAAGCATTTTATTTGGGCAGTCTTAGATTTTTATATGAAATGAAACCTTAAAAGAAAATATACTGATAACCACACATTGTTTTCTTCTTTAATGTCTTTCTCCTTGCTCAGTATGGGGTTAGAGGGTACATGTAGCCTAGACAAAAATGACACATATATTGTCTGAAAACTCTTCCTCTGGTATTTTAATAAGTAGTTCACCATTTCTGGATTGTGTAATGTAAAGATTGCACTGAACATGCCAGCCCAGCAGAATATGGAATCAAAGCATCAATGTAAGTAGGCAAGTACTTCAGTCAAGGGATTTAGGTAAAGCACCACTGCACTGTGCAGGTTTGAGATGAGGAGACTAGTACCTTGCATGATTCATCTCACTGGTTATGTTTATTGCATTGACATAGTGAAATATTATCACTGTGTAGCGACTTCAGGTTTGTCGTTATGGAATAAAGCAGGAAAAAGTTGGTTTGGAGCACATATTTATGATTAATGGGCATCATATTTTGGGGGACCTAGAAAAATACAGAGGAGTATAGTCAAACCCTGAAAGAGCTGCAACTTTGTCTAAATTGTGTTATACTCCTGCCCTCTGTTCCAGTGTTTATCTTCCATGAAAATCTACTCTTCTGCTATGTAAGATTTATTATTATATATCACCTATTCAGAACTAGTTGAATCAGGGTGCTTTTATTACAGACAAAGGGGTGATTTCTTTATTCTGCACATAAACAAGGACTGTGATCAGCAAAGCAGTGCATTCTCTACCATCTCTTATTCTAGCAGAACTTCTGCAGAGTCTTTAATTTTAAACTGCAGTCAAAACTTCTGGAGCCAAACAGGCACCTCGCTAACCAAAATGAGAGCTTTACATGCATAAGGAAGGGATTTTATCACTGCTTAGAAAACCTTGATGGAAAAATACACAGAGTTGCACCAAGATGGGTGGGTAATGTGGTGGAGCGCACCCTTCACCCAGTACAAAGCTCTCCTGCATGGCAGACGCGGCATGCAGCGGCCCTTTTTGGCTGAGACAGGAAATAATAATGACTAACAACCAGATCCACAGTCTAATCCACATCATATTGCTGCCAGTGAATGACAGAGCAGCAAGCAGAACTGAGACTCTGAAGTGGTAAGAATAACACTGCAGCGGGTCAACCAGTAGTTCACATTTTGGGTGGCACACACTTGCCTCAAACTGTTGTGAAAGATTCATAGGAGCAATATGACCTGAAGCACAAGATCATAAAATAACGTTTGACAGCCAGCATTTAATTTCATTTTTTTCCCAAGCCTTCTGGAAAACGAATTACACTAGGAAATTGTAGTCATTAGCAGGGCAGTCTTATACCTAATAGACATTTGGACTCTTTTTTTCTCTTTAATTCCTATTCTAGCCAGTAAGGGTGGGCTATACTTCATCAATTTTATATTGTTACCAAGTGGAAATCATCTGCTAGTGAGTAAAAAGGAAAAGGAAGAGAGAAATGGGAGGACAGTTAAGATTTTTGCATTTAAAAAGTTCAAGAGACATCAGATGAAGAGAACACTTCCATTTACTGCCTTAACTTTAAGGGTCGGTTAAGGAACTGCCTTTCTAGGAATGAAGTTTGGATCTCATCCATGTTAGAGAAAATCCAATACTGACAGCAATTATCCTAACCTGTGTGTTGAAAGATGTGCCCAGGAAATTGGCACCAAGAATACATTTCAAAGAAGTTAAAACTCCTTAATATTCTTCCTTACCAGCATCTTTGTAACTTGCCAGATACTAACTCCAGGCTACAAAAAAAGCATTCAAAACACACAAAGTCTTTCAGATTGCTATGTTCTTTGAGTAAATTTTGTGTGATTTCACTCTTATTGGGTATCGATTTACATGTTAGTTAGAAGTTAATCAAAGAGCAAAGCTGACAGAGCCCTGTTCCATTCCAAGAGTTCCTGCTGACCACCAAACATTTAATGTGAGGCTCTGCCAAACACCGGCAATCAGTCCATGGTGGTTCAAGCAGAATCTGCCAACAGGTTTCCATTATTCTCCTTCCCCGGGCAATCACAAACTCAGTGACAGGGAACACTCATTTCTGTGCAGCATATATAATGCTCATTACCCATTTAGTAAAGAGTGCATCTGATCTTGTTTACCACAGATTTTCCTCTGACATTGTAGGAGTAACCATTTGGATTCCTTAAGAAAGTCCCCAAATTATACTGAGAATTCATCTTTATAGCAACAAGCAGTAATAGATATTGCTGTCCCATCCATCTTGTGCTAAAAATCTTTTCATTTTGTGCAGGGTCTTATACTTAGAACATATCTAAGCAGCAATCACTGCTCACATCATGTCACAGAACAGAATGATCTTTGGGAGTTATTTTTTCTTAAAATCTAGTTAATATATATAACCAGGATGTGAAGTGTACACCACCAAGCTTTTGTTAAATGCTCTAGAGAGTGCATCAGGAAGTAATAGTCATAATTATAGAATTACAGAATAGTTTGGGTTGGAAAGCACATTTATAGCTCACCTAGTCCAACCTCCCTGCAATGAGCAGGGGCATTTAACTAGATCAGGTTGCTCAAAGCCCTATCCAAATTAGCCTTCAATGTTTCCAGAATCGCGGCTTCTGCAACCTCTCTGTGGAATCCATTTCAGTGTTTCAACACTCCCATTGCAAAAATTTTCTTCCTTGTAGCTAGTCTAAATCTACCTTGTTTTAGGCTAGAGTCGTTACCCCTTGTCCTATTGCATCAGACTCTGATAAAAAGACTGTCCCCATATTTCTTACAAGTCTTGCTTTAAGTATTGTAAGGCTGCAATAAGATCTCCCAGGAACCTTCTCTTCTCAGGGCTGAACAGCCCCAACACTTTCATTCTTTCTCCATCTGGACATTGAGCCACTGACCACTTCCCTCTGGATGCGAGCATCCAACCAATACTTCACTCACTAAACAGTCAACTCATCAAATCCCCATCTCTCCAGAGAGAAGGATGTTGTGGGGGACTCTGATGAACTCCTTATGGAAGTCCATATAGAAAATAGCCATACCTCTTCCTTAAATCAAGCTGGTACTTCTTTTATCCTTATGACTACAGAACATTACTATTTTAAAGACTAACATTTAGAGTTTCTGTCTCAGCAGTCATAAGATAAGTAAATGCAAAGTTATGGCACAAAGCAAACAATGCACATGCAAAGCCTTCTATACTTTTTAAAGACAAAAGTTTAAGCTTAAGACTCCCAGCTCAGTCGATTAATTTGTACTTAAAAATGGACACCTTCCAACCCCTAACATTCTGTGATCCTGTGATTGCTCCTGCTGGACCTCTGCCACTAAGCTGTTCTCCTCTAGCAGAAAGAGTGAAACAGGAGGGAGAGCAGGGGAAGAAAAGATCTTTACACATAGCAAAGACATACAGCAGGGCATTCTAATCAGCAGCACATAGAGCACATGCATTTTCATTGCTGGGCATGTTTTATTTACAGCTGTAATTGTTTTTGCGCTCTCTCTCCCTGTTGAGTTCAAAGCACATTCATTTTCTTCTGTCCTCTGTTCTTAGTCTAGAAAAAAGGTTTTTCTAATAGAGAAGTGAGAGTGGTTGAATGGAATCACATCATTTTGACAGCACATTCAGGATTGCTTAAGCTTCTATAACTAAAGGAGGTACTGGTGGCTCTAACATATATTTCTTCTGCTGAATTAAAACAGCTTCTTGTCCTTGAGTGCGGGAAACATGAAGACTAAAAGGTGAACTGATGGTGTGATAGTTTCCATCAGAGTGACTTGTCTGTGATTATTCAAACATTGGGAGAATTCATTTACCTCATTTCAGAATCTGTTTCTTTTCTCCTGACTTTTTCTCAAACAAACCTCTTCATTTCCTCAGTTCCTGCCACATTCGATCACTGCATTTATAACACACTACTAGGAGAAAAGTATTTTTCTGTTTGAGTTCAGGGGAGGAGCCCCTGAAAAAGCAGTATATCGGGTCCTTTTTTTCAAATCAAGCACAAGTTATAACACAAATCTGTACAAGAGACTGATTTTTCATTTCATTGTCTGAGTGGACCACACACACACACAAGAAAACCCTAAACCACCAAAACTCAGAAATATTTTCAAGGTCAAGACTTGCTTAGATTTGTAGAGCTTTTACTCCTCTATAAATTAAATTGAGTATGATTTAATCACGAAAGTAATTACAAAGACAAAAATTGAATAAGTATGTAATGTTCTCTGTGCTATGTAAAGCTAATCTCCAATTTTGATCTTGAAGAAGTTCAAATTAATATTTTCGAGGACTAAAAATTACAGGTTTAATACATGAGCTGCACATGACAAAATGATTCCTCTCTGCTATAGACCAGCCTCAAATCCACTGGGCCATCCTTCCCTTTCTATCAGGTCTTTCTATTGAAAACTTTTCAAATTAATTTGAGTTGTGAATTTGATCAGATATCAGATTCATGACTCACCATCTCCCTACAAACAGATTTTAGTAGCGGTCACTTAAAAAACCGAGTGAACCTGTAATTACAATCCAGGAAAAGTCACAAGAAGAAGGGAAAATCAAGGCTAAACAAATGCCTACTTTTGCAGAAGTTTTTGACTTTTGATTATCTCATGTCAAAGCCTACCTCCCGTAACTTAAATTTTAATGGAGCATGACTACTACACTTAAACATATTTCTTTATAAAAGTAAAAATGACTACACTAAAAAGTAACAAGGAAGAGTGGTGTTTTCTATGATCAAAACTACTCTACGCAGTTTATGTCACTTAAGAGGAAATCATACATGTTTCAATACAATTTTAGTTTTGTTTGTCTACTTTAAGAGTGTTTGATCTAATAAATACTGGTTTTAATATTTAAGCCATGTATAAGTATCATTTTGGTGTGTTTTTCTTAGTGAACTTTGTTGATTTTGATGTACATGACATTCTGGGAGCCAGAATATCATACCTCTCCTTTACTTGAACTTTAGAAGTTGGCTTTTGTGGCATTTTTGGTAGCCATATTTAGACTTTTTGTTTGGTTGTTTTTTGTTTTTACTAACATGTCTTAGTGTGTAGAAGAGTACTAAAGCCCATTGAGATCAACTTAGGCCTATGGGAAGTCTGTTTGACTGTAGACAGTGTAGTTAATCCAGAACTTGGGTCGCATGTGAGCAAAAACTAGCTGGACATAGAAAGGGTTTAGTGAACTTGGCTGATGTGTTTGTCTTTTATTTCATGATTTTGCTTTGCTTTTTTTAAATTAACGTGCTGAACACAATGCTTCAGAGGTAGAGCAATCAGGATACTGGAAGTGTAGTGTGAAATATATTATGAGTTACATGGCAGAATGATTATATTATGAGTTACATGGCAGAATGATTATATTATGATTTACATGGCAGAATGATTCCTGCTTTCAAAGCCTGCCTATTGCATCCACAGAACTACATCTACAAACTACTCACTTCTGTGAAAAATTTGCTATTATATCAGTGACAATTATTTGTACGTACAGAAGCACCTACAGGTTCCAGTCAAGACTGGGGATCCCTCACATTGAATACTGTTCAGGTACATAGTATTGGTACAGAATGAAATGGAATAAATAGGCTGGACAGACAGAATGAGCAAAGAGGCGGAAGATTAATCAAATTCGGTTCCTCAAGGACAAGTCAGTGTAAGAGCTAAAGTTAGAACCTATATCTCCTGACTGTTGTCCACTGGTTTGGCATTAGATCATGTAGCCTTTATTTGACACCATTTGTTGGTCAGTTACCTGTATGAAATCTTCACATAAACACTTTAAGCCACATTTTAAGAATTTTTGATGGCAGATGCATTTATATCCATTTGTACATAAAGAACTAAAAATTTCTAGAAGACTATAAAGGTGGGTTTTTGAGATGCATTTTCCAGTTTGAAAAAGAATCTTTGCCTCTCCTAAAGGTGAACTTAACAGCTTACTAAACTTAAGTTATCACCAAACTCATTAAAAACAATGCAAAGCTTTAACATTTTTATATCACTGGAATGTCTCAGGTACCTGAATGACATATATTTCTTACTTTGGGAAAAAAATAATTAACCTACATGAATCCTAACAGAAGACAAACTTGTACCTACCTTTTCTAGAGCTGCTGCTGTAAACATGTATGTATAGACAGCATATGTGCAGGTTTGTCCATCTTCAGAGGCATGTCTTGAGGTTTTATATAGGAAATTACCTCATCTGGCACATTCCGAAATTACATATCACTTTAAAACCTGTTGGACAATGATACAGAATTTCAATCTTATTTTTAAGTTTCCCCCTAATCAATTTACGTAGATTGCCCTAAAAATTATATCATTTTCTTATCATTTTTATGATACTGTCCATCAGCATTTGCCTGATGGAAAAGGTATGTCAAAAAGTGAGTTCTGAAGTTGACAAAACTAAATCCCATGTTTACATGGTACACTTCTGTGAAAGGCAATAAGATTGTGCATGTCTCTCCCTCCAATATTCCCTGAGCAAGACGAGTCAACATTCAGGCTGCTGAAAAGAAATGAGAACTTCTGCAAAGGAAACATACCTTAAAGACAAAAATTGTTTCAAACAAACAAAAATCCGGGAGGGAATATACTTGGAGATGGTAAGTAAATTAAAATTTTTGGTGCTAACATCATTTTAGGTATTGTTATCATCATACTTTCACTCAGGAGTACAGTAAACTTTGCATGTCAGACAGAAAAATGCTCTATTTAACGTGGAGCTATTGCACTCATCTTATTTAACTGATTGTCCCTTCTTACTTATATGCCAGGGCAGCTTTAAAACCAGAGCAACTACCACATACAACTTTCAAATCAAGGACATTTTCATTTTGGGCACAATCAATTAGTTCATATTCACTGCATAATTCTGTGTCTCCCATCTGGAAATGGAAGGCATCACTGACAAAAAGTAATTTGAAAGTGAATATAACCATTAGACTTTAAAGGGTTTTTTTTTCGTTTTGCTTTTAAAGACTGACATGGTTTATATTTTATTGTAAGTGGAGATTACAAAGGAAAAATTGCCACATAAAGCATCTTGTCTTTCAAAAAGGAGTCTCAACAACTAATGAAGGCAAACTTTACTTACTTTCTAGGATTACAAGGCAAATTTCTGAACAGTAATTTCAAATTTTTTGGTCATAGTAGTTGTACTGTGATGCTGTCCCTTTTTTTTTTAGATACAGATTTGCCTGATTCTACACAAAAAAAAAGGAAAAAGACACAATAACTAATTCAGTAGACTATTTCAAAATGCAAATTGTATTTTTATCTTTTTTAATCTGTATTTTTACTGTCACATTCAATTATTTATTTTTTTCTAGTGATAACATCCATGCTAAAATAAAATCCATGCTAAAATAAAATCAAACCAACATCTGTTGCATGCTCATGGATCCTTCATATAATACAGCCAATTCTATGTGAAATGCAGAAAAATATCCAATGAAAGGCTAAACTCTCAGTAAGAGGGCATTTGTTTATGCATTGTTTAAAGGAGCTTCTTATATTGTGCTGCAGTGTGCCCAGAGGGCAAAAGAAACCTTCACCCTTTCAGTGGCTGCCACAGGAAGGCACAATTCACAGGTGCTCAGATGGACACACTTCTTCTTAGTGATCTTTACTACTGTCAGTGGCATATGCTGCCTCAAATAAATCTGTCTGTGCATTATGTGTGTTACTGGAGTCTTACACAAACAGATAGCACATGAGCTCAGTAGAACAAGAACACACAAGAAAAATACTTTTGATATACCAAGAAACATCGTCTCAGTACTTGCCCACCTCTGCATACACAGGTAAGTACAATGGCATAATAGGTTCCAAGAATAAGCCTATGATTTTACAGCTCCATTTAATGGCTAAGTGTACAAAGTGACTAAGAAATATTCCATTAGTAGATGTAATAGATGGAATCTTCCACAGCATCCTTGCTGCTAAACTGAGGAAGTGTGGTCTAGACTCTCGGGTAGTGAGGTGGACTGTGAACTGGCTAAGGGGAAGAAGCCAAAGAGTCGTGGTCAATGGGGCGGAGTCTGGTTGGAGGCCTGTATCCAGTGGAGTCCCTCAAGGGTCAGTACTGGGACCAGTATTATTCAATATATTCATCGATGACTTGGATGAGGGACTAGAGAGTACTATCAGCAAGTTTGCTGATGACACCAAGCTGGGAGGAGTGGCTGACACACCAGAAGGCTGTGCTGCCATCCAGCGAGACCTGGACAGGCTGGAGCGTTGGGCGGGGAAAAATTTAATGAAATATAACAAGGGTAAATGTAGAGTCTTGCATCTGGGTAGGAACAACCCCAGGTTCCAGTATAAGTTGGGGAATGACTTATTAGAGAGTAGTGTAGGGGAAAGGGACCTGGGAGTCTTGGTGGACAGCAGGATGACCATGAGCCAGCACTGTGCCCTTGTGGCCAGGAAGGCCAATGGCATCCTGGGGTGTATTAGAAGGGGAGTGGTTAGTAGGTCGAGAGAGGTTTTCCTTCCCCTCTACTCTGCCCTGGTGAGACCCCATCTGGAATATTGTGTCCAGTTCTGGGCCCCTCAGTTCAAGAAAGACAGGGAACTGCTGGAGAGAGTCCAGCACAGGGCAACTAGGATGATTAAGGGAGTGGAGCATCTCCCTTATGAGAAAAGACTGAGGGAGCTGGGGCTCTTTAGTTTGGAGAAGAGGAGACTGAGGGGTGACCTCATTAATGTTTACAAATACATAAAGGGTGAGTGTCATGAGGATGGAGCCAGGCTTTTCTCAGTGACAACCAATGATAGGACTAGGGGTAATGGGCTGAAACTGGAACATAAGAGGTTCCGCTTAAACTCGAGAAGAAACTTCTTCTCAGTGAGGGTGACGGAACACTGGAACAGGCTGCCCAGGGAGGTTGTGGAGTCTCCTTCTCTGGAGACATTCAAGACCTGCCTGGACACATTCCTACGTAGCATTCCTAGGCATTCCTGCTCTGGCAGGGGGATTGGACTTGATGATCTTTCGAGGTCCCTTCCAATCCCTAACATTCTGTGATTCTGTGATTCTGTGAATTACTAGAGATTTAGGAACACTACCCTCTTAAATGCACATCAGGTTTTTGTCCCATGACTGACTCTGCCAACCAGAGGGAGATACGTTGCAATCAGAAGGATGGCATTTAAATCCCAGCCTCTAAACCACTGACATTATTCCAATATCCTTTGAAATACATGACTAGCACTGAGATGTGTAGAGAACCTTCTGTTAAATATATAAAGCCATTAAATCTACTACATTTTTCCATGCGAGAGGCAATACTTCCATATAAAAAATATAACAATAATAAAAACTAGAGTAAACTTCAGCTGTGTGTTGGGCAGGTGTAAGTTTTGGTCTACACCTTTAGACAAGTACAGTTCAGAAACAGGGAGTAAAGCAACAGGTCTTCTGCTACTCAGCCCCCTCTGCTGTGCTTCTTCATTTTCTGTCATATTTAAGGTATTATTTCTTTTGAAGTATGTCAGACAAATCCCTTTCTCCAGCCAGTGAACATGCCACTTAAAAGTGGTACAAAGAACAATGTCATGTGAGAGGAAACACATTACTGCACTTTTCCACTTATGACTGATTTCCTCATTTTTTTCCTTTCTGATAATCTTGATTTTTCAGCCCTTCCACAAAGTTCCATGCTTCTCACTACTCTGTGGGACATCTTCCAGTCTCCAGAGAGCCAAAAAAAGCAAAACGTTAAAGGAAAAGCAATCTTGAACATTTTTTTACTCTTTTACATTATTCATGAACAGATGTATACATTTTTAACACTGTCTTCATGAATCATGAGATTTTTTTTTTCATTTACCATTTAGACCAAACCAAATGGATTTACATTCTGATTTTGAAGATTTTGCATCTTCTAGCTAGTCCAGAAGATAGGAGGGCTCTCAGCTTCAAGAAGGGGGAAACTGGTGTTAATATCTCACAACAAGATTCAAGGAACTGGAGTTTTCATGGGGAGAGACGGAGAGACTTTCCTCTTTAACAAAATGAAGCTTAAATAAAATTGTGAGACTGGAAAATTCAGGACACTTTGTGGTTTACTTGCATTTTGGATATTAGCAGGTTTACTTAAAAGTGCAGAACATGTAAATAGCTAGCAACTATTATGGAAAACAACTCCAATAGATGTAATTATTTAAAATTTGTAGGCATATTGTAAGATTACCTCTTGTGACCAGCTGGCCATTTTGTGTTTGACGCAACCTAGGACGTGGTTTTCCCTTTTGGCTGCCAGCGCACACTGCTGTGTGTGGACTCTCCTGTCAACTGGCATCCTTTGACAGATACACTCCCAGCCATACATACAACAATTTGGGTTGGAAGGGACCTTAAGGAGTATCTAGTTTCAACCATCTGCCATGGGCAGGGATGTTTTCCACTAGATCAGGTTGCTCAAAGTCCCATCCAACCTGGTCTTGAACACTTGCAGAACCTTGAGGTCCACTCTGAACCTCATGACTCAACAGGAGGGTCTTCCTTACCCTTTTGCATCTTCAGCCTCTGTGTGAATCATTCTAACTCGATTCTAACTCCATTTTTCTTTGTACATTTCTTCCATGCAGTAATTAATAAGGTGAACATTGCCATCAAGCTTCTTGAACCTTGGTAAACCCCTGTTACAGTTTTTTTTTAATTCCATCAAATTCATTGAACTCTAACAAATTATTATTTAACCTCAATAAAACATATTGCTGCTTCTCTCTTTCGAGTGCAGTGCATTCCGTTCATCTGCAAAGAATGCACATAGTCAGTAGGATGGCAAGTGGTATCACTGATTATTTATGGAAGCATGGAATAAACCATGCTTCCCAACTGCTGGGAAGAATGGGCTTATGATAATTGGCACGATTAGGAAGCTGTGGAATAACAGCTAAAGGTGTGCAGGGTATATATAATGGATGGTAAATGGAATCAAATGATTCGCAAAATGCTAGGTACGTGTTTAGAAGCTGCTTATTAAGACAGGAAAAATAACAATAAAAGGCAGCAGGACCTGAAAGAAGAATTAGAAGTCAGAAAGGCACCTGAACTAATGTTGTCTGAAAACAGAGTAACTATACAAACAGTTACATTAAGAAAAGAAAGAAAACCAAAAGTCAGTTGAAGAGGTTGAAATTATGTTTATGTGCACTCCCCCTCCCCCTGACATTGTACATGTTAGGAAATTTATTGTATCTGCTGAAGAATGGGACAGAAACATATGGGCTGACATGAACAGTAGCAAACTTGGGGAAGGTGATTCTTTGTTTCCCTCAAATGCCCCTGGATGTGAAGCCAGACCCATCATTAGAACAGTCTGAAGGACCTTAGGGTGGTGCTCCATGATATACTGTGCAAATCACTCTCCTGGGATTCATTACAATTGGCAAGTTTACAAGAAAAATACAGCAAAAAGCCAGGTGAAACTGAAACAGAGTACTTGTGATGTGTCTGCCTAAGTGGTGGCAACCAAATGATGTTGAGTGGAGATGAAAAAAGGGCTTCTGGGATCTGGGAATTCTCTTAAATTTAGGACTCCACCCAGCAAATGGATGACATTCCATGATCAGCAGGGGGCTTGCGGAATAGATGCTATGGAGCGAGGTGAACCCTCCATAATCTCCTTAAGATCTCTTAGCAAGCTCTCTACAGCCATCTCAAAAGCTGCTTGCACACAAGCCATGCATAAACGAGAATCCAATGATATCTCAGTATCTGCTACAACTGATCATGCTATGGTAAAACCACTTAAACAGTTCTTAAACTCTACTTAATTGCAAAAGGAGATAAACTTAAAAGAGACACAGAACACAATGAGGAATTAGGCGATAATGATCTCAACCAACTCCCCACCTGGGTGGAGTTAACCCAAAACATTGTAAACCATGTGTCCTGAAATGGGGTGGGATGATCCCTTAGCGAAAAAATCAGATCCAAGACACCAAGCAGGAGATCATTAAGTGCAATCAATAAAACAAACATCTCCACAGGGAACAGGAACAAGATCAAGGGCAAATACACCTAAAGACCCGTTTGGCAGTGGAAAAGCAACCTGTGGAGGAATGTGCTGGCACTAGGCACTCCCAGCGCTCTGATTCAGGGACAGCTTACTGGCATTATCCTGAGTCTAACTCAGCCATTCCAGAAAGGGGACAATGGCAAAAGGAGAGAGCAGACTCCAAACACTCTGGCACCATTGCCAGCCCCAAGAAAGAGCAATAAACCTTTCCTCCCCCTTGGGGATAGATTGTAAAGTGTGAGGCCAAAAAACAAGTAATGCCAAGGCGGCAACTGGGCTTGCCTATCTGTCAGGTGGAATCTTACCAATGGATAAGTAATAACGGCCTGTATATTTGGATTCCAGTTGATCTTCGATGACAATTAGTGAGGATCCTGGTAGATGTGGGAGCACAAATTTCAGTATTAACACAACAGGATGCCAAGATGCCAGGTGTAAAATACAATCTCGTTGGCAATGAGTTAAAATCACTGGAGTGAACAGAGCAAGTTCTATGTGCCAAACTGTGAAAATTAATTTATGGCTCCCTGATGAGAAGCACATGTTGTCTACTCCTTTGCAGTTAAAGAACACCATGAAATTATTTTGGGTTTCTGTGGTTTGAATGGCTGAACCTGGCACCTGCCAGGTGGCATTGTGTGGTTCTTCAGTTCAGATGTCAACCCTAACCTTGACAGAAACCAGGAGGCTACAGTGTGCATGCCCTGTACAGCCCCCGCACTCCCTGATTCAAAGATTATTTATGTACCGCAATATCCAGTTTCTGCTGTGTCACCAAATCAGAATTTCTGAGACTTGGAAAAACAGCACATTATTTCCAGAACTCACTCCCCATACAAATCACCAGTCTGATTAGTCCAAAAAAATTAATGAGACGTGGCACCTAACAACTGATTATCTGCACTTAAGTGCTAACACAGTCCCACTGATGGCTGCAGTACCCAACACAGCAACTCCAACAGCCATGCTACAAGTGGCCAGACATTCATGGATGGCAGTGCTAAATGTAAAAGACATGTTCTTTATGCTCCCCTTACAGGAATAATATAAAGAGAATTTTGCTTTTACTTGGGAGGGGATACAACACACCTTTAACAGATTCCCACAGGGATATAAGTATTCACCCACAATTGATCATGATGCACCTTCTGAACTCTTAGAGACAGTCTCACCCCCTCAGGATGTGAAACTGTACCAATATATAAATGATATTCCAATCGGAGAAACCTCCCCTGAAAAGGTGGGGAAAGCGGCAGCAGCAGTGTGGCAAGCATTACATAAAACAGAAGTTGAGATCCCACTTCAGTGATCAAGTAAAGTAAAGATTTTTAGCATTTGGTGGATAGTGGGCAGTGACAGTTCAGTGATCTCTCCAGATACCGTAAGAAAAACCAAACAGCCACAGACACCTCAATCTAGGAAAGAGTTACAACAGTCAATGGGAACTTCAGAATACTGGAGAAAGCATGTATCTGGATTTTCTATCATTGCTCCTCCATTTTATTTGCTTTTGCAGAAGGGTAAACCCTGGGAGTGGAAATTAGAACATAAGGAGCTGATAAGAACTCTGATTAAAAAATTAAAGACATATCAGCCATTGGGATCAGTATACACTTGCAGCCTTATTATGGATGAATGGGGTTTTACTGAATACAGTACTTAGTGTAACCTATTCTAAACTGGCCCTGACAGACCGAAGAGACCTTTATTATTCAGCTTGACTGCATTAAAGGAGACAGACCAGAGATGTTCTGAATGGGAAAAGGAAATTTGGTCTTTACTCTGAGTAGTGAAAAAAAGTTGAGAAAATATACCAGGAAAAGCCTGTGCAAATCAGAGGACCATTTGATGTTCTAGAAGCCATCCTAAAAGGGGGACTGCTTCCTTAGAAGGAGTTGCACAAAAACCTATGGTCAGAAAATGGTATGCCTACTTAACAGGAATTGTGGAGGAAATTAAATTAATCAAAGGACATACTAAAGTTTCCAAATTATAGATGCCTATAAATACAGATCCATGAGCGCCACAATAGCCTTTTAAAACCTCACCAATTTTAAATGCACCTCTCTTCACTGAGGGAACACCAGCAGAAGACTTTTGGCTCACTGATGCCTCAGCAAAAAGGATAAACATCAAATGGCAATATAAGGCTGCTGCATTGAACATTACCACTGGCAAAAAATGTTCTAGAAGAAAGTGATGAGAGTACACAAGTAAGAGAACTAAGGGCACTTAATTTTAGCATCACAGAATGGAACGAAAATCACTAGACTCCTATGCTGTGTGGGATAGCACCACACAATGGCTCCAGCAGGACTCCCCGAACGGAGAAGTAAACAGATCTCCAGTTTGGAGAACCCACAGTTGGCAACTATGGCTAAATATAGCCAGAAAAACCTCAAATGGTGATTCAAGGTGGGATAGGTGAAAGCTCATGTCAAGGACAATAAACCAGTCACAAACTGGAACCAAAGTCTTGATGAATTGACTAAAATTAGAAAAATAAAAATAGGGAACTCTTTAAATCCTGAACATTATCAGTTGGGAGAATGGCTACATCAAAAATTAGGTCACACAGATGAAGAAGTTCTTTGCTTTGCCACACAGAGAAAGGGTTGGCCCCTAAACAGAAAACTTGTGAAGTTATTCTCACAGAATATACTTAATGTAAATTAATATCACAAACACTGCTAGTGCACCAATCTCACATATCAATCAAGAAAAAACTTCGTGGTCTACATGACAAATTGATTATATCAGGCCATTCAAACCCTCTGCAGGATATCGATACAGCCTCACAGGACTGGAAGTAGTCTCCAGCTTGTTTATCATGAGTAAGGTCGATGCTAAAACGTTGATGGATAAAATACAGTGCAAGGACTATCACTTTGGTTCTGAAGTCTGTCTTGGGAAGGTTTAGGTTGGATATCAGGAAGCAGTTCCACACAGAGAGAGTGATCAGGCATTGGAATGCACTGCCCAGGGAAGTGGTGGAGTCACAGTCCCTGGAGGTGTTTAAGGAGAGCCTGGGTGTGGCACTTAGTGCCATGGTCTGGTCGATGTGGTGCTGTTCGAGTCATAGGCTGGACGTGATGATCTCAGAGGTCTTTTCCAGCCTCAGCAATTCTGTGATTCTGTGATAACCCTGATGTCATCCGAAGTGATAATGACTCGCACTTCTCATGCAAGGAAGTGCAAGAACGGGCAAAAGAAGAAGAAATTCAATGGGTGTTCCACACCAGATTTTATCCTCAATCAAATGGAATGGTAGAAAAGCTAATGGCTTATCAAAGAACAGCCTTAAGCCACACAAGGCCCAGTGGGATACTTGACTTTCCAAAGTACTTCATGAATTGACTGATCAGTATAGACCCCCTGGGAGCCCTGTGAGCTGAGCATTCTTTGCAAAAGCTGACATTGATGCTCTATCTTCTGATAGAAGAAAATATCCAATACCATTACAGCCAGGACAACCTGTGATGGTAATTTTACCACAAATTGGAACTGTACCTGTGACTGTAACTAAACCTCATGGCCTCCTTCCCTGGGAAGCTACTGACAGCAGTGGTCCAAAACACAAAATCAGTGCACAGTTATTTTTCCTTCTTTCTTGTAGGGTAACCTGTGCAGAACCCCTCACTGAGATCAGTTTATTTTACCTTGTTTTTTTTTCCTTCTTTCTAACAGGATAACCTGTTTGGAAAATCCCACTGAAACCAGTCACTTCATTTTTTTTTTTTTTTTATCTTACAGCCTCCTCCAAGATGAAAGTAAGATAAATTACCCTACTGCTGTTGAAGGTTTCAGTAATACTTGCTTCCCCACAAACACCCATCTATCTCGACTTCATTGTCAATCCAAGAAATCAGCTGTGATTGTGCGAATACAGATAGGTCACCCATTTGGTTACTAACAACCAATAATATGAACATGACTTGTAAAATACAATCACTGTTAATAAGGGAGATATATATGCTATGGTTAGCCACAATAACTCTCATATACTATAGAGAAAATGCTGCGATCTAAATCATTGCTCAGTACATGACATTGTAAAGGGACATTATGATGTTGAAGCACTGAACACTCTAAAGGGACACAATGTAATACCAGGAACAACACCTCTCATAATCACTACACCTATCTCACAATGACGTAGTGCCTACTTTGAATAATCCCCCAGTTTTACTAAAGAGTCTTACTGCGGATGCTGAGCTAAAACCTGGGTATGCACAATGCAGTAATCAAGCAAATCCACAGAAGCTGGTAAACTCTGCTTTAACACAGACAGTAAAGCCCAACACATCCAAAACCCACCAGCAGGGCAGCAAGAGCAAAGGCATACACCTGACCAACCTCTAACGCTCTGTGATTCTGTGACTCTGTGACCACCCACACCAACCTTACCTTTTACTTAAGTGTTACTAATCCACATCCAGGAACCTGGGCCTGGGCTGGAGAGACTAACACTTTCATTATAGATGGGGATACTGCCCTACAATATGATCATGATACCTCTGAAGGATTGATTAAGTTTCACAGAATCACAGAATGTTAGGGGTTGGAAGGGACCTCAAAAGATTATCTAGTCCAACCCCCCTGCCAGAGCAGGATCACCTAGAGTAGGTCACACAGGAACGCGTCCAGATGGGTTTTGAATGTCTCCAGAGAAGGAGACTTCACAACCTCTCTGGGTAGCCTGTTCCAGTGCTCTGTCTTGTCCTTTCACACAAGTGCACATATATAACGATATCAGACAAACCTCAGACAAACCCAAAGGACAGCAATGCCCACCAGGAATGGAGCTGTTGGGATTCCTCATGGGAGTCTGTGTGCCAATTAACTGTTGAGATCATAGTTCATGTGCCACAGTGGGCAGCGTACAGTTTAATGTTTCCCTGATTCGCACCACCATTACTACACCAACAGCTATCCCTGCTGTCTATCCATCTACTCGCCACCCTATTACTCCCACAACTGACCAAATCTTAGCCCCACAAATTTCCAAAATTGGAGCTTACACTACTAAATATCCAGGCCAACAGTGCGTGTTGTTTAACCCATTGTGGTCGCTTGAATAAGTGGAACTATCAGTGCAGATCAATATCTCTGCAATTAAACATACTTGCTCACCATTCTTAAGTACGTCCTATGCAGGATGGTTAGAATCGTTGCTTGGACAAATCCTTACCTCTCCAAAATGATCAAGAAGTGATGCGACTGCTATCTTAGTAACAGGATTATGAATATGAAAAAGCATGGACTCTTAGCAAACAAAATAACCTCAGCAACAAGTAATTCACACAAATCAGAATGCCCACTGAAATGTTCTCTGTTGGCATTGGAAACTAACCAATGGTTCTTCCCTGATATACTACCCCAATGGGAAAGAACTGATAAAAAGGAAGACAAACTAATCATGAATGCACTAGGTGGAGCCCTAAGTAACGTCTATTTTGCTTGTAGTTGCATTCAGACTCAACTGTTGGTACAATTTACTGTGCCAGTGATTTAAGAGAAGGTGAAAAGGGCACCTTACACACTGAAATTTCAAAGGTAACCTGGGATAATGCAACCAAATTTGAAAGGGTATTCCAATCCTGGTGGCATACAGTCAATTTTACATATGACCCTACTGACAGTAAAGCCACAGCTTTTACTCTAACAACATGCAACGCTTCGGTATATACCACATACCCCACCAATGTACTGGGATTAGATCACAATGGAACAGCATTCTATCCAGTGGAACACAGCATATGGGTCCAGCAAAAGGAAAACAAAATGGCAGATGTCAACACATCTTCTGTGAGAGAACCATGGCTTTTTTCTGAAAGCGAAGTCATCAAAGCCCCCAAAATTTGCCTTGACAGTGAACAAAATGCTTGCTATTTTGAGATGCATCCTGAGGAAACCTCTGAAACTGTGTTGTGTACATTGGAAATGGATTTGTTTGTATGAAAACCCTCTGTGATTTTATATTTCTAGGCAATATCACTGTAGATATAAGCAACCACTCAAATATCTGTATCTATAATTTTACTGAAATTATGCGATATGACTAACTATTCAGCTCCTGTCAGATTTCAGCAATTATTACAATTTAACTATACATCATATCAAGATTTATTACCTACCCCCATCAGAATGAACCTCACATTGGTTAGAAAGTTATTACAGCATGATGATCTCTGCTGATTGCTGAAACAAGTTCAAGAAAATGGACAAAGAACCCTAATTACTATTCATCATGATGCAAAAGAAATACACCATGTTCTAGAAAGAGAGAAAAAGGACATACATCATCATTGCTGGGATACCTAATTTGGACGGTCACCAACGGCAAAAAGAACTTTCAGTTAGATGCTTCATTCAGTTGTGATTTTTTCAGCTCCAACAATAATATACTTGTTACTTATAATCATGTTGTATACAAAGTTTTAGTACCTAACAAAGCAAATCTGCAAGCAGGTCAACATCATATGTGAAATGTTTACAGCAGAGACAAGAGGTGACTGTACCACCACCCTGTAATATGAAGTATGTTGATTGTAGTTGAGGGGTGAAGTGTGATAGATACAATTGACCTTCAGATGTACTTTGGTTCAGTTTGACTAAGGAACAACAGGCCTCATACCCTGCGGTGAACTTGAGAGATGGAAAGCTCCCGACCCACATACAAGGTGCCTTGGCAAAATATTTCAAAATCTGGTTTCAAAGTCCCAAAATGCAAGATAACTGTGCAAGTGCAGAACAAGACCCCAGAGCTACAACAAAGACATCTTGTCTATACTATTGACTTGCAGCCAACCACTTCACTCTGTAAATACTAACATCAGGATGAGCCCAATTTGAGCTCTTCCTTAGCTGCAGCTTCACTCCATGCCAGGGGACTCTTGCTTTAAGCAGGGACACCTCTCCAGGGTTGAGCTGCCTTACCTGAGACTAAGAGATCCTTCCTTACCCAAGGCAGAAAGATGCCTCAATCATGACAAACCCTCCATAGATTGACTGACAGCTTGTGGCATGAATCTAATTAAACATTACTAATCATGTAGCTACTCAATATTAATAATATGAACTTTTTGTTGATAATTCCACTAGACACAAACCATTGTCCAAGTCTGAGACCAAGATTGGACCTGGCCACACCTAAGCTCCATCAAGAGCTTAGAAAGTAAGTTCCACTTTGAACCTTGTAACTCAATGGAAGGGTCTTCCTTACCCTTTTGTGTCTTCAGTCTCTGTGTGAATCATTTGAACCTGATTCCAATTCAATTTTTCTTTGTATGGTTCTTCCATGCAGTAATTAATACGGTGAACCTTGCCATCAAACTTATTGAACCTTGGTAAACTCCTGTTAAACCTTTTTAAACTCCATCAAATACACTGAACTCTAAGAAATTATTATTTTACCTCAATAAAATTGATAATATTGCTGCTTCTCTCTTTTGAGTGCAGTGCATTCCCCTCATCTGCGACACAACCTCAGCCCCCTTTCTGCAGGGCTGCTCTCCAGCCACTCATTTCCCCATTTAGAACTGGGCCCAGCACCAGTCTGTCACAGTTGCAGATTTTGCCATTTATTCTTGTTCAGTTTCACACCACTGATGATTGTGCCCAATGCTCTGATGTACCCAGGTCCCTCTGCAAGACCTCTTGTCCCTCCAGAGAGTCAACAGAACCTCTCAGTTTTGTATCATCAGCCCTTCATGTAAATTGGAAGAGTGTTGGCTAGCTTCCAGTCAGTGGGCAGCTCCCCAGAATCTCAAGACCTTTGGTAGGTGATTGAGAGGGGTCCTGCTGTAACACCTGCTGGCTCCTTCAGTACTCTGGGATGAATCCCATTCAGCCCCATGGACTTAATAGCACTCAACTCATACCACTGTTCCCTTGCAATTCCAGTGTCCATAAACAGCAACGGTACAGAACACTCCATAAAAACAGGTCCTACCTCCTCAAATGGATAATTTATTTGGGATTTTTCTTGTTTTAAAAAAAAAAAAGATGAAAAAGGGGAAAATAGGACATCAAAGGTAAAAGTCAAAACAATCTAGCTACAGCCTCACAACTGATTCTGATGTTGAACTACTTCAAGTTTAATGGGAAATTAAACTTTTTAAAAATTTCCACTCTAAAAGTTTTAAACACCACAAAATATGAAATTGTCAACTTGCACTCTCCTTTCTCTGACAAATTTTTTTTAATTACCAGAATTGAGCGGTGATAATGATATATCAGTTCTCAGTAAAGTGAAATATTCAGAGAGTACTACCACATCTTTTGTATTACTGAGGCATAAAATAAAAAGTGCTTTTGTTAGGGTTTTCTAAAAAACTACCTTATATCTACAAGAGGAGAAAAACAAAAGAAGAATACTTCCTGGATGTCCTGATGATGCCACAAAGGGTTACATGAAATTAGTTCTGCGTATACACAAGCATATTTAAAATTTGAAGAATCAATGATCAGAAGACAGCTTTAAGTTCATCATCATAAGAAAAAGGGTAAAACAGAGACTTAAATTTAGAAAATAGATATGATTTTGAAGTGCAGTGCTTTTTTCCTCTTCACCTTGAGTTGATTAGGAAGAACTCCTGAGAATGAAAGTACTGAAATTGTGAAAGATAATGTATAGTGTGTAATAATTTAAGACAATGTAAAAGGCATAGATCTACTGTCTGTCAATATCCTTACTCCAGTCAATATTGTTCTTACCTTTTAAACTTGCACTGCTTCAGAAAATACAGTTTGTTGACATCTAAAGTAAATCTTAACCACATCTTGAGGGTGTTCCTGCCTCCTCTCTCAGGCAGTCTGAGTACAAACTCAAGTTACTAAATCAGCGCCCAAAGTTTATGACGCCTTTCAATCCATGCTTAACTGCCTTCCTGCAGTTAGGCTTCGATTCTAGTGCTCCGTGGCAGGAGCACTATATTGCCCTCTGAAGCCACAAGTTGCATAGAAGGCTGGGTATTTAAAAAAATATCCTTTACACTTGAGAACAGATCCTCTCCACAGCCAGAGAGTTGCCGGAGTTAACTGGCTGTGAAATGGGAAGCTGCAAGAGGGATAAGGGAGTTGGAACTGTTTAATCAGCATTTTGCTAACTTAGAAATGGAGATCCTGTCACTTCTATTTCAACTGTGTGATATCCATGGATGATGGCACTGCTGCCCCTGGGCCCTGTATCACAATACTCTCAGAGCTGTTAGCATTGTCCTTCAACTTCTAAAATTGGTATAGGTTTTAAACTACGACAAGGGCATATTGGTTTAATAGAGACAGGGAATACACATTTTAACTGTATGCACTGTAAGCGGTAGAGTCCAAGCGCAGGATACCCAGTGCTTGACCAAGGAGAATTATATTCTTGCTACTTTTTCTGTGTATTCACAACAGTTAGACCACAGTACAATAAAATTTGTGTCTGGAAGACAAATTTTTTCACGGTGTGAAGGCAGTGACAGGTTGCAGTCCCAAGAGACTTCATGGAATAGCGACTCCAAACCAGGCTGAAGCAGATTTGCGCAAGAAAGATATCACCATACCTATCAGTCACATCACACTTCGCAAGTATGATCAGCTATGAACAGAAGCACACATAGGCCTTTCCCCTCTCCTGAAAAAAAAACAAATTTCAGATAATGAGACCCATGTGAGGACAGTATCCATTTGCCAACTCAATCTAAGTACGGTTTTACAGAAAGGGGTTGTACAATTAAAATATGAAGGTATATTGAAAAATAAAGGGAAAATAGTTCTAACTGTGATCTGTTTCCTGCTTTATATTCACTTTTCAAAGACTAAAAGCCAAGTTATGTTACATAGCTGCCTACTGTCCTTTTGGGCACACAGCAACAGGAGTGTTCAGTTATGCAATTAGTGATGGAACCAGCTGGAGAAGCGAATGAAGGAACCTCCAGTTGCATGAAAACTGCAATACACAGGAGAGCAAATCAATCTGTACCCTTTATATCTCTGTAAAGATTGTTTATTAAGGAGGACTAACATGATTCAAGATGTCCCTATTAAGTAGCTGTATCACTTAAACTAAATGGATGTAAGTATTACTAAGCATTATTTATAGCTGCTTGTCTTTCCAACTCAATTGATTCTATGGAAGAATATCTTCTGACCTTTAGCCTCTGTCTTAACATCCCCCATTGCAGTTGGCAGAATAATTTTTTGGTTGCTACTGTGTAAGATAGACAATGCACTAGCCTGCAGCACTTTCTGGCCTTTAACTGCCATATTAATATCTATAATTGGAATTGAAAGGCTATTTAGGCTGAATATCACCTCAACAAAGCAATCTGAACAATCATGATTATCTCATTAAAGCCACAGGCCATTTAATCCCCTTGAGAAAGGGAGCAAGAGAATGGGTTCTGAAGATCAGTCCCATTAAGCTGGTTTTCCCAACTTTATTTTGACAGTTCTCACAGGGCAAACAGTCTCAATTCCTATTGTTTGAAAAACTGAACTAAGAAATGTATGAACTAAATGTCTGATTCAAGCAATTTCCAAGTTCATGCCTCAGAATGCCAATGGTCAGTGTCTGTGATAAATTAGATTATTCAGAATCATGAACCACTGAAACAATTTTCAAACCTGTAACACCAAAATCTGTTACAGTAGCATTTGTCTTGTTGCACTGACATTTTGGTTTAAGAAGTTTCATCTGGGACATGTAGTAAACTACCTCCTACAGTGCAAGGACATGAAAGAACCCGAGGGAAAAAAAAAAAAAACATTCAGGGCTTTCTGAGATGTCAAATGTTTGTCTGGGTACCGTGACTCCCTTAATACATCCTATGTTTGAAGACAGCATTTTTATATACAACACGCCATCATAGCAACATTGGCAGCACTGGTTTTGCTACCTCATAAGCATGAGCTATACCTGTGGCAGGTCAAAGCACCTGATTTCTCAGAATATGGCCAGCTGCTTAATAGTAATTACGGACTCTACTTGCCCCTCTCTGAGGGTAGAGCACCTGAGGATGAGTGCCCCGCCTTGGCTCTCAGAGATTTCACATGTTAATTGAGCAAGTGGACATGCAAGAACAGCTCTCCACAGCTCTTGATGTAACTGATTTGTTTTCAGCTTTTCCATGTGCTTTTGGACACTGTCCAGTACATAGCACAGTTTGTACCTTCTGAGGTCTTAATAGCCTACACAGCTTCAGGCACTTGCTATTACAAAGATTTACTACGTCTAAAGAGGTCTGCAATGCTACTGTCTTCAGACCTACCTGCAGCAATACACTTGCCCTTCTTCTGCTCATATACTGCCCTAAGTGCTAAAAGGGATGAGAGTCAGAGCAGACCATCCAGCTTTTTAGAGGATTCTTTACTATAACCAAAACCTATATTCACTTCCACCGAATGGACTATTAAGATATGGAGGGGGTTTTTTTCTGTGAACTAGCATTCACTTACTCCAGCATGTTGTCATTCTGCAAATTTGACAGAAATACCAGGAAGAGATTAACATGCAGGAGCAGAGCTGACTCCATTTACAACTACAGCTGCCTCAGATCACGTTGTATGATGTTCCCTCCAGCACTGCTGACATTTTTAAATCTCCCTAGGATGTAAGAAGTACAAGATTGGGTTCAAATAAAACAGATCACCAGGGACATCACAGAGGATCATCTAACATATCCACTACTCCCTGTTCTGGCAAGTCATCAAACAGATATGGATATGCACTTGTTCTAGCCAAAGGTTATTTCCTTGGTGTTCAAGCTTGGGGCAAGGCAGCTCCTTTATCTAAAGATTAGATCCAAAAGAGTGGGAACGGCAATAAAATAGGCAGGAGCTGAGAAGGAGTAAGGGCGGGAACAAATGCAGGCACAGGACCCAGCACAGGAGTCAGAGTAGAGAAGTGGAATAAGCATTAGTACTACAGGCCTAAGGACTACTATAGGCAGCCAGGACACGGGCAAGGAAGACATACTCAAAATAAGAGCTTGAGAGTCAGATAGATAGGAAAAAAAAAGTCCCAAACCACTAGCATAAGTCACAGCTAAGTTTTGAATAGCTGTTTGTTACAGCCCAGACTCATTAAATACCCTCAGAGGTTTCCACCATCTCCCCTGTCAATATCCGTCCAGTGTGATTGCCTTAGTAACCATCCTGCTAAGAGTTCAATTGCAGTTCATCCTCTGTAAGATTTAACTTTAGAAAAATCTGGTACTTTTGCACTCTTGAAGAAAAAAAGAAAAGAAAAGAAAAGAAAAGAAAAGAAAAGAAAAGAAAAGAAAAGAAAAGAAAAGAAAAGAAAAGAAAAGAAAAGAAAAGAAAAGAAAAGAAAAGAAAAGAAAAGAAAAGAAAAGAAAAGAAAAGAAAAGAAAGGAAGGAAAGGAAGGAAGGAAGGAAGGAAGGAAGGAAGGAAGGAAGGAAGGAAGGAAGGAAGGAAGGAAGGAAGGAAGGAAGGAAGGAAGGAAAAGGAAGGAAGGAAGGAAGGAAGGAAGGAAGGAAGGAAGGAAGGAAGGAAGGAAGGAAGGAAGGAAGGAAGGAAGGAAGGAAGGAAGGAAGGAAGGAAGGAAGGAAGGAAGGAAGGAAAGGAAGGAAAGGAAGGAAAGGAAGGAAGGAAGGAAGGAAGGAAGGAAGGAAGGAAGGAAGGAAGGGAGGAAGGGAGGAAGGGAGGAAGGGAGGAAGGGAGGAAGGGAGGAAGGGAGGGAGGGAAAGAAAAGCATGTTTCTGCATGTCCTTGGAAGCACATTATACCAAAACTTAAACCTATCTCAAATAGCTTGGAGGAATTCCTATGTCTAGTTATCACAGGTAGGGCTTTTTTAGTAAACTTGGGCTTCTTGTGCTGACTTCATTATAGATTTATATTTAGCAGCACTGTAATATTCAGAAGCACAAAAGGAATTACCTATGTTTTACAATAAAACAATTTCTAGCTCTTAATGGCAATGTGATTAATTTGGCCAGAGGAGGGGCTACCAGATGCCACTGTTACTTTACACTGTAGATGTCCAAGTTACAAGTTACAAGTCCAAGTTTGCTGCAGGTGCAAGGTTGAACAGGCAACAGAATTCAAACTAATCCTGAAACTTCTATGACCACAGCAACATACAGCGCTATTTTAGCAGTGCAGAAGCACCTCACTTACATGGGTTTGGACTGCAGTCCAAGAGCTAGCTAACTGGAGTGTAGTGAGAGAAGAGTATCCTGGAATCAACTAAAAGTGATGCGGGCAAGACTTAACAGTAATCAGGGCTTTCCTGAGTACTGGGGCTATTTCCATGTCTGAGACTAGCTGCATAGTCACACCCACACTGAGTTTCCAATCAGAGGAAATGATTTTGCAGCCTTTTTCCTTGACACAAGCTTGAGACTTGATCTTGCTGTCTGTCGTGGGTTGACCCTGGCCGGCCGCCAGGTACCCACACAGCCGCTCACTCACTCCCCCCTTCACTACTGAACAGGGGGAGAAAATATCTCCAAGGGCTCAGGGTTTGAGATAAGGACAGGGAGATCACCCTCATTTACCGTCCCGGGCAAAACAGACTCAGTTTTGGGGTAATTAGGTACATTTATTAAAAGAACTAATCAGAGAGGAGTAGTGAGAAGTAAGAAAAAGCAAACAAATCTTAAACAGAACACCTTCCCCCCATCCCTCCCTTCTTCCCGGGCTTAACATCAATCCCGGTTTCTCCACCTCCTCCCCCCGAGCGGCACAGGGGGACAGGGAATGGGGGCTGCGGTCAGTTCATCCGACGTTGGTTCCACCGCTTCTTCACTCCGGGGGAGGACTCTTCACTCTTTCCCAGGGCCACTGTGGGGTCCCTCTCACGGGAGACAAGCTTCATGCTCTCTTCTCCGCATGAGTCGTCCCACGAAGGGCAATTCATCACAAACTGCCCAACGCGAGACACCTCACGAGGGGCAGCCCACCCCTCGTGAGTCTGAGGCGCAGTCCTTCGGGGGAAACTGCTCCAGCGTGAGCCACCCGCAGCGTCCCAAAAGTCCCACCGGCCAACCTGCTCCAGCGTGGGCATTCCTCTCTTCCACGGGCTACAGGTTCCGGCAGCAACTTGCTCTGACACGGGCTTCCCACGGGCTACAGTCCCCTTTCAGGCATCCACCCACACAGCGTGGAGTCCTCGGTGGACATCTACGCGGTGATCCTCACGGTGGACCTCTGCACCTCGCCCATGGGCTGCAGGGGGACAACCCGCTTCACCATGGTCTTCACCACAGACCCAGGGGATTCCTTCTGCTCCGGCGCCTGGAGCTCATCCTCCCCCCCCTCCTCCTTCTTCACTGACCTTGGTGTCTGCACAGACTCTCACTCCTCCATCTCTGTGCCAGCTGTTATGGCGCAGTTCTTTTTCCCGTTCTTAAATATGTTTTTCACAGAGGCGTTCCTCTGCTATCACCTTACTGATAGGCTCAGCCTTGGCCAGCGGCGGGTCCCTCTTTGTAGCCGGCTGGCATTGGCTCTATCAATCTTGGGGAGCTTCTAGCAGCTTCTTACAGAAGCCACCCTGCAGCTCCCCCCCCGCCGCTGAAATCTGGCCAGGCCAAACCAAAACACTGTCCCTAGAATAAAATCCCCTGGATGATCAATGTACATAATCACTATGGCTGTGTTTTAGAGAGTAATCAGAACAGTTTGCAACCAATCAAGAAATGTCTCTCTTTCTAGTTTTATTAATATCAACTGAGAAACAAGAAAACTATAAAGTCAATAGAAAAAAATATTCTGGATTTACCATTTGTTTTACCCACTCTCCTTTCTGAAGCCAACAGATTTACCTCAGAGATAAATTTGGACCAGTTCATAGTTCAGAAATCCCTTTGATGAATGAAGACATTAAATGTGTTTAATTCCTTTCTTTATCCAGACATCTTGGTGGGACTTTCCTTTTTAAACATAAATGTGTGTAACTTTATGCACATAATTAAACTCCTTTCTTCATAGTGCAAAAATACATCCCTAAAGCAAAATACACTTAATGGTGACAGCACTGAGCTTGTTTTTTTCCCCCTTCTTAATTACACCTCAATGTATGGTAAAAAAAATCCCAAACTCAAGAGCATATTAAATTTCATTTTCATGATGTTTAATATTGGTGGAGTGGTATCACTTTAAACACCATTAAGTAATAGATTAGAGAGAATAAAAATATTTTCCACCCCCCTCGAGCTTTTAACCTTTAGGGCTTCCTTGAGGGGAAAACGATTCAAATGCCAAACTCACAATTATGCATTCACTACAGAGAAAAGACGTCCAGGCATTTACACAGAGAAACTATGCAATACATTAAAGTTACATTAAGGTTCTTAGTTTTCCTGTTCACTAATTTCCCTTCTCATAACTCCCACAGACACATTCAGAGACTTTCCCAGGCTCAGCAATCACCCTATCTCCCCCAAAGGCACATTCATCACCAGCTGAAGCTTCCAAGCCATCAGTCATGTGGCTGCCCTATAGATTTAGGTGGAAAGTAAGGAGAAGACTGATTAGTAATCAACAAGCACAAAACAACACAGGATTAGCTGTCAGATCTCCACCAGGGGAGAGGTTAGGATGTACTCTGCCTTATGATGTAAAGTGGATATATTTTTTCAATTTTTAAAGGAAGCCTTACTGGAAATAAGAACAATCTGTTGCATGGAGAGTTTAAACAAGGCAGGGCAGGGGAGGGTTGTCAGCAACAACTGTCTGAAAAAAACAAGTTTCCTTTTCTCCACTAAACAGAGAGGAAAAGCTTTTCTCTGAGCTCCCCTGGAGGGCTCAGGCTTCCCTTTCGTTTTGGGAGCAAGAGCTTGTTATCCTGCTTTACCTTAACACACACACACCAGCTATATGAGCGTGTGTAACCTTTGACATCAAATGCATGTGTAAAACACAAATAGAATAGAATGACACTGACCTAGATGGATTTTTTTACCATTACATTAAAAATCTGCATTGAGGAGCCGTACAGGGAATAAGCATAACTTAAACATTCACAGTGAAAATCTATTAGGGGATACAAAAGTGTTTGCAATACAGTTGGGTTTGTTGCCAAGTACCATTTTCATCTAAGGGTAAATGAAATATTTCCACTAGTACAGCTTAAGACAATGAGAACTCTGCCCTTTAGTGCCAGTTCCCTTTTCTCTCCAGCAGTTACTGTTTTGCAATTAATAAAATTAGAGGTAATATGTATCTTTATTACCTATAATAAATATCAAGGACTTTATTGTCAGGCAGAAAGTATACAAAACCATTCAAACCTCACTACTATCTCTTTCTGTCTTCAAAAGCAGCAGGTTAGTCAAGATGTCTAATTTGACTAGCATTTGTTCATATTTTTTATACTTACTTATAAAGATCATATTCTACGATCATAGAATCACAGAATCATAGAATCATAGAATCATAGACTCATAGAATGTTTTGGGTTGGAAGGGACATTTAAAGATTATCTGAGAAGTAGGCAGATTTAAAATACTATACTCACTATAAAAATAAGAGTATTATTTTAAGTTTACTTTATTACTGAGAGTGAAAAAAAGAGATATTTTAATCCTTACCCCAGAAAAGTCACTCACACAAATGAATGTGTTGATTAATGGTAAACCAAGTACAATTTCCCTGCATGAAGGTTATATCATAAAAGAGACTTCATCTGCATCTGAATTACTAGTGCATCACTTAGCACCTCTCTAGTGTCTAGACCATATGGCTTCAATCGACAGCTGATGAAACCAGTAATTGTCCTCTTGTATTAGTCATTGGTTATATTGTTGCTCAGATTCTTGATGGCAGAAGGAGAAACAACCTTCCTACAATGGCCTTGATAATGCATGCTAAAATTGAGCAGAAGCCAAAACCTCCTCTTAGCTGTTATTACAGCTAGCCTAGAGGTAGGAAAACATACGTCAACATGACTGCTGAAAACTGAACTGCAGTCAAAAATTATTATTGACTTTTGATGAGAAATAGAATCACATTTATTTATGCAAATGTCTGGGAGAATCTTATGTCAGGTGGACTTATATGAATTCTCACTTTCTGTCAGCAGAAGAGATATCTGTGCCGATCAGCTAATGGCATATAATGCACATTAAGTCATTAACTGTTACCATGAATAGCAGAGCTCAGACACAGACAAAACTATGAAATGATAATACCTGGGATTTTGTAGTCTCTGGCTTGAAAACTTCCTGCCACTCAACATGCACATTTTACAAATGTCAAACTGAGGTACCAAGATCCTGTTGATATTACCAGGAATATTATAGAACTTCTGCAGATTAACTCTTTGAAAAATAAGGCATAAAACCTATGAAGTCTAAAGTCACAGTCCAGGGCCCCCCTATGAAAATAATCCTTCTTGTCAGTGTAAGAATCTATGACTATTGGGATTGTGCCCAACCTCCCCTGGGAAAGGCCTGACAGGCAGTCAGGACACATGGTGTGGAGGACTCCCCATCCTCTCTCAGCCTGGCTGGACACGATTACAGGGGATGATGGCAACAAACTCCTGCCCAACGCAGCAAGCGCATTTCCTCTGCGACCATCCCACCTGCCCAGGTACCCTTGCACAATAGGTGTGAGCATCTGCAAGCAGTGATGAACAACGTTCAGGACAATGGTTCATCCAACTTGGAGGTGTCACCGAGGTTAAGTCAGCCTGCTCTCATAAGTCAAAATTGCTCCCATAAAGAAATAAAGACAGGTCACTGTCACAGGTGACTCCCTTCTGAAGGGAACAGAAGGCCCAATATGCAAACTGGACCCACTTCTTAAAGAAGTCTGCTGACTTCCTGGGGCCTGGGTTAAGATGCGAAGAGAAAGCTTCCTACCCCCAGCCCTCAGATTACTGACCACTATTGCTTTTTCAGGTAGGCAGCAATGAAGCTGAAGGAAATCTGAGGATGATCAACAGAGATTCCAGGGCCTTGGAGTGACTGGTTAAGGGATCAGGAGCACAAGTAGTGTTTTCCTCAATCCTTCTTGTTACAGGGAGTGACAAGGGAAGAAACAGGGAGAGCCAGCAGATCAACATCTGGCTCTGAGCCTGTGCCAAAGGCAGAATTACGTTTTTTTTTAATTACGGATTGGTTTACACGACACCAAGGCTGCTGACAGCAGACTGGGTACACATGTTGCAAGCACAGGAGACAGCAGAACTCACTGAAAGAGCTTTAAACTGTATTTGAAGGGGAAAAGGGATAAAACCAGGCTCACTAAAGATAAGCCTGGGGACAGGATGACAATATTCGAGGGATGGCATGCTAGTGAGGTCCCTCAGTCTGCTGTCTTGGTGGAGGCAGAACACAGAGATCCGTTGAGCCACAAAGACACAAGGATTATTAATGTGTTAGAAACCACAGAAGCACCTGAGAGTGGTCATGCAGGAATTAGGACTTCTCTCCCCAAAAAAGTGGTGGGATCAATAATGCAACTGAAGTGCATTTACACCAATTCGTGCAGTATGGGCAACAAATAGGAGGATCTAGAAGCCATTGTGCATCAGAAAAAACTGTGACACAGTTGCCATTATGGAAACACAGTTGTCACAGAGGTACCCACAAAAAAAAGACAGGTCTGCTACAAAAAATCAAAATTTATTCTAGCCCCAAAATCACTACACACTCTGACAGACACAGTATATTACAGATTTGTATGCAAGTTGGGAATTACTACTACAAAACTTAATTTAGGAACTTGATGCCGTGAAAAGCTGAAATCAGAACTTAATAGCCTTGATGTCTATTAAGCAGGTATTCTTTATTGCTGCGCAGGGCACACAGAGGATAGCTCCGTCTAGTGTGTGCCCCGAGAAAGGCCAAACGTAAAGTTTTTATACAGTTTAGACCTACATATTCATGCAATTTCCAAGAACTCATTAACATGTTGCCGCCCACTCCCGCATGCATAATACAGTCTTTCGGTGGTCATCAGGTGGTCGTCATTGTAGTCCTCATCGAGGTGTCCTGTTGATGAGCTCCATTCAGTTAACTCCTAGGCTGGTTCTGCATATCTCGTTCCATCTTTGAAGATAAGAGCATCCTGTCCTTGAGGAAAAGGTTCCGGGAAAAGCTCCCTTTGTGGAATACCTATCTCACACCTCCATTGTCCCATTGTCCCACTGATTCTGTTTGCCCCAGCATATTGAGTCTTTTACATACCAATTAAAACTACGGTTCTGGCTATAACCATGCCAGTTCCACGGCTTCAAACTCGTGACTATTCCTCTAGAAGTATGACCAAAAAAGTGCACACACTCACTCACAAAAAGGTGAGAAACTCTCCCCCACAAGGTTATCCAGCAAAAGAATGAGTCGCCCATGGAGAGGCAAGGGTTCTCTCAACGATATATCCGGAAGTCTTGCTTACCAGTGGGGGCAGTGGGCACTCTCAATCCCCGGAAGATTCCTTGGGCATCCTGATCCAAGCCGAGGTCCCTGACTGCTGCTCTGAGAAGGATTGACTCAGATTAGCTCTCAGGCAGGGGCCCATTCATACCTGATCAATACCCATTCTGTTTCTGATTAGCTCAGGAGCCACTGCCCAAAAGACTCTGTCGACAAAGTCATCAGGCCTCAATGGTCGTCCTTGAGCAGGCCTGTTATCAGAGCTTTTGCAAGGCCTAGTGTGAGGGAGGATGCAACTGCCACAACAGTGGGACGACTCATACAACTGGAGTGCTGCAATGGGCGGCTATAAACACTTCAGAAGCGATAGGCAAGGAAGGAGAGGCTGTGGGGTAGCCCTGTATGTTAGGGAATGTTTTGATTATGTAGAGATTAATGATGGTGATGACAGGGTTGAGTGCTTATGGTTAAGAATCAGAGATGTTAAAAAAGGCAGATATCATGGTGGAAGTCTGTTATAGATCACCTGACCAGGATGAAGTAGCTGGGAGAAGTCTCACGATTGGTAGCATTTGTTCTCATGGCGAACTTCAATTTACCAGATGTCTGCTGGAAGTACAATACCCAAGTGCTGGATCCTGGACTTGGGTCACAACAACCCCTGGCAGCGCTACAGACTTGTTGAAGAGTGGCTGGAAAGCTGATGGGCAGAAAAGGACCTGGGGGGTGGGCAGCTGCATGAACAGAAGCCAGCAGTGTGCCCAGGTGGCCAAGAAGGTCAACAGCATCCTGGCCTGCATCAGGAATAGCGTGGCCATTAAGGTCAGGGAAGTGACTGACTCCACACATCGAATCCCGTGTTCAGTTTTGGGTCCCTCACTACAAGAAAGACATGGAGGTTTGGAGCGTGTCTAGAGAATTACAATGAAGCTGTTGAAGGGTCTAGAGAACATGTCTCATGAGGAGCAGCTGAGGAAACTGGAGAAGAGAGACTGAGAGAGCTGAGAAGTCTGGAGAAGGCTGACAGGAGACCTTATTGCCCTCTACAACTACCTGAAAGATGATTGTATTGAGGTGGGTGTTGGTCTTTTCTCCCAAGTAACAAGCAATTGGACAAGAGAAAATGGCCTGAAGATGTGCCAAGGGAGGTTTAGATTGGATATTTGGAAAAAATTCTTCACTGAAAGGGTTATCAAGCATTGGAACAGGCTGCTCAGGGAAATGGTGGAGTCAACATCCCTGGAGGTATTTAAAAGACATGTAGATGTGGTGCTTAGGGACATGGTTTAGGGGAGTACTTGACAGTGCTAGGTTAATGGTTGGATTCCATGATCTTAAAGGTCTTTTTCTAGCTATAATGATTGCATGTTGTATTTAATGGATTTACTGCGAAAGTTCCAAAACAGGTGAGCAGAGTCTATCTAAGCAGCTCTAAATTATATTCCTAAATTACCCATCAATGTTAAAGATGTGATTAGATCCTATATGGTAATCAGGTTCCAGTTTCAGTTTACTAATACAGTACCCTTTTTTTTTTTAAAAAAAAACCACAATGAAACATTGTGTATTTAAACATTTGTAAACATAAAGCACTTTTAAAATAGCTGCTTCTCTTTTGTTTGTTAAAACAAAGGACTCAGTTCTACTCAGTTGAACATAAAGCTGGGGGTTTTTTCAATATATTCTTTCTTATAGAAGTCTAAATTCCACATTTTTCCCTTACAGTAAGTTCCTGATGAGCCTACACCTGTTATACGTACACCCTCCCATATGACAAAAGGAGGGTTTCGCTCATTGTGAGAGGCACAAACTCACAACAAGACTAAGATAAAAGTAGATCTGAGTACACATAATAGCCAAAAATTCAGTTTACTGTTAAACTACTTAACTAAGGCAGACCAGGTACATTGAGCTGACTTCCTTTAACATCTGGAAGAGGAAGTATAAGGAATATGAAATGGAGGAAGGTTAGAGGATCTTTCTTTTAAAACTCTCCCCTTATTTCCCTTTCTCAGTTCAATTTCTTGTATTTAGTAGTTTCAAGATTTCCTCACATGGAGTTTGCAACCCCATCATTATCATTATAACAGAAACCTATAACATAGATCATAACAGAAAGTCATAATAGAATCTACCCTAGCCTATAAGGCTAGCCTATATGGCTGGATTTGTACCAAACACTTCTTAGTCTATTAAAATTTCAGCTGGCATAGTTTCATGTCGCTAGGAACTCCTCATTGCACCAACATACTGACTGATCCCTGTTCAAAAGACTGTGCTGTCTCCTCTGAAAAAAAATGGAGTGCTGAAGAAATTTTGCAGACTACCTACAGAAAGAAAAATACACATTTTCATAAAAAATGTAGTAGAGTCTTCAGAAATATTCTAAAGAAAACTTCACAGATATTTCTACATGAAAAACATTAATATTTGAAAGCATTTCATGACCTTGCTGCTGGGATCACTGAACCTCACCTTCAGATTTGGACAACTTGGTTTTTCCTTGCAAGAAACTGATGCAAAATTCCACGCTTTGAACAAATTCTTTCCATGGGATACCACTATACCCACATGATGCCACTACCCTGCAGACAAGACAGAGTATCAGGAAGCTGCTATGGCCTATCTATAGTGAAGCAAACATTAAAAGGTGGATGGACTTATGGCTTCCTCTAAAAACTACAACCTCAGCTGCACAAAGCTGGTCATGAGAGCACTCTAGCAAACAACTAACAACATTGTGCAGCCAGTTTAACCTGATCATATTTGGCTTTGAAATCCTTTATTGCTTTAAAGCAGTATACAAGCAACTTATGTCAGTATGCAAAGAAGAGCTTTTAAGATGGGTATTCACCAAGTGATCCACTGGTAAACTGCAGGCTTTTTAATGTTGATTACTGCATTAGCAAGACCAAACACTCAGTGGGCTAAGAAAATAACTTACTCTCCATAGACGTTTCAAAAGTGCATCTTTGTTCACAATTTATAAGAAGTTTTTTATACTAGCAGTAATCTACAGTCATTGATTTTATGACACAGACCTCTTCACCCAAACTGATGTAAGACCAACTGCTACTTTCACATATGTCACAATTCAAACTAGCCAAACACCCTTTGGAAGTACATTTTAGCAAAAACCATCTTTCAAGACAGGTCTGCAGGTTTCCTTCCATGCCATGAGTACTTCAACCTAGATCAACTGTCAGATTGTTACCAAAACTCCAGTCAATGAAGAACTCTCTAACACTCAATTTAGCATCAGAAAGCAGGCGTTTCTTTATTACAGCACTGGATGCATGGGGGATAGTTCCACCTATCATGCATACCACATCTGGCATCCATCCAAGCTTATATCCCCCTGTTACATACATAGACATCAGTTTTTCTAGAAAGATTATACATATTCATTCTAGTTCCTAACTAACTATTCTATATATATAGTTATTATGTATACAGCCTGGATCTCTGAAAGGCTTCCCTGGAGGTCTTTGGTGGTCTCTGGTAATCCCTTGTGGCTGAGGGAGAGGTATCTTTTAGTGATCTTTACATATTTTAGCCCATCTCCCTTCTGTGTGGAGTCCTTCTTAAATGGCATCTGCTAGTCTCTGCTAATCTATGTTTCTCCAGGGTATCTGCCACAGTTGATAGTCCTTGATGACACAGTTGACAGTCCTTAATTGTCAAGGAGCCCATAGGACAATTGCCTCCTCTAGGGTGCAAGCCACAGTTGTAGAAGTTGATATGCTTGCTTGCACTCATGCCTGAGGCCCTTTTACACATTTCTGTCCATGATACATAACAAGATGAACAGGTTCCTTGCATTCTGCCAGTCATGTACTGTGTGATATGTGTTTCCTGTTGCTGTCCTGATTTTAACAAGTTTTAGCTAAGCCTTTCCACACGAGTATAAGTAAATTCTCCTGCATTGCCTTCCTTGCATAGTTTGACAAGATCATACTCCTGATTTGTTATTTTCCCTCTGCTTCTTTGCTCTCCCTTGTTTTCTGAACAGTTTTCAAAAACTCTTCTGAATGTCTCATGTAGGAGAAGTACATCAGGTTCTGCAGGCAAGGAGCATTTCTGTCTTCTGTCAAATGACATTTTGTAATGGTCTATCACTAGACATCTCCCTGGGGGCCTCAATGATGCTGCCAGCAGTAAGAACTAACCTAATCTGCCCATTATAATGCATATTGCACATAGCTACGCCAACCAAGTAGGACACGACATCTAATGACAACTGTCATTTCAGCTTTTACTTTCTAAATGGAGCATGTTCTTCCCTTCTACCTAAAAAGTATCGTGGAGAATCACAGTTTGACTTGCATACTTTTTTAAAAAAGTAATGTTTTCATTTATTTGCAATAAGTGTAAACGTTGTGCATATAGTAGGTCCATACACAGTTGTGTTTTCTCTTTCAAACAGATCGTCCACTTTGACAAAAATGTAATGGTGTAACAGTGATTAAATAGCATTCAAAACTCAAAGCTGCTTACAAGATCCCAAATAATCTACTCTTTGGGTAATCTCAGACCCGTTACAACTGCCTGATAATTCTCTTCTGTAAGTTCTGACTGCTTTTCACTTCTCTTAGCTGACAGCAGTTTGAAACTTAGATTATTGTCTTCAACACCACTATTCTTGAATAAATTCTAAGGCAAAGTCTTTATTGTACAGATGCTCAAACAAAGAGGCTTGATCAAAAGTTGTCTGAATTTTGGAATCTTTCAAATGAGGTCTCAAACATTGCAGTTAAGGTAAATCCATTCCTGTGTAATCCAATCCTTTGTACCCATTTCCAGATCATTAAACCCTAGATTGATTTTCTAACAAGTCCCATCTATGATGTATCTCATTTCCAGCTGTGTTGGCAATTCTAACTACATTTGTACATGTAAGACAATACAAAGCTGTTAACATAAGTCCCCAATATAGAAAAATGGAAAAGGGCCTCTGCTGGAATAGTTTGGCTGGTTAGTAACAGTCCTGCATAACTCTATTTTTTATAACACTAACAGTTACCTTCCTTCTTAGCACTACTTCATTGAATACAATTTGTCCAGAATAGTTTTTTCTTATCTACATTATACAATCTCTTGTTTTCATTTTGCATTTTTGTATTGCAGATAAGTCATTCACTCCAAGGATCTCTGAAGGCCAGGCTGACAAAACCTGCAACTTCTCCTAACTGTCTTGTATTAAAAAATAACAGCAACCATATAGAATTCATAAATTCCCACAATAGATTATTTTGTTTTTCTCTTTGGAATAAAAATATATTTTGTATTTTTTAAGGTTTGTTTAGTAAACAACATCTATTCTCTGCACACACAGTACTGAGAAAGAAAAAGACATAACATCTAGTGCTGAGTAAGTTGGGTCTATGAATAAGTCAGAACTTCACTGCTGAGTCTGGATGGGTGGAAATAGGAAATTATGCGTAATACTTTAGTATTTTCCCCTCCCACTGATTAATTAAATTGAACTAGTTTATAACCTTTTGTGTGGTTTTCTTCTGTAGACAATTCATTTACTTTTATTGACTATGCTCTGTAGGGAACATTTTACAGGAGTTCTTAATTTTATAAGAAGGGTGGCAAACTTGAGCAAGTTCTGAAAATGTAAATTATGATGGATTGTGTCTTCTATTTCTTCTAGAGGTATTCCTTAAAAAAGTGAAAGGCCAGGAACAGTGATTTTTCAAATTTTTTTTTTCACATGAAACTTAGAAAAAATGGTTCTGGTTTTATGTACAGGAAAATGGTTCTGATCTTATATGCAGGTTACTAATGATGCCGTGAAAAGCTGAAATCAGAACTTAATAGCCTTGATGTCTATTAAGCAGGTATTCTTTATTGCTGCGCAGGACACACAGAGGATAGCTCCGTCCAGTGTGTGCCCCGAGAAAGGCCAAACATACAGCTTTTATACAGTTTAGACGTACATATTCATGCAATTTCCAAGAACTCATTAACATGTTGCTGCCCACTCCTGCATGCATAATAGTCTTTCGGTGGTCATCAGGTGGTCATCCTCATCGAGGTGTCCTGTTGATGAGCTCCAATTCAGTTAACTCCTAGGCTGGTTCTGCATATCTCGTTCCATCTTTGAAGATAAGGGCATCCTGTCCTTGAGGAAAAGTTCCGGGAAAAGCTCCCCTTGTGGAATACCTATCTCACACCTCCATTGTCCCACTGATTCTGTTTGCCCAGGCTTATTTGAGTCTTTTACGTACCAGCTAAAACTACAGTTCTGGCTATAACTGTGGCTCCAGCTAAAACCACTGCCTCACTAAGGAAGCTGAAGTGGGTGGAGATATTACAGCATCCCCTAGCACTAGCATTTCTCAGCACAAGCTATAAGAAGGAATGCTTTATCCTTTATTGAGAGTGGCAGAAACTTTTGTATTTTGTCTTAATTTTCATATTTGCTACCTCATAAATGACTGTAAATTTGCAAAGTGAATGAGTGAAGACAAGCACCTAGACCTAATAAATGATTGCACCTCCTAGTTCAGGACTGCGACCAGCCTTCTGTGCATTCAATTATTTGGCCTTTTAATGGAATCTCATGTCCAGTGACAAACACTCTCCAAACATCTGATGCCGTGAAAAGCTGAAATCAGAACTTAATAGCCTTGATGTCCATCAAGCAGGAATTCTTTATTGCTGCGCAGGGCACATAGAGGATAGCTCCACCTAGTGTGTGCCCCGAGAAAGGCCAAACGTACAGCTTTTATACAGTTTAGATATACATATTCATGCAATTTCCAAGAACTCATTAACATGTTGCCGTCCACTCCCGCATGCATAATACAGTCTTTCGGCGGTCGTCAGGGTAGTCTTCATCGAGGTGTCCTGTTGACGAGCTCCATTCATTTAACTCCTTACCTTTGTTAAGAGACTCTAAGGCTGGCCTAGACTGGTTCTGCATATCTTAATGGCATTTGGGAGTCCTGGGGCATTCCATCTTTGAAGATAAGAGCATCCTGTCCGTGGGGAAAAGGTTCCGGGAAAAGCTCCGCTTGTGGAATACCTGTCTCACACCTCCACTCTCCCACTGATTCTCTTTGCCCAAGCTTATCGAGTCTTTCACATACCAGCTAAAACTACAGTTCTGGCTATAACTATGGCTCCAGGTAAAAACCACTGCTTCACATCAGTCTTGAAAAAAATTTCATTTGCCATGACTGGATCTAAAACATCCTTTGTCTGAGGAAAAGGCCACTGTGCTGCTAGCCCAGTCACTGGAGTAGCCATAGGGAAGGCTGCGGGAGAGGCCCTGCCCCAGATCCACACAGCCTGCACGGCCCTGAGCCAGAGGGACAAAAGCTCTCTGAATACTCTGTAAAGTGGTGGTAATTATATCAATTGCTTTGAAACCTAGAGCCCAATTCAGTCTTACTTTAGAATGATGCTGAAAGTAAAAACAGAAGATCCAAATCGCTGATGTGAAAAGCTGCCAAGATTCCTAAATACAAAGAAACACTTTTAGCCACTAGGCTATGAAGTTTTCCAGTTGAATAAGAGGATGTGCAATTCCTTCTCTTCCAGGAAAAAAAAAAATTCTGTTGTAATCTTTCAGATTATTTCAGTGCTTTACATAAACTTGCAGTGGAATAGGTATGTAAGGAGATCAGGATGTTCTCCCTCCCAGACAAGGACCACTGACTTTGAGTCACCTAGTTACACATTGAATCAAGCTTAGATCTTAGCTTTTTTTTTCTTTCTATGGAGTTTGCAACAGGGAAAAAAATCTGTTCAAATTCTACAACAGCTTGCGCTAAAGACACGATAAGGGGAAGGTTTCAGTCATGGATATCCAAAATTCATGTTATCATATTTTTCATAAAGTAAACGTTAAAATTCACATTTTAAAATGGCCCGTTTAATTTTTAAAAGTAATTTAAAAGAATAAAAATTCTTAATAGGTTTAAATAATTTGAAAATTTGAAGTTCCATGTGAGATTATCTAAAGCAGTTAATTGACCCAAATAAATGTGTTAATTTCATTGAAAAAAAAATCTAATTTGGTTTGACCTTAATTGATTTTTTACAATTTTTTGGCTCTGTGACCAAATGAAGAAGAAAAAGATAAAGAAGAAAACCTACTGACCAAATGAAGAAGAAAAAGATAAAGAAGAAAACCTACACATGTTGTTCTTCTAGCTCTAGCTCTAGTGAAGATTTTCTATAGTTGTTTTTTTGCTAAGATGCAGTGGAAGGTAATACTGACTAGTTCTCAGACTCCAAACTCACAGCCACTGTTAATTTATCTTCATCTATCTGAATGCAGTCCTGAAAAAAATATTCCTCAGTTTTTAATGGAAAGAAGAAATTTTAAGTTTGACAACAGTTTTTAAGACTGAAGCCTTTATGTAAAAGATCAGTAAGGCTTAATATATGATATGTACATATTATAAAAAATGTGTTTGAGGAGGATCTTAAAAAATGGAAACCATCAAAGTTCCTTGTTTCTTTCTAAGGACAGGCTATTTTGTAAGGAAAAGATCAGCATTACAGCAGGATGCTCTAAGCTCTCTGAGGTTAGGTATGTTTTACCGCCAAGTTATTAAACGTTTGAGGGTTTTCTTGACAAAAGAGTGTTACTGGTACTCAGATATCCACCTGGTTTTGGTTTCCAGTTATAACTAAACTTAAAAACTCATTTTACTGACCACAAAATACATGATTGTAGGAATATTATATTCTTTTCACTTTTTGTACAATTAGCTCTTTATTTCCTATTTCTTCTAGTAATTTCCACTCCTTAAAATCACTCACACACTGCTATGGCATCCAACAGCTCCACATACCCCTCCCATAAAATGAACTTTCAATGTAACCTCTTCCAGCATAAATAATTTTAAATCTCCTAGTAGCGATTCATTTTGTTTAGAGCTCTACATAGTGTCTAATTTATTCTTGTTTCACCAACGAGGACATCTGCTTCTGTGCAGAAGAAGTAGATTCTCATCCCATAAAAAAGGTCCATTTTGTTATTTTGTTAGTTTTTCCTTTGGGGCATGGCAGAGACCCAAGGATAGTTATGTTCTCCTGTTTTCAATCAGCTAACTCCCACAGAGAGCACTGCAAGAAGAGTGATTTCTCAGCAGTTCCTTGAGATTTCTCCTTTCTTCCTAGACTACCTTAAGAAGGATCTCCTCTTCACCTTTATGGGCTGCTTTTTATTATACCAAAATATTGGCAAGGTAACCTGAACAGTACTTCTCTACCTTGTAGAGCACATTTCTGATGTTTCCATTATGCCACTGTCACCATCAGAAACTATGTTCATCTAACCCACAGTCAGAGCAGCAAACTCAGCAGACACCATGCAGGCTCTGATAAATCTGATGATCAATTTGGCTTCCATCTGGAGTTGGCATCTTATATCACATCACCATTCATCTATGCACATCTGTGGTGAGTAATGGTTCCAACACATGGGAACAGAGTGTTACCTTCTGTCATACGGCAGAAGGCAAAATAATTATGATACTAGACAAGTTTAATTTCAGCTGTGCTTAATACAGAATTTCTACTTTATATGTCTGTATATGTAAACATGCAAGCATGAGTCACATTCATTTTTCACCAACTGTGAGCCTTAACTTGAAGCTCCTACAGAGACATGCTAAGGAAAATGATAATCCCCATCTATCTGGGAATCAGCCCTGAATTCAGCTAAACAGGAATGAAACTGTGAACTGCATACCTCAATTTAAGGCTTGCTGCAAATGCCGCGGGAGACAAATGAAGTATTTCCATTGAATATCCTGGATCTATAACCTAATCCAAAGTGATCTGCTGTTTCTGAGAGCCATCAGTTTCAGTCTTCAAGATTTCATATTTTCCTAATTTCTCCCTCATTATTATATGCTGAGACAAATTCAAAAGTAAATTAACAAAGTGCAGCAGTGATGTTTTGAAGTGATGCCAAATACGAAGTAGGATAAATATAACAGTTTTCATTAACACAAGAATATTCACTAAACATTTCTCTATACTAGAAGAAATATTCTGTGCAATGAAATTAAATCCATCCTGACAGTGACCCACAAATAACCTGTTTCTATAGTCCCTTTGCTATTTAGCTAGACCTCCTGGTGGTGCAGAACTGTCGTTCATTAATTTTACTGATTGCATAATGAGAAAAAGTCATGCAGCTTTGAATATTAAAAGCTGCAGGTCGATTAATCACCATTTTGAAAATAAAGAAAGATAAAAAATATACAGCAATGTGAGAACCAACAGGAAATTCGTATCTCGTGCAGGAGAAAGGGAATTTCACCTACTGATTCACATAGTATCATGTACTTGCCTTGGTAAGTGGGCTGAGAAAGGAGACAGTAATTTTTATTGTTTTTGAAAGAGCGTTTACAAATGGAGATCCTTATCAGTTCTGGAGCAAATGCCTACAGTTACAAGGAAACATGTCTAGAAAGATTGTTTACAAAAGATGCTTAAATCCTTGGAAGCTCTCTCCTAATACAGTACAATATTCAGACTTTCCACTACATGTAGGCAATCATGTCACTGACTTTGCTAATACTTTTATGTCTTCAGTACAAACAAGTACATTTTTTCTATTTTAAAAAAAGACAAATATAAAAAGAATTATACCCTGAATGTAAAAAAAATGGACAATGTGACACTCACAGACCAGCTCTCATAAACAAAGCCCCTTATTTAACAGGTAGAGGTGCAGCAATAACTTTGGCAGCTTAAAAAAGTCCAGCTCTTTGTAACAAAAATTATTTTCAAACTCAGTATATACAATTATTCAGAAATACAGATATAGTAATAGCCAATTACAGATTTGCATACTCTAGCTAGTAAACAGTATCTATATTTCATCTGGTTTTATTTAAGTAAGAGAATTACCTTGCTTAAATACATTTGTCTCCCTTAAATAACTTTTGCAGACGTATATGCAAACATATCATACATAAAACAAGGAGGTAGGTAAGTGCACTCTGCTTTACAACTCTGCCTCTGTGGTTCTCTACTTAATATCTGTTACCCAGGCGTTGTTACTGCAAACCACAAGCAACTCTGACCTGGCCTTTTCCTAACGAATCAGAAAAAAAGATATTAAAATTTATAAACCATACCTTAATGGTATTCTTGTGAGGCATAAGCAACAAAATTACTTCAGTACAGAATGTTTACGACCTTCTTATATCTTGCAAGTGCATTCTAATCTCTGCAACATATGGCTGTGTGTATGTGTATGTGAGGTGGAATCCATTTCCGTTAAGTTCTTGTAAGTTAAAGCTGAAAACAATTATAAGAATGTATCTACACAGGGAAAACAACAACAAACATTTTAATATTTTGAAAAAAAAAGGTGTATTAGGAGTAATTGATCACAGTTACAGATATGGTTCTTTGTAAGTAACTTTGAATGTATGAGGCTGGAAACTCAACCGAAACAAAACTGTTCTTCCAAGGACACCAGGCTTATCACAGAAACGGCACCCCCAAAAAGTCTTTCTGTGAAAAGCAGCATACTCTTCCTACCTGTGATATGAACTTTATAAAAGTGTCTATCATTCCTTCATCGTAAGCCAAGTAGTATTAAAGAGATTAACTTCAAACACAGTCTGTGCTAGAAAAACATAATCGAAGAAACAAGATTTTTGGAAAATTACAAGAAATGTTCTGCACAACTGTTCACAGAAACAATCATCTAAAAATTTTCTTCAAAGCGTAAACCTTGAGGCTGCCAAGTCTTAGAGTCTTTATTTCTTTATCTTCTGGCTTTTTTCTTTTTCTTTTTCTTTTTTTTTTTTGCTTCCTGCTCTTCTCAGTGAACATGGTTGACAGCATCCTACCTGTCTTCCATGCATTTTTCATCCACTGAGTTGTAACATAGAGTAATCCATAGGCAAGTATTTGTAGACAGACCAAAATCTGCACATTTCATGTTTTATGTTCATGACAATTTTATGACCTCTATTAATCCAGGTTTCTAGCTTTAGCTGGCTTCTAAGGTTATTTTTTTTCTGATTTTGGCACATTCATGCCAAAGAGTATTTGATCAGGGAAACTCCGTGCATGCCAATTACCTTCCCTGAACTACAGAGACTATTCTATTTTTATCCACCCTGTGACTCATGAAATAAAATCAAGATGATTAGAAGTCTAATAGGGAGTGAGTCGCACAAAAAACTTACAGAAATCGTGAGGAAGCACTGTTACATTACCACCAGCATTACATACATCAGAAATATTTCTCTGCCGAAACAATTTAGGAGTGTGCCACACCACCTCTATGAAGCTATTTGACTTGTACACATCTCTGTGCTGCAGGCACGTACAAATCAAATGACTTCAGCAGAGGTGCATAAATAATCAACTTCATCTGCTGCAATTAGAGCTCACTATGCATGCAGTATAATTACATAGCCAACACCGCATGGTGCAGAAGGCAATCGCGTGCCACTGCAAACAGAAACTATAAAGAACTTTATCTGACATTTTTGTGTTTACCTATTCCACTTATTTCTTTCTCCTTCTTTACTGTTTTGGGAAATTTTGTCTTAATCTAATTTAAATAGGATTTAAATACCATTGGCTATGAGTTTACAGCAACATATGTTTATAATTTCATCCAACTCATTTATTTCTCCTCTGCTTAACAACCCTGCCAAAGTTGTTCTTTTTCAAACAGTAAATTAATTCAGAGAATGATTGTTTAAAGTGAGATCTTCTGTTAATTCTGATATATGCCAAAAGGCCAAATTGTGCCTAAAAAGTATATCAATATCAAAGTTTTAATTAGTTCTATATTGTTTATATATTACCAAGCAGGGCTAAAAATCAGATCAGGCAGTTCAAATGCAAATAGGCACATGCAAATGCGCAATGTTTTGAAATGCAGAGAGGATCATGTCAATGTTACTAGGGTTTGAGATACCTCACTCGCGAATAATATACTGGGGGATTATCTCCTGGTCACGTTTAAACTTTCTGAAATCTTTGCTATCACTGGGGTAGAAAAAAAGACAAACACATCAATTTCTTTATATACATTTAAAATATAAACCTGGGCAAGGATGGACAGATATTATATTGTTCTGGTTCAACCGAAGATATGAATTTCCACAATTAGAAAACATGATTAGGCTTAGTCTATGATAGAACATCATACTGATGCTAAATAAGTAAGTATATTTAAATTATTTGAGTTGAGTCAGTGCAAAGTTCCCTTAAGTCACTTTCTGACAATCTGTTTCTGAGTTACAAAGCCAGAGAGGACTACTATAATATATAAAAAAACTCTCATTTGTTGGAAAGTTTCTTTTAGGAAAAAAAAAATCCAACTGTTTTTTTTTTATCAGTAGACAATTTCAACCACTGATTCTGAAGCACTGCTTCTATGCTACCAGCTAGAAATACCTAGAATGTTGCTCATTTCTAAGCCTAAGCATTATATTGTACAGACTCTTTACTGAAAACTTGTAAAAGCCATAAGTGAATTCATTGGTTACTGGTTGTTGCCAGTAACATTACACCACCACACCTGCAATGATTTATAGAAAGATTCTAAAGATGAAGCTTAACTTCAAAAAAATCTTTCTTTCCTGGTAATTAGAATATTTGTTCTTCCAGTGAAGGTGTAAAGAAACGTGCTTATGTATTGTGCTGTGACTGAAGAAATCTTACATGGAAGTACAGGATACTGAGGAGTGCTATTAATAGTATTCCACAAGAACAAGTAACTGAGCGGGACTCTTTGGTTGCCATAGCAGTAAGTGGATGTCTTTCTTTCTGTTGTTGCAATCTTCTGTTATGGATTGAATTGTGAAAACGTACAGACACATATGTTAATTTGATTGTCCAAAAGACCTTTTAGCAGAAAGTAATTTGCTTTAGTAGTAACTAAAGTAGTAGCGGAACTGGGAATAACACATCAAGGTATTAATACCTTTTCTCCTCTAATGGAGATATTAAACATTAACAGTTTACACGAAATGCTTGAAAATGCACTTCTATTTCCAGGAGGAGTCTTAGTCTGTGCTTCTGATGGTCTTTCCACAGCTGATAACAACGTCTGTGCGTTTTTTCAGAGTTCACTTTACTTTTTTGTGGTCCTTGCACTCAACCATTTCGCTTCCCATTTGCCAATTACTCAAAGAAAAGTGTTCAGAAGAACAAAACACCAGACAATTCTAACTAAAGACCTCTAATAACATGAACTTACTTTTTGTTACTCACATGAGACGCAAGCGGAAAATGAGAAGGATCACTATGAGATTAAGTTGCAGAAGCTCGGATGCAGCATACAGCCCCAGTTCTGCCACATGTCTCCTGAACTTCTGTTAACCAGTCAAGCCAACTGAGTTCTCCGTGCTTCAACCGGCTTCACATCGGGGAATAATATTTTCTCCATCGCTGTTAGTCTGACGTCTTCAGAGGCTCTCCTCTCTCTGTATGACACTTAGCATAGTGGAGCCCAGTCTTCAGCCATTAGTAATAATGATTACAAAACTCAAAACTGTATAAAACTCTTAAGAATTTAGATGTCTACTTTTTTTAAAAATTTCGGTTTCTTAATTGTAAATCTAATAAGTGGCATTTCACAGACTCTAGGACTCCAAAGCTTATCATATTGTCTCCAAGCTGCTCAGATGTTTTTATTGCCTGTCTGTCCAGTATTGAGCATCAAAGTAAAATGCTCGTTTTCCTTGTCCTGTAAAGCAAATTTCCAATTAAAATTCAACAGTGCAATCCCATTCAAAATGGCTCTAATATAATTTGAAGTGCATTAATTTGATTTGGTTACCTGTTTTGTTAATTAAACTGATGAGGCAATTTATTTGCACATTCCAGGCCTGACATTAAATGACATTTCATGTGACATCTGATATTTTTATGTTAATTGAATAACTTTTGATTTGTGTATACCAGGTTGATTTGTGTAGTACATAAGTGTCAAGGAAAAAAAATCATATCTGCAAATAATAAGTAATATAAGTGATTTACAAGTAGAGTTACTAGAATTTTTGAGCACAGGTGTCTGTTTATTTTTAGATTTCCTAAGGACTGTAGATGAACTGTCACTCCAAACTGCTATTTTTAATAGCATTTTGGAAATTAGAAACGCAAAATGTAATGTTGGGTGTTTCTGTATTAATGAAGCACTTCTAAAAATAGTTTTTCTTCTCATTAGTTGTTCTTGCAGAACTAGGCCAGTAGAACTAGTCCTCGAGGTTAAATGATAGCTGATAAGTTTTTTTCTTTATGAGTATTTGATTCTTATGAAAGAAAGAAAGACAGACTTCAAGAGTTTACTTCTATGAAGCAAACACTTTAATCCACTTTTGGATGCAGCATGTGGAAACGGCTGTATTTCCTTGTATTTTAAACACTGCCACTGGCTGGGAAAATAAAAACATCATGACACGTGCACCTGATACTTTCTTTAGCATAAAATTTACTATATCCATGATGCTTGGGTAAGATTTTATGGCATCATTAGCCACAAAAATAAGACTAATCAGTAGGTTTTTATTCTGTATGAACAGCTGAGGGGAAGTTCCTTATTCTGGCTGAAGCTTGCAGAAGAAACACCAAAAATAACCTCTTTCCTCCGCCTCAGCTTTCATGAGTGAACTTTCAATGTGTTTCTCAGTTGGAAACTCTGATATGGTCCATGTTTCAACAGGAGGTAAATAGGCTTTTCTTATCTGAGCTGCCCTGAGAATTATCTCCTGTTAACTTGTTTCAGGGTATTTTTTGGTCTTGAGTAAAAACTTCCTGTATCCAGATTTTCTTCCATGTAAAATCAGCCGAAATTGTGTAGTCGTTATTAACAGGAACATACTGGAATCTCTGCCCTAATTCCTACTCTTCATAAAGGCTGTCTTAAAACTTAAGTGGGAACAAAAGAACATAAAAAACCCCACAACCCAAATGCAAAATAGTCTTTTAACATTGCAGTTACTAAAATGGAAAATGAAGTTAAAAGGTTGCATAACAACAGAAAAATATACATATTTTTCCACTCATAATAAAGCTCTGATATCTCTGGGTAGCTGAAGTAAATTAGTACATATTTACTATTATACTTTACTATATATTAATCACATATTATCGTTCACTGGAGCTTGAAACTTTGAAGATGTACACAGATTTTAAAGAGAGTGCCTTGAAGTGACTCAATCATATTCTCTTTTCATTTTATTCCTTCAATGGCTGCATTGAGGAAAAAGTCATGACAGTTGGCCTTTATTCAAATTAGGAATTAAACATGTAGAAATGAAAAATTTCCCTCTAAAGTATTTAACATGCTCGGATTCAAACTAGATTCCTGGCAGCATTTTAGTGTCACTTATGTCTGAGATTCATTAAGTTCTACGCAATGAGAGCATAAAGAATAATGTCCTGTGATTTCTGCCCAGTCAAACTGTCCTGATTTCACCAGCAGCTGGAGATGAAAAGCACACACCTACTTACGGTGCCCCTTATTTTATTACTCGCACTCTTCACTAGGCACTCCCAATGTGGTTATCCACTTATTACCATGGAAGATCACACCATAAAATCTGGATTCGAGAGAGGAGCAGTGACTACCAGAAGGTCAGCCTTTGATTCCAAGATGATCATCAGTTGCACCTTTGTTTCAACCACACCAAAGGAAAAGCTAAACTTTATTTAGGTTAAGGAAAAGACATTGTCTGTATTAATATGTGGACCTAAAAGCAGTAAATGACTTCAGAAAAAAAAAAAACCAAACAAAACACAAGATTGTTTCTAGGGTATCTAACTCATTGACTTTAGGGGCTGTGTAAGGAAGTAGGCTGTTAAGGACTTAAACACAAGAAAAATGATTCAAAATTACCAGCAATTACCCAATACTTGATTTAACAGATTTCTGAACCTGCTAAACAACCATTCAGTACTCCACCTTTTAGTAAGTGTTTGGCATAAAAAAGGTAACAGTACTGAAGAAATCTGTAGGAGAATATGCTTACAGGAGTAATTTTTGAGTTTCCTTATTTTAGGGATTGTTACAATGAGCAAAAACAAGCTGGGAATTCCAGCATAGCATTAGAGCATTGGATCGCATGTCTGGTGCTGCATGGATGGGAAACAAAACAAGGAACAAGATGACCCGGAAAAGAAATAGCTGACCAAACCTAGTTTTTTCTTTATTCTGTCAGAATATGGTGTACTACTAGATAATTAAGAAACTAATTTCACTGCGGCCAGTCAAAAGGATTCTGCTTGTACCTCCTTTATTTATCAATACCTCAGCACTGCATATTTTAAGCCTGTCCAGGTAGCAATTTTCATTCCCATGAAAAATATATTAGAACAGGCTGACATAAATCCCAGTACAACATAGGCCAAATAATGAAAAATTTAAGAGCTTTTTTTTCCCCAGGGGAAAAATGTAAGTTTTAGGGTCATGCAATTACAGCACATACTTTTTGTTCTGGTGATGCTCTCTGATGCATCTTCAAACGTGTTTTAAACAACATGAGTTCAGAAGTTTTAAAAAAAATAATAGTATCTGACACTCAGGAACTAGTTTTGGCAAATGGAAAATAGAGAAAAATAGAGCAATGGAAGTGAAGGGGGAGGAACAGAGCTTGTGACTGGTTTGTCTTTTCAGTCACTGAAAGGTTACACGACCTGGTCTTCATCACGTGCAGCTTCCCTCATCTCTGTTCTGCTTGATCAGTGCTCACTCTCTCCAGCTACTGCCTGGTCCAATAAGTCTGTACCTTCCCGACAGTAACTCAGCTTTTCTATGACTTTTATATTTAACCGTGAGTGGGGAAGACTCTATTTATTCCCAGACATTTTTTCCTATTGTATTTGTGGAGTGAAACAAGCAAAATCAATGCAAACAGAAATCAGCAAACTTTAATTTTTTTTTTTAAATTGCCAGTAACACAAAACCTGTAGCACATAAAAGGGGTTCTTTTGCATTTCCTGGGCTGCTGCTACTTAGGGATGATATGATTTCTTTCTACACAGGTTGCATGCTCTCATTACAGTAAAGAATGATAAATGGGTATTCACAGCATGTAATGCTATGATACCTCACAGTACATACATAAATAACATTTCTCATCCTCCTTTCCCTTTACTTCTACTGATACAAGTTCTGCTTCTTTCCATCTTACATTAATTTTTTACATCTGGCCCACAGCTCCTTTCCTCCTTCCTCGTTTGTCCATTTTCACAGAATCACAGAATCACAGAATGTCAGGGGTTGGAAGAGAACTCTGAAGATCATCTAGTCCAACCTCCCTGCCAAAGCAGGATCACCTAGAGCAGGAACGTGTCCAGGTGGGTTTTGAATTTCTTCAGAGAAGGAGACTCTACATCCTCTCCGGGCAGCCTGTTCCAGTGCTCCATCACCCTCATAGTAAAGAAGTATTTCCTTACATTTAGGTTGAATCTCCTGTTTTTCAGTTTGTGACCATTGCCCCTTATCTTGTCATTGAACACTGCTAAGAAGAGTCTGACCCATTCTCTCCTTTCCACAAAGCCAATTTATTCTATTTTTAATCCTAAACTCATTTACTTCTACTGTTCTTGCTCTTCCAATAAATATTTTCAACTACAATCCTGAAACCAGACTAATTTGCTCCACAAAATTTGCTACATGCTCCACTCTTCCTACTTTTCTAGCTGTAGAACACACCATTTAAAGTGGAACCTGACCTCCAAAATTTCAGTATTATTTTCTGCCACTTCAGTTTTCTACACAGAAGGATGTTTACTTCTAGCAAGAAAAGTACTGGAAAACTAAGAGGAGTTCTTTGATTTCCAGTTGCCCTCCTTTTCTCATTCTTCTTCTCTAACTCCTTTCGTTACAGAAGCCCTCTACTATCACCCGTGTTCCAGTCCTCTGCTTTTTAAACCCACAAATTTCTGGTGTATATGTTCTTACCCTTTTCTTTAATCTTTTTTCTTGGTTTCTTTATACAAAACTTATTTGCCTTAGTTAAAACCTCTCCTTAGAACTTCTGCCTTTACTTATACACAGTACTTGGCATATTATGGATGATATGCTTACTGATCAGAATATAGATCAAGAATATTCTTAATGTTCCCAGTTTGCACCTTTTCAACATCACATATTTGTACCCAGCTCCAGAGTCTAATACTATAATAATAGTAGTAACAGTAGTAATAGTAGTAATAAGTAGTAGTAGTAGCAATAATAATAATAATATTACTATCATCTTGTAGTATAATAATAAAATGTACATCTTCAACATGTGTTAAAAGTAAGCATAAACATAAGCAAAAACATAAGAAAGAACATGATTTAAGCACACAAGAAACATTGAAAAGAGATAGGATGTATGGTGCATAAATCAGAAAATACTCTGGAAAAATCTTATCCATTATAAACAGAAACACAATGAATATCTGCAATTTCCAAGATGAAAATTTCACTTAGCATGTTCCACGAACAGCCAGCCGACGCAATACTCTATTTCTTAAAAGACAATAAAAACATGTCTCTATCAATAACATCAGCCGAGACTAATCATACGGCGATCAGGGATTTTCTCAGCACGCACGTGTAGCTTAGAGAGCACAGTTTTCATTTACCATCCTCCTCGTTTTTGCACATCCCATCTTTTCCTAAACAACTGCCAAACACAATTGAGAGCATCTCGTAGTCTGGCACCAGATACAACAGGCCACTAGAGACTGGACTGAAGAATCCAAGCCTGTTGCTTTTGTTCATTAAAGAAAAATTTAAGGTCACATTCCCACCAAGTGGAAGACCAGCAAAACTCTTCTAGTTGACTGGGAATTCTGTTTTCCAGAAATTGTTGAATTTTCAAAGCAGAACTGTCATTTCTATGACTTAACTTTATCTGCCAGCAACTTTTTTTTTCATTTTCCTTAGTCACAAGGCTGTCCTGCTTCTGGTTCTAGCTTGCTGTAGCTCAGGGGAGAAGAAACACTTTCTGTCATGCTTGAAAAGAAAGGAAGCAAATATGCAACTGCTTTCTGGATTGGCTTCAGAATTGCATTTATAAAATCTATTGCCTACCTGAAGCAGAGAGTGCTGTGCCAAACCACTAAGCACGACACTCTCCTTGTAAATTTGTCATTATTCTCTTACCTACTTAATCTTAAATGAGAGGTGGAAATCTTTGCACAGAAAGATTTGTGTATAGCAGAGAACATAAATGACTCAAGTGGATGAAAAGTGGAAGATTAACCTTTTACTGATGTGTGAGTAAATGAAGACTCTTCCCTGATCACTTTAATTATTTATATATACAAAGCAAGTGAACCTATTACAGTTTTCTGAGCTATTCAAGACTTCTCCTGAAGACATGAAGATACCCAATACTTGGACAAGACCGTGAGCAAATGAATGGAGATTTGAAGTTGGCTCTGTTTTAACTGTGTAGTTGGACCAGTCAGTATCTAAAGGTCCTTTACATTCTTCTTTTCTCTGTTTTTATGATTCTTATTTTATAGCATGCTACATATGCTTTGAACAAACAAAAACAAACACAAAATGGCAAAAAGAAGAAATTCTTGTCAATTTGGGTAAAATTGAATAAAATTGAATAAAATTGAAAATAGGGAAGGTACCTTACAACATAGGTGTTTTCTTCACGAGTCACATTCCATCTTCATATTTCTGCCATTATAATCCAGTAAATGCCTCTAAATAACACACAAGTAATTATAGCTACCTGACAAACACAAAGTAGCTACTTCATTTTTGTGGGGAATATGAATTTAACTAATGAAGTTGAGCTAACATTAGTGATTTACAGGTAATGGATTCAGAATTCCTAACTGCATCGTACAAGTTTGTAAATCTCCTTTCCTGAGTAATAACTATATTGTACTTGCAATTTGCCTGCTGAAGTACCTTCAAAAATAGATTAATAAATAAAGCAAGGTGTTGATATGACTTTCTTTGTAGGGATCCTTAGCTTTGAAGTTTGCTCCTGTACACATCACAAAATCTATTTTCATACTACACTCTGAGGCCTACTGTGAGAATAATTTCAGTAGGATTCAACAGGGTTTAAAAACTTGATTTTAAAATTTATTGATGCCACTTTATAACTGATATAATTATTTCATAATATCAACACATACGGTTATATTCACACACACACAAAATATAGTTAAGAGTAGCTTTTATTGTGCAGCACAGGAGTAGCTTGTCATGAATTTTGATACAAGACCTGACAGTATTACTGGATTTTTGTACTGCAGAAAAATCATTTGCAATCTTAACTTAAAATGACATTCAGTTCTGTCTACATCTCAGTTTTTAGGATACGAAAATAATGCACATCTCCATGGATCTCGCCCAAATTTAGAGACCTACAGTAGTATGCCTTATGCAAACATAACATAGGTGCACCTGATAACCTCTTTCACTTTTTGCCGTAGCTCAAACTACTCTTAGATTTTCACCTCCGACTCCACCTTTTATAGAAAGACAAGAAAGTCAATTTATGATTTTGTGAGAATGAACACACTATAGTATTTCTAGAGCTCTAGATCCCTTAAAAAGTTTATACTTAAGTATTAGTGCTGGATTTCAACATTTCTTCACATTTTAAGTACATAGAGAATTCTGTTGGTATGAACATAATTTAAATTCAGTGGCAAGCTATTATATTTAAGGTAACAAAATATCCACAGGGGTCTTTGCTTTCTGGGGGCAAGCATTTCAGTAACACTGAATTTTAGCACTCAAGACCATATTCTGGCTGGCTCAGAAAATTTGTACAAAGTTATTAATCATGTATTTCTATATGCTTTGCAAAAATGATAATACGCAACTACTAAGTAGCACAAGTGACAAGTAGCATGCCATCCCCTATTCACTGTTTCTTTTTTTAAGCGGCTTCATGAAACGTGGTAGACAGACTCACAGAACACAGTCTTTGTTTTCCACTGCAAAGTCTAACTTGGGGCTGTGGCAACACACATTTGTTGCCCCAACAATACACTGCTGTTGCACTTGCTTTAGTCATCATAGTCAGGCTTCTTCTATATAGACTGCAACGGTGCCATAACAGATATAATGTACCAAAGACCAGAATAATCATAGAATGGCCTAGGCTGGAAGGAACCTTAGAGATCAGTTAACCCAACCTCCCTGTCATGGGCAGGGACACCACCTCTCGACTAGATCAGGCAACACATGGGGACGGAACGGGAATCGAACACAGCACCTTGGTGTTTCAGCACCGCGCTCAACTGACTGAGCTAACTGGCCCCTGAATAATTGTCTATAAACAAATTAATAGGTCAGAATTTTGCCTGCTCAGTGATTGAGCTCTTGTCAACTACATAGGCTTCATAAAGCCACTCATGAAAGTACTATTTTATATTCTCTTTTGTTTTAGAAACATAATCCTTGACATTGGTTTTGCTGTTCATCTAATCATTTTGGTCTTGACGAGAACGCTGCTGGTACATGTGATCCAAACCAAACAGAAAAGATTTTAGAGTTTAAATAAGTAACTAGTAGCATGTTAGCTAATTATATGAAGGTAAACTTCGTCCCTCTGTCTACCATTAACCTCCCTGTTTTCAAAATGCTCTGTTAGTTCCTTCCAAAGTACTGCACATCAGGCTTGACTCAAACGTGGTGGATCCCAGCAAGATATTTGTACAGCAGCACCATAGAGCTACTCCTGCTTTTACCTGCACTTCATGAGGGGCTCCTGGCCCTCACTTCATTACAATAGAGTTCCAAGAGAGACAAACTACGAAGCAGCACACTACTTTTTGAAAGCACAGAAATGCCTTGCACAAGGCAAAGAAAATGTAGAGTTGTTCTTTCAGTCTACCTTCTCCAGGACTAAATGAAAGTTCATTCCAATGCTTTCTCTCTGTCCTTTCTTCCACAATAAATAAGGAGTGGCAGACTACACAGTGCTGGGCAGGAAGTGCCCACAGATATGGTAGAGAATTCTTTTTCTGGGAGGAGTAGAGCAGATCGGCAAGCAGATGCTGACAATGCACATATGCAGCCACAGAAGTTAATATGACCTTCCCCATTAGAAACTTAGAACATTTCTACACAGAATCCTATTATCCTTCTCACACAAGGATGTCAGCAACCTACTCACAACAGGAATGCTCTATGCCGTATTATTAAAATTTCTGGATGCTTCCCACATCATCATTTTAGGCTAAACCAGCATTTTTAGGGAACAAGGCTAAGCATTGACTCAAGATAAAATCCTCCTCAACTAAGTCTTTATGTTTGTCACAAGACCACGGAAAGCCCACGGAAAGCCCCAGCCTCTGAGGAGGCTGAATCATGCTCTTATGCAGTTTGAGCATCCTCAGTTTTCATCCGGGGACTTGACTTGGCAGGGTAACGTTGCTTATGCTGAGCTTCACAACACTATAGGTAAACGACTTCTGCTATCAGAGTTAGGATAGATCTCTCTCAGGACTAAGCAATAATAGTTTGCTGAACTAATTGAGAAACTTATTCGCTTCTCTCTGGATAAACTGTTTATTAACAATCCTAATAATAAGAAAAAAAAATGAAGAAAATATAAAGATACACACCTTTCCTACATATTTCTCTAGGTCCTCTGAGGCACTAAACCAATTTACATCAATGTATAAATTTTCTGTACTAATAAATAGTGCTTAAAAGTCAGCACCTTTTAGTGCTTAAGTAACTCAAAAAAATAGACTTGTGGAAAGCTGAACCTGAGAATTACAGCCAGCTCAAGGAAAAAAATAACGTTTTGTTAGTTCCAAAAAAAATTTTGAAAGAAAAAGTGCAATTAGTAGTAACTGAAAAGTAGATATTGTATAGTATGCTATTACATGCCATGACAAACCAAGGCATTCACTACACTGGGCATTTTAGGCAAATGCATGGCAAGCTGATGCTCAGTACAACAGAAAGTCCGTGTGGTGAAAGACATAGATTCATCATTTAGGAGGGTTCCAAATATACACAAATGAGACATCGCAATGTCCACCTGCTGAGGTCATATAAATTTTCCTCCATAATACACATATATAAAGGCATACTAAGTCAATTCTTACAGCTTCTAAAATGTCAGAACTGGTGTGAACTGTCAGGGTTAAGCAGCAATCATCGTGGGCATCCTTTCTTCTTCAGTTTTAACTCTCACTTGGGTTTTTACCATGACTCAGACACTGAACCATACAGTATCTGTTTCAACGTGTTAACACTATTAATTAACCACTTTGTTGTAGTAACCACTGTGGAATGAATTAATTTTTTTACTTCTGTAAAAATTTCACTGCAATTTCTATAATAATGCATCTCCCAATCTAAAGAAACAAGATTTGTGCATACAACTTTGCAGTTTCAAAATCATCTGAGCTATATTTACTTCTTGATCTTGTTGACGTTCTCTGCCTTTCCCCGACAGGTTACAGGAAGACACGTGTTCATGAGCTCGAGATCCAGCACAGAGCTCTAGAGGCAGCAATGGATGAACTTCTGCACTGCAATATGAATTGCCAAGCTTCAGTTTTAGGAAATATATTTTAGGAATGAAAGCTTCTGAGTATAATAATCTCTCATTGGATAGTGCTTTCAATCTATAACAATAACAATTGCGTCTATGAAAGTCTGTCTAAACCCAATGGGTGACACTTTCTACATTGTTCCCTAGAAAGGACTTTTCCACATACACTGATTAGGTCACCAGGTAACATATGCAATGCAAAAGTTCAAATAAGAGGTTCCAGTATTTATTCTTAAGGATAAAATTAGGATCACAGAATTCTCCTGGGAAAGAAAGCAGGTTCATACAAGTGAAACATTTAAATAAAATTAGGTTCTGCAACCAACCAGAAGAAAAGGTAAAAAAGTCTGATGTAAGAATTGAAGGCAGTCCTTGTCTTCTCACACTCTCTTCTAGTCACCACTGAATATTATTCTGATGTATGTAGAAGACTGATTATTTTATTGAAGTAATTAATCAAGTAATGACTACACTTGTGTGTTCAATTATAGTCTTTATGGTTGATTAATCTTTATAATACATGTCATTACTGGCTCTATTTTTTTCCACCCAGGGTAAAGAAGGACAATGTAAAAAAATAAGAAGACTGTTACAACAAACTTGTACACTTAGAAGGTACGGTAACAGACAATGTTAATGGTACATTTTTCAGTGTCAGAAATATTGGTTTGTTTACTGAAGCTGAAAAAATAAAATGAACAATTGCTAAACATTCCTATGCTGTAGCACAAACTCTTTTTTTTTGATCATTAGAAAGTGGGCTCTTTAACAGTCATAATGCCCCTAAGCTTTCCTGAGAGCAAGGAAAGAAAGAACAAAGCTTTACATTTACTATCTGATTTTACATTACCCATTTTCATTTCAACAGCTCTGCTTAAGACGAGGTAATCTTAAGACACATGACCTCCAGCAGCAATTATTCTTGGTTTTAATTAATAAACACTACTGGGGTAAATCCACACTTTCTGAATCAGTACACATGCTGCAACAAAAAAATGCTGTCGAATCAGCTGGCAAATATCATGACTCACGTGTTTGAACTGAACAAACATATCCTTTCATGAGAAAGCAATGTGCCTCGTGCCATGAGAGTAAGCAGACTTGACGGAGAATCAGTACTTTTAAGACTCAGAAATTATCACAAGAATTGATTTGGGCTAATTCCATTAGGAGCACGTTAACTAAACAAGTTTAGATCCAAAGGACAACAGTCCAAATTAACACAATCAGAGAGTGAAACAACAGCATCAATATCTCCAGCGACAGGCTGCACGCAAATCCACACAAGGATTCATTGCTTTGGGAGCACAAAGTTTTAGTTATGTTGGGATTGATTTCCTCAATCCTGTAGATATTTACATACGCATTCAGCATTACACACACGTACCGTTCCAGTCATTTTAAAAAGACTGAGGATGACTAGCCACATGCTTATGAAATATTTACAAGTCAAATGCCCAACCAAAAGGTACTACCAAGCACAAAAACACCCAGTTTGACATTTAATTTTGGTTTTAATAAGCCACAATGAAATCTCATCTGAAATCTCCAAATCAGCTCAGATGATTCTAGGTCAGTAGCATGCAATACTATGAAGCTTTACCTTGTGTTTGATGGCTACACAAACGGTGTGAATTTCAAAGTAAATTGTAGTGAAAGATGCAGCAAATTCAGCTGTTTCACATAGATCATTCTTGGCTGAAGGAAACTCCCTCTAACTGACTATTACCCAAGTTTCTTGCCTTTAGTGGAAAAGCAGCCAGTTAACAGTGCTTCAGGAGCTGGACTAAGTTCCGCACCTATTTTTTATCAGCCAGTGGATTTTTGGATAGAGAAGAAAAGTGGCATGCAAATATCAACACCTTCACAAGCATGAAAAGCAAAAGAGAAGATTCTCCTTTGGCTACTCCTTTCTTCCATCCATATATACCTCTTCCACTCGATGTGGGCTCTGCTTTCAGAATGTTAAGGAACTTAAGTTTTGATTTGTCTTATTTCAAACTGGACTCCAACTCAACTTAACCAACATTGCCTGGGGAGTACGGCTGAACTTTGCATAAGCACAATCCATCCAGGGCCATCACCCATTCGTATTGCAGCCACAGATTTCATTGCCTTCTCAATACTTACCTTTCCTGTCCCTCAGTAACAGGCACATGTAAGTTTCAGCTCTGGCATCTATTTAAAGAAGTAGCAGACAACTGAAAAGCTCCAGTTTTTCCAGTAGCAGTAAAGCAACAAGTAATTAGACTCTAAGGTAAAAATAGTTGATGCTTTTTTTAAAACCCTACTTGTCATAAAACTGAAATACTATTACCAGGTGTCCTCCCTTCTCACTACAAATTAACTAAGAAGAAGAAGAGACGAATGAAAAAAAAAATCAGTCACATAGTATTAAATAGAGAATTAATATCTGTAAAGTAAGTAAGTTTTACTAATAATATTACTAAATAACTTTTGCCACTCTCCAGAGCATATTTGTTAGACAGACGATAGAATAAAATCACTGTTATATTTCGTGGACACTCTGCAATAGGGCACATTATTGCAGGGTATAGGTAGGGTCAATCAACTGAAATAAACAAACTGGTACCTAAAATTTTTTACCTAGTATTAGCTATCTCAGTATCCTATAATCCTTCAAGTTGTGAATTGACTGATTCTAACAAGCAAAGCTTTGAAAAAAGACCCATACGAACATTTCAGAAAGCTGTATTATTTTTACATTTAAGATGCACGAGTAATTGCTATATGTGAACATTTCCTGAAACAATGGATGAAGGAAAGAAAGTTGCTCTTTTTCAGTTGGAATTATGAAATTTTATATGGAAAACATTTTTTATGGAACAATGAAATTTGGGGTTTGAGTGAACAATGTGAATTGCCCTGGAGTTGCTGGAGACCTTCAAAGTCCTCAGCAAGTCCAGCCACTTGTGTGTGTCTCCAGAAACAGTTGTGACCCTCTCAAGGACAAAGATTTAACTCATTCCCACCTAACCTTCCACAACAGCATTCCATGAAGCACAATTTTTGTCTAGGTTAGTACAGAGACTCATATCCTTATTTCACTCCTGTTTGATACTGTGCAGAGATGAGTCAACTCCAATATCGATGGAGTCTTATCATGTAGTTACATTTAACATGGAATTGTGCCCAAGTGAATTAGGCCTACAGAGCAGTCTCACTTAAAATAGCTCAGAGAGAGGGATGAGTGAACTTATAACCTGTCTGTGCCCTTATTCATAAATGTACACATGGAGCCTAGTCCATGAGGTGGTAACTAACACTGATGGGTGAACCAAACATGTTCTTCCACCAGCAATGGTGGGGGAGAAGGCATCCCTCCTCAACCTCCCATGAAGTCAGACAGTTGTAGTCAATGGGGCAGAGTCTAGTTGGAGGCCTGTGTCTAGTGGGGTCCCTCAGGGGTCAGTGCTGGGGCCGGTGCTTTTCAATATCTTCATCAATGACCTGGATGAGGGATTAGAGAGTACTATCAGCAAGTTTGCTGATGACACGAAACTGGGAGGAGTGGTTGACACGCCAGAAGGCTGTGCTGCCAGTCAGAGACCTAGACAGGCTAGAGAGCTGGACGGGGAGAAATCTTCTGAAGTTCAACAAGGGCAAGTGTAGAGTTTTGCACCTGGGAAAGAATAACCCCCTGTGCCAGTACACGTTGGGAACTGACTTGCTGGAGAGCAGTGTAGGAGAAAGGGACTTGGGGGTTCTAGTGGACAGCAGGATGACCATGAGCCAGCAGTGTGCCCTTGTGGCCAAGAAGGCCAATGGCATCCTGGGGTGTATTAGAAGGGGAGTACCAAGTAGGTCAAGAGAGGTCCTTCTGGGCCCCTCAGTTCAAGAAGGATAGGGAACTGCTTGAGAGAGTCCAGCGCAGAGCCACAAAGATGATGAAGGGAGTGGAACATCTCCCCTATGAGGAAAGGCTGAAGGAGCTGGGTCTCTTGAGCTTGGAGAAGAGGAGGCTGAGGGGTGACCTCATTAATGTTTATAAATATGTAAAGAATGAGTGTCAGGAGGATGGAGCCAGGCTCTTTTCAGTGATGTCCAATGACAGGACAAGGGGCAATGGGCACAAGCTGGATCATAGGAGGTTCCATAAAAGTATTAGAAAAAACTTTTTCACTGTGAGGATGACAGAGCACTGGAACAGGCTGCCCAGGGAGGTTGTGGAGCTTCCTTCTTTGGAGGGATTCAAAACTTGCCTGGATGTGTTTCTGTGTGACCTACTGTAGGTGATCCTGCTCTGGCAGGGGGGCTGGACTAGATGATCTTTTGAGGTCGCTTCCAACCCCTAACATTCTGTTATCCTGTGTGATTCTGTGATTCCGTGATTCTGCGTGAATTAGTTCTCTGCAAATATGCAGAGGAATTGACCAACATCTGCGAGGTCTTTTAATCTAATGCTTCTCTCAAACAGAGGAGCACATCAACCGTACTGCACAACACGCAGTAGGCCCAAAGCTTCCTGGGGCAACTGAGGCACTACAGGCGGGGTGAGCAGTCACAGTGGCAGCACCTCAGCTTTTCCTGGGTTCCTCCTCTGTCCCACTCTGCAGTCTCATTTTCATCATCCTTCTGAAGGGGTAGAGAACTATGCCAGCCCTTCAGTCCAATCCACGTACTCATGATTTGGTGAGCATAGCCATCTGAGCACTATAAAGAGGCACTGGAGTATGTAGATTATTAGTAAGAGATTTGCGCTACCTTTTAAGATACCCAGAGAGCTTCAGACTTCAGACTAAAGACCTGCAACCTACTCCCAAGTCAAACATTATTACTGTTCCAGAACGAATAAGTATTTCACAGCTCCTTGCAAAACATGCATGATGCCTCTCCTAGAAAGCTGTGCTTCGACATCTGCCAGCTTAGAGACCAGGGGATTCTGTCTTCCCAAAACCTGCATCTCCTGTGAAAACACACTACTGTTCTGTCTGCCAAGTCAGAAGAGTGCTTGACAATGAACATTTCAAGTGACAATTATTTTCATCTCAGGAAGCTGCTAGTAAGACAAACAGTAGGTTTGCAAACTGAAAAGACATAATAAAAAATAAGCAGGCATTCATCAAAGCAGAATTATAGGCCTCAAAATTGAAACATGTTCCTGTCATAACCTGTGAACACCAATGGCTGAAGAGACTGTATTGTATTTACTATTGGAAAAGTAAAAGTATTTGAAATATTAGATTAGAAAAGTTACTTCTTTAAAGTGACACCCTGGTGTTGATAAGTGTTCACCTATGAATGCAAAATTGTGTTTATTCAGCTTACTGAATTAATACTGTTCTGAGACCTATATGACCAGTGAAGCTTATGGAAAGTAAAACAAGCAAACAAACAAAAAACCACACTAGTATCCTTCTGCTACATAAATTATAAAGAACATATATAATGAAAACCAGCATGATCATGAAATTCTTGATGTTGGCAATTCAGAATGATAATGGATAGAGCCAAAAAGACAGCAAAGTTTGATTTTCATAAACTAGTCTGAACCTCCAGTGCTAGGAATAGCAGAAAAAAATAATTTGTAGGTTTGCTGGTAAACTAAGCATGACAAGGAAATCATATATGACGAATGTAACCTCAAAATGTTGCATCTATCTATACACCCACCTGAATGAATCATCTTCTTCTATAATGGAGAAAGTCCTTGCCAGCCTCTGTCTGGTAGACTAGATATAAAACTGCCACAATTTTGAAGACTGCTTCCTTCATACTCAGAATCTTCTCTGCTATGTAATATTTTAGTTTTAACTACAGGTTATACCATCGTACAGACAAATATTAGTATTTGCTAATATTTAAATTGTTGAGGTTTCCTTTCAGCAATAACAATGCAACATTCTTTTATGCAATCAGGATTCATTAATGTTTGTTAAAGATGTCCAGAAAAATCACAGTTCTTTCACTTGCCAGATACTAACACATGGTGAAAAACAAGCACAAACAAACTAAGAAATGAAGTATATATGGCAATTTTACTATACTGACTAGAAATAAAATTGCATCCACTAAACAGAAGATGCTGGTTTCTTCACTAGAGAAGATGCCTTAAAATATAAGCTCAATTACTTTTGCAGTGTGTAGATTATGGTTATATCTATATTGCTTCTTGGAGGTCATTAATTTGTTAACTTGAAGGTCACTCCAAACCAGCATTCTTTGCTTTTACCCCCATCTGTACTGTACTTCAAAGCCTATACCTATATCATTCATATAATATTGTCTTGTTTGCCCAGCATGACACACTGCAGATTGCTTGGATGTTGCAAAACACAGCCCTTCCCAAAAAGCTTGTTATTCTTCCATGTTTGCCTAGACCTATGGACAGCAAAGGGGAAAAGGGGTACAGATGAACAGAAAACAGAGATTCTGGAGTAAAGGCTTCAGAAAGTTTATGCTGAAGACTACACTATAAGAACATTTTGCAAGGATTGTGCAAGGAATTGGGGTTGATCTCATGCCCAGAATCTACCTTCTAGGGTCCAGGGAGGAAGCATGTATCAGTTTACCTATGTCTGAGAGGTGAGCATATAGGTTTAAAACATAGAGATGTTGATAGCTTTATTCTGGAGGATAAGTTCTTATTCCTTCTTAACTCAACAACAAAACTGGCTTGAACTGCATTTGCATGAATAAGAGCATGAGAGTCATTTGCCATAGGAGCAGTAATTTGCTTCTAAGCATATGGATGCTCATATTCCCAATTTCTGTGGTTTTTACAGATGATGGTTTCTTAAGTAAATAGTACCAGCAGGTAGTTACTGTCTGAATTTGTTAATTTTTCATTTTTTATGTTTCTAGGTATTCTGGCTACAAAGAAAACCCTGAACATGCTGGAATGTCTAAGAACTCCAGCACGCTCTAAGTATTACAGCAAATAAGAAACTGCCCATTTTTACAAAATCTACTGTTTGGCTCACTGTCCCTCAGACAGTTCTTTTAAAACAAAGCACAGTAAATTGATATGCTACTGATGTAAACATCCAAGGAACTACATGGGTGCTTTATCTGTTGTGTACTATGTGTATATGGTGTGATAAGCACATATTGTTAAATTTGCAGATGTTTGGTCTGCAGATGTTTGGTTTGCAGATTCAACAAGGGTAAAAGAAAGTGTTATATGCTGCCCAAAGATTTGCGAGTCTTTGAATCTCTTCAATACATACAAAACAAGTATAGGATGAGTCCCCAAGCCTGTCCACTGATATTCCCTCCTAGAATCTTTGCCAGTTTCCTTCATTTTTCCTGTCTTATGCTGCAAAACTTCAGTACCTCTCTTTGTTTCTATCTCATAGTGTGCATGATGGCATGACACTAGGTTCTGGTACTACAGCTAAAATTATTGTAATCCTGAGTACTCCTGCCATTTATTTTCCAACGTGTGTTCACAGAAGCATACACATACATTTTTTCTTCCCATTGGCTTGATTAACCTCTTCATTTTGTTTTACCGAATTTGTATTTCTTGCACCTCTTGAACACAGCAATATTTTGCAAAGAACAACAGAAAAACAGCCAAAGATATTAAAAGCTTCAGCAACATTACTAAAAATTTACTCAGACTAGAACAGGCAGTGCCAGCACGCTGTGGTACACTTAGGCAGACTGTTTGCTCCTTTAAACACTTGTCAACTCTATATGAGATACAAGCATCTCAGTGTCAGCAGTACTTCTTGATATTCCTTTGTATTTTCCACTGAAAATACCATGAATAATGTAAATATCAAGGTCATCCCACTGAAAACGCCGAGTTATTTAAGGTCTATCATGGTAATCCTCTTCTTCCATAAAGAAGATTTTGTCATTATTAGTGTCGACCATAGGTCACTTGAATATAAGACTTCATCAATGTCAATTAAACTCTGTGACCTTCAGTAAAACAGCAAAATCAAAGTTAATTCAAATGCTAACAAATATAATTGCAGTTCCTGCAATTCCCCCCATGCTTGTGTTGAAGGTAGGGATTAGGTGATTTTAGGCAAAAGCGGAGTTCTAGATAACTTAAAACCTGCTTCACTCTGAAATCACCAGTAGACAGAAACCAAAAGCAGGGGTCCACTGCAAGGCAGAAGAAGACATTTCCCGCAGGCAAAAAAAAATGAGGAAAGCTCAGAAAGCAGCAAAATGTCGTCACTCAACCCTCGCTAAACCCAAAACACTGGTAGAGGAAAGAACACATTCATCAGCTGTCAAAGGCAGTAGCTGTTGGCCAATAATTACGTCTGAGTTCAGCTGGAGCTACTTCTGTCCAGGTATTGCTGGCACTGAGAAAGACATGATAGAGAGAACCATAGATCTCGTCTTTTGCAAGCAGAGTGAAAACTGGGTTTAGACAACCAGTGTCCATCCTGGATCTCAGTAGAGGCTGTGGCATGGCTCAGAGCAGACCAAAGCCCAGGAAGCAGTCTTGTCTCTCTGTCTCCTAGTGTTATCTGGTTTCTACTCAGCTGAGAACTCAGAGTTGTCACCTATGAGCTGTGAGATGAAGACAAAAGACACAACTAGCTGTTCAGCAACATCTTGCTGCTGCTTAGAAAACTTTGTTACTAATGCCCACAAGTACTTGCTGATGGTACTCTGAAGGTAACACCACGCCGTTCCACACCAGCAATGGATTTTATTTTGAATACTGTGGTAGAGATACAGAACCCTCTGTGTTTCTCAAGAGTGGAAGTAGGTGAGAAGAAGTAAGAGCAAGCTCATTAGTGGTCCTTTTCCAGACTACAAGTTGGAGAGTCTTGATGCTGAAATGATGGTATGGTTAGGATGTATATTATACTTTTCCAGGTGGGCAAGAATTACAGTTATAAGACCTTGTGACAACCGAGTCTGATCTGCTATATAACTAAAGCTATAGAACTTAATTCAGTTACCTGGTAATTTAAGACTGAGAGCCTATGCCTGACAATCATACATCTCCTAGACGAGAATTAGGTCTTGAATTACAGGTTTCAGAGATGAGGTTTGTAAGTCTATGTTTGGAAGATAGTTCCTACAACCAGTTGATATTTCACCTCTGATTTTAACATATCTGCAAAGGTTTTAAAATATATATCTAGAATTATTTTTGTTCTCTTTTCTGAACTGTCTTTACATTTTTCTCAGTCCCTTTAAACTGGTTCAGACATCTTTCTTTCATATAAAATTCTTCCACCTGGTATGTATGTTACAACTAAGGTTTAGCTATTCTCAGAGGAATAGGAAGGTGATGATATTCTTGAAATGTCCAAGGTAGGATGAAAGGCGTGAACTGAAAAAGAAATTGTTTTCAGTTATACTGACTTCTAAAAAGTTATTTCTAGCAAAAAAAGAGAATGAAAAAATAAAAGACGTATCTTCTTGTTAAGTTCTCAGTACTTTTTCCTCAAGATAAGATGAGGATGTTATTTTCAACATGAAAAAATTGTTCACTGTTGTGCTTTCAGCATGCTCCTTCCTCATGTACTGACATTTTGCTTCACATCTCTCTGTTTCTGTTTCTAAATAAAACTTTACATGACAGTTAAAGACATAACATAGATAACAGCCGCAGCTGCAATTTACATTATAATAACAAAAGAGCTGAAGTTACCAAACAAAAGGCACAGGCTATTTTTGTGAAACAATCTGGAGTGCAAATTCAATGACCAAAAGCGGGAGAAAACACATGCTACCTTTATTTCAAGAAAGTGCAGAAAGAACCTTTGCTAGAAAATGGCATTGAATAACTGAAGCAAGGAAGCTGCTGAAATGCAGCCCGCTTACCAGCATGGGCTCTGACAGTAGCACAGGTCACTGCTGTGTCTGTTTACAAACAAAGCCCTCTCATGGACTTAATGCGTGACTGTGGATCATTTAATCTGACCATTTAAGATTAACATGTACATGCATGCTCACATATAAGAAAGCTTTCCTTTGGGAATAAATGGTTCCCGGACCTGTTATGCTCTATTCTGCTATAATAGGCTGCTGAAGGCTTGGCCAGCCATGGGAAAGGTGGTTAAAATAAGGAGTTACTGACCAATAATGCTTGTCTACCTCCAAGCTGGTCAACCTGGGCTTCCTTTATACTTACAAAAGAGATAAGTACTCCTACAGAGTGATCCATCTGAATTTAGATGTCTAAAATAAAACAGATGAATCATTCAAAAAAAAAATGCGTATTTTATTCTTTGGTTACAAAAGGACCCAAAGGTATCTAAGAAACAGGTTTCTACCTGTTTCTATCTGTTTCCAAATGCCTAAACCAAGTGAGATGAATCTCATCTGCCTGAAAATGTGAAAATTGACTTTTGGTCATGACTCAGGTATTAACATCTACAAGGAGGCAATAAACAATTAATGACTAAGTTAATGAAAAGTAATATATAAGGAGCAGAGAGTTGAGTATAGAAGATACTATGTTCCAAAGACTTACCTGGACTGTAAAGACAGTGTGGAATATGACAGGTGTAGGATGTCTTGCCAAGGTACAGTCTGAAAAGGTAAAGGTTGGATCAGAGCTATGATTCTCAGCCAGGATTTCTGTAAAGCACTTCCCACGTTGCTGGCCTAATTTATAGAAGCTTGTTAGCAGAATCATCAGAACAGAAAAATTGAGAAATGCATGCTAGGTGCTAGGTATGTATCTATGTGCTAGACAGACATAAGCAGGGATTTTTTTTCCTTCTTTTTTTTCAACCTTTTCATCCCTTCCCTGCATTCTTGTGGCCTCTTCTGAAATTTATAACTATGCACTTCTATTTGCTTTTAGCTTAATTTAGTTTGCATTAAGAAATATCTGGGCTAAGTGACTGAATCCTTCAGGTCACCTACTCCCTTGGCCTGCCAGTTAGTGCTATTTGAAGTGATAGTCCCTCAATATTTGTTTCTCAGGCTACCTGAAGAGTTTTAAGCGTGTCTTTCACAACTTGCATGGGTTAACTTGAGTGATGGTCTGGTTTTCTGTAACAGTCTTGGGCAATTAAAAAATCCAGTGAAGTGACGTGCAAAGATTAATTATGAAGTTATATTTGTTGGTAAAATTACTCTAAATTAATTGGCATGTTGAAGCAATACTCATACAGCCAGCTCCGAGTTCATGATGAATCACTGCTCACGGCATGGACAGCAGGTGTTTTCCCAAAGTATGTTCTTTCTGGACATTACATGTAATAGTTCCATTGTCATGATACACAGGGAGGTATCAGGGAGAAGCCAGCCAACCACTGCTTTGTCCTGCATTACACTTCTGCAAACTACGCATGGTTCCTTAGCCACATGTATCGGACATGTTTCTACCAGGCAGATTTTGCAGTTTTGGCTACATTTTTGTGAAATAGTAGCTTCAGCCAAAACTAGCCTTTCACTGCCAGCAACTGTCTCTAAATGACATTAAACAGGCAGAAGAGAAGTAGGTACTGCCTGGGACTGCCTTATCTTGGAAAAGTTTCATGCTATGCAGAACCATTCCTGAGTTCAGGAAAGAAACTATAGCTAGCCGGAAAGGAAGGCACTGTCCTCCTAAGAATCATCCACAGTGAGTGCAGAACTACAAGTGAGAAGAGGTGAGAGCAGGGCTCATTCCAGAGGTAAAAAACCCCACACAGCTGTTTTCAAAGTTTGGAGTAAGAAGACTTATAGTTGCTGTGATCAGGTACAGATAGATTAGATAGATAGATAGATAGATAGATAACTTTTCTCCTTAGAAACTGAGTGGAAACTTCAAGAGTTGGCGAAGGGCAATGCCAACACTGCATTTGGGCTGGATGGAGTCAAAAGAGCCCACTTTTCAGCTGCTGAAGACTGTGCTGCACAACTGAAAGTTGCTGAGACACAAGGTACTGCTGACAAACTATTGCTCCAAGACCAGAGCAGTTGCAGGTGGAATCACTGTGAGAAACAGTCAGTGTGGCTGCAAGATGTTGGGAGTGTTGATGGACAGCCGGCTGAACATGAGCCAGCAGTGTGCCAACAAGGACAAGGGCATCCTGGCCTGTATCGGGAATAGTGTAGTGAACAGGAGCAGGGAGGTGATCATTTCCCTCTACTCAGCTTTGGTGAGGCTGCACCCTGAGTACTGTGTCCAGTTTTGGACCCCTCACTACAGAAGGGACATTGAGGTGCTGGAGAGGGTACAGAGGAGGGTTGCCAAGCTGGGAAAGGATTTGGAAGATATGTCCTATGAGGAATGGCTGAGGGATCTGGGGCTGTTTAGCCTAGAGAAGAGGAGATTGAGGGGAGACTTTATCCCTCTCTACAACTGCTTGAAAGGAGGTTGCAGAGAAGTGAGGATTGGTCTGTTCTCCCTAGTGGTGAGTGACAGGATGAGGGGAAACGGCCTTAAGTTGCACCAGGGGAGGTTCAGGTTGGAAATTAGGAAGAATTTCTTTACTGAGAGGGTTGTCAGGCATTGGAACAGGCTGCCCAGGGAAGTGGTTGAGTCACCGTCCCTGGAGATGTTTAAGAGAAGAGTAGATGTTGCGTTGAAGTTCAGTGCTGTTGATAGGGCTAGGAAAAGGTTGGACTCAATGATCTTGAAGGTCACTTCCAGCCAAAACTGTTCTATGATTCTATGACTCGTGGAACAGTAAGAATAAACAAGTCCTGGCTGCACGCTGGCATTTAACCATGAGGTAACATCAAGTCGTCGCTGACACAGACAGACTCACATGGTAAGAAGCAGGCAAGCCTTCTCACTGATGAAATCCAGCACAATATCGCTATTGGTGGAAATATTTTAAATTGATAACAAACATAAAATGATAGGTCCATTTCAGTTTCATTAAAGTGTCAATCATTTCCACACCATTCAATTTTTTAAGACAGAAGAACTGAGAGAGGAAAAACTGAGAGAATTAGAAGCAATTACTTCCCAAGAAGAAAGAGATTTGTTAGTCAAACTATAAATTTCCATTTATACTGCAGAAGTATAAAAAAGAAAAATGAAAAAAAACCCTGTTAAACAGTAATTTTTAATATTTTTTACACAGACAAATATTATGTGATTGGTATTCTTGTCAGAAACATTTTATTTGTTTTAGTGTTTCTAGGGTTCAATAAAGAATAAAGACACTATGATTTATGAAACGCAAAGAACTTCTATATAAGCTCTTGTAGCGTGGCAGTTGAGCTGCAATAGAAGACACATTCTTTTATTCAGATCCTTTTCTCTTCAACCCTACATTTGGCTGGAATATATTTGCCATGAGTACAAAATGTGTGAGATATATACAGAAGATTTATCTAATCAAGAGACTGAAAATGAATCAACAGAACACCAGAAACGATCACTTCCTCGAAAGAGGAGGATTAGGCTGTAACAGTTATTCATCATTTTTTTCCTGATATAAATATGTTTGGGGCTTTTACAGTCTTTAGCTTAAATGTATTCACTTTGCATTTTTAGTTTTAATTTCCTGAATGTTCTCTTGTAATGAGATTACCCTATTGCTTGTTTTCTAGACGGATTTTTTTTGTCTGTTACCTAGCAAATCTATTATATTTCTTGCTTTTCATCCAAGACATATTACTGTGTTTATTGCCTTTGCAAGAGAATGGCAATTCAGATTTGAAATTGATAAGTGTGTGCACAGGTAACATTGCAGACCTTGCCCTCTGCTCTCTGTCATAGTAAGCTTATTTTCTTAGAGGATGGGAAGGAAATGGCTGTAAACACCTCTTCTTTAAACTTCAAGGTTAGGATTCTCAAGCAAATGTTAGGTTAGAGTATGGATAGAGGCGTTAAAAAAATAGCACTACATTTGTACAGAACTCTTTGAGAGTGACTTCAAAAAACAGTCATATAATTCTACTGAAATCATGGTAGTTTTACCTGCAGCTAGGCCATAGTTTTGTTCTTGCCGAAGGACAGTCCCTTCCAGGTTATGGCCTCATACTCACTAAGATCTGATCTATGCACCACTGACAACTAAAAAGTGCATATTCAGTCTAGTTTAGTCAAGTGCAACTGTATTTCCATCAAATTAACCACTGTACCTGACAAAGAACACATTCCAGTATCATGTTTCATGCTGGCTTCATGCCAGCTGTGAGAGAACAGGTGACATCTTTTCCAGAATCAAGTTAGAATGCTGAACAATACCTGATTCTGTATAAAATATATAAGGGGAAGTCATTTCATCATCACTGGTTTTGGTTGGCTTTTTGCACTATTGAATCAATAGTTGGTACATACTGGATCAGCCTTTAGCATCCCATGATTTCAGCATACATGATCCAGAGCAGCAATCTAAAACTGGATTGACTTCATCATGCAGTCACCATCTCTGTCTCAAATGCAGGAAGAAAAGTAGGGACTGATTCCTTCTTTCCTCTGCAGGATGGTAATTTACAGTTTTTAAGTTATTTATCAGAAGAACTTTGCGACAGTTCCACTGGAATGCATTTTTTTATTGTTTATCTAATAAGCAACAATTAATATTTTCAAGGAAATGAGTACATTAAGAGCCAATGAAAATCACAGCATCATTATGAGGATGCCATCTACTTAAAAGTTCCCAAGCTTGATGCCCAGCCTTCTATAGAGAAAGAAATTTGCCTGTGTTAATTTACTTGGCTGGATTGTAGAAGTTTAACAGCCTTACAATGAGAGCCTGAGAGGAAAGTGGAGACTGCAGAGAGCAGCACAGATGACATTAGGATTTATTGATTCATCCTGACTACTTCTTCTGGAACGTAAGTCCTCTATATACTACTTCAACAGTCAAACCAGGCATGAAAAACCTGCAAAATACCTCTTTCATCTGTAGTTTTGTCAAAGTATAATAGAAAAATTGTGTTTGTTAAAAAAGGCAGTAATTTTAATATGCTTTATATAATAATATATTTATATGTGTTCATGTGTTACACCAGATGTATAATGCATTCCATCTGCATGTATATCCTTGACCATACATAGGTCCTAAGTATATCACAAGCATTAAGATTTCATACTGTGCAAGTTGCTGCTTTTAATCCCCACTCAATATAAATTAACATACAATATTGCTGAATTTATATACCGATTTCTGTTTGAGGATGTCAAGTCAAGCTGACATGCCCCCAAAGTGTTCCTCTTATTTTCTGCATAGGAAAAATGTGATCAGATAGATTAAATGACCTGGTCTCAAAATGTATTCTTTGTGTTTAAAGTGCTCTGTGGCATAAGCCCAGCATAGCTAATAGATGACCTGAAGTTCCAAGATAAAGATTGCAGTCATAAACTTTCTCCTTCACTGCAGTAGAACATTCCACCATAAAGATAAAGCTTACCTGTATAAGACAAGACATTTACTGGGGAGATGGTTCAAGACCATGAAATAGTTTGTCCTAAGAAATAAGGGCCATCATAAAATCCACTGTCTTCCATAATTGTAAGGAACTTTTTTCATTAGCCTTCAATACATTTTTAACAGTGTTTCCACTGGCGGGAAAAAAGGCCCTAATCAAAATATCTTCCAAAATACTAAGCTCACACTTCTCAGGGAACCAGGGTAAGACAGACAAACAACACAGTATGTAGGGCAAGGACAGATCGCATTGTTAACAAATTTCTAAAGAAACTCGTATCCTTTGATGATAGAACCTGCCTAAAAACAATCAGCAAACAGGGCAAAGCCAGGACTGACAGTTTTTGGTTTCCAGATTCACTATGACCATTTCAGGATGCTTATATATTGTCATGCTACCCATAGGGATTCAGCAGGAATTAAACACACCTACCAAGGCCCTCCAAAGGGACCAGCTCTGGATCTACTACATTTCCCAGAGGCATAGCACAACATGAATATTTAATAGTGGTTTGCTGCATCATGCATGCGTGTGTGTGTGTGTGTGTGTGTGTGTGTGCGCGCGTGTGTGTGTTAGAGAAACACAGTAAGTTGTTGAATATGCTCTTTCAGTCGTCTGTATTTCTAATAGCAGACTTAGGCTGCCAAGAGCAGTATGTTGAGTGCAACAGCGTTGGAGTAGGCAGGTTTCTTAATATAACACTGAAATTGTGGTTTTCTCCGTTGATTTCATTATTGCGCAGCCCATACCAGCTATAGGGTGAAATCAGAATATCTTTATTTTCACTACATACACGTAAACACAGAAAGCAAATGTTGCTCTTGCAAATGTTTTTTTTCTGTTTTCAAAAGCAGTTGTGCTGACATATCCCTGATTCTGATATTATCTACAGAACAAATGGTACAGTAATTATCCTTTACTTGCAAACCTATGTAACAATAGCAGAAGAAACTCAAGATAAACCAAATAGTAAACAAAGAAGAGTATAATTTGCAACCCAATTAGCACAGCTACTCAGACTCTTAATTCACTTAGACACACATTTAAATCAGCCTCCTGAGTGACAAAAATGAAATGCCTACTCCTTACTTCCTGCAGTACTCTCTGAGATGAAAACCTAAATTCAGTTACATATTTAACTTCCTAGTTCCCATCTAGGTTTCCATTCCAGTGAAATTTAAAGTTAGGAGCCTGATAAGAACCAGTCTTTCTGTATCCGAACCTTAGGCACAGTCAGCAAAAGCAGTTATATCTTAGCTGATCGTTACTATCCCCCTGATAAATTATAAATGCCAATGTAGGTGCTCCTGGTCCCCTTCAGTACAAAGTTAAATGTATTTGTTCTATCTGCTGCTGAAATTAACTTCTGACCACACTCTTACATGCATGCTTTATTTTACACACTAAGTAGTTTCACTGACCTGAATCAGCACTTTGGAGACAAGAAATGGCCTGAGAAACAAAACTGCCCTCAAATTCATCACATTTTCTTTCTTTCAGTGCATCCCTTAAAGCCTTTCTTAAATAATTCAGGTGATATGACTCTTCAGATTAGGGGTAATTACACTGATATACACACATATTATCATAGCTGTTTTCCAATGGGAAAGAGAAGAATGCAAAGAGGACAACACAGTCTCACTACGAGACTCACACGTCTTGGTAACAACTGATTTGTCAGAAGACCATGCATACTGCAGGGGACACTGAGAGTCTCCTTCACTATATCCATGTCTGAGCATTGCCACTGTAAAGTTTCTTCTTTTTTTTCCTTCTTTTTTTTTTTTTTTTTTTTTTTTTTTTTCCAGTGAGTATAATCATGCCCCAGTTAGGACTCCATTGGCTTAAGAAAAAATAAACAAGTACTTGTTTAAGAAAAACATCCTAAACTGATTCAACCACTCCGAAACATGTGTCCCCTCCCCACTACTGGTATTTTCTTCTTAAAAATGTACAAAACAAAACACTGCAGACTTTATTGTACACAGAGCAAATTCAACAATTACACAGTAAATTCAACCACACAGAGTAATTGAACCATTAATTGCTTTGATTAAGATATTATCATCTGTCTTAAACAAACATGTCTTACTTCATTCTTGGTCACTCTAACTTCTGTGCCAGCACTGATGTCATCTTAACAGATACTTTATCCTGACAGAGAAATTTAACCAGTAACAAAAAAGAAAAAAAAATCATCTGCTTCACAGAGAATTATGCTCACATTTGCAGTATGTGGTTCAACTTGCGGTCTGGCTTGGTGTTCATCTTGGAGCAGAAAGGGCTGGGAGGTGACCCCATCATAGTGTAACACCTTCTTCAAGGTGGGCAGTGGAGGGGGAGGAGTTGATCTCCTCATTCTGGTGACCAGCGATAGGACATGAGCAAATGGAATGAAGCTGCATCTGGGCAAATTCAGACTAGCAAAAGGCTCTTCACTGAGAGGATGGTTGGTCACTGGAACAGGCTCCCCAGGGAAGTAGTCACTGCCCCAAGCCCATCAGAGTTCAGGAAGTGTCTGCCCTTAGTCCTGTAGTTTAGTGTTAGGTAGTCCTGTGAGAAGCAGGAAGCTGGACTCAATGATCCTTATGGGTCCTTTCCAACTTGAGATATTCTATGATTCTATGATCTTTGCAAAACCATGAATCGCTATTTGCTGACGCAATGCCTCTATGCCAGATTTTGTGTGAAGTTGAACCAGATGATATTTTTTCTTTTCTTCTGAGTTAGCAACCTAGATTTTTCTTTCTATTTGAGAATAGGTGCCTATTATATTCTACTGAGTTTGTAATTTTAAGGTGTCTCTCAATACATAAAAATTAATTCAAAATGAGGGAATAACTGGAACAAGGCAAGTAGGACTACAGTTATGCCTGTTCTGTTGCAAGTTTGCAACATAATTGATGCAATTAGCTGCTCTTTTTCCTGGGTCCCTATTTTTGTCTGCATTGTTATTTTTCTTATGTACTAGACCTGATATTTAATGAAAATATAACTTTCATTAAAAAATAAGCCGAGTTTATAACCCTTAAGTTCAGGGAGAGAAAAAGAAAAAGAGAATGTAGTTCTACAGTTATTCTCTAAAATCGAATAGAAGAAAGGTAACAAAAATACATGTTTGGCACTAGTATTTTCAGATTACTGGGTTTTTTTGGTTGGGATTTGTTTTGAGCTTCTGAGTGACTCAGTATTCTAGTTAAGAAACTATGACTACTCTGAGGACACAGCTTCTGTCTTGGCTTACTGCAGCATGTATGTTAGACCATTTTTCCCAGTTTTGTTTTCAGTCCTCCTGCTGTTGTTTCTGATAATCCCAAATGATTCAGCTTTATCCTACTGAATTCAAACTACTTTCAGTATTACACAATGCTCCTATTTTTCTGAGTGTTCTTTCAATCAGCCAAGTGCTTGGAGAAAATGTCTTCATTTGCCTTTATGGGTCATAAAATGACGGAACATTTCTGTATCTTAGCTTGGTTTAGTCACCTCACACATTAATAACAGCAAAGTTAAGAAATGTCTGTGGTTATTTTTTTTTGAGGGATTGAATGTACTTTGACTGCTCCTTTTGCTTTTTAACAATAGTACTTTCAAATATCTAGGTTAGTTTGGATGTAAACACTTTTTTATAATAAAAAGCAAAGAAAAGAGTAAACCATAGTCTAGTACATTCCAGAGTGGTTCTTCCACTAGGACTTTTTTAGAGTGAAAAGGTATTTCACTAGAGATTTATATTTGTTTAAAATATCCGTATCAGATTCATGCTAAGCTGAGACAAGCTTTTATGCAGTTAAAACATTATTTTTCATTAACATAAAGCTGAAATTCGTATTTACATGAAGATATAATTTCATGCTCTAATTTCCCATTAAGAAATACTCAGAATTTGTTCAGTATGTTTATTTAACATTTTCACTTAAATTTAATTTTTCTACTTCTTAATGAAAAGTCATAACTATTTCTGATGTGTCACTGGCATGTAGCACTTGAATTGAAATAAGCTTTCCACTAAATTTCCATAAGGTAAAAAAGAAGTCAGTCAAGGACCCAGACCTACAAATATCATCAGGGTTTGAAGGATTAAATCCCTTTCTTAGTGGGCTTTTTGAACTTGAATTTTAATGGAAACTTTCAGAATTTAAAAATGTGCTCAGTGCATTTATATTCATTGAAGCATATAACATATATAATTAACATGGAGATATTTGGAAATGGCAGGATCCAAAGTTCTGTCACTGGCTTAACTTGTTATTTTTTAAATGAAGGCTAAGGTTACATGTGCTGACTGAGTTCCTGTAACTTCGGGTTACCCAAAGGCCAGCGGAACATCAGGAAGTGACCTTGTGCAATTCCACCTGCCTTCACAAAGGTGAAGCAAGTCTTGGCCTGCCTCCCCGACTCACCACTTGCAGTCCTCCCTCCCAGGCACACTACAGAGATGTCCTTTCTGCTAATTGTTTAGCTTCTAAACTGCCAGAGTGGGTGTCAGAGCATCTTAAGGTAAACAAACAGAAGTTTAAGTTTATCTTAAACTCAAGCGTGTGAAGGACAGTAGTTTTTCCAGCCAGTTTGAACCATGTGCAGCCAGACTGGAGGAGGCAACCACGCCAGACCCAGCAATCCCCACCCGACACTGAGAGACTGCATTGTCTGAATTCAGCAACCCCTGCTGCCCTAAGTACCTGTCCTACCACTTCCAGATCTCAAGATTTTGTTTAGCCCTGTCTGGCATAGTTTGATCTTGGTGTAGGGCAAAAAAAAAAAAATCAGGTTTCAGATTCAAAATGGATTTACTAGAGCTTAATAATCTGTTACATCATCTAAAAATGAGGCACAAAACTGCTGTCACAAGTAGTGTAATAGTACTAGCACCTGGTATTTTTTAACTGTTTGGTAACCAGTACATGTAGACCTGTGATATTACTGTGAACGCTGAAGTCAGCATCGGTGTTTAGTTGTGGACTATTAGAGGTTTTCTTCCACTTCTTTCCAAACTCTTCTCCAGTATATTTCTCAGCCTCACACTACCTGACTCTTCTGTTTTCTCCCATTCTATTCCTTCCATCATACTCTTTCCCTTGCCGTTCTTTCCTTTAAAAAGAATCCCTTGGTAATAGGAATGTACAATTTCTCAGCATTTACAGAATCACAGAATCATAGAATCATAGAATCATAGAATGTTAGGGATTGGAAGGGACCTCGAAAGATCATCAAGTCCAATCCCCCTGCCAGAGCATGTTAGAGGTTGGAAGGGACCTCAAAGATCATCTAGTCCAACCCCCCTGCCAGAGCAGGATCACCTACAGCAGAGCGCACAGGATCGCGTCCAGGCAGGTTTTGAATCCCTCCAAAGAAGGAGACTCCACAACCTCCCTGGGCAGCCTGTTCCAGTGCTCTGTCACCCTCACTGTGAAAAAACTTTTTCTCATATTTTTATGGAACCTCCTATGTTCCAGCTTCCACCCAATGTCCCTTGTCCTGTCAGTGGACACCACTGAAAACAGCCTGGCTCTGTCCTCCTGGCACCCCCCCTTGGCATATTTATAAACATTAATGAGGTCACCCCTCAGCCTCCTCTTCTCCAAGCTAAAGAGACCCAGCTCATTTTCAGGCTGGTTTAAAGGCAAGCAGGTTCTTACTGATGTTATTGAGTTGTAGGAGGTTTTCTTCTTTTTCTTTTAAGGCAAACTGAAGTAATGTGGTATTTATTACCACTGCACTGCTCATTAAGCTTATGTTGACTTGTTCAATTGTTTCTGAAAATTTGTATTACTGCGCAGGGATATGGCATCTAAAAGAGGGGCAGGTGATGAGTATTTTGTGATGCAGTGTATTGAAATGTACTGTTAGTTCACGTTAGATTTCTTCCTGTTCAATTATAGGAATAAAATAAAATCCTGTTTACCTTACTGACAGAGTTTGAGATGCCACTAAATGAAATTTGCTTTTCAGTGTTCTAAAGATAGCTTTTGGATAGTTTAAGTCTTTATTTAGCTTGAATTTGAATTTTCTTTTTGTCTTTCAGAAAATCCATCATACCATTTCTATAGTCACTTTTCTGTTGAGAACAGCAGTCTAGGTCAATCTCATAATATTATTATATTAAAGCATAATGTCAAGAAGCTGAGTTTCTTTTGAGAAGGCTTCGTTATCTTTGAAAGAGGCACAGAACACAGAGTTTATAGAACTATGAAGAATGGAGTTGGACATTCTCAATGCAAAATGTTAAAATACATCTTCAAATACAAAGTGTATGTCTAACAGAAAAATCCTTAGGAACAACCAAACTGGAATGCTTTTATACCTTAAACATACTTTTATTACGACTCAACCAGTGCAATTTGCTTTCATAGTTACTAGAGCAGAGCTCTTTGGAAATCCACAAATACTATTCAATTATTTTTTGCCTGCCTGCATGACATTTTTCCACTTCCGTCAAGATTTTGACATAGGTCACTCAAAATCAATTGCAGAAACAGTTTTTTAGAGATATGTTGCAGATGTTTGTATGCTCGTTTCCCAACTTTTTATTATTCTTCCACCTTTTGGATTGGCTTAAAGTCAAATATGTTTATGTGTTTTATTGAGTCAATAGTTCAGTGGAAGTTGCTTGTAAAACAGAAGGCAGATTGAGAGCAAAGAGTTATCCAGTGTGCTACTTCCAGCAAATGCAGCTAGGAATATTAATACCAGGGTGGAGGCTTTTTTTAAAGAAAACTACAAAAGACTGAACAGCTTACTAAACACCAAGAAGTAAGATGTCACAGCAAATGTACCCTAGAGTTGTAGCCACACCTATATAAATAGTACGTAGCAAAACCAAAGCAATGCTTTACTTCTAAGAAATTACAAATTTCAACTTGGAAAGGATTATCACATGTCGTGGGTTGACCCTGGCCGGCCGCCAGGTACCCACACAGCCGCTCACTCACTCCCCCCTTCACTACTGAACAGGGGGAGAAAATATTTCCAAGGGCTCAGGGTTTGAGATAAGGACAGGGAGATCACTCTCATTTACCGTCCTGGGCAAAACAGACTCAGTTTTGGGGTAATTAGGTACATTTATTAAAAGAACTAATCAGAGAGTAGTAGTGAGAAGTAAGAAAGAGCAAACAAATCTTAAACAGAACACCTTCCCCCCATCCCTCCCTTCTTCCCGGGCTTAACATCAATCCCGGTTTCTCCACCTCCTCCCCCCGAGCGGCGCAGGGGGACAGGGAATGGGGGTTGCAGTCAGTTCATCCGACGTTGGTTTCACCGCTTCTTCACTCCGGGGGAGGACTCTTCACTCTTCCCCAGGGCCATTGTGGGGTCCCTCTCACGGGAGACAAGCTTCACGCTCTCTTCTCTGTGTGAGTCGTCCCACGAAGGGCAATTCATCACAAACTGCCCAACGCGAGACACCTCACGAGGGGCAGCCCACCCCTCGTGAGTCTGAGGCGCAGTCCTTCAGGGGAAACTGCTCCAGCGTGAGCCACCCGCAGCGTCCCAAAAGTCCCACCGGCCAACCTGCTCCAGCGTGGGCATTCCTCTCTTCCACGGGCTACAGGCTCCGGCAGCGACTTGCTCTGATGCGGGCTTCCAACGGGTTACAGTCCCCTTCAGGCATCCACCCACACGGCGTGGAGTCCTCGGTGGACATCTATGCAGTGATCCTCACGGTGGACTTCTGCACCTCGCCCATTGGCTGCAGGGGGACAACCCGCTTCACCATGGTCTTCACCACGGACCCGGGGGACTCCTTCTGCTCCGGCGCCTGGAGCTCATCCTCCCCTCCCCTCTCCTTCTTCACTGACCTTGGTGTCTGCACAGATTCTCACTCCTCCATCTCTGTGCCGGCTGTTGTGGCACAGTTCTTTTTCCCCGTTCTTAAATATGTTTTTCACAGAGGCGTTCCTCTGCTATCACCTTACTGATAGGCTCAGCCTTGGCCAGCGGCGGGTCCCTCTTTGTAGCCGGCTGGCATTGACTCTATCAATCTTGGGGAGCTTCTAGCAGCTTCTTACAGAAGCCACCCTGCAGCTCCCCCCCCCCGCCACTGAAATCTGGCCCGGCCAAACCAAAACATACAAAATAAAACAAAACCCACAGAAATAAACCCTTCAAAAACACGTTTATTATTCACTATGCATAACACAATGCCTAAAACGTCAAACCATGAACACAGTTTCCCTGTAGGTTACAAAAAACAAAAAAAATCATAGCAAAATACAGCCTCTGCTCCAAACAGTTCACTAATTTAATAAAAATGCTGCGGTTGCTGTCAGCTCCTGAGCTACGTCACAAGTACTCTGTTCTAAGAAAATGATAAACAACTACTCGCCCCAGATACATTTTAAATACACTTTTTCAGATCTTGATATTAGTCAGAAACTGCAGAAAACCATAGTGCCTAATTTGTATCCTTTAAGTGAGTAGTTTATGATAACCAAAGGCAGCTTTTGAAAATAAGGAAGAGAAAAAAAATGCTTACAGAATCAGTGCACGTCATAGTCTCTTGAAAATGAAGTGCATTACAGCAGACATAAAAGAGCATGCTGTAGTAAGACAAGCTGTAATGAGTTCAGTGTGTTAGTATGCAAATTATGAAAGATTTCTCTTCTTTAATACAACATTTTTCATTATCATTAGTCCTTGAGGTACATGCCAACCTTTCGCTGGTGAATGTAAATGATGGAAAGCCTCTGGGAAAGAAGGAATCACAGCTTTTCTCTTGTTTTGAATTGTTGCACTACACAGTTTTGCAAGGGGAGAAGTCATTTGTATAACACTCATATCAAAGGCACAGCCACACAGTTTTCTATGATATCAGAAGGTGCAATTCCCAGGAATTTTTGACCGAAAATTGAAGTAATGCAAAATCAAATTTCTTTTGAGAATAGCTTCAGAAATATCTTCACAAATAGGTGGATTTTTTTAAAAGCACATTCAGTTTGATTAAAGATTGTGATTCATGGGTTGATACAATGAAAATTACTCTTTGCAGACTTTATAAATGAAAAGGCAGATCAGAAAAGCAGGGCTCTATTTTTCTCAGAAGAGGACATTTAAATTACTATAGTAAACCAGAACTAATATTAACAATAGAAAAGAAGAAATGTGACAGGGACTTCTAAATCACCAGTGGATCTGTCAATACCGTCCCGGCATTTTTGAGAAAGCAGTTCTAAAGGGTTAAACTAGGACCTTAGAAACTACACTGTGTCCAAAGATGGACCTAGTAGTCAAGTATCCAGCTCCATCTGCAAACACGTAACTGGTGTGGGAGGGTGGTTTTGCACCAAACAAACTCTTCCTTGAAGCAGCTCACAAAGTTATCCTCAAGCTTCCTAACTCAGGATTTTCCTTACATGTATCGGGAGGATATTGCATCCGGAAATTTGGAAAACAAATTTAATTTCTATAAGGTTCAATTTATGTTGGAAGAAAAAAAAAACACGAAAAAAACCCCAAACAAGAAATGTTGACAGAAAAAATAGTAATAACATGGAAATAAATATGTGGAAAAAATGAGCTTACTTTTTGTACAATTATTTCAAAGGAGAAAAGTGAATTAGATTTTTTAATTATATTTTTAAGTTACATTTAGGAGACATGATTGAAAATGGGTGAAAATACTTCAGGTTTGTTTTTCTATTTTGAGAGAAAGGATAAGCTAGCAACTTAATAAAAATTTCACTACAGTTTAGAAAAAAAACAAACTAGTTCTAATCTTGAAGCTACAGTGTGCTTCATGAAAACATGATTTAAGTAATGTTAGAATTAGCTGGAATCTGTTCTGAGTCAAAACCAGATTTGACTGCTAGATCAGATATCATTGTAAGCAACATAAGCCATTAATTTTAACAATGGATTTTCATGACAAACTCCATTAAATTCTCCTTGAGAATGGGAATCTATTATACTTTATCTACCCCAGGAATATTTTCTTACCATTTTTATGATTGCCTCACTAATTCATATCTATCCATGGTAACATTAGTAAACTTTTTTTTTTTTAGTAAATCCACAGTATTTGTATCTTTTGTTCTTCAAATACCTACCAAAAGCTCTCAAATCAGCAAAGATTTTTGTAAACTCAGTTCTGTAGGCATAAACAGTCCCGTTAAAGATAACAGACTTTGTTAAAACTAATCCTGCACTAGATTAGATCTGTGACTCAATTTTCTGTAATGTGAAATATACACCCCCAACCAAACCTACTCCAAGAAAATAATCAGATTTTGTCTGTATTTCTTTCTCTATGGTTTGTTGGGTTGGTTTTTTTTGTTGTTTTCTTTTTTGTCCTAACTAGCTTTCCAGGCTTTATTCTTTGTTTTCTAGCAAAAAAATAAAAACGATGTTACAATCAACAAAATAGTCAAGTGCGACTTCATTCCCTTTTATTCTATGTTAAGTCTGCACATACTCCCTTGTCAGAATGACTTTTATCTAGCCCCGAAGTGCTGAAGCATTGGGTGTCACCATGGAAAGTCAAGGAGAACTCACTAATATTTTCCTGGTTTCTGTCATTTTCTATAATTTAAAAGATCAATTGATATTTTCACTGAGATGCTGAAATCAGAATGTTGGGACAGTCCCAACATGTCCCAACTGCAGCTGATATTTTGACAGGACTGAAAGTTGCTAAATTGCCCCAGAACAGGAATCGCTGAGCTGCCTCAACTTGTTAGTGGCTGAAATAGTCTTCTCCAAGTATCACTTTCAATTAGCTCGCTCTTTACACTTTTTTTTTGCACACTTTTTTTGGCCATTGTCATGGGAAGGACCCTGGGCTAGAGGGATGTTTCTTCTCAGTCAGTCTGGAGGTCCTTGCATTACACAGATGTTGCACAGCAACTCATAATTTTTATGCAATGGTCAGGGCTTCCAGAAAGGCCAGCAACAGTCTGACCTGCTGGTCTGATGGAAAACTTACTGCTACTCTGCCGTGTCCAGGAAATACCGTGTGTTATGAAGTTGTGGAGTACTCTGTACAGTGAATTCCCACTGATATCCATCTTGGCTTTATTAACATGTCTGCCTACAGCACCACACATCAGCCCATAACAAAACAGCGGGGGTGTGATCAGGGATCAACAGTCAAGAGCTCAGATGAAAGGAGCAGTTTTGCAATTACTTAGACCCTGGCAGACCAGCAATAATTACATGTTGATCACAATGACAAGGTTTTCTCTGCAATTGTAACACTAATTAACTTCTCAATCTCAAACAATTGCAGGGGTTCTGATCTCATGACATCAACCAATGCTTAACAGAAAAGTGGACAAAAACCACAGTGATAGCGGCAGGAAGCAAAGAAATAAAAAACTTTGGCTGGATACTCAGTAGGAAAACAGACACTGAAACCTGAGGAAGAAATTGCTTGACCTGTTGGCCTGACACAGTGAAAATTAAACAAGAGAAAAGACAAGTGTGTATACCAAAGAGGATACTCCTTGATAAACAGTGGTATAGCTGTGTTGAGAGACCTTTACCAACTTTTGATTATGATATTCTAATGCCTCTGGTTACAAATGAAACATACCATAATATTTATTCTCATTCTGTCAAATGAAGAAACACTTTAATACATGCAGACACATATATACACACATTGTGTTTAAAGGCCTGTAATTATATGTATTTCTGTTACCTTTTTAGAAAGAGAGATTTTTCTTCTTTTGCCTCAAACTCCTCAAAGAGAAGCTTACTAACCATTTTTTTTTTCTCTAACCTACCCACATTTAACAGCTTATTATCTACAGGAAGTTTTAGAACATCTTCAGTTGTGTAATAAAACTTTACCTGCCAGGCTACAGACACAAGCTATTCTTTCCTGAAACAGATCCAGAGGAATCCTGCTTGCCAGTTTTTAACTACTTCTGAAGTATAGACAGCACATTTGCCAGTACTAGACTGAATCCCTAAGAGAACCCATTGTAAGTATACATAATGCTCCTACTTAAAAGCCCCTTTAGTCAGAGGGACAGCTGGGCACAGTAGAAGCTGCTGGACACTGTGGTGGTCCCCAGAACTGAGCCAGAGTCATAAACTCTACCCAGAGAATGAGATAATTGGACAAAGAAAGAAGGATGACTGTGAACACAGTTGGAAGCTATCAGAGAAGCTGAAAACTACTGAGTGAATGTAATTAGGGAAGTACGTTTTAGAAAATTTGGCACTGAGTGAATACTCAAAATAAGTGTCTCCCAAACACCGTAATGACATAGGAAAAGAGCCAAACGTCAGATCCTGTGATACAAGGAGAAGTTAAAAAGGACTGTACCTGATCACCTCTAACACATACAACCTTTTTTCCTCCAAGAAGTTAGAGTTGTCTACAATGTGTTTGGAAACCAACATTACACAGACAAAAAGATAAGAACACAGAAGTGAAGATATCTATTTCAGTATGAGTTAAAACTGTCCACTTCAGTACAGGTTAACACCAAAACTTTGCCTTTAGATTTTACAAACTGATAGTGTTTGAGTCCTTGCCACTTCTTAGGACTGTAGAATCTATCACCTTGTCTAAAGCTGTATGGAAGTAACAATAGAGAAAATAACACACACTTTGGGTATAATCTTTCTTTTGTAACTGGTCCTGGTGCACTGTAAAACAGCATAGCCCAAGTTCCTCTCAAAAGCACACAAAAGTCCATTTCAAGTCATTGTAAGTATTAAGAGGATGAAGGTAATAAGAGAATCCTCTCCATCTGACATGGGTGTTGGCCTCATTATCTAACCTTCTATATCATTACAGCCAGAAACAAACCATACAGTAAGACTATTCTACTCCCTTTATCAATTTTGTTCCTTTCTACTTTCCTGTGTCTCAACGGTGCATGCAATTTCCTTTCTTGTTATTGGTATGCAAATTTACCTGTTCCCAAAATAGAACTCCTGAAAGACTGTTATTATGTTGGAAATGCAAGGTATGTACACCCACTTGTCAGCTGCATGAACTAGCTGTGGCAATTATAAATTCCTCTGAAGGGCAACAAACATTTGCCATAAATGGAGAGTGAATTAATTCAGGCATTTGCAAGATCCAGACTGTGGTTATCCTACCAGAAAAATTTATTCATTTGCTATATACCACAAGCTTGCCATCCTCTTTTTCAGAGATGCTTCACAACCCTTCAAATATGAACTCTTCTGGCAAACACCATCGCCATACTCTCTCATGAGGATCCCACATGCCCTCTTTTTTATTTATTTTGCCCATGTCCATCACCCCCCATATTTCATCCATCACACGACCAAAATGAAGGCATAGGACCTCAAGGCAGGAAACAAGAACATGCCAGCACACCCACTTGTCTTGCACAAACTCACGCATTTGACAACCTTATGCACGTTCCACATGAGGGGAAAGGGGGTTAAGAGCATCACCCTGCTGCTTACATGAAGAGAAGGAGGGACCAGGGTGCTTAAAAGACTACCTATCTTGTAAGCCAAATGTGTGCACAACTACATTAGTTTTTACATAGACACACTTTAGGGACAGATGGTTTCACGAAAAGTGAAAGGCGAAAGGGAAAAGGGAGCTACTGAACTGCTGATGAGTGCCTTCAGTTTCCAACCATTCTGGAAGGACTTCAGGATGGTGAACACCATGCAAAGATGAAAAACCTTTTTAACACACTCTGAGCAAGGAATCCCACAGGGTACAAGCAGGTGCAGCCGAAAGAATTGCATTGAATCTACAAGAGTGGATGTGTTAACTGATTCAAGACAAACCATATCTGATTTGTAATACAAGCTACTGTAAACTGTGGCCACCACCTCCACTGCTACCGCAGTAGAAGACCATATGATATGGCAAATTGGATGGTCTCCTGTTAGGCAGGAATCAAACAATCACTTTTGGATGCCCCCTCTCCCAGAGACAGACAATAGGCTTGTACTGAAAGAGCCAAATAAGACATCACATTCAATAAATACAGATGTATTTAGATCATGAGCAGGAACTCGTTTCTTTGCATGTAACGTGAGTGATAATAGAACAGATATGCAGAGGGAAAAAAGAATCACAGTTGTGGAAAACCTGTAATCATTTTGCTTTGTGGTCCAATTTGGATGCAGCAGCAGACTGGCCCTGCTTTAGAGCTGCATAAACTTTGGCACAGAGCTGTGGTCTTGTAACATCGTCCTTTGGATATTTCCTTAAATAGCTCATCTGATATTCTAGCTAATAGCTGGCAACAGACTGGAAATACTCACAAATACCTTTGCTGCATAACAGTTGTAAAAAAAGGTCACCATACTCACTACAAAAAAAAACCAACCCACACAAAAAATCTCACCTCGCTTATTCCTCAAATAGCCACCTTTACCAGTAGTATTATATTGACCAAACTCCATAGGGAAAACAGGAACTAACCCTGAATTCTAGTACTTGTTCCTCTCTTTCTAAGCTTGTGCACACGTTGTGGATATCCAAATACCTGCAGAGGCAAATAGCACTTCCTTGTGTGATTAGCAGTGATACAGTCACCTAACCTGACAGGCACTGACTCCTGCGCTATTACATTTTTTACAACTCTCACCCGTAGCTTTGGACATGAACTGCAACAATCAAATGCTAATGCCCTCAATAGAACTGGACAAAAAGAAAGTTAATGAAAAATTAAGTAGGCACACATACTTTGTTCAGACTAGCACAAAGACAAGGCTGCCCATCTGTTAATGTTATAGTCTAGGGTACATGCCTGTTCTACTGTTACCATTCATCTGTTATTGTTAAAGTCTGAGGCACCTGTCTGGAAATTCAGTCAAGCCCATGGAACAGGTGAGTATGCAGGCTGATTGGAAATACGATTATGGTCGATCAGTACAAACAGTTAAATTGTCAAACTCCTTAATACCCTGTTAAACAGGAAGTCATCAATCTTTCTACCTGCAAGGGCATCCAGCAAGAACTGCAGCTATATCACAGGTTTGGGCAGTTAGTCTGCTGTCCCCTCCTGAGCTACGGCTACAAATAGCTCTGCCAAAGCTTTCAATCAGCAATGTTCATGTTTGCAAGAAGCATACATAAAACATCTGTCTCCTGCATTAAAGTTTAAAAACACTTATGACAGATGCAAGGCTCATCTATTTCTTAAACCACCTAGACAACTTCTCTTACGAGTACTTTGATATGCAACAGTCAGAAAAATCAAGCTCTTGTGCTTTCCAAAATTTCCTTAATTTTCATATTTCATATCACTCTAATCAATCTACACAGTAAAAATAAAATTAAATTTTAGTTTGAGCAGAATTTCTACAAGTAAATGTTCCAGATTTTTCTTATTGTGCTGCTTGGACATCCATCTCACAGTCCAATCTCTGCAGTCATTTCAAAAATGACTCCAGAACTTGGTTCTTGATCTTTGTTCATAGTCTTTTGTTTTTTTGCTTAAAACTTTGCTTGGTTTTTAACTTACACATAGTACGAACTGTGAACTAAAAAAAAAAAAAAGAAGAAGAAGATGTAAAATATAAAAAGAAGAAAGAAAAAGGGAAAAAAGGAAAAACAAAGAAGTACCACTGTTTTGAGGAGATAATATGACTTACAAAAAAGAATTCACTCTAAGTATACAGCTGACTATGCGTAAGACTGCTCAATTACATTTACTGTGATCATGACAAGAGCATTTTTTGCAGGATCACTTCTGAAATGATCAGGGACAGGGGACTTGCAGAGTTTGGATGGTACTAGTATCTTCACAGAACATAACTGGTTTCAATTAGTCTCTGTTTTTTCCTCAGTACATTAGATTTTACCTAGTTAATCAACTCTCCCATAAGAGGGGAATAAAACCCAAAACCCCATGTTTTATCTTTCCTGATGTTTTTTTTTTTTTTTCCAAATATTTTAAACACCTCTGTTTGGGCTAGAAATTTTCTTGTTCCCTTAAATATCTTTAGAGATCTTCAGATAGGAGTTGCTGTTGGAATCAAAAAACATTGCTATTAACAATAAAGCTATTTATTGTGGGAGAGAACTCTCACAATTTTAAAAACAGCAAGAAGGAATGGAAAAAGCTTTGAATTGGGAATGAATGGAAATAAATCAATGGAAAAATCACTTAAAAACCTTTTAAACTGCGTATTAGGTTTAAGGTCATATTTACTATTTACCGTGTGCAGTAATACTCCTCTGATATTGTGTTGTACAGTTCAAGTATTTTGGCAAGATTTTGTTCCACTGTATAGTATGCCTTGCTTTTACTAAATATAAAGTAAGAGACTGGCACTTAATAGCAGCAAAAAATTTTACAGTTGCTACAAACTCAGTTAAACTTTATACTACTGCAACAACAATTACAATTTGTGCATTCCACATCAATTTCAAGGGACTGCTTGATCAAAGAGGTTTGTTTCATTTGTTTGTTTGTTTTGAGGATTTTATTTTTTTAATCCTATGTAATCACTTCTTAAACTAAGTCCTTGATGTAACTATGACATCAGGAGCAGGGTTTTGGCTTAGGGAGAACTCCTACATACATTCAAACACCTGCATAACTAAGTAACCTCATCGCGCAATTTTGCGTTGCCTTTGCATTCCAAATAAATGTAAGCTTTCCACTGATTTAAATGAACAGTGGTCCGGTGGCACAGGCTAAAAGTTCTGCTTTGCTTGAAGTGATTATCTTTAGTTTAGTCCACGATTTATGCAAGAAAAAGGCACGAGAACTTACTTTAAATTTGTGCTGCATTTCATGTAATTTTATTTCATATCACTTCAAAGACATTACTTTCAGTAACAGACTTCTAATGCAAAAATAAAAATGTATTATACGTATTACATGTGTGATCTTTTGCAAAGTATTAATTTCCACAGTATATCACAAACCTGCTTAGGGGTGACTGATGTGCTTCCAGTTTAAAACAAGTGTCTAATAACAAAAGAAGCTATCAAATTAAGTGATGAAAGGGTTTGAAGAGTTTCCTGGAAATAGATTTCAAAGGCATCAGGCTGAAACAGTGAGTGGTAGCAGCTGTGTGTTCGTGCATCTGCATGCCTGTGAGGGAGTGCACATATACTGAGAATCAAAGAGGGAAAGCCATCAGGAGGTAAGAAATGCAATAATCTGAAGAAGCAGGTTTGGAGATCAATTTCCTATATTTGCTCTGACCTATGTTGGCGGTAAGGGTCAGACAGGACTGCATCAAAAAACCTCACGATGTACCTAGTTGAAATACACTCTGACAAGGCAGCAAAAATCATTTAACACAAACCTGTCAGGTATACTGCATTCTGCACTGTAATTGCATGTTACTAACTACCACCTTACAGATAAAGACACTTTGTGCAACTGTAGTGTGCTGTGACAGTCTCCTCCACTGTGTATCTTCAAGCTAGTCACTGCTGGTTACCTGCTTCTGTTATGGATGAGCTCATAGTATCTGACCAGCTCCCACCATGCAGCAGTGCAGGGTCACAGTGCTGCAGCTGGGCTACTGCGGAGGACTTAAAAGTTCACAGATTCCTGCTGGCAGGATATCCTGCGCGTATCCAACACCTCAGGTTAGAGTTATGCAGCCCTTTCTTATCCTATCTTCTGATGTGCCAGACACGTACCACCATCACATGTCCTGACATGTGGATTCTCACCTGTCTGGGAGTACAATACTTCAGAAACGTGGTAGCTACAAGGGTCAGAAAGGCAGTAGCTGAACAAAAATGTAAATATAATTCAGATGAAAATGCTACTAGAACTCTTAAGTGTAACAGTTCTTCCGTGTCTATAATACATCAGTTCTGGCTCTGTGTCTGTGATATACCAGACAAAAGGCTTCTTGAATAAGGTTTTGGGTTGGGGCTTTATTATTTTTACTGTAAATATTTAAAAAATAAAATAGCATAAAGCAATTGCTCCTTGAGTCTGTCTGTAAAGTATGATGGGTATGTTAACTACAAAACCAGAGAGGTACGCAATACTGTTAACCCAAAGTTAAAAGACAATAACCTGGCCTCCAAGAATCAAGCAAATTAACCAAAAATTTTATAAATAAACATGATCTTTTTTTTGTACTTCTGTAGTCTGTCTGCCAGACACTGATTTACAGTAATCTGTATTCAGATCTGGATCAGGTTCAGCTTCAGTTGCTATGGCTCCCTGCTTTAAATGCTCCTTCCATATTCACTTCTCTCTCCCATAATCTTTTATGACAGATTTATTGTTCAGGAAATCAAATTTTGGTGTTCTGGAGGTTGGAGAATAAGCAGTACTTTCTTTGTCCATTATTTAAAGCTCAGACAGGGATGTATGCAGAGAGGACACAGTATGAGAGCACTTGGCAGCCTTGGATAAGCACTGTACAGACCGTTGCTCTATGTGTACACACTGGCCAAACTGGCCGTGGCATCTCCCTTCCAACCTTAGATAAAGCACACTTGTGTTGAGATGTAACCACATTCCACCCCTCCGGCCAGAATAGCATTCACTTCCCTCTGCTGTCCACCCGCTGTCGCTCACACAGAGTTTTGCAATTTGCTTTAGTAAACTGAAAATTTTACTTGATTATGTGGATTTCCTATAAGGGTTCTTGCAATAGTCAGATCTAGGAGCAGCAGTGAGATCTAGCATTTAAATAAATACTGACAAAGCTATTTTCCCATTGCTACCCTTATGGAACGTACCTACTGATTTTTTTCCTTACAAAAACTGCTTGTCATCCTTTCTATAAAATGCCCAAAGATATCCACCAAGGTTAGTAGGGAATAATACTTTCATCTCTGTTGTGGAATTTTGTTTGCTGGTACTAAATGTCTAAAAGAAATGCTGAGACATATTGCACCTGATTCTCCGTCCCATTACCTTTTTTTTAAAAAAACAATAGGAATTAAAGGATGAAATAACTTAAAAGTAGCAGCACACTACACCACCACTGTAATGCTGGAATGATGCTGCAGTCTGTACTTACTGTGATTTAGGACACCTTGCAGATCTTTGGAAAGATTAATGGTAGAATAGTATTGGGGTTTTTTTGCATCCTACTGATAGTGATACTCTAAGTGGCAAATTTAATTTCTCCCCCGATAAATTTAATCTACTCTTTTACCCTTTTTATTAATTTTCTTAAGCCAACATTAATATATACGTATACATCTACCAGAGCTGTACCATATCTGTGAGAGTAAGGATATTGCAATTTTCACGTGTTTACAGCTAAGAGAGTAAATAAAAAGGGAGAAAAATAAAGTGACTATGAATGTGCATATTTATCTACCTATCTTCCTTAATAAAACTTTCTCCACAAGTACAATTTCTTCCAAGACACTTCGCACCAGATGAGCACTTCACACATTTTGTTCATGCTGTCTACAAAAGATCTCTCACAACATCGAATCTTACCAATATGATGTACTGTAATGATATTTTCTCAATAAGAATATTTTATTTCACGAAGCCATACTTTTTCTTTTTTTTTGTTAAATAGATTTAAAAGCATACCTTATGTGTAAACGACAAAGTCTCATAACCAGATCATTTCAGTATCAAACTATGAGTTTTTGTTATGCTATGGCTTGATTGCTTTGTTATGAAAAAAGTCCAACCCATTTAATTCAGTTTATGGTTACAAAGTAGTCCCTACTCACATATAGCTGCATCTCAGTATAGAATAAGCCACTATTGCCATCTGCAGCAACTGGCATAAATGTGGTTATCTAGAAGGTCAAAAGAACATTGCTTATCTTCAGGCCATCTCTCTATTCCAGAATTACGACATCTTAGTAAAGTCATCTTGGAATTGCATTCTTCATAATTTTCTGTAATTATTTTAATATTATACAGGCTGGTACTTCAGAGTAAGGGTTATTTTGTTCTGTACAAATATTTATATAAACTGTGATGCAGTCTGATTTCATGCAGTTCAGTGTACTACAGTGGCATATGCAAGACATCCATCAAAAATATGAGGTTTAACTTAATGAACAATGAACATACAAATCAAATTGGCCCATGGTTAGTAAGCACTGCAAAGCTGGCCAGAATTATGCGCAGTATGTACACAAATTAAATTCTCCTCATTACTTGTATAGAGATATTAATACATCATGGACTCTTAAGAAAATCTCACTTACTTCCAAGAACCAGCATTTCTTTTTTTTGCCTTACCCAGTATATGGTGTTTGACATCTTAATGCCTGATGTTTCATCACTCTCAAAGCAGCAATAATATCATTTGATTCCCTCACCTTTGATATTAATAATAGATAACCTGGATCACTAAGAGTTTAAAGACTGACCTCTGTAAGGGGCTGTGATGTTTCTTTCTGTGATGTGTTGACTGGATTTTAGCCCATAGCCCTTTTCTCACACAGCTGCTTAGATCAGCAGCATCTGGTTTCTTACAGCCATGGACAGGGATACTCAGCAGAGCCTTTCTTTGCATCTCAGGTCATCATCTCTTGCCAGCAGTTTTGCAGGAATGTGGAGTTGTCTCTGTCACCAGCCTTTTTGGCTCTATCACCCATTTTATGACTTCAGTGTCCATGAAGCTGAAGTGATGTTCAACCTCCTCAGGGCACAGCGCTGCTGTTCCTAGGGTAGGGCGTAACTTTCCTTCAGAGGGGAAAATGTCTAAGACAAAACCAAACCTGAAGCATCAGGCTTCAGCAACACAACTGTAGAAATATTTTACAAGTGTTTTGTTTATGCTGTGCTAAAGGGCAACCCTCTCAGCATAAAATACACATCGTTATTTGCAAAGAAACAAGATTTTGTTTGTCGTTTGTCACTTTGAAATGCAAACCAGAGAATGAAACAATGTTCTATTAAAAAAAAAAGTTAGCGTTATCACAGAATCATAGAATCATTAAGGTTGGAAAAGACCTCTAATTTAATGTTTTAGAGCACCAAAGCATGGGCACACAGTATTTAACACAGTAGCATGGCTATTATTGCTATATATATTGTTTTAAACATGGAAAGCTAGAAAAAAAACTGGGAGATTTGGAGTGAAAGTGTATTTGTCAATTTTATTTTTAAAAATTAAACTAAATCAAATTAAGGCTACCTTGAATAAAGAGTCCACTGAACGGAACAGTTTAATTTAAATAATCTGCTTGGGAGGATATTTAGAATTCCTTTCAGAATTCACTTCTTACTTTCCATAACCATCTGTGCCCTTTTATTAGCCATTTGCAGCTTACTGATCACTTTCAGGTTCTCTGTTATTACAGAAATGGCACTGTGAAAGTCCTAAGTAGTCCTCATTGAGTTCCAAAATTAACATTGAGAGTTAAAATGTCCAGAAAATAATGTACCCTTGCATAAAACAAATGTGGGGTTGTGAGAGAGAGGATAATTTTATTTATTTATTTTTAAATTAGTGCCCTCATTTTCTTCCAGCTGCTTTTCTTTAAATCTTTGTCTGACAGATGTCTGAAAGTGCTACTTCTGTTTTTTTTTTGTTTTTTTTCTCCCATTAGTTCCTTCAAGAACATCATTCTAGACTAAAGTATTGCATAAACGTGCAATTAAGGCCTGCAATTAAAACATGGTTGCTCTTGCACTGTTGATCTGTCTGCTAGGTTAGAATCCACCTCAAACACTCAGAATATTATTCAAGGAGCACAGGCAGCAGAAGTTAGAAGAGTAATCAAACTCTTAGCTCTATCAAAGTGGGATCCTCAACACAGGACAGAAGGACTTAAACTTTATATTCTTTTAATCAATTCTTGTCCAAAATCATGATTTCAAAGTTTGAATTTCAAGCCCTACTCATTTAAGAGCCTACTACATTTTCAACTCTAACAGTTATTTACATAATAACTAAAATAAACTGATTCAAAAATAATGCTTTAAATTAAATCTAATACTTTATGGACCTGAATGATTCGTCTAGGACAGCTGAATACTCCCATATTGTACTGCATCCCTGTGTTGGATGTTGAACTAAATTAATCCATTTACAGAACGCATGTAGGAAGGAATGAAGTGCTGTAATTCCCAGCATAACGTTACAAAGTTGGACTAATTCAGCATGGTTTTTTAGTCCGATCCCTGCCACACATATTCCAACACAAGCAGCAATTTGAGGCTGAACAGCCTCTTAAAAATATCCTTGAATCTGAATCCTCTGGATTTTCCCTCTCACCTCAAAATAGCTCCTCAAACACCTTTTATCAGTCTATTTCTAAAAGACTTAAGAAAAGTACTCTTCCACTGTTATTTAACATTCATTGATGAACTATTTAGTTTTCTAGATAATATTTCAGATAAAAAAACTCTAAGGATAGATAATATTTCAGACAAGAAAACTCTCAGGAAGAATAATGGAAATCCTCACGTCAGGGTAGACATTCCAACAGCTTTCAGAACTGCTAAAGCATATCGGAGTTAGACAATACACCTGGAGTCTGCTCAGATTTGAATTACAGAACAAGGGCTGTAAACTCAAAAAACCACAGGCTAATATTGTAATTTTTATATTTTGAAGACAAGTTGTTTGTATTTTTCACAAAAATATTACAATTGTTAAGTTTTACTTATAAAATCAGTGATTATTGAAATAGCATAATGTTCATAATTATAATTTTAATAACATTTGGTTATTTTTTACAATACATTTAGTAAAGACATAATAGGAGGAGAGTTTCTCACAAAAATCCTTACATTCAAAGATTTCTAAGATTTTTGCAAAGTAAAAAAGCTTCCGATCTTCCAAAAATCTCCACCATTTATAGAGCTAAATATTTTAAAGATTACTTTCTTGCCAACAATTTCCCTTAAGAGAAAATATTAATAGTAAGATAACATTATACAGTTGCAAGAAAAAGTATGTGAGCCTTTTGGAATTTCATGGTGTTCTGCATTAATTTGTCATAAAATGTAATCTGACCGTCATCTAAGTCAAGAGTATTGACAAACACAATGTGCCTAAAATAAGAACACAAAACCAATTCTGATCTTCCATGTCTTTATTGAATACACTCATTCAACACTCAAAATGCTAGTGGAAAAAGTAAGTGAACCCTTGAGCTGGCCTCAAAAAAGCTAATTGGGATCAGGTTAAACTGGAGTCTTGTTAAGAAAGTGAGTTTGGAGGTATGGACTAGAGCTACGCTGATTGAAAAAAAGCACTTAAAATTTCAGAGGATCTATGATTAAGAATTACTGGTTTACATAAAGCTGGAAAGGGTTACAAAGTGATTTCAAAGACTAAAAATTCACCAGCCTGCAGTTAGGCAAATGGTCTGCAGATGGAGACACTTGGGGACTGTGGCTACTCTACGAAGTAGTGGGCGCCCAGTCAAAATGACCCCAAGGGCACAACGAAGACTCATCAATGGGGTAAAGAAACAACCCTGAGTGACAGTCAAAGAGTTGAAGGAATCATTGGAAGTGGCTAACATCTGTGTTCATGAGTCTACAGTACGTAAAACACTGAACAAGCAGGGTGTCTATGGCAGGACATCACGAAGGAAGCCGCTGCTTACTAGAAAGAGCATTGCTGCACACCTGAAGTTTGCGAAAGAGCACATTGACACTCCACAGTGGTATTGGCAAAATGTTTTGTGGACTGATGAAACAAAGATTGAACTATTTGGAAAGAACACATAGCACTACATCTGGGGTAAAAAGGGCACTGCAGATCATCATGAAAACATCATCTAAACCGTAAAGCACGGCGGAGGAAACATCATGATTTGGGCCTGCTTTGCTGCATCAGTGGTCTGGCCAGCCTGCAGTCATTGAGGAGAAGATGAATTCCCCAGCGTATCAAAACATCCTTAAGGATAATGTGAGAATGTCTGTACGTCAGCTGAAACTCTGTAGGCATTGGGTGATGCAACAGGACAACGACCCAAAACTCTGGAGGAAGTCTACAATAGAACGGCTTCAGAAAAACAAAATCTGCCTTTTGGAGTGGCCAAGTCAGAGCCCAGACCTCAAACTAATCCAGATGCTAGCGAATGACTTGAAGAGAGCCATACACATGAGACATCCAAAGAATATGCCAGAAAGAATGGGCTAAAATCCCTCCTCAGTGATGTGTAGGTCTGATCCACAGCTACAGGAAGTGCCTGGTTAAGGTTATTGCTGCCGGGGGCGGGGGGGGGGGGGTCAACCGAGGATTCCAAGGGTTCATTTACTTTTTCCACTAGCATTTTGAATGTTGAATGAGTGTGCTCAGTAACGACATGGAGGATGAGAATTGGTTTTGTGTTCTTAATTTAGGCACATTATATTTGTCAATACACTTGACTTAGATGACAGTTAGATCATATTTTATGACAAATTAATGCAGAACACCATGGAATTCTAAAAGGTTCACACACTTTTTTTCTTGCAACTATGTACTGCAGTTTGATACATATCATTTCTAAGTTTTCTTCATAGTATTTTCAAATGAGTTTTTTAACAAACAGACAATTTCTTTGGGCAGAACAACAGCGGGTTAAGATAGTACTGTCCCTCAACTGAGCCACAGAAGTAACTTAAAACATTTGACTTTCAAATGAATTAGACCAGAAGTACTCAGAAGATTTCAGTTTTGCCTAGAGCAACTTCCAGAAAAGAAGAGGTAACTGGAAAGGCCACATCTTGACTCGTTAAAGATAATTTTCCCAAATTCCCACCAATATAAATACATTGCCTTACTTTTCAAAGAACAGCTCAAATATATACTTTTCTTGTCTCAGAACATTTTTTTTCAGTTCCAGCAATGGACATAAAATGAAGCACATGGAAACAGTCACGTGTGATGCATAACATCATTTGTCATGAGCCCAAAGTAAAATAATATCTACAGACTAAGAAAGTATACTTCAATAATAAAAGTCACGAGTTTTCCTAAATTTTATAGGAAAGGAGAAGATAAAGCCATAGCTTTGCAGAGTGGCTATTATTTTCTCACTTTTTTAAACTTTTTCTGCAGTGTGTGAAAGTACCAGTTTCAGTAGTTCACTGTCGTCCAACAGAAAGCCTGTCAGTGTGGAAGACTGAGCCCCAATTCAAACAAATTTGACCAAAACTGGCTACTATAGTTCGACCTTGTTACACCACCTTCTTCCTTTTTTTCCCCATGTGAACTATTTTCTTTACATTTTAAGCACAAACAAGTTATCTTAAATGATCCTGCCTATCAGCCTTTCTTCTTTTTCTCCCAGAAGACGTCAAGCAGCACAATATTACTTTTGACCTATTGCAAAAGAGGTTACCTCCGAATAATGGTGCGTGCGTCGGTGCTTAGAACACCGTGTCTCTTGCTGTGCTATAAAATTTTATTAAGCATGGTGAATGACATATTTGAATGGCCACTGTAGGATGAACAACTTATGTTTCAGCTATCATCTGAAACTTTTCGTTTAGTTTGGGGGTCATGTCCTAGTATGCCATTTAATCTCCTGGAGCATTTCCAAACCAGATCTTTTAAATAAAGGTGAGGGATCACACCACAGGACAAGTGTTGGAACTGGTGCTGACTGGTAAGCCTGAAAAGTGAGCAAAACTTTCTGGGGAGGGGAGAGGAAAGGAATAACCATCACATATGAAATATGCACTTAAGAAAATAGAACGCTAGACAAAGCTTATGTAGCTAATATATGCTCATACACAATGAATCCATTAATAGTCTTCTTTAATAATTTGAGTAGGCATATACTATATAAGTATTTAATAATTTGAGTAGGCATATAACTATATAAGCCACTAATAAAAGCTCTATTGAGCAAATGCATCAAAACCTGCCTGCCTTCCAAGCTGACAAGGTCCTGAAAATACACTTTTTCAACTTAATGCAATATGAAATGAGTATATTGATTTAATATTTCTTTTGTTAAGTGTTTGTGGTGGCTCGGCCTTGGCCAGCCACCAGACCCCTCTGCCAGCCACTCCCTGGCTCCCCCCTCCTCCAGAGGGTTGAGATAAAATCGGGGAGACAATGCACTGGTTACCTCAGGGAGAAAACAGGCTCATCTTCGGGAAAATTCATGTAATTACTGCCAAATAAAATAGATTCTGATAGTGAGAAACAAAGGCAAAACTAAAACAGTGTCCGCCGTTCCCCGCCGGCTCACACTGACTCCTCGGCGCCAGGCGGCACAGGGGCCCGGGCCTCGGCTGCCACCCCTGTCCAGGGGGGGCTCCGCACTGGCCGCGGCTCCCTCAGCAGAGACGCCCGGCTCCGGCGGCGGCTGTCCGACGGAGTCCCTGCGAGGGGGCGCTTGGAGACCGGCTGCCCCTCCTCCCGCTCTCCCCTCAGGGCTCCCAGGGCCGCTCTCCCGCTTTTCCCCTCTCCTTCTGCCCTTTCTCAGCCGCGCTTTCCCGGAGGCCAGGCCTGCCCGCGGCTGAGGGGCTGCGCTGGGCCCGGCCTCTCCTCTCGCCAGGGAGACCCGCACCAGCACCTGCACCAGCTGCAGTTGGTTTTGGTCACAGTTGTTTCAAAAAACTGCGCTGTGAGTAGATGCGCACACACACACATAAACATGCATGTTATTTGAAAATACACTGCTTGTCAAAAAAACACTTTTGCCAAGCTAGCAGGTAAGCATCCGAGCTTTATTACTGTGGAGTTTTACTTTAATGAAAAATCAAGAGATTTTTAAGGAAATTATCCTGGAGGATATCTTCTTTACCAGGTGGTGGCCCGTTAAGGGAGGGGGGTCAGCCATTTGCGGTGTGAGTGGAAGCCTGTCTCGTGTCCTTACGGGTATTCAGCCCCCCAGTACCATGAGGGGCCACACAGTTATTTAGACTTTCTTGGCTGCCACATACAAATTTTTGTTTCTTCGTAAAAATTATTTTAAATCTGGAATAGTGGAACAGTTCCACTGCAGTTGGAACTTCTTGTATCTTTTTATCTAATAGTTGCTTAGCCTATAATAAAATCAGCTATCTGCTGGAATAGCTTGCTAACTCAGTGATGCTCGGTACCAGCAGGAGTGAGAAAGGCAGAGGCTGTACAAAATGAAATGCATTTCATGATAACGTCGGCAAATCCAGCACACGTCTGAAATTGTAGCAAAATCATTTTAGAGAAACACTAAAATGTATATGAAGCAGATGAAGATAGACTAAGCATGCTGAAAGTTTGCTTTGTCTCAAGAGAGTGTATGTAACAGCTTCAACCTGGCTTCACCTTGCAGGTAAAAGAACGACGTGTCTGCATAGCTCTATCCTGCGGTGACCTAAGCAGAGGCATTAGAAGTCATAGAAATGTTGTTTGTGTTTATGTTTGATTTTGATCTCTACAGTCTGAAGAGACAGTGAAGGTAAGGCTTATGTGCTATTTTCAGTTATTTTTCAGCACAACAGATATAATGACATAGGAATGAATTAACTGACAGGCTCTCCTCCCAGTACTCTCTGTAAATAGAAGATAATTCAAGCTGCACTTGAAAAATAGGACAGACCAGATTTATTGTTCCCTATGGAACCTTAATTCTGCTGCCTTGTATATCCATTCTGTCCACTGAATGAAGCTGAAGTCCCATGGACAAAATAGGAAATAAACATACTGCCAAGGATTCTTACATTAAGACACGCTTCCTGATAATAGGGTGATTTGCATATGCCTATATGAATCGCCGGTAAAGACATCACCATACAATTAGCAAACATACTCTAAACTTTGGTTTGGGAAAAAAAACACTCTTAGTTAAAAAGTCTAATACTTTTATATATGAAATAGTTTTTACAGGTATAGCCATTCAAACATGCATTTCTGTTGAATTTGTAATTTAATAATTATTTAGAAACTTCTTACATGGATTTTATGTACAGAAAGAGGTGTGAAGGCCTCCAGTGTACCTGTGACCAGTGCAGGAGAACAAGACACATTGCGTGAAGTATTCGTTAGCTTCACTTTTACATAGTAAATCCTCTTCAGGATTACATTTCTGCACAATCCAGAATATTCCTACTGCTCCACTCCCCCACAAGGGTCTGTTGTGGGTGGGTTTTTTTGTTATTTATTGCCTTCTAACTAAGATAGTCAGCAGAAGCCACCTTGCTGGTTATGCCACTCCATGGTTGCTGCTTGTGTCACTGACATCTTCAGATCTCACATCCCAAATGTGTTAGGATGAAAGACTGAAAATCCTTGAGTTGCGCGTGGTTGTGCCTTTACAACAGATACCTGAACCATCTGACCCGGGCAGATTAGCCACACAAATAATTCTGGGACAAGTATCTTTTACCTCATTTTCCCAGTGCATACCAGAATCATTTATTGATTTAACAAGACCTTCACATCTGCCCAGCTCTGACTCAATAGGTGATTCAACCAAGCCAACAGTAGAGGAGTACTGTCTGTTGTTATCCTGACTGGTTGCTTAAAAGTTGTTCAGAAAAGGACAGGGGAGACTTTACAAACTATAGTAGTAAGTGAAGACCACAGAATAAGGAATGTCTAGTTGTAGTTGGAGGGGGAATTGCCACCAGCTGCAGTTCTGAATAGCAGATCAAAGCCAAAGCAGAAATAATAGTATCTCACTTACACACACACACACAAAATAATTTCTATGACTTGCAAACAAGAATTTACAATTACAGGAAAAAAAGGAGTTTTAGAACTGCCTGTGAGTTTAAATAAAATACCTTTATATATTTACAAAGATGATTTTAAAGGTTGATTGCTGATCTGCTAAAGCCTGCTGGATTCTGCAAGCGTAGTCATCAAGGTTTTCTCACTTTGAATTATAAGTATTATAATTGTATATTCTGAACCCAGAAGAGCAAATCTAGATGGAACTAAGTCATTAACCTGAAGGATATGGCTGATTTTTCTAAACATTTATTAAAAAACATTATGAGTACTTGTTTATCTGCACTTCTGTAAGCTCTCAGCATCGACTCTATTTATTTTTCTGCATCTAATTACTTTGCATAATGATATGTTTATACTACTGGCAATCTCCTCTTTTAAAGTAGAATTATGCATACAGTATCCATATAGATCTGATCAAAACTGAAGAGGGTAACACACATAGTATTATAGGTAAAACTTTTTAAAGGAGAAAAAACACACTTCATAAAGCATTTAAAAAAGCCCACCAGGTTTCAAAGAATAGTGATCACATCTGTGAATTGGAAGTTCTTTTTGAATATTCATTTAATGTAGTGATGCAATCCTGACTGTCATGTGGGAATTTTGCTATTCATCCCAATAGCATCAGAGATGCCTTCTGAATCCTTCAGCTGAGTTTATGTTGTCCTCTTTACTCTGGAGACAACTCTGGAAATCTTGTGAAGACAGGATTCTAGTAAGATCTGAGATTGCATTCAGATGCTGTGTATGATAAGGGCAAATTTTTCTGTGTTACGCTGTTTTCTTTTGGTAAAGATATAAAATTAACAAACACACCAAAACATACGTAGTAGTGAACTGAAGATAACAGGAACGAAAACCAGTTAATTATATTATTCTTAAGATCAAAAATGAAAATGAGGGAAGGTTCAGAATTGATCTTGGCCAATTCTTGTGTCCTTCAGTTAACTGAAGCACTTTACTTTTTGGTTTTCAAATAATTTTCCTGGTGTTCATGTTGTATGACAAAAGGTAATAGGCCTAACCATCTCCTCTATACTCTGCTTTATTCCAGGATTTGCATACGAACACTAGATCCCATTTTGCTTATAATCATATTTTTTTCTTGATTCCTTCTTCCTTCCTCTAACTAGAAGTATGTGCACTGGTAAAGGTGAAGAAATGTCTTCCCCCTCATAACTGATGATGTAGTTCTCCCTTGAAATAATTCCAGTTTCATATGATAATGTCAGTCCAAGTAAACTCTTTGAAGTTAAGTGCAGTTTGATATTTTGGCAAATACAACAGTCATTTATCATCTCTGGGATGAGCCTAGTATCTTTTGGCCCTCAAAGCACAGGAATTCATTTTCAGGTTGCTCTTAGGCCAGTTCAGCAGCTGGCTGACATGAGCTGTCAATAGAAAACAAAGAATGGAAAGATCACATCTGGAAATCATGACTAATCCTGGAAAAAGTCAGTTGTGTAACTCAAAAGAGAGTCCATCACGGAGATGAGAATAGAGGAAGGAGAATTAAAAGCTTTGTTCAGGTGTGCAAAGACTCCGTCCTTTGGGATACTTATGTGCCTTCTGCCACTGCCCCAATATAACATCCAGGACTGAAACTGTTTGTATCAATGTTCTTTATTCTGAATTTTGTTCAATACGCGACACTATGCCACTATATGTTTATATTATTCTGTTTCTGTCGTGCAACATGCATGTGTTTTCAAGAAGAAAAACTGCTTTGCAAACAAAAGTGCTAAACAAAAGCCTGGTTCCTGCTAACTGATTGAGCAATAAATTCGTCTTTAGGATTATCGGTGATTGCTTTCTGAACTGATCTTGCAATGCAGGTCTGATCAAGCCATTCTGATTGCACCTACATTATTATTAAAAAGAAAAAATAATATAAAAGGTATTTAAAAATAATAATTGCAGTTCTAAAATGCATCATGGGTCATAATCCACCATTTATTCGTTCCTCCCCATTGATTTGTCAGGCAAGAGAGGATAATAATTGGTGACTTAACTATATTATGAGGAAGTTTATTTGAAGGAACATTGTACATTTATTTTTGAGCTATAAATTTACATACTAATCTTCAATAGTTAATAGACTAATACTGAAGTTTATCACTCAAACCTGTATTTCTTTTAGGTCCATGAATTTGCTTCAGTTGTTAATGGGCTTTTCTCAGAAAGTTAAAACAGTTTGCAGTTAAAATACTAATAACAGTGAAGATAAGGGAAAAAGCAACTGTATTTTATTTTAAATAATTATGATGAAATTTTACAGAAAATTTATGCAGAAAAGCTAGTGTCTTTTACATTCTAGATATGATTTAACTTTGGAAAAAACATGTCAGGAACTGTGACAAATAATTTGCTACAGATCTCTAACCTATATAACTGGGGCAAAGCTTATTTCAAGGGTTTTTTTTATAAATAAATAACCATGTAGTGTGGAATAAATTGGAACTCAAGCAGAACTTTTCCCATTTTTTTTTGAGGTTTTCATAACTTGTCATATCCGAAATTTAAAAAAAGATATTTTCATATTTGGTTATTTATTGATGCTGATATAAATAATCATAAAATTAACACAAATTCATACATATGCAATTATGATTTTTTGTTTTGCTTTCAAAAAAATTTTGAATGTTTTTGCTGTTCATTTCCATACCAGAGCTTATAGTTTCATTTTACAGTAGTACTTAGGTTTATATTCCATATAGATATTTCAAGATTTTTTGTCTTACATGAAATTGAGTTTGACCTGAATCTGTTCAGTATAAATTAGTTTTGTCTATGTAAGGGAATGGTAAATATATATGTAAATGTTGTTGCACTGAATCCTTGGTGAGAAATTTGGTCTCCATTCTGTAGACTTAATGAATAGGCTGAATTTGGTTTCTGAATCACAGAAATATTCTATATGTTAAGGTATGTGGAGTTTAGTATATAATGCTCAGTATAACAGCTACTAAAGTTGTGTAACTTTCTACATGAGTGAGAATTTGTTTGATTTCAATGTTTAAATGGTATTTAGCCATCTTAGAGAAGAACTAGGGGCTGGTCATGAGGAAGCTAACAGGATTATCTTGCTGTGATAAGATAAAAGGAGACATTTGTTTTCATTCCTAACAGGCATTCCTTCATTTTCACATTTACTAGCACTCATTAATCATTTTTAATGTTTCTGTGAACAATGTAAAAATGAGTTTGCCTCACGTTCTGTGGAAAGTGAACGGAAGTGCCAACCCGGTTTTAGCACTTCACAAGATGCTTGACTGTTGCATTAGAATACTGCAAACGTGGCTGAAGATTAACCATTTCTTCTTTGCGGCATATTGTAGACCATGCAAGTTCAAGAAAATAATGGCCATGATATTCTGTTAGTGGAGATAAAAAAATTAGTTCATCTCTCCAATTCAATTGTTTTAAATGCTTATGCCCATAAATTCATTCAGAGGATATATGACCACTTCAGTTCTGCCAAGATCGTTCTAGCATGCGTGTTCAACTTGCGTGGAGTCAAAATAATTATTTGTGCAGATAGAGATATAAACAAAAACCAAAGCACAAATCTGCTGCATAACCTGCTTGGTAACATTTAATTGACTTAAAAAGATTAGACTGGTACTCATGCAAAGGCTGATGTTTATTGCAGTGTCTCAGCACTTGGCAACAAATAAATATACCCACACATCTGTTGCATCTTTCTTTCGTTCTGTCTGTATCTCTGTTCCTCAGTGGCATTGTGGTAGTTGAAAGGCTTTAACTTACGTAAAAGAAGTGAAATTTTTATTAGTTGTACAGTGGGAAATGATACGCTGTTAGCTGTCATGTTAAAATCTGTAAAAAGATGATTTCAACAACATCTTACAATTGCCAGTGTGACAGCTAAGAAACCTAAGGACAGGTCTTCAGAAACAACATGCCTGAAAACAGTTCCGAAAGCACACTCAAAAAGATTTTTGAATTCATGATGTGATGTGGTTTATCTATATCTGAGTGTCCTCAAATTCCAGACAGCTGTGTTTAAGAATAACCTGGTTTGTTTAGTGCTTTAAAGGGCTGTCTGCAAAAAAGAAAAGCTAGTAATGAACTGCATTCTCTATCATTGCTAATGAGTTTGTACAGTGAACAGATCTGAATTATGTGCCTTGGAGACTTTATGTATTTGAAGCTAGTGGAAACTCCAAAGTGATGATGCTGTCTTTTGGTTACTGATCCAGCAGGGAAAGGCAGATGGTCACTGTGTGAATGTGTTTGTTCACAACCAGACTAGTTGATGAAGCATCCGACCTCCTCCCAGTGAGATGATGTATCATAAAAGCATCCTTATCTATCAATGGTTCAAACTTTGACAGACAAGTGTCCATCAGCAAGGGAGACCTGTTACCTGGTTAGGTCAATTAGCAGAGTTGAGATTTAAGAAAATCTTTAAACCTGTCTTTAACATCAGTAACAAAATAGTCTGTAAAGGAAATCTTTACTCCAGAATTCTGCTTCAAGGAAAGCTGTGATTATTGCCAAGGTGTTGGACCTCTACTCCAAAACTGTATCAGCTATTTTGGGTCAACTTGGCTTCACAATCTTGTCAGGTGAACAAACACAGAAATCACATTCAAGCAAAATTAGAGTGATGCCTGCAATATCAGAAATGTTCTATAAGGTGGCAAAGCCAGTTCAAGAAGTTCTGGCCGGGCTGCTCATTCTCACACTTCTGCAACTGTTCACAGCACCTCAGTGGGCCAAGGCAGTGCCTGTGGGACTCTGCTGATTAAAAGAAAAAACAAAAAAAAATGTTATTTTCACATGAATCATCTAACTACTCAAATTACAGCTTAAATACAAATGTGTAGATGGTACTAAGCAAATGAAGAACTACATTCAAGAGCAAGAATGAGCTGAGTGGGTACCTACCAAGAGGAACATCCAGTCAGAAGTTTTTCACTGTGTTGCTCTACGTGCTTTAGGGCGTGGGCCTCAGATCTGGAATTGTGACAATCGGTCCTTCCCTTCCTAGGATTTTCGTGTTCTATCCAAACAGATACACAAATTAGAGAATAAAGAGGCTATTACAGCACAGTATACTTCCAGGAAGCTGTTAGCCTTTGTGCTAGGATGCCTGATACAGACATGGGCAAATCCTCTTTCTCCAAAACTTCTGAAGATTTTTCAAACAGTTCCAGAGAAGGCTGAAGTGTCTTCAGTAGTCTCTGAGCTTAAAATTTATGAACTTCCAAAGTCTTGTGAACATACAGTACATAAAAGAGAGCCCAGAAAGAGAAAAGCTGGAGTTTGTACGAAGAAAGAAGTCTGTTTCTTTGATGAAGGAAGTCTGTGTTTATTTTCTGAAAAATATGGACCTTTTTCTCTCTCTGACGAGCTAGGCCATTATCAGAAAGATAGTTTTGGGTTTTTTAAAGAGCAGGATTTCATTCCTAGTCAAACACTGTGTGTAAGCAGTGAGAGATGGTTCATTAGAGAAAAGCTAGAACACACTGTTTGGGATCGATAGCTTGTTTATTTCATATGATTAATTGGAATAATTTTACATCAAAATTTTAATCTACACATATCTAAAACTGTTGATTTAAAGGTGACTAGCATTTCTGGGTTAGCTACAACGCTTTGCAAACTGTAAAACTATTTTCTGTGACAGTAGGATTGGGTCTTTGTGTTACCTACACAAAGACCATTCTTGGTGTGGTATTTCTCCAGCATTAATGGTAACCGTATTGCTTGTCTGGTATTGCATACTGAAGTCTTGGGTAAGAGTTCTAAGACTTTTAATTTGAGTGGCTGTTTTTGCTAGATGACACAAGTTCAGTCCATGCTGGTGCTATCCTGTCGATATAGTATATATCAATATATATCAATATATAAATAATAGTAAGGTGTGCTATGAATTATTTCTGTGTGTATGTATGAAGTGATGGAAGAATAATGATATTGTGCTCAGTGTCATGGTGCATACCGTGACTAAGAGCAAAACAAATTATTTGCCTCAAAAGCTAGAGGACAAAAGTTAAGTCTTATTTTACTTGGGATTTGAGTGACAAATAGAAGAAATATAAAACGTTATAGAAAAACACTAGGCTCATACCAAATTTTTGTAGTAGAGATATAGAGGTAGCCTACATAGTACCGATGTAGTGCTGACCATGGAAATACTTGTGTGACTTATAGTCATATGTCATTAAGTGAGTTCAGATGGTGGAGAAACAATTTGACTAAGAAGTTTTGCCTCTCAGTAAAGTCCTGTGTATATGGCAAACCCAGTATTTTGGTTTGGTTTAAGTTAAGTCCAATCTGTAACACTTAAAATGTATGGAATATGATTTGAATAATATCTAAACAAATAAATTAATTCAACTTTAAAACAAACACTCTTTGCCCTTTACAGATTTGGAAGAAGTAGAGTATGAGGGGTTTGAGGTGTATGTGGGATTGCTTCACAAGTAATTACTTGGTTTCTATTTGATAGTATTTGTATTTTGGTACCAGCTAAAATCTTCACAGAAATTTACTTGTGAATTACCTACATCTCAAAATTTTTCGTTATGAACGTTACAAACATCTTAATATGGAATTGTGTCTAGTAGAATGAAGCCAGAAAACCTGGCAGAGATTTTATTACCTGAAATCCTTATAATTATTAACAATAATTTTCAAGTAATTTTAAATAAATTTTTAGTCTCACTCTTGATAACAAGAAAAAGCATAGCAGATGAGTACAGACAACTTTTGGTGAATTTTCATGACAATGTACACTTCTTATATGTAATGAGATTCCTCAGTCACTGTCATTAACAAGAGCAAATATTACAGATATTATTTCTGGAAGTTATGACAATGCATAGGGATTCCTAGAGGTAACATATTGGCATCATCAAACATAATCAGATATATCATGTGTTGCATGATCTAGATGAGAGGTGTCCCTGCCCATGACAGGGAGGTTGAATTAAAATGATCTCTAAGGCCCTTCCAGCCTAGGCCATTCTATGATTCTATGATTATAGTCCATACTTTGCACTGAACTGCTCATTAACCTCAATATTATGGAATAATCAGTCTCTAGAAGAAAACGTGGTGATAATATGGATGGTAGCTATAGACTTATGCAAGACCTCCAAAATGCGTATGACTGTCAGATCTCAGGCAAATAAGATTAAAAAGCATACAAAAAATGAACCCACTGAGACAATGATAAGCTCAGATATCACAGGAATCTGTTTTTATATAATTTCACTAAAAGACTTCTCTATATTTTTTTTTGCAGATTACAAGGATGAATGAAAGTAATCCATTGGATAAGGTATTTTTTCTAACAATTGTGCCAAATTTTATGAATAAATCTGTTTTTATTTTATGAATAAATCTGTTTTTATATGGGGATGTGAGAACATCCCCATATAAACTAAGCAAACTAAGAATTAGGAAAAGGACATGTTAAGCTTGTCCTTGTAAAATAAGGTTATGAAGTCAGAATACATAAAAAACATAGGAAGAAAAGTTACAGAAAAGGATGATTAAAATGGAAAAAATTTGAAAGCTTTAGTCAAACAAATCTTTGTTTTCAGCAGGGGTTTTACTTAAATAGAAAGTGAGTGAAAAATAACCAGGGTTTCCAAATTTAAATTATTGTTATTATTAACCACAGAAATATAGATGGCAACTTCAGTTTCTCCAACATTATAATTCCTCAAGTGGTAATGGAGTGCCCCAGTGTGAAGTGAGTAAAATCTGATCGAGATATCAGGATTTGGCATGTTGACAGAAAATAGTGTTCAGTTCCCACAGTGCTGAAAGAGATATGAATATCCAGGCAGGTTTTCCCTACCCTCAGTGTTGGATTGTATATATGCCATATTGCAAAACAAGAACATTCTGCTTCTAAAACAGGTCATTTTATATACTTCCAAATGAGCTATTTACAGAAGAAAGTATGTAAATCACCTTTACCTTGCTGTACAAACTTCCATTTATTTTTAAATCAAAACATTCTTGGGAAACTTGTCTTATAATGTAGAAAAAGAATATCAATTTTGTTTCAGCTGCATTCTCAGGAGCATATTACTGAACAGCATGCTGTATGTTACAAAAAATTGATGAGGCAACAGCATTAACTTACTGTCCAGAGATCAGAAGAAGGAAAGCACATTTGTTCAATCAAAGAGGAAGCTTACTTTCTCTCTAAATTGATTTCAGAAGTATTTAAATTGGAGTTGAAAATTACTAGCAGTATTTCAGCTGTTCCAAACCTTAGAATATTCTATTTAGATAAGGTGGCTGAGTAAATTAAAACATAAAGGCTAAATTCATTCCAAATTCATATAAAACTCCCAGAGTCACTGCAAGTGCATTAGAATTAAATGTAATACCTACAGATCAAATGGGAAATAATTTTTGCACCAATTAATCAAAAGTGCATTTTAAAGTTCTTCCATAGAACATTAGGACTGACATCTCAGAGAGACAAAATCATGAATTTAGAAAGAATGGTCTTGGCAACATTTCAGCAACTGAAAGGTGTTTCCTGTCTCCCTCATCCCTTCCTGAAGCAGCTATTATAATTTCTACTATGGGCAAATATGTCTTCCCCCAAAAAAGCATGTTTTCCTACATAATTTCAAGTAGACATGCTCAAAATATATTTCAACAATGCTCTCTCTGCCCTAGGGAGAAAGGAAACAAAAGCAGTAGAAGCTGCTTGCCATCTGCTTGTAGCAACTTCCCCTGAATTTTAAAAACTGAGAATACTTTTTACCAACGGTATTTACTTCTCATAGGGATATTTTGGAGGTGAAAGAGCATGAACAGGACAAAATAACTCCAAAATCTAAGCATTACGGTGGTCTCAGTTCCTGTGTGGACTGTGGGATCCATTCACCAGTTCAGCCAAACAGCAAGCAAGTTCACTTCAGATAGGTGTTACTGGAACACAAAACCCGAGGTAGAAGAGCCACACAGGTCCTTGGCCAGGTACATAGCTCAGTATGTTTTGCAGTTTCTGCTAATTGTCACTTTGCCAAAGTAGTATCACTGTCCTGTTGCCAAGCTGGCTGGTTTAAAGCCTATTTATTTAAAGTAAGCTGTTGCCGCCCTTTTACATCCCTCAAGGTAGTGTTTGGATGGGCTGTACTGGTAATGCTGCCAGAGGCGTATTTTCCCAGTACGTTTTCATGGCTTCACCTGCCTCCCTCTGAATATAGACTAAAGGTACTTACATTCCCCAGATAAGGGAAGTAAGCTATGTGTGTCCCTAACATGCATAACATAAACATATTCCAGTATGTGTTGTGACGCCCACAGGCAACATTGATCAGGGGAGTAACCTTGCCCTTGCCTTAGTTCTCTTTCTGCGATACAAGTAATTGAGTTTCAGGGACCAAATACAAATGCTGTTAAAGTCAGTAGAAAAATTCCTGTTGTCTGCAGTGGTCACAAAATCTATACTGAAGTGCTGTAATTCTTTAAGTGGTTTGTTCTGTTGGTGGTAATTAAACTTAATTTCCATTTTCTTTCAATTCATCTTTATTTAAGTTTCTTCCTCCTATAAAAAGTGTCCAAACATGTAAAATGGAAGCAGCTGTGTTTTTATTGGAACTATAAAGTATGGTGTTAACCAATTAGTAAGACTGAAAAAACAGAGCAATATTATAAATCTTATTTTGGGAAAGGAAAATGTTTTGTGAAAGTAGAAAAAAGATGGGAGAGCTGCAACTTGATTTGGAACTAGAAGTGGGAACAATTGCAGATATCACTTTTGGATCCCAAATTCTTTAGATGTATTATCATAAAATGCGGAATAGTTGTGTTCAGCATGCAGAAAGGGAGAAAGTTGTTCATGATTTTAACAAGTTCAAACTGATGTGTGTTTGCTTCATGATGTTCTAGAGTAAATAGGAGCAAAAAAGGTTGGCCTGGTCATCTAAGACAAGCAATATGAAATACTTCATGTTCTCAAATAAGAGGTTAAAATGTTAATAACTCTTAGGCTTAGAGAGAAAAACTATTTAGAACCATATCCTCGAGTACAGTAAACTGTTTTTTTAAGTCAATGGAACTATGTCTTTGAAGATAGATTCTTCTCATTTTGCCCCATTAAAAATGATGAAAAACTGTTGAGAAAAAATTATTTCAGAAGGACAGAAATCTAGTGTAAAGAAAGAATCATTCCTAGAGACCTATACTTTTCCTGGAGGCAAAGCAGCACTCGAGTATTTGTATTCGCATGAGCAGTGTTGGTGACTGCAATAGGATTACCAGTGAATCAAAGCAAGCATGAACAAAACTATTTTTAAGATCAGAACGTTAAAGCTAGCATTCCCAAATGTTCTAAAGTAATTTTTAAAACGAATCGTGTTACAGAGGAAGACCATACTAAACGGCTGACGGTAAGTCCTTATTGTCATTACCATTATCATTAGTAGTGCAGTAGGGAACGGATGGCAGCACAAGGACGCAGGCAAAATGGTATATTAATGTTCAGAGACAAAATCCATTCACCTCGTTCTTCTCACAGTTGCAGAGCTACCACTGCTGTTTATGGAGATGTTTTCATTGAGTTCTGTTGCTGATGTGTGTTTATTGTTTACGTGGAATGAAGTAAACCAATAAAAAGGAATATTTTAAAAAATCGCAGATGTCAAGGGACTGGTACATTCAATAAGGATCGGAGCCTTTGAAGGGGCCTGATAGATAGCAACATATGGAAAATCCAGAGTTTACACCACTGTAATAAACATGCACTGAGATTTCTGTTGCTATCAAAGAATACCAGATGTTAATGATTTGATACTAACGCTTATGAAGTAACCAGTAGTTTGAATTCTGTCTACCAGAATGATGCTATATGCATATGTGGATCAGGATGACTGTTATTTTTTTATTTTAATGCAGAGTTTTGATAAGGCCTTTAGGGTTTTTTCTTTCTTCTAAAATGTCTACAACATTTCAGCTTTTCATTCTTATTCAGGACTGCTAGCATCTACCTTAATTAAACAAAAGTCAGAATTTGTTATGAAAAAAAGATTCATAGATTTAGCAGAATTCTGGGCCATAATACATGTTGATGAAAGTGGAAAATGTTACTAGAATCTTTCTATTAAATAGATGACAGTAATTATATACTAAAGCTAATAATAATAATATAGTGATGAGTATTTAAGAATAAAGTAAAATCTTCCACAGATACACAAAGTTCACTAGAAGATGATCATAAGAAAAAAATCTCTGAATATCAATAAAAGATCATGTCTTTCATTTTAAGGAGACCTTCAAACACCAGCTCACCATGCCAGTGTAAAAAAATGTAACCTGCAAATTCAAACGTATTGCTACCATGAGTGAACCCTGATCACAGAAGCACCTTAATCACAGTTTCTCCATGTGCACACCCTACCATGTGGTACATTTTTTCGCGCAATCCACAGGCTTTGCAGTGTGAGTAGGTGAAACTAAACCCATGGCTATGTACCAGAACATACTTATTCAGGGAACTGGGCTAGGAGTGGTCACTAGGAGACTTCATGTTTTTCAAAGTAATCCTCCTTCTTTAACCTGTGTCATAGTTTGAGGCCACCCCATGGGGAACAGGATCGATCTGCTGTCTCACTCCCAACCCCCTCTCTTTGGAGACAGGGAGGGAGAAAATTCAACTAAAAAGGCTCAAGGATTGAGATTAGAACAGGGAGAGTTCATTCACCACTTATGGTCATGGGCAAAAAGAAGAGTAGACTTGAGGAGAAAAACATAAATTTAATTTACCACCTCCGATTTAACCAAATCAACTAGGTCAGAGCAGGATAATGAGAGAAAATATCTACAACCCGATCTTAAATACACTTCAACCCCACCCTTCCCTTCTTCTTGGCTACCTCCTTCCCCACACTGGCACAGGGGGGCAGGGGATGGGGGGTGCAGTCTGTCTGTCTGTTACTCATTGTCCATGGCAATTCTTCCTTCTCAGGAAAGAGAACTCCCTGCAGTCTTCCCCTGCTGCCACGTGGTGTCCATCTCACAGGAGGCAATCCTCCTCCTCCATCTGAGTCCATCCCACCAGTGTGGGACCCACCCTGGTGCTGCAGCGTCCTCTGCTCCTGCATGGGTCCTTCTCAGAGTCACAGGGCGCTTCAGGCATGTCCTCTGCCCCTGCGTGGTCTCTCTCGACCCTGGCATGAGGTCTTCCAAGTGCTGCTGCATCCTGGACATTCTCACTGCCGTTGGTCTCCTCGGTTTTCAGGCAGTTACCTCCCTGCCACCTCACTCACCAGGGCTCACGGACTTCTCTGCCCCAGTGTCTTTCTTCCCTCTCTTCCTCACCAACCAAGCATTTTGACTTTTACGTGGGACTGGCGGAGGCTCTCGAAGTTTTGCGAGGAGCCACCCCCATGACAACCTGAGACTCAAGAGAGACCTATTAAAAACTCATATAAAACAAGCCTAAAATTTAAAATGCTTAGCTCATCTGAAAACTAAATCCCATGAGCATGAAAAAGGTGTGGATTTTTTGGAACCTAAGTGCTCTGAGCTACTGAAAAAAATTAGGTTTTCTGTTTCTGCTTCAAACTAGAAGAGCTTGCTTACTCAAATCTTGATCGTCTTATTCAAATATTTCAGTTCATATGACTAATACTAACAGTTTTCCTTATAAGTTGGCCTTTAAAAAATTAACATAGGATACAATTGTAAGAGTCAAGTGGGATTTAAATAAAAATTATGATTTCCATTCAGTGAGAACTTAAAAACATTCCATTCAACACTATAATCTCTGAATTCTTTCTTACTAATTTGAGAAGAAATCAGATTACAGCAGTCAGTAATTACTTATGACTTTTTCATAGGAAAATGCCAAATCATTAGAAACCTCAATATATGCTAGAAATAATTTTCAACACATCAGGTGCTTCATTTCAAAAAATAAATATGACTATTCTGTTATTTTTTTGAGGGGAAAAGGTCCCAATTTTCATTTTCATATAATTACAAAATTTAGACTTCTATATGGTAAAGTATTTTATATCAAACACACACACGCAAAATATTTTCCCAAAGTGAGGTCTGTTTCTATGTATGATTATTTTCAAATGTTGATAATTTAAGGCCCCAGTTATTGTTGGATGTGGAAACTGTTCTCTGTCAGGCATGAATATCATAGAATCATAGAATCACTGAATGTCAGGGGTTGGAAGGGACCTCTAGGGATCATCTAGTCCAACCCCCTGTCAGAGCAGCATCACCTACAGTAGGTCACACAGGAACGCATCCAGGCAGGTTTTGAATCCCTCCAGAGAAGGAGACTCCACAATCTCTCTGAGCAGCCTGTGCCAGTGCTCTGTCACCCTCACAGTAAAGAAGTTTCTCCTTATATTGAGGTGGAACTTCCCACATTCTAACTTAAACCCATTATTTCTAGTTGTATTGCAGGGCACCACTGAAAACATTATCTCCTTTCTCTTCACACCCATCCCTCAGATATTTATATACACTAATAAGATCGCCCCTCAGCCATCTCCTTTCAAGGCTAAACAGCCCCAGTTCTCTCAGTCCCTCTTCGTAGGAGAGATGTTCAAGTCCCTTAATCATCCTTGTAGCTCTCCGTTGGACTCTCTCCAGTAGGTCCCTGTCTCTCTTGAATTAGGGAGCCCAAAATTCGACACAGTATTCTAGGTGTGGTGTCACCAGGGCAGAGTAGAGGGGAAGGAGAACCTCCCTAGACCTGCTGGACACACTTTTCTTAACACACCCCAGGATCCCGTTGGTGCTCCTGGCCCCAAGGGCACACTGCTGTCCCATGGACAGCTTATTGTCCACTAGGACTCCAAGGTCTATCTCCACGGGGCTGCTTTCCAGCAGGATGTCTGCTAATCTGTACTGGTGCCTGATGTTTTTCCTCCCCAGATGCAGGACTCTACACTTGGCCTTATTGAACTTCATGAGGTTCACCTTTGCCCAGCTCTCCAGCCTGCCCAGATCTCGTTGGATGGCAGCACACTCCTTCAGTGCGTCAGCCAACCCTCTCAGTTTTGTATCATCAGGGAACTTGCTGAGGGTGCACTCTATCCCCTCATCCAGGTCGTTGATGAAAATAATTGAACAAAACTGGACCCAGTACTGATCCCTGGGGAACACCACTGGCCACAGGCCTCCAACTTTTCTGTGTGCCACTGATCGCAACCCTCTGAACTCTATTGCTGAGTCAGTTCACAATCCATCTCACAGTCCAATCATCTATCCCACATTTCTTGAGTTTTCCTATGAGGATGTTATTGGGGACAGTATCGAAAGCCTTATGTCAACTTATTCCTAAGTACTACCAAAAAAAACCCCAATACTTCTACATATTTCTTGAAATAAAAGATTTTATAACATATATTTATAACACTGAATAGCTGAAAAACATTACATTGTCTGCACAGCTATACTTGTTAACATCAGCCAAGAATAATTTTGAAGTGGAATATGGGGAATACAGGGAAATAAGAAACTCCATGATGCAATTCATATCTTAAACAAGCTAAATCTTTCTTTGATGAAAGCTATTTCTCCCAGCTGACTAAATAGGAAAACTATTCACAACTTGAGATCTTCAGCCAGTCACTGGTGTAAAACCATGTGGCATATTTCCTTCTCACTAGTGTTTAGCCATCAGCTTTAGATTGTACCTGCTTTTGGAGGTGCATGAATGTCACAATTGCTCTACGAACAAAAGCTTTTATTAATACCTAATCAAATCCCTCTCAAACTTACTCTAGGAGAGGAACAAAATTTAAGCTTTCCCTGGCGACTGTAGACACGAACAATCACACTGATTGACTTACCTTTTGGGAATCAATTTTTGCTATTCAAGATATAACTCTGCTGCAAATGGGCTACTTAGATCAGCAGGAGAATGAATAGATTCAGAAAACATATTCTGATTAGAAGAGGTTGCTAGCATGAGAATAACATGCTCAGCCAATCAACATCACAGCAGAGTAAATCTGTCAGTACGCATGCGCGCACACACGCATACGTATTCCGTGAGTTATAGGTCTGTTCTGGACAAAAGTGAGATTTGAGAGTCACAATATAGTAACAGCTGAATATTTGCCCTTAGCACAACAGTGTTATGGAAGATGCTCCTTTGATTTATATATCCAATTCTTGTAGGATTTGGAAATTTATATCATTCTTATATTTGATACTGAAAATGGAAGGACTAAAGCGATGATTTTCCATGAGCATCTGTGGGACAAAATATGTTTAGCTTAACAGAGAAAGTTAAAGGTGATGTGATCATAACCTATTAGTTTCTTCCAGGAAGAAATGTGATAGCATTTGACTGTGGCAGAGAAAAGATGTTAAGTCCAGAGCCTAGAAGGGATGCTAGACAAATTCAAATTAAAATCAAGGTGTGCTTTTTTTTAGAGGATGTAGCTAATTAGTGGAACACCTCACTAACATTTTTGTGGATTATCCATTCCTAGACAAACCAGAATTTTCTTTTCCTTTTAAGGTATATACTAGTTGCATAAAAAGATCAATGCAAGGATATTTTGTGGCCTCTACTGTACAAGAAGTCAGCCTACCTGAATATGGGTCCTTTACAGATTTAAAATTTCTCTATCTTTTATATGCTCGAGTATCTCTGAAAAGTTTGTTCTCTATATAAAAAATTGTGTAAATTCTGACTTTTGTATGCCAACAAGAGTTTTTAGCATTTGCCATTTGCCATTTTATAGTAACTAGCACAATCTCTGGAAGTATATTTCGTTTAGTCAAGGACTAAAAATAGCACAAAATTGCTCAGGTGAATGTCTAAGTGGAAACTGAATATTAGGGATGAAACAGACATTTTCAGAAAAGATGATTCAGCACCTGTAAATGAATAATGTGCCCAATTTGTAACAAATAATTGCACATGCTGAAATGTAAAATGTTCATTATTTGCTCACCTGAAAACTCATTTTATACCTTGAAGGACAGAGGAGGACAGTAGCATTTAAGACTAAGCTTAAATTTGTTTTTTTTCCAAGCTAAAAAAATTAAGGATTGTTTTGTACCTACAGATCTCCTCATTTACCCATTAACTCCACAACCTCTACAATTACTAATTCATTTTCATAGTTACTTATGGTAGGATAGAGAATAAAATTTCCTGAAGTCTATGTATGTATTTTCTGGGAATACTTCAGATTATGCTTCATTTTGATTGCCTGTGGTAAGCACCTCATGAATCTAATAGATACCAGGTGTATTCTGAAAAATCTTGTTCCAAGTTGTGGTACTACTTGTACTGACTGTCTCAAAGCATCCAGCAACTAATTAATAAATCATCAAATCATAGAATGGCTTAGGTTGGAATGGACCTTAGAGATCATCTAATCCAACCTCACCGCCATGGGCAGGGATACCCTTAACTAGACCAGGTTGCTCAAGGCCTCATCCAGCCTGGCCTCGAACATCTCCAGGGAGGGGGCATCCACAACTTCTCTGGGCAATCTATTCCAGAGTCTTGCCACTCTCGTACTAAAGCATTTCTTCCTAAGATTCAATCTAAACCTATTCTTCTTCAATTTAAATCGATTTCCCCTTGTCCTACTGCTGGACACTCTTGTAAAAAGTCCTCTCCAGCCTTCATGTAGGTTCCCTTCAGGTATTGGAAGGCAGCTATATGATCCCTCCAGAGTCTTCTCTTCTCCAGTCTGAACAATCCCAGCTCCCTCAGCTTATCCATGTAGCAGAGGTGCTCTAGCCCCTGGATCATATTTGTGGTCCTCTTCTCAACTTGTTCCAACAGTCCATATCTCTCTTATGGTGGGGACAGCAGAACTGGACACAGTATTCGAGGTGGGGTCTTGCAAGAGCAGAGTAAAGGGGGAGAATCACCTCTCTTGATCTGCTGGCCACACTCCTCCTAATGCATCCCAGGACATGGTTGGCCTTCTGGGCTGCATGAGCACACTGCCGGCTCATGTTGAGCTCATCTATCAACACCCTCAAGGCCTTCTCTTCAGGGCTACTCTCAACCCCCTTGTGCCCAGTTTTTATTTGTGCCTGGAATTGGCCCGACCCAAGTGCAAGACCTTGGACTTTGACTTGCAGTTTGCACTGGCCCATTTCTCAGGCCTGTCAAGGTCCCTCTGGATGGCATCTCTTCCCTCAAGTGAGCCCATGGCACCACACAGCTTGGTGTCGTCGGCAAACTTGCTGAGGGTGCACTCGATGCCGTCGTCCATGTCGCTGACAAAGATGTTGAACAGCACTGGACCCAGAACAGACCCCTGAGGAACACGGCTTGTCACTGGTCTCCATGTGGACATCGAGCCATTGACCACAACTCTTTTAAGTGCGACCTTCTAGACAGTTCCTTATCCACCAAGTGGCCCACTCATCAAGTCCACGTCTCTCCGTCTTAGAAACAAGGATGTCATGTGAGACAGTGTCAAATGTCTTGCACAAGTCCAGATAGATGACGTCAGTTGCTCTTCCCATATTAACCAGAGCTGCAACTTTGTCCTCGGCAGCCACCAAATTAGTCAGGCACAATTTGCTCTTAGTGAAGCCATGTTGGCTTTCACCAATCACTTCGCTATTTTTCATGTGCCCTAGTACGGTTGCCAGGATGATCTGCTCCATGATTTTACCGAGCACAGAGATGAGGCTGATTGGTCTGTAGTTCCCTGGGTTTTCTTTGCTTCTGTATTATTTATATATTTTACATATTATATTTTATAAGAACTGTGACTAATCACGCCAGAATTGTCAGGAAAATTAAGGTGTTTTCAATGTGAAAAGGTTTTTTCCTGGCTATCTTGTCAGACACTAAAATGATATACAATTTGTATCTGCAGAACTACTGTTACATTGTCTGCACGCTTGCATAGAGTGGAAGATATGTGTTACACTGGTAATGCTTGTAAAAAGAAATCAGACTACTTACACTGCCACTAGTCTGTGATTAAGAGGTAGGTAAAAGCTCAAGTTTATGCATCAGAGAAGAAATCAGGATCAGAAAAGCCTGTCTGAAATAGGGAAAGTGGCCAGCTAATCTATTTCCTGAGTATGAAATTATTATTTATTGAACAAGTCTGTTGACAGTCCTTTTTTATCAGAACCAAGAAGAAAAAGAACACTTGTGCTGTGCCTTGATGAAAATTTATGAGGGCAAAAACTGTTTTGATTTTAAAGAAAGTACCTAAAAAGGAAACAGTGTTCTTCCCAGAATCATAATATATTAGAAAGGTGTAAGATTTCCTGTTAGATGTTAGACGCCTAAGAATAGAATCATTACTGTTTTACTATGAGTATCAGGTCTCAGGTTATGTATTTCAAATTAAGTGCTATAGATCTCTGCTTTAAAATATACTTGTAACAAAATAAAATTAAAAATAAAAATAAAAATAAAATAAAATAAAAATAAAATAAAATAAAAATAAAAAGCACTCTGCCAAATTTCCATGTCCATATACACTGTGATATATATAAAAAAGATGTATAGCAATATACATTAACACCTCCTATTACCTGAAATTTTTCCCTTACAGAAATCTATTTATCTATCTATCTATCTATCTATCTATCTATTTATCGATCTATCTATCTATCTAATCTATCATCTACTTACCTATCTGTTTATCTATGCACATATATATATAAATTACCATATGCATAAATGCAAGTATGTATTTGCTTCCAGAGTGGGATTAGTTTTAATTAGAAGTGAAGGCACATCAGAAGACGGTATCCACTCTGTATTATTCAAGAGAAAATGTGTTTAGTATTGTTTGCCCAATATAACTTGTCTTCTGTGAGCTACTGCAAGCATAATTAGTTATTCTTTTCCCTACGGAAAGTACTAAATGCCCACTGAGTAATTTGGCTTACAACGGAGGCAGCGTAGACAGTAAAAAACCAAATGAATGAGAGAGTTTTTATAAGTAGTGACTAGCAAATTTTTCTTTTTTTGACAACTAAACTGCTGGCTTCTACACTTTAAAAATTCAAATACTCTTTAGCAAGTTCATTGTAAACCCTGGTCAAAGTGAAGGGTGAGTGGCTAGACAAATACTTCTGTAGCATGTGTCCCTCCAGATGGGCAGAAATTATAGTTAAAAAGATTGAAAACAAGCTTGTCCATGTTTTGATCAGACTGAAACCATTTTTTTTGATCAGATCCTGCCATTAAACATGTGATGCATATATGTGAGAGACCTTTTCTTTCTGCTTTTGCTCATGCTTTTAATTATCCTCTTTAAGTGAAAAAGTCTCCTAAGTGGAAATCTTCAAATTTTTTTTGTATTATGTTAATGTTAATGTATTTTAATGACTTCACTGCCCTTGAGAGATTTCCCATACTCATGTGGTCATATTCTGGAAGGAGACTCATCTGGGTATTTATCTCAAGCCATCTACCCGTGACTCTGGAAAATCAAAAATGTGTAAAAATGGGAAGCACAAGAGTGACTTCATCTACTAACCAGATTTTAATTATTCAAAGCTTGATATTAAGCCAGTTTTTGACAATTAATTCAAAGATGTCATTGTACTTGATCAGATTTGGTCTTCATAAAATCTGTGATCGGCAGTATAGCTCAGGGAAAACAGTGGCATTTAATCACAGTAGATGAAAGCAATATAATCTCTTGGAACAGGAAAGGACAAGTTGAAGCATGTTTTCAAATACCAACATCAGTATTATGTATAAGTTATGATTAATTAATAACCATATATACAGGTAATTTGACTTTATGATAATTTGTGTTTTTAAAGAATTACTTATTATATTAATATCTTCGCAATATCACTGTTGGCTTCTAAATCTTCTGCAAAAGTACTAAATTCTAAGTTATAATATTGGTAATTTCAAATATTTCTACTAAAATTTTCATTATATGCAAAATAATAATGCTATATTAATTTCTGCTAAACTTTATTGACAATTGGATTATACAAAAATATATTTCAGCCCAGGGTTTATAAAGTTCATTCTTCTCTTAACATTGTAAATCATCTTCCAAAGACAGTTAAACCTTGACTTCAGTGCTTTCCTGCATGAAGGCCAAAACAAACAAAAGGGGCAGATTTCATTGTGTCATGAGCATAACACAGAACTAGCAACTGATATTTCTGTTTTCAGAAGTTTCATATTTATGCATCATGAGTTTGTATTTCTATAATTAAGATAACTTTTATATTACTGACATGTTTTATGTCACTACAATGAAAAATATGAGTTAGATAGCACTATATATTGTTGAAGTGTCTATGGGTGCAAAATGAAAATCAGACTTTAAATGAGGAACACCAGCACTCAAAGGTCTGACTTATTCCCTAAGCTAGACACAGATTGAGGTGTAGTTGAGCAAACAAGTTTATGTTCTTACTTCCCTGGACTTTTCAGGGGTTCCCAGGCAAGCAACTCTTAGAAGAAACACTAACAAAGCTTTGTACGATGATAAGGAAATTATCCCTCATGGAAGTATGGTGGTTTCCATCAAAGAGTAGCAAATTAAAGAGCAAGTGAACTTATATCTAGCCTATAAAACACTGTAAGGCTGATTGTGTTCCCTGTTTGTCCTGGGACAGCCTGCCACCTGAAATGTTCAATGGACGTGCTCCACCTGTGAGCCAAGGTAGTTCTTGTCCACATGAGCATTGCAGAGCAGTGAAGGTACAGAGGTGGAGAGGGTTTATCACGAAAACACACTGAAAAATAAAGCTATTTTTACATGCTTCTTCAGGAGCAGAGAAGAAATTTACTTAGAGAAATGGTGAGGGAGGGGAGGAAACAGAAGGTAAAAAAACCAAGTGCCTTGTTAGTATTACCTGACTTGCAGAGAAGCTACTGCGTTTAATGAGCAATCAGTGTTCATTTAGTCTAGTGCCAGATCTTGTTTTCAAGGGGACGTTTGTGTGCTTAGATTGTTAATTAGCCATGTGATCAATAATCACCTCCTGCATGTAGGATAAGGGCAACAGAATAATTGAAGAATATCTAGAATTGTAAAATCCAAAATGAGACTTAGGGGGAGAGAAAGAAATGATGAAATAAAAGATTTGTGTCCCTCCTCAGATTTAAGTGAACAGAACCTTTGACAGAAATAATCAAACCAGATTCCAGCCTTTACCAAAACATACTGTAGATGACATCATCTTCTTTGTTTTTGTGGAATCAGATAATGGAACTGTACACCACTGATTTAAATAATGTTAATATCACACTTACTGTGGCAGGAGAGTCAGAAAGACTGGAAAGACCAGTCAATCAAAAATGAATTTGATGTGAGCTCAATATGTAAGGTTCCTGGGTACACAGTTACATTGTGACTCCGGCAGGGGACAAAACATTACCATTTAAACTGTAGGCACTTAGCTTGATGACAGGACACACAGAATATAACAAAAGAGTGCATATGGCCTGTAGGTTCTATTAAGACTTTATGTAACTTGTAGGAAGATAACCAAAGTGTCCATGCCTAAGGTTACACACAGGGTATCCAGTTCCTTTGTGCTGATCAAACTGCAGCATCTTAGACACCTAGCTGACCTTCTACTGAGGAAGTAAATACTAAATTATACCAATTCTTGACTTAATAAAGGCATGCTTCGTACATTGAATACGTAATACTTTTCAACAAAGAAGAAAATATAAAACATGTATTTGTAAACTGAATTGCCACACCTCACGTGGGAATCAGTACAGAAGCATAATCAATAAGCACCCTTGTGCCTGATATAAATGACAGGATTGCATATTTGTTCTTTCTTGGCTTCTTGTCTGGGAGGATGTTTATCTCATTTGTTCTTCAGGAGTCTGCATGCAAGTCTGCAGGAACTAAGCATGCACTTCCATACCGTTTTTCAATAGGTGCTGTCAGGATGGCAGGAAGAGGTCTCTTGGGTTACTCCAAACAGTGTGGGCAGGATCCAAAAGAAGGTGCTTTCTGTGAAAGCGAAGAAACTGTGGTCAGGGGAGACTTCTGAATGCTGCAGCTGTTCTAGTCCGTCCATGGTGTTCTCTGCTAGTCACTGAGGTGATGAGGTGGTGTCACTCTTTCGTGACAGCTTTTCATGGTATGCATACAGCATGGGATGCCTGTGGTGTGCTAGGAGGCTCTTTTAGGCATATATCTTGCTGCTGATGTACTAAGGTAGTCAGACCAGTAAATAAGAAGACTGGGCACTGTGTCTGGGCCACACAAAATGATGTGGAAGGATCACGCTCTCTGGATCAGACGTGTCTAGCAGACAAGATTTTCCACTGAGCCTTGTCTTCGAGCCACTCCTGAGTGCATTTCATGTTGAAAGCAGTGAGGCTGGTCAGGAAATTTGGCATCAAAGGCTTGGGCAGAGCAGAACAAACTTAGAGACTACAGAAGTGTGTCAGGTGCTGGTGCCCAGCTGCTGGCAGGGAGCTGGAGGGGTCTCTGTGAGGAGAGGCAGAGGCTGCCCCGTGCCAGGCACAGCCTGTACCAGACAGCACCAGTGGACCAACTGCCAGAACACAGCTGAAACTGTTTTAATTGACAATAAATTAAAGTTAGTTTTCCCCAAGTTAAATCTGTATTGCCTGTGATAGTAGGTAGTAAGCAATGTCCCTGGTTTTATATCAACCCATGAGGTTTTTCATCCTATTTTCTCCCTCTGTCCTGCCAAGGAGGGAGACTGAGTAAGTGGCTGGGTGGATATTTGGCTGTTTGCCAAAGCTAGCCCACCACAAGAAGTCTTCCTGTCTAGTAGAAGACAACACAGCTACTTGTCAGTTTAAACAAATTTGTTGGATGGGGTTCACATGCCTCTGTTCAGAGCCGGAGAGTTCCAGGCAAAGCCAAAACCTGTTAAGCAGCAACACCAACTTTTTTCCAGAAGAACGTATTTAAAAGTCTAAATTAAAGAGATAGCGATACCTGTAGAGCAAGGAAACATTCTGAATGGAATATATGGAGGCTCCAAAAGGATTTAAAGAATCTGTGTCACAAAACTAGCTGTCCTATTGTGGTTGCCTTCAGTGATTTACTTTATTTTTGCTCCCAGCACTTTACGCTGTGTATGTGGTTTTAATTAATCTCTCTCATAATATGGGCGCCTTGTCTGAGGCCACGGCAATCAATCTTGTATTACTCATTTAGAACAAACCTGATTGTCTTCCCCTTCTCTATGTAGTTCTTCAAATATGGCATTGTCTTAAAAGCAACATACATTCCAGCGAATGAATTTTTCTTTTCATTATACTGGAACCAGCACTGAATGGATTTATTCTAGATGAAATTCTAACAAAACAAACAAAACCTCCACACTGCAAAATTTGTATTCAAATGGCAAAATAAATAGGACTGCGTAGGCCAACTGTGGGACCATTATCCTCTGACTAATATTTCTCATCAGTTAAAACAGAAAATAAATGCAATGGAAAAGAGAAATGGGTAACTGATTATTATAACAGAATTTTCGGGTTTTTTTCGCAGTGGAATGGACAGTTTTGGATGAGACTTTCAGATGTGGTCAGAATGTAAAAATAAGTATTTCCTGTAAAGGAAGAAAAATTATGAAAAAATGCATGTTGTTTTTATTTGAATGCACAAGTTAGCCTTCATCAGGAAATTCATCTTCAAAACAGAATGTGACAATTCAGGACAACACAGATGGAACTTCAGTGGAGCACAGATAGAGAAGTAAGGGCCAACAGAGAGTTACCTCCAGGGTAATAACATGGCAAGGAAATGTACCTATCGATGTAAATCAAAGGACCATGTTGGCTGGTCTCTAGTCTTTGGTGGCTGGGTAGTAGTGTCTAGATAAAAGCTGAAAAAAAGAGTAAGGAAGTGAGAAAAGTAGAAGGGAAATGATCTATTTGAGATTACTTCTTCAGTTACTAGAACTCTGTAAAACTCTGCAGAGTGAAGATGGAAACAAAGAGTGGAGAAGGGGGGAGAGAGGAGAGAGTGAAACTTCAGGTCCAAGTACTGCTTTCAAGCTGTATAAAAAAACGCTCAGCCTCTAATCTCTAACCGTATTGGAAGTGGCTGCCTACCAGTGAATTCAAGTTCGAAGGCATTTGTCATGGTCATTTAAAGCAAAATTTTATCTTGTGCAATCACGAATAAAATAATGTAACATTCTCACAATTCCTTAAATCTTGTTTTCAGACAGCTACACCCTTTAAAATTTAGCTTCACGCAGAAAGCTAATCCAGTTATAACCATGTAGTAATGTGCTTTACAGAGTAGCCACCTTAGGTCTGAAGACAATATAGCAATTAGTAACCTGCTACACCTGAGCTAATGCAGCCTGACTTCCAGGGTATTATTACCACACGGGCACATGAGTGATACGGCCAACGGCAGTCTTTGCCCCTTGGACCATTGAATGATGTATGGTGTAGGCTGTTTGGGGCCTAAACTCCATGAAAGTTAATGAAACTTGTGTTTCTAAGTCTATTTGATTCCCTTAATCCCTACCTCTGTCCAGCTATGAATATCTAAGAAAGTCATGGCTTGAGATTGCCTGTTCTACAAACCTATCTATCAATTCCCAGTGAACAGCCTTCAGCACTTCTCTATTTTCTGCCATTCTCTGTGATTGTAACAACTGCAGAGTCATTTAACTGAAGATGTCATTAAAAAGAAAAAATAAAATTAAATTAAAAAAATCTGGATGTAATTGCCAATATAACAGTTAAGTACAACTGTTTCTCCTTGATTCCCTCCTCCCTCTGTTCTTTCCCTGTTTGCTTTTCTGACCTTTCTTAAACATGATTTTCCACATATGATGGTGGCTGATGTGCTCAGCTGTGTTCTGTGGTGGGCTTGCTGCAGCTAGCTGTGTCTGTCACAGGGCAGCCCTTGGTCTACCCTCACAGAATCGATTCCTTCAGCTCCCCAGTGCGCACATCTGGAGTATCTTAGAAACATATCTTAGAAAACTATAATCATGGTGACTTTTCAAATACTTGAACAGCTCCGGTTAGTATATGCTAGAGAAATCTTACTTCTCCCCTCACTTGCTATGCATTTCTAGAGCTAAGGAGTACCAGTAAATCTGTTACTGCAGGGCACATGATCACATAGCATATTTACACAACAAAAGCTTTGAAAATAAATAATTCATGTCAATGCTTAATTTGTTCGGATCTAATTTCATCTATATTTTCTGAAATACTGCAGCCTCATAACATTGCAATTCATTTCACTTTATTTAAGCAGCGACTGCAATCTAAGACTTACGGTTCAGCCCTGTTCAAGGAGGTCCTGTGAATTCCTGGAACCATGGGATGTTACAAACACAGACAAAAGGCACCCTAAAATCTGTTTTGCTTTAGTTTAGTTGAATACTGAAATAAGTGATGACCTAGTAGCCACATGTGCCTGTTAATCATGTGAAACCCAACAGTGTACTACAGGTGGCTAATATTTTGTAAAAAACTTACTGTAAAACATCAAGTCCTGACAGCAGATTTTTTCTTTGGTACAGGACTATATAGACCATACCAGATTAGTCCCGTACTTAAAGGACCATCTAAAACCTATAGTAGAGTCTGCAGTATGAGAGAATTAATTAATTTTCTCTTTAAAAACTATGACACTAGTACATGGCTCCAAAGTATTTCAGAGCCTTTTGCAGTATCACTGTCACAGGCTATTGTGCCAAATTACCTCACAGCTACACCCATAACACCAGAGGAGTCTTAATTCCAGCACCAGTTAGAAAGCAGCTCTATACCATGACAGCTCTAGGCTATGAAATAATGTAGTGACTGTGGAGTACCTGATTTTGTTCTGTTTGTGGCTACACCTGTACTAAACTGGTGACTCTTAAGGTTGTTTTACACTAATAATATAAGCCTGACTGGATGAAGCACAATCCTTTGTAGAAGCCTGAAAGGAGTTGCCCACAGGTGAATGAGAAAGAATTTGGCTTGCTGTGTTGGCTCCAGCTGAAGAACACAGAGGCAAAGGGCTCTTGCCCTTCTTTTGTATCTTAAGTTTGATTCTCTTATTATTTTCAGTGGTGATTCAAACAGCAGAGCTATCTTGCAGGGAAAAAAAAAAAAAAAAGTAAGCACAGATTCTTTCAACAGATCATAGAATCATAGAATGGTCTAGGCTGGAAGGGACCTTAGAAATCATTTTAATCCAACCTCCATGTCATGGGCAGGGATGCCTAAACTGAAAGAGAAGGAACAAATGAGTGTTTGGTAGTCTGTTTTGCAGACAAAATAGAGACAAACAGTGTAATTCTAGACATTAACCTAGTTGGATACACTTTATACATTCTATATTGCTCTCAGTAAGTTTGACTTCACCAGTACTGGTAAATTCTAGTTATTATACTTTTTTTTTTCTTTTAATTATGACAGTGCTAAAAACCACAGTGTACATCCAAGTGTTGCAAATTCCCCTTTCTTTGATAGCGGATCAATTTAGGAGGAAAGATACACACCCAATATTTCCCTGAACACCTTTTGTTTATTAAGCTGTTACTTTAAAGTAGAACCAAACTGTTTTGAATCAACCACTTCTTTACTCACACATTGACCTGGTTGGAGCGTGAGTTGAGATAACAACCTCAGTTATACACTCTGAAGTGCGTGGCTGGGCTGCAACACTAGGACTTTCTAGGCAAGAGTTTGTAAAGACCCTCAGAAGATTCTTTGTAGATTTTGCTTACAGCAGATGCTATGTTCTTAGATGTGGTCCAAGTCTTAGAACCCGTTGGTGGTGATGGTGAGAGCTAATGGCCTTGTTCAGCCCCAGCAAATTCTTCTATGTTCTCCATTTGTTAGTTCTCACAGTTTTAGTAGGACTTCAAGTCTCTAGCTTCTTAATAGTTCCTTCCTCAACAAGTCCTGAAACGATTCATGATCTAACTTATAAAACACACAACACTTCAGTAAAGTCAAGAGTGTTTATCTTTTCTCAAATGGAATGACTAGACACTAAGCTATTATGCCCATTAAGGGCTGTTTTAATGAACCTGACTGAACTTGGAGCTAGAGCAAAGCTGTGAGGCTCATTCTGATTTGCATTAACAGTAGTGGCACAGTTTGCCAAAGGTTGGCTTGGACAAGACGTCTTTCTAGATGATGTAGCTATTCCTGCAAGATCTAGAAGTGAAGGAACTGGAAGACGAATCTGAAAGTGCTTTCTTTTAGCTACTAGTGATAGCTTGTTAGTCTGAGAAAACTTCATGTGAGAAAATAAGATCTTTTCATTTCTTGAGCTCAGTGACTCAGAACAGGCAGAAGGAAATGGATGAAGATAAGGAAATCTTTTGCTAAAGGAAATATCAAAGTGTTTTTTTCTGTTCTCTGCCCAATTGAGAGTTCACTATCAAAACATTCATAGATTTTCTGAGATGAGAACTATACTGGGAAAATAAAAAAGATAAAGGAGGGACAATTTCTCTCACAAAAAAAAAAAAGCCTAGCTAAGAAAAACAATGAAATGTCATTCACTCAAGCATGAGAAAACCCACAAAACCTTCTAAGCTACTTTTATTGATGATAATCTATAAAACATTACAGTGAAATAGTGACAGGTTCCAGAACTAAACTAAAATTTCTTAATGATAATAATGCTGTAAAACAGCAGGAAGATAATGCCACACAGACACAGGGCTGTTTCCTCCTTCCAGTGCTCTTTAATCTGCAGGAAAACTTTTATCACTTTAACACTTTATGTAACTCTTTTCAGATCTGATCTTTCACTTCTCATAATTGCAATATTATATACAGTGGGCTTATTTCCTATATTGACATCCTGCAACTCAGAAGTAACTCCAGTAAATTGAATTACACTACCATAAACTCAGTTTGAGATCAGAATCCAGCCCTATTTCATTAGACAGGTATTATAACTCTTAATACATGAAGGAGTTTATTAAAAGCAGAATGTGAAAAATGTAAGCATGCAAGATGTTTCATACATTTGAAGGGTTTGTCTTAATACCCATAATAATTTTCAGTATTCCCATTAGGATTCATTTTTCAAAAGCAAAAACACACACCATACTGTGAAAATCAATCTACTCTTTTGCTTTTAAATAAGCCGATAAAATGAACAATTAAATTTCTAACAAATTTAGAAAACTGATGACACAACTGTCGTGTTTGAGTTTACTTTGCAAGGGACCATATGACTGAAGACACAGGAAATTCTATCATGGACACCAATGATCAGGCTCAGTGTCTTACTGTGAGTTTGCTCAGACCACTGGCAATTATTTGGTTTCTTTTATGTTTGCATTCGTGTATTGAGTGTAGAATGCCTTTGCCTTTAATGTGAAGTAAAAGTTACATCTTCCTGATGGCATTTTGTACATGCACAAAGACAGAAAAAGGCTCAGCTGCCTCTCTGCTCACCCTTTATGTTCACAGGCTCTTGCTGTCCTGCAGACTTTTGTTTGCTTCAAAGTATCAACAAATTGAAGGTCAGAAGTACTGTATTTGCACAGATAGTGATCTTCAAACTTCAGGTGACCAAAACTGTTCAAAAGACAGAAAAGAGGCTTAGCTTTAAAAAAAAAATTGATTAACCAATGCCTGAAACTCCTTATTCTGTTTCAAAATCCATAGCCACGTGTGCCAGAGCTACTTCCTTTGTGTTTTCTCTTGATCTCTGTCGTTATAACTACTGGACAAAAGGTGTTTCTGACTCAGGAAGCAGACACACCTACTTGAAGTTCATGGACTTAAATAGTGCTCAAGTCCTTGATTTTCAGCCATAAATTTCTTGGGCTTCCTCAGCAGCAGATTCTCAAACCCCTGCCTTTATACATGCTCCCTCTTATAAGCACTTGCTGCTAGATGAGACCTGTGAGGTAGCAATATCTAGAGCTCAGGCCATCAGAGCTGGAATGAATTTGATGTGGCATCCTACCACCTGGAATGTTGTTAGTTAAAACAAATCCCATTGTGTTTTTCAATTCTTAGCTTCTAAGGACAAAAATGTCACATTACATTGAGCCAGGACTGTATTTAATTATTCTCTTGCAGTCATAAGTCTTAAGAGTCGTACGATATTTCTGTCTGCATGCATCCCTGAAGGGAACAAAAGGGACCAACAAGAACTCTGTAACTGTGCATCTGCTCTGTTTATCATTAATAGAATCTCGAGCTTTGAAGCAGGCCCCACATTCTAGAGCCTCATGCAATTGCTGTGGGACTGGGAAGCAGGAGACAATTTTCAGTATAATAGAGCTTGCATCTATAAATATTTTTCATTTTTAGTATGGAGTTAAAAACATATAGCTGTACACAGCTATGGTGTTAAAGGTAGCAGAGCCAGTTTATAGGCAAAAAAAAAACAACAAGGGCTCCAAATTTAGTCACACAAAGGGCGACTGTCATAAAGTAAACCACCACAATTTCAGCAATAGCTCTTAAAGTGGTTCTCAGAGTTCTGGCTGCAGTTTCACAAGGTCGTTGGAAGAGAGAAAGAATGCAGAAAGGCAAATTGGGGAGTCTGTGGCAAGAACATCCCACTGAAGAATTCTTCATACGGTATAGTTTTCGATGTATACACAAGAAATCTAAAACCAAACTCTCCGATATGGTGACTACAGCTGGACATGTCTGCAAAGCAGAAGGCCAGAACAAAAGATGCACAAAACCGATGAGGTAAGAATTAGTTACATTTGACTTTGCCAGCATTTCTGCAGTATATGGTACTTGTGGAAAGAAGTTATCAGAAATAATTTATATTTTTTTTACTCATTGTTAGGGCCAGAGAGAAGAGTTGCTCCTTTTTTTATGTACCTCTCACTTACAGTGTAACATAATATATCAAGGTTTTCAGGTACTGTGGGGTCAGTTTTAGGTGCATGTGAAGTTCTGTGAGCAAAATGGCAGTTCAAAAAGGCTTCCGTATGAAACATCCTACATGAAGTAGCAAACCAGTGAAGACATCTTTCTTCCTTTACTCCTCCTTTCCTGAAAGTACAGTAGTTCTCTTTAGGAGACTGCAGGGCAAGTAGCAAAGTTTGAAAGCAAGTGGTAATTTACAACCAAACAAGTTTTTAATTCAGAGTTCCTAATTCATCAGCAATTCTTTGTTTATCATTCATTCTGATGAATAAAATAAAAAAATACTGCCTTTCATTCTGAAAGGCAATATTTTTCCAGCAATCAATATATATTTTTCTTGTACTGTAGTACGTTAGTGACTCTGTTTACTTAAAAAGTAAAAGAATCTTTAACTTTTACTGGGAAAAAAACAAAGAAAACTGCTAATGCTTAAATCTATATCTACCTTTCTATAAGAAAGTGAACTGGTGTTGAGGAATCTGAATCAGCTGCCAATTTCAGCCCAAGCCACACCTTTGATTAAACAACAATAATTAAAAATCACACAGCATGGGCTAACTGATGATCTTGTCACAAAGGAAATACTTCCCTGTCATATGAGCGGAGATGATTCCTCATGCACTGGGTGAGAAAAGAGTTGTGAGTCTGGAATCACTATTAGCTGAATGTACTCAGTACTTATGCCCATCAATGAATACATGCCTACCTTTACACATCCTGACATTCAAACATCTATGGAGTGTTATTTGCAAAAGACAAAACATTTGTATATAGTAAACTTTCTTAGAGCTTTATAGGTCCTTTTAATAAATTTGCTCATTGTATAATACCTAAAGTAGAAGTCACAAGAAGAAGAAAATTGTCACAGTTCATGGTGGCACCAAATGTAAGGAACAGCAAAAAAGGGAGAGAAAAAGAGAAGACCTTCCCACAATAAAATTAATTAATAATTTAATAATTTAACATATCAGATGACAGACTAGCTACCTGTGTCAAAAGGAGTAAATTTGGTAGACAGAAAAAAGAATACATAGCTATCATAACATTAAGTCTCCCTACCCCTTGCTGTATGCCCTTCTGCTTCCTAGTGATAATTGTCCTTATTCAAGATGCAGCTCAGGATGTGTGCTGTAACACGCTCAGCTGGGCATCTGGAGTGCACATTGTTCCCTTAATTATTATTTTTTTAAATTTCTTGATAACACAATGTTATGTTTCCAGATTGTGTCTGTATTTTTTTAAAACAAACCCTCCATAAGTCACTGCAATTGGCATGACAAGTATTTTAAGGACCAACTATCTATTCCAGAGAAAATAAAACAGTAAATTCCATCTTCATTCTATCAAGACTCTAACTGACTGACCTTTACAATGAAGTTGTTGGGACAGGTGTTTTTGTTATTTTTTTTTCCTGCCACATTAATACATAAAGACCTATATCTGCAAACTATTCTGTATAAGTTCAAGAAACAAGTTTGCAAGACAACCTAAGCTACAGAGTTTGAATATAACTTACCTAAACCAGACAGATTCCTCTATATTCCTGATACTTTGTAATCCATTCACTTGTTTGAAGAGGACACTTTCTGTGAAAACATAGGCCGTAATGCAGAGAAACATTTTATATGCAGATTGTTAGCACAAATTGGTAGTCGGTTTGTGTTGCTTTTCTTTCCATAGTAAACTGTTAATAAACAGATTCTGGTTTCTTCCTGTCCAGAATGATTTTCTGACAGTTTTCCTCTCAGTTTATTAAGTTTCTTTCCAAGCCATCATGCCTGGAAGTGAAAATTTAAAACAGTCTGATGTCCTGATTCTTTCTTCTGTGCCCCTGCCAACCAAACGTCTGTCTGTTCTGGCCAGTTCCAAATAGATGTGAAGATGAAAAATACAGGAGTGCTTTCTCTGTTTGTTTTACAAGATTCTCTGCACTACTAGAAAGATAAAGACTCATCATCACATGCAGCAGAATTGCAGTGCAGGGAGACAAACTCAGGAATAGTTGGACAGAAAGTGAGGGGGCTTAAGATAATTTCTGGAAAAGTGGAAGAATGACAGACATGAGAGTGAATCCTGAGAGGAATGAGGTAACAGAAATATAATAAAATCTGGAAGAATATCCCTGAGGGCAGACGTTCAGACTACATTCTTCAGGCACTGAAGGAGCAGATAGTAATTCAAAACTTTCTTCCATATTACGCTTTAGGAAGTCAGAAATTCCCTTGAGAAGAAAGTGATATTTATCAGTGATAACAGTACCAGCGCAGGCCACTTATTTATACAGTTCCATGACCATCAGAGAAGACTTCAAGTTTTCAGGAGACTTGATGAACTAGAGTTCACTTCACAGTGAAGTTCAGAGCAATCACCCAGTTTTATTTTTCACCGCTTAGCTAGACCTTCAAGTCAAATTCTCAGGATGATTAAATCACCACCAAAAAGATCAGACAAACCTTCTCAATCTTATTGCTATTCCCATGCTTATTCTGTTGTCATCCATTTTTTACACGGTCTTTGGTGGTGACTTTGATTGGTCCCAAAAGCACTGGACTTTCTTCTGAATACAGCTGGGAGAGGCTCATTCAAGCCAGGGAAAAATATAAGTGGCTTTGAGAGTAAAAGGTCTAGAGAAGAAAACACATGGTAGAAATCTTAGCTCGGCATGCTATATTTGCCAGGTCTACAGAAGTCTCAATATTCTAAAAGCTGGAGCATATAATATAACTGAATAATAAGCAAGCAAATGTTTTTTAGTAGTCACTCTTCTCTAATTGAAATTTCAGTGTGATTTCTGTCTGTACCTCCTATGGACTTGCACTTTGCAAGGGGTGGCACCCTGCTCTCTGTGTGGGTTTCATTTAAGAGCTCTCTAAGCCTGCAGCTGGCTTCTGATACACAACCAAGAAGGAAGAGTGTTTGAAGCTCAGCAGTACAAATATCTTAAGCTGCTGATTCATCAGCATCTGAGAGCAATTTCTCAATCTGTTCCTCATGGGACCTGCCAATCTCCTTCTCTCGTATTGTTGCTCTCTCTGTCATATTCCTAGATATACTCAAAGCTCTGATAGCAATGCTTTGAGATACTCAGACCTCCTCTTAAAACTGAGTGACAAGATCACCCACCTACTTTATACTGCCTTTTAACACTAATATTCTGGCCTCACGTCCCACTTAGAAAAATATTTTGAAGAACATTTTGAAATCTAACATGTTTACTTTCTGTACGTTTTTTTTTTTTTCATCTTTCTCTCTCTTTATTTCGCCAACACATATCTTTATACGTGCAAAACAGTTCTTAGATCTCTGCTTACTACTGGGTCCGTTCTTGCCTTGGTGCTGGCTTCCAAGCACCGATCTCTGTGTTGACAAGTCCATGTCGTGGCACAGAGCTCGGCTACTCTCTTTTTCCTTTTTCACAAACTCAGGCTTACTGAACTCTGTCACTCTTAGTAACTTGCTTTTTCCTAAATTCTCAAACAACTCCTCATCTCTTCAGGTTTCATTTCCTCTGTTACATCTCCTGATTTTGCAGTGATAGATTTTTCCCCGGTAGGATGACGTAACAGGACAGAACAGAAGTGCTTTCTTTTGCTTTCCCTTTCCATCTTATCTGTACCCAACAGCTTAGTTAAGCTTTGAATAGCCATAGAGAATTAGTCTTCCCTAATTCTTTAATTCTTACATGGTCAAGGCATTTAGTGTCACTTCTTTGTGAAATAGCACTGACTGTACAGTTCAACAGTTAGAGACTAATATTTAGACTTAGTATTTGAAAAAAAAAAAAAAAAAAAAAGGCAGTTCATGTTCCTGGTTTCAGACATTGTCACCTGGACAAGCCAATCCAGATCTGTATTTTCCTTTCATTAAAATAAAGTATATTATAAATTCCTATGTATAACTTTTTGAGAGTCTACTGGCATAAAATTAATGAGTTCATAATGCATTTAAATTCACTTAAATTATAAAATAAAATTTAGTATAGAAGGACATTTTTCCCTTTCCATGAAATGTAGCAAAAGCAAAATCTCTCCCACAGACGCTAGTTGGACAAACCACAGAATTACAAATCCCAGTTCTTTAGCAATTGTGGGTGATATCTCACATTTTAAGTTTGGGAATATATTGTTGGCTTTCTTAATAATTAAGGAGTCATAATTTTTTGGCAGCTGTAGCAGTGCACAATATAGCTGTAAAGTGATAAAGCAATTTAGCCTAGATTTTTTCAAAGATGGGATTAACACATGCCCTCCCCTTGGACACTGCTCACTACTGCTTGAGTCTGCTGGCTAGTTTATATGTATTGGCAAGTGATCCTTGGAAGGAATGCAAATGAATCTCATTAACTCCAGGAGACGGATGCTCTGGGCTGGGTGTTTAAGTGTCACGGAAACGTTAAAAACAAGGTTGTTTATTGTTGATTAGATGAGGAGTTGGAACAGGTCACTGTTGATGGAGTTACCTCTAAACAGGATTGAAATGAGCCACATTCCATATCCTCTGCTTTGTATTAATGGTGAGACAATCTTCCAGAGTCACTGCTTTCTGCTGTATTATAAGAACTATTGCAGGTGGTTTAAAATTATATTAAAGCATTCGCAGTCTTTTGTTTTTCCAAACAATACTTAGAACTGCAAATTTCTTTAGTAAGACTATCACAGAATGTTAAAGGTTGGAAGGGACCTTAAAGATCATCTAGTCCAACCCCCCTGCCAGAGCAGGATCACCTACAGTAGAGCGCACAGGAACGCGTCCAGGCGGGTTTTGAATGTCTCAAGAGAAGGAGATTCCACAACCTCCCTGGGCAGCCTGTTCCAGTGCTCGGTCACCCTCACAGTGAAAAAGTTTTTCCTCATATTTTTCTGGAACCTCCTGTGTTCCAGCTTCCACCCATTGCCCCTTGTCTTGTCAGTGGACGCCACTGAAAAGAGCCTGGCTCCGTCCTCCTGACATTCCCCCTTGACATATTTATAAACATTAATGAGGTCACCCCTCAGCCTCCTCTTCTCCAAGCTAAAGAGATCCAGCTCCTTCAGCCTTTCCTCATAAGGGAGATGCTCCACTCCCTTCACCATCTTTGTGGCTCTACGCTGGACTCTCTCCAGCAGCTCCCTGTCCTTCTTGAACTGAGGGGCCCAGAACTGGACACAATATTCCAGATGCGGCCTCACCAGGGCAGAGTAGAGGGGCAGGAGGACCTCTCTTGACCTACTTGCTACTCCCCTTCTAATACACCCCAGGATGCCATTGGCCTTCTTGGCCACGAGGGGACATTGCTGGCTCATGGTCATCCTGCTGTCCACTAGAACCCCCAGGTCCCTTTCCCCTGCACTGCTCTCCAGCAGGGCAGTCCCCAACCTATACTGGCACATGGGGTTATTTTTTCCCAAGTGCAAAACTCTACACTTGCCCTTATTGAACTTCATAAGATTTCTCCCCGCCCAGCCCTCCAGCCTGTCTAGGTCTCTCTGAATGGCTGCACAGCCTTCTGGTGTGTCAACCACTCCTCCCAATTTCGTATCATCAGCAAACTTGCTGACAACATTCTCTAATCCCTCATCCAGATCATTGATGAATATATTAAACAGCACCGGCCCAAGTACTGACCCCTGAGGGACCCCACTGGACACAGGCATCCAGCCAGACTCTGCCCCATTGACCAAAACCCTCTGGCTTCTTCCCTTCAACCAGTTCTCGACCCACCTCACTACTTGGTCATCCAGACCACAGTTCCTCAGTTTACCTATGAGGATGCTGTGGGAGACGGTGTCAGAGGCCTTGCTGATGTCCAGGTAGACCACGTCCACTGCATGGCCACCATCCATCCACCTGGTTATGTCTTCATTAAAGGCTATCAGGTTGGTCAAACATGACTTCCCCTTGGCAAAGCCATGCTGACTGCTCCTAATAACCTTCTTATCCTTGATATGCCTAGAGACAGTGTCAAGGATAAGATGTTCCATCACCTTTCCAGGGATGGAGGTGAGGCTGACCGGTCTGTAGTTACTCGGGTCATCCTTCCTGCCCTTCTTATAGACTGGAGTGACATTCGCTTTCCTCCAGTCTTCAGGCACCTCACCTGTTACCCATGACTTACCAAACATGATGGAGAGTGGCCTAGCAATGACTCCCGCCAGCTCCCTCAGCACCCGTGGGTGCATCCCATCAGGGCCCATGGATTTATGAATGTCCAAGTGTTCAAACTGATCCTTAACCCACTCCTCATCAATCAGGGCAGACTCCTCCTTTGTCATGACTTCCTCTGGGGCCTCAGGGGACTGAGGCTCCTGAGGACGGTCTCCAACAGTGTAGACAGAGGCAAAGAAGGCATTCAGCAACTCTGCCTTCTTTCTGTCCTCTGTCTCCAGGACACCCACCTCATTCACCAGAGGGCCTACATTGCCTCTAGTATTAGTTTTGTCAGCAATGTATTTGAAGAAGCCCTTTCTGTTGTCTTTGACCTCCCTTGCAAGTTTTAACTCCAAGGAGGCCTTAGCTTTTTTGATTGCCTCCCTACACTCCCTGACAGCTGCCCTGTACTCCTCCCAAGTGGCCAGCCCTTCCTTCCACAATTTAAACACCCTCCCTTTCCACCTGAGTCTGCCCAGCAGATCCCTGGTTAACCAAGCAGGTCTCCTGGATCTCTTTCTTGATTTCCTACCTGATGGGATGCACTGATCCTGAGCCTCGAAGAAGTGGTCTTTGAATGCCAACCAACTCCCTTGGGCCCCTTTACCTTGCAGCTCCCTGTCCCAAGGGGTATCCCCCAGCAATTGCTTGAAGAGGCCAAAGTTGGCCCTTCTGAAGTCCAGAGTTGCGATCCTGCTTGCTATTCTGTTTTTACCGCACTATAGAAGGATAGATGGTGTATAGAATCATAGAATTGTAGAATCATCATAGAATTATCACAGAATTATCATAGAATCATAGAATCATAGAATGGTTTGAGTTGGAGGGGACCTTAAAGATCACCTAGTCCAACCCCTCTGCCATGGACAGGGACACCTCCCACTAGACCAGGTTTATCAAAGCTCTATCCAACCTGGCCTTGAACACTTCAAGGAAGGTGGCGTCCACAACATCTCTGGGCAACCTGTTCCAGTGTCTCACCACCCTCACAGACAAGAATTTCTTCCCATTATCTAATCTAAATCTACCCTCTTTCAATTTGAAACAGTATAGTCATGGATTGGTTAGAATATTACTGAGGAACAATGCTATCTTCACTTTGCATACTATTTTCTATGTAGATCCTTTGAAATGTAACCACTCTTCTCCATCGGACAAAATTTTGGTGATCTTGTCTTTTCTTGAGTCCTAGTTTTTCAATGTTTTATAGAAGGGAAATGACAACTGATAGGTCAGTACTTACTCAGCGAATAAGCTTTTGGAAAAATAGTTTGCACTGGCTGTGTAGAAACCAGATGTGTGTCTGTAGCTATATTCTTCAAGGTTCTGCCAATATTGAACATTCCCTAGGCTGGAACGGCAAGAGTTTTCTCTGCAGTTTAAGACTTGTTGGCTATGGCTTGGTTAGGATCTTCATACAGGCATCAAAACTGAGAGTAGCAAATTCATCCTTTCTAGCTCTCACTGCCACCATTGCAGACACCATAACAATTTAAAAGAGGAACTATCTAGACTGAGTGCAGATGATGGCAGTAAGAAGAAGGGTGTGAAACAAGTGCCAGATACTGGGAACCAAATAGTATAGCTACATGCACTGGGAAAACAATGGAAAGCAGCAAGTGACTGAGTGCCTTAGAGGAGTTTGTGACCAGACTAAAAGCATGAAGCATATGACCAGACTTGAAGCAAAGGCTGGAAAGAAGGATGAGATTCAGAACTGATAGAGGGATAGGGGTCAGACATGATGATGGAAAATGTGAGAGTTGTTGAGAAAAGAGAGTAGGACTATCATTTAACACTGGTGGATTGGAAATGTCATGACACTCATCTAATTTTACCTTAAGGCAATGAATAGAGGTTTGAGTCATAGTTGAGGTCATAGAGGACCTAACTTGAACTCCCAAGCTTCCTGTAGCTTAATGGTCTTTCAGTTTCTGCTTTAAAGCAAATTCTGAAGCTCTGACTTGCTTTACACTCAAGCTATTTGGATGTACAGATGCAGCAGGAAGTAAGACCTGGGATATCAGCTAGAAACCATCTTAAATTGGAATGAACCCATAAGGACCACCAAGTCCAACTTCCTACTCCTTGCAGCACTACCTAAAGCTAAATCATATGACTAAAAGCATAGTCCAGACTCTCCTTGAACTCTGACAGGATTGGTGCCATGACCGGTTCTCTGGGGAGCCTGTTCCAGTGACCAATGACCTCTCAGTGAAGACCTTTTTCCTAAGGTCAAGTCTAAATTTCCCCTAACACAGCTTCATTCCATTCATTCTGGTCATCAGAGACAAGATAAGCACCTCCCCCTCCACTACCCTACTTGAGGAAGTTGTAGTCTGTCACCTACAACCTTAATTAATGGCCTACAACATACATGTTATGCTACATTCTACAAATATGTCATTAGGTACCATTATTTTTAACACAGAGCACTGACCTGAATGTAATTGGTCAGAATTGGGTGAAAAAACCACATTTTTTATAAGACATGCTCATCTGATGTAGAACTAGGAACATATGGAGTAAAAGGAGCGTGATTAAGACAATTCAAGGTCACTGAAGCAGCATCTTCCTCAAGAAACAGGGCTCAATCCCTGCCTCTAGCAGAGATATTCAATGTGATTAGCGGTTGTTAATAAGTGTATGTTCTTTATTTTCTGAGAATTTGGTTTGAGATTCCTGCACCTGATTTGGAGAAAGGCTGAGCCCACACAGCATCAAGTAAAATTATATTTTGAACATGAAAAATACAATGCAATGCTAAGTAATTAGAAAAAAAAAAAAGATTTGTTTTAAATTGCTTTGTATTTATAATAGATGCGATTGCTAATAGATAATAGTGATAATGTATTTTTTTAACCTCAGTTACTACGTGCCTTCACAAGCTCGTACACTATGCAATACTGCTGGTATTCATTTTATGGGAAAACAGACGAAAACTTGTTGAGAAAGTCTCATCATCAGAGCTCGAAGTGCCACTAGGGGGGCACTGCTAAATTTATCCCACTATTGCTATTTTCCTCTCAGAATCGACTTATACAAATCATAAATTTGATCTATTGTGCTTGAAATCCAAGACTAGAGGTATTCCGGCAAAATACTTTAGCCTCAGGTATATGCTTCTTAGCATTTTGTTTTTCTGTTTCAAAAGTAAGAGATCAGTTCCAGTGATTTAATTTCAATATGGGTGTAATTCTTACAGATCAGCAATTCCAATCTACACAAAGCAAGCAAGAAAAATGGAACTGCAGCCCCAAGGGCTGTGATATGTGTTTAGAAGACAAATTGGGCCCTATGTAAAAAGAAGTACGTGCAGGTAGTAGCCAAGGAGGAACACTAGATTAAAAGATGTGACTCAGGTCAGAGAATCATTTATGCACAGGTAGATAGGCTCTGTAGACGGAAGTATTTCTTTGTTCTCCAAATATTGGAAGGATGCAGACATCCTCTCCAATGCACTGGGATGGACTCTGAGTCAGGAAGTAGGCCACACTCCCACTCTGTTTTCAAAATCCTTCATCATGACAAGCTCGGTTACTTTTCGGTGTAACTTCGAAAAGCGAGCATGAAACTACTCATCATTATTTACAGCATGCTGATATCCAGTTATGCTTGGAGAGGTGTGTATCCCTATCCTTGTGGATTTCCTTTGCTCATATATTAGTTTCTTAATCACAGTTAGTTTTCCTTTCTCCTAGTACAATGCCGTTTTCAACCTTTCTGGCCAATAATGCTTGTCTTTGGTTGCCCCACATCTGCTTCCCACTGTTGAGCTGCTGCTCTTGAGGGCAGAATTGTCACAAACAAATATCAAGGAACAATGACTTTGAACTATAAGTACAGTTTCTGAACTGAAATTAAATACAGAGAGCTTAGTCCTGTTTCTCTTCAACTCTCAGAGTCTTCTTTTTTTAACTGGATCAAACTTTTACTGGAGTCCTAAAATACATGGAATTCTAAATTAAAGTTAGAGGTTGCATTTTTTTCTCCTGCAATGTCGAGTTTTTCTTCACAAAAACGGGATGCTGATTGAAAGAGGGAAACAAAAAATAATTGAATTTTTAAGCAGTGTCCTTCCTTATTTAATTTTAATCATTCAGAAATTTAATTCTAAAAATGTTATGGTTGAATGTTACAGGAACAGTCCTAATCACTGAGACAAAAAACAGAACATCTCATGAAAAAGGATCTGCTCAGAAAGGAAGAGAAAAGCAATTTTACCAAAGCCAAAAGACAAGAGCAAGATGTTGGCATCACATCTGGGATATAGGGCAGAGTCTTCTCATTGTGCCATTTCTCGTTTAGCAAAAGAATTCCTCCTTTCTTTTTTTGTACTCTTTGGGGGAGCTGGGAAGGGAGAGGGTTTATTCATGGTTATTCTGTTCTGGTAAAATATAAGGTTCTGTTCCATTTGGTGAATAGTTAGAGATGTGCTACAATCTGTTATTTTTGTGGTTGATTAAGAGCTACGATCATCTCTAATCAAATCTTTTTTCTTTGTAGTTTATATATCTACAGTGTACAATTTACATTATTAAAGACAGCAAAGGACAAAAAGTGATGAAAAAAGAAGACCCAGGTAATTTGAAAAATGATCACAGGGAAATCAGTTGTTACAAGCCGTACTTGGTCCTTAAATATCATGAAAAATAAACCTGAAAAAAAAGAGCAGTTAATACTGCTAAATGAGTAGCTAAATGCAGTTAAATGATAATTAATGAATAATACGAAATAATTTAATACAAGAATAGTATATTTGAAAAGTGCTGGCACCTGATGGACAAAAAATAGCACTGAAAAAATCAGTCATCTTGGGGATTAATGATTCATTATATGTCAATCAGAATGGAAGTTGTTTTGCTTGAAAAGCTTTAATATAAAGATATGTTCACAAGCTTAGTCTGTGTTGAGATTTCAGTTTCTATCATTCTAATAAAATATAGATTAAAATACTAGTCATTTTTCTCAAGCGTGTTGACAGGCAAAGATTGAATGGTTTGACATTTAACCTCTGAACTTCTGTATATCTTCAGGGTATGAATGCTACTCAGCTCTTTTTTTTTTAATCAAAGCACTGGATAAAGCTGATAATCGTGACATAGTTGAATGACTAAAACATATACAGCTGTGAAGTAATAAATTGCATCTCCCAAAGCCTGTAGGTATAAGATCAAACAGAATGAGAGGAGTAGTAACCAGTCTTCAGGATCAGTGCGGCCACGTGTGATGGGAAGGCACCAAGCATGAATCACGCACCGGAAAAAGAGAAGGGCTGATAATTTATGATTTTAAAACATTTTCTTTTAGTTGTCACTGGAGAATAAGAACATGTTTACTCTTTGTTTTAAAGGTGAAATATCACAGAGGAGGGGAATAGTAGAATGCTTTGGTGGCTCTCTTTTCTTCAGTTAGTCCCATTTCCCCTTAAACAAACATTATTGTTGCAGATTCCAGGCTTCTTTGATCATTATGTAGTTATTTTATCATCTCCAGAGGTATATATTTCTGACAAAATACAGAAATACTGCATCTTCTTGTTGGCAGTTAACAAGTAAGTATAGGTTTCTAACATGAACTTTTTGCCAAACAACTGTCTGAATTATCAGCTGTCTGAATTATTATGTGGGGTTAGGTGCTTCTGATAATAAGTAGTAAAGATCTGTAAAGATCCATATAAAATTTAATTCAGCATCACAAAAAAAGGAGCCCAAAATAACTGTTAATGATTCTATTCTGCATAGGCCGATGGCTGTATTTATGCACGCCGCCACCTACACATGGCTTTCTACAGAACTCCCAGCTTTGGCCACTCAAACATTTTGTCAACTTTGTACAAGGTCATTTTGGTTCACATACCCTTTCAGGGCTAGGAATTTTAGTGGTTAACCATTCAGGAAACGTACAATGTGCTTCACTAGAAAGAGCACAACATACCTCTGGACACAGTAAAAACATAAACAATATCAAATGAATATTGAAAGAATGGGATCTAGTTTAAGTCTGGAACGCTAAATTCTGATCTGTTTTTGTCCTGGTTTGAGAATACCTTCTGCTTTCAGGGAATAACTGAACTATTGATGTTGTATCACTATTGCCATGACTATTGTGTGAGCAAATGTTCATGAGTAAGAAAATAATTGGGTATTTAATATAAACAAAGACTCTCCTTCAGCAGTTGATGTGGCTCAGAGAGCACCTTTTTCTCACACTTCTTTGCAAATGTATACTCCATTAATATATCCCAGGTGGCTCCTTAAAACGAGACAGGAGGAAAACAAACTGAAATCCTGCAATGTTAGTGTTATAAATTAGAAGTGGTCGAATTAAGTCCCATGACCCTTCTGGTAGTGTTGGACGATACTTATTGTCACATACAGTGTGTTATAGTTCTTATTTAAACAAAACCATTAGCTAGCAAGCAACAGATTTACACAAGTGCAACAACAATGTATGAAAATGGAAAATGTCATTTATCTGCTTTGGTCAGAACAGTTTGTTCTTTTCTCAGAAATTTTATGTACTACTTACTACATTTACAATTTAACACATACCTACCTGTCAAACACACATAACATATAAAAAATACAATATGAAACACTGCATAGCACAGATGTTACAAAAAAATAGTTTAGTGCCTCACAGGAAAGTTTACCTGACCTAGCCTTTCAGTTACTTCTCTCAGGAAATATCCTAAGAAAATAGATGGGCTTCAAATTAGTTTTCAACAGCCAGCAGTCACATGTTCTGTCAGGTGAAAGGCAGAAACAAATTATATTGTACTGTGTTTTCTATCAACAATACCCAGTTTTAAGACACATAAATTAGGAACTTTATGTAAAAGCCCTGTATTTAATCACGGACATTACAATGGCCGATTAAAATGTAAAAGGTACCTTAAGAACCCACCTCCCACATTAAAGGATAGATTAAAAATCCAAAGCGATTTGTTGATCACACTGTGAACACAAATTGAGGTTGGTAAGTAGTATTAGTTAAACAGAAATTACAGAATATGAACAGTTATATAAAGATCTATAAAGCTCTGAGCTTCTTCCTCAGATGTCAAAATAAATAAGCTTTGACACTTTTTGGTCTGTTGTTCCAAACAAATCTGGAGGTACCATGAATTGAATTGTCATTTCTTATTTCCATCACTTATCATGTCTTAACTTAAATTATTCCCTTCATTTTCGAAGCCTCCACCATAGGAGAAATTTCTTTTGATCATCTTTATGTTCTGCTACAAATTTTGAAGGCTTTTATTAGATCATGTCAAAGTTGCTTTATTTTCTAGTCGAATTTATGTAACAGGCAGAAAACGATATGAATTCTGATATAAAATAAAGATACTAAACTAATCGTTTAGGATTCCTCCACCAAAATGAAAAAGTGGCAAGTGTCACCCTTCTGTCTGATCACCTTAAACTGTGAAAGACTCATCTTTGCATTCAGTAAAAAAAGCAAAATTCTCTACACAGAAGTAAGAAAAAATTCACATTGAAAATTCTTTGCTGCTATTCTGTCAAGTGTCTACATGTAGATTCTACTGAGCAAGACCAATGCCGTCAATTTTAAGTACAGTAGCTTGTCATATACCTCATAAACAAAATTTGGTAAAGAAGGAGTAATTTTTTAATGCAGAACTGTTTGTCTGGATTCTACCTACACTGGTTGAGTGTGGTATCTCTCTCATTGTTGAGACGTCAGTTTGCTGGTAGCATCAGTAACGCAGCAGAATGTAACAGGATTTTTTCTCTGTATGGCTGTGACCTGTAGCTATGCACGGTGTCAGTTTCCCATACCAGTCCTTGGCTGCATCCCTGTCAACATAATTTATGCCAAGGGATTATCTTGTCTTCTGCACTTCAGCATTAATTAAAAAAAAAAAAGTAAAATGCAAAACAGACACAAAACATCCATTATAGAAACACTGGTACCACTGTTAGCTGTGGGAATGACAGCTTGTTACAGTACATGGGAACATTTCACCTGCATGTGTAGCATTCTTATCCAAACATGTGCAGGTCATATGATTTATTTCTGTGCGTCTGAGAGAGTGACATTAATAAACTATGAACTTCTCATTATAACCCTTGCTTGGATACCGTCCTCTGAACTGTTACCCCTTATGCCAATGTGCCTTCCAACTGGATGAATTGTTTCATTATGGCGAAAGCAGGATAATGTTGATTATCACATGAAAGCTTGGAATAGTATCTTTAGAGACCTCTTAATTGTGGCAAAGATTTTGCAGGGAGTAGAATAAATAGAAAAGGTAAATCATTGATCCTTACACTATTATTCTTGCTCAGCACAATATTCTGCTGGTTGCTGACACATCGTCAGGTATGAGAGAATATGAGCAAAATACTTCCTTTACAGTTGAGGTACGATTCCCTTTTCACAGAAAACAGAAATTTGACTTTCAGATATGCCTTGCATTTAGACCTCAGAACAATACCTGCGAAGGCTGTATTAGCCTGGAATAGGTGTAATCCAGAACTTTTAAAAGACTTTGGCTGAGCGACTATCTTCCTGTAATATGCATAGCACAGAACCTTCCCTAGTAACTGCCTCAGCTCATGCTCTGTTCTGGGGTCTAGACTGCAGAAAATGTAAGCATCAGCTAATTGAATTGCTAGCTCATGTGATGGCTCATCATAAGCTATTAATAATGCACTTGCATTATTCTTGTGTCTCATACTGCCAGTGTCAGTGATGTTAATAATGTGGGGTTTTTTTTCACTTTCAGTTAGCATGTATACTGTCTGAATAATTTCCTGGTTTACAGGTTTAATACTCGTCCTCTTCTTTTTCTTCCTGAATTAGTCCTAAATCTAAGTAGTTGGGATATTTCATGGACCATGTGTTTGAAGATTGATAGTGGAACCCCCTTTAATCTTCCGTCTCCTAGGAAGATACCACTGTACATAAACCACTACTTTTTATTCTATTTATTAGACTGTATATCTTTGGCGATTCAGCAGGAACTAGAACAGGGATGATTACAAATTACTTTGCAAGCTAGTTACTAAGCAAGATAGAGACAAAACACTTGCAATTTTTTGTTCACATTTATCCAACATTGAATTTTTTGCATTCACATGATATGTATACAGATATAGTCTGGATAGGAAATAATTAAGTTTCTCTTCCAAGGAAAACATTATGTGGCCATTTTAAATTCTTATATACACTGTTTCATAAACCGGAGTGACATTTAGGCTTTACCTGGTGACATTTCTTCTCCCTGTATCTTTCTGCAACACCTGTTGCTGATCTTGCTGTCATGTGGGAAACTGCTTCCATGGAAACACCCTCTGCATTGTATGCTGGCTGCTTTTGATATAATTCATTTTTCATAACAGAAGTTATTTCTTTGTCTTCATGATGAATCTTTTGTGTTTCTAGATATTCCTGTAGTTTGCATATTCTCCCACGCTTGTTCAGAAGTGCTGGGTTTGATACCCGTTTGCAAGCCAGTTTGTGTGATTCCCTCAGGCTTGTTGATGTGACTTTTCTATCATTTCAGGCCACAGATGCTAAGTCTGTACTTGATCTTAGGTAGTACACTCCATGCAGCTCATCCAGGTCTGTTTAAAGTACCTACAGATTCACCACTGGATGGATCTGCAGCAAGTTACTTGCATTTCCACTTAAGTTAAAGGCAGCATTTGAAATACAGGAAACAGTGTTCAGACTTTAGGACTTCAAGTGAGACAAAAAAAAGACAAAAAGTAGCTTTTCAAGCACTAAATTATTGAGACATCCAGTGGTGTTATAGGGGACTTTGTGATTCACTGTAATCTCTGATTTTTTTTACATCTGGAGAAAAGTGAAAATGGGTCACATAAGGAGAGCACCCAGGCTCAGGATGATATAAATATGTTTTTTTACTCCTGGTTCATCTTTTTCTCAGTGAAGTCAAATAGAAAAGGTAGGTGAAAATCTAAGGAGTCTAAATGAATGCTGGTTACACTGTGAATAATCGTCATCGAGTGCCAATGTACCTTCTCTTCACAACCAGGTATGAGGCTAGAAATTGAGAATTTTTTCTGCTAACATCTCATATGTCTGCATTTGTAATATTTCATACCATGCATTGAGGGTCCTCACTTCCAGAAAAAATACTTCCAAACAGCAGAAGAAATCTCATACACCAATGTGGCCATGAGTATTGAGGCTTAGCAATTAATTTAATTGTCAACTTTCCTGCTGTATGGCACCAGAATTCATAGTAATCTGGTGATAGCATTTGTCAATATAATTTATGTGGTTAGTGAGTTATACCACTTATAACAGCATATAGAGTTTGGGCAATAGCAAACCAAGCTTTGGCATCAACAAAGCTTTCTGAAGCAATTAGCTTTTTAAAGACAGTACTGGATTAAAAAAAAAATTAACAATAAACCAAAACCCACAACACTTTTTAAAAAACAGTCATGGTATTTGCAAGCTAAAGAAATAGTAATACCAGTATTTAGGTGCCTAAGTTTTCATCAAGTATACCATACAGATGTTAAACACACATACAAAACAAGTGAAAATACCATAGAATCATAGAGTCATGGAATGTTTTGGGTTGAAAGGGACCTTGAAAGATCATCTAGTCCTACCCCCTGCCATGAACCAAATTGTCATTTGCGTTTTGAAGTAAGAATCATAAATTGGAAAATGCCAGAACAATGTTTGCTCAAACAGCCAGCTATACCCACATGTGAAAAAGCTGGCAGTTGCTAATTAACATTCAGTAGAAGCTGAGCATTCCTATTCAGCTAATTTAACAATACTAAAGATTGAGTTATTTGTTTTCAAAACAGCTGATTAGCACTGGCAGAGTGCTATTAGAAGCAGATAAGTCATGAGGAAGTACTTTCCTACGCATATCAGCACTTTAAGACATGAATTCATGACCCGTTTGTCTTGTCCTGAGCTTTAAGGATGATGACTCAGCTTTGCTGGTTCCCAGGCCAGGATTAAGGTGAATCACACCAAGGATCCTAACACCAGTTTTATTTATCAATCAAGAAAGAACAATGATGTGTTTCAGTTGTCCACTTGGTGCAATCAACAAGCCTCACCACAAGGAACCATTAGCAAGCAAAAAAAAACAGCCTTGCCATAAGATAGCCTAGGAAAGCAAGGAAAGCTTTTCTAGTAAGGAAAGTGATAGGAAAAGAAAAGATCATAATCTTTGGATCCAGAGATGACCATGGCACACGCAGCCATCCTCTTGTGGTGGGTGAAAAGCGCCCAGCTGCCCCGGGTGATCGCCTTTATACAGTCAAGTTCTTGCCACATCACGTTGTTTACCCCTTGTGAAAAATTACCGGGAATGGGTCTGGGGAATGGTGGGGGCTTCTGAGGAGGGTCACCCCTCCCTCTCCCGGCTTCTTGCAGCCACAGCTCCCAGCCCTACCCACCCCCACAGCTCCACCAGCGCAGGGCTGGCGCACGGGTCTCAGCAAAGCACTGAGTCACCCCCGCACAAACACGACAGGTGCCAGGTAGGGGGCTGTGGCCTGTTTAGGGACAGTTCGAGATGTTCATTTAGCAATCCCTCACGCCATTTCTTAGACTTTTGTTGTGTGCACTGTGGACTTTGTAGGGATTTAACCATGTACACATTAAATGCCTGAGCATTCTACTCTTGTAACCAGCACCTCTTGTCCTCATCCCATTCCTACTGGAGATTTCATATAAAGTACAGCAGCTTATCCTCTCACATTCACTCTCTTTGAGTAGCCTGATCTAGTTGAGAGGCGTCCCTGCCCATGACAGGGAGGTTGGATTAGATGATCTCTAAGGTCCCTTCCAGTCTAGGTCATTCTATGATTCTATGATTCTTTCTCTGGTGTTTAGGTATCTCTTCCACTCTCTACATATTTTTTTTTTTTGAGTTCTAGTTAAATACCTATATACAAGTGAAAGTAATATATTAAGAGTGTTCCACTGAAAATGGAACAAGAGGGTAGAATATAAGAACATAGGATTGTAAGGGAGAATGTACTGGTTATGGGTTGCTTATTAATTGCACTTCTTTTTGGTAGATTACTGCTTGACTTCTATGGCTACATGATCTGCAGTGACCATACCGTACCTTTCCGCAGAAATTTGTCCAAATTATGCTCCTGCCATTTATTGGCTTTTCTGAATATGCACACAATGGTTCACTTGCATCCCACCCACCTATTGTAAGCTTTAAGATGCTCACAAACAGGAGAGATTCTCACAGGGAAAAGATGTAATGATACATACATGGGATATCCAAGCACCCTGAAACACAGAGGTCACACAAATCTGGACACAGTCATTGAATATGGTTGTTATCTCTAAAGTCAACCAGAGACAAAACTTCAGATACCAACATTTTTTTGGGGACAGAGCTGAGGAATTGCTGGAAAATCTTGCTCTTCTTTGACTACGTAATGATGCCAAAGTTATAATTAATGGTGCATATAGTAACTGGAGACATCTGAATTTGAACAGCTGACCTGCCTTAAATAACAACATGACAACTTTGAGCTAAATTTTCTGATGTGAGATGGACCCTTGAACCAGCATGAGGGTAGCGAGTAGTGGAGCAGCAAAGCCCCAAGCTGTGGGGAAGCCAACTCTGACCCTTCTGCCACTGAGGCGTTCAGCTTAGGAGTCTCCAAGGTGCATGTGCCCTGCTGTGTCTGCCCACCGACAGAAAATGGTGTTTTGGGAACTGTTACTAGTCAAGACCCGGTCGAGTCCAAAAGAGTTCCACTCTGCTTTGGGCTTGGAGAACAAATGGAGAAAGCAGAAAGTCATAACAGAATCCTCAACAGCTCTTGCTTTGTGCTTCAGTACAGACACTCTTGTTTCTTGACTTTTAAATAAGATGACAAGAGATGATCTGCTTAAAGTGTCACACATTTCTGCTGGCAGTGGTGGTGTGCAACTAGTGGTTTTTCTTCTGGCGATTCCTCATTGCTGAAAATCTGCAGGGGGAGTAATTAGGACAAAAAAAGTGTCAACACAAATGATGTTTAAGGCTCATGCTAATAGCTCACGCATCCCATCTGCTTAAGAATATCATCCCTCCAGTAAATTCATTTTTAATTTGAAGAAGACCCCTGTCACTCACACCACAGTCACTTTAAATTATATTACTAAGATCATGTTGGGTTTTTGTTGCTCTTCTGGGCTGGTGCTCCATTTCCTTACCAATGTTGGATCTCCTATACTCTTCATTCGGAAGGCGTGGCCTTAAAACACAATACACGAAGCAGACCCACTACCTTTTTTTTGCAGTGTAAGGTGGTTTGGTTTTTTCCTAAAATTAAACTTACTCACTTCCCTCATTTCTCAGCTGTCACACAGAGACACTTTTAGCATCTGTTGCTATTAGGAAGCTATAAATAGGGATATCTGGGGAACAAAACAAGGAAAGTTTTTTCCTCTCCTCCTCTGAAATCATTGGGAATAAAAAGCATATTTGAAGCAGGAGGGTAAAAGAAGAAATGCTGAATATATGCATCCATTTTCTTCTAAATACAAGATACCAAGTAATCAGGTAGAAATACATTGCTACTGTACTTTAAAATAAAAAGTTATTCCCATCAAACTCCATCAATCTCAAACGATACTGGGATTCAACCAAGCATTTTGCATGGGTATTTAATGGGAAAAAAATTGCATAAAGTAAGAAATTTTAAGTGTTTTCCTGCCTACCTTCAGCTTAAACTTTCTGTGTATTAGGCCATTGTACATGGACAGCATATTGACTCTAGACTTTTGCTGATTAGGTGGTCAACAGGAGTATTCACACAGCTAGCTCTTCCCTGTTGCAGTCCAAAGAGCATTCACCACAACAACAAACTGCTGTGACATAAAGTCTTCTTCACGGGGAGGTATCTCATCAGTGTGACTCGTGTAGCAGGATATCTCTATTGGGGTTCTCTGTGACATGCAATAGAAGACAACCAAAAGCATCTGGATTTAAAGGATTAGCAGGGACAAGGAGTGAATCAAGTCTCATGTTCACTGATTCCTTTCAATTATATCATATGATTGGTCATTTCTTGCTTGTCTTACGTTGTTTCCCAGAGACTACCTTGCACTGCTTTGTCAATGACTGCAAAAATGCAGAGATGTGTGGAGTGGTATTTAACATCTTCACAAGACAAAGGACACTAGCTTTGCATATTAACCACTGCACTGTGCTAAGGATAGTCTTAGTGCCATGACCAGCAGCATCTGTCCCCCAGGCAGCTGCAGCAGTGACAGGAGGAGGATGCTGAGTAGCCGTTTCCCATTGACTTGTCTTCCTTGGTGCTGTGCTTTCTTCTAGGTTAGTTGATAGGGAGAGTTACAGGAGATGTGACATAGACCTGTAAACTGTGAACCAGTTTCTCTCCCTTCATCATCACTCTCTGTCTCCACTGGTGGAATTAAAAGGAAATGATCATTGTGCTCAGTTTCCTAAAAGTTTGTTTATAGATTCCTAGTCTGAAGAAAGGCCCTCTACTAGACCTTTAGTTTGGATCCTGGAAAAGAATTTAATTTAATTTCAAAAATTTTTTAACTGGGACAAAATGCTAAAGAGAGATACAAATAAAAGACTGAAAACTATTATAGTTCTGGGACAAGGCTCCAGACTGTTGAACTGTCCTTTGTGCAGCCAACAATTTTATCTAGGAGAAAAAAAGAAGAGAATCTCGCCAAGGGTTCACCAGCAGTAAACAGATTTTCAATAGAAGAGTCAGAAGCGACACATGGTCAGAGCTGCCTTAAGGTACTTTTTGTAAGAGAAGAACATATTTTATTATCTTAAGCCTCTACCTTATTAAAACTTGGTTATGATATTTTCTTTATATTTTGCATTGTGTTTCAGGAAATATCTTGTGACTATGGTTATGAATATAAAATTAATATTTCATTATGTATTATGGGGTGTTATGATTTTTAATAAAACCTGAAGCTTATTTATGCAAAGGAAGTATACCTTCATATTGTAGGATGTGTCTTCCTCTGCATGTTTTTAATAAAATATTACTAAAACCATGCAGATCACATTTCAACAGAACTACTACTTTATATAAAAGTGCAAATAAGATTTCATTGCCATAGATAGTTTGCAGAAGTGCAGGCAGGTGAAACACCCAAATGAGAAGAGCCTATTACCCAAGATTTTAAAAATATATTTATTACCTAGAAGCATAAGTGTTCACACCTTTGCCCTGTAGTTTAAAGTTATATACAATTGTGCCTGCCTGCCTTCTTGGCATCTTCAAGCTTGGATCCGCACTTTAGTCTGTGCATTCAGAGCTGCTGTTCTCTTTACCTTATGCTGTGGACTGTGGAGGAAGGGAACTGTGAACAACTGGGACCAACAGCCAAAGTTATGAGTTTTTGGAAAATAACAAGAAATAAGTTTCAGATTGTGACAAGGTTCTGCTTTGTCAGCTACTGAGTCAGGACGAGGCCCTGCTTTCTCTGCTTCTTAGTTGATTTTTCTCATTTCCTGTAATATTCAACACAAAATATTTTCCCTGTAGTTTGGAGATGCCAGTGTACATAGATCTCCCAGTATTAGAAGATCATGGAGAAGGTTACTTCTATGATGGGTGCACTGTATTTTTGTTGTGATTGAAGATTGAGAGGGTCCAACAGTTTGAAAACTGCAGGGCTAGACAGTGGCTAGATTTTCAGCATGAAATCTGAGCAACAACACGAAAGAGCATGAGCTACCAGAGCAGGATATGATCTAGCGCATTATAAAGCTTATTGGAATATGACAGAAAAGCAATTGTGGTGACAAAGCGTGGAGAAGATGTGCTACTTTGGAAACAGAGAAATGGAAGTTAAAGCAGTAGGTTAACACATACATTTACATGTAGAGGAATTTCTTGTGGAGCAGAGGTGCGGTATAACTTTAAAAATGTGGACAACCCAGCTTAGACCTAAACAGAGGCTCTGTCCTTGAAGCTGCCTTGGAACACAGGGAGGAGGAGGTTTTATCTGTTTTGTGAGAGCTTTGCGAGATGCTTGGCTGGAGGTGCTGGCCCCGGGGGGAGAAGGGGGGGCGAGAGCCGCCTGCATAGTGGAATGGCACTGCCCAATAAAACGCTGGTGCGTGTAAACCTGTGACTGACCAGCTCTGTGAAGGGGCAGGCGCGGGGACACTGCTGAACTGTATATATTGAGCTGTCCGGGGCAATAAAGGGAGGACGATCTGTAGCATATTGGTGTGATGGTCGTTGACTTGGCCGGCTCTCTGAAGGGACCCTCTTCATCTGGCGCCTGAACAAGGGACCCTCTATGGACGCTTAAATGCGGATTGCTTAAATGTGGGAAGACTCCGAAGCATCGGACGTGAGCCGATTTGGGAGCCGGAGAGCTGGAGGCAGGAGAGTTCCAGGTGTGACCAAAAGGGCACCGGAGACCAGAGCTTGAGCAGCCGATCAAGCCCCTGCCAAGGTAAGACCGCGATGGAAACGGACGCGGCAACTCGCCTCCTTAGTATACTCTCTAAGAGAGGAGGAAAAGTAAAGGAGTGAGACGTATTAGCCCCATGGGCTTGGAAACGGGAGAAAATGAACGACCCGCCATTAATCTTTAGTTCCACGGAATGGCGTGAAGTAGGAGACTTTTTGTGGGACTGTACTCTAGAGGGAGGAAAAGAAGGAAAGGAAGCGAAAGAACTAGGAACAGTTTGGAAAACTGTAATACGCACTCTAGAAATCATGCAAGCAGAAAAGAAAGTTGCTGCGGCAGTGATCGAAGCGTTGTGGGGAGGGCAGGAAAGGAAAAAGGCAAAGGAAGAAACTCCCTGCTCGTCCCGACTGGGTGGAAGAAAAAAAAAAAAAAAAAAAAAAAAAAAAAAAGAAAAGAAAAAGGAGAAACTGCACTGCGTTGCAGAATTAAGACTTTTGTCCTTGAGCTGAGCTCTTTTCTAAACAAGTGCATAACTCTTGCTTGCTAATTATGAAAAGAGACCCTGACCAGCCAGGTACAGCTCATGTTGAGAGCTTGTCCGTGAGAATGAAGATAAGACGCTTCTTGTACACCAGATGCGCATGGGAGTGAACGGGAGAGTGTGATCAAAACAGACCGGGGAAACTCTGCTCTCGCTGTGTGATAACAGAGTGATTGAAGTAATACTTGAGCTAATAAAAAAAAAAAAAAAAAAAGAAAGAAAAAAAAAGGAAAAAAAAAAAGGAAAAAAAAAAAAGAGGGGGGGAAGAAGGAAGATCAGCATGAACCCCTGAAAGAGATCCTGAACAAACTCGCTGAATTATCAACTAGACAGTGAGAAATAGAAGAAACCCTTAAACCAGTTCAGCTCCCCCATTACCATCAGCTCCCTCACTCAAGCCTGATTTTCAAGCTTGAACCATAAAGGATCCTTTGCAACAGCGATGGAGCGGTGTCATCAGAGATGCTATAACAGAGGGAGATTGGGAAGCAGCCAGTTCGATTGCGTGTCCTGTTATTATTAATAATGGACAAGGGACCTGGGAACTGCATGATCCTGCATGATGTGGCTGTGCAGCATCCTGTCACTTCAGCAGCGCAGCAGCAACACGACCGTGCACTGGGACTGCCTGTTGAACCCCTTGTTTCGCCCAGTGACGTGATGGGACCCTGAGGTACTGATTACCAACGACGATATGGATTGGACTGGCAGAAGATGCTTACGGCTGATGGCAGAGCAATTATGGGAAAATGTGACTGTTCTCAATGTTACCTGTTGTATTAATATGTATCCTCTTTGTGTGACTAACAATGAAGCTTATATTGGTTGTGTAATCAAAGCCACATAGTAGGTGTTAAGGTTTATGTACTAACCAGCAGAGTGATCTTTCTTTAGCTAAAAGCAAGGCAGGGAAACCAGCTACCTTTTGCTTTGTTAGAAGTGTGTGATTAAGGATCAAAGTACGATTTAGGGTGATGGGTGTGAGAACTTTGACAGGATGAATTAAGAGTTTAGTTAAGACATTTTTGGTTATTGCAGTTTTAATTGTTATAGGCTTAGTTATGTTTAGTTGTTTGATAAATATAATCAAGAAAATGATAAGCAAGCTAGCGGATGAAGCCTGGGTTGTCCAAAAAGAAAAAGGGGGATATGTAGAGGAATTTCTTGTGGAGCAGAGGTGCGGTATAACTTTAAAAATGTGGACAACCCAGCTTAGACCTAAACAGAGGCTCTGTCCTTGAAGCTGCCTTGGAACACAGGGAGGAGGAGGTTTTATCTGTTTTGTGAGAGCTTTGCGAGATGCTTGGCTGGAGGTGCTGGCCCCGGGGGGAGAAGGGGGGGCGAGAGCCGCCTGCATAGTTGAATGGCACTGCCCAATAAAACGCTGGTGCGTGTAAACCTGTGACTGACCAGCTCTGTGAAGGGGCAGGCGCGGGGACACTGCTGAACTGTATATATTGAGCTGTCCGGGGCAATAAAGGGAGGACGATCTGTAGCCATATTGGTGTGATGGTCGTTGACTTGGCCGGCTCTCTGAAGGGACCCTCTTCATTTACAGATGGGCTACTAGGAGTTAGGAAGGAAAGCACAACAAAACTGAGTTGGCTAAAATAAGCATCAAAAGATTTCTGAGGGGAGTAAAAACATCCCTACTAGAATAATACTGGGAGTCTGGTACAAATTCCTGTGTTAAATTTGGAAATTAATAGAGATTTCTTTAAAGATGTAGAGGAATAAGTATTAACTGAGGAGCAGGCTAAGGAGTAAATTCTACTGACAGTGGTAGAACCTAGATATTCCTCAGCATTACAGGTGGTGGTATTTTTATTTTTTTTCTTTTATCAAATAGTGGCTGAACTGAAAAATTGTGATGTTATTTCATGCAGGCTGGTATAAGAGACAAGCAGATGGGAGCAGATTAGGTCACAGAAAAATAGTTAAACTGAAGTTAATTTAATGTGAGTCAGATGAAACTCAAGGTAGGGACAAATTTGAATAAATCTGTGACTAAAGAACTGTATTTCAAAACAGGAAACTCAGAAATACTTGTGGAAATAGCTACTGAAGTCAGTTGTATTGGGGAGATGGATATGGAAAAGTTTGAATTGCTTTAAAGGAGAAATGGTAAAAACATCAGTAACCAGTGTGAAAGAGCTCTAGACTAGGTATATGAATAATCTTAAAATCATATTAGCAGCTAGCCAAGACTGGAGTAGAGAATGTACTAGCCCTGTTCCACAGAATTTTCCTGAGCTACAAGCTGAACTCAAAAAAAGTCCTTCTCACAATGGGGTTACGTACAGCTCATGGTACAAGTCTGTTTGTTGTTGTTTCTAGAGGTGCTTGGAAACTCTTGGAACTATCAAGTGCTGCACAGTCACAGAAAGCCTCAGTGGTAATAATCTGATGCTGACAGCTTTATTAAATGTTCAAGCCCTATGGCTAGCAGAGATCTTCAAGATTTGCAACAGTTTAGATATTTAGCATCCACTTGGGTAACTAGCTGTTAATAAATCTAAATACTAGCATACACAAGCCTTACAAATTGACAGGAAAAAAATTATAAGAAAAATGTAGAGTCAATACAATATAATTTACTGTAAAATACAATTTTACTGGATCATAATTCACAGAAATTATTGTTATACAGTATTGTGAGCAAGCATTACAGCATCAGAGCATCTGATTCCTGGTTTTTATATCCCTGTGGACCTGTTCTCTGGCTTTTGACATAATTTATCCCTTTGTTGCAGTTTGGTATCCCTTTTTCTTCACATAGAATCAGAAAAACTGACAAAATAATAGTGGTGAGAACTGGAACCTCCTGTGTTGAATCAAACAGAACTTTGTAACTTAACACTGGGTTTCCCAGTATGTCTCTTCAGAGTATGTTAAATATTTCACAGGAAAATGTTCATGGCCTGTAAAAATGATGGAGATTTTTGGATTTTGTAAGAGCCTGAACTGTTCAGACTCAGACCAGTAGAATGAAATGATTACACTTTTATCAGAAGGGCTTCAGCTTTTCCTCTGTTAGCAAGACTAACACCAAAGCTCTGCAACAAATTCTAGTATCCATGCTCAGAAAATGTGGATAAAATTAAGAGATAAAATAGAGTAAGAATGAATGTCTTGTAGTCTGGAGAAGCCATTTATAAGGAAAGCCAAAAAGGCTATTTTCCATAGTAAACAGCCTATAAAGTCATAATCTTCTAGTCTATACATATGTTTCTGTGCATGATCAAAACACAGAATGTGTCTGCCTATTCAAAGAATTTCAGTTATCTTTCAATGATTTTTAAACTTATTTCATGAAACTTCACTTAGCCTATTATACAGCCACTGCAAGCCAGTTATCCAGTTATCTTTCTTCCTATAGTAGAAAAGCATAAAATAATATACAGTAACTAAAATCAGAAATTCAGTTTACACATATTAGAAAAGTAGAACATTTGATTTTTTTTTTTATAATGAGGATAACTATCCGTCAGAAATCTTAACTCAGGATATAAAGAACACTGAATTTTTTTTTAATAGCTCTGTAACGAACATACTGTACCACAATCAGAAATTTGGGGGCTTGAAGTAGGAATCTCTGTGGCCATTGTGATGCAGCAAGTTATGTTAAATTATTGCAGTAGTCCTTCATGTCAGTGATTCTGTGTATGTGCACAGACAGGAGGCACAACAGAAGCCTCTGGACCCCTCAGGGAAGATGACCTGTTTTGGAAGAAAACCCATTTTGCAATACTGCTTTCTGAGATCTTTCACAAAGATCTAGCAGAGCTGTGGAGGAGTACCTCTGTCCATCCTTTCCCGCAAGTGTCTGTGGGTTTGACAGTAATTGCTGCCTTATTCTGGAGCAAAATCCCTTCATTTTTTAATATGAGAAAAACTATTTCCTTCTAAACACTTAAAATGGAACCACAGGGGCCCACTGGTGTGCAAATGGGAAGGAAAGAAATAATACAGGGAAGATAATGCTAAGAAGGACACGTTCCTGTGTGACCTACTGTAGGTGATCCTGCTCTGGCAGGGGGGTTGGACTAGATGATCTTTCGAGATCCCTTCCAACCCCTAACAGTCTGTGATTCTGTGAAGAAAAAGTAGGGGTGAGAATTCTAGGTTTAGGTAAGGACTCCAAGGAGAGAGTGTGGGGAAAAAAGAACACTGTAACAAAAGATGGCAGAAGTCCGTAAAGTTGTTATGACAAAAGAGCAATTGCAAATATGTCTGTAAGTAGCTCAAGATGACTTTTTTACAGAATCTGAAAATTGCCAATGATTAAAATCAGTAGGGTTCTAATTGCCCATTAAAAAATTGTATCAATACAGTAAATGAACTCTTAAATGCCTTAAGATGCCTTTTTTTCCTTTCCTCTTTTTCAAGATTATAAAAATAGCCATTCAAAAATAGCATTGACAGCATTGGCTCATAGATATGTTCTTTGCTGTTGTAACTATAACCCGCTGCGTGACTAAAATGGACACTGATTTATTAATTTAACAGACCAGAGGAAGATCAGTAATAAATTGTCCTCTTCCTCCTTAGTATTATCTTCAACTTTACAGTCAAGTCTCACAGAGATTTTCACTATATTACTATACATTATGGTCTTGGTAAGAAATCCATCTGAGTTTGTTAGAGATTTTTCACTGACTACTGTTGGACCAGGCTGAGCTGGACTTTGCAGAGATGTTATTTGGCATCCATCTATACCACAAGCCATACTGTGCTGTATTCTTTGAAAGCACTTTAAATGTTTCTAGAAGAATGTTTCAATCCCCAGAATCTATCTAAGAAAGAGAATTTTTGAAAATGTTTTGTGGATGGAAACACTAGAAACATTTTCCAAGTAAAATATTCTGTATCTGTAGATTCCACAAAAAGAACCCATGAAGGCCTTCCTGGTATTAAAGTAGGAACATTTTCCCAGTATTTAAACACTTAGCCATGAACTTGGCTAACTGCAGCTAAACACATTTTTATCATGTGTTGAACAACAAAATTCAAAAAAGAAAGGATACTGGCAGTCAGTCACCTGCTAAAATGTATAGGTATTTCCATGCCAGCACTTCTTGCCAGAATGTGCAAGAAATGCTGGTGTGGAATGCAAATGTGCATTTCCGTAACATGACCAGACATACACCTGCTATCTGATGGCAGAAACATGGATTTCGATCTCAGTATAAATGTGTCATTCCCAAACAAGGAAAAGGGCTATAGAACCTCTGAGAAAAAAAAAAAAAGTGGCAAGTAGCTTGGCTCCCAGAACAACTAATTTACTCCTTGATTTTCTCTTAAACCACAGAAGGTGGTCTCATAAAAAAAAAAAAAAAAAAAAAAGATAATGTGTTGGCTGAGACACGGTGAATTGCTGCAAAATGGATTTGTTTCAGAAGCGCCGGGTTTGGGCAGTCCATCAGCCGATCCTTTGAAGACTTGCTCTCTAGACCCTTCACCAGCTTTGCAGTCCTTCTCTGGACATGCTTCAGCACCTCTTGTTGTCTTTCGTGTTGTGAGGGGGTCACTGCATTATACTGAACAATAATATACATAGTGATTGCTATGTTTGTGTAGCTGAATATATGCAACTGAAACAGCTTCTGGCAAGTATCTAGTGAATATTACTTCTTCTCAGAAATATGTCTAGTGAATATAACTTCTTCCAAGAAACTGACAGTGACAATAACTGACAGACAAATGAGTCCTAGACAGAGAGAGAAATAGAGAAGTAGACAGAAGACAAATACCTTGCACACAACAGCAACAGCGTCTAGTGTGGATACCACAGAAAACAGTAGTAAACCCTCAGTGTGTGTTTCTTCTGAATTCATATTCACTTCTCAAATCAGTTAAAAACTTTATAGGTCAAAATTTTTGAGGTCATCCTCAAATATAACTAAAGTCAGGATCTTAATAAACATTGATTCCACAACTATAACTCTTCAACAGGTGAGGAGACCTTTACTGTTTCTCAGTGTGACTCTCATCTACACACCTGTAGCATCTTCACTGACAATCTGCTGATACTTTGACAGAACAGGTTTCAAGAATACTTCCTGCAAAAGCAGCAAACAGTTACTTAAAAACAGTCACTAGATGTGTGCCACTAGCATGCCATGGTCTTGACATATTTTCATGACTCCTTTTGGTTTGTGTGTTGTTACAACCGTAACTGATAAACTCTGTGCATTTGACCAATTAAAGAACTCATTGTTCTATGCAGAAGCTCTGTATAGTTCTCCACTGGGACGGTACACTGAAGGTGCAGTTCTTTCCTTCATGAGAATTGATTCAACTGTTGGATCTAGGTGAAATAACACTGATCATTTTTTTTGTAAATTTCCAGTTCTTCTGGAAGCACTTGAAAGAACTCACTGACAACCTTCCTCAGTTACTTTTCACTGATGACAGATGCCAAGGAGACTGATTTCCAAGAGCATAAATGAGTTAAGAGGATAATTTAGACTGGGAATGATAGCTGGAGGTCATCTAGTCCAGCCACCCACTCAGAACAGAATGATCTCCAAGGTTTACATCATGCTCCCTAGGATCTTGTCCAATCCAATTTTGTTTCATTATCTTCAGAAATAGAGACTGATCCTTTAATAGCCTATTTTAATATATCCTTCTGATGACTGATACATAAGAATCAATCTTTCTGAGAAGAATACACAGAAAATGTTCATGTCACATTTATGCCAGTGTTCATGACCATACCACAGTCATCGGAGAAGACTTGACAAGTCATGAAAATGAGACAAGGGAATGTGTGTCTTCAGAGGCAATCTCAGTTAACCTTCATTTTGTTCTCATGTGCACTTATTATCATTGTATTATCATTGTAATGAGTATTTCAGAGATCCTCAAGATTCTTTGGATGTGGTAACACTACTCATTATCAAAGGAAGCACTGATGTCCACAGTTGAGAATCTTTCACATAACATGCTTCGTACTGTCAGCCCTTGATGACCAAACTAAAACACTGCAGGTTGTGGGGGTTTTTTTGCAGCAATAACATTTATCATATTTGAGTCTCTATAGGGACCACTATATGTTCAGACTAGAAATTCGGACAACAGATCTTTTCTGTTAATGTTGTTATGATTGAGGTCCTGATTGTATTGACAATAATAATATTTCTAATTATGAAATCCAGCATTTAGATTAATTGCTGTAATAAGACTTTTCTTACTGTACAGTAATTCTGAGTCACTGGCTAAGGCCTTTTCCTAAATAATTACAAATGATAAATTTCTCTCAAGAAAAATATGGCGCTGAACTCCGAAGACAAGACAATTATGTAACTTGTCATTGCGAAAATCACCAGTTACAGTGCTCAATGATGCAGAGCAACTGAGCAATATAAGCAGCAATGTCCTTATCAGATTGTAAGTTTCACCTGTGAAACTGAAATCTCTAGACAGTGATGGATAGGGCAGACATGAAATGCATCTCGGCAAGGCTATAACTTCATTGTGCAGCCTTTACTTATAGTACCTGATTTGCCTATCATATTTGCAATTATCTTGCTCAGAGAGTAAGCAGAGAACAGCCTGTTGAGGCGTTTTTCTCTTGTTTGCTTAAAGATAACGTGATAATCTTTCTGAATAAGAATCTGTAATGGAGGTTGACTAACATCAGGCTGTCCCAGGACTGCCATTTTAGACAGCAAGCAGGCAGGCACATTTAGATTCTGTAGTGGCAATTATTTTTAGTAGGTAAAGTCACACTCAAGATCATTCTCTGCTGCTCCTAGAAGTGGCTCCAGAAGTTCTACTGCCACTTGTCATTATCTGCACATAAACCTTGTCACCAGAAATTTGAGGACGTATTTATGAAGGACAGTTTCTGGGGTCTTGGGTGCACTAATAGGCCTTAATGGCCCTGATCAGCTTCATTTGGGGCCTTCACCCCCACCTGTGACCAATGGGCCCAGGAGACCCATTTCAGCTTCATTGGGGCCTTCAATCTCAGTCTAAGCTATGGCACAGGAGTGCCTGTCCTCTGCTCAGCCACAGTTATAATTGTGTCTGGACATCGATCATGTTATCTGGACCCTGACCTGCAGATTGACTTCCTGAATTGACCTCGGACCTGCCTCATCATCACAAACTTGCCTAATGATCTGGACTCTTGATTGGTCCTGGCTGCCATCTCTGAGACTACATCTACTGCCATGGCATTGGTTCCTATCAGTGAGGTCATTGCCCCCAACCCGCGTTGTACCCACCCTCAACTCCCATATTGACTTCTTTTAGGGAGCAACCAGCTCTCACTGTTCCCTGATACAGCAAAAGCAAGGAAAGGTGAGCCAGGATACAAGTCTGCCAGTGAGGCTGACAGGAACAGTATCTTGCTACAAGGGTCACAGTCCCACGGTGTCAGAGCAAGAATGCAGAGCAGGTGCAGAGAAAGCAACCTGAGCTGGCCAACAATAACAAGGATCAGCCAAAAGATCAGTAATGGCCAGACAATATGATAATAACAAGCAGCTCCTAGGTCAAGGCAGCAGGACAGGATCTGGTCCAACAAGGTACCTGGCTAGCTTCAGGCTTACCTTCCATAGTATGACAGTGGCCAGGGGAAGGAGGAATGCTCCAGTTGAGGTGCTTCACCTCTTCCTTAAGCAGCTCCTTTCACAAAAGTTAGATCCAAGCTAACAGGGGTGTCACAGTTGTTCTTGAACAGAGATAGCCAGACCCTGTAGAAGGGATCATGGAATCATAGAATCATAGAATCATAGAACAGTTCAGGTTGGAAAAGACCCTTGGGATCATTGAGTCCAACCATTAACCCTACTCTACAAGTTCACCCCTAAACCATATCACCCAACACCATATCTAAGCGACACTTAAACACATCCAGGGATGGATACTCAACCACCTCCCTAGGCAGTCTATTCCAGTGTCTGACCACTCTTTCTGTGAAGAATTTCTTCCTAATGTCCAGCCTAAACTTGCCCTGTTGCAACTTGAAACCATTCCCCCTGGTTCTGTCCCTAATGACCTGTGAGAAGAGACCAGCACCAACCTCTCTACAATGTCCTTTCAAGTAATTGTAGAGCATGATGAGGTCCCCCCTCAGCCTCCTCTTCCTCAAACTGAACAGTCCCAGCTCCCTCAATCACACCTCATAAGATCTATTCTCCAGGCCCTTCACCAGTTTTGTCGCCCTCTTCTGCACTCGCTCCAACACCTCGATATCTCTCCTATACTGAGGTGCCCAAAACTGAACACAATACTCAAGGTGCGGCCTCACCAGTGCTGAGTACAGAGGGACAATCACCTCCCTACTTCTGCTGGTCACAAAATTTCTAATACAAGCCAGGATGCTGTTGGCCTTCTTGGCCACCTGGGCACACTGCTGGCTCATATTCAGCCGGCTGTCGATTAGAACGCCCAGGTCCTTTTCCGCCAGACAGCCTTCCAGCCACCCTTCCCCAAGCCTGTAGCGTTGCATGGGGTTGCTGTGACCAAAATGCAGGACCCTACACTTGGCTCTATTGAAATGCCTGCAGTTGTCATGGGCCCATCGATCCAGTCTATCCAGGTCCCTCTGTAGAGCCTTTCTACCCTCCAGCAGATTGACACTCCCTCCCAGCTTGGTGTCATCTGCAAACTTGCTGAGGAGGCACTCAATCCCCTCATCTAGATCATTGATGAAGATGTTAAACAGGAGCGGCCCCAGCACTGAGCCCTGGGGAACACCACTCGTGACTGGCCGCCAACTGGATTTAACTCCACTGACCACAACTCTTTGGGCCTGGCTATCCAGCCAGTGTTTCACCCAGCAGAGTATGTGCCCATCCAAGCCATGGGCAGCCAACTTAGCCATAAGGATGTTGTGGGGGACAGTGTCAAAGGCCTTACTGAAGTCCAGGTAAACTAAGCAGGTCACCTTGTTATAGAATGAGATTAGATTTGTCAAGCAGGATCTGCCCTTCATGAATCCATGGTGAGTGGGCCTGATCTCCCTGTTGGCTTTTAATTGTTCTGTGATGGCTCTTGAGATTATTTGTTCCATCACCTTTCCCAGGACTGAGGTAAAACTGACAGGTCTGTAGCTACCAGGATCCTCCTTCCTGCCCTTCTTGAAGATGGGTGTTACATTCGCCAGCCTCCAGTCCACTGGGACATCCTCGGTTAACCAGGACTGCTGAAGGATGATGGAGAGTGGTTTGGCAACCACATCCGCCAGCTCCCTCAGCACTCTAGGATGTAATCTATCAGGCCCCATAGATTATGAAGCAGGTCCATAACCATTTCCTCATGGATTATGTAGGTCCTATTCTGTTCCTCATCCCTTTCTTCCAGCTCAGGGGGCTCTGTGCCCAGAGAACAACTGTTCTTACTGTTAAAGGCTGAGGCAAAGAAGGCATTGAGCACCTTGGCTTTTTCCATATCCGTCGTCATTGCACTTCCTTCTGCATCCAACAAAGGGTGGAGATTCTGCCTAGACCTCCTCTTACTGTTAATGTATTTATAGAAACTTTTCATGTTATTCTTCACCACAGTGGCCATGTTTAGCTCTAGGTGGGCTGTGGCCTTTCTAATATTCTCCCTGCACAGCTTCACTTCTTGTTTGTAATCTTCATAATTTGCCTGCCCCCTCTTCCATAGACCATAAACTCTCCTTTTGTTCCTAAGCTCCAGCCAAAGCTCTCTGTTCAGCCAGGCTGGTCTCCTTCCCTGTCGGCTCATCTTTTGTGACTTAGGTATAGTCACTTTCTGCACCTTTAAAGTTAATTCCTTAAAGTATGCACAGCCTTCCTGGGCTCCCATGCCCTCCAGAACAGCCTCCCAAGGAACTCTCTTAACCATGGACCTGAAGAGACCAAAGTCAGCCCTCGGAAGTCCAAGGTGGAAATTCTGCTGACCCCCCTCCTTACTTCACCAAAAGTGGAGAACTCTAGCATTACATGATCACTTTGTACATGATCACTCTTTGTTGCAGAGGCACTAGTTGCACTTGAACATGGACAACAGTCCACACCTCTGAAGCAACCAGCAGAACATGGTTGTCATTTTGTTGTCGGCAAAAAGAACAGGAATGACCAACAAATTTGGAAGAAAAGACAGAGGAATCAAATATGTCATGAACGGTTCACAAGAAGAGCAAATAATGTTGGATAAAGGGATGTTTATACTATCTTGATCTGTGACACACTTCTTTTGGGAGTAGATAACGATTTTTTGTTAAGAAAACTTAGGAAAAGCAGGGTTTCTATTTGTGGCAGTTTTTGAAGATTCAAAATTTAATTTTATCCTCCATTGAAATAAAACAATGAAACTAAGAAAAAGATAACATTGTTTCAAAATAACAATTTTGGAATGAAAACATGAAGTTTCTCCATATATTTTCTCCTCATCTCTTTTCTTTGGTGCTCTGAAACTCTGGATGTCAAAATGACTCATAACAAAATTTCATAGATTTTGGGATATATCTGAAAAATATTTCTATTGTAAGGCAACAATCAATTTTTAGTAGAATGTCTTTCTTTTACAAAGCCTTTACCAACTCTAACACTGGCTAAATTCTGTGTGTGTGTGTATATAATTGTTAAAATCTGTGACTATTTTTAAAAATCATTTGAATTCAGTACAATTACCTATACAATACAAACCAAAACCCACTATCAAATAATTCCTGCATCAAAGCCATCACTACCATGTGAGTTATGACACGTTTTATGTATGCAGGTGACCAGTTGTGATTTAAAACCTTCATAAGAATCCTCCACTTTCCTAGGTAAAATGTTTTTGTGGTTTACTACTCTTATTTTTACAGTTTTATTAAACACTTCTGTATTCCCTTGGTCTCAACGTAGTTGGTGTGAACTTCCAGCCACTGGATTTTATGATGACCTTATTTTCATCTATAATTTTTTTTTTCTCCTTATATGGGCATCTGTACTTGGTGGTCAAGTCACTTTTGATCTTTTTATGGATAAACTAAATAGATCAAGCTTATTCAGTATCTCAGTATAAACCAAACAATACTGATGTTGATTGTGGAGATTTAAGTTTGTTGTTCTGAGGAATTTATAACGTAAATTAAATGACTAATACTTGTAATGAATACTTACAGCTGGTCAGAAGGTCAGAGAAAAAGGATGGAAAGCTACTGGGAGAAAGAAATGAAGGAGTGCCTACAGAAAGCATTATTTTCAAACAATTTAGTTTTCTGAGCCTCTGATTTGGTTTCACAATTTTCTAAGGGTATTTTCACATTGTGAAAAAGTTCTGTGTCTTATCTCCCATTTTATTTCAGCATCAATCAGGTTTGGGCAAAGCAAGAAACGATGTATAAAAAGGAAAAGGAAGTGAATTGAGTGGAAGGATTTGAAGGATGTCTGTTTCTTTTTTTTCACATATCTTCTGTAACTTTCACAACCATTCCTGAGACTGTGTATATTTTGGCATATAATTTTCTGTAGGACAAACACAGGTTATTGCAGACTATATTAGATTATCCAGTACATCTAATGCCAGAAAGCACCCATGAACAGTGATCAGTTAAAAATATTTTGAAAGACAGTGCAAAAAAATCCCAGCTGGGAGTGATGATTGTAGCATAAAACAGCCTCAGGGGAAGAGATACAGCTGTATGCCAAATCGAGGCCTTATAAATGCTTCTCAGGAAGAGCTGAATTTTGAATATGCAATTTGAGACATCTTGAAAGGAACATATTTCAGGACAGTTGCTGAAAACTGGCCCCACTTTGAGCAATGAATATAAAACATCCAAAATGACTAATTAATCCTGAATGACTTGACCTGTACTTTGTACCTGTAATTGTCTGAACATTTGAAATGTGGACATGCTTCTTAGGTATCCATTCTCCTCATGCTTCTTAAAACACATTTATAAAATGACATTTAGTAGAGTTGGCCTTCTAAGATCACAGACAGCCATTAGTTACAATTAAATAAAGAATACCATGAATAACTTCACTATTTGTCACGAGGGCAGTTTTCAGAACTGGATGTAATGATAGATTACTGTTTTAAATTGTGATTCCTGCAAAGCCTCATTTTTTTTCAGGAAAATCAGAACAGAAATACAAACACTAGAAGTCTGATTAAGCACCTTAATTTACTAGTTATATCCTTCAGCAGGATGAAGGACCTTAATATGTACTCTTATGTTCTTGCCTACTTAAACTGACTTCAGATTTTAACATTGTAGCAAGAAATAACTTCATTTTATATCAGGGTTTTTAAAATGTTCTTGGAATTTTTTAGATCTTTGTAAAATAATCCACGCAAAAGGTGATGTAATTTTTTTCCCTCTCCTAAACTTTCAAAAATAATTCAGTAAAACTGATTTTTTGGCATCATCAAAATATTGACAAACAAGAAGAGTACCTTACTGATTTTATTGAAGAGCAACAGTACAGATATATTCTTCTTCTTTGGCTAGACAAATATTGAGTAGTTTGAGGTATATATGGAGCATTCTTTTTTTAGGCACTTAACTAAGACAATTGAAAATGTTAAGAAAAAAAGTCACTATTTCTAGCAAATAAATTGATGGTACTGAAATAAAATCTTCTTTAGAAGATGCTTATGCTTCTACTATAATACTATTTGAACACTAAATGAATCTCCAGAGAGAACTGGAATTAGCCCCATTTTATAGACAGTTAAGACAATATGACAGCAAAGAGAGCTGGAGTCATCTGTGAGAAGCCCACATTCTAGACAAAGCCCCGAGTCTAGGTTCTTACGAGTAAAGTAATTTTTCCTTCACTAATGGTTTATTTTATTCCCTTTGACTGGCTTTTTAGAGATGCATAGATTTTTCCCTTGTCTAAATTCAGAGATTAAATTAAATTTGGGATTTCTGAATTTGAGCTTAAGTGATATCATTCAAACATTTGAAATAGAATTCATCATTTCCCAACATGAATTCGTAAGTACAGAGTGAGTCTTACTCATATGGAGCCTTAGATGAAAACATTTGCTGATCAGTATTGTTTGGGTAATGCAGTCTCAAACTCAAAAAGTGAGAACAGTGAAACAGGCAACTTAAGTCTCGTACTCATTAATTTCCTTCTAATGTTAATTAGAATAACAAAGACATGGCCCAATTAGAGCAAGTTGGGAGGAGGGCTGTGAAGATGATCCGAGGGCTAGAGCACATCCCCTATAAGGACAAGCTGAAAGAGTTGTGGATGCTCAGTCTAGAGAAGCCTACAAGGAGACTTTATAGTGGCCTCCCAGTGCTTAAAGGGAACGTACAGAAAAGGAGAGACTATCAGGGAGTGTAATGACAAGGCAAGGAATAATGGTTTCAAACTGAAAGAGGGTAGATTTAGTTTAGATATTAGGAAGAAATTCTTTTCTGTGGAGGCAATGAGGCACTGGAACAGGTTGTCCAGAGAAGTTATGGATACCCCACTTCCCTGTAAGTGTTCCAGGCCAGGTTGGATGGGCTTTGAACAACCTGGTCTAGTGGGTGGTATCCCTGTCCATGGCAGGGGCATTGGAACAAATCACATCATTCTGTGAGTCTATGAAAATTTTATTAGTGGAAACAAACTTTGCATTTCTACTTTTAGAAGTAGTTTCTTTACAATAGTGGATGCATCTGGTTTTTTTCAGAATCATATTTAATAAAAATTATTAACAGATTTTTCAAAAGAAAATAAGCTATTATTTGGGCCAAATTTTTTTTATCTCCCTTACCATTAGCTAGACAAAACTATGAAATCACATTTAAGCAAAGTTTATGTTGTTCTTCTCTTTTTCTAGAGGAGTATGTGCCTTGTATGTCATTGTCTCAACAAGAAGCTGAACTGTGTCTTCATTTGTTTCTGAGACTGAAACATGAGTGAGTATTCCTGTCATGTTCATGATAAGACTCTAGAGCTGCCTGTGCAGTGATAAACCTCTGGCCCAAGGGAGAGGAGTTCAGTGAGTTGACTGGAAAATTGACAAACAGAGATCTTTTCAAGGGGTGAAATGATAAGTCAGCTTTAAAGGGTCATCTCGGGTTGTGATCATTAGTTAAATAGTTAGTACAATAATTTACACCCATCTATCCAAGGTGTAATTGTATTGGGCGCCTTCCATAAGACATTGCATTCAAGGAGTTAGTTCTCTCAAGCAGGCCAGGGCTGCTCTGTTGGGCCTCGTACTCTGGGCGTGAGCAGCCTGTGTGTTCATATGGGCAGCTGATGCAAAGGAATGTGCCCGAGTGCCCTGTGCCAGCCTGTGCCATGTGCTGGAGGGTGCTGTGACAGATAGTGCATTCCAGTCTCTCAGGAGAAGTATGTGGATTTGTTTTTTACAGAAAATTAAAGGCACCAGGGCATGAGACAGAGGAGGAACCTCTGCATGAATGGGTTATATGCAGTGCACAGTGGGAAAATCTACCTGGCGTCAGTCTGATGCTACATGAGAAAGCAGGGTTCCCAGCATCTGAAGAGATATAAAATTTACTTGCTATCTATATTGCTGGTTTTATTCCATCTTACTAAACCAAGTATTTTATTACACCATTTGTTTTGGGCCCTTCCTTACGAAGATCCTGAAAGAATGCTGAATGTCTATCTCTGTCCCACGGCCTCTAAAACTCCCCTGCCCCGACTCTGAAAATGTTTGTCAGGGGGTAGTGAGGAAACTTGTGGCTTGAGTTAAAGATGGTTTAATAAGTAAAGCAAAAGCCATCCAGACATGCAAAACAAAACAAGGACTTCACTCGAGAAGGGTCCCTTCGGAGAGCCAGCCAAGATAACGACCATCACACCAATATGGCTACAGATCGTCCTCCCTTTATTGCTCCGGACAGCTCAATATATACAGTTAAGCAGTGTCCACGCGCCTGCCCCTTAACAGGGTTGGTCAGTTCCAGGTTTACACGCACCAGCGTTTTATTGGGTAGTGCCATTCCACTATGCAAGCGGCTCTCACCCCCCCCTTCTCCCCCCCGGCAAGGCTCTTCACAAAACAGATAAAACCTCCTCCTCCCTGTGTTCCAAGGCAGCTTCAAGGACAGAGCCTTTGTTTAGGCCTAAGCTGGGTTGTCCACACTTTTAAAGTTATACTGCGCCTCTGCTCCACAAGAAATTCCTCTACACTTCACTCACCCATTGGCAGTCAGCTCTTCAGCCGTTTTGAGAAAAACAGGGCTCTGTCATGCGTAATGGTTACTTACATCTCTCCAAATACCCTTTCCCATTCCTTCTTCTTCTCCCGGATTTATATGCTGAGCATGACATAATTTTATATGAAATAATCCTTTGACGAGTTGGGGTCAGCTCTCCTACCTCTGTCCTCTCCAAACTTCTCATGCACCCCCAGCCTCCTCTCTGGTAGGGTGGTGAAAGAGGCAGAAAAGGCATCAACACTGTGTGAGTATTGCTCAGCAACAGTTAAAACATCCCTGAATTGTCAACACTGTTTCCAGCACAAAGCACAAAACACAAGACACATGCAAAACACAGCCCCATACTGGCTACTGTGAAGAAAATCAACTATTCCATCCCAAATCAGCACACCAGTGAAAAGAAAGAGTTCAAAACCAGACTATTAAGAAAATGTTTCCAAGAGCTACTCCTAAATGTGCACAGAGATGAACAGAATGCTTTTGGTGCTGACTGGGTTGATCCAAGGTAAAATTTGCTGCTCTGTACCTCTTATGTCCTACTTACGGCTCTTAGGGGCATATAATGAATAAGTGCCATAGAAGGCTTGTACTGGCTTTCTGCAAAAGGATAATTTTTAATAATAACATTGAAATATGTCCTTCCAGAGCTCAGTTCATCCTACTTGCATCCCTTCTTGTCACTGTATCCTTCAATCTCCTTCATGCAAATGTCCTATGTCTCTAGCACTCATTTATGTTATTTGCTTCAATGACCTTACTTGACAACTTACTCCAAGTGTTTACTGCTTTTTGAACAAAGTAGTTCTGCTTGAATTCAGGTGCAGTTAAGCGATAATAGTATTGCTGCTCTGTTTTATGAGGCAATAAGCTGGTTCAGCTGAGTAGTTTATCCCAACAAGGGAACCAGAATACTGCAAAGTAAAACACTCACATAGCTCTCTGGCTGCAAAATATGTTTGTAACCAAACACTTTAAACAAGAAGCAGCTTATTCAAGGCTACATCACAATTTACAAGTACTTCCCTGTTGTCCTTAGGGAGCCAGTCACCTCACAAATAGCTCGTGTCACTGAGCTTTTTCGTTCAGCAGAAATGCCCAGTCTGTGGCGCTGATTGGGCAAGTGTATCTGGATCTCTTTGATGCTCTACACTAGGTCAAAACCTCACTAAAAGAGCTTGGAATATTTGTCCTACTGTTATTGTTCTGAAGGAGTGCAGACACATCTCTGACAATTCACAATAAGGGAGGAGGGATCCACATACTGAGACTCCAGTTTGAAAAGGGGGAGAGGAAGTTCCTTGCATGCCTTTTCGATCCATACCTGTGTAAAAAACTAAAAGTAGCATAGGATAAGGGTGAAAGCAATAGGAACTACATCACCTCTGTGAGACCTTTTAAACTGGTGTTTAATGCTGATTGTTCACTCAGTACCTATAAGGTCCAAAACATGCCTGATTATTTGTGGAAAAACTATGTTGCTGAATCACAAAAGAAAACCTGTCACCTTAACATGTCAACAGGATGCAGAAATCCTTTTCAGCTTTTGTTTCAGAAATCAGGTAGCCTGCATATTTTTTTAATCCCAAGCCATGGTGGGTATGGATGTCCTCATTGTATTTGAAAGTAAGGGACAAAGTGCTTTGAGTTTCAATGTGTAAAGTAACTTTACTGAATCTATGAAACTTTTGTTAAAGCATAAAGTTTTTAGCTCACCATACAACATGACTATTTCAAATGAAATTAGTGATGTGATTGTATTAAGGATATTTGCAAGCATAAAATGGAAATCATAAAGCACTTAATGAAATCTGAATTCATATAGTTTTAACTTCACTTATCTAATTTAACAAGAATCTTCAGTCAAACCTTTCTTCTACTAGAATCAACAAAGGTTTCACCCTGTATTCCTAGAAACCTAAAACTATAATAGTAATTTTTGTTTGGTATTTATCAGAAGGCAATTTGGATAAATCTAGTCAAAACCAGCGGGTATTTTATTAAAGTGACAGGAAATAAAAATCAATGAAGGAGATAACTCTGCTCACATGTCCCCTCTCTGTCATTTTTATTTAAAAACCCAATTAATTTAATGATCATAATATTGATTACTAACTTCTGAAAGGTCATATTTGCCATCTCAGTTCACACAGTGTATTTAATCAGAAAAACCTTTAAGTGTTGCAAAAAACCCAACAGAAATAAATTAGAAGGTGAATTGTCAGCTGCAGAATCTTGTGGCATTTCATTATGATATACATACTTTGACTCAACTAAGTTGGCAGCAAAGTTTATTGTAATTTCAAAATCTAACCTGGAATTTTTAGCCAGCCCTGGGACTACAAGTTTTCATTCCGAAGCCATGTAAAATACTGGCTTTTAGAAGACCTGCAGACTTTATTCATTTGGACACCAGGCTGTTCAGCTGTTTGGGCTGTTTGCTGAGCTTTGCCTTTAAAGTTGCTGTGAGAATGGGTGATGTAGACTGAATGGTTTCAGTTAAAAATTAGGTTAAGATCAGTAGCAGTCACTGCACATGTTTATTTCTTTTGGAGAGCACAAACACAGCAAAAGCTACTGAATGAAGTAGAATTAGATTTTTTTAAAAGTGCAGTAGTCCGTGATCACTTCATGTGCCTTGCTTACAGGAGGGAAGGTTTCATTTTGTAAGGATTGAGGATCCTGTAGGGCCTCTGTAGTTTTTTTGAACCCTGAGCAAACTCAGAAGAAAACGTAGCAAGCAAGATGCACCATGTCCTGAATCATGTATGAGAGAAAGGGTTACCATCTTTCTGTATCCTAAAGTTAGACACCTTTTTTGAATATAATTTTTGCCATGATTTTATTATGGCAAAGAGCCCCAGTGAGTCCTGTTTGTTGCATCATGAACTAAGTTTGAAAGAATGCTGCGTGCAGTTCAGATTGATGTCAGTGGTAAACTCTTCAAAATGTTTTCTCTTACAACTACAGCTAGCACCTTTATTAATCCAAGTCTCAAAGCTTATTTTCAGAAGATCTAGTATTTTTGCAGCATATTGGCCTCTTTGTCAAAGTTCATAAGGAGATGAGTGATCAGGGCTATTAGAATGAACCACATGTCTCTTTGCAGACTGGACTTTATTCTGAAGACTTGAATAACTATACAGATAAATTTCCTAGTGCTGATTGAAAGTTATATTCCCTGTTTTAAAAAGAGAGAAAAACTGAAGACAGGCTTATGGTGAACAAGAAAAACCTGAAAGCTGTCTTTTTTTGAAGGAGCCCAACATCCAAGCTTAAGAACAGTCCATTCCCACGCACAGAAAATGCTGCAATGGCAGCAGGAAGCATGTGTAGATGATCAAGAAACTCCTAGCTAAACTTGAACATAAATAGAAAGTGTACAATAGATAGAAGCTGGGACAAGTAACCTGGAAAAGCTATAGAAATACTATCTGAGCATGCAGGGGTAGACTTAGGTAAATGAGAGTCCAGCTGCTGAGGAATGTGAAAGGCACCGAGAGAGGCTCTACAAGTATATCAACAGCAAAAGGAAGACTAGGGAAAATGGAGAGCTGCTGCTGAATATATCAGGGGACCTGGTGACAGGAAAACATGGAAAAGGCTGAAGTATTCAATCCCTTCTTCACTTCAGTATTTACTGGGAAGACTGCTATTCAGGGATCCCAGGTGCTTGGGACCCATGGTAAAGTCTAGAGCAAAGGAGACTTGCCCTAGACGGAGGCGGATCAGGTTAGGGAATTGGATACAACCAAGTCCATGGGGTGTCATCAGTTACACTCATGAGTGCTGAGGGAGCTGCTTGACGTCATTGCGAGGCCACTCTCTATTATCTTTGAACAGTCATGACAATTTGGAGGGAGATTCTTGAGGACTGGAAGAAAGCAAATCTCACTCCTGTCTTCAAGAGAACAGTCTGTGGAACTGCAAGCTGATCAGCCTCACCTTGACTGCCAGGAAGGTGATGGAGAAAATACGTCTGTAAACTTTTTTCAGCCACGTGACAGTCAAGAAGGTGATTGGGAGTAGTCAGCATGGTTTTAAAGAGACAAATCCTGCCTGACTAACCTGACAGCGTTCTCCAATCAGCTGACTGACTTGATGAATGAAGGGAGAGCTGAGGATATTGTTTACCTTGACTTTGGTAAGATGTTTAACACTGTATACCATAGCATTCACATAGACAAACTGAAGTACAGGTTAGGTAAACACACAGTTATGTTAACTAAGAAATGATTTAACTACCAGTCTGAATGAATCAGTAGCATGAAGTACAGCTGGGAGGAGTGGCTGACACGCCAGGGTGTTGTTCTGACAAGAAAGATCTCTACAGGCTGGAGAATTGGGCTGTCAGGAATCTTAAGTTTAACAGAAAAGTAGAATCCTTCATCTGGGGAGGAGGAAGCCAGTACATGCTGGAGTCTGACCTGCTGGGAAGCAGCTTGGCAGTGAAGGACCTGCAGGTTAGGATGTACAACAGTTGAACATGAGCCAGCAATGCATCCTTGTGGCAAAGAAGACCAGCAGCACCCTGAGCTGTATCAGGAAAAAAAACAGCAGGCTGAGGAAAGTGATCCCTTTGTTTTACTCAGCACTGGAGAGGCCATGTCTGAAGTTCTGGATGTTTGTAATGAACTTGATGAGATGACTATTGTATATTGAGGAGCTGATCCTAGAATCCTAGAACATTTTTGGCTGGAAGAGGCTGTCAAGATCATCGAACCTAACCTTTTCCTAGCCCTATCAACACCACTACATCATGTCCCTCAACACAACATCTACTTGTCTTTTAGTAACAGTTGATCTGAGTATGCTCAGGCCTGTGCTGGGCTGCACTTGGCTGCACATCATGCGCGGCCTTCAGACCTGTGTTGTGCTACACGAAATCCATGGCTACAGGACAAACTCTGCCAGCTCATTGTAACAGAGGATCTTGCAGGTAGCTCCTGCCTGGCACCAGCAGTTACTTCACATGTGTGTACTTGTCTTTATCTAGGAGAGCAGCAAGAAGTTATGTGAACATCCTTTCTCTTTGCCACTGTAAATTATGAATAAAGTTGTTTTCTTGCAAGAAAAAAACATTTATAATAGCTTGAATGGCTGACAGGGGAGAAGCTTTTCTGTGGGTGGGGGTCTGCACAGCGTGTTGTGCATCTGTCAGAGGCCCATCTGAAGCTACACCACTTGGGGTTCCACCATGTGAAGGGACATAGGATTACCTATACTATACTCTCCTTATAGTGTTAGCTCTATATAAATAGCATATTAAAAAATGTCTTAAAGAGCGTCAGTGCCTTTTTTTCCTGGGTTCATAAAAGATCAGCACCTACCAGTGTCACCTCAGCCATGTCAACAAGAGGCAGAAATCCTTTTCAGCTTTTGTTTCAGAAGTCAAGTAGCCAGCACTTTTCTTTTAATCCCAACCATGGTGGATATGGATGTCTTCATTGTATTTAAAAATAAGGGTGTCAGGGACTAAGCAAATGTCCCGAACAGTCTAGGTTTTCTCTGAAACCAAACGAGCCAGAGCCGCTGCCTGGCGCCTGTCCCTGATTGCGCGGGGGTGACTCAGCGCTTTGCCGAGCCCCTGTCCCAGCCCTGCACCGGTGGAGCTGTGGGGGCGGAGCTGTGGCTGCAAAAAGCCGGGAGAGGGAGGGGTAACACATCCCCCCTCAGAAGCCCCCACCATCCCCCAACCTCGTTCCCGGCCTGTGGCGGGAACTTGACTGTATAAAAGGCCATCACCCCGGGCAGTTGCAGGCTCTTCACCTGCCACTGGAGGATTGCTGCGAGTGCCATGGTCATCGCTGGATCGCGGAGTGGTGATCTCTCCTTTTTCCATCCCTTTCCTTCTCTCTCTTTCTAGCTTTAACAGGAAGCTATCTGTGGCAAGGCCAGTTTCTTTTGCTTACTGGTGACTTCTTGTTGTGAAGCGTGTTGGTTGCGCTGAGTGGGCAATTGCAAATACCTCAGTGTCGGGTGACTGATAAATAAAATTGCTGTTTGGATCTTTGATGTAAATCACGTTAATCCTGAGTGAGTCACGTCCTGAACCATGGGACGTGACAGAGGGACAAGGTGCTTTGAGTTTCAACACGCAAAGTAACTTTGCTGAATCTACGAAACTTTTGTTAAAACACAGATTAAGTTTTTTAGTTCACCGTACAGGATTCTAATGCTACTATTTCAAATGAAATTAGTGGTGTGATTGTATTAAGGGTATTTGCAAGCACAAAATGGAAATTGTAAAGCACTTAGTGAGATCTAAATTCACGTAGTTTTAACTTCACTTTTCTAATTTAACAAGAATCTTCAGTCAAACCTTTCTCCTACTAGAACCAACACAGGCTTCACCCTATATTCCTAGAAACCAAAATTATTGGTACTATTCTCTCCTTACAGTGTTAGCTCTGTATAATTACCATTTTAAAAGATGTCTTAAAGAATATTGTTGCTTTTCTTACTGGGTTCGTAAAAGATCAGCACCTGCTGGTGCAAAACAACTTCCCAGTGCAGGAAAGATATGGGTATACTGGAGTGAGTCTAGCGAAGGTCCACAAAGATGATTCAGATCTTGGGGCATCTGTCCTACAAAGAGTGACTGTGCTGGGAATGTTTAGCCTTGTCCATGTATATGCATACCCTGTGGGAGACAGTAAAGAGAGAATCAGCATTTTCTCAATTTTGCCCAGTCACAGGACAAAAGGCAATGGATATGAATTGAAATACAGGAATTTGTATTTAAACATAAGAAGAATCTTAGTTTGAGGGTGGTTGAGCACTGGAGCAGGTTGCCCAGAGGCAGTAGAGTCTGTCCTTGGAGGCAGTCAAAACTTCATTCAATGTGATCCTAGGCAATCTGCTCTAGCTAACCCTGTTTTGAGCAGGGGATTGGACTACACAATCTCCAGAGGTCTCCTCCAACCTCAGCTTCCATGAAGCCACAATTTTGAGGTCACGGTCATCTGTCAAGTGTCTCTAAAGCACCCAGTTCGTCTGCATCTGTCTTTATAATGGTAAATATCGGTTTTATATATTGGTGTGAGCACCTCCTTTGTATTTATATATTGATGCTTTCTGCTTTGGACATTTTAATTTCACTACCCCATTTTTAGAGATATGTCAACAAGTAAGAAATACCTTTTAGCACTTGATCTGCAGCTTTGTTAATATTAGGTGTATTTACTTATCTCTTTAAACTGAGAAATATTCAGTAAAGGTACATACAGTGCTACTAAGTGATAAGAAATTTACAATATTTACTTTTGTTTAATGAAAATGTTTTTTATGAAGTGCTTAGTGAAGCCTTTGTAACTTCTTTCCAGATACTGTTCCTTTTTTCTGAGAAGAAAGATTTTTATCTGACTTTAAAGGTTTTGGGAACTCTGGCTTTGCATGCTCAAAGCAATACTCTTTCCTTAAAACATGAACTTAACATTTGTTGGGGATGTTACAACTGTTCTTCAAATACCTAAAAGGAGAGAATGGAAAATAAGAAATACAGATACTCTTTGGATGGAAATTCTTGTAAAGTAGCAAATCCCTATGAAAACAATGACCATCATAGAAAAGAAGCTGTTATGGTTAAGGAGCTTGGAATGGGTTATATGCTAAAGCTAGTGAAGGAAGTTCTGAGACAAATGTTCAGAAATTCCGGTAAAGGGAGGAGGGGTTCTCTCTTTAAATATGATTTTTAGAGCAGAGCTGACAAAAGCACTTCTGCCATGTGACATTGCTGTTTGGAATTCAGAAGGGAAAGACACATGAATGAAAGGCTGAGCTAACATTTATGAAGAGACCTTGAAAAATTGTTTCTTGAGCTTTTATAAAAAGATTGGTTACCATTATCTGAGTAATATGAATGCTAAGAATAATTTCCAAGGAGAAATTTTTTTTTGTACAAAAATTTGCAATCTAGAAATTGTTTGATAATACCCAATTCTGCCAAGGGAAATACACAATAAAGTAACAGGTGAAATTTACTGTTAGTTAACACTTAACTGCATTTCAATTGTAGGAAAAGGTTCATAAGGCAAAACAGTTGGTTCATAAAGAACTACCACTAACAGTTCAGAGAAGTTAATATAATACTACTTTATCTCTGATTTATTTCTATCATCACTGATAAGTTTGTACGCATGCTTTTATGTTGGAGTATTTCATTTACCTAGAGTTAATGCATGATCAGTCAATCCTACCTGTAAGCAATTTCATTACTATTTTAATCCTAATACAAACGTTTCTAAACTCGGAAATAAGTGTGAAGGTGTGTTTAATATACTTCATTACCTTCATTTTCTTCACTTCTGTGGTTTCTTAGAGCATTTCCACTGTTTCCTATAGCCATGTGTCCTCCCAGTAGACTATCAGATACGTCAGTAGACGCAGAGTTAAAGCTTATCACCATTTCCTTGCCTGGAATGCGTCCAGATAGGTTTTGAATGTCTCCAAACAAGGAGATTCCACAACCTCCCTGGGCAGCTTGTTCCAGTGCTCTGTCACCCTCACAGTGAAAAAGGTTTTTCTAATATTTTTGTGGAACCTCCTATGTTCCAGCTTGCACCCATTGCCCCTTGTCCTGTCACTGAAAAGAGACTGGCACCATCCTGACAGTCCCCCTTGACATATTTATAAACATTAATGAGGTCACCCTTCAGTCTCCTCCTTTCCAAGCTAAAGAGACCCAGCTCCTTCAGCCTTTCCTCATAAGGGAGATGCTCCACTCCCTTAATCATCTTTGTGACTCTGCACTGGACTCTCTCAAGCAGTTCCCTGTCTTTCTTGAACTGAGAGGCCCAGAACTGGACACAATATTCCAGATGTGGCCTCACCAGGGCAGAATAGAGGGGCAGGAGGACCTCTCTTGACCTACTAACCACTCCCCTTCTAAAACACTCCAGGATGCCATTGGCCTTCTTGGCCACGAGGGCACATTGCTGGCTCATGATCATCCTGCTGTCCACCACAACCCCCAAGTCCCTTTCTCCTACGCTTCTCTCAAGAAGGTCAGTCGCCGGCCTATACTGGCACATGGGGTTATTCTTTCCCAAGTGCAAAATTCTACACTTGCCCTTGTTGAATTTCGTAAGATTTCTCCCTGCCCAGCACTCTAGCCTGTCTAGGTATTTCTGTGTGGTTTCCTTTAAGGATGCTTCATTGCTCCAAACATTAATAGAATATGTCATGGGAACAGGCTTTTAATTTTAATTAAATAGAAAATGATTGGGGTGCCTAGTAGGTGGGGACCTCCTTGAAACTAGTTTGCCATCTGGCTCCATATGATTCAATTCCAAAGGAGTTGCCTTTCCCTGATGGCATTCTTGATGCTGTAATAAAGATTGTGTCATTCTGCTGATAGAATGTCTCAGGTAGATAGCCTCATTTATGTTGTAATGTCCTTAAATATTTAAGAGATATTTTTGCATAATTTAAAACATCTCAGGAAATTTTTATGCCATAGTGGTCTTTAGAATGTATAAATGTAGATTCCATTTTTATTGGACAGGTGTGTATTCACTGTTGCAGAATTTCACTCTAATTTTCTATTTCTTCCTTATCTTTACTGTTATTGGAATATCATTTGAATTTAAGAAAGTGGTAGACAGCTGAATTGGAATATAACATATGCATTAGAACAAACAGGCCGATATCTACATAGGTGTGTTAATCAATGTGCAGTAGGACTGCATATGTGACTTGAAGGATATTTGAAGGCTTCTTGTTAGTGGAAATAACAAGTCTTCAATATGAATGGCAAAGATAAAGGATTGGGAACTGAAATTCGTTCTAAGGTGTTTAAAAATATTTTAAAATCTTCCATTAGGTTTACCTTGATTTCCTAAGGAAGTGAAGCTTTTGCAAACATACGATTGTATATGCATGTTTTGCCAGTTTTAAATATTTATCTCAACTATCGTTTCTACTAGTCTTGTGAAAACATGCATCTGAATAAAGGAGAAAACCTGCTAAAGGTTACGCTGAAAGAGTGGTTTGCGTTCACCTCTTGTTAGAAGTGTGTGGAAGCCTCCTTCTTGGATGAGGATTCCCTCCTTCATCAGTTTCTGTAGTTGAGGTTTTTCATATGCAGTTTGAATCATTAAATCAAACAAAGAAATACATTAATAAGTTTTCCATGCACAGGGAAATAATTCCTAATTTTCTTGTAACTCTACATGAGAGATCAACAGTCCAGGGAAGAAAAGACTCATTAGAAGGAGCAGATTATAGTGAACTTGAGACTTGCTAGCAAAAAGAATTCAGCACAAACCAAAAGAAGCAAATAAAAAGAACAACTGGAGATAATACGAAGAGAAGACTGTAATACTGAGCTGTAACAGAAATAGAGTTTTTATAATATGATGTTTCAGGACTAAGGGGAATTGCATCATAGAATCATAGAATGGCCTACGCTGGAAGGGACCTTAGAGATCATTTAATCCAACCTCCCTGTCATGGGCAGGGACGCCTCTCAGCTAGATCAGGCAACACATGGGGACCATCAACAGTATAAAAATGTAAGTGGTGAGTAGGAAAAGTGAAGAATTTCACTGGTTATGTAATTGAAAGTCAAACTCTGAAACAGTGTAAATACAGAGAAAGCACATTGCAAGGAGAATTCTTGGGAGATCCTAGAAAGCTAATGCATGGCCACGTGGATTTCAAACTATCTACTAGCAAAATATTTTCTGATGAGAACATTTTGAAGTATCTGTATTATGAGTAGGATATTTGTGTTCTTGAGGAGTGTAGTCTTTATTTAGGTTAACCACAGGAGTATGATAGCACTGTGATTTCTACTGTAGCTCATAGATACTCCTTTTTTCACATCTCAGTCAAAAGTCCCTATGGGTAGACAACAGTTGCTGGAAAACCTGTTGACTCAGGCAAAGGTCAAATAATCATCCGCAACTGCTCTGACACTTCTCACTTGTTTGCTAATAAGCAGGAGATTTAGTGATTGTGGAGGTTATTGAGCTTATCTGGCAAGTTATATGAAGGATGGGATAAGCTATGTGGAAACAATCTAGTTCTTGGATAGTAAAAGTTAATATACTCTGAATAATTAGGCAAATATCACTGTTAGTATAATTTTCTTTTTTATAACACAGATATGACATTTGCTAGTTTAGTTCCTCTATTTCTATTCCAGCTGCTCCAAAAATGAAGCAGAAATATCTACTTTTCTACTTTGACATTTTCAGAATGAAATTTTGAGTATTTCTTTTTCAGCAGAATTATGTGTATTAACAAAAAAATAAAGAATTAGAGGATTTAACCAAAAGGCTAAGAAAAATAAACAGAAAACACACCATGAAATCTCTGAGATTTCTATCTTGCTGAAAATTATGAGAAATTCTGTGCAAGTTAAATATGAGAGTTGTTGTTGTTTAGTTTGTTTCCTTTTTTTTGTCTTGCCCTGGATATGTATAAATTTCTGAAGCAGTATTACTGGCAGTCTGACCTCTTTGTGTGAGAGCTGATAGATAGTGGTAGAAGCATAAGTCACTAGTATCTCATTCCTGATTCTTTTTTTTCTTTTTTTTTCATCTAGAAATCTCAATTTGCCAAAATAGTTAAATTTTGCAGATCACTTATTCAGGATGAAGCACCAAAGGACTGTATGATGTGATTTTGCACCATGGCTGGATTCAAAGTAGGTGGCAGGACTCTAGACCCTCTGCCTTGTAGCTGCAATGCCTACAAAATTTTTGGTACTTTCTGCCATTCATATATTTGCATTAAACTTACAAAGCACTCTATCTGTGTATGTGTGGCTTTTTCCTAAGTTGATTTTCCTTATTATTTTTGTTCCTTTTCTGCTTTGACCGGTCTGTTTCATTGGGCCTCATTAAAGTATGTTTTAGTTTAAATTATGCTGGCTGCCTGAACCTGCTGTGATAAAGTAATCTGACACAAGTTCCTGTTTCAGGCGGCAAAGTGGCTTCATCTTCCTGCTGAGCAACCATTTCTTCCTGATCTTATTTTTTCACACCATTTTTTTTGTGTGTAGCTTTGTGTCTATAGCAGTATATACCAACTTCCCTCTTAGATTTTTCTTAGTCACTGTCACTGAACTGATACTCCATTGTGTTCCTATGAACATCACCTTTAGTAGAAACAGAGCCAGATTCCCGGTTTGAGCGCACTGGTGCAGTGAAATGTCCAGAAGCCCTAGGCAAAATGTCCAGGAGCCCTAGTTGAGCTGATGACAGTTTCTGACCTAAGTGCCTGCCCACAGCACTTCTCAGAGGTTTTACCTTTTGCCTGGGAACATCTGCCCACAAGGAAATAGAATCAGGTCAGCTGGGTTAGCAATGCTGGCCATCAGCGAGGTAACAGATGTGACACTCAAGTGCTGGCCATCACATGCATAAAGGTAGCTCACTGAATACCTTCCAAAGCAGGGAAGGATAAAACAGCACAGTAGGTGTGCTCTCACTGACTTACACATGGTGGCTGAAACAACCAGCTAGAAAGAAGTCCCAGGATTCATGCGTTAGGTATCATGTTCTTCAGGAAAGAGAATAGGCAAAGTACTTCCTAAGATATGAATCCTTTAGTAGCTCTATTTCTAAATATGAAGGAGAGGATTCGTGTCAATAGGGCAGATTTCATCAGACTAAAATTCTTATTTAATTTACATACATAATTGTTACCAAGTAAATAGGAGACCACATTTCCAGGGACACTAGCCCCATTAAGTGAACAGAAGCAGAGAAATTGCATACGTGGTATGTTTTAAAAATTGGAACCTTTATAAGCATTCAGATATGTCACAGACTTTCAGACATGTAGAAGTCAAATTTAGCAATTTCATCCTGGATTTTAATTCTAAGCTAAACTTCATACCTGACCAGCTTTCCGCATTCCCAGTAGTTAGTTTGGACCTTTTAAATGAAAGAAAGAGAAGATGAGATTCTTTCCCTCTGTAGACCCTGTTGTGAATGATACCAGTGTTGCATCTGCAAGTAGACATGAGCCCTTAGAATCACGTTTCCAGGAAGGAATTGGATAAAAAAAAGAACTTTTTGCACTGCTTACCTGCCTGGACGCGTTCATGTGCAGTCTGCTGTAGGTGGATCTGCTCTGGCAGGGGAATTGGACTAGATGATCTTTGAGGTCCCTTCCAGCCTCTAACATTCTGTGATTCTGTGTTTCTATGTAAACCTAAATTCTGGCACTCCTTTGTTTATTTCATAGTTACAATGGGAACAATAATGCAAATTATATTTCTTACAGTGCTTTGATGTCCAGAAGGTGAAAGGCTAAAAGAAAGGCTACTGTATAAATTTTGCTCTAGTGAAATAACAATTTAACATAAAAATCAATGGATCTGTATTAAAAACTGAAAGAAATCCTGATTATGACTATATTCATTTTAACAAAAAGGAAGTATGACTTATGTGGTAAAAAATGTTTACTTTTAATAGACTTTTAAAGTCATGTATGCCTTAAGTTTCAAATATTTTCTAAATGTTCTGAAAAAAGATAGATCAGTTTCCTAAAAGTAATGCTTGATCAGATTCTTAAGAGTAATGCTGCCTTTTAAAGCATAGAAGTATATGCAGACTTTACATGTCTTTGAATGGCAGTAATAACAGTATTTATGTTAATTTTAATAGCAGCTTTGAAATTTGGAATTTTTATTCTGAAACTTGCCGGACTCCGCTGAAAGTAAGCGCCATATGCATTCACACTGTGGTTGCAAAATTCCACATTGCAGATAGGATCACGTTAGACAAGTGCAGAAAAACCTTTAAGCTTTTATTTTAAAAGCATTTAGTCTTATTTGAAGTTTTCCCTTATGCCATCAATAGAAGATTTACTACTGATGTCCATGAAAAGAACATGGGATTTTTTTATGAAAAGAACATGAGATTTTTTTTTAATGGGAAAAAAAATCCTACCTACAAGCTCTAAACTGAATCAGTATATTGTGATAGCAGTAAATATCAGCTTTGGATGCCTTTGCAAGTCAGTTTATTGTCGGATAGTGGGTCAAAAGACAGGTCCTTCCCAACCATTTAGGAAAGAGCTTTATATCAGCGTACACCTAGAAGTAATTTATTAGGAATTAAGAGAAGCATAAGTATCTGTAGTTATACAGGGCAGAAGAAGGAGGAGGGCAGAAATTATGAGCTCAATTATATTAGTTATAGGTGGTGAGGACCCAAGATAATATTTCTGATTTCTAATCCCTTAACCTTTCACAGTATTTGGATTTGGACCCAGTTTTTAACTTCAGATTGTGTCTGGTAAGGACCTGACTTCTTTAGAAGCTTTCAACTTCTATGTGTTTTCTATCTCAGGATTTTCAAAAAAGCTAGGTTTACCTATATCTTGCTTCAAGCAGTCTCGTTAGAAAGTCAGGAAAGGATTTTAGCTAAAATGTGTCTCAAGTGCTGCTTTAAGCCTCATCTTAATGGTAACAGACTAATTTTTTTTCCCCTAACTGCCTTTTTCTCCCCCGAGCTTTTATTTACATAGCGTGTGTCTCTGAAGTCCATTCACATGCAACTCAGACTAAGACTCCCACTGACTTTCCAGCAAGACAGCTGAATCAGGGGTAATATATAACTCCCAATTCAACATTTATCTAAAATTAAATGAATGAGGAAGAAAATCTTCTTATTGCTGAGCCTAGAAGAGGTAGGGCTAAGCCTGGCTGAGAAGAAAGTGAAAGAAGATAAGAAAGGTAGGGAGAGACTGGGAAGAGAAAAACACAGAAGGCCTGGAGAAGAACGATAAAGGCAATTTTATTGAGCAATGATATTTTTTTCATGCTTTAAAATCTTGCATTCTGATTGATTGCTAGTTGCTATGTACAAAGCGTTCATTGATATATTGCTGATGTGGGTCAGCCAACACAAAAGAGTCTGACCCAGGCGGTTATGCTGAATGAGTGCTTGGTAATGAAAACTAATCAGTTGAAATAGATTATTTCCCACCTCAATTTTATACTACAGTGCCTTTGCATTCTTTCTACATCTGTATATGCAAGAGTGATTGTGTTATCAGCTGCATGAGTTAGGTTGTGTCCATGATGTTCAAATCTCTAATTATGTTTTTTTTACTCTTTTTTAAGTTTTGTAAAGCAACCAGGCAGAATGGTACTAGTAAAAATACTAAACTTCCCATCTGAAACGGGTCAAATTTCTGCTTCACTGCACTTCAGTTTATCTCAGTTTTGTTACCCATGTAGGAGAGAGACAGTCAGAGACAAACAACGTATTCCTTACAGGAAGGTAGCGAAGTTACATGATGTCTGTTGAATGCCGTGTATCCTAAGATGAACGTTTTCAGTACCGTTATCACAGCCAGCCCTGTGAGGAGGTATTGAGGGTGATCACATTGCCACAGAGTGGCAGTAGGTTGACAAGGGCCTTTGGAGGAGAGGTTGAAACCCCCTAGTCCAAGCAAGTCCAGCTTAGGTGAGGTAGCTCAGGACCGTGTCTGTCTGAGCTTTTGACAATGGAGGTTCCACAACCTCTCTGGGCAAACTGCCTCTGTATTTCACCACTCTTACAGTGGGATTTTTATTTTTTTTTTACCTGACTATTTCTTTTGGTGTGGGAGGGTATTAGCTAGCAGTTATTTTTGAGACTTCTTGTTTTGAGGAAATTGCTACAAGTCACCAGTAATTCTACTCACCAGAAATTTTCTTGAGCTATCCAGTATTTGGATTCACTGAGACTTTTCTGCTGAGAGCTAGGTAACAGCTCCGGGCTGGTGTGCCTGAAGAAGGAAGGAGTGGCCTGTACTCACTGTATAGCCTTTGTTCTTAAAGCAGTGTGTGCTTTACCATAAAACAAACTCTACTGCATCAAACTAATTACCTGTACTTGTTTCTTTGACCTTAATTTCTTCTCTGGTAAGAAGCTGGCTACAACTTGAATTTCTGTTCTTAAGCAGCAGCTCTAAGGAGCCCTTGCTTTCCATTTGAGCTAATCAAGGTGTTCTCATTCATTCCTTCAGAAGTTATGTACGAGGCAAGTTCAAAATGATGAAAGATGCAAAATTATGTTTTCTCTCCCTAGGGTGGTTTAGTTCTTCGAGCTCTCAGTTTATGAGAATAACATTTCTGCATATATTTGCACTTTAGGAGTCCTGAGCAAGAAAGTAACTGAGAAAGGGCTGTCTTGCCCTTCTGAGCCCTCCTTTGTTGTATCTCTGTCTCTGGTCACAAAGGAACACTTGGAGCTGAACAGTAATACACATAGGAGAATATGGCACTATTAGTAATTTTTTTTTAATCTAATTTGACTAGTTAACACTGGGCTGATTTTAGAGTAATAAAATAAGTTTTCTACCTACTTTTTTTTTTTTTCTAATGACGACCAAAAGCTTAATTTTAATGTTGCATTGGGATATGAGCTTCTGTAGGGAGTGATGGATTACACGGGTACTACTTCCTGAATGTCCCTGCAGGGCAGCAATTTTGTGGTATTTGCAAGATGATAGTACAGAAATTCAGTTCACAAACCTCTGATTTGGAAATGAACTCCGTAATATATATGTTTTCTAACTCTGGAAGTAAACATAGACATATCTACTATTGTCTAGGGATTCTGTCTTGCATCTGCAACTTGCATAATCAATCCTAAAAATGTACATGATAAATTAGTGTTCAATAAGAAACTGGATAATTAGCATAAAAAGGAATGTGTATGGTGTAAAAATATAAAAAGAGTGAAGTCAAGGCAGGGAATGATTTAAGCGTTCTTCTTTCCTTTATATTCTGTTTTCATTTGTGAGACTCTTTCTGAAAATATTTAAGTTTCCATCTACATTGTCAAAGCACAAATGTCCTTCCTGAGACTCTTCTTCTGTCATAGAATCAGAGAATGTTATGAACTGGAAGGCAGCTTGTGTGAGGAAGAGTCCAACCCCCCTGCCTTGAGCAGGGACATCTTTCACTAGAGCAGTTTGCTCAAAGCACCAACCAGCCTGACCTTTAACATGCTCAGAGATGGGGCATCTACGACTTGTCTAGACAGCCTGTTCCAGTGTCTCACCATCACTGTATTGTAAAAAAATTCTTACTGATGTCCTATCTAAATCCACCCTCTTCAGTCTAAAACCATTGCCCCTTGTCGTGTTACTACAAGCTTTAGAAAAACTCTCCCTTCCATCTTTCTTAGAAGCCCCTTTCAGGGACAGGAAGGCTCCTATAAGGTCTCCTTGGAGGCTTCTCTTCTACAGGCTGAACAACCCCAACTCTCTAAGCCTTTTTTCACAGAAGAAGTGTTCCAGCCCTCTGACCTTTTTTGTGGCCCTCCTCTGGACTTGCTGTAACAGATCCAGGTCGTTCTTAAGCTGAGAACCCCACGTGGGGTCTCGTGAGAGTGGAATAAGGCATCATGCTTTCTCTTTCAGATTTAAAATAAAGAAGATAGTAATGATCTACGTAACTGGTACAACACTGGGTTTATAATTCACTCAATAGACACAGTGACAAAGGAACGTTACTTGAGGCTGTTCGTTCAAGCTTCTTCCTCTTGGGTGTAATGGATTGTATATAGATCTCCAGTAAACGGAGCCTGGCTAACAACTGATTCTCTAACTGGTACAATGTTTTGAGAGTCTGTCTTCATAGCTATCAGTCATACACCATGACATGGATTTTTTTTTTCCATATCTTGTTAATCAGGTTTCAGAAGAAAGTGTATTTCATTGTCCTTCACATCCTTTATATTTTGTTTGTGGATTAAGCTATTTGAAATGTATACACAACAATTACTCCTGTATGAATGAGGATTTAGGTGTTCAGTACATTTAGCATCTTTAGAAGTGTACAGGTTATCCTTAGAAATAGTTTGTTCTTGAAAATGTTTCCTGAACTCATTTTGGAAGCTCTCTAGCTTGTCAGTTGAAGGTTTTAGCCTTTAGGTGTCTCTCCCACTTTTTGTCTGTTAGACTTTGTAACCACATGAACATGGTTATTCACAAAAAGCTATTCACAAGAAGGTGTGTTTGAGTCTTGACATCCAGTATGGAAAAAAATAATAATGTTGTTTATGGAAAAGTTTCTTGTTTGTCATATATCTTCTTTTTGAAGCATTTAATAAAGACTTCTATCTATTTTAAGGACTTTGATATTCAACTTACATGGTAGAGCAGTGCAGTATTCAAACTGATTTTGTAGTGTCGTGTGAACTAAGAGATGGGGAAAGGTAAAAGTTTGCTTATAACTACTGTTGGAATAGTATGTCTGATGAAATGCTTAATCTATGGTAGTCTTTGTATTAGTGTCTCATAGTTTGTTTCCTTTCCAGAAGCCTAAGGAGTATGAGATCAGTTTTGTAGCTCATATAGGATAAAGGTTCATTTGTCCTCAGTCCTCTGGAGAAAGCTCTGAGTTTTCATTCTCTCACTTTATCACTTGGCCTTCGTTTTCCCATTTGTATCATAACTATATATTAGCTTGCAATCAACCTCGACCACAATGTTTAATATAAGGTAAACTTATGTGTGTACTGTCTAGAAGTTTCTAGAGACTTCAGTCCAAAAATAGCTCAATGTAGTCTTGGCAAAACTCCCCATGCCGTATAAAGCTTTATTCTGGTTGACTGCTCTTTTGTATTAAACCTGTTGGATACTTACCTCTTTCTAGCTTGCTGAGAAACAGCTGGGTGTTTTTCATTTTGAAATGGTCTTTCTGACCATCCCTACTGTATAAAGGGCAGAAGGAACCCTCACTGTTTTTTGTCCTTTCTGTTTCTCTCTTGGAGCTTTTCTATTGCTCTCAGGAAACCAGCACATAATGGGCTTAGTTTAAGCTTTCTTTGTATTTGAGTCAAATATAATTCTTCATATACTTGTTTAGATACTGTATTTTAATACTGCAAAGTGACTTTGGAGAAGAAGCCAGCATGTGGGTGCTAATCCTTTTTATATGTATTTAAAGGGATTACTTTCTATTGACTTTGCTGACCGTGAACATGTTCATCATGCTTTCTACATGAAACAACTGTGCTAAGCTGCTCTTCTGCAATATTTGTGCATCTGTTTCATTGCCCAGAATGTCTTTGATATAAGTGCATCGGTCTGTTGTTTGGGTGTTAGGTGAAGTAATTAATCACTGAGTAAATACGTCAAGTATGCAACTTTTAGTGCAGTTCCGTTTAGGCTTATATTTAATTTTACATATTTGTCTGTTGCTTACCAAAAAATTATACCAGAGCTTCTACCATCCCACGTCAAGGTTTGTACAGTGGAAATTTTCATGGGTGACAAATCTTTTGGGGCCACTGAATCTACCTGTTGGCATACAAACTAAGTACTGTAGCTGCCTCCTGTTGCAATCGCTGGCATGTGCCTTTGGCATTCTAAGTGCACTGTTTCTACTTTAGTCAAATCAGAAAGTGCTTTTTCCATTGCCAAAATTTGGCAGTGAGCATTTTTTAAACCGTTTGGGTTTATGCAGATAAGCTGCTTCAAGGGCTGTCGTGCAGCTTTTTCAACTTACAGTCTCTGTAGCTTTTGCAATGATGTGGAGTTTGTCTTGGTTTTGTTCTCTCCAGTGTACACTACTGCTCTCATTTTATTAATTTTTTAATGGTTGGATTATTTTATACTTTTCCAGGTGTAATACTTTGAAATTCCTTGTGGTCTTAACAAAACGTTTTGGTAGTCTTTTACTAGCTCTGCTTTGAAGAGACTACCGTGAAACACTTGCTCTGAACAAGTTTGCCTACTTTTGACAGTGGTTTTGTTGCGTGAAGCATTTATTCAGGTTGAATGTCACCAGGATCCCATGAGGATCTCTTTCTAATACGGGCACAACCTGTGTGAACTGAAATCTCTCACCTCATAGCTGTCTTTGGATTTTTGCTATTCTAACTGCTATTTATTTTCATTATCATCATACTATGATCATACTACTATAAAATAGCAATTTGACTTTGTGAGATTACAATCCCATTTACCTCTCTTGCGCATTCTGAAGAAGTCTTTAACCTTGGCTACGGTAGAGAAGTTCTGCTGCTCCGTCAGCAAACCCCCTTCGTGTAGACACGGAGCATGCTGACACAAGCTTTTTGGCTTGCTTAATAACATCAGGTCGCTGAATAACAGCAAAAAACATCTCTTAGCGTTATTGCATCCTCACCAAGGTTTTGCTGGCACAATAAAATCACCTGAGGGGGATGGTTTTTTCACACTCTGGGCCAACATGGACAGGCCCAACTCCCTTTTGTAGATATGGCCTTTATTGTAGTCCAGCTGTCTCTTAGTGTTTTGCTGTTTTGCGTTTGCATCTGGTGACAGATTGAGTAGCAGTTGTCTGGTTAGCACTGCATCACTGTTATACTTAGCAATTTTCTGCTTTCTTACCTTCAAATTTTACAAAATGCTGAGAAATCTTTTTGAATGGAGTAAGGATGAGAGTGGTAAACTCCAGTTTTCAGAAACCTATTTTCTAAGATACAGGCGGGGTTTTTTGGTGCTTCTAAAATACCTGGTTTTCAAATTCACACATAGCTTCAAAACAGTACAAATCCTTAGAAAAATGCTTCCAATTAGAAAACTTTATCATTAAAAGTGTCATAGAAATACATTTTGGTATCTTCTTAGCTCTTTTTTCCAAGTGTGAAAGATGGAAAAACTGATACCTTTCTTTAAACAGGCATTTTTGACCAAAAATGGTTTTGTAATTCCTCTCTTAAACTCCCCTTTGGTTACGCATGTATAAAACCTCACCTTTAAATAGTTACATGCTTATTTCTATTGGACATGAGTTCACAGGTCTTTGCTCATAACACTGTGGTTTTTTCCATGCAGATCTTCAGGAGTGACTCTTCTTTATGTTTTTTGATTTAATTTTGTATGCATTTTGATTAATTTTTCTTTATTTTCACATTTGCATTAGCAAATTATCTGAGCTGTGCTCTTGCTCTAGAGGTGGGCTTATTCAGCAAGTTTGCTTAGAGAACTGCAGTGGATTCTTTAAGCACCTTCTGTTGACTGTTCTTCCCTCTAATTCATAAAATGACTTTATTCAAAATTACCGAATTGTATTCAAGTTTGGTAATTCCAGGAATTGTACAGCTTTCTGAGTTTAGCAGTCCACTGTTCTACTGCTTCTTTAAATTCTCAGTTACTATTGTGAAAAGACACCCTTCTTAGATGGCACTTTCTGTGAGTTGAAATGCTCTTGGATTGTGCAGAAGATTTGACAAGGAGAACTCAATACACTGCTTATATATTCAAATGCATTTGAGTGTGTCTGTGTCAGCGTCAGCCTTGGTGTCAGCTGCTTTACTTTCCTTTTTAGACAGCAGTTTTGCAATTTATAGTTTCCCTGTTGTCACCTATAGGCTCTCTAATTGTTAAATACATCCTGTCATGCGCATCTCTCTGGGGACAGAAGGCTGGTACGTTGCCATGATCTTCAGCAGCGTTACTTCAAGGCTTTTCTGCAGTGCAGGCAAGAAGAAGTGGCCAAGGGCAGGCTACTTCTGCCACGGGCAGGGCTGAGTGGAGGAGAAAGGACAGAGCTGGGATGGAGAGCTGTGGGGAAAGCTAGACTTTTTGTCTCTTGTTTCTTCCAGTGGAAGGAAGAAATAGATCTGAAAGCTGCTGGTTTTGCTGTTTAGGTCCCCAAAGCAGCAGCCAAATAACCTGGTTTTGATAGACCTTTGGCATCCCAAGTACAAAACAGGCACAGTACGTTTGCTAGGGACAGCTTGCTTTCTGTAGGTGGCAAAATGGCCTTTATTCTGTCTTTTTCCCAGTAATTCATCACTGGTGTTGCTGACTTACAGGAGTAAACCCATAGATGAAAGAAAAATGGCAGACCTGAATCTCAGTCTGTATGAGGACATTCTGTCACCAAACACTTCATGAAGCAGAGATCCCTGAGTTTCTGGAAGTTCTCACAGGATACAGCACCCCTAATAGAACAGTTACGTAGTTTAAGCTGTCTGCCTGTACAGTGAGCAGCTACAGGCTGCATCACGGTGTAATAAATGAACACACGTTCTTCTGGGAACCTGTGGAGCCAGTAGGAATTTGAAATTTTGATCCCAGAGGAATAGGTTTACTAGGAATTTGAAATTTTGATCCCAGAGGAATAGGTTTACTATCAGTTCTTCACTGAAAAATTCCTTCCAAATGGTTGTGAAAATATGATACGAGACAGTCGTTCTATCTCCCTCCATAATTGAAAACATCCTTACCCTCAGCACAATCCTGAAAAGTAAAAATATCGTCTGTTAAAGAGGAATGTGAGAGACAGGAATGTGAGAGAAGGAACAGAGTTCTCAAAAAAGCCTACTAAAGGTCTTGGCAGCCAGACTCTCTGGAAAAGTCAGCAAGTTGTACCCAAAGTGAGCGCACGCATCACATTAGGAACAGAAGTTTACATCTCATCTCCTAAGGCTTACGGCTACAGTCCAGAAGACCCAGCTGTGCCTCCTTTACCACTAGGAGCTTTTTAATATTTGTTTCAGTGAGTGTATCTGGTGAATCGCTATCCCTTTGTAAAAAATAAGAAGACAGACAAGATCTTAAAGTACAGGATAAATTAGTGGCTTTTGCATTCTCAGATGGAACACAGCATGTAGCTCCGCAAGCATATTTCCCCATGTGGTGTTCGCTGTAATAGCGTGTACCGTGTTTTGAGTCCTGAATATTTTGTAGTTCTGCAACAAGATGCCTCTGGCAGTCCCCTAAGATAGGACTCAGATTTAAATGATATAATCTAAATTGTGAGCCATTTCGGCTACCCACGTAGGGCCGAGAGCCTACCTACCCCACAATCAAGCATTACAGAATACTAAGTAGAGATAATAAAGACCTCTGGGACATTTGCAAACCCCACAGTGTTTTCAGTATCATCAGAATTGGAATGGTCTTATTTTGTATAATCCTGTTACACCTTAATAGTAAATAAGGATTTCTTGATCTAACCTTCAGACTAGATCCCTAGCTGTCATTGAATTGGTAGCTTTTAAAATACCTGTAGTAGTCATGCTAAATCATTAGATATGGGCAACCCAAAAGCCTGGACAAGGTTAGGTCACATTTTCAATGTCTATCCTGTCCGGGGAAGTAATTTGCAAGAAAGTCAATAATTTACAGTTAGAATTGAATACTACTATTTCAGAAGACTTGAAAACTGTATAAAAATATAACTTTGGAAAGCAACAATAATAATAAAATAGACTATAGACTACCAGGCAAAGTGACAACTCCTATAAAGATAACTAGCAATTTTTTTTTTTTTAAACTGGAAGGCTACAAAAGAGTTGAAAGAGTGGAAAATGAAACAGAACTTGTTTTCAAATAATTTTTTAAATTCAGATTAAGTTTCCCCATATCTTTTGTTCTGAGTGCCAGAGCCTGTGTGCTGAAAATCCTGTCACTTTAATGAGTTTCAAGACTTTCAAATGGCAGTATTTAAAACTGAAATCAACATATGGGGGAGGCAGGTGGTCATTTTCCTCAATAATGGGATATGATATGAGTTCATTTAGAGTACTAAATTGAATAGCAATAGGTTCCAAAATACAGAAGCAAAACAAGCAAAACACGCTCCATGTTTTAAATGACATTATTAGGGCTGTTTCATGGATGAATCTGTCAGCGGATAGAAATTAGCTGTTTCAAGAGAAGTAAAGCTGCAAAAACAGTGCATTTATTGCTATATTTCTGAAAAGAGCCCATGTGGAAAAAATGAGCCTCAAAAATACTTTATAAATTAACGGAAAATAGGAAAAGAAAATTATTAATAATTTTCAGTCACTGTTCTGTACCTCATGGTCCATAACCTTATCTGGAAATACACAGCATCACCTAGAGAAATTTGTCACATCTATCAGAAGAGTTAACTTTGCTGAAATGCTTAGAAAGAAGTCAGAAACACAAAGAACTCCTTAAAGTCCTCTATGATTTATAGTCTTCTAAATTTTCATATGCACCACATTATGTAATTTGCAGTGAACACTGTAAGAAAAATCACATGGTTCTAAATTCCATTACTGCTTTTCATCAAGTTGTTCATAATTGTCTATCTCCAGGACACTCTAGGAGCTACGATTTCCCAGCTCCTATTTTACTCTGTCCTAGGATGCCTTGGGCCAAAAATACCCTACTTTCAGAGAACCCAAATTGAGAGAGGGAACTCCTTCACCCAGAAACACCCATTCTTTTACAATATTGGACTAATTTCAGGGAAACATCTCATCCGTGAACTTGTGCTTAAGTTCTTTAGCAAAGTCCATGTGTGAGATAACTTTTGTGTGCTTGGACAATGCCCAAAACATTGTAAAAATCAAATGATACTTGATTAACCCCTCACGCTGCTCTCCATGAAGGCTCACAAGGAAAGTGGACCTCCTTTTAAGAGGATCCTGTGTTACATGTGCAGGACAAGAAGTATAGACAAGGAACCTATAATAGAAAAAGGATCCATGAGAAATCTAAGCCCAGCCTTTTTGATTTTGGATGTTTACCGTGCCATACTACTGTGTGGCTTTTCTTTCCTCCTCCTCCATCCTGGCAGGTTATCCCGCTGATCAATAGTGATGTCTCAGCTGTGACTGCATTATACTCCTGTCGAGGATGAGTGAGAGGGGAGGACTGTAGCTGCTGAATAGAAGCCATTTCCACTTAGAGCGGAATCCAGCAATATTGCCAGTAGAACAGTCCAAAGCAAGCAGCTGCTCGCTTGTCCCTTATTCTCTCTGTTCAGCCTCAGCTCTCAAAAAATGTGCTAACTTTGGAGTCCACCCCTGGAAAGGTGTCTGCTGTTACAAGGAATTGGAATTTGCAGATTTTGATCCCTTTCTCCATGGCAGCACGGATTTCCTGGTATTCTTCTGGGTGATGATAGTTTGGTCGGGGTCCCTGCTTCCTTGCTCACTTTTTACTTATGCATAAGCCAAATCATTAGAGGCAAAATATGCAAAAATTGTAGTGGGCTTTTGCTCTTTGCAAACCCCTCTGTATATAACAGGGGGAAGAGAAAGGTAATCTGTTTAAAATATTGTTATTAAGCCTGCTGAGTAGTTCTTTCCATATTTTCAAGTATCCAAAACCTGCAAGAGGACTGCACCATTAGAGAAAGAGTTTTAGTGGATAAAAATGAGCAGATTGCTGAATGTTACTGATGTAAATTTTATGGAAAAAAATGAAAGTACCTCCCCTTTACAAATAAATAGAACCATAAACCCCATAATCTTTCGTTATATAGAACTGTCCTAACCATTATGCCCACTTGTATCAACATTCATTAACTTATATCATGTAAGCATTCTGTGAGGCATTTCAATCTTCTCTTCCATCAGTTGTCAGATTTCCTAAAGATGAAATGAATTCTTCCCTGTCAAAGCAGAGGGAAATTTTTGTTGCTATTGTTCATATTAACCATTGGAACGCGCTCTCAGTCTTATAATGAGGGAGAGAAATTAGTATTTAAAGATATCAAGTAAAAGAAAACTTTTGAATTGTACACAGGATTACTCTGTCTGCCATTCCAGTGGCTTTAAAAATGCTTAACACAGTTTGTGCTGTTTTTCTCTCTTGCTGTAAATTTTTGGTTCAGGAAAGCCTTTAAAGCAGAGCTAAGAACATGGCAGTAAATGGCATGTTTTGTTAACTTTTGTATGTTTCTATTGTTTTTTTTGTGGGCTGCTCCCTCTTTGTGCTCTTTTCTTCCATGAAGACATACCACATAACACTAACTTCTCTAATGGCAAAAGTAAAAGAAGAAAGAAGTATGCAAGCTCAAGAGAACCATTCTTGCAGAGAAAAACAGTGACATTTCCAAGGCTTAGTTTCAAAACTTTAGCACCAAACTTTCAATTCCCAAAGTAGTCTAGTGTTGTATGGTATAGGTTTTTGTTATGCAAACTGTGCACAGTTTAAACACAGAACAGTTCTCCAGAAAGATGAATTTCATTATGCTGTAGGGAATGTCATGTTTACACAACTGTGTTCCAGTAGACTTTTCAATGTATAATTCTCTGCTGTGCTCCAAGGAGCAAGACTTAAGACATGATCCTGAATGTTGCATTCCCTAAATGTAAAAACTACCAAAATCAATTGAAGCTAAGTACTTGAAATGTGTCTCAGATCAGGGTTATATTTTCAAAAAAGACAGGCTCAACAGAAAGTTGATTCTGCAAAATGTGAACAATCTAACCCAATCCAGAAAAACTTAAATATATAAATAGAGCATCTCAAAGATGGTTCTCAGCATCTTCCAGGATCAAGCTTAAGGAGGCATAGAAAACTTTGCATCAAGGGTTAAAATATCATTCATACCTAGATTATGCACTTGAAAATACATGAGTTGAGGTTCCTTTGTCTTATCTCGTCCTTGTCCTCACAAGCAGTGCCTTTGCTTTCCAGATCAATTAATCATCTAGAGTTGGAATAAGAAACTCCTCACTTACATGTCTTCTCATTCAAATACAAGAGAGATGATAAGAAGACTCAGGATTATTTTATCTCCCTTACTGGCTGGTATTTCAGTCTTTCATAGAATCATTAAGGTTGGAAAAGACATCTGAGATCATCTAGTCCAACAGTCAACCCAACACCACCATGACCGCTAAACCCTGTTCCCAACTGCCACGTGTATACATTTTTTGAACATTGCCGGAAAGGTGACCCCACCACTTCCCTGGGCAGCCTGTCCCAATGCTGCACCATTCCTTCAGTAGAAAAATGTTTCCTAATCTCGAATCTAAACCTCCCCTGGTGCAACTTGAGTCCATTTCATCTTGTCCTATTATTTGTCGCTTGGAAGACACCAACACCCACCTCACTACAACCTCCTTTCAGGTGGATGTAGAAAGCAATGAAGTCTCCTCTCATCCTTCTCTTCTCCAGACAAAACAACTCCAGTTCCCTTAGCTGCTGCTCCTCAAAAAACATGTTTTTTACAGCCCTCACAAAGTTTGTGGCCCTTCTCTGGACCCACTCCAGCACCTCAATGTCTTTCATGTACTGTGGCACCCAAAACTGAACACAGTGCTCAAGCTGTGGCCTCACCAGTGCTGAGTACAGGGGCACAATCACGTCCCTGGTCCTGCTGGCCACACTATTGCTGGTACAGGGCAGGATGCTGTTGGACTTCTTGGCCACCTGGGCACACTGCTGGCTCATGCTCAGCTGGCTGCCCACCAGCACTCACAGGTCCTTTTCTGCCAGGCAGCTCTCCAGCCACTCTTTCCCAACCCTGTAGCACTGCCAGGGGTTGTTGTGGACCAAATGCAAGACCCAGCACTTGTTGAATTTCATAAAATTGTCTGCGGCCCATCAATTCAGTCTGTCTAGATCCCTCTGCAGAGCCTCCCTCTTCTTGGTGTCTTTCTGGGATTGCTGTCAACCATTTCTTCTCAATCTTAGCAAGGATAGATGCTTTGTGAACTGTATTAGGAATTGCTAAGGGAGAAACAAAAATTTGGGCTATTTAATTTCAACTGCTCTTCTATGAAGGCTATAAACGAAGAATCAGTTATTCTGAAGGAAAACATGACAAGCCAAACAAAAAATGGAGTAGAAAGGCAAAGATTTTAGAATATTTGGAAAGGCTTGAAAGCTATGCTACCTTTTTCCAGATGTGCAAACATGTGCACATCATTAACTGTAAGCCTGTTATTTAGTAGGATTGGCTTAGGTGTAAGCATGTGCTTAAAAATCTGTAGAATCTACTGAGATTAAAATTCACCTGTTTGAAAAACTACCCATAATCAGGCAACATTTGTGCTCTGTTTGTCTCCCAGTTTGCATTAAATACTTGCTTTCCAAGTTGTAGTTGCCATGATGCTACAAGTCGCTGGAAGAGTCACCTTTTGGTGCAGTGGCTTTTAATGTTGTCATTTGATTTATATTAAATAAATACATAAACTCAGTCAATACCAGTACACATTTCTCAGTGAGCTTTCTAATAAAGAGAGAAAACTGATGGCTGCTGCCAAGGCACAGCTGGCCATCAGGGATCAATTGCAAAAGCCATTACAAGGCAAAAGGAGTGAGGACACCAAGTGGTTTTATCTGATCTTACCATTATACGTGTGAACTGTACAGTGTATTTGCACAAAGCATGGAAACAACAAAGGATTAGATTGACATCTATATGGTAACACTCAGGTGCTAGGAAATGATTTGCCTGCATGTGTCAGAAAAATGTGTTAGAGGCAGCTTTGCCAACGAAGTTACACAGAGTTAGAGAGAAGACAGCAAAAAGACCTTTCTGGCAACCTAGAAAGCAAAGATACTGCAAATATGGCAGGTGGGGTTTTTTCAAGATTCCAAGTTCCCAGCTCCCTGGTAACAAGTCTACACTGGCGTCACCCTCTGGCTTTAGTTCCAAAATTAAAAGTAGTCCTGTTTCTCTGTATAGATTTGGAGTATTGCCATAGTAATGTAAAATATTATTAAGAATTTTTGACAACATTTATGATATTAGCATTACCATAATTACTGAATTCCATATATTTAAATTATATATTTGTACAGCATAGTATTCATTTTACCTCAGAAAGTTGAAGACTTTCTTAAAAACAACAGAAACCGGTATGAAAATGAAGTTATTATTTGCAGAGAGAAATGAATTGCTTTAATTGCTGTAGACACATAGTTGTAACTGTGATTCAAGAGCAAGAACGTGGAATTGGAAGGCAAAGCCCATTAAGTTTTCCCAGAGTGAGCAGGAAGAAATTGGAAAGAATATCCACTGGTGTGGGTGTCCATATCAGGGGACATGAGAGGAACTGAAAACTGCTCTAGAAAGTGGAGGGAAAAGTATTTCTTCCTCTCTGTTACTGTATTGTACAACTTCCACATATGGAGCATTTGGTTTGGAAAAATGTGCCTCTGGCTGGAGTTTTCTTCTTGTTTTAGAAAACACATGCAATCGGCAAAAAGACCTTCCATTTTATGTGGTTATTTTCAGCATTGTGTTTAATTCAAAGGTGATATCAAACTATTTCTGAAATAATTGTTATGTAGTCTGGAGAAAAAATAGTTCTCCGAATGTGTTTTCATTTTGAGTTGTTTGGTTTTTTACAGGAGATTTGCTTTGCTTCAGAAGAGTAATACCTCTTTTGAATAGCATATCTTTTCATTATGTGACTGCTGAACCTAATCATCCAAGGAACAGATATATTCTGTATAAATAAATTAAATTTTAGGAAATAGAAAGCCTTACTAATTGCATTCATTTCGTAATTTAGTAAAATACTGGCCATATATTTTTGAAATTGATTTTATCTCCATATTACCTCTATGAAGTTCTTAAATTGTGTACCTACTGGCATAAAGGCACACAGGTGAAACCCATTACATTTGTGTATTACTAAGGAAAATTACATTTTGATTAATATATAAGGTGAGCTTCATCTCCTAAAATGAATTATTTACAGTGAGTCTACTAAATACCCTGCTAGTTTGCTTATAATGTCAACCTTTTAAAAGTGATTAATAGCACATGAAACTGAGCTTATTGATTAAGCTTGAGACTTCTCATAAAATTTAAGGAAGATTACCTTTCTAAAGATGCAATACCAACAGTTCTCAATTCCAGACATGATATAAGAAAGGCAGACTGTAAAATACTAAATATTTAAATAGATATACACAAACTAACAGAGTTTAATTCTCTGTGAGTGTTATTTAATAGTTTTCTGATTATGTTTTTCTGTCATATTTCTCTTAATTCTGTATTTATGACCATAAAATATCATTTTTTAAAGAATAATTCATTTTTTATTTATTCTCATTTTTCTGTGTAAAGAAAAGGAAGTTCAATTCTAATGCTTGTTGGTTTTTTTGAAAACTGATTGTGATTTGTTTTCTTGTATGAATATTTAATCTGTTCACAGAAATATAGTCAGTGCTATGACATCCTGTTTTCTAATCACAGAAGTCTTTCTGTTCAGATGAAAAGTTTATTTACTTCTTCCCCCACACAGAAAAGAGTAAAATGCATTGCTGAATTATAAAATGGCTAATTTAATGAGTTTTTTCATAAACATCCTTTAACAAACAGGGGCACTGAGGATAACCATGAACTTCCTGTGACGTGTCTAATAAATTTCTCTAATAAGGTTTCTAAATAAATTTGTCTTGTCATCTGTCCCCCACCCCACCTTTTTTCCTTTTTCTTTTTGCAGCATGAGTCCTTAAAATGCTGTGTTGCCACTGTGTTTCTCTTCAGTACCTTCAGCTTCCTTAGTGCTGAGATCAGCTGCTGGTACTCCCCTAAGAATATCCTAAGATGTCATGGAGTGCTGCTCTGAAGGATGGCCGCTCTATTTTTAATTTACAATTTTTGCGTTCGTTCTGTTGCACTGCATCTCAAGAAGCAAGGCCTGGGAAGGAGATTGCCAGTTCAGGTGGAGGGCTGGGGCAGGAATCTGCACAGCATCACTCCGGTTTATGTCACTGTGGGCAAATGGTAAAAGAGCCAGTGAGGGTATAGGAGAAGTTTCTTCTTTTTTTTTTTTTTTTTTTTTTAATTTCCCCAAATTGTTGTCGGAACAGTGCATTGATGAGTTCTCTGGGAACACATTAATGGAATTTCTACCTGGCTGTGTGCAGCCCCATGATCACTGACTGGCTGGCTGGCAGGTGGCTGTTCCGCAGCACTGACCTCGCATCCCACCGTGCTCCTCCTTGGCTTGCAAGGGCTCCCCAGGCCAGCTGGCGCTACCGACAGCAGCTACCATCTAAAGAAAACAGCCTCTCAGTGATCCCTGATTTCACTGAGGTGGCACTGAAGTAACATTTTGATATTGTAGGGTAATCTTACTGAAGTAATTAATGTTTTAGAGCTGCTTAAAATTTAGGATGGAGGATTGAGACTTGGGAAAGCTGAATGGAAATTCAACGTAAGAACTGTATCTCATGATCAACTTCCACAAATAACAGTCTTACTCTTGTAAAAGCTGATAATGATTGTCTTTTCAGCCTTATGAAACACTTCATTGAACAAATACAGGTTGGAGGCTCTCATAGTTTAGGCCAGCTTTCTTTTCTGAAAGAGGTCAGTGACGCAGATTTTAGCTGTCTTTTGTAATGTCCTTTATTTACAAAGTGTTGACAGCTCTATTTTGAACAGAGTGGGCCAAGGCAATACCAAAGTAGTTCCAGAAAACCACAGCTTACATGCCACTAGTGCTTCAGGTTTTGTAGGCGATGCATTGCCGTTCTTAATTCTTGGTCCCATCTTTATTTTTGCCACATACTTCTAAGATGCAAAACCATCTCAGATGGAGATCATTGGTCATAACTAATTTCCACAGTTGTAAATTAGTTGTCATTCTCAGTCAGAATGAAATGGTTTTGGAAAATTCAACATTTTAATTGCAGACTGAAAAGCTAAAATAATCTAACAGTGGCATAATGAGATCTTGTAATTCTGCTGACACGCCCTCTGTGTTGTACAATGTTTCAATTTTGACAATACTCACATGTTTATACATAAATATTTTGAAATGTCTTTGCCCATCCCTGCTAATTATATCAGTACTGAATAGGCTACTTCATGTGGAGACAGGTATTTACCTGGATATTTACATGAGGCCCAACTATTCACATGTCTGCTATAACCTTCTTCTTTGTTAGGATTCATCTAGATAAATGACAATTCCTAAGCCCAAATAATTTCCTTTAACAGACATGTGGGTGAGAATCAACACTTTATAATGAATGATTCTGTGGAAAGGCAGACTTTCACACTGAATACAGTTCCCAGAACTTTATCACAACAGTCTCATTAACATCCACGCATAATAGAATTATTTTAAAGATTTGTGCTTGGGATATATTTTCAGTCCAACTGAACAATTATAATCCCTAGCACCTAACAAATGCTTTAGACTAAAATCACAGTGTTTGCTCTTGTTAATAAATAAGTTCCCGTGGTAAATTCAAAAAATTTTTTTATTTTTAACCCAGTAGAAATCATTATGATTATCTCATTTGACATCCTGCTTTACACAGGCCATAGACTTCATTCTAGAATTTCTACCTGAATTCTAGATACCTGTGGCCTAGCTAGAGCCTAATCTTTAATTATATGGCTCTTTGTGACAACAACCCAGGACAATTAGAGGTAGAAGATCAGCAGCCCAAGCCTCCAAAATGATGTATTTAGGTTTATTAGATACTTTTTGGCAAAAAGATGATTTTTTTTGAGGGGAGAGGATTACAGAAATGAATAGCTTGCTAACTATTAATTTTAGCTTTACTCTTTCACCATGTAGCTCCAGAAATTACCACCGTTATTCTTATTGTCAATGTTTGTTTCTTCCCTGTTGTTATAGGATTTATTTAATTCATCAACCTTTCTTAAGAAAAAATTAAAAATAGAAAGATTCTGGATTAGAGTTACACCTTTTACATCCTTGTCTTACTTGAGTAAAAGTATCTTTCAAAATCCTTTCTTCTTTTTCAACTTGCTCATTGTTTATTCTTCACCTTTCTATCTATTAAACCTCCATGTATCCAGTCAAAGAGATGGATTAACCTGCTATGTAATGGCACATGATTCAAACATCTGATGTCAAGTTTGAATATAAAGTGAGAAGTCAATTTATATTCCAAAGTAGAAGACCTTGAAAAAGGATATCTCAGTCAAGAAAGATATCACATCAAGATAGTATTTAATACAAATGTTATGCAGGAATGTGTATGAGTGAATAGAAAATACTTGTGAGCAACGTGATCTATTGCAGCTTGCATTTAGCAATGATCAATAAAATAATCTCAGCTGTTGTCAGCAAGCTTCCCAAGTCTGACCTTCAGATGTTAGGATTTAAGATCGCTCATGTCTGATAGACCTCAAAAAGTATTGAAGGCTGAGAACCAGTTCTGCGAGGTGTTGAATTCCTTGATGTTAAGTTGTACAGTCAAATAGGTTTAGAAAAGTTAATTCTTGTTTCTGAAAAACTGGAATGGAAACCTTAGGATAAGAATCCTTACATTGAAACATGACTTGGCCAAAATTTGTAGTGTCTTGAGCTGTTTTTCCTGTCACGTGGTGCTTTCGTATTAGCTGCAATCACAAAGAACAGAAGCATTCACACATAAAAATCTCAGCATGCTATTAATCAAGCTTTTTTTGATTTCCTCTAGAGTTCCTCTCAGACTGCAGTGGATAGACACTGAGGCTGTATTTTGTTCAGTAATATATTTATTTCTGAAAAAAAAAGAAAAAAAAAAAGGTCAGATATGCCTGTATGTTTTGGGGATACCCTGTATCTTTGTATGGAGATGGAGTGTTGGTATGACTTGGCTTAGTGTAGAAGCGAGTCACACAGGATCACAGAATCACAGAATGTTGGGGTTGGAAGGGACCTCGGAAAATCATCTAGTCCAGCCCCCTGCCAGAGCAGGATCACCTACAGCAGAGCGCACAGGAACATGTCCAGGCAGGTTTTGAATGTCTCCAGAGAAGGAGACTCTACAACCTCCCTGGGCAGCCTGTGCCAGTGCTCGGTCACAGTCACAGTGAAAAAGGTTTTCCTAATGTTTTTGTGGAACCTCCTATGCTCCAGTTTGCATCCATTGCCCCTTGTCCTGTCATTGGACATCACTGAGAAGACCCTGGCTCCATCCTCCTGACACTCACCCTTTACGTATTTATGAATATTAATGAGGTTACCCCTCAGTCTCCTCCATGCTAAAGTGACCCAGCTCCTTCAGCTTTTCCTAATAAGGGCTCTCTATTCCACTGGAGGGGTCTTTTTATATTGTGGTCCTGGACCTAGGGGCTGTAGTACTACGTTTTACTGGTGGGTAAGAACAGAGAATAAAGCATCAGCATATGCGCCAAAAATTTCAAAATAAACTTATCTCCTCTGCACCTTCACATTACTGTACTCTGAGAGCTTTCAGAGTGTATATCCTTCGAGACAGTGGCTTACCCTGTTACTACAAGTAAATTGGTTTTGCTGTCAAGGTCTGGATTAGTGCTGTGGTGGATGTTGCAGGTTTTTACTTTTGTGTTAGTATTTCAACCCATAGGAAACTAGAAATTACTAGAGACTGTCAACATGCAACAAATCTCCACTGACCTGAGATTCAGCTTGTCCCAGAACATCTTGTCCAAAAATGTCATTTTGAGCAATAGTAGGCACCTCTGTCTTTCTCATGGAATGCATCTACAGCATACACTCAATTAAAAAACCACCACGATTGCAATGAATAGAAATTGCTAGGACACATTATATAGGTGTGTGAAATCTATCTAATAATACATTCGATATACAAGTCCCCTCAACACTGTAATAGCTTTATGCCACTTGGACTTGGAGATATTCTTGCAGTGGGCTGAACCTTTTCTGCAAAGTTTGGCAAAAAATGCAGAGTCTAATCATTAGTTTCCTGTACTGTGCAAGAGCTTTATATGCCTCATGTTTGACTGTGCACTCAGTTGTGCAGTTTTGATGCTGATGAAGCTCTGCTATGGTCAGAAGAGTGATGATGTAAGCCAAGCAATCTGAGAGCCTTTACAAAAATTCTGCCAATGAATACTGACAATTACTTTCCTAATGGATTCTAACTGAGACAGAAAATTGAATGAATTAAACTGAACTTAAAGGCCATTATTTTGTTTGGTTTTCTGGAAGTTTCATATAAACTACTAATTCATTAATTAATTCTTGATTGGTAGAGTTTACATTGTGCATAAAACAAAAGCCTCATTAACATAACTTTTATTTCAAACAAAAATCAATATAAGCCTCTGCTTTTTCATGACTACCATGTATTTTTCTTGAAGCACCCTCCTTACTCAGAATTCCATGAAAGGTAACTTGTGAAGTCAATCTGCAGGAAAACAACCTTTCTCCTAATGCTCTTTTTGGGTGTCCTTATTAGCAGTATAAAATTGCGGCAAGTCTGTGAAAGACTGTTAAAGTCACACAGATTTTCAGTGATCTGGCAGCGCAGTTGTCTTGAACCCGTGAATTAGTAAGGTGAGGAAGATGCAACTGAGCAATGGCTGAACAGAGAGGTCTTCTTCACTCTTTTTGCACTCTTTGACCAGGAATTTATGCCCAAGTGTGGTACGTTCAGGAATCCATTTTACATGACAAATGCTTGTGTGGCCAGACAGATCCATTCTCCATTATATTATGCAGAAACATATTTATTTGCATACAATTTACTCAAAGTTCTCTTAATTTTCATTTGACTACAAAAATCATTATCTGTGACTGGAGGAGTATATTTTACTTTTCTGAGTAAAAGATTTGTAGGCTCTGTTTGAACTTACAGCAAGGAAGGTTAATGCCCTGGTTTTTGGTGCTCTGAAAAATTTCATAGCAGATGGTAGAAAATGCAGAGAATGTGACAACAGACAACTGAACTGCTTACATTGTCTTCTTCCAACTGTATGCTCAGCCTCTGGGAGTTTCAAAAGACAACTGTTATCAGTCATGTCTAACTATCACTGTGATGTAATACTACTATGTGCTCAAGGAACCCTGGCTCTGGGCCCCAAGTATAGAAAAAGAATATAAAGTGAATCAGTAAGAATTTTGTATGAGGGATCAACAAAAAGAATCCACCCAGATCTAGCAAACGGACAAAGTATCATAGGCCAAAATATAGATTAGATGTATAAGGAAGATTTCTGACGTTATTCAAAACATGTTGAATCCAGTTAGCTGTGGGAGAAATCCTGTCAAAAAGCAATGCATGCAAGATGAGAAGCAACACAGCGTATCTAGCTAAGAAAAGATATATGTCTAATTATGACTTTTCCAGGTAGCGTAATGAGCCATTCCCATTTCAAGTATCACATGCAGAAAGCTCTATGAGGAAGAGCATGCTGTCACAGTGCAAGGATGTAGCCTGAGCTGTAACCTTCACATCAAACCTGAGACAGAAAGACATTGAACTCTGAAAGTAGAAGGCTCTGAGGACCTTCACAACCACAGTCACCTACAAATGTCATGTAACAAAAGTAGGAAGAAGACCCATCTCCTGTGAACTTGACGGAGCATTTCCTTATCCCGTGGAACTGGCTTTACTCCACAGCATACCACAGAAAATGGTCAAAAGACTGTTTTCATTAGTATGATGATACAAGTCAACATGTTAGTGTTCAGTTTTTAACAGACCTTCAAAAGGAATGGCACAAAGTAAAACACTGGATCTGGCCAGAGTGTGTTTATCTCAGCAGTGATTTTTGGACTGAAGACAGACATATTTCTGAAAGTATTAGGTCATCCAGATGAACATCTGTTGTTGCTTCTCTCTCAGGTGAGAGAATACGTGCAGTGATAAAACGCTACGGTTCGCTCCTCAGGGGAGTAGAAGTTCCCTGCCTGGCCCAACCCACTTATTAGAGCTGCCTCATTCCAACACACAATAACATCCAGGAGCATACAGGGACAGTTATTTTCTATCCCATTAGCCATGGCTGTGGGCAGTATGTCCAATGAGCCCAAAAAGATTCAAAGGTCCTACAAGTCAGGACAGGATTGCTGTAGTGTCTTGCATTCCCAGCAAACATTCCGCTTCTTGAGGGTTTTCTCATACAAAGACTCAGCAGCAGCACGGGAGGGGCTTACAGCTCTGCTCATGCCTAGCTCGATAGAAGTCAGTGACTTCTCAGAGAGTGGCATCTTCTGATTCCTTCAGGTCATGTAGTTTCACAAATAGATGGTAGTAGACTTTAAGTTGCAAAATTCTGAGGGGTTTTGTTTTGACTTTTTTTTTTCTTCTCCAAGCCATAACCAAAATCCATTGTCTGCTGCCTTTTTGTTTAAGCAGTCAGTTTTTGCAAGGGATTACAGCATTTTGCTTTCAAACCTCTCACCAGTCAACAGGCAAGAAATCTTTTTGTGAACACTCATTCGGTTTTGGGGTGCTGTGTTCATCTCCTGTGGTCAAGTTCTTCTCTTTTTTCTTTTTTTTTTATTTCCCTCCAGCAACATTATTTCAATTTATATGTTACACAAGATATTCATTATTCTGTTCTTGTACAAGGCACTCCAGAAGACAACATGAGGTGTAGTCAAGTCAGTTGTGTAGAGCTGCATTAACTACTTTAATGCAAAAGGATGCACAAAATGTGCAATAAATCACCTGATTAATGCCTGAAAACCTCTTTTTGTTTATACATTTATTGATTTTTTTTCTCTAATCTTGTCTAGCTCCTTCAATCATTGGTCTCTTGCCTGCCCTCTATGATCCAAAATAAAAGTAATAGACTTCAGCTAAACAATAGCTGCAATTTATAGAGTGACAGGGAATGCCTTTATCCATCAGAGAGACTCCTTCCAAGTCCAGGAAAGGACAAACTGTCCAGATGTTTTTCAGTCTTTAAGAAAAAAAAATCGAGAGGTAGAAATAAAACATTTCCTTTTAAACAGTCGCTGAAACAGCCGGAGGGTAAAGCAGCAATTGTTCTGTGTCATTTTTGGTTGGTTTTGCTAATATAATTAAATGCAGGGCAGAGTAGGTGGGGTATTAACCAAAGGTTATGATGCTGTCATGGCCCATAGTAGATGCATTCTCCTGATCTTTCCTAGTCATGCTGCAGCCTTCTCTTGCTTCATTTTATAACACAGCAAAGCAGCTGATGCATAAACTTCTTTCTTTCAGACAGACCTGGTTAATGATAGGTGAGGTGTTTGCACGTTTCCACTGAGAAATGTTGATGGCTGGGTAAGTATGATCATTAGTACTGAATGTCAGGGCTGAAACGTGTGTCTTCATGTCTGACTCAGCATCAAAGGTTATTGTAGTCTTGAGTACTTTCTGCTGGTGTATTTCTTCCTCCCACCCAGTCACAGTACACAGTATTTTAGAAAATTAGAGACACGAACATTCTCATGTCTCCACTTATTCCTCTTCTCTTCCTACCAGCAGATGTTAGTTTTATAAAATGCCAACCGTTCCATGTTTGATTCTTAATAATGATTTCTTGGTTCGTTGGGTGCTTTTTTCACTATAGCTGATGCAAAAATGAAGTGAAAATATAGCCTGTGTTTTCTTCCTCAACTTCCTAGCTTTTACATGTTTTGACTGACAAGCTGAAAAATGTGGATGGTCGTAGGAAAATTTCACTGAAATATTTCTCTCATAAATGCTTTACTAAAACTTTAAAAACAGCATTAAACAAAAATTACTCCTAACAGCGCTCCAGGGTTATTTGAATACCCTGCTGATTATAATTCCCCAATACCTATTGTTTTCATCATTACAGCATCCTAGAGAAATTAAATAGATATTGTCCTGTATCTCATTCTATTATTTCCTTCATTTTATTTCATGGGTCATTTGCAATCTCTTGAATGTGGAAGGTAAAAATCGTTATTGTGTAAGCAGTAGCATAGAAATAAGGTATGAAAAAGAATCCAGATTATGTAAGACAACACTTTTCCTTTCTGATTGCTTTGGAAACTGCTACTAAGGGTTCTTCCTAAGTAATGCTGGAATGCTTACAATGAAAGTTTTTGGTAGCTCTTAGGATCCTCATTTTTCAATTCCCACCACACACAACAGACTACCAGCAGAGAACTATAAAATAGTTTCTGCGCCAGAGAGCTTGTGTTGATTTAAATTGTGATAAACAGCAGTATCAAAATACTATCAACCTAAGTGCTTTCAACTTTTGGGGGGCTGTTAGCAGGAATCACAGCTAGGAAAGAATTGCAAAGAAACAATAACAATCCTACTATTATTTTAAATTTTTAAGGTGCAGCCAAAGATTTTTGTATAACGGAGACTGGAAGATACTGGCTTGTGGTATTCTGCTGTTCCTTCATCTACTGCTTCAGGAAAGGAATACTTTGGTATCTGCTTTTCTGAGCTAGTTGTATTTTGAAGTGACCACCATCACTGTATTTTTGTGTCTGTTTGTGTAGTCAGCCTGAAAACAGTAGCTGATTTTAGCAGGGTTTGCTGTGCAGCTTTTTCTGCAATAAAAGTGGATAAGCAATTCAAAGTTTTAACCTCTGTTAGTCCCTTTATTTAAGCAGATTCCTGGAGGTACCAAAATGAATTAAGAGACAGGAATGATTCTCATATCAGAATGGGCAGAGTAGAGCATGTAGTCCAGTTTTAATGGAACAAGTGGTACCATGGTCTGTCATTAAGGCATACTGTTTCTTATTAAAATACTCGGTAGAAAAAGAGAATAAATTATATATTGCAAATTGATATAACTAGCAGAACAGTCAGCATGAAGAAAACATAATTAAAAAAATACACGGGATACATAGGATGATCCAGGTTAAACAATATGTGAACATAATTTCACAGAATGCTATATATGCAAAATCAAACTATACAAAGTATATTTATATTACTTAATAAGAAGAGAGGAAATATATGTTGAAAACCGAAAGAATAAAACTGACCACGAGGTCTTATGAGCTTGAAGAAAAGCTACAAAAAGCCACAAAGCAAGAAAATGTCAAAGTATGTTATTGAAAGAAACAGAGGTTCCTTTCAGCTAGAGATTTACACCCACTTCACATATTAAAAATTTAGTCCAGATAGGCAGCCCATAGAATCATTTTCCTTGCCTTTTAGCACTGAGAGCTCTACAGTGTCACTTGATAAAGAATTGCGTGGCACAAAAATCGCATGAGAAAGAAAGATCTGTTGATGGACTTTGTGGAGAAGTCCAGGTGTTACCTGAACAGAAAGAGGGTGGCTAAGATCACATATGCATTTAGGAGCCTAAAGATCATAGAATCATAGAATCATAGAATGTTAGGGATTGGAAGGGACCTCGAAAGATCATCAAGTCCAATCCCCCTGCCAGAGCAGGAATGCCTAGATTATGCCACACAGGAACGTGTCCAGGCAGGTCTTGAATGTCTCCAGAGAAGGAGACTCCACAACCTCTCTGGGCAGCCTGTTCCAGTGTTCCGTCACCCTCACTGAGAAGAAGTTTCTTCTCGAGTTTAAGTGGAACCTCTTATGTTCCAGTTTCAGCCCATTACCCCTTGTCCTGTCATTGGTTGTCACCGAGAAGAGCCTGGCTCCATCCTTGTGACACTCACCCTTGATATATTTGTAAACATTAATGAGGTCACCCCTCAGTCTCCTCTTCTCCAAACTAAAGAGCCCCAGCTCCTTCAGTCTTTCCTCATAAGGGAGATGCTCCACTCCCTTCATCATCCTAGTTGCCCTGTGCTGGACTCTCTCCAGCAGTTCCCTGTCTTTCTTGAACTGAGGGGCCCAGAACTGGACACAATATTCCAGATGGGGTCTCACCAGGGCAGAGTAGAGGGGAAAGAGAACCTCTCTTGACCTACTAACCACCCCCCTTCTAATACACCCCAGGATGCCATTGGCCTTCCTGGCCACAAGGGCACACTGCTGGCTCATGGTCATCCTGCTGTCCACCAAGACTCCCAGGTCCCTTTCCCCTACACTGCTCTCTAATAAGTCATTCCCCAATTTATACTGGAACCCGAGGTTGTTCCTACCCAGATGCAAGATCCTACATTTACCCTTGTTATATTTCATTAAATTTTTCCCCGCCCAACGCTCCAGCCTGTCCAGGTCTCGCCGGATGGCAGCAGAGCCTTCTGGCGTGTCAGCCACTCCTCCCAGCTTGGTGTCATCCGCAAACTTGCTGATAGTACTCTCTAGTCCCTCATCCAAGTCATTGATGAATATATTGAATAATACTGGTCCCAGTACCGACCCTTGAGGGACTCCACTGGATACAGGCCTCCAACCAGACTCCGCCCCATTGACCACGACTCTTTGGCTTCTTCCTCTTAGCCAGTTCACAGTCCACCTCACTACCCGGGAGTCTAGACCACACTTCCTCAGTTTAGCAGCAAGGATGCTGTGGGAGACTGTGTCAAATGCTTTACTGAAGTCAAGGTAGACCACATCCACCGCTCTGCCATCATCTATCCACCTTGTTATATCCTCGTAAAAGGCTATGAGGTTAGTCAAGCACGACTTCCCCTTGGTGAAGCCATGTTGACTGTCTCTAATGACCCTCTTATCCTTGATATGCCTTGAGATGGCACCAAGGATAAGTCGTTCCATCACTTTCCCAGGGATGGAGGTGAGGCTGACTGGTCTATAGTTACCCGGGTCCTCCTTCTTGCCCTTTTTGAAGACTGGAGTGACATTTGCTTCCCTCCAATCCTCAGGCACCTCTCCCGTCTCCCAAGACTTGGCAAAGATGATAGAGGGTGGTCTAGCAATGACATCTGCCAGCTCCCTCAGCACCCGTGGATGCATCCCATCTGGACCCATGGATTTATGGATGTCCAGATTGCTTAATTGGTCCCTAACCCAGTCCTCATCGACTAAAGCAAACTCCTCCACTGCCCTGACTTCCTCTGGGGCCTCAGGGGAACGGGGCTCCTCAGGACAGCCTCTGGCAGAGTAGACAGAGACAAAGAAGGCATTCAGTAACTCTGCCTTCTCTGTATCTTCTGTCACCAAGGCACCCACGTCATTCATCAGTGGGCCTACATTGCCTCTGGTGTTAGTTTTATCTGCCACGTATTTGAAAAAGCTCTTCCTGTTGTCCTTGACCCCTCTCGCCAGGTTCAGTTCTAGGGAGGCCTTTGCTTTCCTAGTTGCCTCCCTACATCCTCGGACAACAGCCTTATATTCTTCCCAAGTGGCCAGCCCTGCCTTCCAAAATCTGTAAATTCTCCTCTTGCCCTTGAGCTTAGCCAGCAGATCCCTGTTTAGCCACGCAGGTCTCCTGGCTCCCTTCCTTGACTTCCTGATTTATTTCAGTAAAGGTCTAGCTTATAAATATATTTAGGTAACTGTATCTTAAATGTTTCTATGAATTAAAATCAAAACTACATTCTAGTCAAGAACTCTTGTATATAGATAAATGTCAAAAAAAGTCCAAGATATTAAAAGTTCAGTTATATATGCAGGAGCAAGTATTAATTTATTGTTGTAAAGTTATTCCAACACTCCCAGACTGACTTCATGGTAGGTGATAAATTATTCTCTAGGCCTTTGGGCTGTTAGGTATGCCGTGTTGATTGGCTAGAGTTTATTGAATCATAGAATCCTTAAGGTTGGAAAAAACCTCTAAGATCATCTAGTCCAACTGTCAACCCAACACCACCACGATCTCTAAACCATGTCCCGAAGTGTCACGTCTACAAGTTTTTTGAACACCTCCAGGGATAGTGGCTCCACCACTTCCCTGGGCAGCCTGTCCCAATGCTGCACCACTCTTTCAGTAAAGAAATTTTGCCTAATATCCAATCTAAACCTCTCCTGGCACAACTTAAGTCCATTTCCTCTTGTCTATTGCTCGTTACTTGGGAGAAGAGACCAACACCCACCTCACTGCAACGTCCTTTCAGGTAGTTGTAGAAAGCAATGAAGTCTACCCTCAGCCTCCTCTTCTTCAGACTAAACAACCCTAGTTCCCTCAGCTACTCCTCAAAAGACTTGTTCTCCAGACCCTTCACCAGCTTTGTTGCCCTTCTCTGGGCATGGTCCAGCACCTCAGTGTCTTTCATGTATTGCAGCACCCAAAACTGAACACGAGATTTGAGGTCCAACCTCACCAGTGCTGAGTACAGGGGCATGATCACTTCCCTGGTACTGGCTACACTATTGCTAATACAGGCCAGGATGCTGCTGGCCTTCTTGGCCACCTGGGCACACTGCTGTTTGGTATGTGTATACTGAGATTAGAGACCCAGCAGACAGTTTTTTCCATGGTTTCTGGCTTACAGCCCTGCCACTGAAAATGCAAAGTAGCATGCTGAATTCAGAGGTCTCTGGATACCCTTTTCTAAAGGGGACCATAAAATATGAATCCAGAACTGATACTGGTTAATACAGAAATGAGAAACATGAATAGCCAAGAGCTTCTTTGCCAGACTGGTCGGTCCCCTTCTTGTGCATCCGCCAGTATCCGATCTGTGCACATACTGTGAAGCATGAGAAAGGGACTGACACCTGCACTATGGTATGCAGAATATGTGGGAGTGCAGCACATCAATCTCATGAAACTCCGTTTTCCTGTGTCCCTGTCTCTCCTCTCCCTCATACTGCTTTGAGGTTACAGCAACCTGCACTGTTCTCATACAGTTTCCAGATTTAGCGCCATAATTGCCTCATTTCCCCGTACCAGCCTCTGTGGAGGATAAAAGCTCCGCAGTCTCCACCTCCTCACATCCACTGGGCAGTTCCGTTTCAGAGATGACTACCCAGGAGCTGTTAGTGATTTTAAGAACCATCCATGTTATGCCCGCTGTCAGGTTCCCTCCTGGGCCTGAGTATTGAAAAGACATATTGTATGCTCAGCAAGAAATTGCAGTTAGCCTAGGACATAGTTAGACCATCGTTTTGAGAGAGAATATCAAGAACTCAGGGCACTGGAAAAACAAAGGTCTTTTTCCACCGTAGGAGGTAGAAAAGTGCCAGAAGGTGCATATGAGGCTTTTGTAAGCTTTGAGTTTGTGGATTGTGCTGTCTGACCCAAGGTTCTAGCTCTATAGTATGTAATTTAACGTCTCCTCTAGGTGCTTATAATTTCATTGTAAGGTGTCTCACAAACATCTTAGCAGGTGCAAAGAGGATGTGAAGTGATCCTTTTTTCCTCTCTCCTTGGCTGGAACATGAAGAAGGCACTTTATGATCCAATTAGTGCCTCCAGGAGCTCTCTAATTGCATTATAAAGCATCTTAAGAAATAGGAAATTAGAAGCTGGTTTTAAAGGCTGAAAAAAAACCCCAAACCAAACAAACCACACTAAGTGTTCTTTAACTATTTGCCGTCCTGGTAACTCAGAAGCGAGAGGACCCGGCATCCTTATGCACTGCATTTTGTCTGTGACTTCCCAGTTGTGAAATACATTCCATTGCCCAGAGCTCTGGAGAGCAGAGCATCCTTTATTGCATTGCAATTGGAGCTTTAAGTATGTGGTGGAGTTTTAGACCCAAAGTATCTTGTGACATTTATAGATGTTGCTCGTTCAAGGAAACTGCAACTGTGGCCATTTTAGTCTCCTAAGTATCTGTTCTGTTGAGTTTTTGAACCAAGCTCATTGACATAGTGTCTGAGAGGTATTATATGAGCTATAACATGCTTTCAACTTCAAAGCTCAGTCTCTGTGTAGTAATTATCACATCACTTTTCATAACTCTTACATATTTTACTTACTGAGTGGGTGGGAAGAAGATAAACAATACTTAGACTTATATAGTGCTTTTCAGCTATAGATCACAAAATATTTTCTGCTTGCAGTTAAGCATTATCATCTCTACTATGAAGATGGAAAAAAAATAAAAGGCAGACAACATGAAACTGTGAATAGAGCATGATCTTCTGATCCTTGGTGTGTGGTCCTTTGTATTCATTGGATTAGTGCTGCTCCCAAGTACTCTTCTTCATTAGTTGACAAAAGTGATGAAATAAAATATGTAAAAGCAAAACACTTGATTATGTCTGTTGTATCTCATAAATGTCAGTAACGCTTTCCTTTACACCTACACAGAGCTAAGCAGAATACAAGCCATGTATTTTGTGTTTTCATCTATTCCTTCTTTTGTTGCTGGGATTTAACCAGTCCATTACACAAACCAGCTGGTTTTATACTTAAGACAAGGTACAGATGGGAGTTTCATGGTAAGGAAGTCTTCTTGCATAAAGCTTCAGTGACCCACAGGCACTTAAAACCCATGAACTTTCAGCTGGTCGTCTTTAGCCAGTACAATCTCGACGAGGAACTGACGTATGTTCTTGCGCTGGTAACCTTGCAACTGAATCACTTCTCCGTATTCGGGGTGTTCGATTACAGTACCATTGCAGGCAAATTTCTTTTTGAAGGCTTTCGCCAGGTACAGTAGCAAGACTCAGAGATGATGTTACACTGTGTGAAGGTTCCTCTACTCATCCCCTCAATAAACTACTAGCAACACCAAGGGTGTCCTTAAACACATATATATCTTTGAAATTGCTCAGAAAGAGACACCAATGTAGTTTAAATATGACGGGGTGTTGTTCAAAATCCAGGTGTTATGTTGCTTGAGCCCGCTTCTCTTCTTGACAAATTTGCACTTTTGTTTAGGGGAGCCTTTTCTTTCCTGGTACAGCAACTGTGCTGGGAGCCTCTTCTCTCTTGCTAACTGGCATTGACAGTCTCTCTGCATCGCAATAACAGAAAAGGACCGCACCTCTGCATCTGACCCATGGTCAGATGCTGTTTCAGCAAAAGAGTAAGGGACAGCTGACAGCTTTCATCTTCTATTCTGACATACTCTGTAACATACCTATGCACTGGCAGACCCATTCATAACTTGCTTTGAGTAAAGTCACTGTTAATTGACAGTAAGTTATTAAGACACTTACTAGGATGCAGAAGTTCACCCTTGCTTCCTCTCATCTGAATTTTGGTTGAGTTGCATTCATGCTCAGATCCCTCAAACAAAATGACCTCACAAAACCAGGAGTATTGCTAACATCCAAACTCCTTTGATTCAACAAACAATGCATCATCTTGTTCCAGATTCTTCATGGCAGGATCCCAATTTCCTATGTAAGATTTATAGGCCTTAATAAATCTTCCGCAGTAATGGCCTGAATTTCAGGAGTTTAACAAACATGCTGAGTTTTAGGTTTTATTCCAAACATTTCACATGATTAGCATGAACAGATGGCATATGATTCTACCATTAATCATTTGTGTACAACCAAAATACAGTAATGTCAGTATCTCCCAGCATACTTTTTCGAAAAAAACACCTGGCTGCAGTTCTGATCTCTTTTGCACCTATCAGACACCGCAACTGTAGTAAAATTACTTCTGATTTATCTCAATATTGCACAATGGTAGAATGAAGCCTTTTTCATTATACAAAGTATCCTCAGTGGTTTTGAAACTTGCATTCGGTTTTGTGCAATATATAATCAGTTAAAAAAATTACTTCTCTGTGTGGAACAAAAAGGAGGAATATTCATGGAGAAAATCTTTCAAAGCATTTCTGGAAACAATACCCTTATGTACAAAAAGAGTCTTTTCTGGCATCTCTGTGTGGTAGTGTTTTCAATTCCAATAGCTATAATAAGAAAAAAATCTGCCCTATTTGTCAATCTGTCAGGAAATGTATTTCAGCTTCAAGCATCATACTCCTGGGGTTTATGGAAATCACAAAGCATCTCATTCAGATGAAGAGGCTGAAGCTATAAGCAGTGCAATTAATATCTTCAATTTCTGCCTTCAGCACGAAAAAAGCTCAAAAGCCTTTTGAATCCGAATCCCAAATGCTGTCTAATAGTTCACATCTGGCTTATGCTATTTGTGAGAAACAGCAGTTGTTGGTATCAGTAGCACATTCAGTGACATACTGACCTTACCTAGCAAGGCGAGGGCAGGGCTGGGTGGAGGTTATGGGACAGTTGTCTGACAGGTTCGGCTGGCAGAAGTGCTCATCTCAAATGTTGCCATTGTAAAACTTGGAGACAGAAAAGCCTGCACATCCCTGACATTAAGCAACCATGGATTACTGTGTGTTTCCACGCACCATACACACAGAGTACAGCCAACAAGAGTCGTTCTGCTTACTGGCAACAATCTTTGCACTGTGATGAGTTTAACCTTTTTATTTATTTGCTGTTTGTGTTTCAGTAGGATTCAGCACCTAATCTCAGACACCACTGCATTTGATCCTCTGCAATCAGAGGTATAATTCGCTCCCAAGAAAACTTCTAGTCCAAGCCTGTTTGACACCTTAGGAATCACAGAATCACAGAACGTCAGGGGTTGGAAGGGGCCTCTAGAGATCATCTAGTCCAACTCCCCTGCCAGAGCAGGATCCCCTAGGACAGGCCACACAGGAACACAGCCAGGTGGGTTTTGAAATTCTCCAGAGAAGGAGACTCCAAGACGTCTCTGAGCAGCCTGTTCCGGTGCTCTGTCACCCTCACAGTAAAGAAGATTCTCCTCATGTTGAGGTGGAACTCCCTATGTTCTAACTTAAAGCCATTATTTCTTGTTCTATTGCTGGGCACCAGTGAAAAGAGATTGTCTCCTTCCTCCTGACACCCACTCCTCAGATATTTATATACATTAATAAGATCCCCTCTCAGCCATCTCCTTTCAAGGCTAAACAGCCCCAGTTGTCTCAGTCTTTCTTTACAGGAGAGTTGTTCAAGTCTCTTGATCATCCTCGTATCTCTCTGCTGGACTCTCTCCAGTAGGTCCGTATCTTTCTTGAATTGGGGAGCCCAAAAGTGGATACAGTATTCCAGGTATGGTCTCACCAGGGCAGAGTTGAGGGGGAGAAGCACGTCCCTAGACGTACTGGACATACTTTTCTTAATGCATCCCAGGATCCCCTTGGTTCTCGGCCACAGGGGCACATTGCTGTCCCATGGACAACTTATTGTCTACTAAGACTCCAGGGAAGAGCCACACTGGCAGCTTGTGTTCTCTCTGTGAATCTCAGATCACTATAGGCACAGCAAAAGCTCAAGAACAGGGAGGGCAATGGTCATTACTGGCGCTAGACACTTGGTCTGCCATTCCAAATAAAGATAAAAGCAGATACTCTCTTATATGACTACCTCATGATGTTTGAGAAGGACCCGGAGCATATAACATCCATGCTGCTGTACCAGAGGAATGTTGTACAGATTGAGGAGAAGGGGCTTACTTGAAAATTGCTGCAGCAGAGGCTTGGAAGACTTTCTCATAACTCAGTCACTTTACTGTAAAAACATCCTTACTTCCATCAGTGCTCATCTCCAAAAAGGAGCCTGCTTTTTAAGAAGTGAAATGGAGACCAAAATAGACCTGTGTAACCGCTAGTTCATTCCAACTAGGTAGCTGAGGTGACAAAGGAATTTGGGTCATGTTTTAGGCAGGGATTTGCACTAGGAAAATGAGTGGTGTCAGCATCGGTTTTCAAAATCCTAATGAATAAAACTCTTAGCAGTCTGGGTGTATTTAAGCGTAGTCTCTCTTTGAACAGGAGGTTGAACTAGATCAACTCCCAAGGTCCCTTTCAACCCGAATTACTTTATGTTTCTAGGAAGCCATGACAACACGCAGGTGGCTGAAAAATGGCAAACAGCCCACCATAATGTATTGTTTGGGCACAACCCAAGCAGTATTCTATACCTCCTATGGCTTTCCTTCTCTTCTGACTGGGCTTTTAACTGGTAATTTACGTTTTGCTTATTACGTTGTAACCACAACTGTGAAAACTGAAGGCAGAAGGGGAGGTAAAAGAAAACAACTTAGACCCTCTTGGTGATAATGAAAAATAGAAATACCATGTTATGGTGCTGTGAAATAATCTCTCTTCACCAGAATGGTGCATGACAGTAAACCAAGCACGATCAAGGAAGCTGCTAACAGGCACAGACTGCTTAATATTACTGCACTGTCTACACAAGACAAATGTTTCCCCAATTCATCTCTTTTTGAAGATAATAAAGCAAAAGAGAAAGAGGGGAATACTTGCCACACTGGGTTAAATGTCTTTCCTTGAACACCACAAAAAGCCACTGCCAAGGTTTGCTGGCTAAAAATCAGGCAGGAGATAATTTCTTCATTGTGATTCAAGCTGACTGAAAATATTCTTGTAGTCAGTGGTAAATTTATCTCATGCTACTACAGACAAACTACTTGTGCAGCCAAGTTTTGATCAGAGGTGTGTCTTGTCTGAGCAGTCACAGGGCTGCGATACATGAAGGGCTACTGAACAGTGAGCGCTCATACTTCTCGGCTAGGACATACAGCTACAAAGCAGATAAAAGGTTAAGAAACTCTTACTTATGGCTGTGAATAAAAAAGAGAGCTGACTTGAAGGGTGTTTGGTGGGTTTTTTTCTCTTTTTTTCGTTGTGTGAATTTTTACACTTAAACCATTTTATTTATTTATTTTGTGTATACGGCTCAATTCCAGCTGAGAGTAATCACTGTAATCTTTATGCCTCCTGCTTGTTTTATGAAAACACTCAGGAAAACCAGAGCACTGAGACTAGATCTCTATTGCTTTGTCACTGGTGCAAAGAGGGCATGAAACAGGACCTTAACAGGCTGCCCAGAGAGGTTGTGGAGTCTCCTTCTCTGGAGACATTCAAGACCTGCCTGGACACGTTCCTGTGTAGCATAATCTAGGCGTTCCTGCTCTGGCAGGGGGATTGGACTTGATGATCTTTCGAGGTCCCTTCCAATCCCTAACATTCTATGATTCTATGATCTACAGGTGATTATGCGTAACACCGAGTATTGAATATTGAGAACCTGAATGTTACTATTTAGGCAGCCTGTCCAAGGCTGTGATCATGCCATCCTATAACAATTGTACACAGCAGATCAACTCATTATTTATTAACAGCTTTGATGGGTTTTCTCTGGAGCACATTAAAGGCCAAAATTTGTCAACACTCTATATGAATGAGACAGGAACAGGAAGCTCATTCACAGTTAATGAAAGAGCTGGGCTTAATTTCAGCTTTTACTCTTCATGGATGTCTGTACTGTCACCATTTCTCTGGGGAGTATTCAGGCCAGGGAGCATATTCTGACAGGAATATGCTGCCCAACAACAAAGAAATGCTCTAAATTTGGAGTGCTGTGTCACTAAATTTACACTATCTAGGGTGCTGGAAATGTTCTGCCTGCTTAGACTTTTCAAAGCTTCAACTGAATGTCCAGGGACTTTTAACACAGCACTGTAAACTGACAGACGTTAGCACAGCCTCTTGAGGGGGAAGTAGTCACAAGTCATTCTAACACATTGTTTTTGCAAATTTTTTCCCAGGTGAAAAGCTGCTATTATCTGCAGAGAGTTAGAGCCATTTTTATTTCCACAAAGGCCTCTCTTTCCTCCCACAGGAAAATAATTATTTCCCACTCATAGTAAAACTAGCTTTCACATAATGAAATATTGTAGAAGTTTAGAGGAATGATTATGAAATGTCTTGCTTTTTGCAGAATCAGAAAAATATCTATGAGTTTTGAAGGTTGAAAGAAAAGATTTTCTTGATGCTGATATGTTTTCATGAAGATTCACGCTTGAGTCAAATACAAAGTTTTGTTTTGATGGATAATAAAGATGCTTAAATACAACAAAATTTTCATGGAAATCTTCTCCTGAACTTTAATTCTTATTTGGAAGTACCACAATAGAAGAAAATATTAGTTGATAGCTAGATTAGCAACAATAATTGTGTCCACAAATAAATAAGGCAAAATGCTTTGTCTTGAGGTAGTTTGTCCTGTTGGCTAACGTGTTAAAACCAAAGTGATATATGTAGCAGGGAGCATGGAGAGGGAGAAAGTGGCTGGCATACACCTGACATTAGCTCCTCAGCCTTTCTTACCAGATACTTGAGGCTGAGTCGGCTGCATGTGACCTGCAGAGCATGGTTTGAATCCATGTCTTAAATCTGCACTGGGCTTTCCTATTCCTTTGCGTTCTTTCACATTCACTTTGATGAACAGTAGAAGATACACACTTGGTAGACATGTGGTTTCTCTCTTCTAGGTGCCATTCCTAAAACACTGTCATTTTCAAATTATAAACAATATATTTACCCATCCTTTTACTTGAATGATGTCATCTGTCCCCCTGTTATTATCTTTGGAAATAATTCTCTTTAAAAATTCCTCTTTTCTTTCTAGGCAGCAAGATGAAATAGTGATGTTTAACAAATGTGTTTATTGCTTTATTACATTGTCCCCTGCATAGAAAATTTTATAAGTTAATGAGCAGAAATGTCAGCTTCTATGTTTTGCATGCTATACAATGCAATAGGATCAGTGATGGGTAGTCTGTAAAAAGGGAAGTGATAAGAGGAGGAAAATGGAAGTCCTTTGCAATAAATGGTCAAAGTAGTGAAGACCTTATCAGGGATTCTTTTATGAGGATCAGAGCCTTAGCATCAGCAGAGTAGTACATGCTTCCCAGAAATACTGCACTTCTGTGCAGATCTGGGAGAAGAACAGAGAATAAAAGAGAACAAAATAGAAATTAGTAACTATTACTATGTTTCTCCCCCATTCTATGATGCACACTTTTATACCTTTAATCTGTGGATTTCAAAGACATCATTAAATCTGATTTGATTAACCTAAAGAAATCCAGGAGTTAATTTACAGCTACTTGCCAATTCACAAGCCATTGAAGTGCAATGAAGATAAGCATTCTTCTTTCAGCATTTTCATAATTAAGCATTTGACTAATTTAAATATTAAAACTGTTTTCTCATAATTGCCTAATCTCAGTCAAATATAAGCAAGACAAACTCATGTCTGCTTAAGATATCTGAGATCTGTTTTAGCACTAAAGCCCACTAAAATCAATTGAAAGGTTCTGGTGCTTCTATCATGTGCTTCTGCCAGCAAGGTCAAGATCTGCAGGTGTTTGCTGAGAAAGGATTGGCACCAAACTTATGCTATTTAAAGAACAAATTTTCATACTAAAGGAAGCCCACAAAATGGTTTGTTTATTTCTTGTTACTAGCAGCATCCGAAATGATTTTAAAACTGAAAAAAAGAACTGTTAAAATATAGTTACATTGTTGCTAGCTATTGGTGCCTCATTTTGAGACAACAGTTTTGAGATATTGAAAATGGAAGAGTCATTTTCATTTTCTGTTTCCATTCCATCTCATTTTCAGGCTAAAATTCATGGACACAATTCAAACATTCTGGCATAGGTTTGCCCAAGAGGTTGTGGCATCAAGTCCATCCTTAGAGATATTCAAAATCCGACTAGACAAAGCCCTGAGCAGCCTGCTCTAGTTGACCCTGCTTTGAGCAAGGAGGAAATTGGACTACATAGCCTCTAGAGATCATTTCCAACTTCAACTATTCTATGACTTTTTGAAAGTATTTAAATCTGAATTACAAAAAATGTTTACAATGTGGAACATGTATACTTGGAAAGATGAATACGTTACTTCTATAAACCCTAAATCTGAGTCCACTGATTTCTTCTGTGTCTGTTAGGAAGAATTTTTATTCATATTCCTTGCCATATTTTCAGTTGCAGCATACAATTCCAGTAACTTGACTTATTAGATCTTAAATTCTCTTGCACCAATGCACCACAAAAAGTATGAGCTTTTGAAAAAGGCAGTCAATTTCTTTCATACATTTCTTACACTTGTCCCAGTAAGAACAGTAGGTCATGCCCTGTCTCATTTTTGGAAGGGCTCACCACACAAGTGGTGCATACATACCCTCCAGTACACACTCATAAACCGGGGAGCGCGCAGACAAGTCATTTCCCAAGGAAACGGTAAGGTGCAGAGCTTTTTTCTCTGTGGCATGAAGCCAAGCCCTGTTTTACCTCCTTTCTGTCTCCAAATCTAAAATACAGGGGTAGTATTCAAGTTTCCTGTACAATAGGATCAGAGTTCCTTTGCACGACTTTTTCCTATGGATGCAGAGCCTCATGGACTTTCCCCATGAGCAAATGGCACACCTGATCTTATCCCCTGCTGTATAAATAGACAACACAGAACTATGCATCACTTAAGATCCACTTCAATTAGCAGAATAACGTTTTGTCACAACACGGTTCATGCAAAATCTATGTTCTGGATCTCTGCACAAGATTTAACTTATCCAGAGTTCTGGAGTATTTCAAACAGCTTGCCTCTTATCTTCTCTTAGTGCCTCCAGCTGAGACTTTTACTGTCTCCCTGTCAGCAAACATGACGATGAAGCAAGAACTGCCCGTACAACAGCAATTTTTTTTCCAGGAAACATGTGATTGCTGATAAGCAATGCAGGTAAATAATATGACATGTAAAGGAACTATATGGAATGCACTGTATTATTACCTATCTAGAAGATTTATTTGACCAATATATCAACCCTCAGGGATTTGGAAGCACTGTCACGTGCTTGCAACAAAAGAAAAACCCCAAACCCTCTAACATAATGTGTGTGCTTCATTACTGTTGGGGATGTGTCATTTTAGCAAAGTAGAGGAAAAATCAAAGTCAGTAAGGGGAAAGCTAAACTAATTATTTGAAGTGATAAATCTGTTTTTTTCAAGCAGTTTATGGGACTTTCCTGTGCTAGGGAGACTACGCATACCATAAAATCAATACACATTAATTTAATGTAAGTTTGGAGTAAAAGTTCAAGTTCTATTAAAGACGTTCACAGACCTACCTTTCTTTATAAGTGTATGTACTACAGTAAAATGTCTCTGTTGATAGCAATAGAAGAAAAGAACATAAGGCCAGTAGGTACTGGTGATGTCCTGATTCTTTGTCTTATGCTTTTCTGTGAGGCATTAGAGTTTGTTTATGTTCTTGTGACAGAGCGACCAAGTAGTGAGGCGTGGATAGAGACTGTGGTGAATCCAATTCCATAATCTTGTCAGAAGGCATTTTTTTCACTCACCTAAAATAAAATATAATAAGGAAGACAATTTCAAGAACTTTTAGTTCTGCTTTGCATGGAAATTTAGAAAAGAAAATGTTGCTATGTCTAATCGGATTTCAACTGGCATATACATTTTTGAAAATTAAACCTTCACTCTTCAGTCACTTAAATACTCTAGAGAGTTGGACCCAAAATGTATATATTAAAATGACTGTCAAGAATACCCAGGCATTAGATGTAATTCATGTAGTATTCATTTGCTGTGTTTTTCTACAAATTATTATAAACTGAAAATCTGGGACAAAGTCACTTTGTAACTGCCTTTCAAAGTAAGATGGTCTTTTGGTCAATCATATGCATATGACTTTGGGAAAACTTGATGGAAACATAATACTAGTAATCACCGATACTATTTATTTAACAATAAAAGGTAAATGTAACCACAAATGAAATTTCAAAATTTGTCATAAACATTCACTTCCTCCAAAAATTAAATAATACTCGAAGCAACACAGTAAGAGGCGCATGAGATTTTTTACTTCTCGCAGCTCTAGGGAACTAATTTAAATACAAAACATGGACTTTAAGGGGTTTGTTTATGTGCTTTGGGTTTTTTTCTTCCCTTTGGCCCAGCTCCTAGTTTTAGAAACAGCTGCTATTTGTTGTAAGCACAGGAATAACAACCTCAGAATTCCACCAGAGACAGAGGCAGGTTATTAACAGCTGGAGAGTAAATTCCAAGTTAAACAGTACCATATTGTTTCCGTTTCTCAAATGCTATTTTCATGCATACTAGCAAAATAATTACACTTTCCTTTCATAAGGAATCATATTTATGACAGGAATTATGACATTTCAAGGCAATTAGAGTCACTACAGCTAAGCTGAAGTTGTGTGCTGTCTAATTTTAGGAGAAAGCTTGGCAAAAGTTTACCAAAAATTGTACTCTATATAAAAAATATAAATCAGCATGAAGAAATAATAAAGTTATGGAGGGCTAGTCTCATTCTTTGTTCTTTTCTATTCCCTATATTCTCAATGATGGCAGCTGCAGGAAAGGAAGCTCTGTGATCTGGACCTAGTCATGCCAGATCCAAGGTAATGCAATTCCATCTGACACTGGAGTTAGATCCATGTATTTGAACTTGGTGTGAGCTCGAGTTCACGGCTATAAAGACACCTCTCTCAGTCATTATAGTCCTTTAAAGGTCTGAACCACCCTGAGTGGGATTTGCAAAGGAGTTTTAGTATCTACATATTACTGATCCAATGAGAGGCACCTACATGGGACATGAACTCATGGTGATACTTCTGTGAAATACCTGCAGTGCAGGCTATCCAATTAACTCGTGTTTTTTCTCAAGGACAAATGGAGAAAAAGTATGTGGTTTTATTTGGTTTGTGTATTCAAGAGTTACATAGCCCTTACAGGAGCCCCACTACAGCCTGCAGTGGATCTGTGACCTACACAACATCAGTGGAGGTCCATGAAAAAGCATTAATACTGCTGTGACAACCCCACTGTGGGTTCACATTCTGGTGTCCGCTGAAGGGGGAAAACATGCTTAGAACAAAAAAAGAAATACTGTTTTTCCCTAAAATACTTTGTTTGGTCTAAATTTTTAACCAATGTTTTTTCAACAATACTTTTCTCATGGTGCTGACTCGCTGCTGCTCTGAGCTTAAATGCAGAAGTCAAAGACCAGCGCTTATTCTTGTCATTTCCTGGTACACTACAAGTGCTGTTAATGACTGGGAGAACACTAGAGTAAATTGATTTCTAGGGTGTTGTTTTAATGCCAATCACAATGTCTTTTCAACAGTGAAAATTTCAGCAACCATCCTATACTGGTTTTATACCTGTTGCTATCACTGATAATGCATCCTCCATTCTCTTTAGTACTTGAAGATGATACCAAGAAAAAATAAGGCCCTTCCAATTAGAGTCACAATTTTATATCCCACTTGCTGTATGTCATCCAAATTGCTGCCGGCTAGGTTAAGAAGATCCTCAGATAATCTCAAGCATCACTGGTTTAAATTGCCTTAAATTATCCTAGGCTTTATCTTTTCCTACATTACTGTGAGTGATGATGTGTGTCAAGTGCATTCAGACTTGTAGTTTTTTGCCACTCTCCTCTAGATAAATTCAGGTGAGGTGTGAGGATGTCAAGTGCACCTAGAATAGCGTGCTCTGCCTGTGGTGGTGTTGTTTTAAACTTTACCAAGCTATTTTGCTGTTCAGAAAATTACCTCTTGTTAAAATTTGAGACAAAATGTCTTTGTTGAAGTTATGTCAGTTTATCTCTGTGACACCAAGTTCTAAAACAGTAGAAATTTGGGGGTCATCAAAGAGAGGCTGACATAGACCTGACCTTGCTGTCTCAAAAATGATTAGAATTTACCACAATAAAAATCAGGTGGGGGAAATCTGTTTCTCCTGCAAACAGTTGTGTACATGCAAAGACTTTAATGTTCTAGTTCGGCGTGTGCATAATGCTCATAGTGTTGAAGCTAGTTGTCTCTGCATATTTGGTTGTGGGATGGTGTAGATGGACTTTAAGAACTCAAGATCAACTTTCTTTCCTGCAAGTGAGGTCATGTACATGAGCATTGCAGTGCCTGTAAAATGAGGGCACACCACGCCTCTCTTTTTGATAAGCAGGATTCTCCTGTTGCCACCCACTGGACTCAGTCACCAAAATCCTGTGTTAATTTTCAGGATAACTAACTACTGCTATGCCTTCCTGTGAGTTGGACCCATTTACCTCTGTCACAAACAAACCAGCCTACTTGAAATGCCTCTATGGCACAATGATAATGAAGGCAGTATGGTTTCTGAAGAGAGTGGTAGAAAGATTTTAGCAAGAGAATCTGGACTGGTGGGTAAGGGTTTTGTCTTTTTCAAGGGTAGGAGAGGTGAGGAGAGGAGGCATTGCTCTTGCTTTTTAACAAGCCCTACCTTATCATCAGAGAGTCAGAGCTTGAGTTCTAGGTCTGCAGCTTCTCTTTAAAGCAGCATCAATATTCGAACTTTTAACAGCACCCCAAATCCAGTGGGGACTTTATAGGAGCAACTTTTCATGAGCAACAGCTAAGACAAACACCTTGCACTCATATTTAGGGACTACAGGCTTAAACAACCTGGTGTTTCTATAGTTCCCTAAAGCAATGTAAGGTAGGTATGGTGCTTGCTTTCTGTGCCTGCTGATCTAGGATAAGCACTCATTCTGCCATCCACCTCCTGTTTTGTGTTGCTTATTCCTGAGGAACGTAATATGTGGTCATGCCTCCCATTTTCAGGGAGTTTGCTTGCCTTTCTCCCTGGATCCTATAATTCTGTTCTCCTGAACTTCTGCCTCACGTGTGTGCAAAATGCGTCATTGCCTCATAACCCGAAAAAGACTTTTTCCCACCAAAAAAAGTAAATCAACAGGGTCAACTCAAATCCGATCATATTGTTTAGCCAACTTAAAGACTAGAAATTATAGTGAACAGAAAAATGCGTTTTGAAAAAAAATGTCTTTGAATACTCTTTTTGTTTGTTCTCTCAAGTGTGCAGGAGCTCTGTAAATGGGTTTAAGCACTTGAACAGTTTCACTGAGTTAAATGGGGCTATTCAGCCACTTAAGGTTAAGCACTTAAATTCAAGCAAGTGCTTTCCTGATACTTTGCTAGTACAGTGACAGGATTCTCAACCACTCACAAACACAACAGGTCAAAACACTTTTTAAATTTTCATCTTTTTCTTGACCATTTTTGTGAGGAAGGAAAAGTGCAGAAATTTCAAAGCTGAAATATTTTGATTAGAAGTTGAAATATTTTGATGGGAAAAAGCTTTTATAATACTTCATGGTAACTGTACTTTGGTTGCCTTATGCTTTTGTCTCCTATACTGCTTACGTTATTTCTCCACTAGGAATTTTGATGGAGAGATAAATCAACGCATGATAAGAGATGGTTCTCCGTAAGATACTTGGCCTGTGGACTGTGATGGAGGTAGAAGTTAGGTAAATAGTACCTACTGTAAGCGACTATCACAGCTTTTCCAAATTAAAGTATTTTACTTTTGGAACACTTTTGGAACACAGTCATGAGTTTCCTTGAGCTTTGTGAGGAAGCAGGTTTGTTTTGTGAACAGAAAGACTCTACTGTTTGGCCATACTGGGAAAATGCATATACCAGATGTACAATATGAGACATATTAATCTATTGATTTTTATCTTGGCCTTTTGCACAGAGTTAAAGGACCTTGTTTAAAAATATTCCAGGATCGTTGTAATGAAAACCGACAGAGCTGCTGTCAGCCTCAGAATGCTTACACTAAAGTGTTGTTTTATGTGATTTATCAGACAGGGTTTTTTTTTGACAGGCATAAATAACTGAGGCAGCCTCCTAAAATCCTTTATTTAACTGATTGTGACTAGCTGTGACTGCAGCCTCCCGTTTTGTAATAAAGGGTTTATGTTATTGCTGCAGCTTGAATACATGCTTGGAGAGGAAGAAAAAGTTTTTGCCTTCTCAGATGCTTCATAGGCCAGTGACCTTTATAAATGACAGCAAATCTCTGCTGAATGAAGGATGAGGGAAAAGAGGGAAACATTAAGATATTTTGTCCTACTTTTTTGTGGTATGTTGAAAACAATCACAGTGCCTATTTGTCATGTATCAGCTTGGTCTCCCTTTTGCTGTACTGTCTGACAGGCTGAATGAAGAGAGTGTAAGTGAAGATGAATTGGCAAAGATATCACTTCTGGTCTGTCTAATTCTGAAGCAGATGAAAAATATATATAATATCAGAATGTTAAAGTGAAGGAAGCATTAAGATCAAGGGACTGCAGGGATAAAAGAGAAATCCTTTGGGCAATTTAGGGAACAAATGAATAATCCAAATGTGTTTCTCGTAATTTAAGATCTTGTAACATTAAAACAACAAGCAGAGTATTTACGCTGGAAAGAAATGAGCAAGGCGAACAAACACAGAAATAATAATTCTAAGAATTGAAAATATGGGGAAAATTTTCCTAATATTGACAGTTGCTCACACTGCGGAATTGTTTTCTGGGAGAGAACATGCTTCTGTTTTGTCTCATTTCAAACCAGACTGGGGAAAACCTCACGAGCGGACCACACAGAAACCTCAGCAGTGGAACTGATGGGATGAATTACACTTCTTTTCCTTGCAGAAGTTGTGTAATATAACAGAAAGTCTAAAAAATTGCCAGGCAGTGATGAGAAATGTGGCAAGGTCCATGGGCTGCTGTCCTGGGCCAGTCCACATGCTGCCAGGAGGTCAGTAGCCAGGTAGCTGCCAGTGCCCTGGAGAGGGACCCTGGCGAGCCCTGCTCTCCAGCTTGCCTCTTCCCTTCGCTGTGTAAAGCAAAATGGTGCTGAGCAGGAAGCAGGGACTAGCGCTCATGTCCTGGCAATAAGTTCTCATTCAAAGAGGAAGAAATTCCAGACCTCAGTCCTCTGCAAGGAAACTGCTGAATGTGTTGCACTTTTCACAATGTGCGGTCACTGAGCAGCTTATCCTGCTTCCTTTGTGCACTCCAGTGGCAAGGAAGATATTCAGCCACGCTTGTGCATGCATATAAAAGCTTGCTCTCTTCTTCTCCCTCTGTAGGTTCAGGCTGGAGACATATCATGCCGTAAAGAAGAATAGAATCAGGTTTAAACTCTCCAGGCAATATACTGGAGGCTGATTGTGAGCAAGCCAAGATTGGAAGCTCATAAAGGTGCTGAAAGGCCTTCTCTGTAGAAAAGAGTTTGATTGTCTTCCTCTGGGTCCTGACAAATATTTCACTAGTGGCTTCATTCTAAAAATGATTGAACCTTAGTTAATACACGAAGTGAAATTACTCGAGAAAATCCCATGGGCAAGGCTGTTTGAAGGTCAAGGGGCCCAAGATAGTTGGTTAGCGTTCAGGGACCGCTTCTACCCTGCTCAAGATCAGAGCATCCCGACACATAGGAAGTCAAGGAAGGGAGCCAGGAGACCTGCGTGGCTAAACAGGGATCTGCTGGCTAAGCTCAAGTGCAAGAGGAGAATTTACAGATCTTGGAAGGCAGGGCTGGCCACTTGGGAAGAATATAAGGCTGTTGTCCGAGGATGTAGGGAGGCAACTAGGAAAGCAAAGGCCTCCCTAGAATTGAACCTGGCGAGAGGGGTCAAGGACAACAGGAAGAACTTTTTCAAATACGTGGCAGATAAAACTAACACCAGAGGCAATGTAAGCCCACTGATGAATGAGGTGGGTGCCTTGGTGACAGAAGATACAGAGAAGGCAGAGTTACTGAATGCCTTCTTTGTCTCTGTCTACTCTGCCGGAGGCTGTCCTGAGGAGCCCCGTTCCCCTGAGGCCCCAGAGGAAGTCAGGGCAGTGGAGGAGTTTGCTTTAGTCGATGAGGACTGGGTTAGGGACCAATTAAGCAATCTGGACATCCATAAATCCATGGGTCCAGACGGGATGCATCCACGGGTGCTGAGGGAGCTGGCTGATGTCATTGCTAGACCACCCTCTATCATCTTTGCCAAGTCTTGGGAGACGGGAGAGGTGCCTGAGGACTGGAGGGAAGCAAATGTCACTCCAGTCTTCAAAAAGGGCAAGAAGGAGGACCCGGGTAACTATAGACCGGTCAGCCTCACCTCCATCCCTGGGAAACTGATGGAACACCTTATCCTCAGTGCCATCTCAAGGCATATCAAGGATAAGAGGATTATTAGGGGCAGACAAAATGGCTTTACCAAGGGGAAGTCATGCTTGACCAACCTCATAGCCTTTTATGAGGAAATAACGAGGTGGATAGATGATGGCAGAGCGGTGGATGTGGTCCACCTTGACTTCAGTAAAGCATTTGACACAGTCTCCCACAGCATCCTTGCTGCTAAACTGAGGAAGTGTGGTCTAGACTCCCGGGTAGTGAGGTGGACTGTGAACTGGCTAAGAGGAAGAAGCCAAAGAGTCGTGGTCAATGGGGCGGAGTCTGGTTGGAGGCCTGTATCCAGTGGAGTCCCTCAAGGGTCGGTACTGGGACCAGTATTATTCAATATATTCATCGATGACTTGGATGAGGGACTAGAGAGTACTATCAGCAAGTTTGCTGATGACACCAAGCTGGGAGGAGTGGCTGACACGCCAGAAGGCTGTGCTGCCATTCAGCGAGACCTGGACAGGTTGGAGAGTTGGGCGGGGAAAAATTTAATGAAATATAACAAGGGTAAGTGTAGAGTCTTGCATCTGGGTAGGAACAACCTCGGGTTCCAGTATAAATTGGGGAATGACTTATTAGAGAGCAGTGTAGGGGAAAGGGACCTGGGAGTCTTGGTGGACAGCAGGATGACCATGAGCCAGCAGTGTGCCCTTGTGGCCAGGAAGGCCAATGGCATCCTGGGGTGTATTAGAAGGGGGGTGGTTAGTAGGTCGAGAGAGGTTCTCCTTCCCCTCTACTCTGCCCTGGTGAGACCCCATCTGGAATATTGTGTCCAGTTCTGGGCCCCTCAGTTCAAGAAAGACAGGGAACTGCTGGAGAGAGTCCAGCACAGGGCAACTAGGATGATGAAGGGAGTGGAGCATCTCCCTTATGAGGAAAGACTGAAGGAGCTGGGGCTCTTTAGTTTGGAGGAGACTGAGGGGTGACCTCATTAATGTTTACAAATATATGAAGGGTGAGTGTCACGAGGATGGAGCCAGGCTCTTCTCGGTGACAACCACTGATAGGACAAGGGGTAAGGGGCTGAAACTGGAACATAAGAGGTTCCGCTTAAACTCGAGAAGAAACTTCTTCTCAGTGAGGGTGATGGAACACTGGAACAGGCTGCCCAGGGAGGTTGTGGAGTCTCCTTCTCTGGAGACATTCAAGACCTGCCTGGACACGTTCCTATGTAGCATAATCTAGGCGTTCCTGCTCTGGCAGGGGGATTGGACTTGATGATCTTTCGAGGTCCCTTCCAATCCCTAACATTCTGTGATTCTGTGATTCTGTGAATAGTTCTGTGGAACTATTCTTGATCAACAAAGCTTGCAAACTAGGTAGAAAACTCTATCTTCTATTTCTTGAAAGATTAATATCGTATCTGAAGATGAATCTAGGTCATTAGAGCTACTTGAAATTTTTTCAGCAATGATTCTTGCTCCAAAATGGTCCTTGACAGAGATTTAAAAAAAAAAGGTGGATTTAGAAAAAAAAATCCTGGTATTGTTGTTGTTTCTTTATTTTTAATGTTTGTGTTCAGGATTTTTCTAATGTTTATTGACAATATTATAGAGGGTTTTTTTCTTTACTGACCTGATTTTTGCAAATAGAGACATGTGGATATCCACAGGGATATTTCCAACATATCATTTTGGAAGAAAGAAAAAAAAACAACAAAAGCAGGTGCTTATATTTTGTCCCCAAATCTGTCAAAACCCCAAAATGGATCTGTTTCAAATAGCTTCAAATGAAAATTACATCAGTAGTTTAGAATGTGTCATGAAACTTCAATTTCCCTTTCAGCCACCTGTAGAGACTAATTGATCTTACCTCATCTTACCTCTGCCTTTTTAAAGGACTGAATTTCTGCCAGTCATTGTTATTTTGAACTTGCTGCCTCTTCATGAGGAGTAGTCATAAAGAGAATTCAGAAAACAGAGGAATGACAATGTCTCACTGAAATTACACTCCCACAAAATTGATATGAGGCAGAGAGTGTGGGAGGCATCAAGAGGATTGTCTTCGGGATGTAGATTGATAGACACCACATGGCCTAATACTACGGGGCAATGTCTGTGACAGTCACTTCATACTCACATACCTTAATGCACTTTCTGCGATGATTTCTTCAGGCCCTGTAATACCGGCATACGATGGCACTCAATACTCTGAAGCACGTTTTATTGAAAGGACTCTGATTATCTTCTCACGGATGCTGATTAAAGTTTTGCTACTGGCTTAAATGAGAGAAAAAAAATCTCTAAGTTAACAAATCATACCAAACCATTAAAATTTTCACTTTATTTCTAGCAGCTTTATACATACTTGCATGTCTCCCATAAGTTCAAGGAAATATTCTTGATTAATGGCCCAAGCAAATTACCATGGGTGGTAAGTATAGTATGAAAGTCAGCATTCTGATAGCTACCCTAGTGGGAAAAAAATTTCAATAATGTACTGTAGTTACGCTTATTAGGCATATCACCTGTTACAAATGTAACAGAAAGTACCTACTGCACTTATTTGATTTCAGGAACCACCAAGACATTAGATGAAAGACAGCAACTGAGCTTCATTTTTCACACCTCTCCTCCACAGACACCAAGAGTTCATCCATCCTGAGATGACATCCTAGGCTGTGCGGGCAAAAGGATGTTCCAGTGATTAGATCACTGCCAGCCCGGGGTGCATCAGGCTCACCTTTGGCCTCATGCTCACAATTTTTCTGGTGGCAGATCACTTATTCTAAATTGTGGGTTATAACCCAGCACTCTGCTGGGTTATTCCAGCTGTCTTCCTCTCCCCCCTGCAGAATCATATAGGGTCCTGAGCTTCCCTGTCCTTGGTCCCTTTTTCTTCCCCTTCTGCTACGTTTCCCTGCACAGTCTCACCCAGAAGTAAAATTTCACCTGTTAGCTCTGCATGGGTGATTCCTGCACCTTGTCTTTTCCTCAAGACCAGACTTTTGTCCAGGGCAAAACCTCAGCTTGTCTCCGTAGTTGTTCACTAGCAATCTCATTGATAAAAAGAGAATTTCTAGTTTTTTGCCACAAGGCCCTTGTCATCCCCACCACCGTCATAATGCCTGCTGTTCAAATTGGTATCAGATATCATCTTCAGCACAGATCACTCTTTGGGTTCATGCTCTTAGGGAACGACAATGTCTCACAAATTCTCCTTGTTAAGGTACTGCTTTTCCTATTCATGTAAGCAACTCAAATTTGTCATCCCAGCATCCCTTGTTTGAGGACTCAGTTACTGCTGGTTACTTTTCTCTAGCTTTCAGAAGTGCATATTTGCCCCAAGGATGTGCATGCAAAATGCAGCTGCAGGCAGTGTTTCCTTATGCTGTGACACTGCCTGTCTTCACTGCTGTGACAGACACTTGGCTCCCACTTCTCTGCTGTAAAAAGCATTCACTGCATCTCATTGTTTGTAAAGAGTAGTCAGGCTGGTTCCCATTGCTCTGTGTTTCAAACATAATTTCATATTGAAATAAAGCTGCCTGCGTTGGCTCAGCTGGCTGAGCCACAGCCATGGTTCAGGCAGAGAATGTTCCGCTTTGTTGAGCTAAAAAGTGGGTCATTCAGATCTTTCCACTGTTTCATGTCTTCTTCTTTAACCCTAAGCCATTTGGGAGCAGAAAACTCTCTGGTGCCATTCACTCTGTAGGACACATAGACCCTTGGCTAAGTACACAAATATTACCAGTAATTATCATTCAGTGGGAAAAATAGAAAACTTGTTATGTCAGCACAGCAATATTCATTCTCAGTAACCCTACTTGAAAGAACTTCAAGGATTACTGTCCAAAGACAATCTTCTTACCACATGACAACTCTTACGTTTTGAAAAATAATAGAAAAGTGAAAATCTGCTTTTTCATCCATCTTACATTCCCACACACATAATAAGACAGGTGAAAAATGTTTTACTTGGAGGTAGATGTCACTTCTGAAAGCTTTTAGTCACTAATTACACAGTGGTTTTGTTTTGTAGCATAGTTAATGTCAATTCTTCAGCAAATTCTGATTTTAAAAAAAACAGTTGTTAGACTTCAGTTTTTATCAGATTAAGTTGCCATTTTTGTCTAGAATTTCTGAGTTTTGGTATTTTTCATAGCATTGTAACTCTACTAATGTTAAAAAACAATTGTCATCTCTAAGTTATTTGCTTTGAGAAGTTTAATATGTTTTAACAAGTTCAAATTACGCTTAAAGAAATAAACATCCACATAACATCAAGCTGGAAACTTCTCCATAGGAGAAAAAGCATCCAAATATTTTGGGCACACAGTTGTGATGCCAAGCTGATACTTGGGCTGCCCTGCAAATTAAATTTTGTGAGTTTTGACATGTTGACACCTGCTGACGTGATCGGAGGTGTTTTTTGAATCTTCCTGTCCCTGATGCAGCAACCTTCTTGTGGCAGGTGAAAAGCACACAAAAGCCTGGGGTTCTCGCCTTTTATACAGTCCTTGCCACATACTGGGAATGGGTCGGGGGGCTGGTGGGGGCTTCTGAGGGAGGTCACCCCTCCCTCTCTGGGCTCCTTGCAGCCACAGCTCCCAGCCCTGCCTGTCCTCACACCTGAGGCAGGGGCCCAGTCACGCCCGCACCCACCCGGCGGGCGCCAGGCAGGCGGCCGCGGCCTGTTGAGGTTCCCGGCTGTTTGAGAAGTGCCTTTAGCAGTCCCTCACAACTAGGCTACAGGTAGAACTTTTCTGACTTCTCCTTTTGTTTGAGGAAAAAATGAGGATAATTGAGATGCATGAATTTACAATGAACTGCTTTAATCTCCTCAACTTGTGGGTGCCCAGTCTTGATCATGGTGAAATAAACAGCAAGACATTTGACTTTGGTGGTAGTATAAAAGGAGACTGACATAGTGACAGTAGGTCAGAAAAAGAGTTTTTCTGATTGGAGGTGAAATTTCATAACTGGTAAGTGCTTGATGAGATCTTTAGACACAAGGGGCCAATAATCTGATTAAAAGTGAGTTATTTCCTGGAAGTGAAATGGGAAGATCTCAAAATGGATATGACTATTCACTGAGGAATGTAGCAAAACTATAAAAATAGTTTATATATAATATATTTTGCATCTTCTTTTCTGCTGCAGATCAGCAAAGCTTTGTCTGATATTCTTGTTGATATTAGAATTCCCTATAATGGAGAGGTGGGAACATTCTTCTTGTCCTAGAAACAACTTTTCAAACCTCCCTGGCAGGTCTTGCTTTAGTGCCTGTCTTTGCATGACTTAATAACATTGCAGAGGGAAAAAATGACAAGTTTTTATTTTATATGAGGTGAAGTTGCCTCTATTCACAGTCCACAAGCTGTCACTTCTTCATTCTACTCTAAAGGGCTCTGCATTGGAGCCATTCTTGAACACTTAGTTTGCGTTCTGATGTTGCAGTTTCCAAATTTTGTGGTCATGGGAAGACGCAGGATCAGGTTGTTCTGCTGTGCTAGCTTTATCACTATAAACCTGTTCTCTAAAGCTACTTAACAATTTGAAATATTGATTTAAGCTTCCTGATTAGCAGCCTGATATAAAACACAGGGACTATAAATCTTGTGTAATATTTGAACAGGGAGATAAATACTGAAGCTTCCAGATAACAAAACTTGCCTTTCTGTAGGAAATGCTTCTGCAGTAGAGTAAGCTTTACACATTAAAGAATATATTTCCAAAATAGTTGTTTTAAAGTTAATATACTTTAGTTCATTTTTTGAAAATTAATTTCCCAGTCTGAGGTATTAAGTCAAAATCTCCTCATTTCTTTCAGATAAGCAGCCCTCTGGGACAATATATGTAGTTTTGGTGTAAGTGATTGCCATTAAAAGTCATTATTTACCAATACATATAAAATGCAGAGGTATCTACAATGCTTTCCTTAACAGTTTGAGAATACAAAGTAATTGCAGTTTTTCAGAGAGACAGCAACTACTGGTGAATCTTGACTTTTTTTCATTGGGTGTTACTGCAATTGTAAAATGTCCTCTGTGCTTTCTACAAGTTCATTGAAAGAAAAAACAACAAAAACCAAGTGTGAAACCAAACCAAAGACCCCCAAAACAGCAATGAAATTTCTAAAGCTATTAATTTCTATTGGATGTTTACTGAGGCATATTCTGCGATTCAGGATTGTGTGCAGTTTAACAGCATACACTGCTTCAGCAGAATTACACTCCAGTTGTACCAGAAAAAAAGATCAGAATACTGCTGAGAACCTGTCTGTCCTAGGGCACCTTTTGCAGAATTTAACCCTTCTGGGTTAAGTTCAGCCCGATATCAAAGACAGCACATCACAAAGTTACTTGGATAACTATGTAGAGCACCTTTTAAAAGGCTTCCCTTCCTGCTTCAACCCCTGGTGCCTGGTAGTCCTATGGGGATATTCTGTGTCAAAATTTATCCATGTCCAGTTTGTTGACATATACTCTTTCACAAACCTCTAGCTTAATCATTTAGATTAAATGGCTTTTTTCTTTTCCCTTCAGAAGAAAAGCTGTGTCTGACTCTTCTATATCTTTTCAGAAAGGAAAGCTGTGAAATGATGGTTCCAAAACCCAGAAAGAACCCTTTGCCATATGAATTATGGGATAGTTACACACAATGCAAACTAATACAATTAGTAGATGCTGTGGGAGAACAAGATAGATGTTTTCTGCCTTGTGCACCATCCAAAATAAAACAAAGACAAACCCAAAATTACCCCTAAAGGCACATCATCAATTTAATTGCAGGTTTAGAATTATGAGCAGCGTGCAGATGACAAGAGATCACAGCTGGATTGTTTTTTGATGCCAGGTTGAGCATGATGTTTGACAGCTGGGAAGTCGAGTTATGACTTACAAACTGAGTAAATGTGTTGCCTAAGTTATGGGAAAAGAATAAACATAGATGACTGAAATGTCCTTTTCCTGAGTCATTTTTACGGCCATGCACACATCTAAATGCAAAGTAAAGGTTTAGCCCAATGATTAACCCAGGAACAAGATGCTGCTAGTATATTAATTGGCCTAATAAAGTATTCCACCTTGGGCGGCTTTTGTCTACATCCATTACATTACAGAGCAGCCAGTCAGTCAGAGTAGTTATAACTCAAACAAGCTGTTTTAAAATAATGGATGTGATGTGTCAGCCTATATAAACTGCCAAATGGAACCAAGAAATCCACTCCCGAGTCAGTAATATTTTAGTATGTAGGGGGCAAGATTTAAGCACCCTATTCTTAATTCCTTTTGGTTTACCTGCATCACAAATGAATGTTGCACAAGCAAATGATGCTTCCTCAACTGCTTCAGTATGATAATTAAACCCCCATAACTTCCTTTTTGAAGAAGTTTTTCTATTTGATGAGCTCTTTTTCAGTGTTAGTTTAAATGTTATTTTCACAAATTCTATGACAGACATGTTTCTCAGGACAGTTGACTAGAGAAATAATTGATATGGTCTGGTGATTTTTTAGGATTAGTGCAACCCTTTTTAGAGTTACGCAAAACTCTAAATCAATTATATTAAGGCTTCCTGAAAATCTTAAACTCTTCAGATGAAGTTCATTGATAAGTAAATGGTGTCATGCTTTCCTTTTTATTAAACATAGTTTAAAGGATTCTAATCTGATTGGACTGCTGATGTCCCTGAAAGGTAAACTCTTGCTCTGGTATCTACATACAAACCCTTCAAACCCCATCTCTTTACCTGATATTATGCTTCAGAGAGGTAAATTTTGCCGTCTTGGAGAAAGGCAGATGTAATGATGCCTACAATGTTTAAAGTGCAATCAGGAAACCCAAACTAGCCAAAATTGACATGAAAAGCTCTACAATACAACATAGTGGAGTGGCTAGAGTGAAAACAGGAGCTTCACATAGAAAATGGTGGTATGTTTTCCCCTAAATTCACGTAGTTGTTAGATTGTCATCCTACAGCCAAGCCTAGTAAACATAAGGCATGAGGGTGCTCTGGGTGGGCAAATGTGGCATTTCACTAAAGTAAAAGTGAAATCACTGCGCAACTTCATCCTTAGTAACCAGACCGTGAATGAGTGTCTGGCTTCCCTGCAGGAAGAATAGTAAAAGAAGTGATTTTCTTACTTGAAATTGCGTACAGGTTTTGGCTTTCTGATTTGTAGTTTTCACAGAATCACAGAATCACAGAATGTTAAAGGTTGGAAGGGACCTTAAAGATCATCTAGTCCAACCCCCCTGCCAGAGCAGGATCACCTACAGTAGAGCGCACAGGAACGCGTCCAGGCGGGTTTTGAATGTCTCAAGAGAAGGAGATTCCACAACCTCCCTTGGCAGCCTGTTCCAGTGCTCGGTCACCCTCACAGTAAAGAAGTTTTTCCTCATATTTTTCTGGAACCTCCTGTGTTCCAGCTTCCACCCATTGCCCCTTGTCTTGTCAGTGGACACCGCTGAAAAGAGCCTGGCTCCGTCCTCCTGACATTCCCCCTTGACATATTTATAAACATTAATGAGGTCACCCCTCAGCCTCCTCTTCTCCAAGCTAAAGAGATCCAGCTCCTTCAGCCTTTCCTCATAAGGGAGATGCTCCACTCCCTTCACCATCTTTGTGGCTCTACGCTGGACTCTCTCCAGCAGCTCCCTGTCCTTCTTGAACTGAGGGGCCCAGAACTGGACACAATATTCCAGATGCGGCCTCACCAGGGCAGAGTAGAGGGGCAGGAGGACCTCTCTTGACCTACTTGCTACTCCCCTTCTAATACACCCCAGGATGCCATTGGCCTTCTTGGCCACGAGGGCACATTGCTGGCTCATGGTCATCCTGCTGTCCACTAGAACCCCCAGGTCCCTTTCCCCTGCACTGCTCTCCAGCAGGGCAGTCCCCAACCTATATTGGCACATGGGGTTGTTTTTTCCCAAGTGCAAAACTCTACACTTGCCCTTATTGAACTTCATAAGATTTCTCCCCGCCCAGCCCTCCAGCCTGTCTAGGTCTCTCTGAATGGCTGCACAGCCTTCTGGTGTGTCAACCACTCCTCCCAATTTCGTATCATCAGCAAACTTGCTGACAACATTCTCTAATCCCTCATCCAGATCATTGATGAATATATTAAACAGCACCGGCCCAAGCACTGACCCCTGAGGGACCCCACTGGACACAGGCATCCAGCCAGACTCAGCCCCATTGACCACAACCCTCTGGCTTCTTCCCTTCAACCAGTTCTCGACCCACCTCACTACTTGGTCATCCAGACCACAGTTCCTCAGTTTACCTATGAGGATGCTGTGGGAGACGGTGTCAGAGGCCTTGCTGATGTCCAGGTAGACCACGTCCACTGCATGGCCACCATCCATCCACCTGGTTATGTCTTCATAAAAGGCTATCAGGTTGGTCAAACATGACTTCCCCTTGGCAAAGCCATGCTGACTGCTCCTAATAACCTTCTTATCCTTGATATGCCTAGAGACAGCGTCAAGGATAAGATGTTCCATCACCTTTCCAGGGATGGAGGTGAGGCTGACCGGTCTGTAGTTACTTGGGTCATCCTTCCTGCCCTTCTTATAGACTGGAGTGACATTCGCTTTCCTCCAGTCTTCAGGCACCTCACCTGTTACCCATGACTTACCAAACATGATGGAGAGTGGCCTAGCAATGACTCCCGCCAGCTCCCTCATCACCCGTGGGTGCATCCCATCAGGGCCCATGGATTTATGAATGTCCAAGTGTTCAAACTGATCCTTAACCCACTCCTCATCAATCAGGGCAGACTCCTCCTTTGTCATGACTTCCTCTGGGGCCTCAGGGGACTGAGGCTCCTGAGGACGGTCTCCAACAGTGTAGACAGAGGCAAAGAAGGCATTCAGCAACTCTGCCTTCTTTCTGTCCTCTGTCTCCAGGACACCCACCTCATTCACCAGAGGGCCTACATTGCCTCTAGTATTAGTTTTGTCAGCAATGTATTTGAAGAAGCCCTTTCTGTTGTCTTTGACCACCCTTGCAAGTTTTAACTCCAAGGAGGCCTTAGCTTTTCTGATTGCCTCCCTGCACTCCCTGACAGCTGCCCTGTACTCCTCCCAAGTGGCCAGCCCTTCCTTCCACAATTTAAACACCCTCCCTTTCCACCTGAGTCTGCCCAGCAGATCCCTGGTTAACCAAGCAGGTCTCCTGGATCTCTTTCTTGATTTCCTACCTGATGGGATGCACTGATCCTGAGCCTCGAAGAAGTGGTCTTTGAATGCCAACCAACTCTCTTGGGCCCCTTTACCTTGCAGCTCCCTGTCCCAAGGGGTATCCCCCAGCAATTGCTTGAAGAGGCCAAAGTTGGCCCTTCTGAAGTCCAGAGTTGCGATCCTGCTTGCTATTCTGTTTTTACCGCACAGGATCCTGAACTCCACTTGGTCGCTGCAGTCAAGATTGCCCTCAACCTTCACTGCTTCAACTAGACCTTCCTTGTTGGTGAACACAAGGTCCAGCAGTGCTCCTCTCCTGGTTGGCTCATCCACCATTTGCATCAAAAAGTTATCGTCGATGCACTGGAGGAACCTCCTGGACTGAGGATGGCTGGCTGTGTGGGACTTCCAGCAAACATCTGGGTAGATGAAATCCCCCATGAGAACCAGGGCCTGGGACTGAGAGGCTGCTGTCATCTGCCTGTAAAAGGCCTCATCAACTTCCTCCTCCTGATCAGGTGGTCTATAGTAGACACCCACCACAGTATCACCTAAGCTAGCCTGCCCCTTAATTCTTACCCATAAACTCTCTACTTGCTCCTCATCTGCCCCTGGATGGATCTCAATACACTCCAGTTGCTCTCTCACGTAAAGAGCAACTCCCCCACGTCGCCTCATCGACCTGTCTTTCCTAAAAAGAACATAACCATCAAGGCCCACATTCCAGTTATGTGAGCTGTCCCACCACGTCTCTGTAATTGCAATAAGATCATAGTTCTCCAGCTGCACATAGACTTCTAATTCTCCCTGCTTATTCCCCATGCTTCTTGCATTGGTATACAGACACTTCAGAGATTTAATGGAGCATCTGTTACCGTTGCTTGTGCCTTTTATGCCTAACCCTGGGATACTTCCCCTTGGCTCATGTGTAGGGACTCGGGTTTTATCCCCTTCCCCCTTCCAACTTAGTTTAAAGCCCTATCTATTAATCCCGCCAACTCTCCAGCAAGTATTCTCCTCCCTCTCTTAGACAGCTCTACACCATCTATATCTCTCCTGGCCAGTACTGCATAAACTTCCCCGTGATCATAATACCCAAAACGTTGCTGGAGGCACCAGTCTTTGAGCCATGCATTAACTGCATGTACTTTTCTTTTCCTTTCACTATTCCTGTCACCTACTAAAGGGATAGATGAGAAAACTACCTGTGCCCCTGATCCTTTGATCACTTGGCCTAACAACTTAAAGTCCTTTTTAATTCTCTGAGTACTTCTATGATTGATCTCGTCACTGCCAGCCTGGACAATCAACAATGGGTAATAATCAGTGGGACTCACCAGCCTGGGAAGTTTTTTAGTAATGTCCCTAATCCGAGCTCCAGGGAGGCAACAGACTTCCCTGTGGACTGGGTCTGGACAACAAATGGGACCCTCTGTTCCCCTCAGGATGGAGTCACCAATGACAACTACCCTCCTTTTCTTTTTAGTTGAACTAGTCCTGATGCATGGGTCTGACTTACTCAGCGAAGTCAACCTTACGTCTCCACATTCATTCACATCTTCTTTTCCATGGCTCTCCTCTTCCAGAGCACTGTACCTGTTCTGTAGAGGCAACTGAGCAGGTGAGGGAGGCTGGGCATGGACCCGCCTTTTGCAAATATCTTTGCAGAGGACATGAACTATCAAGAGGTACTCATAGGAAAATCCATCATCCCCAAATAGATTACTAAAATACAATATCTAGTTAGACTTTGTCCTTAGATCCCTGTAACACAAACAGTTTTTAGAATAAGAATACATCTTTCTTGAGACTCCTGACTCCAGTGATTACTCCAAGTAACTTAGTTTAACCACAAATTTTCTGCATCTCACTGTGTTGGGCTCTGAAAATGCAAACTTCTTACCTATTTTTAGTAGAGCAGAATAATGAGTATGTAGGATGTATTGTTTCTCTGATCCACAATTAGACTTTTAAATCTTGTTCTGATTGGGAGTTAATGCTTATGAGGTAGAGATTCATCTCCTCCTAGTTACACCTGCTCCCTCATCTCATGACAAAAAGCTTAATGTTTTATTACGATCTTTTCCTTCTCATCTTAGAAATATAAAAACCTCCAGTCTCTTCATTTCAAAATGATTATAAATTTCCTGACTTGTACTCCACATTGCCAGAGACATTCATTAAATCTAGATGTTAAACATCAAGTGAGGCTGAACAGCTCTGAGAGCTGGTATCTAAGTTGGAGCTTGATTCATATTTTATGTTGAAACAAAATGTTTCTTGTAGAAGTCTCCCAGATCTTCATCACTCTGCCTCTTCTGAGTTTTTTGCAAAGTCATCCCACTCAGAAAAGCTTCTGATATGCAAATATAGCTACCCATATTTCAGCTCAACAGTAACACAGAGGCCAACTTATTAGGAATTAAGGTTTGGTTTTGTTCTGAAGCAGAGGAGAGGAAAAATTCTTTGGTTTAGATCTAGAATAGTTAGTGATGGGAATGTACATCACAGTGTTGTGAAGAAACTGCAGTTGGGTCAAGAGGCGAAACTGGGTTACATCTGTATCTTTCTTTTCATGTTAGGTTTTCAAGGGCAGGGTGGAAAAGATGGTTGCAGAAGATGAACACTACACATGTTGGGCTAAAGTCTTCTATTTGCACCATTACTGTGCAGATTTTTAGTGAATTATTTATGCTGGTGTAAGAGCAGAGTCAGGCATCAGTCTGCAATAACATCCACAGACAGTAATTTAAAAGCTGCATTCAAAAGCCTTAGTAACATTTATGATAAATTTCTGTCTGACTTGCATTTCTTTTTACTTCACTAAATAACTGAACCATAGAATCAGAGAATCATAGAAAGGCCTAGGTTGGAAGAGACCTTAGAGATCATCTAATGCAACCTCACTGTCACGGGCAGGGACGCCTCTCAACTAGATCAGGCTACTCAAGGCTCTGTCCAGCTTGGCCTTGAACAGCTCCAGGGAGGGGGCAGCCACAACATCTCTGGGCAATTTATTCCAAAGTCTTGCCACCCTCGTACTGAAGAATTTCTTCCTAAGATCTAATCTGAATCTATTCTCCCTCAACTTAAACCCATTTCCCCTTGTCCAATCAGTGGACACTCTTGTAAAAAGTCCCTCCCCAGCCTTCCTGTAGGATCCCTTCAGGTATTGGAAGGCAGCTATTAGGGCCCCCCGAAGTCTTCTCTTTTCAAGACTGAATAATCCCAGCTCCCTCAGCCTGTCCTCGTAGCAAAGGTGCTCCAGCCCCTGGATCATCTTTGGGGCCCTCCTCTGAACATGCTCCAATATATCTATATCCTTCTTATGGTGGGGACACCAGAAGTGGACGCAGTATTCGAGGTGGGGTCTCACAAGAGCAGAGTAAAGGGGGAGAATCACCTCTCTTGACCTGCTGGCTACGCTTCTCATGATACATCCCAGGATAGGTTTGGCCTTCTGGGCTGCATGAGCACACTGCCGGCTCATGTTGAGCTTCTCGTCTATCAACACCCCCAAACCCTTCTCTTCAGGGCTGCTCTTAACCCACTCTGTGCCCAGTTTGTATTTGTGCCTAGGATTGGCCCGACCCAGGTGAAGGACCTTGCATTTTGACTTGTTGAAGCTCATGCAGTTTGCACTGGCCCATTTCTCAAGCCTATCAAGGTCCCTCTGGATGGCATCTCTTCCCTCAAGTGAGTCCATGGCACCACACAGCTTGGTGTCGTCGGCAAATTTGCTGAGGGTGCACTCGATGCCGTCGTCCCTGTCGCTGACAAAGATGTTGAACAGCACCGGACCCAGAAGAGACCCCTGAAGAACACTGCTTGTCACTGGTCTCCATGTGGACATTGAGCCATTGACCACAACTCTTTGAGTGCGACCATCCAGCCAGTTCTTTATCCACCAAGTGGTCCGTCTGTCAAATCCATGTCTCTCCATTTTAGAGACAAGGACGTCATGTGAGACAGTGTCAAACGCCTTGCACAAGTCCAGGAAAATGACATCCGTTGCTTTTCCCGTGTCAACCAGTGCTGTAGCTTTGTCATAGAAGGCCACTAAATTAGTCAGGCATGACTTGCCCCTGGTGAAGCCATGTTGGCTGTCACCAACCACTTGATTATCTTTTATGCGCCTTAGTACAGCTACCAGGAGAATCTGTCCCATGATTTTACCTGGCACAGAGGTAAGGCTGACTGGTCTGTAGTTCCCCAGGTTGTCTTTGGTTCCTTTTTTAAAGATGGGGGTTATGTTCCCCCTTTGCCAATCTGCAGGAACCTCACCAGACTGCCAGAACCTCTCAAATATGATGGCTAGTGGCCTAGCAACTTCAACTGCCAGTTCCTTCAGGACCCGTGGATGTATCTCATCAGGTCCCATGGACTTGTGCACCTTCAGGTTCTCTAGGTGTTCCCGGACCTGATCTGCTCCTACCCTGGGTGATTCTTCATTCTACCAGACACAGCCAACACCCTCTGTGATATGGGTGGTGTAGTTCGAGCGTTGCCAGTGAAGACTGAGGCAAAGAAGTTGTTGAATACTTCAGCCTTCTCCACATCCTCGGTAACCAGGACACCTGTATCATTCCAGAGAGGTCCCACATTCTCTCTCATTTTTCTTTTTTTCTCTTACATACCTATAAAATCCTTTTCTTTTGTTTCTAATATTGTTGGCCAGATTTGACTCTGTCAGGGCCTTAGCTTTTCTAACCTGGTCTCTGATTACACGAGCAACTTCCTTGTAATCATCCCAGGTTACCAGTCCCTGCTTCCATGCTTTGTGAGTTCCTCTTTTATATTTTCGCCAGGAGTTCTCTGTTCATCCATATGGGTCTCCTGGAGTTTTTGCCTGCTTTCTTCCGTTTAGGGATGCAATGCTTTTGAGCTTGGAGGAGATGATCCTTGAAAGTCGTCCAGCTTTCTTGGGCTCCCTGTCCCTCCAGGGCTTTATCCCATGGCACACTAGCAAGGAGGTTCCTAAAGAGGTGAAAGTCAGCTTCTGAAATCAAAGGTTTCAAGCTTGCTGAGCTTTCCCCTCTTAGCTGCCCTTAGGATCTCAAACTCCACCATCGTATGGTCACTGCAGCCGAGGCTACCCACGAGTTTAACATTACCCACCAGCCCTTCCCTGTTGATGAGAACGAGGTCTAACATGGCATTTCTCCTCATTGGTTCCTCTATCACTTGGAGAAGGAAGTTATCATCAATGCATTCCAGGAATCTCCTGAATTGCTTGTTCCCTGTCGTGTTGTTTTTCCAACTTATGTCAGGGTGGTTAAAATCCCTCATGAGGACCAGGGCTTGTGAATGACTAGCAACACCTACCTGCTTATGAAGGACCCAGGAGTCTGACGTTTAGTCCAGAGAATGAATTGATTTGAAGGACATATAATCACCCTAGACTGTATTGACACCAGCAGGTATGGAAATATAACTTGAGCCAAGCTGATATTGATACCAAAGAGGTTTACCTGTAAACGGAATTTAGTCTATAGTTACAGAATCATAGAATCATAGAATTGTCAGGGTTGGAAGGGACCTTAAAGATCATCTAGTTCCAACGCCCCTGCCATGGACAGGGACATCGGCCACTAGTTCGGGCTGCTCAGAGCCCCGTCCAACCTGGTCTTAAGCACTTCCAGGGACGGGGCTTCCACCATCTCTCTGGGCAACCTCTTCCAGTGTCTCACCACCCTCATGGTGAAGAATTTCTTCCTAACGTCCAATCTAAACCAATCCATCTCCAGCTTCAATCCATTCCCTCTAGTCCTGTCACTACCCGACATCCTAAAAAGCCCCTCACCAGCTTTCTTGTAGGCCCCGTTAAGATACTGGAAGGCCACAATAAGGTCTCCTCGGAGCCTTCTTTTCTGCAGACTGAACAACACCAACTGTCTCAGTGTGTCTTCATAGGAGAGGTGCTCCAGCCCTCTGACCACCGTCGTGGCTCTTCTCTGGACAGGCTACAGCACATCCATATCTTTCTTGTGCTGTGGGCTCCAGAACTGGATGCAGTACAGGTCTCACGAGAGTGGAGTAGAGGGGGAAAATCACCTCCCTCGACCTGCTGGCCATGCACTTCTTGATGCAGCCCAGGACACCACTGGCTTTCTGGGCTGCAAGTGCACACTGACGGCTCATGTTGAGCTTCTTGTCCACCAGTACCCCCAAGTCCTTTTCTTCAGGGCTGCTCTCAAGCCAATCACTGCCCAGCCTATGTTGGTGATCGGGACTACCTCGACCCACATGGAGGACCTTGCACTTGGTCTTGTTGAACTTCACGAGGTTTGCCTGAGCCCACCTCTCCAGCCTGTCAAGGTCCCTCTGGATGGCATCCCTACCCTCCAGGGTGTCAGCCGCCCCACACAGCTTGGTATGATCGGCAAACTTGCTGAGGGTGCACTCAATGCTACTGTCCATGTCGCTGACAAAGATGTTAAACAAGACTGGTCCCAGTACTGATCCTTGAGGGACTCCTCTTGTCACTGGCTTCCACTTGGACATGGACCCATTGACAGCCACTCTTTGGGTGCGGTCGTCAAGCCAGTTCTTTATCCACAACGATAAAGATTTACTTCCTACAACTGCACCTCAGTGCTGCAGATTTACTCTCAGAAGAACAAGACCATTTAACTTTTCTCTCCCCAAAAAAGATGACCAGCATACTGGAAGTGGTTTTGGAGAGGAGGTTTCAAAATATCCAGTGACTTACTAGCTCAGTCATTCTTATTACAGTTATCACTGGAGTGTAACTGGTCTGATAGAATGATTGTGATTCTTTTATATTACAACACATGCAGATAGAAAATAAACAACAAAGTGAGGATTCAAATTCTTGAAAAAATAATCACTTAGCCTAAAGTTAATGTAACTCCCGAGAACTGCAAAAACATGGTCAACTATTAAATAATCTGACCTTGTTAATCCTGTGGTTTCAAACTTGGCACCTTGATTAAATGAAATAATTTTCAAAAAATTAATTGCTTTTTTATAATTTGAATGGTTTCTAGAAAATAATCTCCAATGAGAAACAGAGTTTCCCATATGTTAAATAATAGCTTTTTGGGGTTGTAACATTTGTTTTCAAAAATAATCAAGAAACTAATACACCAAGCAATTGCATCTGGAATTTCTCAGTGCTTTCTTCCTCTGCAAGTATGTAAAATGGCACTTACCTTTTAAACCAAAAATCTAGTACATGCTCTAATTCCCTTTTGTATCCAATAGAAAATTTTGATCAATCTTTTTTAATTAAAAAACATGGATTGCTTGACTGTTTTTATATTTCCCATGGCAAAAGAAATAATTACATCAAAACTTGCTCAACAATGTTTTTATACTTCTGTTTTGCTTTCTTTTACTTTTCTTGGCTGGACTTCTGCCTACAAACTATATAGATGGAAAAGCGTGTTTATGATCATATCATCTGTCTAGTAAGATACATCTCTCTTACAAAAAAATAAATCTATCTTCAATAGTTGGTTAAACAACTGCTTCTTCCATCAACTGGCTCTGAGTTTTTGTAAACAGCGCAGAAGAGATGTGAAGTGCATCAACTAAGTCCCACTGCACAGGGAAAATGCTGGAATACAAGCAAGGGTGACTCTCCCACGCCTTCTGCCCTCCCCCCAAGGAGCATGGTGACAAGGGAATGAGACACTAAAAGGTCGAGTGTTGAGCTGAATGCATTGATGCTGTGGGATACTGAGTCGGTCACTCCTACATTTAAAATCCCTGAATGCTCTTGAAATTTCATCAGGGGAAAAGCCTGAGGAATGGGAGGAAAGGAAGAACAATCAGTTTCCTAACAGAGTGTCACACTCTGGGCCTGGGAGGAGGTTCAGCCCTCTGGATTATGCTACCTGTCTCATTTTGAGGTCTTCTGATCATTTTCTTCAATATTTGAATTGCTCTATCCCCAGAAGCCTCAGATGTGTTCTATGTATAAACATAAGTCTGCCTTAGATCTATACGACCGTGCTTCTGTTTGGATTTTGCAGATGAATTCTGCTGTTTGTCTTTCCAGTGAGGCTTATTAAAAGAAATTTTTTCATGAGCTGTTTGATAGAATTATAGCACTTTGCCATTGCTGTGTTTCTGCCATCATATATCATACTGTATAGCTTCAAACTTCACAGATAAAAATAGACAGCATTTATTTAGCCACCCCGTAAGACAATTCTGCTGCCATAGACAGCTGCAACAATCTTGAATTTGCTGACACCAAATGATGGTTGTTTCTATCCTCACCCTTTCCTCCCCTTTACAGTGTTCCTGCCTTCATCCCTTTTTTTCCAGTTCTGTCCCCTCCCCTTTCCATCTCTAGTGCACATCAGAGCTTCTGTGAGCAACTTTGACTCGTCATAACAGAAAATATTCAGCTTTCCCCGCTCCAAGTTAATGAGCTTAAGAGTCTTTCAAAGAGACAAGCACTAGGGAATCTAGGAGTATGGAGAACAGGTCAAAGTAGGAACGGGGAAGACAACATCTCCTTTTGACAGTGGTAAGCTGTTAGTTCTCACCATTTTTTAAGACACCACAGCCCAGAAGACAGTCAGGAAATTCTAGTATCACTTTTAAGGTTTGCAGATTACTAAAGAACCCTCCTGGGTTACTGAGATCCTCTTCCATGCCACAGTTTCACTGGTAGCAAAATCAGTCCTGCCTTCTTTTGTCTTCAGCACTCATTCCCATGGCATTGCCTAGTATAACATACTAAGCCTTTACTAAGCCTTTCACTGTTGCCAGTTCACCTGTCAATACAGTGGAACTGCAACCAAATTAACAAGAAAAAGTGTATGGGATAGAAAAGCAGGTTTTGTATCTGTTGTTTTTTAAAAAATTCTTATCAAGCCTATAAACATGTTTCTAAACTCTCCGGAAATCTAATCCCAGAAAGCAGAAGAGGGGAATTTGTTTTCATTTCTTTCTGTCTAGTTCTGAAAAAAAAACCAAACCAAAACCGGGTTAAATCATGAGATTTCACTGCCATATTTGATATAAACCCCTAAGTGAGATTTGTTCAGCAAGGAGGAGGAAAGGAAACAAGAGGTAGAGCTCAGGAGAAGACAGGTGGGGAAGGTTAGGCATCATCTATGTTGCAGCAGAGGAGGAAAAAGGAGCTTGGAATGACGATTCTGAAGAAACATGAAGGTATTTCATTTATTTTAAAAAAGAGCACTTTAAGCCTACTCTGTTTGCTAATCTAACCTGAAGGAAGGAAATCTAGATTTCTCTGAAAAACTAAGCTAAAGTCTAACTTCATTCATAATTTATGTTTCGGAGAGTAACTGATCTAAGTGTACTCTCCAGTTGTCTGCTGCCTAGTGTAAATTTGGGGCATCTTAACAGATGCCATGTGTTTTATTCACCAAGAAGACAATGCACTGGAAGGTGCTTGGTCACGGGAAGGAGACTTCCTAGATAGGTGTGTGCTCATATTTCCTAAGGAGGGGGCAGGCAGTGAAGTGGCAGTTGTTGTATGACTTCAAACACCACAATACATGCTGGAGCCTTTGAGAAATCTAAAAAGACAATACTTCCATCTCTGGTCATATTCTTAACACCTGGGATCGTAACCTTTTACCTTTAGGTTACAGCTGGCTAAAAAATAGGGTCTCTGGCACATAGAAACTGTCATTGTTTATTTTAATTTTATTTTAATCCAGACTGAATGGAAACCACGTATATTTAGCTTTGGTTTGCTTCAGAAGTTTTCTAGACTCTGGTTGTTCAGTGAAATTATCGGTAGTTGTCATTTGAGAATAATATGGGCTTCGGTAAGCAACTCTAAAAAATTTCCACAGTTCACAGCTTTGTGAGTGACTGCCTGAATTCTCACAGTCAGACCTGGGATACAATGAGATTGTCAAATTAAATATTTCAAGTCTGTACACCATTCTTTTCAATGATTTTTCTTATTCTTGAACGATTTCTAAACCAGTTCTACCTTGGGTGTCCAAGTGCAGGAGAACAAGACCAAAGGAAGGATCTGTTGGAATAAAGGCACTCAGTACTAAGTGTGAGGACCCCGATTTGTTATGGCCCTGAGGTGTTTCCTGCATGCCCTGAATAATTTCATTAAATATTGAAATCTCTTATTGCTACCCATCTGGAAGAATAGTCAAGCATTTCTTGAACTGAAAAATCTGCAGACATCAATCTAATATTCATGTCTAACATTCCGATTGTTTAAGCATAAGCTGGAAGTAACATCTTCAATACAAGAGGGTACCAACACGTCTAGGGTACTTCATCTCAGACTTGCATTGCGTATGATAATTCTCCAGGGGAATGATTGATTTTATACATAATCTAGCACTTGACATTCAGACTACCTTTTGGTGGGGTTTGGGAGCTTTCCAGTTTCTTGGGGACTGGATTTTAACATAGGCTAGACTGAGGGAGTGAACAGAAGGGACAATATAATCAAATTCTTCCCGCTCTTATTTTTAAATGCTCAGGTTTACTCAGAAACAGACCCTCCCGCTCTGTCACTGAGAAAAGAGAAATATTAATTAATGAACTTGACTATTTACTTTCAAACACATGCCTAACTAAAGTCTGTAGAGTCCTACTCAAACCAAATCTGTCAATACTTAAGTAAGAAGTAAGGAGTTGGCAGTTCTGAAAATTAAGCTGAATTGCTTACTTTGTTCTTGTATTAGGACCTCATAGTTGCTGTTGGAATGCCACAATACTACAATTGCTGCCACAATAGTAGTCCATGTGCTCAAGTGTTCAGTGAGCTTTAAGTCCTTTCTGCCTGATTCTGACCTATCATACTAGGTTACAGCTAAGGGACAAGGGGTTTCCTAGCCAATGGCACACAAGGTTATGCATGACTGACTTTCACATGTGGACATGCTATTCTCACACTCCAGAGAGTGTTTTCAGTGTCCTTATTGATGTTTAACACAAGCTCCGATGAAGTTCAGACATGTACATTTGGTTCCTTCACTACTCTACTCTTGCACAGTGGTGTGTCTTGCTGAACTTGGGACCAGTCTGCCCTTTTTTCTGATCACACATCTTCTCCATCCTATACCTGAAGTCCTACATCAAGCAAATCCAAGTCTTAGAATATAAAAAAGGTTATATTACAAGTAAAATTTTTCTTTAGTCATTTTTTCAAAAACTATCTTACTCCTGGAGTCAGAACAAGTAAATTTACAGAATGAGCTGTATTTCAGTATTGGCAGCAGTGGTAAATTTGCTACAGTCTACCGAAGCTTTCTATTTCTCTCCATATAACTTCTTGCTATCTTAGGACCAAATCTTTGTTGGGAGAAAAGATAAGACTTAACTTTTACATTCAACTTACTCAGTTTCTAGATTATTATGTATTAAATGTCATTCTGAATGCATTCTAAACTCTGATAGACCTTAAGCTCAGGAACCCGTGTCCAGACTTAGATCTAATTATATATGTCATTAGAGTGAATTCATCTGGTTGGTGCAACAGCCAGATTAAAATAAAGGAAAATATCCAACAAGCCACGCGTACAATGCTGTACTAACAATGAGGAAAGAAGGATTGATGGCAGCAGACACTGACATGAATTTCTATCAAAGACAGCAAAAGAACTTTACTACTTGATCAGAGCTTGCAGGTTTGTGTTTCTAAAACTCTCAGTTAGGTTTAGTTTGTTACTGTGGGCAGGGGTAATATGCCCACAAGAACAGCAAGGGTATCCATCCACAGTAGAGAACAGACCATTTTATTCAGTATTGGAGGAAGGCTGGGCTTTAGGCTTTGGCAAGGGTCCCACAGGAGGAAACACACCGAGCCAGTGCAATGCTGCCCTAGCAGCTGCCCTAACCAAGCCCTGGTCTATCAGTGGTGCCACTTGATTTTGCCTGGGGGTGAGGGCACTGCTGTTATTACCTTCAGTGGTCCGTATCCTCTGTGCAGACTCCTCGTTCAGTGGTCTCTCTGCTTGGGCCTAAATGCTGGTAGTGCCCAGCATTTGTGAAAGTCAGTGAAGTCAGGCCAGGGACTGAAAGGCCTAAGAGCAGTAAGCTGCACAGAAGTTTGTTTATCTTCTCCAAAATTGTGGAAGCCTTAACCATTCCTGCTGGCATCTCAATTTTAATTCCCAGGACTCCGAAGGACTTCAACTCCATTTGTCTCTGGATAGCTAAGAATAGAGTTGAATTTGTCCCTAGATGCTTTGAATCTTAATTTTAAAGCCATCTGGCACACAGAGCAGGTAGAAACTGCACTCTGTTCTCCTTTATTTTCCTCCCATACTTCTTCTGTTCTTGTCTTCATTTTCTTTTCAGTCTCATTTATTTTTTTCCATACTATTAAGCTGTAAGTAGTTGATAAAATGACAGTGATATAAGGCTGCTTCTTGCTGTATCCTCCATCCTTTACATGGGTGGATGGGTCCCTGTAATTGCAGCAAGTTTTAATCAATTGCTCTCAAATACATACTTGCATACTTGTTGTCCTTTTTTTACCCAGGTATTTTGAATTTAGAAGTACCTATTACCTATTTAAAATTAGTACAAGTTTTGAAATCACACAAGTCCATATAACTTTGTGGTTTTAATTTGAATTTCTTCTCGCTGAAGGAACCTGGAATTCTTTATGAATTTATCAGCATTGACTAAGGAAGAAAAAGAAAGTTCAACCAACTAATGTTCTTATGTGTCCTAGATTTTTTCTCCAGGGAAAACCGTTGTGAGTTTACACTTGAAACACAGTATCTCTTAGTAAGTTATTCTGAATTGTAAGAAATGTTTCACCATTCAGTAAAGGCCTAATTTAATGTCCATTGAATGCCAACAGAGAAACCAATGGCTAGACAGTTGATATATAGAGGGGTCAGCAACCACAATAGAAAAGATGGAGTCTGAATTTGGTTATCTTTTCTGAAAATAAATAAATCCTTGCTCCATGATTGGTACATTAGTTTCTCTGTGTGCTAGTGAGTTTTCTGCAGTTCCTAATTTGCTGGTCAGTCAGGTATTGTGTGTTATAAGTTATGCAGAAGTCTGAATATGTGAGGAGGACCTTTAATCATAACTTTCAGTGGTGAGACTAATTAGTGAAATAGTTCTAAGCAAGGCAACAGCTTGTGAGCCAACCAACCAATGACCAAAGAATAAGAGTTAGTTATTAGGAAGGATTTCTCCATTTTCTTTCAAAGCGAAAAGTAATTTTTTAAAAAAGATTATTGAAACAGTATCTGTAGTGACTGAAATAATGGAATAGACGATAAAGATACTGTAACTGGATACAGACATCCCCATGTAGGTATTATCCTTCAGTGGTCATGTGATAGAAGCTACTTTTTTGCGAAACATCATATAGAAGAATTGACAGAAATAAAGTTTTAGGGCTAGACCTGGAGACAAGGGTAAACTCTGTGATTTAAAGACAAAATACAGGAGGAGAGATGTGGCTTCTGGACAATCAAGAGATACAGAAATTTGCTGAACCAGAAAGCCCAAGGTGTAGATCACTGACTGATCTATAAAAGCATATACTTGTAGGGCAAGGTGTCCTGTAGTGGAAAAACAGCATTCTGTTCTGAAGGAAAAGTGGGCACAAATGAATATATTACAGCAAAGAGGGAAAGCAGAGAGTTAGTTCAACAAAACTTAAGATTAGAACAGACCTGCCACCAGAAGAGCTTCAAAGAAAAAGCATTATATCATCTATGGACCACAAACTGAAAAGGAGCAAGAGGTGAAATCTTGTGCTTATCCTTCATCCTGGGATAACTGGATGGTACTTCAAATGACTTTTGGTACTCCCTCTGCACCATACAATTACTATTTTGCATCTGTGGGGAACCATAAGTGGGCTCTATAAATAAGAAGACAAGACAGTTGACTGTAACTGGTCATTAGGAGTCAGATGAAAAGGTTCAGTGTGCACACACATGCTTTTACATCAGTTTCTACTGTCATGTACATGAGAGAGATTCTTTCATGGTGTGGCAGTTGAATTTACCTTTCCATCCCAGCACAATTCTAGCAGCTTTTCTGCAGCAGGATTTCGTCATCTAAATCTCAGTCTTTACAGTTTTCTTCTTGCTACTATGCACTCAAATGAAACTGGGCTAAAAGTACTGGCAGATAACAGAAAAGAAATGTAGTGTCAGCCTTCAAAAAGAGAAAGATTGTAGTAATTACTGTCAGGAAATTCTAGCTCCAATCCCGTTTAAAATACTGGAATGAATAACACTTTTTAACCATTTGGAAGATAAGCACAGCTTACAAAAAGAAACTCTTGCTGTTACCTTTTGACGGAATTACCAAATGAGAAGACTATGACAGATGCAATGCAGGACTTTTTCTGCATATACTAATTTCATAAGAAATGTTATATTCACGATTAAGTCTTAAAATGAAGTGTGTAACCACAGACTAAAGATGGAGATGAAACAAGAGATAAATGCCTATAGTACAGGACTGGTGTTAGGCACCTGTGGTTTATTTATCATGTTTGCTAAGAAGGAGGTTTTCAGTGTTCATGACTGGCTTTATATTTGAGCATGAGGCCTTGGGACACCCTTTTGTTTAACCTGCCCAAAACGGATGTCTGAGATTCTCCTTTCCTACTTGCACTGCCATCTGAATGCTGGTAAAAATGCAAGTTGTTTGCTACCATTGCCTTCTTCCCTACCATCATGCCAGTTCCTCCTAGAAAGCACATCATTCTCATCCAGCGAGTCATATCATACCAATCAGACAAACATGAAGAATTTACAAAATTCATTAAATGTTGCATGCCTTTGCAATTGTCCTTCACGGGGCAAACAACATGAATATATGTTTCTTTCAGTCAGTGTTGGAAGGGGTAGCAATATGAATGATCACAGAGAAGTGGGGAAAAGATGATGCTTAGAGGTATAAGATAAAAAAAATCTTGAGAGAGGTTTAAACAATTCCACCTAATAATTCATCTGGAGAAGGGTGACAGTTACGGAAGTTATATACTGAAGGACTCAAGGGTTTAGAAACAAAAGAAATTAAATTAAGGAAAGACAGAATTTGGGCTGAATATCAGAAGAGTCTTCGTACTACTGCGCCTTAAAAGATAGTGCAAAGAAATGGTCTGAACTCACCACTTTTTAAGTTAAAAGCAGATCGAAGTGTTTTTTTAGAGAATATTAGCGGGTATGGAGATTAGGTTCCTGTTCCCAATTTATGAGAGCCCAAAAGGGTTATTTCAAGAAATCTGTGGTTCTTAACAACCTTCCCTTTCTCCATAGCATGGTGAAATAAGTGTCCCAACACTTTTTTGCTGTAACATAGTTGAGGTATCCTTGGAGAATGAGATGTTAGAGGTCTCTTTTATCTGTATGATTAATATTTATGATCTGTGGTACAGTAGCATTTTTCAGTTCTATTCCACATTAGATCCCATTGAGCTAAGTGCTGTCAAGAGATATGATTATAGTTATTTCTTTATCCCAGATCTCTAAAAATCTAAATCCAATAAATAATCAAATTAATCAATTTTACAAATGGTTGGATGTAGAAGGAAAGATGAAGTAGGTAATGCCACCATGGTGACAAAGTAACATAGTTTTCAAGTTGGTGACTTTGTTTGTACTATGGGTTCTTAAAAGATCTTATCCTACTTCCCTTTTCGAAGCAGTTCTAGATATGCACATCTCACTGGAAGTGAGTACTGTAGCTAGCATGTGACTAAGAGCAAGTCAGATATGCAAAGAATGTGTACAAGGGACTGTGGCTGTAAGCTCTATCAAAAACCGTTTGGACATTCTCATGCCATGAGTGGTGAATGCACAAGTGTGGGTTCCCTAAATAACCTTCTGCCTTGGATGTCTGAATGTAGGGCAGCATGTAAAGAGTGTAACTGTGTTCCCATCTGCACCCAGAAAATCCTGATGAACCTTCATTTCTGTATGACCGCAGTTGTCTTTGAGGGCAGGGTGATGCTGCACGGTCCACATATGCGAGGTAGGGGCTCTGCGACTCATCTTGAATTTAAATCCATAACTTCTGAAGGAGCTTTTTTTCCTTTTTGGTTTTGTAGATGCTATGTTTTTACAAGGTCTTTTCAGATGTCAAATGAGAAGCTACACTGTTTTTTCACTACTTTCCTACTCATGCTCATACGTACTGTGATTTGAGGCATAAATGCTGTGGAGTTACCAAAATTCCAGGGCATTTCCAAAGAATTATTCTAAATTAAAACTGCTGGTAATTAAGGTCAGATCTGGTTCCATGCATACACATGTATTTTTAAAGATCCTGAAGAAATCAACCTTTCTGTCTTTGAACACCATGTGCTGCACCTTCTTTTAACTGCAATGATAGTGTATTTATATAAAATTCCTCCCTTTCCCAACACTCATTAATAATGTAACCTTCAGCACAAAGGGCTGTCAGAAGTGGCTTTTTTCCTCACTCTGAGAAGAAAAATAAACTCCCTGTTTCTAAATGCAAGAGGCAATACATACTGAAAGATGTGATAATATAACATGAAGGTATTCCTTCAGGTTATTTGGCTTGATGCAGTTTGAAACCATCTTGTGATATTCTCTTTGTTCATATTGTTCTCAGTACTCACTGGCAACAACAAAGAGTACTTTTCAAGCTTGACAGAAAGGGACCGAAGGTCAGTACTTGTCTTGCACTTTCCAGGACAATGCCATTTTATAATATTTCCTCCAGATGGACTGCCAAAAAGTGCCAGACTTAGCCAGACAGTGACCAAAAAGTACTGTTTATTCCCCATTCTTTTCAAAATCATGCAAAGATAGTTGCAATTCCTTATTCTGGGTCAGTCTGTTGCCTTACTAAACTTCAGATAGAGTCCTCATTTCCTTACTGTTATCAACATGATTCATGATCTGAAATGAACTGGCAGTATGTCGAAGTTTCAGGAGCCTTGGCATAGTTACCTTGAATGGGTACCAGGGTGATGTACCTAGTGGCTTACCCAGATAAATGTCAATGGGAGAATAAAGCCCTAAGTATGCACTGCTACAGATACTCCTGTCTGGATACCTCTTACTCTTTAAAGCATAGACAAAGCTTGAATCTTTAGCTGCATGGTTTCAACCTGTCTTATTGTGAAGCAAATCACACAGCCTATGGCCTTTTAACTGCATTGCTTTTAACCTGGGTAACTGAAATATGGGAAAAACAAAGTTAATGGTGAGCCAGACAAAAACGTGATTCTGTAAGGATGTACAAGAACGAAAGGATGGTGTTCTTATTTATGTCAGTCATAAATTTCCAATTCACACTGTGTTCACATCTTCCTTTAAAGGAAGATGAATGCAGTGACTGCTGTAGGCAAGAGCAGCAAGACCAGCCTGCTCTGCAAGTGGATAACCAAGGGTCACAACAAGGCAGGCAGAAACAGCGTCCTCACTAGCAAGGGGCACAGGCCCACAGTACGTAAGCAAGAAGAGCAGAGCATATCTGGTGATGATGGACACATGCAGCCAGAAGTCCAGTGATTGCCAGGCACATCTGTAGTGATGAGGGAGGTCTGAGGTCAAGTCAGAAGTAAAGACAGGAAGGCAAGGCTGGGATTAGCAAGGTACAAGGCAAGGCGCAGCTATCTACAATATAGCTTGAGCAAGGGCCTGAGCTTAGTGAAGCTCCCAAACCACAACATAGAGGATACATGAGTGGACGCTGCAGATGAGGTCTTCTCACAGCTCTTTTTCACAGCTTAGCTGTTGTTACAGCAGTCTAGTCCGAGGGCATAAAGCTGTGTCATACCTGGGAGGTGAAGAGGAACATTACAGAGAAGGATGGTCACAGACTTATAGGGGTATATGGGTGAGGGACAATGTACCTGGGAACCTGCCATGCTGTTTGTAATATGTCCAGGTTTTTTAGCATGCGATTTTTAGACAGTCTAATTAGGTATGGAATATTTAATTACCTGATTATGGGGACATAAGCTGCAAAATACTATATGAAGCCATATAGACTCTGTATGTTTGCAGGGCCCCTTGACTTGGGCACCTTCTGCATGTACACATATACATCTAGCACTTCACATCAAAATCCCTTTTGTAGCTCTTCTAGAATCTCATATGGAAGTTCTGGGTGCACTTCTCCCCTCAGTTGTTTCTTTACTCCATTTTCATCCATCCTCATCCACCAAGTTGCAAACTCTCATCAGTCTCCTTCTGATCTTGTCAGCAGGATGCCAGGACTGCTTTCTTTTCTGAGTCCCTCTCATGTGCCAAAATAGAGGGCACCATTAGACAACACCTACTTTTTCCCCCAGTGTCTTCAAACAGTAGACACTGTCAGGGTACCTACTTGATTTTGTGCTCTTTAACTTGCTGGGGTGTTTTATTACTTTTTACCCCTTGATTTTCACATCCAAAGAAGGATTTTCAAGGTGCTTTAAGGGTCAGAGTATCCAGCTAAAAGAGCAGTAATAAGGAATGGCGCATAGAAGAAGGGAAACAGGCTTGGTCCTTTCCTGTAGTCCATGTCCTTTTCCTACCCTAAGTATCCAGAATATTTTATTGGGGCTATTGTTGGTTACAGCTTTAGGTATCTTTAGGATCCGCTTGTGGATTGATCAGTTGTGCGTGAGTCTGTCTCATCCCCCTGGAAAAATAGAAAAATGTTCTTCTTTTTATCTGTTTAAAGCTGGACTTCTGAGTGCAGTATTGTGGGATTTGGTGAATACCAGTTCTGCTTTAACCCTCTCTACCACCTTCATGATTTGGTAAACCTCTAACATGTGCCCCCTCAAACTTCTGCTGTCTAAAGCAGAGAGTCACAGCCTTTTTCATTTATTTGTGTAAGCTAGCTACCCCATCCCATTCATCATTTTAGTCGCTCATCTCTGTATGTTGTCTAACTCCATTACATCCTACAAATACAGACACAAAAGACATACACAGTGCTCAAGTTCTGAGTGGGTACTTTTCCAGACAATGGCCAATAAGTCGCTCAGCCTTTTTGTCTGCTGCTGCACATTGAGGTAACAGTTTTAGAAGATGGAAAATGATGACTCTAAAATCTATTTCCTAAGCAGTAATTGTAATTTCCAAGTTCAGTATCATGTAGGCATGGTTTAGATTATTTTTACTTGTAGGCACTACTTTACATTTACCTACATTGAAGCTCCCCTGCCACATTTTTTGTCATTTCACCTAGAGCTATGCCACTGGCATTGTATTCAGCTAACCGAAGGAGCCTGGCATCATCCATAAACTCAGAGATTTCACTGTGTACTTTTTTTGCCAGGTAATTGATGCCTAATGATAGAGACATAGCTTAATTTTGGTCCCAGCAACGGTCCTTTTGGAACCCTATTCCTGACTTTCTTCTGTCCGGGAAAGTCACCATTTGCTTCCCACCATTTAAGCATCTTTCAGTCCGTAAAGGAACCTTTCCTCTAATTCCATTGCAACCTTGTCCCATTACTAACCTTTAGTATGGAAACTCGCCAAATGCTTTTTGAAAACCCCAACTCATGATCCAGTGGATCACTTTTAGCCACATGCTGTTAACACGTCCACGAAACTCTGACCTCAGACTCCTTGGAACCCCTGTTGCCTCTTTTTCTCCAAAAGACCTTGTTCACTTAAGGAATCAGGAATTTCACTCCTCATTACAGACTCTACCATCTTACGTTGAAAGGCCAGCCTAGCCAGCCTGCAGTTTCCAGGATACCCTCTAGAAACTTTGCAGTGTGGGGGTGCTATGCTGGCAGTCAGCCAGGCCTCTGTCATGGAGAATGTTTGAAGTTGTGGTTTGCATACTTTGGTCAGCAGTTCTGCAATTTCACATTTGAGTTCCCCCAGAGCTCCCAGGTGAATGCCATCCAGTCTAGGGTGACTTATGAATATAGGTTCTCTGCTTGGTCTGATGCTTCCTGTATATTTACTTCAAATTCATCTAGCTCATCTGACCTACCTACTACAGAGAAGGTGCAGACATATTTATGTCATGATTTACACTGAAAGCACAAAACCTAGAAGTTTTTTTCAGGCTCTACTGAAGAACCTCTCAGTGTCATCCTGTGAAAAGATAGTGGCATTTTAAATCAAAAAATATAAATGAGCCATAGCATGGATAAAACTTTAACCTGATATCTTTGCGGGACTTTAGTATGGGCTTTCCATGCTAGCCGAACTGTAGAGGGCTCTGAAAGCTAAGGAAGGTCTGTACTACTAATAGTACTGTTGATACCAGAAACTATCAGCTAACTCCACTGACACAGATAAGATCAGAATCTGGCCCCAGGGTATAGTTCAAAATTATCTTGTCTGGCAAAGAAAGAAAGACCTGGGATTAGTAAAATGCACAGATTGCTGTTATCTATAAAAGATGGCCTTAATGCTAGCAAGCTAATATGTCTGTAAGGTTGCATAGGATCACAAAGAAAAGAGTTTTCTATGACAAAATGAGAAATACCAATTATTATGTGCTAAAAAAAAATATTAGGCAGATGCTCAGATAATGTAAATCAGAGTGATTGCTACAAAAACTACAACAGAGATTATTGGAATTTGACATCTTGTTCTATACCTGTTATTTGGACTTTCTGAAAACATTAAATGTGTTTTCCAAAGGAAGATTTCATGGGAGGTTGTTTTGCATTATATTTCATCTGAAATTTAACAAAGCAGTGATTTCTACAACTGCCAGACCCTCTTTCAAGTGCAAGTATTAAAATTTGGAAATGAAATTCAACACCCATTTTGATGCAGGCATGAGAATGTGTACCTGTCTCTCTTGCATAATCTGTTCAGATACCACGTAAAAATCTTTCAGCAAAGATTTGCTCTCAAAAGGGTATGAAAGCTAAGGGAAGAAATAGGTCTGACATTTTACAATGGAATTATTTCACAAGCCTCTTCTTGTTTGGTCGCTTCAGTTATTGTTTTGAAATAATAATAATAATATCCAGTTAAATCTGCAATCCAGTTAAATCATACCCAGAGCTCCTCAGAGGGAACAGGTCTGAATTATTGCTTACATGGCAGCTTGCCTCAAAACCTGAAGCTACTACCACGATAAATAAAGACAAAATGTCAATAGCTATTTGAAGTTCTACTGATATGGCAGCTTCTAGTGTCATTTCTAACTTCGGAGCTTCAGGGCTAATATAGTTTTCCTCTGGGCAATGGACAGGAGTGGAAGGAATAGGCTGACTGTTGCCTTTTGTGTGGGGCTTGCAGCAACTCTACTCCAAAGTGTATAGCGATTGCTTGTGAGAGCTTAGCCCTCAGATGTAAGAAATTGATGCAGATCTATCAATATCCACTATTCAAGTATAAAATTATTCATAATACAAATATTGTAAAAAATATGTGAAATCATGCAAAAATATAATACCAATATTATGTATAATACATTAAATATTAATGGTTGGAGTTTTACATAAGTAAACTTCAACTTTTCTTGTTCAATTCTGAAGCATGAGGAAAAATGGTATGTCTAAATTATGATAATCTGCAAAATGTATGTTCCAGAGGACAAAAAAAAAAATACCCTGCAAGTTTCCTTTCTCCAGAAAGTCCATGATTAAGGTTCCCTTGGTGCTTCTGGTGCATCTAGCATCGAGGTTAATCTCTTTTTCAATTTAAATCTTTAAAAGGCATTCATTGCCATTTTTTCATAGGGAAAAAGGTCTTCAATTGCCGGAGCTGAAAGCCTGTGACTGTGATTTTTCCTAAAAATCATGGCTTTTCAGAGTTACTCTCCTGAAAGAAGCAAACTTTTAAGGCATGTTATTTCACAGAAGTGACACAAAAGCATAGATGCTTTTCGAAATCTATTTTTAAGATCTGTAACTCAAGAAAAGTTCCTCTAATTTACCTACAATTTTGACAAAGTTTCTGTGCAAAGCTCTACACATAAAATGTGAAGTATCTGGAACCTAGTAATAAGGAGTGTGGAAGGGGGAAGGCAAAGCCAGATGTATTCTGTTACTACAAAAGATAACATTAAACAACTAAAAATGTCCCTACAGAGACTGGGCTTTAAATACATTTTTTTCCAAGTATTTAGGGACAGTTAAGTTTTAAAAAGCTGACTTTCTGCTTGGACTGTCTGTCAAATTTAACAGTGACTATTCACAGATCACATTTGCTTTTGGAACAACACAGGAGAGCCCTGTCTTGGATTCCCAATCACTTCTATCAGTTAACATGACCAGAAGGCTCAAAGGCAGCTTCAGGGGCTGATATGCAGGAAATTTAGCTGCCTACAGCAGAATCAGATTAGTTTCCAGATGTTGGAAATAAATATTCCAAAGGGTTTGGCCTAATGGCTTCCAGTCTGCCAACATACCTCATGTGTAGCTCCAGCTGTTAAAACCACTTTATAATAAGACACAACAGAAGGAGGCAAAACTCTTCCTGAATGAGTATTTCTGCTTAGTTTGCATTGCTCTCAATTTAGTCATTTTGCCAGACTGACAATGTCCAGGCTCTAAACTGTAGAGGTTACAGCACATAGCATATGAACAAGTTCACAACTTCAATGCTTTGTGGTGTAATAGTCACAACATCTGCTAGGAAATTTCCTTCCTTTTTCCTTATGTGCAGAATATCAAGGATCTAATAACACTTAACTGGAATACGTGTATGGCTTCTTATGACAAAGTGGACTGATGCATGTTGTTCAAACACACAACGTAATTTTTTGCTCCTCTCCCTCAAAACTTAATGCTTCAGAAGACATTTTAAAACCTGACATTTTTAGGGAAACTTCATTAAAGATTATGAGGAATAACTCCAACTCCTAATCAAAAAGGATAAAAAATAAAAAGCAGGTCAAGCAAAACATGGTTACATCTAGTCTTCCTATGTTCTTTACAAAAACATAATAGTCTCCCACTAGCTGTGCTTCAAAAAAACAAAACCAAGTCTTCTCTTTCCCTAAAGACATACAGACACAATATGTGATTTAAACTGAATTTGTGGAGCCACTGATGTTTTGTGTGATTTCTACTCCTCCTGCACAAAACTGGAAGGAATGCGACGTGTGGAATATTTCTACTTCATCTACAGCAGTCTATTTTTGACTGAAAATACATAAAGAGATATTGTGAGCCAAACTGCAACCTGGCTTAATTTACTGGAGTGATAAGGAATATGAGATCGAGCAAAATATTAAAAGATAAAAATTATGCAGATCATTTGTTGAAACACTGTAAGGAGAAGTATAAAGCTTTCTTCTGTGTTCATAATGAAAACAATGGGCCCTTTTCCTTGTTCCTCTGGTTTATTTCATTATACTTCACTGTTCATGGTTTTCCATTAGGTTCTTACTGACTACCACATATGAACCTAAGAGAAAAATCAACCTAATTGAGATACAAAGCAGAAGACAGTATGACCCTTAAAAAGTGGCCTCAATTTTGATAAACCTCAATTTTGAATAAACTGCTTGCACATGACTTCATATTCATTAACTGTGATTAATTGTGCATTAAACTTTTGCTAGATGCAGTATTCTCTAAAAGATAATTTTAAGCTAAAATCATAGAATCATAGAATCACAGAATGGCCTAGGCTGGAAGGGACCTTAGAGATCATTTAATCCAACCTCCTTGTCATGGGCAGGGACACCTCTCAACTAGATCAGGCAACATGCTGGTGAAAAGTTATTTTTTTTAAAAAAATTCATATTCAAAGTTTAAAAGAAGGTTCCAGTGAGCTGGTAACACTTATGTATGTGTTTCATTATAAACACCTGAGTAGTCCTATTGAAGTTGATGAGATTACTCACGTATTTCAACTTAAGTGTTTCTGGGTCTGGAATCTTCTTTTGAAACTTTTTTATAACTGTTTTAAAAAGCCTAGAAGTAGGGGAATAGACAAAGTTCAACAAATGCATTATCTATTGTGAATTATTCATTTAAGTAGAGTTTTGTTAGTGGCAAATGAACATGACTGAAGCTCTGACTGAAGGCTGATAATAAAGAAAAGCCTAACATTTCCAAAATGTAACTTACTTCTTTGTTACCCTCAGAGAAAGTTGATGTTGGAGGAATTGTTTATGTTCATTCTTTCTCACAGAGGACTGATATAGGGCATTCAGTTGCAAAGTAATATTATCTCATATTGAAAAGTGGAGAGATTAGAAATTCCTTTGTTATGACCTCTCCTAACTGCTGGCTTCAGTGTGTGGCATCAGATAACTCACTTAAATTCTTAGGCTGTGGTATCACCGACCATGAAGTTGAGATAACTGAAGTAAAGCCTTGAGGGCATTATGGACGTGAAACCTGAATGTTCCTAGTACATCTGTGGGTGGTTGGTGATCGTTAACACAATACATCATCTCACTGGGCCTGCTTCCTTCCAAGGATGCCCAGCTTTTCCCTCAAGACAAGTTATAATGACAACTATAAATATTAGAAATTGGTATAGCAGTACTGGTCCAAAATTTAATGAGATTAAAGCTTCCTTGTGCAAGGTAGCATATGAATATACAGTAAGTGAGATAGTACAGGCCTAAAGGTATTAGTCTAAGTCCACAAAACAGAGGTCAAAAGACTGTTCATCCCCATTTTTTTTTGTCAAGAGTTAAATCTTGCATGATCGACTCAGGCTTTAGCTGAAGCCTTCCAGTGCCTATTCAGAAAACCTTCTACTTAAGTTCAGAAGTGTTCTCTGTCTTGTCTAGTTTAAGATAAAGTCAATGTTGTTAAATTCTGGAGAGCCTTCCCTGCAGCTGCCTCCTTAAGTAAACTAGTTCCATCCAGCTAAAGGCATTAATGTGCCTCAACGCACAGGTGAGACCAGGGTCTCATGGACATGTGCAGAGGACATGGTTACCTAAGCCCATCTCTTTAAGGGAACATATTCGAACAGGAGACAGGCAATTGGGTCAGATATTGTTTGAAAGATGTATGCACAACAGTTACTGAGAAAACCCATGCCATCCAGTGAATGTTCCACACAGAAACACATCCCAGCATGGTCAAAACTGCCTGGAGCTTAACATGAGTGGATGGAGTAAGACTTTAGGTTCAGACAGTCTGTTCTTTGCATCTGTGCAAAATATATTCACAATGCTGTTTGCTGTGTTCTGATGAATCATTTTGGGTTAGTGCTAGTTCAAATGTCTCTACACGACTGTGTTCCTCAGGTCCTGGTACAGAATCAATGTCTAGTGGAACCTAATATTGTAATCAGATGATTGTGCCCTTCTAAACCTAGCTTTTTTTCCTCTAATACATACACCAAGCCTCTCTGGTAACCTCAATAGCTGTAGGAGAAGATCTGAACATTATGTGAAATATACAGACTGTATTTTGGGATGCAAATCAATCACCGAACAAAATTTTTTTTCAACAGCAAGATTTTAGCCTTTTCATAAAGTCAGGGAAAATAAAAATATTATGTTTCTTATACAGGCTAAGTGAAAGGCAGTTGAGATATCAAAGAGAATCGAGACTTTCAGAGCAGTGACCTGCTCTTAATAGCATTTTACTGACCAATTGAAAAATCAGTTTGACTCTCATAGGAAATAAAAACTTAGAGTCAGAATGCACATAAAATGAAGACTCGGAAGAAAAAGATGTCCCTTAAAAAAGAGAAATGTCTTAATTTTAGCTAGATATTATTGTTATGATTTAATTTTATTTTCATCAGATTTTATTTAATCTCTGTTTTGGTGAGCTGATCTTCACTGAAAAAGATGTCAAAAATATAACTTAACTTTATCTTGAACTGTTCCAGATTCTTAATAACAAAAACCCAACAAAACATATAATCCTAGAACAGCTGTCATTTAAAAATTAATAGATCCTTTCACTCACCTCCCTGCCATTATGTTTTTCTCTCAAATTAAACAGCTATCCTTTTGAGAAAACAATTCACTACGTGCAAGTTCCTGTTCCATAAATGTGCCCTATTGTTGCATATATAACTAAAATAAATCATGATATATGAATTATATTTTAACACTCAATAAAATAAGAGATTTTCCTGATAATGGCTTTTGTTCACAAAGTGAAAATATGGAGTAGTTTTCAATTAGTTCAATGCCAAAACAAGAGGAGAATCATGTGTGAACCATGTTGTTGGTCAGTTTGAATAAATATGTCAGAGGAACAGTATCAGTTTATACCAGATGAGTCCCTACCCCATGATATTATAAAAAGGCTGGACTGATATTCCTCCTGAGTTCACAGTCATCATTTTTTTTCTCTCTCTTTTTTTGGCTCTTAAGTATTACTTCTTCCTTTCAACCGACCATACTTGATGCTTCTTACAAGCTCCAGCAAAAGTCACTTATGGAATGCTAAAGGTTCTGAGATGGCTCACTTGCTTTTCATGGATTTTGATGTCTCACTGCAAAGACATCATAGACATCTGAGGGGGTATGTACAAAAGTAAAGGACTTTTTGGTGAAAAAGTTTCTCCTTGTATCTACATTCAGAAGTAAAATGTTCAATATTTTTGTTATTGTTAAATTTTACGTTATGCTTTATGCAGATGACTTTCATAAATATTTCCTTGTTTACTATTTCAAACATGGATTCCATTTCCCTTTTTGTAAAGAGCTTTTAATTCCTCACCAAAAATGTGAAAAGAAAGGCTTAAGGTTAGCAGAAAGAGAAAAGAGAATTGTCTAAGAGCACTAAGCATGTGGAACACAAAGTCAAAATTTCTTTCTTGACTTTGATTAAGGAAGACTCTTTTGTAAAAGAATGCTTTAAACACTCCTGCTTGAGCTCTTCTCTTACAGCAGCAGGACCTCAGCAGGTCTAGACAAGCCTTGGAAGTATTTCTTGCAAGTGGTCAGGGATTAGTGTCTTGTAGAGAGTTCCTTAACACTTCTGGATCAAGCAGACCTGCAGACCTGAAAAGTGCACTGTCTCCTGATGAAACGCTGTGGGTGATTCGTACAAATGCTAAATACAAAAAGTTATCTTACCTAGCTCTGGGTTTTACTGAAAGGAGGAATATAGGATCAAAAGTATCACACAAGAGAAAGAAAGTGGAAGATCAGAGACAATCAGAGGAAGAGGTAGTTTTTTCCTCTCGAAGAAAAGTGGGAAGTTACAACGAGGTTGCTTGAGATTTTCAGAACGTTTAAAAGGTTAACTGTCTAAATTGTTTAGGATGATCTTGAAAGACCGGATGAAGTAGCATATAGTAAATCCAAGAAAGAGCCAATGGTGATAGGAATACTGTTTCTGATCTCCCTCATAGTTTGATTCAGTACTTTATAGGTAAACTCTGAAAATCAGATTTGTTTTTCAAACATCTTGCTGAAGTGGATAGTCAAAGCTGAGTGGAGTTCATCACAAATCCTCCAAGTTCTGTCCAAAGTTTTTCCTACATGGTTTTATTGTTCGATATGCGGAATTACCCATATGGTATTATCAGATATAGGAGAAAAAAAATTGGATGTTTTTCAAATGTTATCCTTTTTATTACATGTGTTCCCAAATTGTGAATTTCATGTGACTTTATTTTGAAAGGTCATAAGCTGCTCATTGCCCTTAACCCCTGCATCTTCTTCAAGATGTTGTGGATATTATTTATCCCATATGCAAATGCTTCAGGCCAAGTTATCCCTTCTCTCATGTTTTGTTCATAAAGTGCTAATTCCTATGAGTCCCTAGTCTCACGTGGAGTTTTTCACTTCCAGTTGTAATACAAATAAAAATTAATTTTTATTGATGATGTCTGCTGAGAATTACTGTATTCCCCATTATTTGGATAAATTAATATAAAACTGTTTTAAGAGAGGAAGATTTATGCCCAAATACAGCTATTGAACCTATCACTGCATGTTTTAAGCTCGTATCTGTTCAGAATGCTGTTCACAGGGCATAGTTTTTTCATTTATGTTGACAAATATAATGTTGTGGTTTAATTATTTATAGATTTTTAATTATTGAAAGCATTACTTAGCAGTCTACCAGGAAATATATCATGGTACATATTCTCAGAGTAATAAAATCTTGATGATCAGAGGGCCAATGGCAGTAGTTCCCTGAAATTAAATCTTTGATGAGAAGTGTCAGAGTGGGTTGCAAGTTTTGGGACAGGGGGAAGAAGAAAGGGTAATAGGTAACCAGGTAACAAATGTTTTCAGCTATGTGAAAGGTTAATGAGCACATACTACTTGTATAATGTGACCCCTGGGCTTGTCTAAACAACCCTTTATTTGTCCTTAAAAGTACCCTATCAATGTGAGGTTTACTGTGACTCCATCAGTACAAGGGCTAGTGCAAACAAAGTGTCCAGGATCAGTTTTTAGCTCCACACTGACAGGGCAAACATAATGACGTAGTAGAGACATTTGTAGATAGCAGGCATGCGTCTCCACCAGTGTTCTCAGGGCTGTTCTGCAGAGAGAGCAATACAAGTTTAACGCAGGTTGGGGAAAATAGATGTAGTTGAGACCTTTAGGATTGTATTTTATTTTATTTCCTGACAGCTTCCTTTTTAATCCAAAGTAGAAGCTAAGGGCTTATTATTTTTAAAAAGGGAACAATATTTGAACAACTGTCTAGTTCAGTCTCTCCATACTGTGGTAAGGAGTTAATTTAGTAAAACAAAGTGTCTACAAGAAGATGTCAAAGAAAAATATTATGCTTTTTTTCTTCTCAATTACCACTGTATAAAATATGATTATAAAGCACATAAAATTCAATAGAACAAGCTGGCAGTCACATATACTACTGGAATGAAGCCTTTACTTTTTCTTGCTCTCCATTTTCTTTAATAGAAACATTTCTATTAAACTCATATTTCTACTAAACTATTAAAGTTTCTTGAAAACTCAACAGGCTGCATTGATCCAAATCTTTCCAATCTGTTGCATCTGATCCAAATCTGTTGCATTAAGTTACACGCTGATTAGAGGTGTCCAGAAGCCTGTAGTGTGAGATGGGCAGTTCACTGTCTTACTTAAAAGACTCAGGCAGTGCTTTTTCATTATCTGTGAGTTTAAGGACCAGGGGTAGAATTTATGTGAAACATAGCAGCAGACATAATGTGCGAATTTATATTTACTTGTGTAACCTGTTTCTGTCTGGTAGCAACAGGACCAAGTGAGAGGATGCCTCTAAACCACTGATTCCTCTAGCCAAAAAGCTGGGAAGTTAAGTTAAACCTTATGATGCTTCATGGAATGATTTTCCCCACTCACAAACACAAATGGTTCAGTATTTTTTTAAAAGAAGAAAAGCAGATAAAAGGCAGGTAAATGGAATAATATATACTGTCTTAAGTTATGACTAACACTATTTCACAGACCTTTCCTCTGGTAAGGCCATTGCCTAGCCTACTGCATTCACATTTTGTGACTGTTAGAACTGACAGGACTCAGCACAAACTACCTCAGACCTTGTGCTCCAAGCTGTTTTTTTTGTCTTAGACTCCTGCCCTCCAGCCTCCATTTCTTTCTAGTTATGGTCCGCAACATTACAGCTAATACAGTTCTCTGGGTTTCAGTAAATACTTCAGAGCATCGTTGCTTTTCAAACAAAACCGAAGTCTTTTATCCTTCTTATTTTTTCTCTGTAGCTCCACACACACATTTTATTGCCTTACATTAGAGTGAGCATGACAGTTACTTGATTCAGACATCAGTATCATATTATAAACACAGGCTTTTCTCTACTGTGTGGTACAGGCTGGCCAGAGAGGTTGTGGGGTCTTCTTCTCTGGAGACATTCAAAACCTGCCTCGACGCACTCCTGTGTGACCTACTGTAGGGGATCCTGCTCTGGCAGGGGGGTTGGACTAGATGATCTTTTGAGGTCCCTTCCAACCCCTAACAGACTGCAATTCTGTGATCCTGTATTAACAGAAATGCTTTCCAAACATAACAAAAGAGAGATGAAATTACATGGTTTAGACCTATCCGCCTGTTCTTTATATTTACACCTCCCTTTTCTCCCTTTGAAGTCAACAGCATGTCCCTCCTTTTCCTCTCACACCCAAGCTCCCCTGATGTCACTTAGCCTTCACCGCTAGCCTCAGCTACAGAGACAACACCAGGACCCAAAACAGTTGCTCTGTGTAAGAATCAGCTCTTGGCTGCACCAGTCTGAATGAAGCCCTGGGAAGGTAGTCTGTAAAGCACAAGTACTCCCCTGCACTTCCCTTTCTTATCAGATTTCACACTAGATCTAACAGGTCTCTTTATAGTCAGGTGTAATTATAGATCATGGAAGGTGTGGTCCCACTATACTCCCTGCTTCTTTTTTCATTGGATTTAGCAATTACACTGCCATTGGATAAATGGGATCAGATAATTAATCTAACAGAGAATGAACCTGCCAAATAAAATTGCTCATTTACTCATGAGATCAATGAGCTTTTGAGTTCACTCAGATCTGCAGGTCTGACTCAAGGGAGGAGGCAGTAGTATATGTCTAGGAAAGAACAGAAAGAGAACAGGACTGTGCCTTTTGGCATCAGCCTGCTTGAATGTAGGTTAGATGCAGTGAGAAACATCTCAGATATGCATCTCTGCAGAATACTTTTTCCTAGTCCACTACTAACTACTAACATATAGAGGTAAAACTTAAGTTTTCATCATTTTTTTTTTGTCCCTTGCAGCCTGCTGCCCAGGGCACTTCACTGCCATCGTGTCATGTCATGCTATTGCTTTCCTCATATAAGACAAAACCAAAAAGAAGTGTCAAAGCCTCCTTGTATAGGTGCTCTTCTGAGTACTACCCACACAGATGTTTGCAAAATTTGTATTTCCTTGAGTCTGTCTGTAACATGATCTCATCAAACCATGCCATAAGCATTAAGTTGTGTCTAAGACGTTGGATTTTCGTTGAACCGACAATCTTTTTCCGCCATTGCAGAGGGGTTCTGTAGGTCCACTTAGGCTAGGCAAAAGGTGCTAAAATGGAGTTGCCTATCTCACAACAGGATCGTGAAGCTGGTGGGGATCTGGGTTTGTCATATTCAACATCTAACTGTTGCAATCACCTGTGTCACAGAATCACAAAACGGTTGAGGTTGGAAGAGACCACTGGAAGTCATCTGGTCCAACCCCACTTCTCAAACAGGGTCACTAGAGCTGTTTAACCAGGACCGTGTCCAGATGGCTTTTGAATATCTCCAAGGATGGAGACTTCACAGCCTCCCTGGGCAACTTGTGTCGGTGCTCAGTCACCCTCACAGTAGAACAATGTTTCCTGATGTTCAGAGGGAGGCTCCTGTGTTTCAGGTTGTGCCCATTGCCTTTGGTCCTGCCATTGAAAAGAGCCTGGCTCCATCTTTCTCAAAGCCTCACTGCAGATATTTGTGTACCTGGCTGAGATCCCTCCTTGAGTCTTCTCCAGGCTGAACAATCCCAGCTCTGTCAGTTATTCTTCATATGAGAGATGCTCCAGTCCCTTAACCTCTTTTGTGGCCCTTCACTGGACTCTCTCCAGTGTGTCCACGTCTCTCTTGTACTGAAGAGCCCAGAACTGGACACAGCACTCCAGATGTGGCCTCACCAGCGCTGAGTAGAGGGGAAGGACCACTTCCCTGACCTGCTGGCAGTACTTTGCCTAGTGCAGCCCAGCATGGCACTAACCTTCTTTGCTGCAAGGGCACATTGCTGGATCACATCATTGAATTCCTTCAAAGTTAGCTGATAGGAGTTGAAATATTCAAGTAGGAATAGAAACAGAAAGCAGTAGAAGGGTCAGTAGGTAACAAGAAAAGTTGAGCAAAAGTGATCTTTTTTTCCGACTTTTTGCCATATTTATCTAGAGAGCAAAGAGTTATTTTTGGCCAGGTTGTTTACCTTGGCTTTCCTTGTAGTGTTTTAATCTCCAGTCATGAAAAAAAAAATTAAAATCCTAGAAATCTGGGTTAGTGATTAGGAAAGCACATATCCAATGCTGTCCATCTTGTAAAATTTTAGCATCCTTTCTCAACTGAATCTGAGTGCTTGCCTTGCAGCACTTGAATAAACTGGAAGATTGCAGGTCATGCAAGAGGGAAGTTCAGAGAGCTGGAGGAATGACTGAGTTGTTTTTTTCCACATGAAGCCTCCAAGGAGCTGCCCAAATAAGCCTGGAAAAGATTTATGTATCTGACAGAAGACATTTATAAGAAAAGTGAGGGAGGAAACAGCAAGGGATTGGGAAGAGTTCACTGTAAATGCTTTATTCAAGTTTCTGGGCCAGGACCTAGAGGACTGAAGAGATGGAGGTTTTCCTTCCAGCTCCAGTGGAGACTGTTTCTAAAACTGGCAGAATCCATGAAATGAGTGCAGCAGAGCCTGATACAGAGATGATAGACTTCTGTCCTCTTAGCTCGCTGGGCACCAGGGTGAGGTGACAGTCTGACCAGTTTGCTGGCAGGCTCGATTACAAACACACTGCAGTAATAGATGGAGACAGTAACTGATGGAGAAAAGGGGAAACTGCGGCAGCATTCCCCAACATTCTCCACAGCATTCCCCATTCTTAGCCCTATGCATAAACATCATTATTATAGGGTACAAACAGATAAGCCTCCCATGGTCTACTGCTCAAGTTTGCCATTTTTGAATATTTTTTAATCTGTGTTTTTCAGCTGTACAGTTCACTACATTCATGGGAGAAGCTCCAGGAAATATTCTGGGAACAGTAGCTGTGATACTAGCTAATCTTATTCCACCTGTCACCCTTAAGCCCTAAAACTGTGAGTGCTGAACTGAGCAAAGAGACTAGCATTTAACCAGACAAGCAGAATGCACGTTTACTGATTTGCAAATTCTTTGAACAAAAGAAATTGATTACAATACCTCCCCTCTTTTTTTTTTTTTTATTTTAAGAAATAAAGGCCTATTTTGATTTTTTTAGAGCTTTGTTGCTTTTTGCAAGTTTTTATTGTTTGACATCTTTCTCTGTGTGGTTGTGGCTCTCTGAAGTGAAAGGCAGTGTCAGCTGCTGAAGGTCTTCAGATAGATTGGGTTTTTGATGATGGATCCAAATATGTTTAACACGTATTCATGTAGTAAAATGGACTGTGCTGTGTTAGGAGATACATTCCAGGCTTTTATCATATACTTTTCTGAATACCTTGCAGCATCTTCTTTTCTAGTAGTCCAGGAAGCCTGTTTGTAGAAGAATTTATAAAAGTCTGAATTATTTGTGACAGTGTTATAAGCCTCAAGGAGGTAAAGTCTGTGTTGCAAATCTAGGTGTGCCCGCTGACACAGGCTTTTCTTTAACTCTGTTCATGAATCAGCGTACCATAAAATCTGATCCGTGACAGAAGATTATCTTGTCTGGAATGTGGTGGTATAAATTTGATATGCAGAAGTAGCTGTGCTGTACTGTTTTTGTGCCTGTGAGACACCACCAGTTCTGAAGAGACTACAAAGAAGGCAAAATGGGAGAAATTATTTTAAAAAGTTAGGTTCTTCACTCCTGAAGCCCACTGTAAATTCCAAATCTTTATTTATAACTTGTTCTCTCATTTTTATCACGAGTTCTTTGAGGCATGGGTTTCTGTGGTCAAACTCGATGGCAGCACAGCTCCACATGCTCTCAGTTCTCTAGCAGTGTGTCATATTTGCCTGCACCTACTGGAGTTGATACATTGCCTTGGATAGGTTTCTGTTGTCCCATTTTCATAAAGGCAAAAAACCACTTCTGATAGAAATGAGGGAGTTTGAAATCATATCTAGACATCTTAAAGCTGCTAGTAGGACTACACAATATACGAGATTTCAGCAGTTACTTCTTCAGTAACTTAAGTTAGTACAGTTATATTTTAGCAAAAATACGTACTTTTACACAGTAGCAGCTCTTTAAAAGCTAAGGTAAAAGATGGTGCTGAAAGAGTTAGCATTCAGAAACAAAGCTGTTCAATCAGCCCCACGTAAATGCTCAACAAGAAGCAGCAGGCTATTGGCAGAGTTAGAAAACAATGGAGATTGAAGCATTTGACTTGCATATCATTCAGTGTTTCAACTGAATAAATGCATCTAAGGCTCCAAATGACATTCTGCTGATCAAGCAAATTCTCCTTGTCTATACAGCACTGCCAAATTTTCCTAGCAATTACATTAAAATATCTCCCTTTGGATTATATTTCCAGTTGAGTTACGTCCGAGCAGTCAGAGAAAAAAGGAAATGAACATCACCTAAACCCAAGAGGTTTCTTCTTATTGAAAAAAATTGTGTCATCCTTAGCAATGTGTTGCATGTCTTTAAGACCCTGGTATGGCACACAGGAGTGACAATGAAATTACTCTGTGAATCTAGGGAAGAGGTAATGCTTTAGTGCATTTCTCCTTCCTCTGTTTCGTTCTGTGTGTTTGCAGTGCATTGGTCACAAATACACAGCAAGTTTAACATGCTGTTATTTGGCAATTCCTCTTAACTGATAGTCCTAGAGGAGGCAGGACAGAACAAATTTATAGGAAAGGAATAGGAGGAAATCGAAATGGGCATCACAAAGTAAAATAAACTAAGTACACAGGAGCAGCATTTGTCATGAATGTGGATAGACATACAGGCACAGGTAGACACACAAATACACTGTAATTATATCTACCCTGTGCCCTGCCTAGGGTCTTCTTTCATGGTGAACCTGATGTCACCAAGTTTCCTCCCTCCGAAAAATACAAAACTTTGTTTTGGAGCTGCCTTCCTTCTGATGAGGGTGTTTTGTCTGCCTAGGTTCTTCCCCTTTCTGTCTAGGACTGTAGGACCCACTAGCAAGAAAATGCCAGAGACGGCTTTGCAGCTTTCTGCTGGATTTGAGCAGAAGGACGAGACCTGATGTGCACACCACTATTTTGACAAAAACCCTGCTGGGAAGGCAAACATGGTGACAGATGATGAGATTCTTGAGTTCACGGTCAAGCCTAACAGCTGCCGTCGTTACCAGGTTGAGGCACAAGTAGCAACATTCATCTGTGGTGTAAACCCATTGATATCAACAGATGAAAATGGCTCAGAGAAATGTGGCTTCTCTGCTCTAGGTCTGTTTCTGAGGAAAGGGAGGGTTAGCTGTAGAAAAAAAAGCAAAGCATTTTAGTAAATATGCAAATTGCAATCTAATATGCCAAGTCTCTAGTTTGTTGCTCCAAACACTCCAATAAATAAAGAAAGCTCTCCATTTGGCAACGTTTTCACACATAACACTGTGTACTTTCCACATAAAGCCTTCCAAGTCAACTGGCTAATTATTATTACTTTCTCTTTTGCTATTAGAAAAGCACCTTCCACGACAACAAGAGCCTCATTTTGTTGGACACGAGATATCTCTTTGAGGATTTATATATCGGATTAATTAGCAGTTGGAACAGGACTCACTCCCTCTAATATCTTCCGTTTTCCCATTAACAGTCTGTGGCTCAGTGCTAAATCTCAGAAGACAGTCCTGCTATTTATTGTTCTGTTTAGTGCAGGATTGTTAATTTTTATCTGTTTAAACACAACTGACAATGTCAGGATGGCCAACAAGTGAAGGCAGTTTGTAATGACTAGTTGTAATGTCACTACTGATCCTAACACTTCTATAAACATCTTTCTTTTTATTTCATTCCTAAGCATTAAAACACTATAAAAGAACGATCAGTATGAGAGGTTGGGGACAATAAAATCTTTTTTATTTGTATTGCTAATTCTGTTAACTACAGTCTTAATTTGGAAATAATTTGCTGGAGGTCTTCTTTGTGCATTGTTGTTCTTCGTTGTGTGCTTAATTCCTTGAAAATGATTCTGCATTACCAAGAGACCATTTAAACCTCTTTTGATGGTCACAGTGGTCTTGCCTCCACTCCATTTTCCACCCAGACTGAGATACATTACTGGCTTGATTGAACCACACTGCATTTTGCCTTTGAGACATCTATGTGAAGATAAGCCAGCACCCAGCTGAAATTGCTTTAATTGCAGCGGGATCAGGCCAAAACTACTTAGCGACTTGGGGTAGTACACAAATAGCTAAACAGGAGATAGTGTGGCCATCTCTCAGACATCAGCACCAAACAAATCAGTTGCCCGAAAGGCTGATGGAGGATCCATAAGCAGTAGCCCAGCAAGAGCTGGTGCACCCGCTGCACCGTGCATCGAGTTCTCCTGGCAGCTCCACAGGCATTAAGCTCTCCTCAGCAGCAGAGACAGTCTGCTCAGCCTACACTCTGGGCCAGCTGGTTCCTGGAAGTACACCAGTGGCCCATCAGGCTCTGTGCCTCAGATGAGGCACCACACTGACACAGCTCTGAGCTCCATCACCAGACCTGGCTTGTATCCAGCCTGCTCACAGGAGTCACAGAGAAGCTTCAGGCTGCCTCCTGCGCCACTCTAAGTAATCCCGTGCTTAAAACTTTAAAAAACTGCAGAGCTTACGGTCAGATCTGGATGAGTCATTTTCTTTCTCTTCCCATGTTTTCCCCATAAGTGTCCTCTGACAAAGCGATAGAGGCAGAATTCAGAAGATACTACCCCTCTTCAAAAGCCAGACGCAGTAACAAAGAAACTTAGACGTCTCTCATGTGCATTGAGATGAATGTTAGGGAATTTCCAGCCAATTGCACTGCCAGATTCAACCCCATCCAACACGAATATTTGACACAGGGTAGGACTCAAATTAGATTTTGCTTATACCAACAAAACTATTATCCAAACCTGTTTCATTACAGTTAATTGCAGAAGTTGCCCTGACTTCGAATTGGATACCACATTGGATGCCTAATGAAAGACTTAATAATCTGCATTTTAAACATGGCTCTAGGTACCCATCCTGTGCAGAGATGCAGAAATTTTAATCTCGGAAGATATATTTGCACTTGGCTTCACATCACCTTTAATTAAACTTCACCCAAGAATTTTTTATCTGTACTTTTTTTTTTAAAGACAAAAACAAAAAGCCCCTTCAGAAATGTAAGATTCGACCTCTTTTTAAAGGCTGCTTATATTCTGTGAATTATTCGTTTCCATAGATTTTGATTAACTGTAGTGCTGAACTCTTATGAATGACTCATAAGGAGTATGAAGTTATCAGTCTTTAACTTTAAAATACTTCTATTTTTAGTAATCTCAGACCTGCCTGTCAGCAAACATACATAATGCAGAAAGTATTCTTGTATCCAGTTTGACCAACAGAGGAGACTATGGGCCAGGTTTTAAGAATCTGTGATATCAATAAAATATCAAAATGTATTAGTCTTTCAAAATACTGATGCCAGTAATAACTGATTATCAGAGATGAAAAGTTATATATATATATGTCTAAGTCATGTCTTATTTTTTCTATTTGCCACTGGAAGAAAGGGGTGAGAAGGACTCCAGATGCATTTTGAGGCTGAACTGATTAACCATATTACATATATCAACAGTTTAAAACCTTTTAATACACCCACTTTTAGTATTATCTTAGCCTTTTTAGGGCCAGCCCAGTTCCTGCAGCCTTCCATTAGAAACAGAAGAATTTTCCTGATTTTTCTTTCAGTATCCTACTTATTTGATCTGCTTTCTATTTCCCTTCCTGTTTTCTCTTCTAGACACTAGCCCAACCTCATCACTACAACAATGGTAATTCTGGCAGGTGCATAACTAAGCTGTTTATGGAGTTTCTTTTAATTTACTAACAGGTTTGAATTTTTTGAGTGTGACAGAAAATAAAACATCATAAATAAAAAAAAATTCAATCTGAGTGAAACAGTTTAACGGATTTTAGCTCAGTTCAGAAGAGAACATCCTTTTGCACTCCCAGGTTAGAGCATCTTGTTTAAAAACAATGAACTTCTTCCGGAAGGTAGGAAAGGTCAGAAGAATTTGAAATAAGAAATAAAATTTGCCAAATGGGTCATTAAATCTACATCTACCTCCTACAGCAGGAAAAAAAAAAAAATGTGTTCAACTAAAATATATCATCCATCCTTAACTTCTCCTGACTAAAATATTTTAGGGTAGTCTCCTATCTAGACTGCTTCCAGGCTGTGCCAGTTATAGTTTCTCTTTTTCAACTTTTATGTTTCCTACCTAAAATATGGCAATGATGATTTTCCAGTAAAAATCACCTTACCTACAGGTCAGATTTAGCATATGCATTCCGTTATTCAGTGCCCAAAGAAACTACAGAAGGCAGTGGTTCAAGTTCATAACGCCCTCATTCATAGATGCCTGTGAGAGCTCTGTGTCACGTTGATATTTTCATACAGAGAAAGCTGCAAGATTTAAGGCCTAAAGTTTTCTTGCCTCTCCCTGAGAAATGGAGACACCATGAAAATTCATGGACATCTAGTAGTAATATTTGATGGTCAATGTGAAGCACTACAAGAGAATCCAAACATTTCCCAAAAGAATCCAAACACATCCCTTTCCAAACAAAGTTCTCAGAGCAACTTTCAAAAAGTACACTGCACATCTTTGAAAGCCCAGTACTATGTTTCAGCAGTGGGCTTAAACATGTATAGAAGCAACAGTTTTCAAGCAACATGAAGACCCCACCACTAGCATGCACCACTCAGGCCTTGGCTGGACAGACAGGCAGGGAAGAACCAGGTTTCTTACTGGGACATTTTGTGACATTTGTCTCAAGGAAGCTGATGGTCCTTTCAGCTCTCAGGTGCATGAGGTGACATGGCTACATTCCACATATCCAGCCTAACTATTAGGGACTACAGCAGGTGTAAATTGTAGCTCTTTTCTACTCCCTTGTCACCCCTAGTCGAGTCACAAATGAAATTCTTTATCATACGATGTACAACCCCTCTATGGGGCAAAAATGCATTCTATAGCTCTGCACTGAATTTCCCTCCCACCTTCTCTGCCCTGTGCCCGAAGCGAATCTAATGCAGAAGAGTATGCACGTCTTCCCCTCAAGAAAAAATAGTCTTTCCTCCTGAAGTTTCAAAACACATTATTTCTTTGTACACTGTAATTGCTCTGCATTACTGAGAGCAAATCACTTTTTGACATATCTGGTAAGGGTTATTTCCTCATCCATAATGCTTACCAATGATATTGAAATCCTGACACACTATTTTCATGGCTTATAGATATATTCCCAGCCAACTGAGTGAGAGGCTCTCTTGCAAGAGAGATTAACTTGCTTTGCCTGGAGTCAAAGTTAATGTCATCAAGTGATATTAAGTAGTTGATTAACAGTTGTTAGCAGCCAAGCAAAAGGCTGTGATGCTGTCATCACTTCAGTCACAACCCACCAACGATAATTTGATTCACAAAGCCCAGCTAGTTCAACTGGAAGTGCACTTTGGATTTTGTGGGACAAATTGTGTGGCACTGGAAAAATTAAGCTGAAATGTATTTATTGGCATATATATGATTGAAAACCCCAATTACTGATGGTTTCTGAAGACAATAACTATGCAGGGAGGTCACAAACCCATCTTTTTTTTTCTTTTTTATTTTAAAGATATTTGTCAAGGTGATTTTGCTACGGTAGTGTCAATTCTCTTACAGTTATGTTGACTTTGTGTCACTCGTAAACACCACAAATTTTCACTTTGCTAAATTAGTTCTGTGGGAACTAATTTAATTACACACTTGAACACTTCCAACACAAGTGTTGAAGGCCAGGTTGGATGCGGCTTTGAGCAACTTGCTCTAGTGGAAGTTGTCCCTGCCCATGGCAGGAGGTTGAAACTAGATATCTTGAAGGTCTCTTCCTACCCAACCATTCTGTGATTCTATGAACCGTACAAGGAACTTAATGAGATGCTGTCTGCTGTTGCTGCCAACATCTGGCAGACCTTATCCACATGTATTCCCCTTTCAACACCCATTGGAAAGAATCAGAAGTGGTAGATAAAGACTGATACGCATCAAGTAACCTCTTCAAACAGGAAGGACTCCAGATTGATGCAGCAGGTGAAAAACTTTAAATGTGGACACAACTGCATGTGGTAGAAAGGGGGAAGCTGGAACTGGATATGAAGAGAAGGGACAAATAGGTCAAAGAAACAGAGTTGGGGAAACAGCTTAGCAAAAGCAGTGCACGCAAACCTAATTCCTATTATGGCTCAGACTCATTGATAGTCTTTCTTTTTGAAGGCTCTCTGTTTTTAAGGCTCTATTGCCATAACAAAAATTTCTCTGAATGCAGGAAATTTTGAATCTTTGGAAAATACCAATGTGACAAATAAAGCTGTTTATGAAAAATAATGCAGCCCTGGCAAATTGCCGACTCAAAAATATTACAAAAACAGTGTCCCATTTTGACTTCTTCTGACCAGTCATTGTGGAAACTGAATACGCATGATTATTAACTTCACACACATTTTCTGATTATAGGTTTGTGATCCCTTCAAGCTTTCAGGTTTTTGTTCACAGTCAAATTGAGGACATTTTTTTCAGAAAATCATTTATTCTTGTAAGATGGACACACTGTTTTTTACTCCTGCTCCAGTATCAGTCAAGTTTAAATAGCAAAGGAGCCAAGAGAAACCATTAGGAGTCTCTGGAACAGTCTTCTGGTGTCATCTACTATCAGTTCCCAGTACAGAGGTACAAAGAGAGACTGAGAGAGCTGTAGCTTCTGTCACTACCATTTATACCATCCACCAAGGTACATGTGCGTGTGTCGCATTACAACTGTGAAAATACACCTTATTCCCAAAGTTCCTCTGCCCTCCTCCTGAAGTCCACGAAAGCTCTACTCATGTTTGGGTTTCTTTCAAGGCTCCTAAGCTGCATTTTAGAGTTGCTCTATCAAACCTCTGTCCAGTTATTATATATTATATAGACATAATTAATGAAACATTTCAACCAACATAAAGCTCAAACATTAATTTGTCTTCATAAGCCTGAGAAGTCAAGTAGGTTTTGGGAGATGAAAGTATCAGTTATTGCAACTATGTTTTTAAATCTCAAGATATAGCTACGCAAGAAGCACAAAAGCAGCGATGCAGTCAAAATTAAATTAAATTTTTCTTTTTAATAGGAACGTATATTAATGTACATTTGTCCCCAATATTTACCCTGCTTTAATTGTTTTAGAGAACTAAAAATGCATGTATTTCTAATTACACAGAGATAACTGCTGTTCATGCTACAGGGATCCTTTGTTTATAAGCAGCTCTTGCTAATTCTTTGAAGGCCATTGGAGAAATGTATTAGAAAGAACAAAGTCCCGTGCTTCTGCTCACTCAAAGCTCTGAGCAACTCTAAAAACAATATAGCTGACTTTTTTTGTCAGGTTTAAAATTGATCTAAAATCTGACAATTTTTATAATATAGCAGATAAAATTATCTTTAACTTAGATGTATATCTATGTTAGCATGTCTAAAAAATGTGGCTTTTAATGGCAGACTCTTATAGGGCATGTTGTTCATGGCAATTGCATTAAATTCTATGTATAGGTGTATGCAAATACTGTAAATACTTATTATTTCTCTTGTTAGAAAAAAATTACATCAGCTTGAACTTCATAGTTTTATTTCCTTTTTCCATTTAGTTATTAGTGCAAACCAGACATATGTAGTTAACAGTAATAATGCAAATAATTATTCAATGTCAAACAAAAATAGTCAGATGAGGTTATCAAAGAAATTGCTTTTTTAAATCAATTCACACAAATATCGCTCCAGATTCGACAACTGTCATAGTACAAACTTTCTCCAAACTATGATCTGCACAGAACAGACAAGACATCCCCTGATTTAGTAAAAATTTCAGTGTCTAAGTGAGAATGCTCACAAAACATAATCCCATCAGTACCTGTGCATTACAGACTACAGAGATAAAGTCAGTTTTATGATTTGTAAAATAACTGGCAGCGCTAAAGAATGAACCAACCAATTATGCCCTGAAGCAACCAGTGTGACTTTGAATAGAAATAAGGTATCGTAGGGTTATTTAACACAATATTTCAAAGAGAGTGTGACAATTTACTTATCTTCTGCATGTAGTCAGTGTGTTCATAATATAGTTCAGGATATTGTGCGTAAATAATTGTTGACATTTTATGAACGTGATGCATATATTCTGGAATACAATAATGATCAAAGGAGTTTCCTGGGCCACTGGAGATATTATGTGTCACTGATAGAAAGCCAAAAAAGAGAAAGCATCAACAAACCAAACTCACAGAATGTCTTCTATAAGTAATAACAACTGTCCTCCTGTCACCTCTAGATGAGATGAAGGTTAGAGCAAAAAAAAAAGTCCTGTCTATATTCTAGCTGGGGGACTCAGAAAGTATATTCTTTATACCCTGGCCACTTCTGCCAACTCTGATTAGTGATCTGCAAGAATAAAATGACAGCTCTGCAGATTTGCTGTCCATAGGTTACGTTTCTGTAAATATTCTCACCCATAAATACATTGTTTTGATAAAATATCCATGTTAACTTGCAATAATAGTTTTCTAGCTTTTGTAATAGACATTCTAGACATAAGCTATTGCAGTAACACTCTGAACTTTTGAATTTAGGAAGGAATATTCTACTGGTAGGCAGGACTGTGGAACATACTTCTTAGATGCCCTCTTTTCTGACATGTGTCACTTCAGTCAAATGTATTTACACATTTTAAAAGACAGAAGGGAATATTAAGGTCATCTAATCTGAAATTCTATGTTAAAAAAGCCTTCACTGTAGCACACATCAAAATGGACTGATAATGCTGGAAGTATTCACCATGCATCTTGCCTTTTCTCTGTCTAATATCAAGTAACACAACATCAGCTCTGTGACATAGAGAAACAGGTTTTTTCTGAAGGAAAATAGAGACATGGGTAGGATTTATGCTGTCACCTAACCAGAACTAAGCAATAACTAGCTGCTATATCCGTTTCAATGACTAGTCTACTAAATCTTATTCCAGTCAAGTAGATGGATATAGATATGTATCAACCATCTCTTTGGAAGATTATGGTGTAAGTATCTAAGCATCTGGCACAACTACTGTGTCACGTATTTCTATAAATTCCAGTGCTGAGAAACAGCATGGAATTTTAACCCATTTTTCCACTGTTGTTCCCAAACTGAAGAAAGTGGGTTATCTTTAATCAGAGCACAGTACCATTTTATAACCGAGTCTTAGAATTTCTCTATCTCTCAAGCTCCCAGTGCATGGAAATTTTGTGTACATCTGGAAGGGAAAAGCCTCCACTTCCTATCAAACAGATTAAAAATTAATTCACTTAAAAATAGTGGTATTATCACTGCTTCTGAAAGTAGAAAGTAACCCAGCAGTACCATTCGGTAAGAAACGCACGATACAGTTGTCCAAATGGCAGCATCTTGGAAATGACAGTGGAGAATCAGGGGGAGGAAAAGGGCAACTGTCTCCATGAGGATACCCTTACTGAGGGCTACATCTCCTCCTTTGTCTTCAGAAAGACTTGTTCCAAAACCAGACAGACTAAGTGTGATTCAGAGGAGGCTTTCATGACACTTTTACCTTTCAGTTAAACAGCTCTGTGAATTCATGCTGGTATCACTGCCCTTGGGCTTTGGCAGCCCTGGGATTTCTAGCAAAGGTAGTAAAGCCCAAAGATGCAGTATGTGAATTTTACCTAGAGTTCCCAGGACTGAAAGGAAAAGCACATCTTCTGCAATGAATTTTCTTTACATTTTTGATGTAAGAGGCCAGAAGGGAGAGTCATAAGGGATCCAGTTGCAGGGCTTGGCAGTGAAGCAGAAATAAAGACAGTGGTTTTGGTGATAATTCTGGTTCACTTAGCCAGATAATGTTTCCATGATTCTGTGCAACTACTTCCCTTCTCACACCATTGAGTTTTTCTAGTCTCTGATGTCTGCTTTTCTCTCAAAGTAAAGATTTAACAAGTACCTTCTATGTTGTCCCATAAGCAAAGGCAACAGGGCTACAGAGCTAGCTATTTTCCCATTAAATGGAGAAGGTAAAGATTCATGTCCACGTTTCCCTGTGTGCTAACTGGAGAGGGTGGATTCAGGCCGCAGTACTTTCTGTATTAACATGCCCCAGTTGTATCATTTTAGCCTTCTCCAGTTTAGCCTTTCTTATCCCCTCATTTCATTGCGATGCCTGGAAATTCCAGGCTGTTAGTTGCTTCTGAAAAGGATTTTCTTTTATATTCTACTTCTTCATTCAATCTGTATAATTCTAATAAGATGAGAAATTTAACTTAGCCCTCCGTTAGTCCTAAACTCAGTGTATCACAGGTTTCCTGAATTTGGATGGCTTCATTTCTCGCTGCTTTACTGAAAACTCAAACAGTTTTTAACATCTTCTGCATCAAGGATTTCTCCTCTGTTTCTCGTTTTCATTTTTCATGGGCCCCAAAGTTATCCTCCATTTAAAAAAAAAAAAAATAAAGTCCTAATTTTGTAATATCACCACTCTAATGTAAAAGTTTAAATATTTTCAAACAATTTCATTTTCACCCTTAGCATTTTCAGTAAAGAAAATTGTGGCTAAGAATCAATGTTGTATTATAAATCAGTGTACTAAATAATTGAGAACTCAGCTTCCAGGTGAAGTGAGACTGCATGAGATCATTATTAAGTGATTTTCTTGTATTATGTTGAAGTAAATAGCACTCTTTGCTAGAGATGTCAAAAGAGTTATAGGTTGAGTATGTTGTTTTAAGACAAACTGCTAAACAAGGCTAATTATGAAAGATAACAATGTGCCAAAATGCGAGATGAATAGTAACATAAGCAAGCTGGGGCTTAGCTTACAGACACAACAGTTTCTAGTGGCTGCCAGTGCCATTTAGGCATAAAACTAATCCTGTTGTTGTCTTTTAACTTACATATTTTCAGCTGTTCTTTAACCTCTACAAAGGAGGTTCACCAAGATGATATGCCTGTTTAAAAAGTCTTCATCCAGAAGTTTTTGAGCTAAAAACTGTTGTATCATTGAAATCAGGTGTATGTATATATTAAATATACTGAAAGCAGAAGCAAGTAACATAACTGAGTATTGAAAGATTTGTAAAAAGCAATACAAGTTTTCCTTTCAAAATGAAAAATACAGCATTATAGTGTCTTAAAAAGATAGCTATTTCATATGTAAGTTTATGCAATCAAGAAATGTTCAGACAATCGCACTGCTTCATTGGCTGAACATCCCTAAGTACCTTATAATTTAGGTCTTAAGGTTTAATTAGCAGAATAAAGTTTCAGCAAATGAACAGCATGGAGGTGCCAAGACATGAAATCCTAAAAATAGGAACCCATAAATCTTCCTGCTGTGGTGCACATATGCAGCTGTACAGGATCTGATGGATTGAAAACGCTGCCTGAGAACAGCATTAAGATTCGCAGCAGCAGAGGAACTCTACAGAACAAATTTCATAGGGCGGCAGGAATTTATCATGTTTGTTCTGTCAGTGTAACTCACATCTCACTTGCTAAACCCCATAAAGGAACACGGGAAGCAAAGAAAGAAAGGCAAAGGAGAGGATATGAAGTGATATGAAACAGGGATTTTTTAAAGCATAAGCTACTTGGAAACTACATTGCTTCTCAAGAAAGAAAATGTAAAATAAAAGAACCATTAACTAGTATATTGTTTTTATTTTGCACTATGTTTAGTGACATAATGTTTTTCTGAGGTGTTCTGACAAAATACCAATTCCCAGCCCTTTTCAAAGGAGTGCACACAGTATTTCCACTTGAAGAGAAGTAGATCATAAACCCATATGGTGTGCTTCTACAGCAATCACTTTGACAGTTCTTAGGACAATAGCCAACACAAATGTTTTCTTTCTGTGTGAGTCTACCCAATCTTTCCTGTTCTTGTTTGCCCTTTCCTCGTAATAAACAGTCTTCCTTTCTGAACAGGATAGGTTTCCTTTGTTTGATTGGCAAATAGAGGTACTGAAAAATCATGGGATTGTTTTCAAGATCATGATATAAACCCAAGCTTAGAGGAGTCCAAGAGAGAGAATTTTCTGCCACCACTCCCCTCTGAAGATGGAAGAGAAGCATCTCTGGGCAGCTTCGTTTATCGAGATGACAATACTGTTTCTGTCATGAAGTCTACCAGCTAGATTTCATCAGTGAGGATGAAACTTCTTTTGGAGGTGCGAAGGTGAGAGAGAACAATTGGTATTGAACCTGAAAAGGGCCTGAGGACATGTGCACTAGTGAGGGACTTCTAAATGAATGTCTGAACAGTCTGGGACTTTTCTGAACCTAAGTGAGCCAGAGCCGCATGCCTGGCGCGGGTCCGTGTTGCTGCGGGGGTGATTCACTACTTTCCCGAGCCCACTGCCCAGTCTGTGCACCTGTGGAGGTGTAGGGTCAGATAGGGCTGGGACCCGTGGCTTCAGGAAGATGGGAGACAAGGGGTGACCACCCTCGGAAGCCCCCACCATCCTCCAGACCGGTTCCAGGTAATTTTCCACAAAGGGGTAAACAACCCGATGTGGCACAAACTTGACTGTACAAAAGGCAATCACCTCGAGCGGTTGGGCATGTTCTTCTTCACCCACCGCAAGAAGATGGCAGTATGTGCTGTGGTTGTGGCTGGATCCAAGGGTGGTGATCTTTCCTTTTCCTTTCGCAGTCTGGTGAGGTTCCCACAGATTGGAAAAGGGGGAACATAACCCCCATCTTTAAAAAAGGAACCAAAGACAACCCGGGAAACCACAGACCAGTCAGCCTTACCTCTGTGCCAGGCAAAATCATGGAACAGATTCTCCTAGTAGCTGTACTAAGGCACATAAAAGATAATCAAGTGGTTGGTGACAGCCAACATGGCTTCACTAGGAGCAAGTCGTGCCTGACTTATTTAGTGGCCTTCTATGACAAAGCTACAGCACTAGTTGACACGGGAAAAGCAACAGATGTCATTTTCCTGGACTTGTGCAAGGCGTTTGACACTGTCCCACATGACATCCTTGTCTCTAAAATGGAGAGATGTAGATTTGACAGATGGACCACTCGGTGGATAAAGAACTGGCTGGAAGTTCGCACTCAAAGAGTTGTGGTCAGTGGCTCAACGTCCACATGGAGACCAGTGACAAGCAGTGTTCCTCAGGGGTCTGTTCTGGGTCCGGTGCTGTTCAACATCTTTGTCAGCGACAGGGACGACGGCATCGAGTGCACCCTCAGCAAGTTTGCTGACGACACCAAGCTGTGTGGTGCCGTGGACTCACTTGAGGGAAGAGATGCCATCCAGAGGGATCTTGATAGGCCTGAGAAATGAGCCAGTGCAAACTGCACGAGCTTCAACAAGTCAAAATGCAAGGTCCTTCACCTGGGTCGGGCCAATCCTAGGCACAGATACAAACTGGGCACAGGGTGGGTTAAGAGCAGCCCTGAAGAGAAGGGTTTGGGGGTGTTGATAGACGAGAAGCTCAACATGAGCGGGCAGTGTGCTCATGCAGCTCAGAAGGCCAAACCTATCCTGGGATGTATCAGGAGAAGCGTAGCCAGCAGGTCAAGAGAGGTGATTCTCCCCCTTTACTCTGCTCTTGTGAGACTCCACCTCGAATACTGCGTCCACTTCTGGTGTCCCCACCATAAGAGGGATATAGATCTATTGGAGCGCGTTCAGAGGAGGGCCACAAAGATGATCCAGGGGCTGGAGCACTTCTGCTATGAGGACAGGCTGAGGGAGCTGGGATTATTCAGTCTTGAAAAGAGAAGACTTCGGGGGGCCCTAATAGCTGCCTTCCAATACCTGAAGGGATCCTACAGGAAGGCTGGGGAGGGACTTTTTACAAGAGTGTCCACTGATTGGACAAGGGGAAATGGGTTTAAGTTGAGGGAGAATAGATTTAGATTAGATTTTAGGAAGAAATTCTTTAGTACAAGGGTAGCAAGACTTTGGAATAAATTGCCCAGAGATGTTGTGGCTGCCCCCTCCCTGGAGGTGTTCAAGGCCAGGTTGGACAGGGCCTTGAGTAACCTGATCTAGTTGAGAGGCATCCCTGCCCGTGACAGGGAGGTTGGATTAGATGATCTCTAAGGTCTCTTCCAACGTAGGCCATTCTATGATTATGATTCTTTGTCTCTCTGTCTAGCCTTAACAAAAGGCTATCTATAGCAAGGCTGATTCTTTTGCTTGCTAATGGCTCTTTGTTATGAGGTGTGTTGATTGTCCTAAGTGGATGACTGAAGCACATTCTTTTTAGTTCTTTGTTAATTGATAAATAAAACTAGTATTAGGATCCTTAGTGTGACTCACCTCAATCCTGGCATGGGATTTTGCACTGTACCCATTCCATAGAAAGCTTTTCCTTTGTAAAGGGGATTTTTTTTTGCTGTGGCTGTGCAGTGGGTAAACTCCAGGGGCCCATCCTTTGTCCTTGATATTGTTGCACATAAAAAGATAGAACTGATCCTTATGTGCCTTTTTAATATGGCTTGCTTGTTTTCCTAAATAAAAAGATATTAGTGAGCCCATATTCTCAAGGACTTCTGTGAGTTGCACCAGAAAAATGACATCTCCAAAAGTGACCATGGAAAGTGTATTCACTTCAAACCTTCATTTTATAGAGAGAAAATCATTTGACATAATCTGATTTAAGTCTTTTTGGCTGTTATTGGCATCTGATGAAAGATGCCTGAGTTAAAGAAATGAGTTCTCAGAACAGTTTTCACTGAGCTTAGCCAGTTCTCAGCCTTTTTCTTAAGAAAATGCTGCTTTAAGCTAATGTCTTAAAACCTATCTCACAGCAATCACAGTAGAGGAAAGACAGTGGAGTAAAGCACAATTATCTGAAGTAAATTATCTGAATTAAATTATCTGAAGTAAAGCACATGCATTCAGCTAGGTTTAATAACATATAAGGCCTTTCTGCTGTATACAAAATAAAAAATAAGACAAGCAGATGCTCTGTTGGCCCAACGAGCAAGGCTGGAGTTCTTCCTTTCTTTGAATTTAGGGGGAGGAATAAGTATTTATTCTAAACCTTTAAACTAAGACGAAGAATGGGTTTTTTTCTTCCCAAAAAGACTGTTTCAGAATTAGGCTGTTCATACCTGCCTAGGAATAAAACATACACTCACAAAAAAGACTTGCCAATATGTCTTCTTGTTAGACACCTTTTGAGTACAGGCTAGCTGGAATGTAAGAATTATCTAGAAAATAGCCTCTGTATACGTGCTTGTCTGAGAGAGAGATGGGTGCATCAGATCTAAAATACTGTATTATATTGTCAAAAAATGCAGATCGAAGGTGATATTTTAGTGACTAATCAGTCTGACCTGTGTTATAATGACATTTAATTCCAAAACTTGCCTGGTTTAGCCCATGTATTTAAAACCAATATAAAATGTTTGATTTCTGTCAAATGACCTCTTTTGAACTTCTTTGTTATACATTCCTAAATGTATCTGTCTTGTGGCAATATGCAGAACAGAGATACAACCTTTTATTTTTCCATTTAAAATGAGCAAATTTTACTAAATAGAGTATAGGTATTTTCTGCTATTTTTAGGGAAACAAAAGTGTGATATTTGCAGCTTGCTAGCTCTCCTGCCATATTTTTCCTAAAGGACATTCCTAAATGGGGAATACAACAGCTATAGCTATAAAAGAATAACCCTCTCCATGCAAACTTGTAGCTGTAGAGTTCATTTTTCATTCATTCACTAGGGGGAGGAGTTTGAGCTCCAGTTTCTTTGCTGTTACTGCATCTCATCAACCTCAGAGTTGCTCAGAAACACTATGAGGGTAATCCACACATAATATAAAGCAGTGCCAGATTGTAACAGTTTGTGCTAGGTTTGTTTTCAAGTGGTTTTTCTTTTCTGTTTTCTCTGAACAATGTCTTCTCCTCTTCCCCCTTCCTACTTTCAGTTTCTTTTAGTCCCTGAACAAAAGCGAGAATAGTAAAGCAAAACCAAAGAAAATTTGCAAGTACTCCCTCTCATTCTGCTTAACCTACTGCCTGACCAGCAGCTGCCACCTGGCACCATGGTGATGCTCTTCAAAATTTTGAAGAAAAATAGATTAGCACCCTTGCTATTATTAGTACATCATCAAGAAGGACATCAGAGCAATCAGAGAGAAGAAATGAGAGGAGGTGGGAGGGGAAATGCAGAATGAGGGAAAAGGTGTCAGAGAACTGTTTTCTCGTTCTCTGATGGACAGCCAGTGTTTTTTCTAACCTGCAAGAATGAAGAAGCCCTGATAACATATTCTGTAACACTAATGACTGCGTATTATCTGGCTGAAATTTCTGTGCAATAGTTCAAGATGGACACTATATTATACATGATGAATATTGATGGGGATGTGATCCTCCCTATCCTGCAAATTCTGTTTGCATTATGTTTAGGGAAAGATGTTTGCTGGAGAGAGAACAGGAAGGACATTAGTTCTCCTAAATACCACATCCTCACTCCTTTTCTGTGAGTCTTACATCCGAGTCATTTGCACATGTGATAGCATGGGGCTATCTACTGAATTGTCAGTTTATATGACAAAATGTTGAACTGTAGAATTAATCCTGTAGCAGTCATCTAGTCCAAGGTCAGGACTGAACTCTCAAAATCTGAAGAGAGAAGTAAAAAAACTGCTAGGCTGATAAAGCCATAAGGCTTATAGCGAGCAAGAATGAGAGTCACTGTGTGATTTAACCAGTTCATTAACCAACACAGCGTAGGACTAACAGGCTTAGAAAATTCAAGGAGAAAATTGTTGACTTATTGTCACATCTTCATCAAAAGTTACTGCCTAGCTCTTCCCAGTTAGGTTGATGATTAATCCTTACTAGTTCTAAAGAAAGGGAATTTTCAAAATGAGGTGACATAACACAAAGTACAGAAAAAGCTGTGAGAAGAAAAAAACCAAATCCCACAACCTACTGTTCAGCATCAGTCTGAGGCTGTAGCTCCTGTGACATTTCTCTTCCGCAGCGTATAGGTGGCTTCAGTAATTTCTGTCCCATGGTTCAGCTGTTTGCAGAACTGTGTGAGAAGCAATAGCCAAGAAGCGCTCTGTCTTAAATAACTGTAAAGAAAAGGGAGGAGGTTAAATTGTTTGTCATGATGGTTGTTTGTGATGCCCAGCAAACAGTGTGACCAGCACAACAACTGGCATGGCACAGGAGCAGGGAATCCACTCTCATCAAAAGAAATGCTCAAGCCAGCGGTGTTTCCCTGGCAAATGTCCATGATAACACAGCTTTAGGGCATAATCGCTAATGTGGCAGAGATCCAGCCCAGCAGAGGAGAAGTGAGGAAGCCTGCCAGGCTGGCTGGCTGCATCGGTTTACTGTGCAGATAGATAACGGTCAGAGCAAACACAGAAGAGGTGCTGCAGTGGGACCAGGGGATGAAGGACAGGGCAGGGAAGGCAAGGAGTTACAGTGGTGGATCCGAGGAAATGGGAACAGGACTATGCTCTTCAAAAGGAGCAAACTGTAGGATGGGGTCAGCTGTCTAGTCTGAGTGCACTCTCAGGATGTGGCATAGGGGTACGTGTCCCCCATTTCCCTGATGAAGCAGCCATAAGAAGGTCTGAAGGTCCCAGAGCTGCATTTCACCCTCCCTACAGGTGGGCTTTTGCAGGTCTTGGAGACCTAGGCTCCACACTGGGGCACCAGTGCAATGATGAAAGTAGAGTAAAAGCTGTGGGTTGTGGGGTTGTTTCTAACTGAGTGATCCAGTGGTCTGGTCCCTCCAGCAGCTGCCACTCAGCTGAAGGAACAGAGAAGTTCAGTCCAAAGATGGGGAGAAGTCGCTTCCGTGGCAGACACAGGTGAGAGTGTAGACTTCGTACTCAGAATTCACCACAGAAGAAAGCACATAATAGAACTACCTTTTAAATCCATTTATCTCTCTGTGAGTCAATGGGTCAAGTTGAATTAACCTCTGCGTGTGGAGCCCAGCTAATGAGGGCTCCAAAATTCCTTGTACTGACCCTCTGGTAAACTTAAACTGACAGACTTTTTGTTTTATTGTAGGGGGTTTTTTTTGTTTTGTTGTAGGAATTTTGTGCACATGCTATGTCATAATCAATAGTTGTATTTTGGTGAAAAAAAATAGAATAAATTTAAGTGCTTTAGGGAATAAAATAATTTTTGCAGAATTGTTGAGCAAATCTGGAAATTCCAACTACTTGGCTTGTGTCTATGAATCCACAGCAATAAACTTGTCCAACTCATGCATTCTCAGCAAGTTTCAAGGCTTTTTCTTTAAATATGTGTATATAAAAATGAGATCAGTGACCCAGCTGCCCATTCATTTGGGGCTGGAAGAGGCTTATCTCTTCACAAAAAAGGCTCAACATAATGCCAATCTTTCTGGGACTTGTACACGAAGTACCACCTCACTGATGTTGTTGGGCATCGAGACAAGATGTGAAATAACCACTTGCATGAGCCCCTCCAGGCCCAAGTCATATGTCAGGATCCCGTATCTCTATCAGCAGCAGACACTAAAATAGGAAGCTCTACTGTCTAAGGCTGAAATTGATTTCTGTATAGTAAAACCTCGATGCCAGTTTAAAACTGCTTCCCATAAAGCTTCTCTACTGTGATGCTTCATTCTTTAAGGATGAAATAAGATGTGTGTAAAAGGGTTCCTAGCTTTACATACTGCTTTTGTCAGATTCACTTTCTGAATAATTTTAGTGCAGAAAATCACTATGAGGTGGATCCCACAAAAAGACACAGAAAGTAGCTTTCTGGGCCACATAAAACACGTGTGGCTCAAACTGTAAGATCAAAAATTGCATATATATACAATTCCTCTTATTTGGACTTATTTTTTTTTTAAATTTACTTAAAAGCTTAGTACACTGACAGTATATTTTATTCTTTAGAAATATATAGGAACTATTCATCCTGTGTGCTCTCTGGTATTTCTTAGAGTTTACCTCCTGAATACAGTTTTAATGTTTCAGGCTTGCTATGCAGTGGTTGTGAAGCCTTGAAAAAGTAGCTGCATCTCATTCACCTCTAGTAAGAGACTGAGCATGAAAGAGCACAGACTCTTCATGCAGCTGATGGACATGGGCTGTGGCATATTTGTAGTCATTTAGATATGCCTTTAGGGGAGCCGTCATTAGATTATCTCATCTTCCTCTATGGACTGAGCTTTGCAGGTGGATTTCACCTCCTCTAATGAATGGGACAAAATAATAATATCTGCATTGCTGCAAGGAAGATTTACACTAGACATCAGAAAGGAAGTCTCTAATGGATTAGATTCTGTGGAGAATTTTTGGAGTCACTGCTGCTGGAGGTGTTCAGGAAGAGGCTAGATGGACATGCCAGGAATGACACAGACACAGATGATCCTGCCATGAGGATGCACACACACGGGTGAGCTCTTCCCGAGGGCTTTATTCTGTGTCCGTTGACCATGAGCATCACAGGGACTCACTCCCTTCCCTATTGCTTGTCCTCAGCTGGAGAAACGATGGCAAGGAGAGGTGTGGTCCTCTGCTTGAACCTCCCCAGGACTCAGCAAGGAGCATGTGGAAAACTGCCATGGTAATTTGCACAGCCTATGCCCATCTTTTTCCGTGGTGTTTGTCTTTTAAGGGGGTATTTGTTTTCTGATTCAATAACCAGCTGTCACGTACGTTTACTAAAAATAGTATGTTTGGCCTTGTAAACTGACATTGCAGTCTCTAAGCATAGAGGCATTGCTGGTCTTTGTTCCAGGCTTTGATACAAATCCACTCTAGGAAAAAAGAAAAGGCTACAATCTCAAGTACTGATAAAACAATCAACTCGCACCAAAATCAAGGGTATTTTAAGAGTACCTGCAACCTCACAGAATCAGAAACCATGCCAGATGAGATAGATGCAGGATGCGAGACAAAGCTTCATTCAGAGAAGTTGCAGTAGGTTTTTTGATTAGGATGCAGTGCAGACACTTTCCTCGAATACTGCAAGTATAGCAAAGAGATAACAACTCTGGAAGTCATAAAGTTGGATGTTAGTAAATGACTCAAAATCATTTACTATAAAAGCTTGACAGAGGAGGGGAAAATGTTAAGAATAATACCAACAATCAGATAAGCAATTAGTTAATACAGCTGTACTAACATGGCCATTTCCTGCCACCTTTATTCAAGATGCTACTTAAAGTAAGTACAAGTGGCAAAATCTGTCTCACTCTATTTCAGAAAATCGTTCTGAAGACATGTTCTAATGCATTTGCTTTCCCACAGTCAGACTGAAATAAATTTGAGTACTGTGAAGCTACACACTTCCACTGAGAGACTAAGTAAACACACTTCTTCATCACTTTGATACAACAATACCTTAGACCACTACTAGTTAAGATCTGGTGAGATAACTCCAAAGTAGTCAGCTGCTGAACACAGCTGAAAGTGTTAAAACATGGTATCTTGCAAAAAAAAATTCTGTCTCATCCAGCTTGCATTGCTCTACTACTGTATTTCTCTTTGCAAATTTGAGCGATCACTAAAACATATATTACCCCATATTAGGAAGACAGTCTCAGCATCCAAAATGTTAAGGTCATCCTTGCCATTATTAACATGATGTTTTCTTTTTCTTTCTGTTTTTATCAAAATGTTCCTTAACAAATGTTGATGTGTCTTATGATTCTAAAATGCTCTCTTTTTTCCACTTCTGTGCTATAGCTGATGATTTGTCTATAAATAGTACAAGATAATCAATATATAATTAAATAAACACTGGTTTTTTAATCCATCACTAGATGTAGAAAAGCGTTCATTCATGACTCTTTTTAAAACTGCATTTGTGCAGCTTGAAAATGCTGGGGTTTATTTTTTTTAAGTACAAAGGAAACAACAGTGATTCTACATCAGGCTAAAAAATTATGTGGAGCAAATTAAGACATGTTTTGAGTACCTATCTCAGAAATAGCAGAAGCTGATTTAGACTGCATTTCCTGTCTTTACAGTCTTAATCCCTTTGATTTTGCCTTTGATTTCAGTATTAGCAGAGGTCAGGTCCTGCTTAGAATATATCCCTCGCTGAAACAGTAAGCTCGAGGCATAAATACCAACCAAGGCAATAAATGGTAGGAAAGTACACCAAGGTCCTGACAACATGCCAGAAATACGGTATAGGAAGATGCCATTAGGCCAGTTAAGCACTGGAAGGTGATGCCAAGAGATGTTGCACAACGTCCATGCTTGGATGTTTTTAATACTCAACTGGAAAGAGCTGTGGGCAACATGGTCTTATGTCAGAGCTCTCCCTGCTTTGGCCAGGAGGAGGCCCATTCAAACCTGAATTTACCTGTGCTCTACAGTTCTGTGCTCACAACATAGAAATGACAACAAAGGCAAAGGTTAGAGAACTGAGAGAAGGTGTGGAAAGGCTGAGAGGATGGAAAGAAAGCATCAGGGCTGCTTCTGGTCACACTGGTTACAGAACCTTCTGGAAGCCAGACTGCCACAAACAAACCGGGTGCTGCACTGTTTTCCCAGAACAAAAACACACCAGTGTCCACAGTTCCTATCAGGCAGCAGTATTCCAGAGAAAGCATTTGGGGATCAGGAGAGCTTTTACCGATGTAGATTAGCTGATATTCTGTGACGGGACTAGTGAGTGGAACTAAGGGACAGAGCAAATTCAGTAATTAAGAGTAAGTTAGAATAGCTGAGCCAAGTAAAAGAGATCCAACATGTGTCAAAGAGAGGAAACTAAAGCAAAAGGAATATGGAAATATGTGATTCAATTAATAATGGGCCTTTAAAGAGGCAGAGGAGTTGTAATACTTCAGAAATGCGAAGTAGGTCCATGACTGACAGAGCAAAGGAGTGGCTGAACACAGGAGGAGGAAGAGCCACCATGAACCTCCCAGACAGCAACCTCAGAAAAGAGAGGCAAGCAAAGGATCAAGTCAGAACAGAAAAGAGGCAACATCTGTCTTAATTCATAGCTTAACAGCAATGTGGTCCTGCTTAAGTGTCTGAAACCTTCAGGAGGCTGAGAACTTGTAGCTGTCCATGAATATAGCTCATTGCTTGCTCTATGAAGAGCTGGGAAGACACGAATTGGAAGTGAAGGTGTTCCTCCTAGATTTTCTTAGTATGTTCATACATATTTTTAAGAGACATTAAAAATTATGAAGGACACTCATATAGAAATACGTTCATATTTCCAGCCTGTATCATACAAAAACTCTGTCTCAAGAAAATTTATTCTTGCACCGTTGAACGTCTGCAAAGGTTAGTATTTTCTCAGCAGCCTGTTTAGCAGCCTGGAAAGCTTTGAAAACAATAATTAATTTCAAGGGTGACTACCACTTGACCTCACTGATTTCTATGAATTCCTCAGCAGAGAAGGTATTGGTCAGCGTCTGTAAATGCAGCAGAATCCAACCCCAGCACAAACAGCTAATCTCTCACAGTTTTATTGTCCAACACCAGAGGAGAAAAGCTGAAAGTGAAAAAAGTCTTTTAAACCACATGATGAAAATTAAGTGTGAGTGAGTTGACTTAAGCAGAATTGTTCATCTTCTTGAACTTAAAATCATATAAATCATAGGAACTGGATCAGGTCAACATGATATCTCACTTTTCTGCAGAGATCATTGATACAACTAAATGTTTAAATTCTTCTCTGTCAAGTGGATTATTAAAGAGATGATATAGTGAATCAAGTTCAAATATATCTGGGTTATGAGGTAATCTCAGGGTTATTTTTGTAGTATTCTGAGAGAGACTTCCCAAGAAAGCATTTTCTTTGTGATCATTGGAATGCACAGCTGTTAGTGACCTCACTATTTTGTAGAATGAAAGAACCAAGCTGTTGTCTTCAAGATGCTCACAAGCTATCTGCCTGAGCAGCTTATGCTGAAATGTGTCAAAAATAAAAATAAACATTGTGACAGATCTAACAGGAATAGCAAGATGAATCATTTCACTCAGCTGGGACCTACCATAGGAAGCAATACTCTGTAGTATTAGAGCATACTAAGGAATGTTTTATTGGTCCATTAATGCACATAATGGGTGCATTGCAAAGCACAGAGATGATACAGAGGTGAATGAATTTCAGTGATGGGTGAAATGGTCCCTCTATATGTAATCCCTGCAGTCTCCTGGGATATTTCTGTGTGAAAGCAGGAGATAAATATCATTGACTTTTGTTGCCTTTGCTTTCGGGAGGATGGTGATGTCAACTTCTCTGAGCCATGTGAAGTCATCTTCAAACATGTTTTGATGCATTGTTTCCAATGTTTAGGGCAAGAGTTGCCTAAGAAATTTTAGAAATCAAAAAGGTGAAAAACATAATGTAACACAATGAAATTTCACAGAGCCCACTCTTCATTAATCCACTCCAAACACATTAGCATGAATGATTAGGCAATATTCAGGGTCTTGCTAACTTGTTTCGTTTAGAAAGAGAAACTCATGATATAGTCAAGTATGGCTTGAATGCAATCCTTTTTCTTTTTAGGGAATGTATAGAAATTTTTGTTTCCCTCAACACAATAAACATAAATAAGAGGCAATTTTTTCTTCCAGCACTCCAAGCTAGCTCAGTTTTCTGGCTCCCACTCAGGGCCATTGTACCAGTGCATCTCAAATTGCTAGTGGTTTCTTGCTTTCTTGTTTCTTCCCAACAGACAAAACTCAGAAGGGAAGTTGCTGCATTGCAGCACCAGCCCCAGAAGCCCACGGATCCTGTGGCTCAGCTTCTGTTCATCCTGCTCTAAAGCACCTGATAATGTTCCTTCCATTTCACCTATCCTACTCTGCATGAAGCTAAAATGCTTTTTATTGTGGTTAGTACACCGATTAACCTCTCAAGATATTCAAGGTCTTTCTTTGCCTATCAGCAACTATGCCTGCTGGTAGGCATCAACCTTCTTTAGCCTAACAGGTTCATATGGAAGCTGCAATTTTCAGAGGGCTGGTGACCAGGAATTTCTGACAGTGAGCTAAACAGAAAAGTACCCTGTGGCAGTAATCGTACCGTACTTTCAGGAGCAATGAAATCTTTCAAAAAAATACCTGTTCAGCACTGTGTTATAGCTTCAATAGTGGCAACTGATAGACTAAAGTGGAGAGGATTACTTGATTTTGACCCATCATGGTGGGCAGGCTTCATATCAGCACCTTTTGTAGAAAGTCTTTTGGGGGTCAAGGTTACTTTATATCGGAAGTTCTCACTCTCCTAAACATTTGATTTCATTTTTGTTTTGTTATTCCACATTGAGTAGAGACAATCTAAAAGTTTCTTGCTGAGGAGACTTCTTTCTGCATCACAACTGGAAAAAAACCAAACAGAATGGCTAGTCTGGCTCCATGCGTGTGTCTCACTGGATCTGGTCCAGAAGCAAAGAGAAAACTGAGAGGGGTAAAGTCACGTGAAGCTAATGGGTTTAGTAAAAAGGGCCTTGCTCATGCACCTCTATCAGAGCTGGTACTGCTGTGTTCCACATTTTCCGGTTACCACTAAGAACTTGGGGATGACAGTTAGCAATCACAGTTTTCCCCCCTTTTTTCAGATGTGTAAAGAATAATGCACAGAGAAATTAGAAGGAATACAAAAATCAGAGAGAAATAAAACATGGCCAGAGGAGAAAGTGGAGCTATAATTTTTGTTACTTACTGCACTTGCTTGCTCAGTCATCTTCCTATCAATTTTTATTTTCAGCTGCTGAAGCACAGCTTTTGATGTTCAGAACCACAGGACTGAATGCCAGGCAGCAAAGTGATATTTCTTTGGGGGGGGGGAAAAATCACAATAAATCAACATAAAAGTAACATGCATTTATCTGGTACTTTTCCTGGGGCATTTCTGAGAAGAAGAAACATTCAGAAGCTGCAGCCAACTCTGTAGTGGTTGGGAGAAAGCTAGAAAGCTGATCTGAAAACCTGAAGAAACTACTGTCTCAGATCCTTTATCTGTTTGAGATCCTGTGACTGTCTTCTTACTGTACAGTAGCCAAAGGATCAAGTAATTTGTTTAAGTCTGTAATGATGAAGGTAAAGATCAGAAATCTGCTTCAGATGTGGAAGTTCAGTACTTTTTAGAGTAAGGCTGTGCCTTTGCCCTGGCAGACGCAGCTCCTGCTGCCAAATATAAACCTACTTTTTTGTTCTTTCACCCCCTCCCTGAACAGCCACATGTTTTCTCCAATAATCCCTCTAGACTCAGAACAGAAAGCCAGAGTATTTGATACTGATATTTGATATTGACAAACCTTGCCCAGAAGTATGGTCTCAAAGCCATTTCTGGGAGGGTGATCAGAATAGTCTTGTTGTGACACAGAACTGACGTCCTTTTTGGCGACCCCAATTCCAGATGGTCAGGCCAGCATGGAGAAAATTCATCTGGCCAGAAAATTCCCCTTGTTTTCTGAGTTTCCAAAGATCAGTAGTCCTACTTAACTGGGTTTTTTGGGTAAGAAAACTAAGGCAGGTGGAAGAGACCTGTTTGAGGCCATCTGACAGGCAGCATTTGCTGAATAGCTTGCAGAGTGCATCAGGCTGACTTACAGTTGCAAGAAAAAAGTATGTGAACCTTTTGGAACTTCATGGTGTTCTGCATTCATTTGTCATAAAATGTGATCTAACCATCATCTAATTCACGAGTATTGACAAATATAATGTGCCTAAAATAAGAACACAAAACCAATTCTGATCCTCCATGTCTTTATTGAACACACTCATTCAATATTCAAAATTCTCTGATCAGTTGTCCATGGAACCTGAGTAAGAGGAAGTTTAGCTTTATCCTTTACAGATAAAAGCAGATTGTTCAGAAAAGCCATCTTTATTATTAAGACACGTAGGAGAGTAATAGCCCATCCCATCCAGAACACATTGTTAAATTTAGAAACTTGCAAATTCAGAAATAGCCAAAGCTGCTGCTGCCACTGATGTAAGGCATCACTTGATTCCATTCGGGGGGAAAGGAAGAGGAAGAAAGAGAACGTAAAGGCTGCAAAATATAATCTCTAGGCAGATAGTTCAAAGACAGTTATTTCTTGCCAGAAAGGCAAATGTTATTTTAATTTTACATCCAAGCCACAGTAAGCTTTGTAGTAAGATGAACTGGAGTTTGATTACTTGCTGCACACCAAAATTTGGTTTGGAATTTTAGAAGGAAAATGCCCTCTTTTACTATTTTGTTAGTGTTTTGCGGTTTTGCCATAACTGCTGATGCCAGGGCTGCACAGATTAATTTGTTTAATAATTACTACCTTGGTTTTTTGAAATAAATGTGTTATACACAGACCTGGGTGATGTAGAAATATTAACCATGTAAAACTACCCTGATAAGCTTTAACTCAAAGTAACCACTCTGAATCCAAATAATGAAGAAAGACTTGGAGACAAGTCAGCATAAATCACATGGCACATAAGAGATTTGTGTACAAATACACTTTCCAGCATTCATAGAGATCCAGGACATCCAGCTTATCAGAAAGATCAATTGTTTTCTGAGATGTAGGTAAAAACCTAAACAAGAACAAAGTGACATTTTATGAAACGCCAGATTTTTTTTTACTAGAAGGTTGGAACTCTTTGGAAGAGATTTCCTTCATGCACTTCAGATAACATTTTGACTGCTGTATAAGAACAGAAAATGCACCGTGTTTGCTGAAGAACAGTAGGTTTTAGGTTTCTGAAGAGTTTTTGGTTTTCTTACATTGCACAATACAAAGAAAGTAGATCTAAAAATTTGCCACCTTGGTTTTCTGCTGCTTGTCTCATAGCATTGTTTCACTTCAGTTTCAGGGACTTTGAAATCTTTAAAGACTATAGAGCTAGAGCCTGCCGTGTGTAAAAGGCATGAGCTTTTCTCCACCTCAGAAATGGCAGCTGCCAGGAAAAGGCTAATAGCTTTTTGCAAGCAAAGCAAAGCCACTGATGTTTTCTCTTCTAAGAAACTAGAACTGAAGCTGCCCATAATCAAGCACAGGGTTGTTGTTTTGGTTGGGTTTTGTTCGTTGGATTTTTTTTTCTTTTCCCTGGGTTTTGTGGAAGAAAAGCCCACAGTTTGCTGGCAGTTGACTTTGCACCAGTTACTTATGCTGAGGATGAGGATCTTTCCCTGTCCCCAATGCCTATCTTTCTCTATTCTAACCATGACTGTCTCAACAGCAGAGCCAGCAGGAGGGAATGTGTGCTTTGATTCAGCCCCTGCAAATCACAGTGCGGCTCAAACTGCCAATTTGTGTGATTTTGCAGGAAAATGCACTGAAGATGAGGAGGAGGGCACATGCTCTGCCTGCGGACACTCACTGCGGGGCGATTCCTCGCAGCAGTGGGAAGTGATGTCTGAAACCACGCCAAGCATTGGCTCAGTGAGTGCAAGGTAAGAGTCTGTGTCTGTTCTCTTCTTTTAGTTTAAATAAACCAGCATAATTTTTCTAGGCAAATTAAGATCTAAGTTCATTAAAATCTAGTAATGGGAATGCTGGAACTGGTTTCCAGCACAGTACTGTCACTTTTTGCATTTGCTGGTGCAAAGCAGGAGAAACAGGGCAGAAGTGTGTGGTGCATCTCACTCATGTCATTTATCTACTTTCTTCTCCCTTACATGCTTTCAGAGTCATGTCATGTATGAACATTTTTACTGCTTTTACATTATGTAATGTCCATTTTTCTTCTCTGGCAGCTGTTGTAACAGTGGAAGTCTGCAGAGCCTAGTCCATGTTCCTCTGACTCATACTTCAGGTGAGGTCTCATCCAGTTTCACCTAAAGGTCAGCCCAGTTTGTCCCATGGCTTTCTGAGGAAGAAAGCTTCTCATCAGTTTGCCAGCATGAGTAATTGCAAAACAATATATTTAGCTATATGAACAAAAATATTTAAAGAGACCCTTATAGCTTTTATCCTATAATTGCAATAATAGTGATGCCATAGGGCTATTACTGCACATCTCTCTATTTTAATATATCAAGGTCTTTCTCCAGGGTGTGTTATAAAACCACGCAAAGATATTACAGGAATAGTTGTCTACTGCTGATTCTTAACTGCTAAGTGTAAACGCTTCTCTTCAGGAAAGGACTTTAAACCAAAACATTTTTATTTCCTCCAGGCATCTCACTACACCTAAGAGCTATTCACAGTCTGGAAATGTTCTTTTTTTTTAGAAACAAAATTTAACACTATCTTTGGGCTACATACCTAAAGAATTTTCCTTTCCTACTATAATATACTACCTGTGCTTCCCTTCCTTAATTTAACTCACTCTCTCCAGCTGAGACTGTTCCTCATGTTTAGTTATTCAGCAACTGGAATTGGTTCTGGTAAGAAGAGAGTTTCTTTGTTGGTTTATTTTTGTTTCATTTTGGTTCAGTCAGACTTGTGAGAAGTCTATGGATAAAAAAAGTACTTTCTGTAGCTTGTCAAGAGTCAGAGGTTGTAATTTGACCAGTAACTGGGCATCTTCATCTCTTGTATTAAAAGACAAAAGTGACTTTTGTATAAATATCATTTTTTTTAAAAAGGGCAACAATTTAATTCTTACTACATGAATATTTATTTGTCTTTGAGGTGCAAAATACATTTCTAGAAAACTAAATTCAAGTCCCAGGTTTTACAGACTGATCGTTGTGTGAGAGCCTATAAGGGATATGTTTCCTGTGTAAATTGATGTTTGTGTATTCAAAATGATATCTAAGCTGACTCTGTGAACAACTTGCGGAAGGTTTCAGGCTTTCAGTTGTGTAAATGCTTCTTTGAGTTATAACTGTATGCTTTTCCCTGGTTATTTAAATGCATGATCATGGAAAGCAATAATACAACACTGCAGTAGATTTTGTAAAATGACAAAATAACAAGAAAGGCTGAGACAGGCTTTTCCAGACTGGAAAGGGAAGATGTTCTAAACAGTATTGATAATTTCAAAATTTTTGTTATAACTTTTTATATGTTTACTATAAGTCTTAGAGGACCTGCTGCAGACGTCGGGTGTGCAAGTACCATTTATAAAAAATCATGCAGGGTTTCTCATTTTCCCCCTCTCCCCCCCAAAAAAACCCTATACAATGGGAGCTGTGCTGTGCCTTCGCTCTTCACAGTAAACAAGCATATTGCCTTTCAGTTTAGAGATAAGCTGAGGTGTGTCTCATATCCCACAACACATCAAATCCATTCATTTCTTCTATCATTCTGTTTACTCGTCTGTGTTGCTTTTGCTTTCTCTCTTACCTTTCAATGTTTTGTCCTTACCTGGTTTCATAAGCTCACCTACATCAGTAGTCACCAATACTCACTTCTCCCACTTCAATAGTAAGTTTTGTGCTCTTACAGGGCTTTTAATTCCTTTGCTGCTCTTAAAAGTTCACTTCTTATTTAGTATTGCAATTCATGCACATCTCTTCCAGTGCTTTCAGAAGTTTTCATTCCCTTGTCAACTTCTACTGCCACCCCATTGGTTTTCTCACTGCACTGCTAGACTTTTTTTTTTTTTTTTTTTTTTTAAATTCTCTTACTACTTGTTCCAGATCCATGTCCACACGCTCTGGCTTTCTCTCCATCTTTGCACTAAAGCTCTGTTTTCTGCAGTTCTGATTTGGTTAAATTCCACATCTCCTGCCTGCCTAATTTCATCTTGTCTTCCCATTTTATTTGCCTTTTATTAAACCTTCATCTCTGAGATTCTTTTAGACATTTTCTGCCTTTGATGCATCAAATTAATACTTAGAATTAATAGGAGTCATGTAGGGGTTTTGTGCTAGGTTGTTGGGTTGCATTTTTTTGTATAGTGGGGTTTTTGTGGTGGAGTTTTTGGTTTGGTTTGGTTTTTACCAGCTTTTGAAGTTTTCTCTTCTGCTTTGCCTGTAAGGAAACATTTTCTTATAGGTAGGCTGCTGTAGTTCATACTTCTTATGAAGTAACACTAATCAGAATAAAGACCACATAGAGCAGACATCTAGCACAGTCCTTGATTTCAAGCCATTTCCAAATAAGAAACCACAAATAAAATGGAGGAGAAAAGGCCGTAAGGGGAATGTGTAGTAGAGCTAGACCCCACCATATTAGAAATGCTGCTATCAACAGAAGGCACTGGCAGGACTTTAAAATGGGATCCCCCTTGCCCCACAAGCCAGTCAAAATGAAAATACCACATAGAATCATAAAATAGTTTCAGCTGGAAGAGATCTTGAAGACCATCAAGTCCAGCCTTTGTCCCAGCCCTATCAACCCACTAAACGTTGCCCCCCAATGCAGCATCCACTCGTCTCTTAATTCCAGGTACAGTGACTCAACCACCTCCCTGGACAGCCTGTTCCAATGGCTGACAACTCTTTCAGTGTAGAAATTCTCCCTAATATCTAACCTGAACCTCCTCTGGCGCAATTTAAATCCATTTCCCCTCGTCCTATCACTCTCCACGAGGGAGAACAGACCAACCCTCGCCTCTCTACAACCTCCCTTCAGGTAGTTGTAGAGAGTGATGAGGTCTCCCTTCAGTCTCCTCTAAACAGCTCCAGACCACTCAGCCATTCCTCGTACAACTTGTGTTCTAAGCTCTTTACCTGCTTGGCAGCCCACCTCTGTACCCTCTCCAGCACCTCAATGTCCCTCTTGTAGTGAGGGGCCCAAAACTGGACACAATACTCAAGGTGAGGCCTCACCAAAGCTGAGTAGGGGGGGATGATCACCTCCCTGCTCCTGCTGACAACACCATTCCTGATACAGGCCAGGATGCCATTGGCCTTCTTGGCCACCTGGGCACACTCCTGGCTCATGTTCAGCCGGCCATCTGTTAACACCCACAGGTCCCTCTCTGCCTGGCAGCTCTCAAGCAACTCCCCCCCAAGCCTGTAGCACTGCTGGAGGTTGTTGTGGCCAAAGTGCAGGACCCGACATTTGACCTTATTGAATTTCATTGAGTTGTCCTTGGCCCAGTGATCCAGCCTATCCAGATCCCTCTGTAGGGCCTCCCTAACCTCAAGCAGATCGACACTTCCGCCCAGCTTGGTGTTGTCTGCAAACTTACTGAGGGTGCACTCCATCCCCTCGTCCAAATCATTGATAAAGATGTTAAACAGGACTGACCCCAGTACTGAGCCCTGGGGTACACCACTCATGACCAGCTGCCAACTGGATTTAACTCCATTGACCACAACTCTCTGGACTTGGACATCCAACCAGTTTTTCACCCAGGAAAGTGTATGCCCATCCAAGCCAAGACCTGGATTTTGAAAATTTCCTAACTAAAAGTAAAAGAGTGAATATTAAATTGAGGGATTCTGAGTAGCTGCTGCCTCTCTAAAAGCGAAACTGCAATAAACCCAGGGCTTTGTGCACCTAGGACATCTTGAATGCTGGAGGCAGCGGCCATCGAGAAAGGAAGCAAGAGAATCATCTTGAGGGAAAAGAGAGGAAGAGAATCCTTGAACTGTGGAGCTTGCCTGAGCAGCAGATGTAGGTTTATCACAGTATCACAGTATGCTAGGGATTGGAAGGGACCTCAAAAGATCATCTAGTCCAATCCCCCTGCCAGAGCAGGAACACCTAGATGATATTACACAGGAAGGTGTCCAGGCAGGTCTTGAATGTCTCCAGAGAAGGAGACTCCACAACCTCCCTGGGCAGCCCGTTCCAGTGTTCTGTCACCCTCACTGAGAAGAAGTTTCTTCTCAAATTTAAGTGGAACCTCTTATGTTCCAGCTTGATTCCATTACCCCTTGTCCTATCATTGTTTACCACCGAGAAGAGCCTGGCTCCATCCTTGTGACACTCCCCCTTTATATATTTATAAACACTAATAAAGTCACCCCATAGTCTCCTCTCCTCCAAACTAAAGAGACCCAGCTGAGATGCTGAACTACCTGCTGTTTGTTTTTCCTACTCTGCTCAAGGAACTTGCACTTTGTGCTTATTTTCTGTAAATAAACAAGATTACACCAAATGATATACCTGACTACTAGAATCTATTTTTCATCTTAGCTGGAACATCTTTGCCAGGCCATATTGGCTAACTGCTTCAGCAAAGTGGGTAATAGTATGAATTTGTAGTGCAAATTTAAAGGAAGTGACAAAGTTGATTTGAAAGATAGAGTGCTGTAGATGACACCTGTAAATCAGTTCTCTATGCTCCCATGGCTGTAAAAACTAACCTGTCACCAGTTAGCTATTTAATAGTTCTCAACAATATAGTAAAATATAAAATGTCTAGAGCCCGTCTTGAGATTGGGCTTCCTATCCTAAATAAATTGTAAATAGGAGAGGAATGATGTTCATGTATAATAAGAAGGGCAATTTTCAAATTAGCCTATGAGAAAAATTATTCATGGAGCTTTGAACTAACATGGTGTTGCCTGAAAGTGCTGTCACGTTTCTCTTGTGACTTTCTCATGTTTAACAAATTAATACATCATTATGAAGAGTTTTACAAGGAAAATACTGAAATTCAAGCTCTTTAGTGTTGCAGCAAGTTCACTTATTTTGTCACACAAAATCATGTTTGTGTATGTCCAGGAAGAAAATTACTGTGTCTTATCCTTAAGCAGTAAGTATGGTAGAATCTAAATAACAGTGACCAACTGGACTTTACAAGGTGCTAATATCTTCTCCTGTTGACACTGGTCAGGTGATGCATGTCATTGCTATTCTGTCACAATGAGTACTGGCTGAAAATTTGAATATTTATTCAGAAGTTCTGGCATTTTGAACAAAAAAGCGCACACTTTATACGAGTTTAATTAAAGTATTGCATTTCAATGAATCAAAAAGGTTTTATTCGTTTAAGAAATGCTGTAGTTTTTGAAAACGTATTTTGAACAATCAGATATCTAAGAATGGCTCAGCTCAATCAAGATGTCATTTTCCTAAAACATACTTTCATCACAAAATGATACATTCTCATAAAATGATCTCCAAGCAACTGTATTTTTCAGTTAAAGAATAAAATATGTTGTGACACTATGATAATTTAAAGTCTTCCATAAACAATCCATTTAGTTCCAGACATTCCCATAGAGACTTCTCCCTTCCACTTGATTTCAGTCTGGTCCCTTTGAATTGTGAATAATCGCCAATTATATTAAGTAATTATTTACCCATTCCCCTTAGCAACAGATGGTGGTACTTATGATTGCTCTACAGAAGCAAGATGTCCTTCTCCATAGTCACTCTCTTTTATTATCTATAGCTATGAATGTAGATAGGCAACAAATGCTAACTTTGTGTTTTATTAAAGGTATTCACTGTAAAGGCAACAGGACCTTTGAGATCATTAATGTTAAATGGCGGCTTTGAGCGAGAATGAAAAAAGAGTGAACAAGTTTTCCAGGACTTCATCTTTTATTATAAGGAATAATAACAAAATCTCAGGATAAGTTGATAATCTTTTCTCCTGCTGACTATTGTTTGTTGGGTTTATTTGTTGTTAATACGAAGAAGTTTCACATAACCTTACACCTCCCTTCATTTTAAGCAGGAAAATAATTCCTTTTCTTTAAAATCCTAGATTTTCTGTGCTTTTGCAATACTGTGCTGCTGGAAGCAATTAGCAACAACTGAAGAAATCGCTTCATTCTGACAGGAGATGAATGAGTTGCTATCTACACATCTCATTAAAAGCTAATCTGAAAAGGCACCGTTGGAAGAATTTTTCAGAATTTCATCAGCCACCTTTTGTTGCTTTGTTGTACCTTTTGTTGCCTTTGACGGGCTTGAGAGGCAGGCCCATGCAAACCTCATCAAGTTCAAGAAAGCCAAATACAAGGTCTTGAACATGGGTCAAGGCAATCCAAATCACAAATACAGACTGGGCAGAAAATGGAATGAGAGCAGCCCTGCAGAAAAGGACTTGGGGATGTTGGTTGACAAGAAGCTCAACATGACCCAGCAATGTGCTCTTGCAACCCAGAAAGCCAATCCAATCCTGGGCTGCGACAAAACGAGCATGGCCAATAGGTCAAGGGAAGTGATTCTCCCCCTCTACTCTGCTCTCATGAGACTCCACCTGCAGTGCTGTGTTCAGCTCTGAGGGCCCCAACATAAAAAGCACATGGACCTGTTGGAGCCAGTCCAGAGGAGGACCACAAAGATGATCAGGGGGCTGGAGCAACTCTCCTGTGAGGACAGGCTGAGAGAGTTGAGGCAGTTTAGCCTGCAGAAGAGAAGGCTTCAGAGAGACCTTCAGTACCTAAAGAGGCCCTACAAGAAAGCTGGAGAGGGATTCGTTATCAGGGAGCATAGTGATAGGAAGGGGGTGATGGTTTCAAGCTGAGAGAGGGTAGATTTACATATTAGGAAGAAATTCTTTTCTGTGAGGGTGGTGAGACACCGGAACAAGATGTCCAGAGGTGCTGTGGAAGCTGCCTCCTTGGAAGTGTTCAAAGCCAGGTTGGATGGGGCTTTGAGCGATCTGGTCTAGCGGGAGGTGTCCCTGTCCATGGCAGGGGAGTTGGACCTAGATGATCTTTTAAGGTCCCTCCCAACCCAAACCATTCTGTGATTCTACGATTCTGCCCTTATGCTCTGGTCAAGGAACCTCTGGTGACCTGACCTCAGAGCACTAAAAATCCACCCATGCTCTCTTCTGTAAGAGATGTTAAGAACTTGTTAGTTCCCTGTGCTCTTTGCTCTGTGACACGCGAGTTGCGCATCTGAGCTTTCTGCCCATGGCTTGTGAGGATCAGTGGCTTTTTAGGATCTCACTTTGAAGACAGCAGGTAAAGTAAAATTGCAGACTTGTCATAGCTGTATTGGTTACAGATTCTAATACTTGCACTAATAAAAGACAATTCATAACAGCAAGGAGTACTTGGAAGTGGCTGATAAATGCTATTTCCCAATGCTTAAAAGAAAACAGATGCCTCCAGTCCCTGACATCATACTCTCGGGTAGTGAGGTGGACTGCGAACTGGCTAAGGGGAAGAAGCCAAAGAGTTGTGGTCAATGGGGCGGAGTCTGGTTGGAGACCTGTATCCAGTGGAGTGCCTCAAGGGTCGGTACTGGGACCAGTATTATTCAATATATTCATCGATGACTTGGATGAGGGACTAGAGAGTACTATCAGCAAGTTTGCTGATGACACCAAGCTGGGAGGAGTGGCTGACACACCAGCAGGCTGTGCTGCCATCCAGCGAGACCTGGACAGGCTGGAGTGTTGGGCGGGGAAAAATTTAATGAAATACAACAAGGGTAAATGTAGGGTCTTGCATCTGGGTAGGAACAACCTCGGGTTCCAGTATAAGTTGGGGAATGACTTATTAGAGAGTAGTGTAGGGGAAAGGGACCTGGGAGTCTTGGTGGACAGCAGGATGACCATGAGCCAGCACTGTGCCCTTGTGGCCAGGAAGGCCAATGGCATCCTGGGGTGTATTAGAAGGGGGGTGGTTAGTAGGTCGAGAGAGGTTCTCCTTCCCCTCTACTCTGCCCTGGTGAGACCCCATCTGGAATACTGTGTCCAGTTCTGGGCCCCTCAGTTCAAGAAAGACAGGGAACTGCTGGAGAGAGTCCAGCACAGGGCAACTAGGATGATGAAGGGAGTGGAGCATCTCCCTTATGAGAAAAGACTGAAGGAGCTGGGGCTCTTTAGTTTGGAGAAGAGGAGGCTGAGGGGTGACCTCATTAATGTTTACAAATATATCAAGGGTGAGTGTCAGGAGGATGGAGCCAGGCTCTTCTCGGTGACAACCAATGATAGGACAAGGGGTAATGGGCTGAAACTGGAACATAAGAGGTTCCGCTTAAACTCGAGAAGAAACTTCTTCTCAGTGAGGGTGACGGAGCCCTGGAACAGGCTGCCCAGAGAGGCTGTGGAGTCTCCTTCTCTGGAGACATTCAAGACCTGCCTGGACACGTTCCTGTGTGGCATAGTCTAGGCATTCCTGCTCTGGCAGGGGGATTGGACTTGATGATCTTTCGAGGTCCCTTCCAATCCCTAACATTCTATGATTCTATGATTCTATGATATCTTCTGATATTGGGAATTTTGCTTTTACTGCTTTTTTATTTTTGATTCTTTTTCCTCATCTTATTAAGAGATAGAAATTTAATTTCACAAATTTGGATCTCTCCATACTGCTGTATTAGGGGTGTAACTGGCTAAAGCCTGCACATAGCTGTTATGGGTTAATAACAGATTAATCTGATGCTGAATAACTTCCTTGAAAACAGAATATCCTAAGACACACCACTGTGCCTGTAAGTGTCAGGTGAAGGTTATTTTTGGATTTGTGAAATTTTTTGCCCTGTAGTAGTGGATTTAATCAGCCAGGGCTGATTGGATTAAGCAGCTGTTTACTGTGAGAATAAAACACAGAACTGAAATATTGTTCAAGTCAAGTAGGACAGGATGCTCCTTTTTCTTTTTATATCACAGGATGAGTAGTAAAACCCCCCCCCAAAATAGTACTCACAAATACAAAACACTTCAATGAAGTCATTTTACTGTTGAAAGTGCTTGTTGCTGTTGTTTTGTATTGCTTACTCCCTCCAGAATTCCTACTTGACTGCAAATTCAGAAATGAGCGTTTGTGCTGAGAACAAACAAAAGGCAGTTTTGAGATGCCTGCATCTCTTGCAGACCCAGAGCATCATCCAGTTCCTCGTGTTGTTCTCTAGTTCTAACTGTTGTCCTTAGCAGTGTCGCTGAAATGATGCCTTCATCCTTGCGCAGCCGAGAGCTGCTCACCCTCGAGCTTAGGGTGCCAAGGCTCTTCTTGTCTGCTTGGAAGCTTGTTCTCCACATTTACATCCCCATTCCTGATAAATGTCTGCAGGCTTGTCAGATGCTGATGACAACGCCTACTCCACTGCAGGGAAGAGACACTGCAGATCTCTGCCTTCTCCGTTCATAGGTTCCCCAGGGATGACAGCATGCAGGAAGGGATGTCCTCTGATGGCAAATGTCTGGGTGAGGAGAGATAGTAAATTTTGTGGCTTCTGCACAGGTAACGTAGATGGGCTTCTATTTTGTTACAAAACTTATGCTTGCTGTAGCTTGGACTGTTGCTTTTCCAAGGACAAGGTATTCCTTATATTTTTTAAAATACTTCTTGACTATTGTGTATTGCCCTCTTTTTGTTAAAAAAAAATAAATCAGATATGCAGTTTTCAGTGCTTCTTGACCAATTGTTCTGGGTCATTGAGCAAGTTAACAGTTCTTTTCCTTATGCTGCAGCTTGAGATTCTAGCATATTCCGTGGCCTATTTTTTCGATTAAATGTATGACCTTAAATGGTGAGAAAATTATATGTTTATCAGGAAATCTCAAGATTTGCTGTACACTAATCCAGAATCAGTACAATTTTTCTTCTTTACTGATGACAACTCTCATCAATCTTTTGCAGATAGACAAATGAAAACCTAAGTTGTAATCTATGCATAATATTAGAGCCTCAGGTTACTAGCAAAAAAAATTTTGCATTCAGCTAACTGAAAGTTTGGTTCTTCTTCACCAACAGAAGCTTTTTTCTCTGCTGCACCCATGATGCTGGCAAGCCCAAAAGCTAAGATCTAGCCTTGGGGTTTGTTTCTGTTACTGCTTTTGAAATGAGAGTGCTAAAGAACATTTGTGTGCCATGTGGTCACAAAAACCATCAAAAAACAACAAGATTTGTACAAGACAGCAGTACTGGGTTCAAACAGCTTCATCCTGTTTTAGGAATCTGCTTATTCCTGCTCAGAAGATGCAGGCACAATTGACCCTCTCTTCCTATATGTCCTTTCTCGTAAAATAAATCTTTGACACACGTATCAAATCCACCAATGGCTACTGTGCCGTCATCAAGGTTTGCATTTCCCAGCAGATACTTTGAATTGAAGGATCTTCAGTACATCTGAAAATTCCACATTTCTTTTGTAAAAGGTATTAGTAGTTTCACTCTTCCATCTTTCTCTCTCTCTGTCTCTCTCAGCATTTTGGGTTGTTTTTTTTTTTTTTTTTTCCTGGCTGCGGCTGCTCTGTCCTGGGCCCTTTTTGCATTTTGTAATAACTATTGCAGAGCCTCTTTAATCTGGCTCTGCAGACAAAGTTTTCTCTGCCTTGTCATTTATTTGCCCACTCATATGAAATCCTAGTGAGTAAAAGATGTGGAATAATGCTTCATTCAGAAAGAAAGTGTTAGTGTTCCTACTTTGCACACTGTTAGAAAAAGTATCGTCTATTTTAATAACAACACAAGTGATTCCAGTAGATATTACTGTAGCTAAAATGCCTGCAGTAACAGACCTAATATGCCATTTATTGCCCTTTAACTTAGTTCTTGTGCTTGAATGACAATAGTCCCACTGTGAAGCAATTGGTATAAGTTGGCCTACTGTGCTATTATATTTTAATGTCCCTTACCACACGCTTTTATACTCCAGCAAACATTTTCGCTGTAGTACAAAATGTAGTGAAATCGCATTTCTCACTTTATAGTTTAAAAAAAAAACCAAAACAAACAAAAAACAAACCGCCAAAACTAGATTTGGAGTTAAAAATATATGTAGTGTATATATACGTATTTTATACATATTTACATTTTTATATTTATATATGTATAAAATGAGTTTGTTTCTTTTCTCTGCACTGAAGTCAATGAAGCCAGTTAGATTAAGTGACAGAATCAAGCTGTGTGTGACACAGTGTCGGTATGTGTACTTGCTCTGTATGAACTGCTAAATATCCTGCTGGGATTAATATGTAATACAACGAACTATGATATAATTTGGAAGAATGATTTCGTTGGTGAAGAAGAACAGCAATTATATGATTAAAATAGCTGGAATCAAGCTTATTGCACAGATAAGCAGCTTATATTTTCCAAAAATGTGATTATTCAGAGAATAATTCATGTGCTATGTAGTGCAACTGTATACACAGACAAATCTCCTTCTGTAGACTGGTTCTAGCCAAATATTTTCATAATCCGTAGGTTTAGGGGAAGTATATGAAAACCGACAGAGTTTAACATTGCAAAAAATGGCTCTGCTTGGAAAACTGGTCTCTTGAGGAGGCTCCCAGGCTGCCTGGACAGGTGTTTCAATGCAATGACTTAGCAACTTTCAGTGCTTTTATTCTCTTTTCTGCTCTGCTTGTGGGAATGCAAGGAAGAAGATAATCCATCCTTTTATTTTCTCTTTGAAGTGTATACATATTAGAGTATCTTGCTGAAGGTCATTGTCATATGAGGAGGGGGAGGGGGGAACTCTAGGGCTACCTGATTTTTCTCAGCTACTTCCTCTTCATATGTTCGGAAAAGTCATATTTAATTGGTTGACAAGACTTTTAGATGCGTGGTAACCCAGCCCAGCAGCAAGATCCTGAAACCTCTGGTGAATGGCCACTATGCACATGCATGTTGGGTGTGAAAGACCTGTGAAGAGGGTTCAAGAGGGTTCAAGATGTCATAGTTGTTTCCAGTCCATTGTATGTGTGACCTCAGACAACACATGTGAGGTAAGTGGAAAATATCCAGGCTAAGTCAGATGACTGTGCATGCCTGCCTTCTTCCTCGAGGTTTAGTCAGCTAGGGAACTTCACAGATAAACTCTTGTCAAAAAAAAGACAATTAAGTTTTATCAAAAGCCACCAAGGAGAACAGGAGAGAACAAGGAGAAAGTTGTTGGTATGTTTCTAAGGAGAAAATAATCTGTCCCTTCTGAGACCCACATGAGGAAAAAGTGGCACTGTTGAGTTTGCTGGATACCTGTCAGAAATGGGTAAAACCATCTTTGGGTTTTGCAAGAAATAAAATATTCAGTTATAAATTCTCACCATCCTTCCTGAGAACTGTTTTAAAATTATTTATTAATTTTGGCTTTCAAACTAGAATGAGTGTCTTCAGGGTTTTTTTTTCCTCTTCTTGTTCCAAACATCTGTATTGCTGATATCCTCATCTACTAATAAACAAGGGCCCCAAAAGTCAGCTTGCTACAAGAGGTAAGAACAGCAAACTAAAGGCTACTGTGGCACTGCAGCTGGAAAGGCTGTGCCTCAAATAATATATTCATGCACAAAAAGTCTACAATGTCTATTTTTAAGAATTAAAACATCAAGCAGTAAACGTAAGGCTAAGTTGTTTTCTTTACATATTGTTAAAGCATTAAAGTGTAAACCTTATATAGGAAATCACAGAATGGACAAATAAACATTTAGTGGGTTTTTTCTTTAATTGGTGGTAAATTTGCTAAAACATAAAATCAGTTGCATCTTCATTATTTTATTTCTACACATGCACTACAGTGCTGATGTATAATTAAACTACAGTGTGGTTATTTCTTTTTGCATTGCAGAGTAGTAAAAAAGGGTTAGAAACAGATTTCTGTTTGTCAGATGCTGTATTTCTTCCATCTCTAAGTGTCAAACTTCCACATCAGGGTCAAAATATATGCAAAAATGATATAATTTGGACTCCTGCTGTGATTTAAAATAAAATATAATAGATAATCATCCCTTTCCCATGGAGGAAAAAAAAAAGAAAAATAAGTTGGTAGAAATAATGAAAATGCTGTTTAGTATATTTTACCTTGATTATTACCATTATTAAATAGAAAAATTTTGCATACAGCAATCAGAATAGAGAAATCTGTTTGTTTTCTTGTGAATTATGTATGTCTAGCATTTTATTTAAAAACAGATATGGTAACTTAGAGTGGAAGATACACCTCCTCAGAGCTCCTCAATCAAACTGATATTTGGAAGACTTAAAAGAAAGTGAGGCTTGTAAACCTTTTCTGCAAGTGTGACCGTGCTTTCCTACATTTAGTGCCATTGCCCTAAGAAGTGACAGCCTTATGTGTCCTGCTGTCTACAAGCAAGAACTGGAAGAGCTAATAATATAATAATCAATGTTTGACAAGGAAGGTGGAAGAATAAGGAAGATTTCAATAACTATTAAAATCCAAGGGCTATACTGGCAGGGCATTGCTCACTTTGAATAGTATCTTGCACCAATGACAGCTCCTCTAACTGGAATTGAAAAAAATGTGTCTTGTCTTCATTCACATTACAGTATATAGGATCTTAATATGATCCAATACGACCCAAAATTTGGCTTGTGCCTTTTGGAAATTTTTAGTAATAAATATTTAATCACCCAAAATTTTTTAATTGGTTTAGGGATTTTAGGAGGAATTAATGTGTCGAGTAAATTACAGCCATCCCTGGAGAGATCCCTAGGTGGGCAAGTAGGAGCAAAATTTGACATTTAAAGCTGTGTATAAGACCAAGAGTCATATCCACATGTGCTGAGAGAGTTGGCTGATGTTGTGGCTGAGCCTCTCTCCATCATCTCTGAAAGATCATGGGGAATGGGAGAGATGCCTAAGGACTGGAAGAAAGCCAATGTCGCTCCAGTCTTCAGAAAGGGAAAGAAGGAGGACCCTGGCAACTACAGGCCAGTCAGGCTCACCTCCATCCCTGGAAAGATGATGAAGCAGCTCATTCTGAAGGCCATCTCTAACCAAATGTAAGAAAAGAAGGTTATCAGGACTAGCTAACATGGATTTACTAAGGAGAAATCTTGCTTGACTAATCTGATATCCTTCTATGAAGATGTGACCAAATGGGTAGATGAAGGGAGGGCAGTGGATGTCCTATACCTTGACTTCACATACTGTCTCTCATAACATACTCATAGGAAAACTCAAGAAATGTGGGATAGATGACTGGACTGTGACGTGTATTGTGAATTGACTCAGCAATAGAGTTCAGAAGGTTGTGATCTGAAGCACAGAGTCAAGTTGGAGGCCTGTGGCCAGCGGTGTTCCCAAGGGATCAGTCCTGGGTCCAGTTTTGCTCAATATCTTCATCAACGACCTGGATGAGGGGACAGAGTGCACCCTCAGCAAGTTCGCTGATGATACAAAACTGGGAGGGGTGGCTGACACTCAGGAAGGCTGTGCTGCCATCCAACGAAATCTGGGCAGGCTGGAGAGCTGGGCAAAGGTGAACCTCATGAAGTTCAATACGGACAAGTGTAGAGTCCTCCATCTGGGGAGGAATAACACCAGGCACCAGTATAGATTAGGGGTTACCCTGGAGGAAAGTAGCTCCGTGGAGAAAGACCTTGGAGTCGTAGTGGACAGTAAGTTGTCCATGGGACAGCAATGTTCCCTTGTGGCCAAGAGGGCCAATGGGATCCTGGGGTGCATTAAGAAAAGTTGTCCAGCAGGTCTAGGGAGGTTCTCCTCCCCCTCTTCTCTGCCCTTGTGAGACCACACCTGGAATACTGTGTCCAGTTTTGGGCTCCCCAGTTCAAGAAATACAGGGACCTACTGGAGAGAGTCCAGCAGAGAGCTGCGAGTATGATCAAGAGACTTGAACATCTCTCTTGTAAAGAAAGACTGAGAGAACTGGGGCTGTTTATCCTTGAAAGGAGATGGCTGAGAGGGGATCTTATTAATGTATATAAATATCTGAGGAGTGGGTGTCAGGAGGAAGGAGACAATCTCTTCTCAGTGGTGCCCAGCAATAGAACAAGAAATAATGTGTTTAAGTTAGAACGTAGGAAGTTCCACCTCAACACAAGGAGAAACTTCTTTACTGGGAGGGTGACAGAGCACTGGCACAGGCTGCCCAGAGAGGTTGTGGAGTCTCCTTCTCTGGAGACTTTCAAAACCTGCCTGGATTTGTTCCTGTGTGGCCTGCCCTAGGGGATCCTGCTCTGGCAGGCAGGTTGGACTAGATGATCTCTAGAGGTCACTTCCAACCACTAACATTCAATGATTCTGTGATTCTAATTATTATTTTAATGAGGATTTTATAACGTAAGGGCAAGTGACCTAAAGCCAAACACCTTTCTGTCAGAAAACAGGATGGATCTGAATCACAAAATCAGATGCTGTGAGCCTGCATCCCAAAGTCTGATGCCAGCTTGTGGGATTTTGATGTAATAAAACTTGTAGAGCAAAGAGTACCCATCTGAAGAAAATACCACTGATATAAAAGACCAGATGAGGATCAATAGAATTAATAAATCCCTTTCCACATATTTGAAACAGATTAATAGGCAGGCCTAGAATGTTTTGGTAAGAAATTTACATGGAGCTTGATTCTTCTCGGACAAAACGCCAAAAGATGTAATATAATTCACAGGATGTGATCCAGATTCTCTTCAGCCCAGAAGCTTAAAAGAATAGGATGTACAAGGAAAAGAGGGATATCGAGCAGGGAAGGACCATCTAATGAGGAGACTGACATTTTATTTTCCTGCTAAACTCCTTTAGAAAAAGTGTCCATTTACTTCTTGCAAACAGACACTCCTGCTGTATACAGCAGCTCCATACACACATTTTAAATGAATGAAATATACAGCTCACAATCTGACCTGTGTTATTTTCTAGCCATTCAAGTTCTGGCTGCAGGCTGGCTGAAGGAAAAGTTTTTAACTAGAAATAATTAGAAAACATGGGAGAAATCTTCCAGAAATCTTTTTCCAGAAAGGACATGCTTGGTTTTGGTGTTGTTCATGTCAGCCTTATCAATTCAAGTTTGTTTGTTTGTTTTTTCCTCTAAGATACTCTTCTTTTGCTTCCTATTTCTGACCCTGCTCACAAGTGGAAGCTAAATGCTTTTATCTCAGTTTAGCTAGTATTTAATGCACCTATGAAAACACGGATGTTTAAATATACAAGCCCTTTACAGGTCTCCATTTAAAGTATTTAAGATTTGGTAGTAAGTACTTAATGATTTTTAGAGAAAATAACCTTGATTATGCATTACATAGTAATAGTTCTTTCACAAATGGTATTTTTTCTTTTGTGTACTATTTTAGTTATAAGGTATTTAGTTATAAGGTATATTTAGGTATAAGGTAAAATACTTAAAGGCCAGTTTAGTTTACAAGATGAACCGTCTGTTAAATTTCTGCTTAAAATTTTATGATACTGCAGTTTACTAACACTGAAAGAAATTTAATGCCTAGTGTATGGTCCCTATTTTTGCCTTCATTTATTATCCTGGCCCTCTAACAGATCACTTTAAGAACACCTTACAGCAACCAAACTAGAATTGCTGGTAATAGTGGCTTAATTTGACTGAAGGTGGCACACATTGTCCCTTCTCACAGTAGGTTTATTCATCTATAAGTTGGTTTATAGGCTATTTATTTAGGGATGCTTCATATTTATAGACTTCTGGACTTAGCATTCTCTTTGACTACCAAGTGCTAAATTGTGCTATTCAAACTGAAAAGCAGAATAAATTCAGTGAAGTGGGAACAAGCCAGGTGACCCAGAGCAACTGGAGCTATCCAGGAGGGCAGTGGATAACTTGGGTAGGATAACAGGAGCAGAGTAATTACTGAAGTGTGCTAAGGAAAGGTAAAGATTATATGGTCCTAAGAAAGAATGAAACTTGTGAAATCTATCTTTTTGACAGAAAGAAGGAAAGCTTTTTTATGCATCCTAACATATTTGAAACAGATGTCAACCGCGCAAGGCCAGACATCTTGTGCAATATTTAATTTGAGATCAAATTATAACAGAAATCAGGGGCCCCAACCTGAGAAAATGATGATTGGAAAGCCTTTTTTTTTTTTTTTTTTGGTACATAAAAAGCAAATGGAGGTTTGGCAGGCTAAGGAAGACTACTGAAATGGAGCATGTGTTTTGACGGGAGGAAACAAGAAATATTAATGCATTGAATAAGTACATCTTATAACTCCTGCGAGCATACAGAAGTAGAAAAAGAAAAAATCTGAATAATGAATCAAAGTTTGTTCAGAAGAATAAGGATGAAAACTTGTGCAGGATAAGGGAAAAACAATAGATTTAAACAGTGTCCAGTGTTTAGACAGACTATAATTGGAAGAAGCAAAAACATCTTCTAGAAAAGTCAGTAGAGAAAGACTGAATGCATCTAAAACTAAACTGATGATGCAGTCTTGTACAACAAGTAAAAGGATGGCTTTTTGTGAAATTAATCCAAAGAATTACATGTGAGAACTGAAACATCAGCTTAATGAATAGTGAAATATTTTATAATTTGTAAAATGAACCTTGTTGCACAGCTTGTCTGCTGACAGCAACAAAGGCATTGGAGAAAAGTTAGTTGTGGTAAAATACGGAATGTTTCAAGAAGAGAGCAAGAGAATAATTCCTAAGGTAAATGTGTATGAAGCTATGTCAAAAAACAAACAAACAAGCAACCTGTATCAAAAGTTTGTTTGATGAAACAAGAGTGATAGGTTTCTGAAGAGTTATTTCTGCTATCTGTAAGCAGCATCAGAAGAAAGCTATGGCTTTTGGAGATGAAATCTCAGTGCTAATGTCTGTGTATACTTAATGCGACACATTAAATGTTGTTATGATGGGTAAAAGAGTACAATTCAGTTGTTATGAAATTAAATTTTTTTCAGAGGAATATCAGCATAAGTATGTAACTTCAGGTCTAGGGCATCCAAACTCAATGGTATTATGAAAGTGCTGTAGAAACAGACAGAAGAATGCTTTCAAAAGCTGAAAAATCAGATTCCTATTTGGCATTCCTGAATTTTAGGGCAGCGTCCTTTAAATTTGATCTGTCACCATCTGAAATGTGGTTTGACAGAAAGCTTAGAGCCACTTGATTGTGTAACCTCTTCTTTTAACTTAGAGGTAAGTTAGAAAAAGAAAAAAAAAGAAGCAGAAAGTATACTTGGGGAATGGAAACCATCATACAGCCTATACATCTGCAAGAAAATGTATGTGATTGACAGATATGAGCAAACAAGACATTAATCTTTAGTGAAGTTATTCCAATGAGGTTGTTATTGAACATGTAGGATAAACTGGAGATAACTGTCCAGAAAAAAACCTGAAGGAGTAAGAGGTAATTCTGAAAATGTAAGTGTAGAAACAGAAGCATCTGTGGAGAACTTGGTGAAAGAATTCACAGTATTGTAGTAGTTGAAGAGACAAATAGGGGAAGAACTGCAAAGGTTCTTTCAGGAGACCAGAGGAATGGTACAAAAAGACTTTGTGCAACAAACAGTTGCCGAAGAACCTCTGCCACGTAAGCAGCAATAAGAGGCAGCTAATACAGAATTTATCTTGTATGCAGCTTTGAACACATCCTATGAGAAGAGGAAAGGAATAGTGATACTTGGAGCAAGCTGTAACAACAGACAAGTGTCAGGTTATCGGTGGCATTCATGGTCAGGCCAACAGAAAATGAAATAATGGAATAATTTTTAAAGGTTGCTGGGGAAACTCCGTGGCTAGAGAAAGCTTACAGAGAGGTTACACAAATACATGTCAGGAATGATGTAGGCATAGCCATCCTGCTCTGGCCAAGGGGCTGGCATAAAAGACCCCCTGAGCTTTCTGGCTCACTTGGGGGATCCACTGCAGTAGCAAAGGCATGCAACTGTGTTTGGGGCAGGAGATGCTGGGTGGATAGCCATGCCAAAGCTGAGGCTGGGGACACCATGGTCATTCAGAGACAGAACTGATCTTCCTGTACAAGCCTCTAGGAAGATAATTTTCATGGGTGCATGCACAGCTTCTTGGGCCACAAACTGAGAAATTTCTGGTACCCCAGCCTGCAACTAATGGACATAGCTCTAACTTAGGACATTTCAGGACTTTTAATACTTCTTTTTTGAGAGGAAAGCTTTCTCATAAGTGGATCTTCCTAATTAGGGTATCCTATAATACCAAAGAGCTGGTAAGGTTTGTTCTCTTTGCTGGATCCCAGGGCTACTGTACTAACCAATAGCTAAGGGAGATACACGAGAGTGATGTGTTATGTACACAAGGCATACGTAAGTGCATTTTAAGCCTGGAGATATTTTTTCATAAGCTATTATCTTGCACATCTTCTCCAGGAGTAGTTTCTTGTGTTAGAATGTCTGGAATCATGGTATAAGGACTGAAAATATAACAGAAGCCTTTTTCAAAGTATCAAGGATACTCTGAAAACATCAGTGTTCATTAAATGTTATCAAGCATTTTATTCAGAAGGCACAGTGCAGAAAGCTCCTGCTCTGCAAGGCTCTATATATACTCAAAGGAGAGAATTCATACCCTACAAGCTCACACTCCAGGGAAGACAGACAAAAGGTGAGTAGGAGGAAGTATTTTTATTCCTGTTTTACAAAAAGGGCGTGGAGAGGTAAATCACTTCCTGCATATAATAACATTAGGTCATGTAAGGACTGATTCAGTACCTCCCATTAGAACATCCGTTCTTTCTTAAGGTGCTGCCTGACTCTGTGATGTAAAAAATTAAGACAAATTTTCTAAGGTCTCTTTCCCATATGAATAAGAGTCTTTATTTAGCTGAGTTGGATATAATGTTAGAGGCAAACCTGTGGTCAGTTAAAATTCGCTGCAGATCCAGATGACCTAAAAGTCAGCCCACCAGAGGCCATGTCATGTTCCTCCATATTTTGGGAATAGGTGTTGTCTGGAACCAGACTGGGCAAAAAAAGAATGGGTAATTTGTCATTCAGTTAGTCATCATCCCTGTGTGTGCCCAAGTGTGTTGCATTTGATTGACAGACTGCCAGCCATGTAAATGTAGTAATGAGAACAGGAAGGTATTGAGAATTTTCCTTTTTGAGGGATGTTTCCTATGATGTTTCCTAAAGCTAAATTTTGAATAGTAAGATGGTGGATAATGAATAATTTAAAACCAAATTTTGTTTAGGTCTTTAGTTTGTATAATAGGATCTCATTTAAAAGAGCTCCTTGTTAACTTGTTAAGGAAGTTCAAGACTGGGGGATGAAGAAAATGATTTTGCATGCTATCAGAAGGCAAGATGATGCATCGAGTTGTCTCACAAGCAGGTGTATCTATTCCATTGATTCTTTCAAAAGTATTCTGTGGATTTTATGACTTCTGTTTTTCTCCCTTTATTTCCATCAATCTATAATTAATCTTGGGAAATGTTTGCTGCGCATCACCATCATTTGGTACTCTGTGAGGCTGCTTTAGAAGCATGTCTCTTGCAGACACAAAGGAAGGAATTTTATTTCAGGATAACAGTGGGTACAAGAAATTAGCATCAGGAAGACCATTCCTGGCTCTTTTTGTGCAAAGTGGATTAAAGGCAAGAAATGAGGAGGGAGTGCATATATGCAGTGAAAGATGGAAGTGAGAACAGGAGATGGGGAAAATATTTCTTTAGAGAAAATAACCCTCTCCTCTGTACTGTGGTATTTAAACAGGTATATGTATGGACGCCTTTAAACATACATCTCTTTCTGACATGAGGGGTCAAAACTGGTTTTGGTTTTCTAATATATTCTCAGGTAAATTCTGCAGCAAATGAAGTTAAAAATTTCATTGAATATGTGCTGTCAGAGTGGTTGGATTCTAACAGTAGAAAAAGAGACATTTTCATTACACATTAACTTAGAAATTAAAGGAATTGGAAAGCTTTGGAGCTCACTAAAAATAAACCTTGCTCTTTCCAAATTTGAGAACTAAATGGATGAAGACTTTCCTACTGTACAAAGGAATCAGTTAATGAGAACTTATGTCACAACAGTGTTGGGCAGCAAGTTGCAAAGAAGTGACATTTGCTTGGATGTAAAAAATAAGTAAAAACATTGAATAAGGAGCATATGAAATATTTATTTATTAGTATTTTTCTAAATGCATTCTACTTGCAAAGAGTCTGTATATGAGGTTCTGCACTGTGAAGATGTATATAAAATGGGCCTTACAGATCAGCCTTACTAAAATGCTCACTAAAGTACCAACCAGGCGGGATGATGTTCTTGCCTTGTGCTTCACAAGATCATAAGGAGTTGTTAATTGGGTTTTGTTTTGATATTTTTTTTTAAGATGAATTTTTAAAGTAAGATAGGACCCCCATGAAGGAAAAAAGGCAACATATATCCATCTGAAACAGAAGCAGTGAGTAGCCCAGACTCAAAACTTGGATACCCAAATTGTGCTTTTTCAATACAGATTTTGTTGCCTTAGCAAGGCAGACACCTCTGTTCCCACTCTGAAGGATGGGTACTTCATTCCCCCCCCCCACCCTAATAGCCATACTATGTAACTCTTCCTTTTGAATTCACCTTTCTTGAGCTTTAGTGATTAGAGTTGTGGTTTTGAATTCTAAATAAACTCTTAAAAGGATTTTTAGGGAAGTATTAATACACTCCATCTTTGGTGGAGTGACCTTGCCTGATAAATATTAGTTGTTTCTTTAATGACCACATCAGATTGGTGTCTTTTTTTTCCAAGCCGACTATCTGCAAGGAGATTTTCCCTCCTCTTTATTAACTCCAACTGATTAACTTCCAGCACATAAGAGGATTTTCTCTGATAGCATTGTACAGTGTTATAGCCGTTAGTACTGCTGTGTCATCTCTCACTTCTCACTTCATTCCCTAAGGTCATTTTCTCCTCTCTACATGATCATCTGTTTCTCCTTTCTGGTGGTGTCTTCCAGGTCTGCAACATCTGCACATTTTATTAGTAGAGTTACAAGTCTTTTCCTTGTGTAAAGGTCATTAAAGAAAAGCTGAACACAGCATGTTCTAGGACCTAAGATGTTCTAACAGCTTCCTTCTACTTTGAAAGTACTTTATTTACCACAGGGCCAGTCATTTCCCTTTCTTTCCTAATCCATTTTACAACCAGTTTCCTAATTCCCGACTTCTCTGTTCCAACAATTTCCCTGAATACATCACTGTGATCTTGGCAAATTGGATCTAGCATATTTCCTTTGTCTACAGAAAGACATTATCTCGTCAAAGACAAGTATCATCTGTACCTGGCATGATCTGCTGTTTTTCTGTTCTCCATCCACACTGCAGAAACAATTATTCTTCTGAGCATGTCAATGGTTCTTGAATTGTCCTGAAAGGAAGTGACAGCTTTTATTGGAAGCTCCATCTGAGAAAAATCTACAGGATGATGTGAAAATGGATTTGAAGTAGTCTGTAAGAAAGACAAAGAAATGGTTGCATTGCTCCTTTAATATCTCTTTAACTAACATCCTCTGCAGAAACATTGGCATTCAGGCTGTGCTGATACTGATGCTAGTGCTGTGTAATGATTACAATAAACCTGTTTAGATGAGGAACATAAGACGTAACAACAATCCCCATTACTACACAATGAAGTTGGTGAGCTAGATCTATATTTCGCAAGATTTTTGGTTTAATTTTGGAGCTGTGTGAAGAGACAGGATCATTCTAGTTTCTTAAAGGAGCAAAGGGTTTGATTATTTGTGATCATTTCAAGTAATGATTTTTAGCAGGAAGGAGGGCTGGCAAAGCAGTACGAGAAATGAAGGATTTGCCAAAAACTTTTAGGAATAAAATGTCCAGTGCTGGAATTTGCCACTCTGAAGCAGGTCATCTTGATTAAATAATTAAGGGCCAAATGTGTAGACATGTAGAACATTGTGACTACACAGTTCTATGTTTTTCTAAAACCTGCATTAGAATGTTGCATTAAATTTGAACCATAAGCTTTGAAAATATTTATTCAGTAAAAAAGATAAATGATGTCTTGAATTTAATTTCTTAAGGCATCACAGAAGCCTTTTCTTGGTCATGAAAAAATGTTTGGGTTTTTTTTCCAATAGTAAGGCTGTTAAGATGAAAGGAAAAAACCAACAAACCCACAACAAACAAACAAAAAAAAAACTACCACAAAACCTGAGAGTACTCTGTTTCTTCTGTCCAAACACACACATTAACAGAATCACAGAATCACAGAATGTTAGGGATTGGAAGGGACCTCGAAAGATCATCAAGTCCAATCCCCCTGCAGGAATGCCTAGATTATGCTACACAGGAACATGTCCAGGCAGGTCTTGAATGTCTCCAGAGAAGGAGACTCCACAACCTCTCTGGGCAGCCTGTTCCAGGGCTCCGTCACCCTCACCGAGAAGAAGTTTCTTCTCGAGTTTAAGTGGAACCTCTTATGTTCCAGTTTCAGCCCATTACCCCTTGTCCTATCATTGGTTGTCACCGAGAAGAGCCTGCCTCCATCCTTGTGACACTCACCCTTGATATATTTGTAAACATTAATGAGGTCACCCCTCAGTCTCCTCTTCTCCAAACTAAAGAGCCCCAGCTCCCTCAGTCTTTCCTCATAAGGGAGATGCTCTGTGCATAAGGGAGTTGCCCTGTGCTGAACTCTCTCCAGCAGTTCCCTGTCTTTCTTAAACTGAGGGGCCCAGAACTGGACACAATATTCCAGATGGGGTCTCACCAGGGCAGAGTAGAGGGGAAGGAGAACCTCTCTTGACCTACTAACCACCCCTCTTCTAATACACCCCAGGATGCCACTGGCCTTCCTGGCCACAAGGGCACAGTGCTGGCTCATGGTCATCCTGCTGTCCACCAAGACTCCCAGGTCCCTTTCCCCTACACTACTCTCTAATAAGTCATTCCCCAACTTATACTGGAACCCGAGGTTGTTCCTACCCAGATGCAAGACCCTACATTTACCCTTGTTATATTTCATTAAATTTTTCCCTGCCCAACGCTCCAGCCTGTCCAGGTCTCGCTGGATGGCAGCACAGCCTTCTGGTGTGTCAGCCACTCCTCCCAGCTTGGTGTCATCAGCAAACATTAATAAATCTATTCCATATGTCATCAGTCGTCTGTGGTCACTGCATGGAAAAAAAAACACTAGTGACATGAGTGGCAAGTCCATCTAGAAGTTACATGACAGCAGTGAGACTACATTAATAGTCATTAACAAATGAAAAGCTCCCACCTAAGATCTGCCCCTTCTGTATGGATTTGAATGTTTTGTCTTTTTTGAACTCAAGATACAGTCTACTTATTAGTTTTTTAACAAGAAGAAAAAAAGTGTCTCTTTTAAACTTTGTTATTGCTTGATTTTGGGCTTCTGTCAGAAACAGTGAAAGAACAAGCAGTATTCAAAAGATCTCATTTTGCCTCCAGCTAAATTTACTGAGTGGCAAAGCAAGTGATTATTTATGTAGCAAAAGTAACTTAGTTTAAAAATTACTAGGAGTCGTATTAGGGTGGGGAGTGGGTAAAGCTTGAAACAAAGTTACATGCTTGGTTCTTATTTATTTAGCTTGGTTCCCCTGTTAACTGTGACCCTGTGGCAGTTTATGGCCCCCATACTATATACAGTTTGAGTGAAAAATAGATCCATTTGACCATAGTTTCAGGGAATGTTTTTCTAGACTTTTAGACTGCTGAAAGCTTTATTGCTGCTATCAATGGCAGAAGATAGACTTTCAAATAAATCTGCTCACTCATAGATTCATAGAATCATAGAATGGTTTCAGTTGGAAGAAACCTTAAAGATCATGTAGGTCCAACTCCCCTGCCATGGGCAGGGACACCTCCCACTAGACCAGGTTGATCCAACATCCAGCATAGCCTTGAACACTTCCAGGGAGGCAGCTTCCACAGCTTCTCTGGACAACTGTTCCAGTGTCTCACCACCCCCACAGAAAGTAACGTTTTCCTAATATGTAAATCTACCCTCTCACAGCTTGAAACCCTCACCCTGGTCCTATCACTATGCTCCCTGATAACAAGTCTCTCTCCAGCTTTCTTTTAGGCCCCTTTTAAGTACTGGAAAACTGCTATAAGGTCTCTCTGAAACCTTCTCTCCTTCAGGCCGAACCTCCCCAACTCTCAGCCTGTCTTCATAGGAGAGTTGCTCCAGACCTCTGATCATCTTTGTAGTCCTTGCTCCAACAGGTCCATGTCCTTTTTATGCCCTGGGCTTCAGAGCTGAATGCAGCACTGCAGGTGAAATCATAGAATCATAGAATCAATTGGGTTGGAAAAGACCTCAGAGATCATCAAGTCCAACCCTTGGTCCAACTCCAGTCTGTTTGTTAGATCATGACACTAAGTGCCATGTCCAATCTCCGTTTAAAAACCTCCAGGGACGGTGAATCCACCACCTCCCTGGGCAGGCCATTCCAATGCCTGACCACTCTCTCTGTAAAGAATTTCTTTCTAATATCCAGCCTAAATTTCCCCTGGCAGAGCTTAAGCCCGTGCCCCCTTGTCTCATGAGAGCAGAGTAGAGGGGGAGAATCGCTTCCCTTGACCTGCTAGCCATGCTTCTTTTGTCACAGCCCAGGATTGGATTGGCTTTCTGGGCTGCGAGAGCACATTGCTGGGTCATGTTGAACTTCTTGTCAACCAATATCCCCAAGTCCTTTTCTGCAGGGCTCATCTCAATCCACTTGTCACTTGTATTTGTGCTTGTGATTGCCCTGACCCAGGTGCACATGGTCTTGTTGAACTTTGTGAGGTTTGGACAGGCTTTCACAAGCCTATCAAGGTCCCTCAGGATGGCATCTCTTTCCTCCAGTGCATCAACTGCACCATATTTTCTTGGTATCAGCAACAAACTTGGTGTCAAACAGCACACTGTTGAGGGTGCACTCAATCTCACCATCCATGTCACTGACAAAAATGTTAAACAGCACCAGGCCCAGTATGGACCCCTGAGGAATGCCACTTGTCACTGGTCTGCCCTTGGAGATCAAGCCATTGATGGCAACTCTTGTTGAGTGTGGCCATCCAGCCAATTCCTTATCCACTGAGTGGTTCATCCTTCAAATCCCTGTTTAGTTAACTTCTCTGGTCCAAATTGATCACTTGCAGTATGCACTTGCTTGCCAAAACTGACTGGAGAAGAGTGGCAAAACAGCCCACTGACTCAAAACTTAGCTTTTATGACTAGTGTGTTATTTGTGATGAATAAGATCAAGGTTTGAGCCTTGTTCATTTTATATCTGAGCCTACTGCATTTAAGGTATGCCAGTCACCAAATTAATATCTTGCCTTCTGTTGTTTTCCACAAAAACTTTGAAAGACATGGGCTTGGTCCCATGTCAGAGAACAGAGAAACTTTTTACTCCATTTCTACTTGATTTCACTTTTAGGGGAAAAAAAACCAAAAAAAAAAAGAGAGACACCTGCAACCAGGAAAAAAAATCAAATTCCTAGATAGCTAACCTAACAAAAGGAGCTCCTAAATTACAATTCAGTTATGAAAAGTTAACTAAGAGCAATTTTTCTACTTTGTTTTCATTAAAGGTTTCTTTGAAATTGCATAGAAAGCATAAGCATAACAGGTAAATTTGAGATACTTGTGGATCTTGGTCACTATCTGTACATTCACAATGTAAGATTCTGATTTTGGGAAAAAAAAGAAATGTGGAACCAAAGAAGGGCAGAAATGCAAAGTTTTATTAGATTACATTTTTGTTTAGGGTTTTTTTTCTGGTTGATAGATTAGCACTAAATTAGCAAAATATTTATAACCAAGTTGTGGGAAGAAAAATAAACTTAGGAAAGAAAGCCAGCTAGAATAATCTACATTTTCTCATACTTGTTTAGAACACACATGCAATAGCTTTGTGGGACGAGCTCAGAAATTCAATACTCCAAATGAAATATCATTGGAATCCTCTTCTCATTTCAGCTGTGGTCTCAGTGAGGAGCCGTAATGTATCCGTGAATAATGTTTAGCTTCAATCTCTTTTACAGCGGTTCCAAACAGATGAGCAATTTTTGAAAAGCAACTGTTGAAGATGCACTTTTGCCTCTTCATCAAAAACATATAAAAATGAAATATATTTCAGTATTTATTGCAACGTATTACAAACCGTCATGGTGATCCAATACAGATGCTTCTTTTTCTCTGTGGCACTGACCTTCAAAAGTGATGATGTGAAAAGCCCTAGATTTTATGACAGCTTAACTCAGAACACATTACAGCTTCTATATTAATACATATTTGAAGCTCTGCTGTAAACTTTGAATATGAAAGGAAACTCTATACCTTGTACTCCAGTATAAAGTTTAAATATGAAGAGAAAGATGTTCATGCAGGTATAAGCAGGATTTAACAATATTTATGTGAAATGAAGTTCCCTTTTTGTCTTTTCCTGCCAGACAAATAGTTCTTTCTGGGTGTTCCATGAATTTTGCACTTGTTAAATCAATCTAGTTATCAACAATATAAGAGGCACCAGAGAAGCAATACATAGACCTGCGTGACACAGCCATGTGTAGATCTACTAGTCACTTAATAGTTAAGTTTAAAAGCAGGATTCTAAGACAAGAAGTATGTGAGCAACAGCTGTAAGACACAGCCTGCCTATAGCTGTAGCAAACTTTGTCATCCAATCCTGTCAACTCGAGCCAAGCAAACAACTCTAACACTGCTCACTGAAGGACATTTGCTATCCCTGTCCCAGTGGTGAAAAGCTCAAGAGAGTTACAGAAGCAATTGCTCTCCATAGTCTTCAATGGCCTTACGGCCCTTGTCCCTTGGAGATGCTGGTTGACTCCAGCTGTTCCAGGCCGTAGACTTCAAGGCACTGTTTCCACAATGAAGAGCTTCAGGAATGGGCACTTCTCCACCAAAGGAGTGACAGTAGTGGTCACTGCCATAGTCATGCAGTCACAGCTCTCCTACCACCTTTGGTGGTTCCCCAGAAAAGAAAAGCCACAACAACCATTCCTGGAAAGAGGTGTACCGCATTTGGAAATTATATCACTTAAGGTTGTCAGCTTTGATGCTGCAGCTGGCAGCATTTTTCTGCCAGAAAGAGAGAAAAGATAAAGCAGAACAGATGACCCGAAAAGACTTTCATGGAAGTATTCAGGGAGGGCATAGTTTGGCCTCCAAATAAATAGCTTGAATTATGTTTAGCTTCTTTCTTTGTGTTGCTTAAGCTACGTGTTCCCTTTGTGTGTACATGTGCTGTTTTGCTCCCATGTGTTGCATGCCCTCTAGGAGTACTAGAGGGTTCTCCAATGTGTGTGACTCTAGAAATTGAGTGTTTACCTGCTCTGTGGCCTGTGCTTAGCTTAAATGTTGCTTTCAAAGGCCAGGATGGCTCATGATGGAGGGGGCAGCAACTCGAAAGGGAGGAAGCCATCTCCTGCCTAGTATAGCTACCACACTCCTTTGCTTTACTCCTGTGTGGAAGTCACGGGGTACTCATTTCACCACCTCCTGGTTCAGATACATGATACCACAGGGGATGTACATTGCTCACAGATTTTGTGCTGTGGCCTTTATGTAGCTCACTGGCAGAAACAGTAAATAGCAATGCAACTGTGCAGCCAGTCTAGAGAGGAGATTGGAGAACTGTAGGAGGTGAGATTCTCTGTTTAGGTCATAAAGGGTTTTGTCTCAAACAGCTGAGTTCAAAGCAGCATTTGGTGCTAAAATGTGGCACAGTCACAGATGCAAAGGAGTATGGAATAATTTGTAAATCCCAGCATCATGTCATGGAAGACATGTCAGGGTTACTACAAAAGAACCTGGAGGCTTGTGTGATGCAGATGTGACTGTTGAACACACTTTTGGGTACTCCTGTCAGTTTAGAAATATTATCTGTGACTCTAGGCTAGTCTTCTGAAATGGATGGCCTTACCTGGTCTTCTTCCCTTTTACAGATGGTTTTCAGTGCATCTCATTTCTTTGATGTAATAAATGTTCATCTTCCTTCATCAGTTGTGTCTACTGCAATAAACTGAAAGTTGCCGTCCTGTCTGGAAGCGATTCTGATGGTTCTATTGTACAGTGGCTTTTGGGACACTTCTACATGATGTTTCAGTATTTTCAATACGGACATAAATTTGTGCTCAAAACATCCAGTTGGGAGTACCATGATTATGGGCAGTATGGTGCTGAGATTAAGCAAACCAACTTGGAACGTATTACCTCCCACTCAGTGCTGTCTAACAAGATTGCCTGACTTCTAATTGTTTAAAAACATGGGTGAGATTACCTGCATCTCCTTACATGTCATCATTAGCTATGCTTACAAGATCATTAGTATTGACATAGAGAGAATATTAAAAAATTCAGCTCAGTTCTTTGGTATTAAATGTGTCTATCAGAAATTATTAGCAGTGATCAAGGTGAAGATGACTCATGAAATGAAGTACCTCATGCACATTTTAGTATATATCAAGCATGCAAGTTTATGAACAAAACTAATCCCTGTGATAAGCGATAAATAAAACATACATAGTGTCCTTTTCAGTTCAGGCTCAACAACAACTTTAGCAGCATGTCAATCTGATTATCATCTCCTACAAATAAATGCATTTGATATTTTGTGTGTAAGACACTGCGCTGAGATGACATAAGATTCTCATGCCTCCTTTCCCCAGCGGGATTTTGATATGTGGGCTATGAAACGAGGAACAGATCCAAACAAAAGCATTTTGGTGCCTAACACTCAAGAGAAGTGGAATTTAAGTTTCTCAATCCAAAAGCAAATAATCCATACCACCTTTATTTAACTCATAGAATTATAGAATGTTAAGCATTGGAAGGAACCTCTAGAGATCATCTAGCCCAACTCCCCTGCCAGAGCAGGATCCCCTAGGGCAGCCACAGAGGAACGCATCCAGGAGAGTTTTGAAAGTCTCCAGAGAAGGGAGACTCCACAACCTCTCTGAGCAGCCTGTTCCAGTGCTCCGTCACCCTCACAGTAAAGAAGTTTCTCCTTATGTTGAGGTGGAACTTCCTATGTTCTAACTTAAACACATTATTTCTTGTTCTATTGCTGGGCACCACTGAGAAGAGATTGTCCCCTTCCTCTTGACACCCACCCCTCAGAAGTTTATATACGTTAATGATCCCCTCATCAAATGTCTGATCATTTCTCTGACCTCTCAGACAAGAGCACATATACAACTTATTGCAAACTTAATGGAAGTTATCTCCTCCCATCTGAGACATAACAACAGCTCCTTCTCTATTAAAATGTAAAATAAACCCTGAAAAGTTTTCAGGTGAACTTCATTAGTGTGCAGAATTGAAGAGAATGCCAACTGTCAGCTGCTCTCTGTTGAGGAGACAGTTTTTTTCCAGCTGAAGAAGGCAGTAACCTCTTAACATTTAGTTAACATCATCAGAAGCAATCATCTATTGCAGTAGTTATTTAGGCTCCTAATAACCTGATTTGTATGTGCCCAGACATAACCAGACTCTTGGCTGGACTAAGCTGAACTCAGCAGCTTGATGTCTTCTTATGTCTGACTTGTGTATATCCCTAAAATATTGACTGAAATCATATTAAATATGACATCATATCTGGGACAGCGTGAAGATCACCAGATTGCTGTTGAGGTTTAAGAAAAGCCAAGCTTAAAAAGAGCAGCTTTCATATTTGAGAGGAGGAGCGTCTTGTTCATATTTTGTCTTACCTGTTCAGGCAAGAAAATCTCCTAGAAAAGAGAGGGTCGTTCACGGCTAGGTCAGTGTCCAGTCATTTGGCATGTTCACATACCAGTAGCAGTTCAGGCTCAGTCATTCCTTGTAGTAAAAGGCTGCTGTTCCCCAAGTCCTGCTTCTCCATGGCTAGGTTTACCCTGCCTTTGATAGCCTTTGACTACATGGGATAACTCTGTTGGTCTGTGTTACGAAGTGCACCAATGGCACCAGCCTTGTTCTTTAGCTGACAACACACTGAATTTCACAGCCTCCTGAAAGTCTGGGTACTTTGCCCCCTCCTGCAACATACATCATTCCCAACGTATGCCAGCTTTATGGGCATGAGGTGACCATCCCAACAGGCTCAAAGCTGAGCTGAGATGCTGCTGCCCACCACTCGCAGTGAGCGCTGCCAGGCTTGTGACCGGCAGCCTCACCTCAGGGTCAGTTTGCTGGCCTAAAGGTGGAAGAAGTGTTAATGCAAGGTTCTTAAACACCGATATGGATATTGCATTCTACAATCCAAATTAGTACAGAAAATCTTTTATCAACATCGTTTTTTAACGCCAGTGAAAAGTGTTGGCTGATGCATGGAGCTCAGAAGTAGGAAAAGGCTAAGTACCTACCATTTACTGCAGAGAAAGTCTCTAAAAGTTGATTAAAGCACATTTTAGAGGACTTTGAAGTTTACAGCATAGTGAAGAAAGCCTTGGTGTACAGTCTGAAATAATGCCAGAGTACTGTGGCCCAAGATTTAGGCAAACAAAAATGCAAGAGGATAACACCTGTCAAGCGGCTACTGGTTTTGGAATTTCTGGGGAAATTGTTTAAGGGAGAAAGGGCTGAAACTGCAGAAGGAGTCATGTATTTTCTAGACCTGGAACAATAATGTGTTCATTAACCTTTGGCAGTAAAACTGTAAACAGTAAAACTGTAAGTAGGGGGCAGGCACCCTGTCACTGTGCCTGCAGCAGCCAAGCAGGTGATGAAGCACAGGCTACACTGTTCCCCAGAGGGAAAAAAAACCTGTGGGCATTTCTCTTTCTGCAAGCACGGCATTTACCCAGAGGCTGGGGAGTCTCAATCCGGATGGAAATGGCTAGGACAGAACTAGCAGAGATGACATATGAGAAAAGCTTTCCTAAATGACACAGAGAAAAGACAGAAAAGATGCTTCAAGATTTTTGTGGAGACCAAAGAGCAGAATCCCTGCAGGCAGCAAACCGTAAAAGGCCCAGCAAAGGGAGACAGGAGGACTTTTGCAGGAATGTGGGCAGAAAGTGCTTATAGGGTAAAGCTTCTCAAGAGGCTCACAGAAAAAAAGGAGTAGGAAAGGTGACAATCTGTGCACCCAGGGAGCAGATCATAACAAAAATTATCAGAGCTGAAGAGTCAACGTGGTGCAGCAAGACATGCAGCAAAGAGTTTGCAGGAATATCTCGGGGTTGCTGGGTGGAAAGCAGGGAGTAAACAGCCTCATCTCAGAAGAACTTTGGGCTGAGGGGGGTTATGCAGGGTTTGCAGCAACACAGAAAGCTACTGAATATCCTGAAATGAGTCCTGCAGAAAGGACCTGCTTACAAGCATGGGGGGAGAAAGCTTTCTTTAGCTAACCTTTCCTGGGTTTAAATTCTCTTTGGTGTTCGTTGTGGAGTTCTCCAGAAGGAAGAGACATCAACACATCTGCTGAGAGGGCCTGAGGGTGCTAGTCAACCTTAATTGCCCTTACCAAGCTTCTCGTGGGGCCACCACCCACACATGCACATGGGCTCTGTGATTTGTAGATAAGGCATACCTGAGGGATCATTTTTTTTTCTGAGGTATGCTGTAAGTGTACTTATAGCTGGTTCTGTTTTCTGCTTTCCTGAATTACTACCTAAGATTTCTCAATGTACTCTGCGTTTACTTTGTAGGTTGTATTGTCTCTAGGCCTGTGTTGAGGTCTGACTCTACAGAGACTCGCTTTGCTAATGTGGTCTGCATGCCACTAACAGTTGCTAGTGGTCTCTGTGTGCCACAGACATACCTCTTCACATGGAAGCAGAGAAAGGTGTGCTAGTCTGAAGACGGAAGGTACAGGCTGGGTCCATACAGCGGTGTTGGACCTCCAAGAAAAAAAAAAAGGCAAACCTGGAACTTTGCACTTTAAGTACTTAGCTGGCCTCTACACTCGCAGGACATGTTGTAGGAGAACAGGCTGCAAACTTCGGACCAAGAGGCACATCACCTGATGGTAAGTGCATCACAGTATCACAGTATGCTAGGGATTGGAAGGGACCTCAAAAGCTCATCTAGTCCAATCCCCCTGCCAGAGCAGGAACACCTAGATAATGTTACACAGGTAGGTGTCCAGGCAGGTTTTGAATGTCTCCAGAGAAGGAGACTCCACAACCTCCCTGGGCAGCCTGTTCCAGTGCTCTGTCACCCTCACTGACAAGAAGTTTCTTCTCAAATTTAAGTGGAACCTCTTGTGTTCCAGCTTGATTCCATTACCCCTTGTCCTATCATTGGTTGTCACCGAGAAGAGCCTGGCTCCACCCTCATGACACTCCCCCTTTATATATTTATAAACACTAATAAAGTCACCCCTTAGTCTCCTCTCCTCCAAACTAAAGAGACCCAGCTCTCTGAGTCTTGTAAGGGAGATGACTTTTGTATTAGCCTCAGTGACCATATGGTAGAAAGCCTGGCTCTTTTTAAAAGAACATACTTTCACCCTAAGTTTCATATAGAGGCTTAAAGTCTGAGAGTAGTGAGAGAAGACAGACTTGCAGTTGCTCTAAAAATTGAATAGTGTCATATAAATTCAATAAACAGGAGCACAGCAGCAGAAAATGCATGTATGTTGATAGTCAAAGTCATCTGTGGTTTAAAATCTGTCACCCCTCCAGGTCCTCTAGATCTGGGAAGGTGGGAGGGCAAGTGTGAGCAGTGGGATTCAGATTGTGGTTGGGAAGGTTTGTACTCCTTGGTGGTGTGACTCCAGCTTATGCAGGGCTGGAACTGTTTAATGACTGGGGGGTGGGAGGGGAAGGGAAAACCAGCCTGGAGTAATGTGTAGTTTTCTGCAGGTGTATTTGCCAATTAGCTTGTCATGTCTGCCCTTGGAAGGGTGTCTGCTTGAACAGTCTGTAATACTGCATTGCTGTCCTGAATTTCCATCTTGCGTGGGTGAAGGCAGGAAGGGGAAAGGTTTTCTGGAAGCTTCCTCCCAGAGCTGCTGCAGTGTTTTCTCCTCCATGCAGAGCACTCATGGTGTTAACTCTGCTCTCTTCTCTCTTGCCAACATTGATATCCACACCTGCTGCAGCTCACCTGAGCAGCTGCAGCAGCCAGCACTTAATAGAGCAACAAGGGAACTTTCAATGCTGCTTTGCAACTGCTACTAAAAGCAGTTCAGAGTCCTTCTCCTGACTTTGCTTGGCTACATCACTAAGGGGAAACGTATTCCAAATGAATATAAGGCAAAAGATATAATGAACTCCCATTAAACGTGCGAGATATCTGTTGTAATTAAATATTAGACTATGATGAGTGCGTAATGATGACTGGCAATTTTCCCAGTCAAAATGCAGCTTCATTGTCACAAATATTTCTGTTCTTAAATATGTGCGAGATGTCATGTCATACCAGGGCTAATTGCCTCTGGAGAATAGTACTGGGTGCATGAAGTTGAAGGCTGGTGGTGTTCTTACAGACTAATCCAAATAGTAGCAACTTTCACTGCAGTTTATACTCAATGTATGCCATATCTCCTTCATTCTTATCTTCTCCTTGAGCTTTTTGGTAATTTTGCTTCATTGAATTCTCAGTTCCTGAGGTAAGACAAGCAGCTGCCATTCTTCTGGTCTTAGTGTTCATTTGTCCTTGCACCTGTCTCCAGGGCACCCATTAAGACCTAATAAATTTTTTCTGACTCTGGACTTGGTCCTGACAGCTCAGGATGTCTGGAAGCAGGGTCCTGCTGGGCACAGCTGCTGTTCTTTCTGTTCCTTGGAGTCATCTTGCTAGTACAGGCAGACTGTCAGCTGCAGAGACCTGTTTTCTTGCTCCCATTGATAGCACCTCACCTTGGACTGAGTTCTCTGCCATTTAGTGTCTCCAACTCTGACAAGACTAGACTGTCTTTCATGAGTGTGGTGTTTTTCAGGCCCAAATTGTGGCTAGTGTAGCACATATCTACATGATCTTGTTCACTGAATCTTCTGAAGGGATTTCATCCCAGCTTCTAAGTTTAAATGCTTTAGGAACATACAACTGGAAAAAAACTTCCAGGTGTCAATACCCTAAGATGTGGCATAACCTGATGCACTTTCACAGATTACTCCTCTGTCTTGAGTCTATATGTAATGTTGAAGTAATCTCTGTAAGAGTCCCCATAATCCTTTAATCCTATATCCTTAAAGAATCCTATTAAGCATAATGGAAAGTTCAGAAAGAGCACAGTAGTAAAACATTAAGCAAGGCAGCATTCAGTCTGAATTATTATGAATTTTGGTTAATCTCACTTGTGCACAATTTGCTTTTCTCCCTTGAATCTGTTACATTTGTAAACATAGCCTTTGTAGAGTTTAGTCAGTCTTAATTGAAAGCCAAAGACGGGAAAGTAGATTTCATACATTTTAAAAGATATTCCTTAAAGAAATTCATTTTCTTTAATGAACTTTTTGTATTTATTGTGATAATGATGCAAATATGAATCTCTAGCTTAGAAAAAGCCATTGTATGGGGTGGGCTGAAAGAACAGTAAGTCATCAAAATGGCCTGTGTTCAGAAATCCCTTGGCAATTTGTCAGAATGAGAGCTTTAACTAACCGAGGTCCAATTTTGAAATTATTCCATTTACATGGTTATTTTAGTCTCTTTTAAGGATAGGTAAAGCAAACTTCAGAGCAGGCTACGAGGATTTGATGTCCTCCCAGTCACCTAAAATAAATTACCTTTAGTCTCAATGGTAAAATCATGTAAATCAGCACAGTTTGTACAGCAATCGATCAACAGTTCCATATTGCCAAGTGAAATGGTGTATTTCTGCCACTGATGCCTGGCTGATTGACAAAAGCCAGACTTTAAAGCGGGGGAAGATTAAGATCAGTTGAGAAAACTGTTACCTACTTTGACTCTGAAAATAAGATAAAATCTTTAAGACCACAGGTACTGGATTGCCTAGGTTTAAAAGGAGCTTTTCTTCTGGGCTTCAGACTAAGCTAGACTTTCCTGCAATGTCTTTCCTCTGCTGGTATGAGACATAGACGACTGTTCTCAGGCTCATCTGTTTGAAACACTACGATGAACATCAGTCCAAAGTAAGTTTTTTTTCTCGAAAAATAGGCCAAGTTTAGGGCTGTTCAAAGAGACAGAAAATACTTGATATCAGATCGGAGACCTTGGAAAGTGGGAAATAACAACTGCAGGTGTGCATCAGGTGAAAGAATCAGATTAGATGGGTGTTTGAGGAAGGAGAAAATTTACTTCAACATGTATTAAAGCACTCAGAATATTTTTTTCCTTGAAAGAAAAGCAAATAAATGTAGGATGATGATAAATTTGCAGCCTGTATTACATCATACTTCATGCAACTTCATTCATTGTTACCAGAGCATTAGACTGTACAGGAAAACACGTGGGCCCTAGCATAGCACACTTTAAAGAGATGATTAGGAGTCAGTGATCCCTAAACCCATTATCACATGGCTGGTTGCTGTCTGGGCTAGCTTCAGGATCTGACAATGGTCTTACACTCTATGCATTGGTCTCTTTGATGCTTGTACAAAATGTCTTTGCATAAAATAGAAGTTTTTGATTATGGCAGGCTTCATGCTGAGATTGCACATTGCTTTTTCCACTGATTAAAGCACTTTGAGGATTCTTCAGGTGTTATTGAGGGTGGAAAGGATAAGAAAAAAAACACCAAACCCCAAAACAGTCGTACCATCTTGCTCCTTTCGATGGAGAGCAAGATGAACCAGAAATAACAGGCAGGACAGTAAATGATAGCTTTTTTCCAGCTGCTGTTCTGTCATGTGGCTGCAGTCTGGGATGGTAGAATGGGCAAGTGGCTTGAGACCTTGGACTTGTGTTAGACTATATGATGAACAACCTCTTACCTATACATACAGAGGGGCTTTGGGACTTGAAATAATCTGAGTGGTTTTGTTTAGGTACTGGGTGTGGCTGGGGTGGAGTTAATTTTCTTTATAGCAGTTCATATGGTGCTGTGTTTCAGCTTTGTGCCCAAAACAATGCTGGTAACACTGTTGTAGGTATTGCTCAACGGTGTTTTCACATCAAAGGCCTCCTCTGCCTCTCACTTTGCCCTGCTGCAGTGAAAAGGCTGGAAGGGGATGCAACCAGGCAGGTAACCCAAACTGAACAGAGAGCTACTCCATGTGTAAAATGGAGATGAGGGGAGTGTGGGGAAGGTAGCATCTCTTGCTTGAGGACTGCGTGGGCATCGGTTTGTCTATGGGATGTGGTGAGGGAGTGCCTTTGCATCTCTTGTGTAGTGTTCTTTCTTCTTTCATTTCTCCTTTCCGTATTTAACTATACTTGTCTTGACTCATGACTTTTCTCTTCCTTTTTTTTTGTTTTTCTTCCCCTGTCCCACTGGGCATAGGGGAAAGAATGGAGTTAAACGTGGTGGTGCTTTGCTGCTTACTGGTGTTAACCCCCAGCACCTTACCTTGTTTCTTATGTCTTTTTTACTGTCTTCATAAACATGTTTTCTTTCTTTGCTTTCAAAATAATACCTTAACCTAGCTAGAGGTGAGGGTTAGATATGAGGAAGAATTTCTATACAAAGTGCTTGTAACAGGCTGCCCAGGGAGGTGGTTGAGTCACTGTCACTGGAGGTGTTTAAGAGAAGGGTGGATTTTGCCTTGGGGGGAATCGTTTAGTAGGTTGATAGAGCTGGGACAAAGGCTGGACTCGATGATCTTCTAGGTCTCTTTGAGCTGATACGATTCTATGATTATTACAAATACTTGACTAACAGGAAACTCATCTGCACGTTTGTGACAGCCTGAAACAAGGAGGTAACAACTCTTCAGGCCTGCAGCCCCAATACTTTTTTCCAGATTACTCAAAGAGAATAAAGCATAATTTTGCTGTAATGCATAGGCTACTGTAGGAACTGGAAATTTCAGGGATCAATATATGTGAAACATCTGCTGTTACTCGGGTCAGGTTCTGGAAATCAAGGAAGACTCAGTTGCTTGCTTCTAAATGTGTGTGGTTTGTTGTTTGGTTGGTTTTTAATTCTAGAACGGGGTAGTTGACAATATGAATAGGATGTGGTGTGTAGTTAGTAACATTCCTAAGTATTTACTGGACTTTCCTAATCTGGTGCAGTTACTGCAAAGTAACCTTAGTTTTCCTGTGATACCCTAGTGAAGGGCAGATTTTGAAAGTGGTGCACTTCCTCTGACAATAAACAAACAATACCATGTTATAAACCTCTGCGTAACCTCATATTTACACTGAATAGGATTTTTGAGTGGTCCAGTACTCTCAGTCTCAACATATTAGGGTCACAAATCTGCTGTGATTTCCTGTAAGAGTGAATAATACTGTGTGACTTCTGTGCTGTAACTCCTACAGGAGCCTATGCAAAGCTTATCTATTCAGCATGAAGCCATGCAGAACTTACAAACTTCCCAGGACTACATGAAGGGTTTGCTTCTGTTGAAGATACTATAAAACTTCTGCGGTCTGCTAGGGTTATAAAACATGTTGAAGCTTTGTGGAGTATGACGCTCTGCCACAGGTTCTAGGCATGGCAATCTGATTGGAGGCCCTGTTCTCATTGGTCCTTTTCTCACCTTTCTGTTGATCAGAACAGCTACATTCCAATCACTGCTTACTATCTCTAACCATAAACTATAGCATGTTAGTTTAAAAAAAAAAAACAAAAACTGGATCAGCTGTTTAGAAATTTCACTGTAACCTTCTAAAGTATTCCAAGGAATTAGTCTGAATTGCTATGTAATAAAAACCATTCTCTAGTCAAATTTGAGCGATGGCACTGCAAATAAGAAATAAAGGAACTCTATATTCATGAAGCTGATCAGTTATTCTGTGCTGTCCAATGCAGAAACAGCTAAAAGACAAATAATGGAGCTTACTACTAGTAAAACATAGTACATCTTGTACATTCCAAAGTCCATAGGTAGGTAGGTGAAAGCCTTTCAAAATAATGTTCAGAAGCCAGAGCTGCTATTTATGATACTCAAAGATAGCCTGAGTAACTTCAGTAGGTGATTAGCTAGATTTAAGCCTAGACTCTTGTTTAAGAGTAAACAGAAAGCGGTTTGGACCTCTTTATTCTTATTTATGCATTGTATTTATAAATATGTAATGCAAATAGAGGAGGTCAGCCATTATGTTGCTGTATGATGGCACTAACCATGTAAAATAGCTAAGAGATTAGCAATTAGTACGTAAGAACATTTACTGGAGAAACTGTTAGACATAAAGTATGCTATGGCAGATTCTCAGTTTTAGAATGTCCTGCTTAATCACTTTGTTTTGAATATTGAAAACTTTGTTGGTGCTATTTCTGAAAAATAATCTGATAAGCAGGCTTTATACAGCAAGATGTAGCAAAAACTGACTTTATTCATATATGTACAGATGTCTCGCACAGATTTGTTTCTGAATGATGTGAATGAGTGGTGTGAAGGATTACACCTAATTATTCCACATTCAAGGTGATTCTTATAGCTCAAGAAAAAATACAGAATAGTTTAAATGACAGGATCCTTTTTTATTATGAAAAGCAGAAAGCTCATTCTAGAGTTTTAGAAAGTATATTTTTTTATGTGTGAAATTGATTATTTTTATAGGGGCAAAAAATAAAGGAGTAAAGCCTAACACCGTTGTGCTCAGTTATAGCTGTTGTGGTTTGCTTTATTTTTGTTCTTCGAAGGGCTTGCAATATGCTTTAGTCATATTGAGGTATTGCAGTTTTGACCTCTTTTGATTTCTTATTTCCTTGTAGCATCTTATTTTAAAGCCCAGATTCTACAGAGTAACAAGATTAGTCCTCTGCACTACAAGAGTGAGCTAAGAATGATTGAAGACAATCCTGGGATAGTTTGAAAGTGCTTTCTAGTTAAATCTTGGACAGCATTGTGACTTGGAAGTATTTCTCCATAAGAGTAGAGCTACAATAACATGACATTCCTTCAGAGTTACTGCAGGTATCTCTATAGAGTGCAGCACTGGGCTGTGTTGACAGATTTATTCACAGCTTTGAACACACTTCATCCGAACTTGATGCCTCGTTTTATGTTCCTGTGGAAACTAATCTTTAATGCTCAAAGGAGCAGGAGGCAAAAATGCCTGCATTTGTGGTCAGGGTATTTCTGGAAATAGATGCAAATAGCAACCTTAGTGTGGTGTAATACAGCTGCACTGCATGGGTTTGATCCCTGCAATTAACAGCGTGACCTGTGTGTGCACAAAAGCTTCTGCAAATACCTGCACCGTGTGTGGTGCCCTCTATATCACTTTTGCTATATCCAGAGGCCCCTTGATAGAGATTTGGGATGTACAGGTTGAGCAAGAGACTGCCTCGCACCTTGTGTTGGTTGAAGAGCAGAGGAGGCTTTGCAGAAGGAACCTAACATTCTCTCCATTTGATGGTAGTTTCTTCAGAGTTGTTCAGCTTGATCATGAATCAGCATAGCTGGGTCTAAGACTGTTTTTTTGCCAGTTTCTTTGTACAAAAAGCCTTTGTGTTGTGAGGTCTCTTCAAGAGTCATCCATCACAATCTTACAACAGCTTATGTGGGAGGTGATAGACATGACGTAGCAGTTAATCTTTTCATATCTGGTAGACCTAGTTCTCCCAGCCCCCTTGCTGGAGTGTGCCAGGGTAAATGAGATTTGTGCTCATGTCACTTATGTAATTAGAAGCTAAATCTTCAAGATCTTTGGCCAATGCACGTTGTAGTGAGGCTATTGCACCTGATGTGTGAAAGGCTCTGGTACAGTGGGTTTGCATAGAAATTCTTGATAGGCATAATTGTATATAGTGTCATTTGTGCTGTTTACAGAACATAGCATGGGGTGATAGTTACTGCTTTTGAAAAGTATGCAATCTTTTCTAAAGTAATTTTTACATATGATTCATGTGGAAAATTGGCATTTGCAGGCTTTGTAACTAGATGTCCTATCCCTAAGAGTCCTTCATTTGGTTGCATTTTAAAAATAGCCATTTTCTAGATGACAGTAGGAATGGATGGTGAAAAGAAAAATACAAACAAGTTTGTTTCTGAGAATAACAGTGAGACCATGGAATTAGTTTTTTTTTCTTTATCTGAATCATTTTGGTTTTATATTGATGACTGTACTACTTTCTCTGGCTACTCTGGCACAGAGGGGCGTTCTAGGCTTGTGGCAACTTCAACTTCTAACACAACTAACAAACCTGATCATCCTCGTGTGAATATTTTGATATCACTTGTCTCCTGTCTGTTTTGTCTTTCATCTTTCCATGCTCAGAAAAGACACTGGATAAGACATATTGAAGTACATGGGAGTCTTCCAGTGAGGATCTAGGGCCTGTCAGGGTTTTCAATGTGGCCGGATCTGTGAGCCCACTGCTTATGCCGTCTGTGAGACGGAATCAGAATATTCTCATATGAATCTGTCTCAGAGAGCTTAAACTAATAAATTTCCTTGCTATTCCACTAAACCTATACATTCTCCAGAACAAAAACGTGTTCAATGGGATCCAGTACTTCACAAAAACTCATATCCCAAAACTTGCTCGCATTTCATTTTTCTAATTCCAGGCATTTTATCCAATATGAAGCATGTAGTGTTTGATTAAAACAATCTGAGCACACTTAGAAACTTGTGTATTAAGTTTCAAAATGAGATCACATGAGAGAAGAATCATAAAAATAAATAAATAACATCTAGGTTGGAGGACATCGAAAGAGATTGTGCATTCCTACCAACTGTTAAAAGCGGTGTCTTGGATTATTTAATCCAGAGGCCCATCAAGCTGTGTCCTAAGTATTTTCAGTGAGAGATTCCACTTTTCCAGACAGCCTGTTCCCAGATGCAACCATGTTCAGTGAAGAATTTTCTTCAGAACTCTGAGGCAAATTTTAGTACTAGCTGTGAGTAAACTGATTTTACACACTCATTCTCTCATAATTTCATTGATTCACATTGTCGTACATGACATACAAAATCACCAAAATGCATGTTGTAAATGTTATAGCCAAGGTAATTTGTGTTACAGAGAGGACAAGGGATACCGGCTGTCCAGTCTTAACTCATTGCTATGGTTCGTGATTGATATAAAACTAATTCTTTGAACCTAGCTTTCCTATTTTTTAGGCAGCAGCAGTCGTTAGAGGATGGTTCTTTGCTTAAGGATCTTGCTTGCTTGGGCCTTCACAAATCTTGGACAATAAGAAGTAACCTTGCCTGATCTTTTTCCCCTTCTTTGGTAGAAATATGTCTGTTTCTGAGAGACTAGCAGGAAAAGGCATGGCATACAAGATACTGCAGCCTTGCTGTAGGCCTCCTCCTATTATGATGCTGGATCTTCTGCTGATGACACATCTCTGCTGTGGTCTTATCAGAGCATACATCTTATGATCCTCATTTAATTAACACTTTTCAGTCTTACTCCTGAGAACAGTGTCTTGAAAATAATGTTGTCTTTATCAAAACGGGCTGTTCTTTTAACCTTTGTCATGTTTCTTCTGGTCCTTGTAAACACGTGCACACTGCCATTTGTGTTTCATTTGTACAAATCTTAATACTTCTGTTGCAAATCTCTACAATTCAAATCTGCGCTGAGGAATGTGCCATGAGCATATTACACACCCACTTATATATGCATACCTTAATAATAATATGCATCAGCAGAAGATAGCGGTGCCAATGATTTACTGCCACTCTTATTCATGTGAAGCTGTCCACAAACTTCTGAAAAAGATATTCAAATACTCTTGTTTGTTAGAGGAAATCAATTAAACATGACTTCAGGGAAAACTATTCTAATTCATACCTGCAATTACTGACCCATTTGGAGAGGACTTTCCAGTAAGCTATTTCTAACATAAGAAGCTATGGCAGAACTAGTAATGTTAAGATATTTTTATTTATCTTCCTTAATCCCATAGTGCTATGAAACTGCTGCTGTTTCTGTCACTTTGACATTTAACTCCTTTCAAAATTTGCCTAAGCATAGTAATTATTTCTAACGCCTCTTCTGACGATTAGAACAGGTTCTGAGGATAAAATGTTTTTAATTAGTTTGAACATTAGTTTGAATCCATAATGTTTGAAAACAGGAAGTGCTACTTGCTGTTATTAAACTAAGGAACACTTCATCAAAATCATAAAAAAAGGTCATTGGCTTGAAGTAAGGAAATTATCAAAGTATAGGAGGTGGGCCACTGCTTGCCACCTTGAACAGACTAAGCAAGAGGACTATATTTTCATGTCTCTCCTCAAAAGTAATATGTAGCCTTTCAGCACAACTAAATAAAATAATAGAATCTTATCTGTCACACTGGGAAATAGAACTTGTTTATTATTTTCTTTTTATAGAAAACACTTTTAGTGAGTCAATTATATTCACCTACTGAAGTATCACATTGAATAAAATCTTTAACTACTTCATACAAAGGACCATATTCTGCTGAAAATTACTGTTCTCACCTAGACCAACCTTCACAGAAGCCAGTGGGTGTCTGTTTATTCAATAAGTACTTTAATATGTAGGCTGAGGTATTCTAAATTGAAGTGTAAAGACACTTCAGATCTAACACGAGTTAGCACACTGAATGGTTTTTAGATGCCTTCTTTGGTGAAGCAGGAAGCTGAAAGCATGAATGCTTCTCTAATAAATCGTTGCATGTCTTTTCTGTAACTACTTTGCACAAATTCTAGCTGTAAAATACATGCTTACACAGCTTGGTCAGCTTTATATACATGCTGAAGTATTTCCCTTTGCTTGCACTGTTTCTGATGAAGGTCAGAATCCTTGTCCTTGTACAAGTGTCAAATTCACACTGCTGAGACATGAAGTTACTTGCTCCCCATTTTTAAGACTCTGGAAAACTGCTTAAGCGGAGTTCAGATTTTTCTGTGACTTCCCTAAAGAAATCTTCAGGCGGCTTCTTTAAATCAGCAAGTTAAGGTAGAGGGAAGGAATCCAGCATCCAGCAGTTTTCTGCCCTAGATGCTTCTCAGTTCTTCCCTCAATATGAGCTACAGCTGAGTGTGCAGAGCCAACTTCATCTCCTTTCTGTATAAACTGATGTTGCTTCAAAGCCATTTTGCCTTCATACCTAATGAGAGGAGTGAACTTATCTGTGATTGTCTATTTTTTTGGAAAGCAATGCAAGCTGCTCCTGAAATCTCAATGTAGGTGGCACAAAATGTAAGAGAGAATTTTTCCTGCTGGAGCTTACCTTCCAAAACCCAATGTGGAGCTCCCAGCACACCTGAAGCTTTCAGTCAGTTCAAGAAGGACAGGGAACTGCTGGAGAGAGTCCAGCACAGGGTAACTAGGATGATTAAGGGAGTGGAGCATCTCCCTTATGAGAAAAGACTGAGGGAGCTGGGGCTCTTTAGTTTGGAGAAGAGGAGGCTGAGGGGTGACCTCATTAATGTTTACAAATATATCAAGGGTGAGTGTCACGAGGATGGAGCCAGGCTCTTCTCGGTGACAACCAATGATAGGACAAGGGGTAATGGGCTGAAACTGGAACATAAGAGGTTCCGCTTAAACTCGAGAAGAAACTTCTTCTCAGTGAGGGTGACGGAGCCCTGGAACAGGCTGCCCAGAGAGGTTGTGGAGTCTCCTTCTCTGGAGACATTCAAGACCTGCCTGGACACGTTCCTGTGTGGCATAGTCTAGGCATTCCTGCTCTGGCAGGGGGATTGGACTTGATGATCTTTCGAGGTCCCTTCCAATCCCTAACATTCTATGATTCTATGATTCTATGAGTTATAAACCTTAAAGGACAGCAGCATCATACTTCTCCTACCATATTGCCTATAAGGTTTGAAGTGGGTTTTATTCACTATGTAGATTACTAGTTCTTTTTTCCTGTATTTTTGAAAGGCTTCTGTGCCTGCATTGGCTTGTACAGGGAAGTAGGAGAGGCTCTTTTCTGTGTAGAACAACCAGGACTCTCCTGAAGACAGGCATTATAGAGCTGGGGAAGGCTGTGTAATCCAACCATGTTCTACCCTTATTTCTGCTGCTGGTACATTTCATACAAAGAGCACGTGAGCTCCCAGGGACTCCACCTGCAGCTCATTGTCTTCCCTCTCCCTTCGACCTCAGCACAGATTTTTGAGGACTATGCCCTTGACCTGAAATTAGACTGTTCATGTCCATCTACTGAAGAGAAAACCAAGAACTGCTGTGGTGTAGCAGAGCTGCAATAAAACTTGCCCTGAATACAATACCACAGGGCTTTTTACTTGCTGCTCTTTACTGAAGGTTTGTAAGCAGCCTGTCTCAGCTCTCCTGTTGTCTGCAGTCCCAGTTGTCTGGAGCCACATGGTATCCTCGCACACCTTTGTATCATCAAGGTTGTGTGGCATTTGCTATTTTTATTTTGTCAACAAACTAAGACCAACCTTCACCTCTTCTCTGTATGTCCTGGATCTCCATTGTATATTCTGTGCTTGTTCAGTCCCTGTGGATAAAACTTCAGCAGGCACAGAAGAGGTGAAATTTCCTCTTATCTAAATTGTTTGCATGCATTAGTTAAAAGCTACCTGACCTCTGAGGTATCTCACTAGCAAACTCTTTTCTTTCACACCTCTTATTGCCTCTTCATTGTTTCCTACTTTTGAGCTAATTTTCTATCCTAAAGCTGTTATTTTAACCTAGATACCATAGTTGTCTGCCTTATTCAATTATCTTTGGTGTGAAACCTTATTACTCTTTGAAAATCTAAGCGTATGAAACACTTGCTTTTGCTGCAGCAGTATTGTCTCTCAAGATTGAAAGTGAGTTAGTTTAAGCAGGATTCTTACAAGACCACGCTGGGTATTTCGAATCAAATTATACACATGACGGTCTTCATATGTCCTTCAAAACATTTCGTCACCTATCCCCCTTGCCCCTTGACTACACTAACCAGGGTATAATTTGATTGCCACAATCGTTTTGTGGCTTTTTGTATTTATTCAATAACAGTTGTAGAATTCCTGTTTCTTCACTTCTCCGGAGTATCTCCTGTGACTAGAAAACAAAGCTCCATCTTTGTCTTCTGGAAAGTTTGGAGAAAAATAACTATTTAACAAATCTGCTGTCTGCCTCTGTTGTCAATACCCTACTATCACTTTTTAGTGTACGAATTTTCTCTTTTATGGTCTGTCAAGTGAGAATACATGGGAGAAGTCCTTTATTTTATCTGAACATTGCCTGGCAATTTGGATATTTGGTTTTCTTTCCACCTCTAACTGGAAATAAAGATGCTACCAGTTTAGCCTAGTAGAAAAAAATAACTCTTAAACACATCAGGTGTTCTGTTGATCACTAGTTGACTGACAGCTCTTTATCTTTAGAGTGCGACCTCAGTGCCTCAAAAGGCAGACCACATGCTTCTGTATTTTGGGATATTTGGATCCACATCTTAAGCCTGTGACAAAGCTTTGCTATAATAAAGTGCTGTTGCATATCCCACTCTTATCAAAATGCTCTGTTCTTTGCAAGACAGATAGAAATAGACATTCTCCTGGGGTACATTCCCTGCCTTTGTGTAACATATGAAGGACTAGAGAGCTGTGGATGTGTAGCATGCAGTATGCTATTTGGAGAGCACAGAAGAAAGGAAAAAAATAGAGAATACCAGATACTGTCTGCATTCACCAAACAAGGAAATCAGTTTACTTTTACTAACATTATTCCTTCTGCTGCTGTGAGCCCTAACTTAGTGACTTTGGCACATGTCTAGCTGCAGCTCATTTATGGGAAAGTAATGGCATTTCTAAGATCAGCATATGTTAAATCCCATGAACTTAACATGAGAGAAAGCTTATTTCACCTAGGTCATAGCTGTATAATTGAATGTTGTCCAAAAAGAAAATCAGAAATCTCCCATTCATTTGCAGTTTCCACATAAAAAGGAAGATATTTGCTTAAAGAGAAAAAGCTCATTAAAAAATCAAGCTTATCTTTTGTGGTTATTGGTACTGTAGCATAAAGTTATGAACTAAGCTCTTTTTCAAGATCTGAACAAACATGTGGTATATTATTGTGCATTTAGTAGAGCGGTCCCGTCCTTTAGGAAGGTGCCTTAAAAAAAACCCACAACAAAACAACAAAAAAAAACCCTTGTTTTGCTCTGTCCTTTTTCAGCAATTTTAGGGAAGCTGTAACACCTTTTCGAGCTCTACTGGTGAAGAGGAATCTGCAATTCATCCAGGAAAAAGAAAGCATCAGATCGTCAAGCAGAAATACTTGGAAACTTCTTCAGGTTTCATAATTGCCCTTCAGATACTTATCTGTTTCCTGACAGGTGCTTGTCTCAAAATCCCAAATTATGCCAGAAAGTCACATATTAAAAATAGGACTTGTACTCCTGCTTGACCATGTCAGGGCATAATTACACATGCATGTAGTGTTAACTCAATCTAAAGAAGAGCTGATGTTTTTCTGTCAGAATAATTTTCAGAGAATGCTGATTTTCAGCAATATTAAAAACATTTTTAATAGCTTTGTCAAGATGATTAATAACAAAACCATTTTTTTTAGGTATGGAAAAATTGTTTTGTTCTGACTTCTGTACAAAGTTTTAATGCAGCATAATCATGCTAAATACAAAAATGTCCCAAATGATTAATGAATAGCAGGGTAAAAATGCATCTTTGTGAGACTTGCAGAGGGCTGCCACCCAGAGGGACATCAAAAGGCTAGAGGACTGGGCTGGCAGAAACCTTTTAAGTCTAGCACAAAAGCAAGTGGGATGTCCTGCACCTGACTGGGAGGGAGTAACTCTCTATGTACAACAGTGCAAGCGCCTGTGTGGATGGATCTGGAAGAGAAGTTGCTGCATGCTCCTGCTACAGTCCAAGTCAACCATGTAGGAGGCTGTATTAGCAGCAGGTTTGAAGGAAGGGACTTTTCTCTTCTCTGGAGCACTTGAATGTTGAAAGTGTCATGCCTGGTAATACCGAACTGGAGCCAGTCCAGTGGAGGCCTGCCGAGGTGGTGAAAGGACTGGAGGATCAAGAGAGACTGAAGGCACTGGGACTGTTTAGCGTAGAGAAGAATGCATTTGAGGGCATTTTCAGCTAGCTGTAGGAGTCTTGCTAGAGGAGATGGAAGACGGGTGCTTCTCTGAGGTGCACAGTGAAAGGACAGTAGTCAGTTGTTGGAAACTGCTGCAAGGAAAATCAGGGGTTAGAAAGGAAAGCTTCCAAAATTTCGGCTTTGGAACTCTTCAGAGCTTGACTGGACAAGGCCCTGAGCAGCCTCACCCAGCTTTGAAGTCAGCCTTACTTTGAGCAGAGAGTCTTTTCAATCTAAATCTAAGTTCCGTGAAAAGTTGTGGTAAAGTTTGATACAAAGATTGATCAGAACTTTGGTACTATGGATACTGTTTTATATTCTTCCAGAATGAGAAGAAATGATCATAAGCCTATAAGTGAAGAAACTGGGTTTCAAAACTATTTCCATCCAAATTGCACTGAGGTTGCTTCTGATTCAATTTTAAAATTGTCACAAATATGAGTTTCACAGAATCACAGAGTGTTAGAGGTTGGAAGGGACCTCAAAGATCATCTAGTCCAACCCCCCTGCCAGAGCAGGACCACCTACAGCAGAGCGTACAGGAAGGCGTCCAGGTGGGTTTTGAATGTCTCCAGAGAAGGAGACTGCACAACTTCCCTGGGCAGCCTGTTCCAGGGCTCTGTCACTCTCAGTTTAAATATGATACTTCTCTTTTAGTTCAAGCAAACAGGATATGGTCATGTACCAGTGATAAATGAGGATCCTTCTTCCATTTCACTCATGGCATGTTAAACAGAGCAGCAGCATATGTTCTACTGTTGAACTCCAATTTGTTAATCATGTTTCCTAGGGCAGCACTCGCAGACCATGAGAGACAGCGACCCCACTGTGCTAAGCACTCTGCCAGCACATTGTATTGTTTTCTCTTATATTGCAGAACACGTAATTTCTATAAATCACTTGACATCTGGAGTTCTACAACACAAAAACTGAAAGAAAAAGATTGTGCTGCGCCCAAGCAGTGGATTTGAACAGCCAATGAGTATTTTTCTACAGTCTGTTCAGAAGCAAACTTAATCTTACTCATGTGTATGTTAATAAAAATCTTAGCATTCATTTTAAATCCTTGTGTATTCATAGAAAAATTAATAACTGCATATTTGAATTAAGAATTTGTATTTAATGGCTTGCATTTGGTTATGTAATTTAAAAGATATTACTTTAGGATTCTGCTTGAATACTTAATACAACTTACATTACTGATAGTGTGTATTACAGTCATCTGTACAGTGTGCTTTAAAAGTTGTGCTAGTTCTACAAGTTAATTTAGAAGGTTGTAGCTTATTGCAATGTGTGTACTTAATTTTAATAGAGAAGGCTGAAAGTATGTACAAGACCAAAATTATTTACTGAAGCAATTTGAAAATACTTTTAATGAAGTACAGATAAGAGTATTCTTCATATTGCTTGGAGAATTCACAAATAGGGAAAAACATGAATGAATCCTTTGGCTCTCAGAGATAAGAATATAAGCAAAGATCAGCCCTAGTTTCTTTTTCCTTTACACCATTATTCTGTCTGTGGCTCAGGTGGAGGTGTGCTTCAGAGGAGCACACCCAAGTACAATGCTTTTAGTTGTGCAAATGGCAAAGGAGAAAGGGCCTCCAACAGTTAAGGAAATCCAAGTAAATTTTAGTTCATGTTACCGAGAAAATATTCTAGTAGTTGTTACTTATTAATCTTATTGATGTGGAAGCTAATGTTTAAAACAAAAACAACTAACTCAAGAAAAGGAATATAGATGGTGTTGAGAGTGCTGATGAACAGTGGAGTGAGAAGGATTATACCCTTGCAGCTTTAGGTTTGATGGAAGTCCTTGCCAAAGACTGTTTCAGAGGAATGCAAGAGACAGAAGGCAGACTTCAGAGACCCTAACCTGGAATTGAGTTGAGAGATTATAAAGTGTGTGTATCGCAAAAATTAACAAGGTGATACAACAGTAATTGTGAGTCACAGGAGAGATGACAAGAAGGAACTAGGAATTAGTTATTAAATCACACTTGCTGTGTGGTGGGGAGGCAAACAAGAAGAGAATGTGAGATCAGACAGAGAAAGCAAGGGAAGGGAACAGATAAGAAGCACCTTAAAAACTGGGACTAATAGAGAGAGGGGAAAGAAAGATGAGAAATATTTTTTTCAGGGGAAAGGATTATAGTGGAGACATGGGAAACAGGTAAAAGAGGGTAAAGACAAATATAATTTTGTCAGTTTTCTGTGTAGGAAAGGAAATGAACAGAAACATGAACCAGAAGTGCAAAAAGGATTCAGTATCTAGGATTTAGTTAAGCTGAAGAAATTGTAGACACTTGCTCAGAAAGATATTTTTTTATAATGGAGTAAGTCAGCCTATTTATGGAATTTCCTCAAACGCTGCAGCATGCCATGAACAGAGAAAGCTGATTTGGCCACAAAGGGTGTTGTCAAAAAACTGAACTGGTGCTACTTTTGTCATCAGCAAATGCTGAAGCCTGGAGAGATTGAACAACATTCTTCACAAGAGACAGGGCACTAAAAGCAGATGCCAGGGCATCGATGCAGCAGGTTTGGATTGATGAGTGGGGGTATAAAGAGGAGCTAGCTGGACAGTGGTGGAAGGAGGTAGTGTGAGAATTTGGCTGCAGAGAAGACCAACAGGTGAACTTTGGAGAACTTATAAAAGCAACTGCAGTGGATCTTTTGGGTCACTGAATGGTAGAACAGAGATTCTTTTCCTACCTATGTGAACTTCCATTTTACTGTTGGTCAAATAGCCTGCACATGCTGTGCTGATTAGGAGCTTGTATGAAAGCCTCACTGCTCTCATTGTTAGAAACTTAATTCATACAAAACTAGCTCAGCTATTTATATTTTTTTTTGCCAGTACCAGCCGTTGTTTTCAAGTAGCTCTGGCACAAATACTTCTCTTCTATAAAACAGAATATCTGTATCTCTAGTGGATGCTTTTGCTGCCTCTCAAACACTAATTCAAATGTGAACACAGCTGACCAGAACTGTATATCCCATAGGGTCTTCCTATTGCTTTTTGAAGAGTGCTATGAACTGCCTCTGGCAATGTCTGCCTCTTCCACAGCTGCCTGACAAGGGTTTATTCTCATCCTGTGATTAAACCACATACCCTTGGCTGAAGGAGGGCTCAAGCCTGAATGAAGATGGGAGAACAAGACAGAGCTACCTGAGATGGAAGCCTCCTCATCAAATACTGTGTTTCTAGCTCTAGCACATTTTTGAGCATTCTATCTTGAGCTATCAAGAGTACATATATATTGCTACATTTTCCAATGTGTTTAAATCCAAATTCCCTTAACTTGTGGAGCTAGCAGCACTATGCAGCCTGTCCAGAAGTCTTAACAGCAGCTTTTTGGTCTAGAAGCTCACTTAGCAAAGGAAAAATTTGGGTAGAACTTTCTAGTAACTGAGATCTTGCATCCATTTATTCCTCTCATGGCACAGATTCATTCTCTCTCAGCTGCAGGTGGAAAAGCAATAGAAACACAGGAAGCACTAAGGAACCTAAAAAATATGTCCTGTTAAAAACAGTGACAGAAGAGCCTGCCCTGAAAGTTTTATGTCAGGATGAGATCAATAAAGCCTTCTAAATACATGCCTACCTCACTTCTATAACTGTACTTCTACATCATAGGGGTTTGGATACAAATATGTATATTCAAGTACCAGCAATCTTGAATTTGTTGCTACTAACTTAAGAATAGGTACTGCTTGCACTCAGAGGTGAACTTCTTTTACAAACAAAATAAACCCTAGGACCTTTATAAAAGCCCAGGCAGTAATCCCTGGCAATATACTTGCCACCATTACTCTTTGTGGGTTCACAAGTGAAATAATTGTAGGCTTCTGTGCCTTGAAGGGGCTATTTACCTGGGACTCGCTGGCAGGCAGGAGCTGGGTAATACAGTCTGAAGGAGCTGGGAATATCAAGAGGATGGGGAAAACCAGCAAGGGAGTGAAAAGGGGAGAATTAAATAAAGCAAAGTAAAAAAAATAGAAGAGGCAACAGAGTATGTGCCAGGCTGAGGAGACCCCAAAAGAATATATCCAAGGAGGTGAAAAGAAAGCAAGTATTACCAAAACCAGGGAATAAACCATGCTGGTAGAGCAGGTGGAAGAGTACATTTGCGTTCAGGCTGGGTAATAGCTCAGTTCCATAGGAACTGAGTATCTGCAATGGGAATTTCCGAGATGTTTTTCTTCTGTGTCAAGATGGTAATCCAAGCTAGCACAACTTCTCAGTGCCATGAAAAGCTTTGTTTTGAAAATGCCAGTTTATCAGGTTGAAGAAATATTTGCATTGAGGGTGGTTTGATAATAGCCTCTAGTGCACTGCATTGCTGTTTTAATTTCAAGGGCATTCTCACTTTGACAGCAGCCAAGACCCACTCCTTGCCCTGGCTGACACACTGAAGTCCACAGCAGGGCCTTCATGGCTTCATGTGGCCCGCCTTGAGAAAGGACCTCAGGGCATCAGAGGAAATGAAATCTGGGCTCCTCGGTCTATACTGGGCTCCATAAAAACGCATGCCTGTCAGCTCATCTTAAAATGTAGGAGGCTGCCTACATACCTTAAAAATACAGAGCTTTATAACTGGACCTGCTGGATTTATTAGCATGTGTTTGGAAATTTGCAGGCATGCTTTATCTGAATTTTCCTTTTTCTGTTGGACTCTCTAGCACAATTGTTTGGGTTTGCTGTCACACTTACTCTTCCCTGATTATTAATGGTATTTTTTTTCTTTGTTTCCCTATATATTCCACATCTATCTGATGCTTATGCTCAGTCTCATTTTCATTATTCCTCTCCACCTTTCCTTCATAATCCTTTTTTTTTCTGAGCTCCAGCATCCTCCGATTGTAGTCCGTCTTTGGGTTTCCCTCCCTCCCATATGTGCGCCAAGGCGTTCCAACACAGAAAGTTTATTCAAGCAAAATTGTCATAAAAATGAGAACTGGCTAACGTGCAAGTTAGTGTTCTTAATGTCCGCTATGTCTGTCTACCTGGAAAGTGGCGCATTGTGAGTTCACATGGTGATTTACACTAAACTTCTGGCACAGAAGACAAGCTGTAAGCTCTTAAACATCAAGGTAGTTTTCACAATGTTGCACATACTGCTTTCTGGTTTATAACCGTATAGTTTAAAAAAAATGTGCTTGTAGTAAAATATCTTTTTAGTTTTGTAATATTTAAATTATTAAAAAATTCTGTGAAATTAGAGCATTTCTGAACTTTGTCTTTTTTTAAAAATAAATATTTATGAAAATCCTTTGTTGTCTTGAAGATCAATGCAAAATATACGTGTTGGATGTTTCCATCCTTTCATGGAATTACTTGTAATTCTGACCACATGCTTGTATTCTTCAACTAACTGAGAAGGTGTGATGAGGGGGCTAGAACACATTTTAATCTACAGGAGACTAATGCTAAAAAAAAAAGTGGTAAGGAATGAGACTTGGAAGTGTGCAGCTTCCTTTTTTTTTTTACTACAGCTTGGCTGATAGTGAGAGCTGCTATATAAGCTGTATATGCCAGCTGTGCTGTGCACCCATGTGCTTAGATTGCTGTGTAAGAATGGCTATGTTGAATGTAGTCCTCTTTGTTTTTCCTTTTGGAAAAACCCTTCTGCATAGTACCAGAGTGTATAATGCAATAAATGTACGGTGCCTTAATCTGAATGAAGGGAGATCTACCTGTGGGACTGACTTTCTCTGAGAAACTGAATCCCAAAGCTTGAACCAGCCTTTGAACTTCAAAGCAAAGTTCAGTGTCTCAAACTGAAGCTAGTGATCTGTCTCAGACCTTCAGATCTGTGGGATAAAAAGTTATTAGATATCACTTTATCTCTTGCAGAGGGCTTCAGCAAAAATAGGAAGAGGGCCTAAGCATATTACTTTAAACTGGTGGTTCTTCCCTACTGTCTGTCTTGGTTTCTTCACAGACTGTTCCTGCCATCTGAATGTACATCCCTGCCTGGCAGACTCCTTGATCTTCTTTATGGCATTTAGCTACAGATCACAATAAAGTATGCAGTCCCTAGTCCTTCCCTGCCTTTAAATTATTCATAATTGCAAGTATTCTAATTGGTTTAGATTTATGCTCTGTTGCTCCATTTGTTTACTTTTATAAAGATTTTTTTTGTCAGTGTGCACTGTGCTTGGCAAACATGCTTTCTGCCTGTATTTATAACGTGGTTTAGTCATAGTTAGTAAATTATAATTTCAGTGAGGCTTTAAGTAGTCTAAATCTCAGTAAACTCAATGCCAGTGTTGATATTTGCTTTCTTCCAATTTGTGTCTAAACATACTTGGTTTTCAGTTGTCAATCAGTTCATTTTGTCTTCATTTCTCAAGAATGAGGATATATTCTTCTGGGCCTGAATCTCCAGGACAGCACTTTTAAAAAGCTTATTCACATAGTTATTGTGTATTTTGAAAAGAGATGCTGTGATCTGCCTGGGTATGTCAATAAATTTGGATCAATGTCTTCAAACCCAAGGGTTTACAGTGAGACTCAGATCTTAAAGCTTTGGGTGTTAGTATGCTTAATGAAATCTTAAAACAGAAGGTAAAAATAAAATCTATTTATTTGATGTTTACTATTCTTACACCACTATTTGAAGTATTGGTTACCTATTCCACGGTAAAACTTGAGTTAATTTTTATTTATATGTAGGAAGATATATAAGTTAATCCATATAACTATAATATACATATATGCATATACATAATGTATAATAATATACATCATGTATAATAATATATACATAATGTAATGTACTGATTATAAAATGCATACTTTTGGTTACTTAATACTAGGCAACACTCAAAACTTCAAAAGCAACTTACTGATCAAATCATGCATTTATGGGCCTAAATATCCATATAAAATCAATTAACTACAACTTAAATGACAGTTTACAGGACTTAGTTGTTAGTACCCACCAGTGGTTAAGTTCAGTGACAGAGTGTATGTTTCCTCATACTTCACCAGGACTCTGGGACCAAGTTTTAAAACTCATGGAACTCAGCTTGGCACTCAAAGTAAGCCACTCAAAGTAAGGTCAGTGCTGATTTCAGACTGGCTTTCTCAGGCCTTTGTGCAGCTGGGTCTTGAAAACTTCCAAGGAAGACTCTACAACATGTCTGTGCAGCCTGCTCCAATGTTCAGCTTTTAGTGATTTCACCAGCACCACCCTTTTATCTAGCTGAAAACTCCCTAATTGAATTCAGGATTGTTATCTCCTGGTGTCTCCCAGTGCCCCTCAGTAAAGATCTTGGCTCTGCTATCTTAACCTCCCTGCAGGCAATAGGAGGTTGCTGTGAGGTCTCCCAAGAAAAGCCACATTTCCTTAGCTTCTCCTCACAGGGCAAGTGACTCAGCCTTCTGACTCTCTTTGCTGTCAACAATTGCCCCAATTTATCAATGTGTTTCTTGTACTGAGCACTTACAGATGAAGAAATTTTCTAAAATATATTCCAAGCTCTATCAGTTTCCACTACTAGTAGCTCCCTTTCTTGAACCCGGTCTCTAGGCACAAAGTCCTGGGAGATCTTGTTGAAGACCAATACAAAGAGAAAGAGGTAGGATACCTCAGTTTTAAATATATCTGCTCTCACAAAATCACCTGCCCCATTGACCAATAGGTTCATGTTTGCCTTGTTTATTCTGCCGTTAGGAGTGCTTCTTGTTGGCCTTGTTCCTCATTGATTTCAATCCTAGGTAAGCCTTGGCTTTTCTAATGCCATCCTAACATGGCCAGAGGATTACTCTACATTGCTTTATTCCTGCCCATGATTTCAACTCCTGTATATAATCAGTTTGCACAGGAGGTAAGTCCCTCTTTGATAAAGCCAATCTCCTCCTACATTTGCAAACTTTTATTAACATCAGATGGACTGCTCTTACGCTGGGAAGATACTATCCTAAAAGACCTGCCAGCTCACTTGAGGTCACTTTTCCTAATGAGCTGTCTTTCACAAGTTTCTACTTACCAGTATTCTTCATATGTATTGTTTTCCATCCCTACATTGATCCCTAGCGTTTTTAAGCCTGATCATTAGCTTGTGTTGTCTGATTCCCCCTGAGACTATTCAGAATGATTCCTTTTCACCCAAATTGTTTCTTGTCCCCTCAGTGCATGACGTTATCTGTTTAAGTATATATCAGGTCTTACAAGTCTTGTCACTTTTATCAGCCCAGGGGACTGCTTTCTCCTAGGATTCTTATTTTGCTTATTTTTTTGAAAGAGTGTTTCTCTTTCGTTTTATGGCTTAATAATGGAAGATGGCAAATGCTCTTTTGTAATTTCTCTCTCTTGTAATCTCTCTCCTTCTCTGAAGAAATTCATTGCAGTCACAGCTGAAGGTTGAGGGAGAGAAAATCTAACTCTAAAAAAATTGAAAAACTAATCTAACTCCACTGATTAGAATGCATATTTTTCATGCTGAAAAAAAAATAAAGGATTCCTTCTTGGTGTTGGTTTATATAAAGGTAGTGCTTAAAGATATAAATTAGCTCTGGCAATATGGATGTTTTACTCATGCCTGCTGTTACAGTATTTCAGCATGATGATTTTTCTTCTGTGGCTTTTGTTTATACAAATTGTTGACTTCTTCCACACAAAACCCCTTCTTTCATGCCTGCTGAGCATATGCCAATCTTCTGTGTCTTTTTTTTTTTGTTTTGAGAAGAGAGAAATCCTTTTCATACTGTTATCAAAGTCTGAACAGAGTAAAAAGTATTGGGTTTGACCAGTCTTACTTGGAAGTAGGCAGCTACCTTAATCATTAGTCCTATCAACTTCAGATGGTCAAGGTAGTCTACAAGTATTGTAGGGGCAATGTTTAGAACAACAAGATTTTTGAAAATTTATAGTTAACTTGGAACCCTCTCTTTAATCTCAAGTTGTGCTGTTTCATGCTGCCAGCAGCACAACTGAGGAAACACATTTAAACAACTAGTGAGACAAGTTAATCAAGAGAGTTGGATAGAAGATGACCTCATGGAGAACAGTTGACTTTCAGAAAACAGACTAACCTTTTTGAAATTGTTTTGTGGATTCAGGGAGCAACTAATGTCCCTGTAGTGAAACCACTGACTATGCAAATTACTTTCTTCTTGGGTAGACACATGGGTGCTTCCTACCTGTTTTCTTCATGTTGGCTTGCTTTGTTTGAAGTTCCTTTAATGCTTGTTTGCCTGGATAACTTGGTATCAGCTGCTCAGGTGAAGACCTTATGATTGTTTTCTGATGTGGAAATACCTAGCTCTTTTCCTGATAGGTGAGTGTAGCAGCTGCCATCTTGGCTGTGGGTATTCTCAACCCAGTGGGTAAATATGAAGCAATGGGTGATACTACTACTACAGCAGCTAGCCATCAACACTGCTAATGCAGAGAGACAGGGTGGGAGTGGATAAAGAAAACACTGTACAACTTGGATGATTATGATCCAGCTCTTTCCAACTAAAAGTACACACATATTTTAGTGACAGGAAGGGTGCAAAACATACTGGAAAATACACAAATCCATTTTTGGCTGTACAAGAAAACTCTTCTATAATCCATATATGAGAGGCAGCCAATTACAGTGTTTTTTTTTTTTAATGAAGAGCATGTGAAGCTTTTTTAGATGTTCTTTACTTATTTTTCTCCTCTTTAACTGTCCCTTTTATTTTCTTATCTGATCAGAAAAACTATTTTTTCCTCTCTATTCTCTTCTACACTTTCATAGTTAGCTGGACAAATTTTTTATTCATGAGATATGACATTAAAATAATGACACTTTATTGCACTTACAGTAAGAAATAGAGCTGAAGTGCTCACCCAGAAGTCATATGTAGTTGTAGTTCCATCAAAACAGAGTGGGATGGTCATTTTGTTCAATGTTAATAGCTCCATTATTCCTATAACCACAGTCCAACTATTAGGGAACTACACTAGAATTTGGTACATATAACATTGTTTTTAAAAATCTCAGATTAGAAATATAAAATTACCTGCAAAAAGTTTTGATGCTCAGCCCAAACTACTTTGCCTATTGACAATAAATTAAAATATATTGCTTTCCTGGAATTCAACTCCTAAAATATAGAGTGTAGTAACTGAAAAACCTTTATATGAGAAAACAACCAAACGAGATAAAGTTCTTCCAGCGTTTTCTATTGATATTGTTGTTTAGTTGTGTCTATCCAATTTTATTATGTGAGTAGACTTGATTCTGTTATTTAGAATAAGATATTTCAAACTGAATATAACAGCAGCCTGTCCTATGAATAACGTGTTTAGAAATGGCTCTGAGCCCCAGTTATACTGGTTTCAAACCACCATGCCTGTACATGTACTTGAATTCATATCAGAGCCATAAACCACATGGCACCAACAGAAATCCTATTGCTTGGCCACCTATTTTCTTGTGAAAATCAATGCCTGGAAGCTGTATCCTCTTGGATGCCTGTCCTTTATGTGCTTGCTGATGGCAGTAGCCCCACGCCTAGACCTTCATGGTGCAGGGCATGGACTGCATGGCTCACAAACTGGTGTGTAGCAAGCCCAAAGTGTTGCAGGCCTTAAACTCTAATGGATTAACTTGAAATTTGCTAGTACCAAGCTGCTTAGATGCACCTTTGCATTAATCTAGAAACTGAGACCACAGTACTCTACTGTTGGCTGGGGATTTTAAACACGGTGATCAGGAGGTAAAGGCCATTTTGCTGTCGAGCCCAGCTTCAGAGCAGGTAAGACTGCACTGGGGAAGGAATCTAAGCAAAAAAAAGGCTGGCAAAAAGCTTTTGGGGGGCTTTTTTTAAGCCGGCTACAGCAACCACACCTGAGGCCGCACCGGCAGCTCCAGGGCGGACACCCGAGATAGCGTGGGCGGAGCCACCCTCAGCGGCGCGGGGATTTTAAACACGGTGATCAGCTGTTAACTCTGCCCTCAGGGTATAAGAAGCCTTTGGGAGGGCAGGGACGAGTCCCTGTTCACTGAACAAAAGGGTAAGTCTTTGTTAAAAGGCAAGCACTTAAAAGGCCCGTAAACTATTCCGTGCTTAGCTTTCTGGAGAGTCTTTGTATTGTAGAGCCAACTATGGTTGCCACCAGGTCAATGGTTGTTAGAAAAACTGTGGGCACCCAGACAGAGGCCCCACGTAAGCATGTGGGTGTTCAGGCCTCGGGCTGCAGAGAATGCTGGAGCCTGGCACTGGCCATGGAGGGTAGTGGAAGTGACACTTGTGTCCGATGTGACCAGATGAGCGATCTGCTCAGCCTGGTGGCTGAACTGAAGGAGGAAGTAGAAAGGCTGAGGAGCATTAGGGAGTCGGAGAGAGAGACAGATCGGTGGAGTCACGTCCTGAATGGCGAGCAGCAAGCTCTGCAAAGAGCTGAATATCCCCCCACCTCTGGCCATCAGGCAAAAGGGGGGGACCGAAAGGATAGGGAAGAGTGGAAGCAGGTGCCTGCCAGGAGAGGAAGGAAAATCCCTGCCCGGCCTCCATCACCTGCCCGGTTGCCCCTGCAAAACAGGTATGGGGCTCTAGACAATGAGAGCCAGGCCAAGGAAGAGTCAGTGGAGGGTTCACCCATAGGGCTGTCTAGGGTGAGTAACTCGGATACACGCATTAGGACTTCTTCATCTAAGAAAAAAAGGAGGGTAATCGTAATTGGAGACTCCCTCCTGAGGGGAACAGAGGGTCCTGTCTGCCTCCCTGATCCAACCCACAGGGAAGTCTGCTGCCTCCCTGGGGCCCGAGTTAAGGATGTTATCAAGAAGCTTCCTGGTCTGGTCAAACCCACGGACTATTACCCGCTTTTGGTTATGTAGATCGGTAATGATGAGATAGTAGAGAGACGGCCAGAAGCAATCAAAAGGGACTTTAGGGCACTGGGGCGGATGCTAGAAGGATCAGGCGCACAGGTTGTGTTTGCCTCTATTCCTTCAATTATGAGGGAAAATAGTAGAAGGTTTGACAAAGTGCAGCAGATTAATACTTGGCTAAAGGGGTGGTGCCAGCGGTCTAGCTTTGGATTTTTTAACCATGGGGAGATCTACAGGGCACCTGATCTACTGAAACAAGCTGGGGTTCAAATGACACAAAGGGAAAAAAGGATCCTTGGTCATGAGCTGGCGGGACTCATAGAGCGTTCTTTAAACTAGATATGAAGGGGGATGGGGTTATAGCTGGGATTGCAGCGGGGCAGTGCTCTAGAAATTATGAGGACCGGGTGGCCTTCCATCCCCCTAGGGTGAGATCAGTGTGCTCAGCTTGCTCCCTGAAATGCTTATACACCAATGCACGCAGCATGGGGAATAAGCAGGAGGAGCTAGAAACCTGGGTTCGGGCAGGAGATTATGATCTGGTGGCAATTACAGAGACATGGTGGGACAGCTCACATGACTGGAATGTGGTCATGGGTGGCTATGTCCTTTTCAGGAAAGACAGGCCAGCCAGGCGAGGTGGTGGAGTCGCTCTTTACGTGAAAGAGCAACTACAATGTCTTGAATACCATCCAGGCATGGAGGAGGAGCAAGTTGAGAGTGTATGGGTTAGAATTAAGGGGCAGGCTGGCAGGAGAGATACTGTTGTGGGTGTCTATTACAGGCCACCAGATCAGGGTGAGGAAGTTGATGAGGCCTTCTACAGGCAGCTGAGAGCGGTCTCACAATCACAGGCCCTGGTTGTCCTGGGGGATTTTAACTTCCCTGATATTTGCTGGAAGGACAACTCAGCCAGTCAGCCACAGTCCAGGAGGTTCCTCCAGTGCGTCGATGATAATTTTCTGATGCAAATGGTGGAGGAGCCGACTAGGAGAGGAGCACTGCTGGACCTCATCCTTGCTAACAAGGAGGATCTGGTTGAAGCAGTAAAGGTTGAGGGCTGCCTTGGCTGCAGTGACCATGAAATGGTGGAGTTCAGGATCTCATGTAGCAGAAACAAAATAGCAAGCAGAATTGCAACCCTGGACTTTGCCAAGGCAAACTTTGGATTTTTCAAGCAATTACTCGAGAAAATCCCATGGGCAAGGCTGTTTGAAGGTAAAGGGGCCCAAGATAGTTGGTTAGCGTTCAGGGACTGCTTCTACCGTGCTCAAGATCAGAGCATCCCGACACGTAGGAAGTCAAGGAAGGGAGCCAGGAGACCTGCGTGGCTAAACAGGGATCTGCTGGGTAAGCTCAAGGGCAAGAGGAGAATTTACAGCTCTTGGAAGGCAGGGCTGGCCACTTGGGAAGAATATAAGGCTGTTGTCCGAGTGTGTAGGGAGGCAACTAGGAAAGCAAAGGCCTCCCTAGAATTGAACCTGGCGAGAGGGGTCAAGGACAACAGGAAGAGCTTTTTCAAATACGTGGCAGATAAAACTAACACCAGAGGCAATGTAGGCCCACTGATGAATGAGGTGGGTGCCTTGGTGACACATGATACAGAGAAGGCAGAGTTGCTGAATGCCTTCTTTGCCTCTGTCTACTCTGCCGGAGGCTGTCCTGAGGAGCCCCGTTCCCCTGAGGCCCCAGAGGAAGTCAGGGCAGTGGAGGAGTTTGCTTTAGTCGAGGAGGACTGGATTAGGGACCAATTAAGCAATCTGGACATCCATAAATCCATGGGTCCAGACGGGATGCATCCACGGGTGCTGAGGGAGCTGGCTGATGTCATTGCTAGACCACTCTCCATCATCTTTGCCAAGTCTTGGGAGACGGGAGAGGTGCCTGAGGACTGGAGGGAAGCAAATGTCACTCCAGTCTTCAAAAAGGGCAAGAAGGAGGACCCGGGTAACTATAGACCGGTCAGCCTCACCTCCATCCCTGGGAAAGTGATGGAACGACTTATCCTTGGTGCCATCTCAAGGCATATCAGGGATAAGAGGGTCATTAGAGACAGTCAACATGGCTTCTCCAAAGGGAAGTCGTGCTTGACTAACCTCATAGCCTTTTATGAGGATATAACAAGGTGGATAGATGATGGCCGAGCGGTGGATGTGGTCTACCTTGACTTCAGTAAAGCATTTGACACAGTCTCCCACAGCATCCTTGCTGCTAAACTGCAGAAGTGTGGTCTAGACTCTCGGGTAGTGAGGTGGACTGTGAACTGGCTGAGGGGAAGAAGCCAAAGAGTTTTGGTCAATGGGGCAGAGTCTGGTTGGAGGCCTGTATCCAGTGGAGTCCCTCAAGGGTCGGTACTGGGACCAGTATTATTCAATATATTCATCGATGACTTGGATGAGGGACTAGAGAGTACTATCAGCAAATTTGCTGATGACACCAAGCTGGGAGGAGTGGCTGACACACCAGAAGGCTGTGCTGCCATCCAGCGAGACCTGGACAGGCTGGAGCGTTGGGCGGGGAAAAATTTAATGAAATATAACAAGGGTAAATGTAGGGTCTTGCATCTGGGTAGGAACAACCCCAGGTTCCAGTATAAGTTGGGGAATGACTTATTAGAGAGCAGTGTAGGGGAAAGGGACCTGGGAGTCTTGGTGGACAGCAGGATGACCATGAGCCAGCAGTGTGCCCTTGTGGCCAGGAAGGCCAATGGCATCCTGGGGTGTATTAGAAGGGGGGTGGTTAGTAGGTCGAGAGAGGTTCTCCTTCCCCTCTACTCTACCCTGGTGAGACCCCATCTGGAATACTGTGTCCAGTTCTGGGCCCCTCAGTTCAAGAAAGACAGGGAACTGCTGGAGAGAGTCCAGCACAGGGCAACTAGGATGATTAAGGGAGTGGAGCATCTCCCTTATGAGAAAAGACTGAGGGAGCTGGGGCTCTTTAGTTTGGAGAAGAGGAGGCTGAGGGGTGACCTCATTAATGTTTACAAATATATCAAGGGTGAGTGTCACGAGGATGGAGCCAGGCTCTTCTCGGTGACAACCAATGATAGGACAAGGGGTAATGGGCTGAAACTGGAACATAAGAGGTTCCGCTTAAACTCGAGAAGAAACTTCTTCTCAGTGAGGGTGACGGAGCCCTGGAACAGGCTGCCCAGAGAGGTTGTGGAGTCTCCTTCTCTGGAGACATTCAAGACCTGCCTGGACACGTTCCTGTGTGGCATAGTCTAGGCATTCCTGCTCTGGCAGGGGGATTGGACTTGATGATCTTTCGAGGTCCCTTCCAATCCCTAACATTCTATGATTCTATGATTCTATGTCTGGTTTTGGGGCCAGAGCTGTCTTTCTCCATACCTGAAAGCATCATGCTCATGAGCTCTGTTTCTTGAGGGATGAGCAGAAAATGTATGTTCTCTAGCAAAACTTTTTGGCTATTGACACTAATAAGTACCAGAGGGAAACATGTCTAGTCTCTCCCCTCAGTCTTATAGCAAAATTCCCCAGAGTGAAGACTTGGATATTCTTTTGGAAGCAGAGCCAAGCTGCTTGCAGAATTCTCACCTGATGTTACATACACCTTCAGAGTTCATAACTCATGTTATGATCTGGCAGAGTGAACCAATTTCATATACTTGTATATATTTTTTTTTTCTGCGTAAAAAAGCTTGGGCCAGCATGTTACTGAGCTAATTTATTACAATGTTAAGGTAGTTAAAGATGGAACAATATGATCATCAAATTACAACCTCTTGTCTTTAATTTGATCACTGTATCAAGCGTTAATTCTTTGCCAAGGGAGGCTACTTGATACAGGCAAAATGCCTGTTCCTGTCACAGTAACAAAAGTTTTCCCAAAGCCTTAACCTAGGCTGAAGGTTGAACTGTAAAGTAAATCACATTCAGAACCTAATTACTCTTCATTAAAAGAGACTTTGTAGAAATAAGACTTCAACAAATGCACGCAAGAATATGTTGACTAAGCTAGAGTAACAAAAGGTAAAGTTGTCACTTCAGTGAAACAAGAATAAAAATAGTTTGAAGCACTTCTGCTTGATTACTCAAGATCTTTAATTTAGGTAGTTGTTGGCAGGCCTTCAAGAAATGACTCAGAACCTCCAAATTTAAAGATGTGGATCCATCACAGGTTTCTTGCTGATAACTCTAAATTTTCTTATGCAGAAAGCCTAGGAGAGAAAAATAGTTTTGGATGTTGTGAGTAACAGTAAGGAGAAAGTCCTTTTTGTTCTTGTAGGAATTACTTCTTGTTTTCCCTAGTTCATGAGCACTTGTTGTGGCTCCTGGTCTTAACTAGATGAATCCAAGATTCCAGAATAGTCACTGCAGTCAAATCCCTGTGGAGGAACAGTTAATATCAATGTGGGAAGACTCATTACTGAATAAACCTCTGTTTTGACAAATAGACTATAGGTAAGATGATCTCTTAAAAACAATTATGTAGAAGGTTTGACCTTGGCTAGATGCCAAGTGCTCACCAAACTGCTCTATCAATCCCACCTCAGCTGGCCAGGGGAGAAGATATAACAAAAAGTGTTGTGCGTTGGGATAAGGACAAGGGCAATCATTCAGCTGTTACTGTCATGGATAAAACAGACTTCACTCAGGAAAACTAATTTATTACCAATCAGACCAGAGTAGGATAATATGAATATAAAAACAAATCTTAAAACACTTCCTTTCTTCCTGGGCTCAACTTCACTGCTGATTTCTCTACCTCTTCCCTCTCCTGAGCAGTGGCAGGGGGATATGGGGAATGGGCATTGCAGTCAGTTTGTTACATGTTGTTTCTGCTGCTCCTTCCTCCTCATACTCTTCCTCTGCTCTAGTGTTGCATCCCTCCTACAGGAGACAGTTATCCACCAATTTCTCTGCTATCAATCCTTTCCACTACAGTTCTTCACAAACTGTTCCAGTGTGGGCCGTTCCATGGGGTGCAGTCCTTCAGGAACAGACTGGTCTAGTGTGGGCTTCCTGTGGGCTCACAAGCCCTGAGAGCAAACATGGTCCGACGTGGGCTCCTCTCTCCGTGAGTCCCATAGGCCCTGCCAGGAACCTGCTCCAGTGCAGGCTTCCCGTGGGGTCACAGCCTCCTTCAGGCATCCACCTGCTCTGGTATGGGTTCCTTCACTCACTACAGGTGGATATCTATACCACCATCAGCCTCCATGGACTGCAGAGGGACAGCCTGCCTCGCCATGGTCTTCACCACAGGCTGCAGGGTAATCTCTGCTCTGGCCTCTGGAGCATCTTCTCCCCCTCCTTCACTGACCTTGGTGTCTGCAGAGTTGTTCCACATACTCTCGCTTCTTTCTCCAGCTGCAGCTGCTGTTGTGCACGTTCGGGTTTGTTTTCTGTGTTTCTTAAATATGTTATCACAGAAGCATTACCACCATTGCTGATGGGCTTGGTCCTGGCCAGTTGTGGTTCTGTCTTAGGGCCAGCTGGCATTAGCTCTATTGGACATAGGGGAAGCTTCTAGCAGCTTGTCACAGCTGTAGCTCTCCTGCTACCAAAACCTGCCCACGCAAACCCAATACAATAGGAAAAATGTCAAGATTATGTTGTTGAGAAGGTTATTTATTGCATCCTTTCCTGTTTGGATTAGATAATGGATAAGACACCTACAATGAGCTAAAATTTGCGGTTTATGTAAAATGCCTAATTGCCCAATTTATTTGTATTTTTCTCAGACTTCTTTAGCCATTCAGTGTTTCTTAAAATACTCAAGGCCATTTTAGTGACCAAAGACTAGGAGACTAATGAAACCTTAAGCATTGACAGGAAAACATCACTGACACGAAAACATGAGCTTGTTGATAGTGGTGATGTAAAAACATACACTGCATTCATACAAAAAGAAATTCTTCTTTGAATTCATTTCCCCATAATGGGACTTAGATTCCAGTCAATGTGAGCATTCTCATCAACTTGACTTCCTTGAAAGTGGCTCAGTTCTGCAATCCTTGGTCAAATAAGCTCCAAATAAGGGCTCCGAAATCAAAGCTAGTCTTCAGAATGGAAATGTTTCACTCCTATAAGAAGATGTTGTGTGAGATGTTGTGTGAGTAATATCATCGATGACTTGGATGAGGGACTAGAGAGTACTATCAGCAAATTTGCTGATGACACCAAGCTGGGAGGAGTGGCTGACACACCAGAAGGCTGTGCTGCCATCCAGCGAGACCTGGACAGGCTGGAGCGTTGGGCGGGGAAAAATTTAATGAAATATAACTAGGGTAAATGTAGGGTCTTGCATCTGGGTAGGAACAACCCCAGGTTCCAGTATAAGTTGGGGAATGACTTATTAGAGAGCAGTGTAGGGGAAAGGGACCTGGGAGTCTTGGTGGACAGCAGGATGACCATGAGCCAGCAGTGTGCCCTTGTGGCCAGGAAGGCCAATGGCATCCTGGGGTGTATTAGAAGGGGGGTGGTTAGTAGGTCGAGAGAGGTTCTCCTTCCCCTCTACTCTGCCCTGGTGAGACCCCATCTGGAATACTGTGTCCAGTTCTGGGCCCCTCAGTTCAAGAAAGACAGGGAACTGCTGGAGAGAGTCCAGCACAGGGCAACTAGGATGATTAAGGGAGTGGAGCATCTCCCTTATGAGAAAAGACTGAAGGAGCTGGGGCTCTTTAGTTTGGAGAAGAGGAGGCTGAGGGGTGACCTCATTAATGTTTACAAATATATCAAGGGTGAGTGTCACGAGGATGGAGCCAGGCTCTTCTCGGTGACAACCAATGATAGGACAAGGGGTAATGGGCTGAAACTGGAACATAAGAGGTTCCGCTTAAACTCGAGAAGAAACTTCTTCTCAGTGAGGGTGACGGAGCCCTGGAACAGGCTGCCCAGAGAGGTTGTGGAGTCTCCTTCTCTGGAGACATTCAAGACCTGCCTGGACACGTTGCTGTGTGGCATAGTCTAGGCATTCCTGCTCTGGCAGGGGGATTGGACTTGATGATCTTTCGAGGTCCCTTCCAATCCCTAACATTCTATGATTCTATGATTCTATGATTAGGTATTAAGAATAGTGTTTTGAGAAGTCACTCTAACTTCATTTAAATTATTTACCAAGTGGTGAACAACAAATGGATGCCTTTGGAAAAGGAGTGTGTTATCTGGAGTGCAGTTTGTAATCCCGGTACTACACCATGGCTTGTGCTGTAATTGAAATAGTGAAAGCAAAAGCAAAATGAGAATCAGACCTATAGTGTAGTCAGCAGGTGTGATATCTGTAAAGAAACTCAGCCTGAAATCTTTGCATTGCCTGTCTTGAAGCAGTTACACATGTGGCATAGATAGTCTACAAGAAGGGGATGATATGAAGGGCAGAGAAGGCTTGAGGCTGTATTAAGCAAACCATTGAAGTTTTGTGTCCTCCTTCACTCTTTTGTCACACTTTGTCTGTGGTGCATCTGCAGGAAGTGCTCTGGCATCTCCCTTGTAGTTAGCTCTGTCATGGACTGTTGAGCTGCTGTGGCACACTGATATATTTAGTGGCTGCCTCATTCACCCTGTACAGCCCTACAACTGGCACATGGTGCCAAAAAAAAGAACTATTTGCATTTATTGCCTTTCCTGCAGATTCGACACTTACATAACAATTTCTCTACTCTAGAAATGTGCTGTATTTCATAACATAGCCCTGTGATGGTTTAACCCGAGATGGCAACTAAGCACCACACAGCTGCTGCCTCGCTCCCGCGTGGGATGGGGAGAGGAACTGAAAACAAGCAAAACTTGTAGGTTGAGGTAAGAACAGCTCAATAATTGAAATAGAAAGAAAATAAAATAATAATTTCCAATACATCACATTTAATCATCATCATGTTTCCTGTCTTTTGATGTATATATACATAGAGATATCATTGCCTTCATGTACAGGCCACCTTTATAAAATGTCTGTTGGGTTCATTTAGTTCATGACTTTGGAGTCCATCTATCATAACATTCTTTCTGGTTAGGAGGGATGGTCTGAGGTCTGTTCAGCCAGCAGAGCAGCATCAGGCTTTTGTGCAGTGTGTGAGTGACGTTGGGCATAGCAGCAGTGGGGTGTGTAGTGTTGGGTCGTTGCATGTTGTTGATTGCACTTCTGGTTCCATCCCTACTCTGCTTCACTCACTTTTATCAAAGTTCATTCTTCATTAATTTAGGTTTTCTTGCTGTATTATCATTGATATAGCACATGACAATTATAGTAGCAATGACATACAGTGGCAGAGTTATATAGCAATTAATGTCATAGATTTTAATTCACTGGCTATTCTCACCCAAAATCAAATCCCCCTGAGACACACATCAGGCTTCCCCATCTTTCTGCATCACCTATCAAGTGCACCCACGTCCTCGAGCAAAAGCAATCCCACAAATAATTTTGCCTTTGCCCAAGGCAGGAATAATCCACACTGCTTTCTTTATCTTTAGCATGTTGTTGGGGTTTTTTTTGTGTACTACAGAGACTTCATGTGCTTCTACAGTATGTAAAAGTTTTAAATGGGTAGGGCCAGATCGGTTGACAGATCCTCTTGTGTTGACCACCCAGGTGACTTTTGGCTGTTGTTAAATGTGTATCCCAATGTTTGAAGGTGCCATCACCCAATGCTTTCAGTGTAGTCTTTAACAGTCCATTGTATTGTTCAATTTTCTTGGAGACTGGTGCATGACAAGAGATGTGATATAACCACTAAATAGCCCAGGTGTCTATGAGGTTGGTTTGGAAATGGGTCCTCTTGTCTGACTCATTTCCTTCTGGGATGCTATGTAGCCATCAGATTTGCTTTTCAAGGCCCAGGATAATGTTCTAGGCAGTGGTATGGGGCACAGGATATGTTTCCAGCCATCTGGTGTTTGCCTTGGTGGGTTTGTGGGAGTGTGATATAGTCAAGCTGCCAGACCTCCTCATATTTATGTTTCAGCCATCATCTTCCATACCATAGAGGTTTTAACCACTTGACTGGCTTGATCACAGCACATGTTTCATGCTCACAGATAACCTGCATGATAGCATCCATGATCAAGCCCACACCTCTCTTATGAGCCCATCTCTATGTTGCACCTCTTCCCTGATGGCCTGAGGTGTCATGGCCCACTGAACCATGTATAATTCACCCTAATGTTGCCATTCCAGATTCACCTTAACCACTTCAGCCTGATCTACCTGTTTGCTGTTTTGATGTTCTTCAGTGGCTCAACTTTTGGGTTGAGCATGTGGGCATCTACACGGTGTACTTTCACAACCAGGTTCTCTATCCAGGCAGCAATATCTTGCCACAATGTGGCAGCCCAGGTGGGTTTACTCTGCATTGCCAGTTGCTCTGCTTCCATTGCTGTAACCACTGCTGCAAGGGCATTTGCCACCATGCATGAGTCAGTATAAAGTGTTGGTCATTTTCCTCATTCAGTAATGTTTAAAGGCAGATAGATGGCTTTCATCTACACAAGTTGATTTGATTCACCTTCTTCAGCAATTTTTGCAACTCGTCATAGGGGACTCCATGCAGCCACCATCCATCTCCAATGGTTTCCTACAATGCAACAGGACCCATCAGTAAGCATGTTGTCTCTCATTTTGTGGCCATTTATCATACAGTGGAGCTTCTTCAGTGCATGTCACTTCCTCTTCTGGTGGTGTTCCAAAATCTTTGCTTTCTGGCCAGTCTGCGGTCGATTCTAAAATTCCTGGGTAACTACTCAAGTCCATTGTGTGATCAGTGTGACCCACTTGCTCCACATAGCATCAGTTGCATGGTGCATAGAGGGGTCCTTCCTCTTGAGCACCAGGATGAGCACTTGGAGTCTGAGTGGTAATAGCAGCTGTGTTTCAGTATCAACCACTTCTGAGGCAACTCAAACTCCTTCATACGTTGCCAGTGTCTCTTTCAGTTGGGGCCTTGGATCCTTGATATTCCGGACTCTAAAACCTTAAGAGTTGACCTTGGGTCTCCCCTGGTGCCTTCTGCCAGAGGTTCTAGGTAGGACTGTTCTCCCTGGCTGCACATTTTTGACATCTTGTCCTACTCAAACTGGCCCAAGGCCTACTGCATGAACGATCTCCTATTCAATTTATTTAAAGGCTTGCTGTTGCTCAGGGCCCCAGTTAAAATTGTTCTTCTAGATCACTTGATAGAGGGCTGACAATCAGATTAATTTTGAATATACATTCTCCAAAAACACACAACGCCCAGGAAAGCTTGTTTTTTCTTTTTGCTAGTAGGTGGAGACACAGCTGTTATTGTTATCACATCCACTGCAATTTGACAACATACATCTTGCCATTATATTCCTAAAAACTGGATCTCCCGTGCATCTCCCTTTGCTTTTGTTTTATGGCAAAACCAGCTCTAAGAAGGATTTGGATTATTTTCTTTCTTTTCTCAAACTACTTCCTCTGTGTTTCCCCATATGATGACGTTGTCAATGTATCTCAGGTGTTCCAGGACAAGTCCTCCTCTTTCAAAATGCAGTGCTTTTTTTCTCTGTGTATTATAAAAAGCTTGCTGGACATCATCTTTTATTTTCTAACATAAATTGTAAAAGCATCTATTAATACTGGCACAATAAAACAAATGCATGCAATCTATTTATTGTTCCATTTTCAACTCTGTGACTAGAACATAATAAAGAAGATTTGAAGGAGGTAAGCTAGTTAACATGTAAAATGCAACAAAAAAAAACATTGTATGGTGGAATAGCAACTTGTAAATCCCCAAGGCCCTTCTTTTGATTGCTTTAGAAAATATGTGGTGCCAGAGTGTCTCATTCTTCCACCACTGTCTTGGCAACTTGAAATGAGAGATGTGCCAGGCAGTATGGCCTGAAAAATGCCAACTGGAAAAAGCAGATGCTGGGTTTTTGGACCACATGGAGTCCTGAGCTCCCATAAAAAGACACACATTTGCTGGTATTCTGAGCAGTATATAGCAAACTAAATAAGCATATGTCCATTTATATTTCAAAATGCTGTTAACTAGTTCTAGTGAGGTAATTAATTGCCTGTGGATTATTTATTTTTTAATTCTCTGTTGCTGTCTTACACAAATCATGTTTGTTTTACAAGTATCCAAAAATGTTAATTGGTATGTATTTTTCTGTACATATGCGTGCAGATGAATAGTGAGAGATACAGAGGCACACAGTGCCAAATGCTATTAGAAAGCATTTATTGAATGAAACTCAGTAAATTTCAAATATTGAAACTGCTGGAATTGGCCTTGACTCTGAGTTTTGATGTCTTTTGAGATGTCTAGATTTCTCACTGCTAATATTAAACTAGTCTTATTTATGTATGTATGTATGTATATATGTATTTCAGATTGATTTATTTTACATCTGTAGTGAATTTTGTTTGCAGATGAAAAAAGTGCATGTACATAGTTTGGGTAACCAGGAATCAGCCTGGTTCCAAATATGCTGGTTTGAGCTCGTCCCTGGTGTTCTCTTTTCAAAAGCAGATTTCACTTAGAAATATCCACACATCAAAGTAATGTGTGGACTTTATCTTTTTGGCTCAATTTGTTCAAAAGCAAAACAAAAACCTAACCTGATAGAGCTTTTGATCTCACTAGGTTTAAATACTCTTTTGTTCAAGGGGGAGAAAAATACCTGTATCCAATGCTGCCTTCCCTGTGTGGAGAGTCAGTGTCTACCCACAGAAAAAGCAGCTGGGATAAAACAACACAGAGCTGAGACAGGGTAGTTGAAAACAAAGACAGGTGTGGTGGTTTGGGGTTTTTTTGTTTGTTTTTTTGTGTTTGTGTTCCCCCTGGAGGAGGGGGAAGACCCCTGGAACTGTTCACCCATGCAATTACTAACAGAATAGTAGCATCCAGTTGGTACACCTTAATAATAAATGTGTAAACATATTTTTAAAATTAAAAGGACAAGTGGGCCAATTTAATAAATGCAAGTTTCTTGGGTCAGAAATGCTGCTATAGTTCTTGATGGTTGTGGAGTTGTTTGTTGCTCTGGGAGTAATTTTCTCTCTCACAGCCTCTCCTCCCCTTTATGTTTTTCTTAGAAGCAGAGTTTATCAGGTAATGAAAATGACTTGATCTATGAATTAGTTTACAGGACAGGATGGGAGAGCAAAATGTGGTACAAGGGATTAGCATAGGCCTGATAAGCATCTTCCTTGTCATGCTTTTTCTTGCATGTTTTTTTGCAGAAATGTCTTTAATTCCAATGTGAATTTAGTTAAGAGCTTTGAAAAAGCCTAACCTACTTAAGCTCAATGCAGAAAGCAACAAGGAATCATTACAATGACTCATAAGGCGTGGGATACCAATATTGAAATAAAAATGTGTTGTTTCAAATGCTATGTTTCAAGCAGTAGTTCTGCAACACTTAAGACCGCTTTATGAAACACTATCTTTTTCTTTAATAAGGAGATAATTGAAAACAAGTTAACTCCTTACATTATGCTGTTTCTTTCTGTTATGGAGACACCTGAGAGAACAAACATTGCTTCTTTGGGCTGGCTGGGGATCTCAAACATTTTTGTCAAAGGTTTAGAGCAAGCTCTGGCTGGCTGAAGTCGTATAACAGAAGCTGGGCTTTCTGACCCCAAATATATATCTAATGTGATGATTCTACATTTCAGGAGCTGTCAGAAGAAAATCTCTTGGGTTATTTTTGTTACTGCTTTGACAGCAACTAGTGTCTTGAGGCACTTGGAAAGAAAAAGTGAGCCTGACAGGACAGGAATGAATTGCCTCCCTGACAGAAAGAAAGTGCCATATGTAAGGAGGTAATACACAGACTGCAGGAGGAGAAAGATAAATAAAAATGTATATGAGGACAATATCTTTTCTATATTGAGTGTCTAAGGGCATTGGTCTTCCTTATACATTTTTCTCCTTGTCTCCTACTTTCTCCCTGTCACGGAGAAGCATACTTCTTTCAGGTTTGCATGTTTGTTGTTTCAGTAGGTTCTATTATGTATATATTCATTGTACTGTTGTCTTTCTCACAGTTTTGCATATAAACCCTGTATTGAAACACTTCTTCTAATGCCCCTGAGAGTTTTTATTAAATGGATGACATGGATATAAATCCCTCACTTACGCAACCCACTGGAGGTTTCAGAAAGCTGAATCTGTGTCTGCCTTTAAACTCACCGCAAAGCAATATTGAATGTGTAGTGGTTGACTTGCAAGGATCTCTTATGCCCTGTGCTAGTGAGCTTGGATTTTAATGCCTTGGGTTGAGGACCTCTTTGGTTATACTACTTGGTTTCTTTAGCTCTGTAGGTGATCTGTAAAATAAGGTAAAATGTTCATATCAATGGTATGTGGATATTTCGAAGGTATGAAGTTGTTAGCTGGGAACTGTGTTTAAGAACGTACTGTTCAAGTAAGGACTATGGTCAACATTTTTTGGTGTGTTTGTGGTAATTTTGATTTGCCTGTTAGCTTGTTCTTCACCATGGCTTCTGCTTTGACACTCCTAAAACTTAAGTCAAAAAACCAGATTAATTTTACATTAGCAATTTGTTTGTGATTTGTGAAAAAGACTTTTTCATTGCTTTGTAATTTTAGTCAGAATGTAAGAAAGTGGAGACAAAGCTGATAGATTGAAAACTTTCAAATACAGGTATGTATTTGAAAGATGGTTTATCTACAGAAATAGAAGACCTTGAGAGATGAGAGACAAATGTGAAATATGGGGGGAAAGAAAGGTACAATCCTACATAAGGCATGGAGACCCTAGGAAAAAAAAAACACAACCACCATCTTTATTTCTATTATCCAGATCTTTGTAGTACCATGTCTCATTTGTTTAAGACTCCTTAGACTGTTGCTGGCAACAGGATTCATAAAAACAGAAGCAGAAAATAGAGTTAAAGGTTGATTTTTGTTCAGAGAAAAACAAGTCTCGGTTGTAAAAAAAGGACCAGCTATTCCTCACTGCTACAACTAAGATTTTGATTCTTCAGCTAAAAAATACAAAAAGGAAGAAATCTTTCTTGGCTTTTTATCTTATTCAGCAAAAAGAACAAGTGGTATTAGAGAACAGAGGGAGAGCAGAACAAGCAGGTGTGTGCATGCTCTCAGTAGTGGCTCCATCAGTAGTATTTGGCCTGCCTTGGATGTGGAGATCAGATTGAACAAACTATTTGAAGGAAATAAACCCACTAAACTCTTAAGTGAAAGAACAACTTTCTAATCCCTAGAGAACAACAAATTCATATCTGACAGGGAAGTTAGCCAGTGTGTTACAACAAAAGCATCAAGCTTGCACAAGTCAGAAGTCAGAAATGGTTCCTCTGACATCTCTCCACAAGCTAGAAATTAATTAGACAATAAATGTGCAGAAGAAAATAAACTTCCCATATTTTAAACTGTTGGGCCCCTATTCACCTTTATGTCAGTAATCAATGAAATCCTACCACCTCTCAGATATACCTGCATGCTTTAATTAAGAAGCAACTTTCTTATCAAGATAGGCCCATCATCACGCCTTTCAGTGTCTTTCTCTTGCTGCGTTGGGGTTTTTTTCTTCCACTTTTTGGATAGGGAGATTATGGCTTAGTTAGTAATGCTAGTTCAGATGAGTGGGGTTAAATCCACATTATTAGGAGTTACTGGCTTTACTCAGATACAAATGAGTACTGGTCGGCATACTCATTGCAATCTGAAGATTGCCTTCAGTTGCATAACTGCGTTCATCAGGGTCAGAACATCTAAACTAATAACTTATAAAAAAAGAAAAAAAAAAGAAGTTAGTCGTATGTTCTTCTTGCCCCTCAGTCAAATGACCACAACAAACTACATCTGTGCTAATTGGACCACTTAAGATCTTTGTACATTTTCATTTTTTCTGATGGTTTCATGCCATGATGAAACTATTTGAACTCTGTCAATGCTGAAAAAAAGTGAATGTCTCTATCTGAAGAGCCAAAGCTGTGGAGAAGGGCATTGATGCAAGACTGTATCCCCTATGCACTGGCAGTGAGGGACGTCTGCTGCATACTTAATAGTGCCTGCAGATCATCAGACTGATAACCTCCATGGCAAGAGCTGTACAAACTTGTTACAAAGGAAGACAGTCCCATCCCTGCAGAAGATACAACTTAAAGTCTTCCCTGTCTACTTTCTACTCACTTTTCTACACTTGCTGTAGTTAAGATTCTCCTGTTCCTATTTTCTCTGTTGCCTTTCCATTCTTTCTCTCAGGCTCTTTGAAATGAAAAGGAAAACTTCCCTTCAGACAGCTTTGTGCTACTTCGTGATCCCTTTGAAGTGCCTCATCGTGGATCTAGGGTGTTTCGTTCAGGCTTCACCCTGGCAGACCTCAAGCGGGGTCAGGGGGAATAAAAATGTTTCTGTGGGATCTGGTGTAGTTTGAGCAGTTGGACTTGCTTTGTGGCAAGGTTGGGCTGCAGGATCTTTGTGTCATTCTCTGAAAGTTAAACTCAAGTAATGGGCTAAAAGGCTAAACAAATCAAGTAACAGGACATAGGGTAGGCAAACAGGGAAAAGGCTGCATGTATATCTGCGTTATTAACAAGAGCAAGTTGGATTTTCTCTGTCCTTCCGATGTGGCCAACAGGAAGGGGGACAGTTATGGTAGGTACAGGTGTGAAGAGGGAACTGCTGCAGTCCTCACAGGCTGCAATTTCAATCACATTGTGGGTGCTGTAAGTAAAACCGTACAAGGACTCTGTCCATAGCTAGTGCAGGCAGCAATTGCTGCATCAATGAAAGCTGCCAATTTTTTTTCCTCTGAACGCGTGTAATTGATGAGTCTAGGTAAGTGCTCTTAGGAAAGAAGCCACTTTTGCCCAGCTCAAGTAGACTTGCACTGGAACAACTTGTTTTGTACAAAAAAAAAAAACAAACAAAAAAACCAAGCTGATTTGCAACTATCTTTGCAGCTTGCGAAGAATGGTAAAGGAACAAATTTTAATAAGCATACTCAGTACCTCAGCAGGGAGATTTTACAGGATAAGAGACTAGACATGGATATTTTCAGTGGCAAAAACTTTTAATCAGTTCTTTAATCCCAAAGCTAGCAGCCAAAACCTCCGGCTTTCAGCAAGTGAAGGGAGGAGCTGAAGGCTCAGCTTTTGGCTTACAAATGCTTTTCCACAGAGATTATTGGGGAAGAAATAGAAAAGTATTTTAAAGATTTGAGCCTTTATGGTTTTCACTCTTTATGCTGAATTCTGGAAACTACATTAAAAACATCATGTGTACTGACTGCTAGAAACGTTGCACACTAACGTGCCTGAACAAATGCAATGTATGCCCTCACACTACCAAACAGGTAGTAGGGCAAGTACATTACCCAATTTCAGAACTCCTTAGGCAAAAGGTTTGCATGGTAACATAGTTGTATGCATACTCTAACTGTGGAAAAAGGTCTTGGGGATTTTTAGCATGTATTCAGTTTTCTCTTTTTTCCTACATCAAACAAAGCTGATGTGGAACATTATTTTTTAGTAATAAACAACACTTGCAGGCTTCAGAAAAATATATGAATTAAAACTTGATGATCTAGTGGAATTATTTTTGCATGAAAATCATATATTTTGGTATGTTTTTCCATTTTGTCGTTCATAGTTCATTTTTCCAGAGCTAGGAGCTGTATGTTTACGAGTAACTTTGTTTCCTTAAAGATCACAAATATTCTTTAAAAAAACTTGTGTTCCTGCTGCCAAACTCTTAAGCCATCCACATACTCATGCTGTTCAGTTACCTGTAAATATGGTGGCCTAAGCATGTTTATTGTGTGTAGGGCTGAATATGTCATCAAGTGTCTCTTTCGGTAAAATGACAATTTGGACTGTGCCTGCATTTCGTTTTACTCCCTTCTGCTTATCACTGCTCAATCTACTGTGCTATGGTGGCTGTTCTTGTAAGTGCAGCACATGCCACTATGGCAGCATCCCTTGAACTGAAAAAGAATAAATTATAAGTTCAGTCAAGGGGTTGGACTGAATGAAATAAGCTGGGAACCTTTTCCATCTTGGAAAGAAGTTCCTGGATAGCAGTGCATCTATAGATGAAAACCACCTGACTCAAATAAGAAGGATGTTATATGTTATCTGTTGGTCTGTTCTAGGTAAAAAAAAACAAAACAAACAAACAAAACCTTGAAATATTATTTCAAGTATCATATTTTGAAGAGCTCTCAAAAGAAAAATACTCCTAATTCTTCCATGGGCAACCAGCAATTAGATGAAAGGAATTTTTTATTTCCATCCTGTGTTGCCATGCTAGAACTGAAGATAAATTTTGAAAGTCATTCTTAACTGCCCTTAGATAAAAGGAGGTTGGTTGTGGCTCATAATCTACTGTCCAAAACTGGATCTTGTGACTTTTGTGCTAAGAAAAACAGTGTCCTGAAGGTACTGTCTTTCACCTATCAAGAAAAAGATTCCTTCTTGACTGTGGAGAAATAGAACCTTGAGGAAAAGTTCCAGTTAAAATCTTACCCTTACTGGATTTGGAGGCAATTCCAAAATAAAGCATATAGTACTGCTTTAAACTTTTAAAATCAGAATTTAGAATAAGTAAAATTTTAAAATCAGACTCAAGGGCTGGACAGAAAAGTGTTCTCAATCTGTAATATCTGGGGGGTTTTTTGGTTTTTGTTGGTTTTTGAACTATAGAGAAGTTGACTTGCTAAAGTTTTATTCCTTCCAGTTCATCTAAAATTAGAAATACAAAGTAGAATATGCCAGTTGATGCTTCTGAAGACAGAATATAAAAAATGAATTTTTATGTAATGACAGAGGCAGATTTAGACTTCAAAAATAACAGCAACCCTTCTACCATTAGGGGAATAACTTGTCTTAGGGTCTTAATTCTGTAGTATTTCTTGTTCTGTATTATCAGTGGGGGAATAGCAGAGTCCTTTATAGCAAATTCGGTTCTAGCTGTAACTCTTTCTCAGGGGTAAGCAATGCTCTGACTTTTCTAACAATGCAAAGAGGCAGTAGCAAGGGCAAGCTTCACAGATATTGCTGCGCTATAACATACTGTTTTATTCAGTTGTTGGGATAATTTTCCAGTAAGGTAAGAACTTGCCTAGCTTTATAAATACCACTGCCATGTGAGGAAGTTATAATGCACAAGCTAGATAATGGACATAGTTTAGAACCTAATAGAATAAGATATACAACCAGTGGTCACTACGTTTTTATGGAAGCTGATATTTTATGAATTGTATTGAAAATTACAAATTTTTGTGGTCTTCTCTGAAGTGAGAAACATGGCCTTAAGCTAAATCAAGAGATTTTTTGAATATTTTGGCAGTACATTTCTTCTGGAGCAGCTAGATGCAGTTAATTAGTATACACATGCTGCTGTAGCAAGCAAATTTGTAATCCGTTTTGTGCTTAGAAGCATGAACTCCTGCTGTAATGCAGGCCCCAAAGCACATAATCACAGAGTACATCCTCACTGATGTGAAAGTATCCTTTTCTTCACTTTCACCTTTGCATAATTCTGCTTCTGAGACTAGCTGAACCTGTTTTGTACATGTGGACTGTGCTTTGTCTTAATTAGAATTTTGTATTCTGATTGTGGGACAGAATATAGGGTAAAGCTGAGGAATCCATACAGTAGCTTTCTGGAAAGAAGCTACAAAAGGATCTACTGTCTCCAACCTGCTTTCAGGGCATCACTTGTCTGGGTGATGATTCAGCATTTCAACATTGAAGTAGCTATTTTGTGAAGCTGATTATGTGTTAAGTACATGATACTCTGCAGCAGCAGGCTAACACAGAGAAATTTATTTCTCCATATTAGCTGAAACTTTTATTACCAACATGTACATGCTAATGATCTATTAACTGATCTTTGTAAGAAAGTGATACATGAACAATGTTTGATTTTTGCTAATTGCCAGAATGAGATCTCAACATGACTTGGGAATTGCTCAGCTGCTTCTAGTGTCGTGCCTTATGATTTAAGAGCAAGCTAAATATTTTTTTTCCTCAAAGAAAGTGACAGAGTGGGAAATTCTGAAGAGTTTTTCTCATAGAAAACACCAACTTTGGCAAACAAAGAAAATAATGCTGATCTTGAAATACCACAAGGATGCTCTGGAGGAATTGCACCTTGAAATCTGTGTCCTTTTCCATTGGGAGCCAGCTTCCCACAATGTATCATCCTCTCTCCACTTGCCAGTTTCTCAAGGGCCAGAGCACCTGTTCTGTAGAAGAGATTCAGTGCTGAAACTGTTGAACTAAAATTCCTCTGTGGCACAACAGCAGCTCAATCAAGTCAAACTGTGATGGTTTTGGAGGCTCTATTTCTTGGCAAAACCTCCTTTGGAAAGCAGGTGATTTCATATTTTCCTTCAAAGCAATTTCCACAGAACATTTTCTCTGTCTTTATTAAAAAGTGACAAGTATGCTAAATTTGTTATTGGAGTTGACTTTATTCAGAAAATAATTTACTCTTTGCCTTAAAAGTCACTTAAAAATGCTGTATTTTCTGGCTTAAATTTCCATTTCACTTTATCTTGATTCTCTGGCTTACATTCTTCAAACTGATACATTTTTCTATATAAAGTGTGTATCTACTTAAATATTCTTATTTATATCATTGTAAAAAAATAAGAGCAGATGGTTTTCTCTTGGTGTTTGCAAACAACAATAATGTCTGATGACGAATGCACAACATTGTCATCCAAAATTGCTCTTTATGGTGAAATGCAGCCGTTAATAAGAACTTACTGTGTATGTTGAACAGTACCCTGGATTTCTGCAAAATGCTTCAATAAACTTGTCATGCAGATTTCTCTCCCTCCTGGAAAAGACAACTTAATGTCTCCTCTATGTTTACCTCAGTTTGGGATTTATTGGTGAAGGCATGCATGTGTATATACACGCTAGAAGGTTTTTATGAATTGCACAGTTATTGTTATTTTCCCTCATACACACAGAGAAAAAGGCTCCTTTCAGCCTGACTGAATTTTAATTCTGTTTCAGAGAATAACAGAACAGGAAAGCATCAGTGACTCTGAGAGAGAGCATGTTGTGGGTGTCCTCTGGATAATCTGTGTGGCTGTGGGTGGCACAGCTGAGCCTTCGCTAACAGAACAGCCTAGTTTGTCCCCCATAACCTTGCTTTTAGTCTTTGAGGATGTTATCAACTGTAAACTCCTCAGGTTAGTATTTTCCATGCTGAGCGTGTGCCTCTGGCTGCTTGTATCCAGCAATTCTTTGTTAAAGCTTCAGTCCAACATGGTTCAGCTATTTACAAGATTAAGGGGAAATACCATGTTTAATTCACTTGAAAGAATAAATCTGCAAACAACTTTTAAATTAAAACACCAGCAATGTTTCATCCTTCTCTCTACCCACCAAGCCCCATGTTTTTGTGCCAATGCTTCGGGTGGAAAATTATGTTCGAATGTTCTTTTTGTTTCCATTAAAACCAAACCACTTTTAGCCATGTCAGAAGCCACTGAAAAAACCTTTCTGAGTATGACCAGCAGACTTTTTCAACAGGGAACCAGCTTTCTCCATAGATGATCCACCCTGATTGTGCCCTGGCCCACTTGAAAGTTGTTTGCCCTTATGATCATACTGCCCCAAAATATCTACTCTTGTGTGACTAAGCCTGATCCAGGTTTGAGTCCTGGTGACTGAAATGGATTTTCCCCAGAAATAGTTCCTGAAGTGAGGTGGAAGCAGCTTCAGGAAGAGTGGGCTAAGACGTCACCTCTCCCGTGCTTTCCAACCCTTAGTCCTAAGGAGGAAGTGATTCAACTGAGAAACAGAGTAGGTGTGAGCTCAACCTACAAGAAGTTGGTGGAGGCAGGTGTGATTAAGGCCGGATGAGGGAACTAGGACAGAGAGCTGTCTAGGGTGAAGATATTGGGAAATGGAGATAAAAGGAAAGAATGGTGAGGTTATAGAGGCAAGGTGGTACGAATTAGATCCCCATTGCATAGGAAAGGGAAGATAAAAGTGAGATTTTTTGAGTCATTTTAATAATTTGTTTCTATTTTTAGTTCTCACTTTAATGAATGTGATGGTATCCTGAACCATTGTTCTGCAAATTATCAGTCTCTCATTTATTTGCCACCCCAATAAAGATAGGAGATACCTTCAGCATGTTGCGAACATCTCTAGTCTTTTCCTTTTTGCAGCAGCAGAACAACACTTCCTTAATGTCACTAACAGCCTCATTCCTTGAATGATAAACTGAGCCAGCATTATGTCACTGGTAGCATATTTTGAGTTCTGCTGCTGGATTCAGGACAGTAGGAAGAGATAGGAGGAAAGTATTCTGAACATGAGAGCTGATAGTTTAGCTTCCTTCATAATGTGGGACAAACTAAGGAATTTCATTCATTGAATCAACTGCAAGTAAATTTCTAATGTCATGCCAATTGTGAAGTTCCCTTCTTGGCTTAAATGGGTGTATGTTTATTTTTTTTGTATTAGACTGCAAATGACTCTCATCTCTTTTCTTGCTTTAGAGGCTACTTCTCTACAGTATTGTCTTTCCAGTGCTTTTCTGCTGCTCTTGTAAGATTGTTCTTTCCATTAAATCCAAGTTTGCATGTGCATTTCTACAATATTAGAGACTGTCAGCATTATATATTTCTATGTGTTATTCTTCTGCCAACTTGTCTAATTGCTCATTAGGGCCACTCTAAGCATTCTTTAGCTGGTGTTTCTTTTTCACCTGGCATATGCTTGTTCCTTGCCTCTTACAAAAAGAAATAAAAAAGAAAAAGAAAAAAGTAATTCTGCTGTGGGTATGTTGTTTCTTTCAAGTGCCTTTAGACAAAAATAAATTTCCTGCTGTCTTGATTCATTTGTGTACAGCATTTTGGAATCTGTAGTCAATTGTGGTCTGAGCTTGCTTATAGAATCATAGAATGTCAGGAGTTTGAAGGGACCTCTAGAGATTATCTAGTCCAATCCCCCTGCCAGAGCAGGATCATCTAGGGGAGGCCACACAGGAATGCGTCCAGGTGGGTTTTGAAAGTCTCCAGAGAAGGACTCTGCGGTCTTTCTCCATGGGGCTGCTTTCCAGCAGGACAACCCCTAATCCGTACTGGTGTTATTCCTCCCCAAGTGCAGGACTCTAAGCTTGTCTTTATTGAACTTCATGAGGTTCAACTCTGCCCAGCCCTCTAGCCTGTCTAGGTGTCTCTGAATGGCAGCACAGCCTTCCTGTGTGTCATCTGCCCCTCACAGTTTCGTACCATCAGCGAACTTGCTGAGGGTAGACTCTACTCCCTCATTCAGGTCATTGATGAAGATACTAAACAAAATTGGACCCAGTTTTGTTGCACCTTTCCATTCAACTCAAGCATTTTAACTGGTCTTGTTTGTACCTCTTTGTCACCTAGGATTCCCAGTGCATGTACTAATGGACTAGTTTTGCATTGACTAATGCAAAAATACTTTTTTTACTCCAAGTCTGATTGCTTCTTTTGGCTAGTTCTGTGCAATGTGTGTCCCATTTTCAACAATGCATTATTGACAAAATAAACTTCCTATAATCTAGTATGGCAACACTCAATATCATATTTACTCTTAAACACTTACCTTTAAATAGCAAACAAGATTTCAGATAAATGCCTGTGCTGAAAGCCTCACACGATGAGGATGCATGTGGATCTTTAAAAACTCTATGACATTTGTGAAACAGGTGGAGTGGCCTGAAATACCCGGGGCTAGAAATCCAGGAAGGTCTCTTCTCAGTCAATTGATATTGTGAAGTAAGTGGAACAAGGAGCACTTATCAATTCAAGCTACTCCGATTTGATAGTCAGGTTTATTTCAGGAGGCACTCATAAAATTTTAGCTTAGCTAATCTAGATCATTATTTGGAGTTGTCCTGGGGAAAATTATCACCACTATAAAGTTTATAGCTTTATAAAATAAGCCTGCATTCTGTTTTGTCTCCAGATGAATTTGGGTAACAGTTCTGGAAACAGTAAACCAAACTATTTTGATGTTTACATATTGAACTGAAAATTTGATATCCCAATTTTGTCCCTTCCCATGCAATTTCTCTTCAGATAAATCTTAAGTACAGATGTTTGCGTACAAATGGCCTAAGTGGAAAGGCCCATTTTCGAGGAAAAATCTACTAAAAAGAACTGGGTTTTTTTTGTTTTGGTTTGGTTTTTTTTAAGATTCACACTTATTATTTATACAAAGAGTGTTCTCCACTGTATTATCTTTTCTTTGGAAGTCCTTACAAATCTATTAAGGGGAATCATGAAAAGCTTTAAGCGGCTCTAGGATATACTTTGATAAGATTCTGTGAGGTCTGTCACTAGAGATTTTGTTTGCCAAACATACCTTTATAATTGTTAGCACTGCTACACCACTCTTCTACTTAAGATTGCATCCTTAATATTGTAAATGTTGCTGCCTGGCCTCAATGTAATCTATATACTGATCAATTGTTTTCTCCTTTGTTTGTGAAAAATGTACAAGTTCTTCAAATCCAAAAATTGCCTTCTCTTTATAGAGTCACAGAATGGTTTGGGTTGGAAGAGACCTTTGAAGGTCATCTTTTCCAGCTCCCTGCAGTGAGCAGGGGCATCAACTAGATCAGGTTGCTCAAACCGACTAGTATGTGACTGCTCTATCATTCACCTCTTTTTGTTCTTCATACCAGTATAGTCTGCCATGAGTCAGCCAGTTTCCTCTAGTCATCTGATATTGGCACTGACATATCCTGTTATGTTTCTCCTTGTTAAGTTCCTTCTCACAAAACAGGATCAGATAATGATAAGAAATCTGGGTCTGATAACATATTGAAAGGGATTAAATTACATGGTCCCCATATTAATTGAGTGGAACTGGATTCAGGGGCTGAGGTGGCACCTTCTCGTCTGGTGTCTAGCCCATCTACATCAGATGAGAAATGCAGAAATTGTCACAGCACTAGAGTGAGAAAGTGGAAATGTGCTGACAGATTTGCTTCCCAAAAGTTCAGGATGTTGAGGTCAGCTAACAGAGGTGCTTAACTTAGGGGATCAGCAAGGCAAACTGCGTTTTACTTGCAGGCACCTTCCTGTCTCTGCCAGGTTCCTTGTGTGAGGGATATGGCAGTGACCTTAGGGCCAAAGGATGGAAACATAAGCTGTTATCAAACACATTTTTGGCACAGCAGTGCATGTTTGCTCAGTGGCTATTAAAATGGAAAGCACTGAGGCTTTGAGAAACGTATAGGCAAAAAAATATTGGCCTGGCTTGCTTTCTGGCAGCCTCTAAATGCTGCAGCCAGCTGTGCTGTGTGTGAAGTGCACCCATGAAGATTGCATGTAAAAGAAGGGTTCATTGCATGCATACTTCAGGCCAACATGCTCACAGGGATTGTGGGTAACAGCCCTATTCATGGCGCACTCCTGTTTTGTTCGTGGTTTCTAGCACTCATCTTCTCAGCTTCCATTTAAAGTCTAGTGGAAATATGCACATGGATCCCTGTGCCTACACTGGAATTGCAGAGACAGTGCACACGTTTGTATCTCCTGAGTTTAGGTGTTTAAACTTTCAACCTAGCCCTTAAATTTGATTATTCTTTATATGGAGGTATGCGCTATGTTCCACCTACTTTATTTCAGTGCTAGTACAATAACCAAAAGCCAAAAGCCTACCGACCAAATTTTATTTAAAAAAAAGCCAAAATAAAAGAAATTGTGTTTAAACTTTAGTGCTGAGGTGTTGTTTTTATACTCAATAAAAATATTCTGTACTGAGTGCCTAGGTTTGATGTACTTAAATCCTCTATAATTACATATGTTTATAAAAAGGAGCAAAGTGCAAAATAATTTCATCTTTAATTTTAATTTTAAAATAGTTTGATTTTAAAAAATATGTTAGTATCTTAACAGTGAGGTTAGTTTTTTTGTTTAGGTTTGGGGTTTTTTTACTACCTGCTACCAAATGCTAATGCCATTTCTTTGGTGTCATAAAAAGAACAAATTTGTGGCTAATTTCAACTTGGTATAGTGGAAATAATTTTACTTGGGGGGGGCATAGCACTACCATTTTACTCAATTAGACTTAAACAGACAAAGCAATTCATAATTCCTGGAGGGAAAACAAGCTTCTATTTCAACAACACAGACTCAGAAGGCTTTGTCTCCAGAACGATCTCCAAGGGCATAAAATATGTTTCATTTAAATCTTAAACCTTGTTCACAACCAAGTAAAATCTGTAATAAGAGTTTTTCATTCTGTTTTCTCTGGGTTTCTTTTCCTCTTCAGTGGGTTTTAAATATCTGCTAGGAAATAACAAATCATATCTTTGTTAGCCCATCAAGAGCTGAAGTCTTGGAAAATACAGTGAATACATGTGCACTGTCATGTGTTTTTCTGTGTGCGTGTGCATATAGGTTGCAGTGATTGAACGGAGGCTGCATGGATATGTAAGTCCCTGCTCGTTAGCCCTTTGCCAAACTCTATCAAGGCCACATTTACCTTGTATGAGGGAATAGCTGAGGTGGTTCTGTTATTCTTAATGAGGATGCCTGTGTTTTGTCTGTTCACCAGCAAACATCACAACAGCCTGTATCAATGAGAAATGCTGGGCTTGATGCTGATGTGCAATGTGAGCAGCATGGACCATTTGTCTGCAAGCTCTGAACACCTGGGAGACGTGCAGCCTGTCTGCTGAAACCCAGAGACCTATGCGATTTCACCAGCAGCTCTAATGAGCTTAATCTCCTCAGATTTTTATTCCTCATCCTTCTTGGCCATCACCAAGAGGTCCAAGTAGTTTAGGTCCCCTGGCACTGGACTTGTCATTCTTCCTTCTCCTCTCTACCTCCTGGTTCACATGGATTTCCACTGAGCATCCCTGGAGAAAATGTTTACTGTTAAGAGTGAACAAAACAGATAAGGGATCTGGCTGCAGAAGGTTCTTCAGCCAGTCCCCAGCCCATTGATTTGTTTCAAGATCCAGCCCTTTAAAAATTTACTCTTCAATGTCCTTGAGCTGATTTTGTTGTGAACAGTAGCACAGAAAGGCTGGAGCCTGGTTTTTTTTTCCTTCACAAAAAAAGCTCGGCTGGGCCTTGCCTCATTTTTCATTTTAAATGACACAGTCATTGGAAGTCCAGGAGAAGCATAAACTCCTTGAGGAGATGTGTAAGAAATATTTTTTTTTTTTAAGTTAAACTTGGCAGTGAGGGTTCAGAAAGGCCTTAAGCTGCCTTATAAAAACCCATCTATTCTACAGAAAATGATGACAAGGGACTTGCTTTTTAAAAGGTCAGATCTTTGGGATGAGAGATGCAGCTTTGTGTGGGATAGAGAGCCATGTCATCTGGGAGGCACTAGAACTAATGCATCCTACATCATGGCTCATAATAATCATATTTAGTGTAAATGGTAAATATTTTTTCTCCTCAGAATTTGTGCCACAACTGAATATAACCTTTTCAGCTGGGGAATACAGTGTCAGTGTAGGAATTTGGAGAGTTTAAAGGCTTCTGACAACTGTCAAGTTCAGAAATCTGTGACAAGAGACATAAAAACAGTGATGATAAATTTACAGTAAGGGACAGCTCAATTTTCCAGTCTAGAAACACTTACATATATTTTATTGTTTCACATAAACATAGAATTTTACACATAAGTAACAATAAACAGTTGTGAAATAAAATTATTATGCTGAAAAGTAAGTAATAATTCATTTTTCTTCCTTAGGAAAATAAAAAAATTTGAAGAATATAAGGATATTGAACGTTTCTTTGACTTCTGTTGATGTTACTCCTCTAAATGGTAACCTTAAAAAGATCTGCTTCTGACATGAGCACAGAGTTCCTGACAAGGAGACCAGAAATGTGATAGTCTTGGTGTTTTTGAAGCAAATCAAGTGCCACCTACAGCCCATCTGAATTCTAATGAAAATGTAAATGCATAGACCTATAACCTTTCCCCTACAGTATTATTCTTGGAAACTGTGGTAACAAGAAAACTACAGCCCAGGTGTAGTTCCATGCAGTTCTACAGTTTACAGAGTTGCCAACTCCCACATATGTTGACCTACATATTGGTCAGTCGCAGAGGGGAGCAGCTCTGGCCCACAGCAGGGCAGCAGATCCCAGTGTGCAGAGGGTTTTCCTGAGCCTGGGAAACACCAGGGCTGTGGAGAGACCAACAGAGTGCCAGCAGCTCTCATGAGACTTCACACTCACCGGTTTTCATTCTGCTGAGGAACTGCAACCACCCCAACATCTGCTGGAAAAGCATCACGGTGAGCTGTAGGCAATCCAGGAGACTCCGGGAATGCACTGAGGATAACTTCTTAAGCTAGGTAATAGATGGCCCTACCAGAGGGGATGCAATATTGGACCTGATGGTCACCAGTCAAATTGAGCTAATTGGAGGCAGCCTGGGCTGAAGTGATCACACATTGGTGAATTTCACAGTCCTGAGGGCTATGAGTCAGGCAAAGAGCAAAGTCAGGACGCTGAATTTTAGGAAAGCAAACTTTCAGCTGTTCAAGGAGTTAGTCAAGAGGACCCCTTAGGAAACTGCCCTCAGGGACAAGGGAGCAGAATAGAGCTTGACAGATCTTTGAGGACGTTTTCCATTGACCACAAGAACTTTCGATGCCTAGTTGTAAGAAATCAGAAAGGCAAGAGACTGGCATGTCTGAGTTGAGGCCTGCTGGTCAAACTAAAGGGCAAGAAGGAACTGCACAGGGACTGAAGCCAGGACAGGTATCCTGGGAATAGTATAGGGTCACTACCTGGTTGTGTAGGGATTGGATCAGGAAGGCCAAAGTACAACTGGAGTTGTACTTGACAAGAGATGCAAATAATACCAAGAAGGGCTTCTACAGGTATGTCAACCAGAAAACAAAGGTCAAAAAAAGCATTACCCCCCTGATGAGAAAGACTGACAAGCTGATAAAAACAGGCAAGGTGAAGGCTGAGGTACTCAACAACTGTTTTGCCTCAGTCTTCACTGATAACCTCTCTCCTCACACCTCCCGAGCAGACGAACCACAAGGCAGGAACCAGGAGTCCCTCACACTGTAAGAGATCAGGTTCATGACCATCTGAGGAATCTGAACATACATTAGTCTATTGGACCTGACAAGATGCTTCCCAGAGTCCTGAGGAAGCCGGCTGATGTAGCTGCTAAGCCACTCTCCATGATATTTGAAAAGTCATGGCAGTCAAGTGAAGCGCCTGGTGACTTGAAAAAGGGAAACATTGCACCTGTTTTTAAAAAGGGTAGAAAGAGAACCCTGTGAACTGCTGACCTGTCAGCATCACTTCTGTGTCTGAGGAGATCATGCATGGTCGTTCAAGACAGCCAGCATGGCTTTACTAAAGGCAAGTCTTTCCTGACCAACCTAGCGGCCTTCTGTGATGGATTGACTAGATCAGTGGAGAACAGAAGAGCTATGGATGTCATCTATCTGGACTTCTGTAAGGTGTTTGACAAAGTCCTTCAAAACATCCTGCTCTGTAAATTGAAGAGATGTGGATTTGATGGGTGGACTGTTCAATGGATGAAATCTTGGATGGTCTATCCAGAGGGTAGGAGTCAACAACTCAATTTCCAGATGGAGATCAGTGACAAGTGGTGTCCTTTGGGGGCCTGTACTGGGACCAGTGCTGTTTAATACCTTCACCAGTGACATAGACAGTGGAATTGAGTACACCCTCAGCAAGTCTGCAGATGACACCAAGCTGAGTGGTGCAGCTGACACGCCTGAAGGATGGGATGCCATCCAGAAGGACATGGACAAACCTGAGAAGTGGGTCCCTGTGAACATCATGAGGTTCAACAAGGCCAAGAGCAAGGTCCTGCACACAGGTTGAGGCAACCTGTGGTATCAGTACGGGCTGGAGGATGAAAGGGCAGTCCTGCAGAGAAGGACTTGAGGATACTGGTGGATGAAAAGCTGGAACTGAGCTGGCACACATGCTCGCACCTTAGAAGGCCAACCATATCCTGGGTTGCATCAAAGTAAATGTGGCCAGCAGGTCTAGGGAGATGATTCTGTCCCTCTACTCTGCTCTGATGAGACCTCCCACCTGGAGTATTGGTGTTTAGCTCTGGAGTCCTCAATACAGGAAAGACATGGAGTGTTGGGTCCAGAGGAGTGGATCCAGAGGAGGACCATGAAGATGATCAGAGGACTGGAACAGGTTTCTCACGAAGACAGGATGAGAGAGTTGGAGTTATTCAGCCTAGAGAAGGAAGGGTTCCAGGGAGATCTTACTGCTGCCTTTCAACACATAAAGGGGGCCTATAAGAAAGATGGGGACCATCCTTTTAGCAGAGCCTGATGCAATAGTACAAGGGGTAATGGTTTTAACCTAAAAGAGGGTAGATCCAGGCTAGATATAATAAAGAAATTTTTTATAGTAAGGGTGGTGAGACACTGGCACAAGTTACCCAGAGAGGTGGTAGATGCCCCAATCCTGGAAACACTGAAGGACAGGTTAGATGGGGCTCTGAGCAACCCAATCTAGTTGAAAATGTCCCTTCACACCATAGGGGCTTTGGACTAGATGACTTTTAAATGTTCCTTCCATCCCAAAACATTCTATATATCTGCAATAAACTGTAGGTGTTGTGATGTGTAATATTGTTTAAATATCAGCTTTTTGCAAATCTGGATTTTCTTAGAAATAGATGAGCTTTCTGTTGCAGAGAAGAATTGGGAGGCAAGAGCCGAAAAGTCTCAGTATTCGGGACACAGACTGAACCTATTTCTGCAGCCACATCAGCTATCTATTTTGCCCTCTCAACACCAACATTTTGGTGATGCTGAGAAAAAATTTAGGATTACTTTGAGGATACAGCAATTTGTCCAAAACAAGGGAGTCTTTAGCTGGTATTGGTGCTTGCCTGTTTTTTTTCATATCCATAGAAATTCTTATGCAGTTTCTTTAGTAAAAGTTGAATTTTTGTGTAACCCAGCACCTGACTTCTGCATTGCAGGGATAACACATGTAAGTGTTGTATTTCACTGAAATCCGCCTTAAGCCAAAAGTGAGTCTTCATGAAGTCCTAATGAATCCAGATGTCCAAGTAGGTGTGACTATAAGGTAATTACAAATCCTTTTTGGAGATATACTGAAAGCTCTCAGAGTGACTGAGTATGTTGTGTTTATGAAATTGTTCTCAGCAAACTCTTCTGCAAATCCTCCCCGCTGACCTAGGCTTTCTCTTCAGTCTCCTTTCTTTTGCATTCTGTTCTCTAGAGGATTCTTTCACTTGCACATTACTTTCTTGCAGGTTATTTAAATTTTTAAAATTCAAGTGCAGTTTGGGGTTTTGTACCTCTGAAATTCTTCATGTGGTAGGAGATGGGACCTGTAAGTAATGCTCTCCTCTGTCATGCAGAGATGCTTTCCTAGGGCCAGAATAACTGCTGGAATTTGTTTCTGACTCATAGGCTTCTGCATTGTGTGAGTGGCCTTATCAGATCATTTGCTAACTATAAACTGCTTGACGGGAACTGCTTACTGTAAGATGTCTTTTCACTGCTGAAGTAGAAGGGGATGAATGTAAATGAGAAATTTGACAGAAATATTTATGGGTAGATTCAATGATTGTTCTTTTTTCATATAGTATTAATTGCCTCCCACCATTAATGTAACCTACTGATAAGAAAACATATGCATAGAGTCTACTTGCTTCATGCCTCGTGTTTATAGCGTTGCTGAATGTAGTGCTAGCTTGAGGCTCTTCTGAATAAGTGATTTGTACTAAATAAGTTTTGTCTGTGCATTATAAATGAGGGAAATAATACTTCATAGAATAAAATAAAAAAAAAGGTAGTGGGATGTAGTATGTCGATAAGTACCTGATTAACGAACTACCTGTGGGGGTAAAGCTATGAGCAAAACAAGGCTAGTTTTTGCTTTAGTCCCACTACATTACCTTGTACAGCTCACTACTAGGAATTGCAATATAATTGTCCCCCAGTGTAGTTGGCATTCCAGATGCCTTGAGGAATGCCTAGTATTTAATGATCAGAACCTGCAAAAGCATATTTAGTGCTCTTCAAGACCAGGAGGTATGACCCTAATTTGGCAAAGAAGATGTAGCTGAACAGAACATTCATGCACCTGAATATTTTCCCTGGATTAGGTTTTCACTTCTTCTGTGTTCTTGAAAGTCATAAATCAAGAATGCTACAAATCATAGTATCATAGAATCATAGAATGTTAGGGATTGGAAGGGACCTCGAAAGATCATCAAGTCCAATCCCCCTGCCAGAGCAGGAATGCCTAGACTATGCCACACAGCAACGTGTCCAGGCAGGTCTTGAATGTCTCCAGAGAAGGAGACTCCACAACCTCTCTGGGCAGCCTGTTCCAGGGCTCCGTCACCCTCACTGAGAAGAAGTTTCTTCTCGAGTTTAAGCGGAACCTCTTATGTTCCAGTTTCAGCCCATTACCCCTTGTCCTATCAGTGGTTGTCACCGAGAAGAGCCTGGCTCCATCCTCGTGACACTCACCCTTGATATATTTGTAAACATTAATGAGGTCACCCCTCAGTCTCCTCTTCTCCAAACTAAAGAGCCCCAGCTCCCTCAGTCTTTTCTCATAAGGGAGATGCTCCACTCCCTTAATCATCCTAGTTACCCTGTGCTGGACTCTCTCCAGCAGTTCCCTGTCTTTCTTGAGCTGAGGGGCCCAGAACTGGACACAGTATTCCAGATGGGGTCTCACCAGGGTAGAGTAGAGGGGAAGGAGAACCTCTCTTGACCTACTAACCACTCCCCTTCTAATACACCCCAGGATGCCATTGGCCTTCCTGGCCACAAGGTCACACTGCTGGCTCATGGTCATCCTGCTGTCCACCAAGACTCCCAGGTCCCTTTCCCCTACACTACTCTCTAATAAGTCATTCCCCAACTTATACTGGAACCTGGGGTTGTTCCTACCCAGATGCAAGACCCTACATTTACCCTTGTTATATTTCATTAAATTTTTCCCCCCCAACGCTCCAGCCTGTCCAGGTCTCGCTGAATGGCAGCACAGCCTTCTGGTGTGTCAGCCACTCCTCCCAGCTTGGTGTCATCAGCAAACTTGCTGATAGTACTCTCTAGTCCCTCATCCAAGTCATCGATGAATATATTGAATAATACTGGTCCCAGTACCGACCCTTGAGGGACTCCACTGGATACAGGTCTCCAACCAGACTCCGCCCCATTGACCACAACTCTTTGGCTTCTTCCCCTTAGCCAGTTCGCAGTCCACCTCACTACCCGAGAGTCTAGACCACACTTCCTCAGTTTAGCAGCAAGGATGCTGTGGGAGACTGTGTCAAATGCTTTACTGAAGTCAAGGTAGACCACATCCACCGCTCTGCCATCATCTATCCACCTTGTTATATCCTCATAAAAGGCTATGAGGTTAGTCAAGCACGACTTCCCCTTGGTGAAGCCATGCTGACTGTCTCTAATGACCCTCTTATCCCTGATATGCCTTGAGATGGCACCAAGGATAAGTCATTCCATCACTTTCCCAGGGATGGAGGTGAGGCTGACCAGTCTATAGTTACCCGGGTCCTCCTTCTTGCCCTTTTTGAAGACTGGAGTGACATTTGCTTCCCTCCTGTCCTCAGGCACCTCTCCCGTCTCCCAAGACTTGGCAAAGATGATGGAGAGTGGTCTAGCAATGACATCAGCCAGCTCCCTCAGCACCCGTGGATGCATCCCACCTGGACCCATGGATTTATGGATGTCCAGATTGCTTAATTGGTCCCTAACCCCGTCCTCATCTACTAAAGCAAACTCCTCCACTGCCCTGACTTCCTCTGGGGCCTCAGGGGAACGGGGCTCCTCAGGACAGCCTCCGGCAGAGTAGACAGAGGCAAAGAAGGCATTCAGTAACTCTGCCTTCTCTGTATCATGTGTCACCAAGGCACCCACCTCATTCATCAGTGGGCCTACATTGCCTCTGGTGTTAGTTTTATCTGCCACGTATTTGAAAAAGCTCTTCCTGTTGTCCTTGACCCCTCTCGCCAGGTTCAATTCTAGGGAGGCCTTTGCTTTCCCAGTTGCCTCCCTACACCCTCGGACAACAGCCTTATATTCTTCCTAAGTGGCCAGCCCTGCCTTCCAAGAGCTGTAAATTCTCCTCTTGCCCTTGAGCTTACCCAGCAGATCCCTGTTTAGCCACGCAGGTCTCCTGGCTCCCTTCCTTGACTTCCTACATGTTGGGATGCTCTGATCTTTAGCACGGTAGAAGCAGTCCCTGAACGCTAACCAACTATCTTGGGCCCCTTTACCTTCAAACAGCCTTGCCCATGGGATTTTCTCGAGTAATTGCTTGAAAAATCCACAGTTTGCCTTGGCAAAGTCCAGGGTTGCAATTCTGCTTGCTATTTTGTTTCTGCTACATGAGATCCTGACCTCCACCATTTCATGGTCACTGCAGCCAAGGCAGCCCTCAACCTTTACTGCTTCAACCAGATCCTCCTTGTTAGCAAGGATGAGGTCCAGCAGTGCTCCTCTCCTAGTCGGCTCCTCCACCATTTGCAAGAGAAAATTATCATCGATGCACTGGAGGAACCTCCTGGACTGTGTCTGGCTGGCTGAGTTGTCCTTCCAGCAAACATCAGGGAAGTTAAAATCCCCCAGGACAACCAGGGCCTGTGATTGTGAGACCGCTCTCAGCTGCCTGTAGAAGGCCTCATCAACTTCCTCACCCTGATCTGGTGGCCTGTAATAGACACCCACAACAGTATCTCTCCTGCCAGCCTGCCCCTTAATTCTAACCCATACACTCTCAACTTGCTCCTCCTCCATGCCTGGATGGTATTCAAGACATTGTAGTTGCTCTTTCACGTAAAGAGCGACTCCACCACCTCGCCTGGCTGGCCTGTCTTTCCTGAAAAGGACATAGCCACCCATGACCACATTCCAGTCATGTGAGCTGTCCCACCATGTCTCTGTAATTGCCACCAGATCATAATCTCCTGCCCGAACCCAGGTTTCTAGCTCCTCCTGCTTATTCCCCATGCTGCGTGCATTGGTGTATAAGCATTTCAGGGAGCAAGCTGAGCACACTGATCTCACCCTAGGGGGATGGAAGGCCACCCGGTCCTCATAAGTTCTAGAGCGCTGCCCCGCCCACGCTATCTCGGGTGTCCGCCCTGGAGCTGCCGGTGCGGCCTCAGGTGTGGTTGCTGTAGCCGGCTAAAAAAAGCCCCCCAAAAGCTTTTTGCCAGCCTTTTTTTTTTGCTTAGATTCCTTCCCCAGTGCAGTCTTACCTGCTCTGAAGCTGGGCTCGACAGCTCTCTGGGCAGCCTGTTCCAGTGTTCCGTCACCCTCACTGAGAAGAAGTTTCTTCTCCAGTTTAAGCGGAACCTCTTGTGTTCCACTTTCAGCCCATTACCCCTTGTCCTATCAGTGGTTGTCACCGAGAAGAGCCTGGCTCCATCCTCGTGACACTCACCCTTGATATATTTGTAAACATTAATGAGGTCACCCCTCAGTCTCCTCTTCTCCAAACTAAAGAGCCCCAGCTCCCTCAGTCTTTTCTCATAAGGGAGATGCTCCACTCCCTTCATCATCCTAGTTGCCCTGTGCTGGACTCTCTCCAGCAGTTCCCTGTCTTTCTTAAACTGAGGGGCCCAGAACTGGACACAATATTCCAGATGGGGTCTCACCAGGGCAGAGTAGAGGGGAAGGAGAACCTCTCTTGACCTACTAACCACCCCTCTTCTAATACACCCCAGGATGCCACTGGCCTTCCTGGCCACAAGGGCACAGTGCTGGCTCATGGTCATCCTGCTGTCCACCAAGACTCCCAGGTCCCTTTCCCCTACACTACTCTCTAATAAGTCATTCCCCAACTTATACTGGAACCCGAGGTTGTTCCTACCCAGATGCAAGACCCTACATTTACCCTTGTTATATTTCATTAAATTTTTCCCCGCCCAACCCTCCAGCCTGTCCAGGTCTCGCTGGGTGGCAGCAGAGCCTTCTGGCGTGTCAGCCACTCCTCCCAGCTTGGTGTCATCAGCAAACTTGCTGATAGTACTCTCCAGTCCCTCATCCAAGTCATCGATGAATATATTGAATAATACTGGTCCCAGTACCGACCCTTGAGGGACTCCACTGGATACAGGCCTCCAACCAGACTCCGCTCCATTGACCACAACTCTTTGGCTTCTTCCCCTTAGCCAGTTCACAGTCCACCTCACTAAACGTGAAGAAAGATTTTGACCCAGTTATTCAGACTGGCCCAAGGTTACTCACATGGGTAACTGGCCTGACATTGAGATCATTGCATGTGAACCTGATATAAGGCTGCATTTATTAATGAAAAAGTGCAGTTTAATTTCAGTGTAATTGGTAGTTGAAGTACCTCTCTTGGAAAAAAAAAAAAAAAGCAGCTTTCTTTGCTGAAATGTATTTTAAAATTACAATTCTTTGGTAGGATACAAGTAGTCCCAAGAACACTGTTTTAGTCATAAGGTCCCTTGGTATAGTTTATCTAAATTTTTGATCAAGATACAAAAACTGGTAAAGAAAATGCTCCAGGAGCTCCTACAGATTAATAATGAATCTACTTTATTCTGGGGAGAAAAACTGCAAGAAGTGCAGAAGCTGAATTTCTATACAGGCCACACTAGATCTGTGGAGTTCAGCCACTTACACTCCCCCATTATCTGATCTCTAAGCCATGATTTAATGAGCTCTTTAACTGGGAACACAACAATCGTCATGCTCAAGTTCTCCGATGCCCCTTGGAAAAGAATGCTTCATATTCTCTTCAGTAAGTCAGAATGAAAAAAATCTGCATATCATTTGTTCTTTGAAGTCTTCTAAGATTTTCCATTTGTTGTTTTTTTTTTTTTTTAAAAAAAAGGAAACCAGAAAATAAAATTCTTATGAAGCAATGCAATTTCTGAACTGCATGGATAATCTAAATGATGGTAAACAATTGACGCATTTCTAACAGATCATTCTTGTAAAGAGCAACCAAAGTTGAAAAAGGAACATTTAAAATCTCAGGTCTGATTATAATTTCATTTCCATGTTTGTTTAAAAGAAACAGATAGGAGGTAAACGATGAAGGAATTTTGTCTAAAAAACTGTGTTTAAATGTAGAATTGCACAGTGCCTCTAATTTGTTAGGGCAAGAGGGAAAGGGGAATAATTTCCCTATCTTAGTTAAAAAACATGTAAGTTAACACATTTTAACAGAATAATATTAAAAGCCATTACATATGTATTTACCAGGAAATGGGGAAAAGGATGAGGATTCCTTGGGTATATGGTAAGAAATGATTTATTCTCCTTCTTCCTGTTCTGTTTGGGTGTTTTTAAAGGACATATGGTAGATAGAAGAACCTGTGAGAACAGTTATATTATGAATAGTTCTTCTTTAATAGACAGTTCAGATATTCCTTTTGGTGTTTGTTTCTTAGTTCTTGCTCAAACAGTTCAATTTATTTTAATTAGTTCCTGTCTTTTCTTCCTGTGTTTTGTACATACAGTCAAAAGTAATGCAATAAAACTCTCTAGAAAGAGCGAAGAACTTGGTTTGGATGGAGGTATGAATTTTCTGGTTTTCCCTTCAGGGATAAACAGAGTGATGCCTCCAATTTTGTAATATTTATGTAAACTTCTGAAAGGATGCTGTTCACGTTTTCTCAGACTATCACAACCTACCTCTTCAGCCATACCAACTCTGTTTAATTAATAAGCTTACAAAGTTTCTTCCAAACTTTACTGATAAACACAATCAGATCTCTTTCTTTTTTTTTTTTTTTTTTAGAAAAATGAGCTAAAAACTGGAGCCAACTGCCTTTCTTAAGAAGAAACAGAAATGACCAGCCCTTTTATATCTTTCTCTCTCTCTACATAGCAATGAAACTAAGTGTGTATATGCGAGAGACTTTTTTTTTCTTGGAAAGCAAGAAATAAATGTATCTGCAGAGTAAGAAATTGCTGTCTTCAAAGGGGAATGGGCAGTGTTTTATTAATGATCTTTTACTGCATATAGCAAGTACATCCGTGAGTAGGGGTTCACAGGTCTTAACTATCTCCCTAGAGAAAGATTCCAAATATAGAGCATAGGCTGCCAAGCCTGCATCCCGTGGAGGGCTGAGAAAGAGGAGGGTGAAGGGACTGTTTTGTGGTGGTTGAAACCAGGATTTCTAGAAAAAGAGATATCCTATGGGACTTCATGACAGCAGAGGAAGAGACTCATGGCCCAGGAGCTCCATCAGCTTCCATGTCGGAAATAAGTTTTGCATAATGTGGAATGCAATTTTCCAAATGCACGTTGTGCATTAGAGCCACCTTTAACCATCTCTCCCAGATCTGCCTCTGCCACCTCTGACAGAGCCATGGTCACAGTCTGTGGGGAAAAATATCCAATGGTGTCTTGTGGCCGGGTAGCCTTCACTAAGGGCCAGATACCCATGCATGCAGCTGCTTTCTTGCTCTCCCTCCTCAGTGGGGTGGGGAACAGAAAAGGCTTGTGGGTTGAGATAAAGGCAGAGAGCTCACGCACCAGTTACTGTGATGGGCAAAAGAGACTGACTCAGGGAAACTTAATTTTATTGCCCTATTTTAAAAATAGGTTTTAATCTATTTTGAAATAGATTTGAGTATTCGGGAATAGAAAGGCATTAAACAACACTTTTCCTCTCCTAGGCTCAGCTGTGGATCATTGGACCCCGGTGGAATGGGCTGTGTCCAGCATGGGCAGCCCTGGCTTCTCCTCATAGAGACCCCCACCAGCACCTGGGCACCAGCACCCAATAGACATGTACACCAGGAGAAAAAGCATTAATAGGGATTTCCAAACCAAATGTGGTAAGCAGGTATGTGAGAAATAGTGCATTACAAAGAAGCAGAAACCGTGTTAAAATAAATTCCTAAAAGGTGCATGAAGTTCACGTTAACAGTAACACTTCATGGCTTTCCCTGAGATGTTCTGGAGACTGTATAAGAAAGTACATGATGTGTTTCCCTCATTAAAAAAGGTGAAAATAATTACTAAAAATGAATTGATGATATAGAATGCGATGTAGTGGATGCCAGTAATTGTGCCTTATAATATGGCCAATTTGAAAAAAGTCACTTGATATATCTAATATGTTAAATAAAAATATTTGGAAAAAATAACATCTTTTAAAATTAAACAAAGGGGAAAATGGAAGCTCTTCAGACTACCTGAAATCTGAAGTGATACAGAGTACTTATTAATGTAAAGCAAAATCTTAATAAACTGTTGAGAGGAAAAAAGTCACAGAGTAAAAAAAATTAGCCAAAAGAATCTTTATGAAGAGGGCAATGCAACTGATAAAAAGATTCTGGCTTATCTCCTCAGGAGAGCTCACCTGAAAGCCATTTGTCGAATAAGAACTTAAAAGGGATGCGATAAGAGATCCTAGATCTATTAAATCTATCTTTTAGGATTTCCATATCTATTGTGTAATATCACCTCACAATTACAGAGTGAATAAAATTATATTTTAAAATGTGAAACTGCCATTTATATCAAAAGATGCAATTACATTAGAGGAGGTAGTCTCAAATGGAAACTGAAAATATTGAAGGTTTAACAAAACTTTTTGGAAGTTTGCTAAAATTTTAGAAACAGGAAGGCCTTTGAAAAGCCTGTGGAAGTGACAGGGCCTGATCAGTTGGTTTGTTTTCAAAACTACAGCTATAGCTTTCAGGGTGGATAAAAAACATCACTGGTGCTTTTTGCCATTGCAACACACTATTTTATTGAAAGAAAAATACGTGTTTGGAATGGGTGACTTTTGAAAGCCCTGAACCCCATACTAAATTGTATTTACTTGCTTGCATAATCGTAATTTTTATGACATTATTATTCTATTGCTGCAATTACACAGTGTTTCACCATTGGAAAAATGAAATGCTTTTATATATATAACACATACATTTTTATAATCCCTATCTCACAACCAATTTTGCAATTACACAGAATCACAGAATCACAGAATGTTAGGGGTTGAAAGGGACCTCTAGAGATCATCATAGTCCATCCCCCCCGCCAGAGCAGGATCACCTACAGTAGATTGCACAGGAACGCGTCCAGGAATGTCTCCAGAGAAGGAGACTCCGCAGCCTCCCTGGGTAGCCTGTTCCAGTGCTCTGTCACCCTCACAGTGAAAAAGGTTTTCCCTAATGTTTTTATGGAACCTCGTATGTTCCAGCTTGTACCCATTTCCCCTTGTCCTATCATTGGACATCACTGGAAAGAGCCTGGCTCCATCCTCCTGACACTCCCCCTTGACATATTTATAAACATTAATGAGGTCACTCCTCAGCCTTCTCTTCTCCAAGCTAAAGAGACCCAGCTCCTTCAGCCTTTCCTCATAAGGGAGATGTTCCACTCCCTTAATCATCTTTGTGGCTCTACGCTGGACTCTCTCCAGCAGTTCCCTGTCTCTCTTGAGCTGAGGGGCCCAGAACTGGACACAATATTCCAGATGTGGCCTCACCAGGGCAGAGTAGAGGGGCAGGAGGACCTCCCTCGACCTACTTGCTACTCCCTTTCTAATACATCCCAGGATGCCATTGGCCTTCTTGGCCACGAGGGCAATTCATGAATGGGTAGTCATGCAGTAACCATGCAAGATGTCCCAAATGAAAATTGAAAAATTTTGTTTAATTAACAGAATGAAGATTCTAATTTCTAATCTCTTGTTGTTTGTGTATACAGATGTATGCATAGCTGGTACTCTTACTGTCAGATTTCCCTTTAAGAGTTATTAAAATATACACTGCCTGGAGGAATGAAGATTAATGTGCAGTCTGCTGCTAAAAATGAGACAGCCTGTATCGTAAGGGTGGAAGATTCAGATAACCTGTTATCTATGATGAATGGAGTCTGCCCATGCCGTTCACAAAGGTACTTGTTTTGTCATTGTGACTCATAAAAGGGTTTTGACTGTGTGGAGTGGCTATTGTTAATGTTTTGGGCTATTTTGAATGATATGGGTTCTGTTTGATCTTAAAGCACAGAAAAAAATCTGTCTTGTATTTAGTCCAATACTATTTTGCATCAAGAGAGATTGCAGAAAACATTGGCTCATTTTGTGGTTTATTCAGAAACACTGTGACCTTCAGAAAAATCACTTAATCTACCCTCTAACTCTATTGTAATAGTAATATTGTGATAGTAATTCTTAGTTTTAAGTGCATTTTTGAGAACATAATATACCAGTAGTTTCAAAAAGGGTGAGACACAATGATGATAAGAGACAGAAAAATAGCAAAGTAAATGTTGCTTAGCTTCCTATTCTTCTTGCTAGGTCATTTTCTGTAGCTATAGAGGCGCTACTTGGAATATTAAACAAGTATACCTTAGCGTAAGGAAATGTGGGCTTGGTGTAGGAATTACCAGGCCAGAGTCTACAGTCTGTGACTTGACGGAAGATCAGACTTGATTATCCTAACACCGGCCTTCACTTCAAAAGTCAGTTGATGTTAACAGTCTTAGCTGAAAACACTGAGCAAAACACCTATTAAAAGGTGGCACAAGATTTTGTTCCAGACAGATCTTCTTACTTTGCATATTATCTCCAGTTCTCCTGACATCTCCTGATGGCTGTATCAGTAGAAAACAAAGCACAAAACCCCATGTCATTTTTCATAGAATCATAGAATGGTTTGGGTTGGAAGGGACCTTAAATATTATCTAGTTTCAAACCCCAGCCATGGGCAGAGACACTTCCCACTAGACCAGGTTGCTCAAAGCCCCATCCAACCTGGTCTTGAACATAGGGGGCATCCACAACTTGCCTGGGCAACCTGTTCCAGTGCCTCCCCACCCTCACAGTAAAGAATTTCTTCCTAATATCTCATTCCTAAATCTACCCTCTTTCAACTTGAAACCGTTATCCCTCGTCCTATAACTATACTCCCGGATAAAGAGTCCCACCCCATGTTTCCTGCAGGCCCCCTTGAAGTGCTAGAAGGCTGCTATAAGGTCTGCCCAGAGCCTTCTCCAGGCTGAACCACCTCAGCTCTCTCTGTCTGTCCTTGTAGGGGATGTGCTTGAGCCCTTTGATCGTCTTCCTGGCCCTCCTCTGGACTTGCTCCTCCCTTCATACATCTCTATAAAACTGAAGTATCTCCATTTGTGTATAAATGGCAGCATAAATGTAAACCCTTATACTAGTCACACGCGGAACTTACTGATGCAGCCCTGGTGAGGAAGCTTCTCCCCAGAGCCTGCAGAACCACTGCCGTGCTGCTTTGCTGGCTGGCACCTACAGCAAGCCCGGCCTCCACTGAAGTGTTGTCCAGTAAAAGCCAGACAGAAACTGTGGCTAGTAGTGGAACTACTTATTCAGGTTTTTGTGCTACTGTGGTCAAGAGAGTCATACAAGATGCTCCATCTGGAGTTCAGTTTGTTAAGCACAGGACAGTCCCCAGGGCCTGTGTAAGAGGAGTGAGATGCAGGTCCACCGCAAAGACATAGGAGGACTTTAAATCCAATCCATGAGTTACTGTCATGCCCTGCTGATGATTACTTTGGCTACCAAACTGAGCCCATGGCCATCCTTCAGGAGATGTGATACACACCAGTATCCGCTGGTAACTCAGGTCTCCATAACAAGGAACAACATTGCAAAAGTTGCTGCTCAGTCTAACTTGCTTTTCCTCTTCTTGCAGCAGTGAGAAAGTAAAGGTGGAAGCAGGACACTTTTTCCCTTTAGTATGTTCTCTGGCCACGTATGAGCTGGATCTTGCCTTTGACTATCTTACAATCTTTTAAAAGAAAAAAAGAGAAAAGAGAAAGTCAATAGATTATCCTCTAGGATTTTTAAAGCCCTGGCTAAAAAAAAATAAACAACAAACCAAAACAAAGTGTCAGTAATTACACACAGTAAAGACTATAATTGGATTGCAAGGCTTTAAACAATATTATTGGTTAGCTGACTTAACTACAACACGTCATCAGGTTTTTCCTATGCTCAGACAGGTGGAATATTGAAGGCTTGGCCTTAATGTACTGTATTTGCTGTTAATGAGAAATTTACCATTCCAACAGTTTTCCTTAATTAGAAAACCCAAAGGATTTGGACCTTCTTTTAGAAAGAAAATAAAACTATGGCGATTCCTGTCACTGCATTTAAAATTCTAGCTTGAAAACATTTAAAATAGAGGAGAAATTAGTTTAGTAGAAAAAAGCATAAAGTATTTATAACTTACTTTTAAAATTACTGTTTACAAACCAAGGCAGCAGGAAGGAGTTATGACACTCTTCTCTCAAATCCTCCACTTACATTGTTCTGTAATTAAAAATATTTCAATTTCTACAACAATCAGTTTACAATCAGGCTTATTCCTGGATAGTTAGAGAGAAGAGTGAGCACATACTAAAATGTTTGTCAGATGTACAGAAATAGCAAACTGAATTAAAATAATAAATTGAAATGTTTTTACATTTCAAACTGAAGGATGAAATAGTCACAACAGAGGCTGTCTACACATGCAAGTGAATGGAATTCATCAAGTTCTATAGCAGATAAGAAAACTTTCTTAAACATTTCAAAATTTTGGTCAAGATTGAGATTTTCATACAGAATTTTTCCATCTGTGTAAAGATATTTATTTTTCTTTTATTGGAGGGAAAGACAAGGTAAAATCCATCAAAAGATTGTTTTGTAAAAGGCAAAATACGAATTCTTGCTTTCTTCCCATTTTTCTTACAGTGGGAAAAAGGACAGGAAAAAGGGAGAATGTTCAAAACAAAGTCTTTCCCTCAAAGTGTCAAGCAAAACAGTAAATTGTTAATAGAAAACATGCTCAATTTTTGGCAAGGTATGATAGATTCTACTGTATGCAGCCAAGGCTGTGGTTCACAAAACTGGAGCCAGAGGAGGTGCAATGATGGAAATGTTGTGAAATGGGAAACTGGCTTGAGGCAGACCATTGCTGTTTCCTGAAAGCACAGAATTACTGGTAGTTCCAATTATTGGAACAATTATTATATAAGAAATATGTTCTTTCAGAAACCCATATTTGGAGCCGAGAGTGCTGAAACAGCAAATGCAAAACCCATTAAGAGTCAAACAGCTTCTTAAAATACTCTTTCTAATACAGACCTGCAGTATCTTAGGGATCAACTTTCTATTGTAAGACTCCCGAGATGCATCTTTTCAGCTGATATAAACACATATAATTCCACCAGCATCACTGACTTTCATCAACTGATGTTTGGATTTTTCTCAAGCCCATAAAGCAAGGTCTGCACAGGAGGAGATCAGCACAAGTGATCCCGTTCGAGAGAACCAGGGTCCTCAAAACTGATGTTAAAATGGGGCTTAGATCTTTGGTCTATTTTATACAGTTGAATTTGATCAATAATAAGTGCCCACTTTGTAGTGCATGGCATGGAGTAAAAGGAGACTTGGGGATTTATCTGTTCTTAAAAGGCATAAAAAAACTTCAAAAAATGTCTTTCTTACGTTGAAGAGCAGATGATTCTAAAGACAAATAGCATTCAAATTATATTTCACATAAATACATACACACAGAATGTTATCCCTGTTAAATATGTAATATTGCTAAACCGTAAGATTTCAGGTCTGGCCTACCACTGTCTAAAATCACTTGTTTCAGGATTACTATATTGATAACAGGGTATCTTTAAAAGATACTGCTGTATTTTACACCATGTTTGAATGATTGAAGTAGTCTGTTGGCTCTAGTAATAGGTATGATTATTAATAATAAGTTATTACACATATGAGGGTGAAATGGGCACAAAAGCTTTTCTTACATTTACAGACATAAGAGAAATTTTTCAGGTTTTTGTCCCAAGTATTGTCTCTGCTGTTACTTTAAAGAGAGGAAAACATCTTGAGACACCATAGGCAGATTAAATCCAACAGTATAATGGTGGTGTAGGGAAGTAGTGTCTCCTTTTAGTAGTTAATACAACCTCAAATCTTGGCACATAGTTTGAAAGAATTTTGCTTCTAATTTTTTTACACATTTGATATTCTGAATGTTCCATGCTCAAACCCCAGAGTCTCTATGACCTTTCTAATTACAGGTTATTTTCTATGCCAGATGGCTGGATGATCATCAGGTTGGTTTTATTCTTATTTAATAAAATAATATATGAAGTGCAAGTCATAAGAACTTAATAGCAGAATGAAAAAACAGAGACTTGCTTTTTTTTAATACAGAATTTGTGATATTTCTCAGAATTGTTTCCACTCATAAAGATTTAATGTAAAAATTCAAGATGGTGCCAATATTACATAGATGATAGAATCATAGAATCATTCAGGTTGAAAAGGACCCTTGGAATCATTGAGTCCAACCATTAACCCTACTCTACAAAGGTCACTCCTAAACCATATTGCCCAACATCCCATCTAAACAATCTTTAAACACATCCAGGGATGGTGACTCAACCACCTCCCTGGGCAGCCTGTTCCAATGTCTGACTACTCTTTCTGTGAAAATTTTTTCCTCATGTCCAGCCTAAACCTACGCTGTTGCAGTTTGAAGCCATTCCCTCTTGTTCTATCTCTAATTACCTGCGAGAAGAGACCAGCACCAACCTCTCTACAATGTCCTGACAGGTAATTGTAGAGAGTGATGAGGTCTCCTCTTCTTCAAACTAAACAGGCCCAGCTCCTTCAATCACTCTTCATAAGATTTATTCTCCAGGCCCTTCACCAGCTTTGTTGCCCTTTTCTGCACTCACTCCAGCACCTCGATATCTCTTGTACCGAGGTGCCCAAAGCTGGACACAAAACTCAAGGCGCGGCCTCACCAGTGCCCAGTACAGGGGGACAATCACCTCCCTCCTCCTGCTGGCCACAAATTCAGCACAAAATTTCTATTGAGTGGAAAAGCACAGAAGGAAAAAAACATCCCTTTCAATTGACCTGAGAGCATTTTGGTTTTCACAATTGCATGCTCCTTGCTGAGGACACCATGCCTGTGCACTCTAAGTGTCTAGAATGCCTTTAAAACACCACATAAAGTATACTAATGTTTGTTGGGTTTTTGAGACTGTACAATAATTTAGTGGCTCAGTAATTCTGATTGCTTGTTGCACCCTCATGATCTTTCCAAGGATTAACCACCTGGGGCATTCACCTATTATTTTTATGGCATGGTTGATCCATTTTCAGTTCTGTGCACATTTCTGGAGCCCTGCTTATTATTAGGTTGTATACAAAAGTTACAAACTGTTTGCAAAATGACATCTTATTTACAGCTCTTTCTATAAATTATTTCTATTTATGTCAATTACCATGTATTTAAATTTCGAGAAACAATCAATGTAAAGAGCACCAGCATTTTCCATTTCAGGTTAAAACTGTGGAAGTTTATTTAGATGCAGATTTTCTGATAAAGGTAGTGCTAAGATGAAAAATAAGCTACATAACCCAATAAAATCAGACTTGTTAAAAAGATATTCTTAATTCTTTCACTCATCCAGTGTGTGAGAGACAATTAATTAATTTGAGGCTATTCCAGGTACCCTAAAGAGACAATAGCACTGCATTGGAATTTGACAGAGCTCACATCAAAGCAAGATTCTGCCTACATAGGTTTGTGTTCACATTTTTTTTTCCTCCTTTTTCGCACTGTTCCACCCCATTTGCAGATCCTTATATTTCTGTAATAGTTTAGCAGCCGGAAGAGACAGAGGAAATGGCAATCCCTAAGCAGAACTAGCCAGAGGAAGAGCTGCAATTGCTTTTGGATCACTGCTTACTGGAGGAGTTTGCCTCTCAGATTCTTTTGCCTTCTATTATTATGAATTCCTTTATATAAATATTGCCAATAAAGGTGAGAGGCAGAAGTACAAGTACCACTTCTTGGAGAATGTGGCAGAACATCCAAAGGGCAATACAGCTCTGTCTACCAAGTAGAGTCCCAAATCAGTCATCCTCAAATTATACTATTTGCTATAGAGAAACCTAAACTAAACCCATCAGATGGCCTTTAATAAATAGAGCTAAATGAGAATTATCTGGGTCCATTCAAACCTGTATAAAATTATCTCACTGCTGTTATGCACCGTGTGGCTGAGGAAGAGCCTAGGGCTTTTACTTGTATAATATTAGTGTTGGTATAGTGTGGTCTCATCGAGGAGAAGATGTATTGGGTCTGGCTGAGATGGAGTTAATTTTCCCCACAGCAGCCCTCACAGTGCTGTGCTTTGCAGTGGCAGCTAGAAAGGTGTTGATAACATACCAGTGTTTTGGCTACTGCCAAGCAGTGCTTCCACAGCATCAGGACTGTCTCTCCAACATTCCCTCCTAACCAGCAGGCTGGAGGTGAGCAAGATCTTGGGAAGGGACATAGCCAGGACAGCTGAGCCAAACTGACCGAAGGGATATTCTATACCATATAACATCACCTCAGTAGTAAAAGCTAAGAGAAAGGAGCAGGGGGAGGGGTGTGTATTCATTATGACTATATTTTTCTTCTGGAGGAACCACTACGTGTACTGAAGCACTGCTTCCCAGGACATGTCTGGATATTGCCTGCTGGTGGGAAATAGAGAATAAATCTTTCATGTTCCTTTTCTTCTGCATGTGGCCTTTGCTTTTGCTTTATTAAACTGCCTTTATCTCAACCCACGAGGATTTTTCCATCTTATTTTCTCCCCAACCCTGTCCTGCTGAGGAGGGGACTGACAGAGAGGTTTGGTGGGCACGGGGCATTCAGCCAAGACCAACCCACCACAGTCCTTTTTGGCACCCAACATAAGGCTCAAGACAATCGCAGTTTTTTGTTAAGCGTGCTATGGCTATAGTAGTTATTGAGTAGCAAGCTCCTGTGTGGACCACAGAGTTTGTTGGCAGCGCTGCTTATCACTCTGTTTTGCTGAGCTTGAGAACATGTTCATACAAATAATGACGATGTGCTTTGCTCTGGCCTTGGTGGACCCTGGGCAGCAGGGTGTGTGGAAGGATTTGGGCAGATCCCTAGGATGATTATCACCTCCCATAACCTGGGACTTTACACCTGAACAGACAAGAAACCTTAGCAAATGGATTTGCCACAGGATAGAATTGTGCCTTGCCTACCTCAATGAAAACCAGCAGCTTCTAGCACTGTGTGAGGGCCTGGCCTGTCCCTATCAAACCACAGTTCAGTACTCTCAGAGGACTATGGTTGAGGCAGGGACCCAAACAACAACTAAAGTAATTGCCCCAGTAGTGAAAAGGAAACAATGGACAAGGGAAACAATGAGTCTACATCATCATTTATTATGTGAGGAGGAAGAAGAGGAAAGGTTTGATCAAGAAGCCACACTGATGAGGAATAGGAATGGAGGGTCCCTGCCTTTGGCTAGGAGGAGGAAAGGGATGTCTGGATATACTGGACTGTGTGGATTTGCCTGGCACATCAGACCCACAGAAGTAGAAGGCTTTAGTAGACACTGGTGCACAATGAACAGTGGTGCCATCAGGATGCAGGGGCACAGAACTCATCTGGATCTCTGGGATGACAGGGGGATGCCCAGAATTCTCTGTATTAGAGGCTGACAGGCCCAGAGGCCCCTTGTATCTTCGGCATAGGCTACCTCAGGAGAGGTGCTTCAAGGAACAGAAGGGGTACAAATGGGCTTTTAGTGCAGCCACTGTGAACATCAAGTTCGCTATTTTAGGGTTAAGAAATCAGCAGCACCTTTTTCAAAAGCGTGCATGTTGTTTAAAAACCTGGAATATTCTTTCCTTCTTCCCTCAGCCTCAAAGGGAACCTGTGGCCAAATTTTCACATGTATTTAGGCCCTTAACAAGGCCACACTAGAGAAATTTCAAGAAGCCAGTTTAGGTGGCCCACTTATGGTTGAAAATTGAGTCATGCTCCTGAGGCCATTTTGTGCCTGCTTCAATAACTTAAAATCTAGCCATAGGGCATTTTGTAGTTCATTTTTTCATCGACTTGCAGTGAAACTAAAGCTGCTAACAGACAAAGATATTTTTGCCAAAATGACGAATTTGAGAAAGTCATATGAGTACTTTTGGAAATTGTATTTCATGCATGTAGGGCTACGATGGACAGCAGAATATGGGTGTTGCCACAGACAGAAACAGTAGTGACCAGGGGTTGAGAAGGAAGCAGTACCAGGTCACAATGACCTTGGGCAGTGAGGAAAGGGACGGTGACACAGCTGGGTGTGAGCAGATTGTGGATTGCCTGTGAATTTTCTTTGGATATGTGGAATAAACATAGTGAGGGGACAGTGGCAGGGAGCAGGGCAGCACTGATGGTGAGGAGGAGGAGGGAACTTCAAGACATGGTGAGTATCTTAAGGACAGACTAGCATATAGGGTGAGAAGGTGAAGTATGAAGTGCCAGCAGCCCTGACAGCAAGGTTAATGGGCTAAATAACCTTGCAACCAGCCAAGGTTATAAGCAGGTGTGTGAAGCCACAAGCAGGTGTGATAAACAGAGCAACAGAAAGAGGAAGAGGGAAAGGGGAAAAGAGAGTGATGGAGACAAGCACATCATGGTGTCAAAAAGAAAAGCAGTGAGAAAAGGTGAGAAACAAGGTGGTGAAGAAGAGCAAAGGAAGAATTGAAGCCTGGAGATTAATATCTATGGAAAAGATTCCATCCCCCCAGTGAAAAGAGGCAGTGAATGAGGAAGATGAGAGAACCACTAGAAGTAAATGGGTCAGCAGTGGAGAGCTGCAGTTGAGGGATGCGTGGTAAATGGCAACTCACTGTGTGGGAAAGGGCAGGCATGGGTAAAGGAGGTGGTGGTGGCAAAGGGGACAGCGATGAATATGAGGGGAGGACGTCATGGAAGAGAAATAAATGCAGTAGTCATTTTGGGCAGGTTGTGAAAGAAGAGAAGTAGGGTGGGAAAGGAGACAATGCAAGTAGGGATGAGGTGTTTGGCAAGGAAGGATGAAAACAAGACAGGTGATGTCCTGAGAAGGCAGGAAGCTTATAAAAATAAGATGCTAATGTAGTATCGATAAGGGTCTGGGAGAGCCACCGCAGCCTGGGAGGTGCTGTCATGGCCCAGGTAGTACAGACAAAACAAGGTGATTTGGACAGGCTGTGAGCTGGGCTGTGAGGAGTGCTGGTGAGGCTGTCAGGCTAAAAGGAAGAAAAGAGCCTGTGGGAGGAGGTGGCAAGAGTAGGCAAGGCACAGTGGAGCTGGGAGAGGCACATGAAGCAGACAACAATGGAAACTTCAAGAGCTGGACTACCAGAGGAGAAAGACAGAACAGGAGGCAAAGCAGCAGGTGAGGAGGGAGCCAAGTGATGGCGAGAGTAAGGAAACACCAAGGGGCTGTTGGGGAGAAATGTACTGGGCAGGAAGTAAACCCAGCTACAAGGAGAGATGGGCTGAGGATTGAAGAGCAGTGGTAATTACAGCAGAGATATCACTGAACAAAGGTGGACAGTAGTAGATTGAGACAGGTCCTCCTTCCCCTCTACTCTGCCCTGGTGAGACCCCATCTGGAATATTGTGTCCAGTTCTGGGCCCCTCAGTTCAAGGACAGGGAACTGCTGGAGAGAGTTCAGTGCAGAGCCACAAAGATGATTAAGGGAGTGGAGCATCTCCCTTATGAGGAAAGACTGAGGGAGCTGGGTCTCTTTAGTTTGGAGGAGACTAAGGGGAGACCTTATTAGTGTTTATAAATATATAAATGGGAGTGTCACGAGGATGGAGCCAGGCTCTTCTCGGTGGCAAACAATGATAGGACAAGCGGTAATGGAATCAAGCTGGAACACAAGAGGTTCCACTTAAATTTGAGAAGAAACTTCTTGTAAGTGAGGGTAACAGAACACTGGAACAGGCTGCCCAGGGAGGTTGTGGAGTCTCCTCTGGAGACATTCAAAACCCGCCTGGACGCCTCCCTGTGTAACATCATCTAGGTGTTCCTGCTCTGGCAGGGGGATTGGACTAGATGATCTTTTGAGGTCCCTTCCAATCCCTAGCATACTGTGATAGATGAGGTGGCAGTAGGCTGCAGAGGAGACACAGCTATGTCTGGTAGAAGTAGTACTAGTAATACCAGCAAAATAAAAAAAAACAATAGGGACAGCAGGGGGAGGGACAGAACCACCAAGCTTCAAGAGGAGTTGAAATAAGCGGTAAAAAAACCACAGTGCAGAAGAAGTAGTCATTTTGGCATCTGGAATAGATGGAAATGGGAATAATGGTGAGGAGAAATAATAGTAAATAAAGCAAGAGAGCAAGCTGAAAACACAACTGTGGTGAGAGGCAATAAGTGCAAGCAGGAGCAATGATGAAGGCAGGACTGTCTGGTAAAGACAAGGATTTGAGGCAAATCAGAGATGAGCTGGGGAGAAAATGAGGTGATGCGGGAGGGTGCCATAGGGGTTGCAAAGGGGCCGTAAGGAAAAGCTGGCTCAGCTGAGAAAAGTGGGGAGGATAAACAAACACACAGATGATCTGAAGGAGAGTGGAAGGACAGGTGTCCAGAAGATGCAACAGAAAGTCCTTTTGGACTGGGAACAGACAGCAGCAGACAGAAAATCTGCCAAGGAAAATCAGAAATGACTGGTGGTAGGGCTAATGGTGAGCAAATTGGAGGGGGCAGGCAGCAACCACCCCCACTGTTGTGCTTGCAGGGTAGAAAATAAGGCAGAAAATGAGTCAAGGTCAGGTAACAGAAACATTATGCAAGTGAATCAACAAGAACAGGGCTGTGACAGAAGATAACTACTTATGGAGGTAAGAAGGGTATGGAGGACAAGTGGCAAAAAATGAGTTCATGGTGATTATAAGTAAGAGTGAGGACAAGTATGGGCCACTAAAGTACAGCTAGTTTGGGAGGAAATTGTACCGAGTCTGGCTGGGATGGAGTTAACTTTCTCCACAGCACTCTGTATGGTGCTAAGGTTTGGATTTGTGACTAAACCAGTGTTGATAACACACTAGTGTTTTGGCTCTTGCTGAGCAGTGCTTGTGCAGCTTCAAGGTTTTATCTGTTTCTCACTTTGCTTCCCCTCACACCCTGATGGGGGTGGGAAAAAGACCAAGAGGAAACACAGCCAGGACACTTGACCTGGACTGCATAAACAATATCCCATACCATAGAACATCAGGCTCAGCCATAAAACTGGGGGAGGAAGGAGAGAGGAGTGTCTTCCAAGGTAGCCATTGCTCAGAGATTGACTGGGCATTGGTCTGCTTGTGTGTGTGGGGGGGGGTGTGAGTGATTGCCTTTTTATTGTCTTGAGGGGTTCTTTTCCCCTCCTTCCCTTGCGTATTAAACTGTCTTCATGTATTAACTTCACTTATTAACTGCATTAAACTGTCCTTATCTCAAGTTTTCTAGCTTTTATTCTGCTTCTTTCCCTTGTCCCACTGGGAGGAAGGGATAAGCAAGCAGCTGTGTGGGAGTTTTGCTGCTGGCTGGGGTCAACCCACCACAGAGCTGATTAGTGCTGCCTGGAAAGGCCTCACAGGCAGGCACCTAAGGAATCAGGGATGAGGGCAGCTCTGGGAAGAGGTGCAAAGTAGCTGCGTTAAAGCTGTAAGCCTACAGGCAAGGGAAATTTTGAGAGCAGCTAGTAAGGAGGATGAAGATATTTGCCAGCAAATGAAGTAGCAATAACAACCAGAAAGTCCTGGTAATGTGGCAAGAGTGGGCTGCAGGCTACATGGCAGTGGGAGAGGTGCATGTCTGAGAGGCTGGAAAGAGAAGGGGGACAAGCAGTGACAAATGGGAAATAAAGGGGAAGAAGAGCAAGTGGACAGCAAATGCAGCTTCTGGGCAACACAGCGAAAGCAGGCAGCATATGGAGCAACAAGCGGAGGATGAAGTTAGGCAGCAGACAGAAGCTTGAAAAGACACACAGAGCATAGGGTGCAAATGAGGTGCAAAGCAGAGGTAGCAAACAGGCTGGTCAAGAGCAGGGACAAACTTGATCCAGCATGAAAGACAACAGTGGTCAGCAAGTCTCGTATTGAAATGAAGTGATAAGGGCAGGAGGGAGCAGTATAGACAAATGGGGATGGGTAACCAGAAAAGATTGAGAGTGCAATCCAGAAACACAGCCTTGAGAAGTCAGGAAGGACATGTTTACAAGCACAGGAAAGGAATTTGTTCAGGCATTTGCGTGTCACAGATTGCCCCAAAATACTATGCCAGCTTCCTGGGTTGAAGTAAGGTAAAAAAAAGTAAAAATCCACTAAGCAGGGCTCTGGCAGACTGGCTGCAAATGGACATTGTCTAAACCTGACTGTTACAGTGTGAAGAGAGTTAAAAATAGGCTGTGAATGAAGAAGTAGTTGGACCAATTTTGTATTGGTCTAGCTGGTTTCCTAATAGGGGATTAGGAGTAATTTATTGCTTCAGTCAGTGCTGTGTTTACTCACACATCAAGTGGGTAGTAAAAAGGATAGATTCATCATTAGCAAAGGCCATATCAAGGATTTACAAATAAGAAAAAAATGAGGAAAAAAAATCATTATTTGCTATTTATGTTTGCACTTGAAGTGACTCTGAGATTTTTAAATCGGTCTCATAGATCAGTTATATTCAGTGGCAGATGCATATATTTTATCACAAGAGGTAATTTCAGGATTTCTCTAAAGCTGAATCACAGTAAGCAAAGATCAGCTTATCAGGCAATATCCTAAGCAGGAGCAGCGAGGAAGCAATCCAGTGGAGTAGACTCAGCCCTTTGGTCTTCTAAAGCTGATAAATTGAATTGCATGCAGTTTGCTATGTAGCATGTCTCAAAGGAAAACAACCCTACTGACTTTGCCTGGAAGCCATGGCCCACATTCATATCAGTCTATCTAAGGAACTCCACTCAAATTTTCTGTTAGGGAGCTATGATGTTGGCCAAGTACTTTCTCTGCTCAGTGAAGAAAGTGCCATAAAGTCTACACTGAGTAGACAAACTGCCTCTGGTGACCATATTCTTATCTCTGCCCTTCCTACATATTTTGGGGAATAATCAGTGCTTAAACATCATTAAAAATGGGGTATGCACCCAAAAGTTCTTGATTACCTGTTCCAGTTTGGTCTCTTGCTACTTCTCACCCATGGAAAAGTCAACAGATTCTGGTCATGCCGTGCATATGCTGTGTATAATTAAGCACTTGGGCTGCCTGTAGGGTGAGCAATTATAATACATTTATTTCCTGCATCAAAGAGAACTCACATTTAGTTAGTTTTTCCCAAGTGAAACTGATACTGTGACAGACTGTCAGGGAACTAATTTCAGATTGTGTACCATTGCAAGTTAAGTTTCTTTAAAATATTTAAGAAGAAAAGTTTATTAAATAAAATGTCAGGTCATTGGTTGTTATTGTGGACCCACGGTCCATGGCCAAATAGCCAAAAATTCCCCTACTTGCATACACGGAAAGGAGAGGGGCCAATAACACAGAAGAGTGGAAGCTTGCAACAGCGAGGACCCCCTGGAGGAAGAGACTTCCCCCAAAGCCTGAGGTGCCCTTGCAGAACTGCTTCACTGCTCTGCAGGCCGAAGAGGACCCATCACATCAGGGGAGACACTGGAGCTGAGCAAGGCAGCCTGATCTGCTCCCCATATAAAAACCAGCGCAACTAAGAAAAGGTGATGGATGATAGTAGCAGATGCCTCTCTTCTGAGAGGGACAGAAGCACCTCTGTTGATCTGACACAATTTCGGGAGAGATACACTGCTTACCAGGGGCTCGTATCAGGGATGTCACCAAGAGACTACCAAGCCACTACTATCTGCTTGCTGTTGTTTCAGGTGAGCTCCAGTGATATAGCCAGGAGCAGTCTGAGGAGTATCAAGAAGATTACAGAGCCCTGGGGGCAGTGGTAAGGGACTCTCGAGAACAGGTAGGCTTTTTTATCAATCCTCTCAGTCAAACAGATGGGTTTTGAAAGGGACAGTCATATCTGGCAAACCAACAATTGCTTATGGGACTGGTACCACAAACGGGGGTTCTGCTACTTACTCCATGGGACTCACTTCAAAAAAACCTACTGGGAGCTGATGAGGTTCATGCGTCAGAGAAGGGGAAGAGCATCTTTGGTCATAGGCTTGCCGAGGTGAACATGGCTGTTAACTAAAGTTGCTGGGTGAGGGAAAGCTCAATCCATCCCATTCCTACCAGTTTGCTGTCAGTGCCAGCAATAGATGCCTGGAGAGGGATCATAGATCAACAGGAAATCATCTGAAGAGCAGCACAAAGGAATTTCAGCCACTTCAGCCAGTAAGTCAGCCTTACAGTGACCAACAAGAGTATTGCATTCCATATATGTCATATTCAATATAAAACTGAGGAATCACAGTGGTTAAATATCCTGGTTTGAGCTAAACAGAACCCATTTTGTTCAGTGATTTTTTACTTCAGCTCAGTCTCTTCTAAGAGGCTGCACTTTCTGAAGTTAGCAGCATGTTTTTGCAGGCAGTGTCTGTTACTACAAGTGATAAACACCTGATGTTACTGTCTGAGACTGGGGTGCAGAAAGGCTCTTGCTTATACTTGCTCCTGTAGTGACCAAGGTCACTGCTGGATCTTGGGGCAGTGCTGGAAAGTAAATGGGGTCACAAGGAAGTAAAAGGTTGCACCTCTGGTGAGTAATAGACAGGACAGGTGACCAACAAGAGTAATCCATTCAATAAACATGATATTCAGTATAAAGCTGAGGGATCACAGGGGTTAAGGAGGTCTCTAGTCCAACTTCCTGCTCAAAGCAGAGTTAACTATGCCATCAGATCAGTTTGCTTCAAGTTTTTTTCTTCCTAAACCTTGAAAACCAACAAGGACGGAGATTGTACAGCCTTTCTGGGCAACCTTCTCAACTGTCTGGCTATCCTCAGATGAAAAATTCATTCCTTTATATCAACTCAATCCCATGCCCTGGTTCTCATGAGGGATTTCAACTACCCAGATGTTTGCTGGAAGTCCCACACAGCCAGCCATCCTCAGTCCAGGAGGTTCCTCCAGTGCATCGATGATAACTTTTTGATGCAAATGGTGGATGAGCCAACCAGGAGAGGAGCGCTGCTGGACCTTGTGTTCACCAACAAGGAAGGTCTGGTTGAAGCAGTGAAGGTTGAGGGTAATCTTGGCTGCAGCGACCATGAGATAGTGGAGTTCAAGATCTTGTGCGGTAAAAACAGAATACCAAGCAGGATCGCAACTCTGGACTTCAGAAGGGCCAACTTTGGCCTCTTCAAGCAATTGCTGGGGGAAACCCCTTGGGACAGGGAGCTGAAAGGTAAAGAGGCCCAAGAGAGTTGGTGGGCATTCAAGTTCCACTTCTTTGAGGCTCAGGATCAGTGCATCCCATCAGGTAGGAAATCAAGAAAGAGATCCAGGAGACCTGCATGGTTAACCAGGGATCTGCTGGGCAGACTCAGGTGGAAGGGGAGGGTATATAAATTGTGGAAGGAAGGGCTGGCCACTTGGGTGGAGTACAGGACAGCTGTCAGGGAGTGTAGGGAGGCAATCAGAAAAGCTAAGGCCTCCTTGGAATTAAAACTTGCAAGGGAGGTCAAGGACAACAGAAAGGGCTTCTTCAGATACATTGCTGACAAAACTAACACTAGAGGCAATGTACGCCCTCTGGTGAATGAGGTGGGTGTCCTGGAGACAGAGGACAGAAAGAAGGCAGAGTTGCTGAATGCCTTCTTTGCCTCTGTCTACACTGTTGGAGACCGTCCTCAGGAGCCTCAGTCCCCTGAGGCCCCAGAGGAAGTCATGATAAAGGAGGAGTTTGCCCTGGTTGATGAGGACTGGGTTAAGGATCAGTTCGAACACTTAAACATCCAAAAATCCATGGGCCCTGATGGGATGCACCCATGGGTGCTGAGGGAGCTGGCGGAAGTCATTGCTAGGCCACTCTCCATCATCTTTGGTAAGTCATGGGTAACAGGTGAGGTGCCTGAAGAGTGGAGCAAAGCAAATGTCACTCCAGTCTATAAGAAGGGCAGGAAGGATGACCCGAGTAACTACAGACCAGTCAGCCTCACCTCCATCCCTGGAAAGGTGATGGAACATCTTATCCTTGACGCTGTCTCTAGGCATATCAAGGATAAGAAGGTTATTAGGAGCAGTCAGCATGGCTTTGCCAAGGGGAAGTCATGTTTGACCAACCTGATAGCCTTTTACGAAGACATAACCAGGTGGATGGATGGTGGCCATGCAGTGGATGTGGTCTATCTGGATATCAGCAAGGCCTTTGACACCGTCTCCCACAGCATCCTCATAGGTAAACTGAGGAAGTGTGGTCTGGATGACCAAGTAGTGAGGTTGGTCACTAACTGGTTGAAGGGAAGAAGCCAAAGAGTTGTGGTCAATGGGACAGAGTCTGGCTGGATGCCTGTGTCTAGTGGGGTCCCTCAGGGGTCAGTGCTCGGGCCGGTGCTTTTCAATATATTTATCAATGACCTGGATGAGGGATTAGAGAATGTTGTCAGCAAGTTTGCTGATGATACAAAATTGGGAGGAGTGGCTGACACACCAGGAGGCTGTGCAGCCATTCAGAGATACCTGGACAGGTTGGAGGGCTGGGCGGGGAGAAATCTTATGGAGTTCAACAAGGGCAAGTGTAGAGTTTTGCACTTGGGAAAGAATAACCCCATGTGCCAATATAGGTTGGGGACTGCCCTGCTGGAGAGCAGTGCAGGGGAAAGGGACCCGGGGGTTCTAGTGGACAGCAGGATGACCATGAGCCAGCACTGTGCCCTCGTGGCCAAGAAGGCCAATGGCATCCTGGGATGTATTAGAAAGGGAGTAGCAAGTAGGTCGAAAGAGGTCCTCCTGCCCCTCTACTCTGCCCTGGTGAGGCCGCATCTGGAATATTGTGTCCAGTTCTGGGCCCCAGTTCGAGAAGGACAGGGAAATGCTGGAGAGAGTCCAGTGCAGAGCCACAAAGATGATTAAGGGAGTGGAGCATCTCCCTTATGAGGAAAGGCTGAAGGAGCTGGGTCTCTTTAGCTTGGAGAAGAGGAGGCTGAGGGGTGACCTCATTAATGTTTACAAATATGTCAAGGGTGAGTGTCAGGAGGATGGAGCCAGGCTCTTTTCAGCGGCGTCCACTGACAGGACAAGGGGCAATGGGTGGAAGCTGGAACATAGGGGGTTCCATAAAAATATTAGAAAAAACTTTTTCACTGTGAGGGTGACAGAGCACTGGAACAGTCTGCCCAGGGAGGTTGTGGAATCTCCTTCTTTGGAGACATTCAAAACCCTCCTGGATGCGTTCCTGTGCGCTCTGCTGTAGGTGGTCCTGCTCTGGCAGGGGGGTTGGACTAGATGATTTTTGAGGTCCCTTCCAACCCCTGACATTCTGTGATTCTGTGATTCTGTGAACTCTAAACCTCTCTTTTTTCAACTTGTGTCTGCTGGCCTTGCCCTCTTGCCCTGCACCACTTTGAAGTGCTCAACACCACCTCCTTGGTTGTCCCCCAACTCCCACAGGCACAGGGAGACTGCTGTCAGAACCACCTGAAGCTCTTTCTTCCCCCAACTGATCCTGCCCTTGTCCCACAACCTCATCTTGTGGAGTAAGGGCTCTAGCTCTGACTGTTCTGGGTGCCCTTCTCTGAACTTGCTGAAGTACACTGATGTCTTTCTTGTACTAGGGTGTTCCAAAACTGGACACAGGACCTAGGTCTAACAAGTTCTGAGTAAAGGGAGAAAGTAGTTTTCCTTGTCCATGTTTCTGTTAGAGGAGACCCCAGGATGTTGCTGGTCACCTTTGCTGCTAAAACATGTTGTGGACTCTTGTATGTATCGCTGCCCTCTGGAGTTGCTCCCAGCCAGTATCCCCAGCTTCTGCCCACTGCAGGGGGTATAACTGAAGTGTGTCAGCTGGCAGAGGTATCATCACACTCATGAAGTGGTCCTGCCTATCAACTGATTTCTAATTCGGGGCTCTTTCCTCTACCCAGCCTTTGATTTTTCCTAAAGCTGGTGAGGATGCAGTATGAGAAGAATGGTGCCTTGCTGTTACATCAGCCAGAAATCAAACAATGGCAAAAGTCCCTTGGAAGAGTGAGGGAGAAAAGACTAAGAGTTAGTCAAATGCCACATCCACACATGCATCTCATTTTGCAGGCAAAAATTACAGCTGCAAGCACTCAGTCTCTCCACAGAAACTCAGATAGAATCATAGGATTTAATTTTTATTGACACTTCCTACATTCAGATCAAACATATAGTTACCAGTTCTCATTTTAAAAGCAATATTAACATAAAGTGATACTCTTCTGCCTTGAAGAAACTGCAGCTGGACAGAATGAACCAAACTGAGTGTTTTAACATAAAGTGCAAAGGAACAATGTCAGTCACCTCAATGGTGTTTATTATTTCAGAAACAGCATTATTAGCATCAGTACCTCTCATGACCATGTTTCGATGTGGCACCTCAAAGAAATAGATGAAATTACCTTACCCTGGGTCTTGTCTTTTTGAGAGAAAAAAATATCATGTCACATCCATGTCAAGTCATTGCCTGATTTGGCCTTTGCAAGGTGTCTGCTGCTACTTCACCCTTCCCACTCAAGGAAGATATTAGATACGCTTCATTTGCCAGACCATAGGTTAAGATATGACCCCTGCCAGTGTAAAGGTGAAATTGGAAGTAGCTGATCCTTTGCTCTACAAATAAGCAAACAAACCCTGACAGTCCTGGAGGAAAGATCACCAGTGCGCAACTAAATACGAGCAAGATTGAGAGCTTTTTCACAATTGGCTGAAATTGCAGAGAGCTCAAATAAACATGTAAAATGCAATGTAAAGAAAAAGGGAGATGAAGGCACTGTGCTTGTACCGAGCTGTACATGTGAATAGGTTGTCATACGTTAACAAATGAAAGTGTAATGACAAATAGGAATGGGGTAGTAAAGTTGTTCTTAGATGCATCTAATTTTGCTATTTAGATGATGAACCATATAAATCCTTGCTGTGTCATCTAACCCTCTATTGTGCAAACACTATGATCAGGATAATGTTAAACGTCAAGGATTTTGTTCTTTCATTACATGACAGGATGACATCTTGCTTCAAAAGCTTTATGATAAAAGGGACAAGAGGCATGTTTCTGAATTCATGCTAGAATAATTTATTCAGCAGAGATGCATTGCTTGACTTGCAAAACTACAGTGTAATAATTAAGTTATACATACAAAACAAAGCACATGTGAACATTCTCTTGAAACCAAAAAAATTGCAGAGTTGACGTAAAAAGCAACCCAAATTCAGCATGTTTAGCATTTGGAAACAGTTCTAGACTTGTAGAAGATTTAAAATATCTGCCCAGCTATGTATGGGGAAAGATTTGGCTAACTTTTGCAAATGTTTTGTTACCCTATTTAGGCTGTACATCTATCAAAGCCATTTTTTGAGAAAGACTTCTGGAGACTTACGTATGTTATGGAGTGATGAATATTTTGAATTAAACTGTCCAAAAGATTTTAGGACAAATTTGAATTAGCTCCATTAGCCCCCAACTAATTGTATTGAAGGATTTTCCTATAGACCTGCAGTAGTAAGAGCTTTTTTAAATATTCAGCAGCTATTATCTCTTAGATATGTATGACTTGAATGTTTTGTAATGAATCTGTGAAATGTATGAGGTAAATTCACAGAATACAAATTTTATTTTACTGCTGTCTTTTTCTACTGTTGTTTTTTTATCTTTTGAGAACATGTAGAATTATGTAACTTCTAAATCAAGGCCCTTGGTTTTGAATGTCACCTTCTGCTTTTCCTGATAAAATGGGTTACTGCCTGGTATCCCCTGAGTGTTACGTATGCTGTTACGTTGCGTGTCTGGTCTTAATACCAAGTAATAATGCTCTATTGCAGCTCTGTCATGATCTTGTGTGGTTTGACTAATTTAAGATATGCACCCTTCAGTGCATTACAGGAGTTTTCCACTAGAAAGGCTTCTGAAAGCCCAAATGTCTTTGCAACTGCTCCCTGGTGCAAGAGACCATTTTTACGTGTTCACCAGCCTTTGAGCATACAGAAGCGTGGCAAGAACGTATGTTATGCTGAAGACTTCAGGACTCGTAGTGGCCACACAAAAATGATTCAAACATGACTGGAAATGGTGAAGACATTTTGTCCCATAACAATTTATTATTATTGTTATTAACCTTTCTGTGGCTGTTGTTATTTAGAGGATCTTGAGGTCAGTGTTTGATTCCCAGGATTAGTTGTACTGCAGCCAATTGGTTTCAGACTTTGGATGAGAAGTAATAAATGGGGAGAGAAGACTATGATGTCAGCAATCACAACAGAGAGAGAAGCAGGCAATAATTTCTGCATGTATCTATATGTAAGGATGAAATTTGATCGAAAGGTGATTTACTGTATCCTTCTGGACAGTTTCTCTAGCTGAGAATAAAAGCAGGTGCACAGTTCTCTGGGTGAAGAACTGGCTGAAGGGAGTCAGTTCTATTCAATATTTGTATCAATGGTTCGGAGGAAGTAGTTGAATGCACTCTGGGAGGAGCTGCTGACACTCTTAAGGGACAACAGGCCTTGCAGAGGGACCTGATAGATTCCAATTGCCTTTGAAGTTTGTTACTTCTATTTATGGTCACAGACAGATATGATTTCAAGAGGATGGAGGATAGAGGGGGTAAAAAAATTACTTGAATCTGCCTAATGCCTTATTGTAAAGTTCTTTAAAAACTGGATTAGTAAACTCTAATCCCTATTTATTAGAACTATTTCTAATGAATCCCATTAGAATTGTCATTGAAAATAGTCAGATTGGGTGAAATAAACCCCGTTCAGGCACAAAAGGAGGCAGCACTGGCTAGTAATTTAGATGCAGGGTCTGAAACTGATTCTCAAGTTCTTTTCTTGGCTCCTTGTTCTTTAGCTATGTAGCAACATGGGAGAAGCAGCTGTTTTGACTTTGAATTTGACTTTGAAGTTTGCTCCTTCTATTTCAGACCTGGAGAAAGGGGATTTGTGCCTAAGAGTTTGTCTCTATCTTCCCATTATTGGTCCAAATTTCTAACCTCTTCCTTCAAGCCTTTATATTAGCACCTCACATGCAATACTACTGCTGTCAAAATCATCGAAAAAGCAACTGAAGACTGTAAAGTTGCCCTTGCAGAACCCTAGATTTGCATTGTTTGCTGTTCTTTTGGATAAAACCATCACATTTTTCACCGAATCTAATTCACTATTGGCCATATGTTTTTCACTCTAATGTTCCTGCCGTCTCTCAAGACTTGATCTGAATTTAAGTAGCTCATTGGCCAGATAAAAGAAGGCCCCAACTACACGTAGCTAAATCAGGACCTTGTTATGGTTTTGCAATAACTTTCCCGACTGCTTACCAGCTTAAAAAGATTCTTCTCAGTTTATCAAAAAATCCCTAATTACTCTTTAACATCTCCTGTTTAATACTTTATATATTATATATTCAAACAAAAAAAAAGTTTTGCTGATGATTTATATTAGTTATGAAACTTTTCACTTCTTTCTCCTTGCCTCCGTATTCCCAAATGTTAAGTGAACGAAACTAAGTGAAATAGTTTTATCACAAAAGCAAGGAAGGCAAGAAAACCCCATGGACACTTGTTAACAAACCGTGGGGGAAAAAAGCCTTCCTCCCCCCAGCTGCAGGGCACGAGAGGCCATCTCCGTGGTGCACAAAGAGCAGCAGGCAGTAACCCAGCCCAAAGGGAGCAGAGGAGCCCTGACAAGTGGTCATGCTCAGTGCTGCAGAGGAAGGCAAAAAACCCCCGGGGACCAGTGCCAATCTGCCCCGGGGGAAAATTCCTTCCTGACCCCAGCGCTGGCGATCGGCTACTCCCTGAGCATGTGAGCAAGACCCACCTCCTCGTCCCACAGGCTGGTCACGCCTCCCCGGAGATGCACAGGCCCTGTTCTCCCCCAGCCTGGAGCCATCTCAGGGGCCTTACAAACGCTCCAGGCCTGATCAGCCCTAGTGGCAAGAATCCTTCCCGTGCCTGGCAGGACACCAGTAGGTGCTCCAAAGCACTGGGACCCCTGGCACCTGCATCTCTGCTTCCCATTTCCTAGGGCTGCTGCCCCTGGCTCTGCAGGGAATGAGGAGGCTGAACTCTGCAGTGCTCCCCCAGAAGGCATTCCCTTGCTCTGGCCATGGCTGTCCCACTGGAAATGCCTAAAAGCCTTGGGCACATCCTGATTTTGGCGGCTCTTCTCATTCCCAACAGCCTTGTCCAGCCTCTTCGGTCTTCTTCTCTCAGACCCTCCAAGTAAATCCACAGGCTCCTCAAGGACTCCCTCTCGGATGTGTCTGGGCCACCCCTGGGGCCAGCTCTGGCAGGGACACGGGAGGATGCTGCCTTTTATCCCGTCCCAGGGCATTGTGACATCTGCGTTGCGGGGTGGTGGCACTGTGACATGGGCATGGTGCACCCTCCTGCCCAGCCACTCCCAGAGCCCCTCTGCCCGGCGCCCTTTGGAGTAAGGGCTTTGGGGTGCTGGCCTCAGGTCGGTCCTTGTGTCCAGAAGGCCCAGGGGTCAGTCCCTGCCCTTGGTGGCCGTGCACTGGTCACTGCTACTGGACATCCCTGACGTGTCCTCTGCCACTCATTTCCCAAGGACAAACGCAGTGCTATTCCTCTTCTCTCAGGCCCTTGCAGAAACCAGCCCTGCAGCCCAGAGACCACCCCTATTCATCATCCCGTCTCAACACCAGAGCCAACGTCCATGTGGCCGCGCAGTGAGGAGGACCAGGGACTTGATCTGGTTGGACAAAAGCCTGGGGAGTGTGAGGGGGGACGATTTTGGCATCCACAGCCTACAGGATAGCCTGAAGTGTTATCAGAGCCATAGGTTGGGATAGACAGTACCAACAGACTGCCATGGAAATAAGACAGGCTTTGAAAGACGAGAGAGTGGAGATTTCACTGTTGTGGGGGAAAGGCTGGATGTTTTCAGACATTTGGGTCCATGCCCAAAGCACAGCCAGGCGAGTGACAGCTCTTCCAAACTGGAGAAATAGCCCATTGCTGCTATCACTGCCACATTCCCATCTCCCACTGAAACCAAGCTGGGCAGCTCCTCTGTTAAACACACTCTTGGCTGTGTTTATTCGAGATACAAGACACTCTTCATCTCTAGGGTAAGACATTCACAGCTCATTTGTGATTTTAACCTTTCTGAGAGTTATTTGCCTACCTCACTCTGTGGGGAGATGTGGAGATCTTATATAAAAACCTGAAAAATCTCTTTTTCCTTTAGGATTTGGTACCCGGGATCCTGAAAGAGTACAGAAGTTGCTACGCTTGACATTTTGTACATTACTGCCACAATTCATCTGTGCATTCAGACTATGCAAGTATGGGCTTTTATACCATATACATTAATTTGGTTGTGGTGATGCCCAAGGTGAAAGCAAGCCTTTTGGTTCCCTCTGCATCAACTTTGCAGAGATCTAGAGAGCATGCAGGATTTCCTCACCATTCCTTACCAAGTGACTTTTGCCAAGTGACATTTGCTACTACCCTGCTTATGGTGAGGTCATCCCCTTGGAAAGAATTCCTGAATGGTTCATCTCCCTGTGGATATTTTATTCCTTGTCCTCATTATCAGAAATTCCTGAGCTGTTTCTCTTGGAAAAACATATAAAGCACAAGAGCCTGAGAAGAACAGCACTCCCTCAGAGTAAACGTCCATCTGGCCTAATAGTCGGTCTCCAAAGTGGCCAACTATTGACGTCTCAAAGGAGAGCATGTGAGCAGTGCAAGTCTACTTCTCTCAGGGTAGTCAACTACTTAGTCTTTGTTTTTCTTCACTCCAGAGAGAATTTGTTTTTCTTGAACCGGAGGAATGAGAAATGTTCCTCCCTAGTGGTACAGGTGAATCCTATCCTATCCTATCTTATCCTATCCTATCCCGCTCCATTCCATTCCACTCCATTTTGTAAGTAAGCTAATACCAGGCATTCCAGGTAATGACAGTGGACATGGAAGTGGATCAGTGGTTACATCTGATTTATGTGTTGTCTAATTAACATCAGGATAGATTAGATTTGCGTGGTTGCTTGCATTTTAGTGTTGAACTGTGGCTTGTGATGGTTGGACTGAGAGGGAAGTTGCTCTGAGCAGTTCTGTTGGTAGTCTGGAGAAAATGAGACTGAGAGGAGACCTCATTGCTCTCTACAACTACCTGAAAATGGAGGTTGTAGTGAGGTGGGTGTTGGTCTTTTCTCCCAAGCTGCTAGTGATAGGATGAGAGGAAATGGGCTCAAGTTGCACCAGGGAAGGTTTAGATTGGCTGTTAGGACAAATTTCTCTACTGAGAGTGATGAGGCATCTTAAGAGGCTGCCCAGGGAAGTGGTGGAGTCACCATCCCTGGAGGTATGCAAAAAAATTTGTAGACATGGCACTTCAGGATATAGTTTAGTAGTCATGAAAGTGTTGTGTTGATGGTTGGAATTGATGATCGTAGAGGTCTTTTCCAGCTTTAAAGATTCTATGATTCTGTATTGACCAGTGATCAGATCTAGCAGATTGCAAGCCCTGTTTACACCTATAAGTCAAAAAAATAACATTTTCCTTACCAAAGACTTTATTATCAAAATAAACAAAATGTTACAGGTATAGGTAGAGGCAAGTAATTTCACATCTAGCCAGGAGATCTTTTTTTTTCTCTTTTGCAGCTGGAGCTGCATTTAATAATAAGAGCAATCAACTTATTATCTGAAGTTGTATAAATTACAAACATTAATTCATGCATTTTTATTTTTAGCCTAAGATCAAGCTCTGCTTTCTGATGTTTTTCTTGTATGTGAATCAGGTCTTAATATTCAAATTATGTTGTCTGAGTCTCTCTCATGGTATTAGGAGTCGTAGTTAATACCCTTGGCTGCTTTGTCTTCATCTAGGCATGGACCCAGGACTTTCTTCTACCAGAGCTGTCTCTGAGGGAAAGTCTGGGATCTGCTAGATATAAATTGCTATTCTTCACTACTTTCTAAAGGTGTGTTTATTGAGAGAGAGAAGAGTTTGAGATGACCATTAGTTGTGCAAAGCTGAGAAGCCTGAGACTTAGGTTCAAGTGCCAGGTATGCTACAAAATTCCTTCATGATCTTTTGAAAATGTCTTTAGCTATGCCTGCCAGAGGTCTTGTGGAAATGTTTGCAAGAAGAGGGCTGCTATTCACAGAGCACTCTATTTAGGCTACTTAACCCCTAACTGAGAGGCAGGTTATCATCCAGGCTTGAGTATCTCTCCTCAGTGCTGCACTGTATTTGCGAACATCCCCTGAGGTTGTCCATGCTTCAGCCTTTCTCTGTGAAATCCTTCTCCTCTGATCACACAGGGATTGATGATCTGCAGGGAAAGGTGTTATTTCTCACGCTACATTTAGATGGCACCTAACAATGGATGTCATAATCTCTAGCCAACAGTGTGATACAGATAAACAGAGGAGTGATTTGCTATTACTTGCTTGTACTGCTCTATCAGTCAGAGATAGCAAGTCAATTTTACACCCTTCAGAGTAAAAACATAGGTAAGCCTGCGGGTAGAATGATAAGATTGTAGATTGGATTAGTCTTTCAAGAAGGATAGCAGGATTCGTATCACCTATCAGACATCTGAAGTGGTCTGGATGAACCGCCTTGTTCCACTAGTGATAAAGGTAAAAAAACAAGGAGGAAAACTAGACAGAGTATCACTTAGCATAATCGTGACCATCAACAAGTCAAACCCCGCTGGCTATAGTTCTCCTTCTCCAGAGTAGCTGGCTGGCCTGCAAGTCTTCCTGTCACAAGGCAGGGTAGGAGCCAGTGCTCCCGCCAGGAGAGTGCCCCAGGAACATCTCCAGGCTGGCATTTCTTATTAAGGGAAGAGAACAGGCTCCTCTACTTTCTCAGGGAATTCTCCCTCCAGCTGGCTAAGAGTACTTTCCCCATTCTGAAAGCCACCTGCTCTCCTCTAACTCTTTTTAGCAATCTGTAGTTACTCCTGTTCTGTTTTGCCCTGAATGATGCACTTTAAGCGAGACAACCTGATGCTGGCTTCAGAAACTTGCATCTCGGCCCATCCCAGCTATTCTGCCCCTTGTCTTCCCGCTCTCTGCTCCACAGTACCATCGACCAAGTGTGCAGCTGACACTGAATCACAAACACAACGGCGAATAAAGCAGGAGGGGAAGAGATGCAGCACTTGCCTCCTCAGCATTGAGCCATACAGCCCAACAGCTGGTAACCATATTCCTAAAAAACAACTACTCTCCCAGCCATTAACTGCGTGGAGCCCTACACCTAGGCATGCTGGGGTTTGATTTACAGGATTTTGATATTATTTTAGGCTCCTCTGAATTATAACCTGAATGCTGTTGTTATACTATGGACCCAAAGGTCACAAGGGCATGCTACAATTATGAAAGATTAATGAGATGCTTCATTAACCTTTGCCCTTTTGACTACTTGGCAATACCTCATCTGTGTTATTTTCCAGACTAAGAAAAAAAGTGTTAGTGAAAGCAAGCAATATATTTTGCTGTTATTAGAACACTTTTGTGCCAGAAGTTAGCGCTGTTTTTACTTTATCTTCTCTGTCTGCTCACACCTTGCACTGTGTTCACCTTTCTCTGCTTTCTTCTTTCTCCCCAGGCCTGCTGTCACAGGCCGCTGGGAAAAGCAGTGACCTTCTCAATGGTGGAGGGGGCATCCCACCAACAGTGGTCTCAGCAACAAACTACCCAAAATTCAGATTTTACTCAGGTAAGTTTGTACTCGCATGACTCTGCTTTTAATGTTTTCTATCATTTTGTGTCAGTTTTTTAACATCTCCCATGATTTAATGGTGATTTTGAAGGCAAGCTTATTGTAAGTAAAGGGAGAAAGATAACTTCCTATTCATGTAGCTGCTTTATGACTGCTCTAAAGGAGTATGAAAAACAACTCTAAAATACATATCTGAGAAAGGAAGAGTTTACTTTCTGAGATCAAGTATTCTTTACAGCAGGACAGTTTTAGACTATGTTAGAGATATGTTCCTGCGAGCTATATGTTTTGCTTGTGTTGTCCCATTCCTCAGCATTTGGAAGAGCACAGGGTTTGAGCGTGGTGCTGAAACACCGAAGGTCGCGAGTTCAATTCCGTTCGGTCCCCATGTGTTGCCTAATCTTGTTGAGAGGCGTCCCTGCCCATGACAGGGAGGTTGGATTAAATGATTTCTAAGGTCCCTTCCAGCCTAGACCATTCTATGACTCTATGATTCTATGATATAGTGAAGCAAATGAATAAATGAGAAAAAAACACAAGAATATAACTTTAGGCAAGTGGCTATTTTAATGTGTTCATATTTGGCCTTAGATAACTCATTACCTAGTTCTTGATCTGGTATTTTTTTATCATACTGTATTCTGAATTTTTTATAAGAATGAGAATCCAGTGGATTAAGCGCTGTACACAAATTTTTCCAAAAGTGCTAAATTGATTTTTTGAATCTCTTAAATCTCATTGAAGCCCAGTAAGCCTCAGAATCCTTAATCTTTTAGGTGTTCTGAAAACTATCCTCTAGTTTATTCTCTGCAGGGGTTACAAACCTACCTCCAAAAGTTAATAGTTTAAAATTAGACAAGATAGCAAAATAATTGATATGAGCCTTTCACGGAGGAGAAAAGTCAAAGATATTAAAGGAGAAGCTTTCACACACGTCTAAGTGCATCATTAAAATCTAACCCATCTTTTCCTGCTCTTCTCTCTTTGTTAACTCAAATAGTGAGTGATTTGTCCATACCCACACTTGAATTGGGCAAAAGACACCAGATCCAGCTCCTGTCACCAGTGTCTCTGCTGCCATAATCACAAGCTGGTCTGGTCTGCCTCTCCTCCATAGTCACTTTGTTCTCCGTGTTAAGGTTCCAATGTAGTGACATTACAGTGTCCACAGCAAGGCTGGGAAGCTCTGTAACCTCTGCAAAACCGGGAGCTTCTTTATTTGTCTATGGGGCCCTATGCCCTCGTTGAGGTTGCATGAGTAACGTGCTTTTATGAGAGTTGCTCTTTTCCTCCCAAAAAAAAGAGAATGAAGGATGAAACACTGGTGAACTGTGACTTCAGAATAGTGCTCTGTGCTCAGTAATGAACCTGCTCCTTGAGGGAGAGAGAGATGGGATTTGGAAAATGCTGAGGAACCTCTCCCAGCTGTTGCTTGAACATGATTTCCCACTGGATGGGAGCTCCTTGAACCTCACTTCTGTGGCAAGCTCCTGGCCCATCCATCCCGATTCAGCTGAGGCTGAATCCCAGAGATTTTATTTGAATCTTACTTTTTTTTTTAATGTGTTTTTGGATGTGGAAGCTTTTTACCAGTGAAAAACAACCCTTGAGGATGAGGTACCAGGTGGTACCCAGTTAAGCTTGCTTCAGTTTCACCAAAGACTGTGGCTGAAATCCCGGCCTTACTGAAATTAATACATAAAACTCCTATGAGGGAGGACAAGCCAGTCATCACATAATAACAGACAAAGGTCAACAGTTCTTAGCATCCTTTTCAGTTGCCATATGAAGTCTTAAATCCGTAATTTTTTTCAAAACCTACACCTCTACATAGATTAGTAATTTAGTGAGGACCTAACACCCGCAACATATATTTGCTATCTGACAAAGGATCACGGAGTCTGGAGAAAGGCTAACACAGTCGAACATTAACAAATTATTTATAAAGGAGCATCAGGCTTTGTGTTGCCTTGCTGAGGCCAACTTGGAAATTGAAGAGGGTCCCTTCGGAGAGCCGGCCAAGATAACAATCATCACACCAATATGGCTACAGATCGTCCTCCCTTTATTGCTCCAGACAGCTCAATATATACAGTTAAGCAGTGTCCCCGCGCCTGCCCCTTAACAGAGTTGGTCAGTTACAGGTTTGCACGCGCCAGCGTTTTATTGGGTAGTGCCATTCCACTATGCAGGCGGCTCTCGCCCCCCCTTCTTCCCCCGGGGCCAGCACCTCCCGCCAAGCATCTCGCAAAGCTCTCACAAAACAGATAAAACCTCCTCCTCCTGTGTTCCAAGGCAGCTTCAAGGACAGAGCCTCTGTTTAGGCCTAAGCTGGGTTGTCCACACTTTTAAAGTTATACCGCACCTCTGCTCCACAAGAAATTCCTCTACAGGAAATGCCCATCAATCACCTTTAACTGGTGTGTATAATCTCCCACTTCAATTCTAGGGCCTTTTTTCATCATTTTTTTCCTGTAAATATACTTTTTTTCCCATTCTCACACAGAAACTGGTGAAGGTCAAATGTCAGTCCCTCTTTTTATACTGGACAATTTAAAGTCTATAATGATGAACTCTATATTGAACGCTTGTCTTAGTTCAAGATGTTTCTAAGTTGGGCTTTTCACACTGTTATTGATCTCTGCCTCCAAAGCAGTAAATCCTTTCATGTAGTAACTCCATAAATATGGCAAAGTTAGGGGGGCTTTGAATCTTCATTTGATCAAAAAGTTCGAAATCTCTCAGATAAATCAATAGCTCTCTGTGTCAGCTTTGCAGGTATTCAATCACCTTTCCTTGGACACTAAATCAAATGCCTTGAGTTTATGCTAAATTTTTCTTTGGATGCTTCCATGACACTTGTCATAAGTATATTGTCCTCAGGTGACTGTCAATTAAATAATAATTTGCATTTATCCTTATGAGAAAGAGGTTATCCACTTAATAAATTTAACTAACTCTTTTTCTCCTCTTTTAATTTATGGTCACAGACAGCTATCATTTCAGGAGGATGAAGAGCGTAAAATACTTACCTGAACCGGCCTAATGCCTTCCTGTAAAGTTCTTTAAAAACTGGATTAGAGAACACTAATCTCTATTTATTAGAACTATTTCTAATAAATCCCATTAGAATATTTCTTGAAAATAGTTGTAATGGGTGAAATTAACCCCTTTCAGGCACAACAGGAGGCAGCACTGGCTAGTAATTTAGATGCAGGGTCTGAAACTGATTCCCAAGTTCTTTTCTTGGCTCCTTGTTATTTAACTGTACAGTAATGTGGGAGAAGCAGCTGCTTCAACACCTTTAGTAGGATCTGGAGCCACTTCTTCAATTTGGTAATAGATGCCTGGCTGTAATCTGCATATTTTTACTGGTAACACAATTGTCCAGCTACCTGGAGTGTGTCCTTTCTTTGCCTCTATAAGGGCTTAACTGGAAACAATATTACAGAGGTGAATGGAGGATTTAATTTAGGGAAAAATGAAATTCCATCAGATTTAGCATACATCTCTTTTATTGCACATCTTTTTATTATTTGCTATATAAATGTTCAAAAAAACAATGCAAAATAACTCATAAAGATAAGCACAAATCAAAAACTCCTGTCTCTATCAGGGACTGGAAACATGAAATCATTTGCAATACTAGTTTTATGGCATTTTATAGTTTTCCCTACTTCTGAGGTCTCATCTGTATGCTACAAAAAAATACCTTTCTGCTTCTGTCCTGCAGAGACAATTTTATGCCTGTCTTTCTCTACTCCACAGGCACAGCGTCCTAATCTGGAAGGTATAATCTGAGTAAAACTCAGAGGTGCTCTTCTGAGGTTGAATTTGACTTTGAAGTTTGCTCCTTCTATTTCAGACCTGAGGAAAGGGAATTTGTGCCTAAGAGTTTGTCTCTATCTTCCCATTATTGGTCCAAATTTCTAACCTCTTCCTTCAAGCCTTTATATTAGCACCTCACATGCAATACTACTGCTGTCAAAATCATCGAAAAAGCAACTGAAGACTGTAAAGTTGCCCTTGCAGAACCCTAGATTTGCATTGTTTGCTGTTCTTTTGGATAAAACCATCACATTTTTCACCAAATCTAATTCACTATTTGCCATACGTTTTTCACTCTAATATTCTTGCCATCTCTCAAGACTTGATCTGAATTTAAGGAAGTAGTTCATTGGCCAGATAAAAGAAGGCCCCAACTACATGTAGCTAAATCAGGACCTTGTTATGGTTTTGCAATTCCTTTCCCGACTGCTTACCAGCTTAGAAAAAATCTTCTCAGTTTATCAAACAATCCCTAATTACTCTTTAACATCTCCTGTTTAATACTTTGTATATCATATATTCAAACAAAAATATTTTGTTGATGATTTACCTAGAAGCTCTTTCCTTTCTCCATGCCTCCATATTCTGAAATGTGAGGTGAATGTAACCAGGTGAAATTATTTTATCACAAGTAATAAAGCCAGTAAGCATTAAATACTGGTCTATCATCCGTACTGGCTTTGTTGCATCTTTAATGAAAAGCTTGATAAGAAAAGTGCATAGGAGCTCACAAGAATTGTTGTGGGATAATAGTTCTTGCAAAGGTTTGCAAATCCTTGTGCTTCACTGTGGAGAAACTGCTATACAGCATCTCTACTCTGATGCCATGTTGGGTCTGGCAAATATTCACAACGTTTGAAAATAGTGATCATTTACTGAAATGTCATTCAGTTTATGCTTGTGTTTATTTAACAAAAAAATTAAACCATCTTATTTGTGCATATCCATCCCAAAACATCAAATGTTGCTTTTCCCCTGTAAACTAAAACAGTCTTTGAAAAAGTTTTGGTTTTCTACAGGAGCTCCCCAAGTTACTGGGATACTGTTAGAGTAATCTGTATGCTGGAGTGAGCCACTGTCGTTTATAAGGATGAAGGACCAACCCAGTGGCTGAAAAAACAGTATTTCTTTATTCACAATTCACCTTTGTGTCTTAGGGTTTGGATCACTCAGTTATGTACTCCCGCACACAATTATTCATTCATATCTAGTTACGAATATACGTTTACATATGTATATAGTTTCATATATGAGTGCATGTATATACATACACAACGGATATATATAATAGGTACAGAACTTCAGATTAAAGTCCTTCAAACCTGCACAATCTAAGCAGGAAAGGAGCCAGATTGTGCTTTCAAACTTTTTAAATATGTCATCACATTTGTGAAGTATTGGTTTTGCACCAGTGAGACTGGCAGCAAAATTTAGAAGACTCAATCTAAGTAATATATTAAAGGATGATTGAAGGACTGCATTTGTAGTAAACATAATACTGTTAAATCAGTAAGTGCCAGTGAATGGCATATGTGACCACCAGATCTCTAACACTTCGCTTAGATCAAGCAGCCACATCATGTTAATCTGATGGAGCGTGTACTCTTAAAATCAGAAAACCTGATTCACATCTCCACGTGCTCTGCTGACAAACAGCAACTGGAAAAAAAAAAAAAAAAAAAAAAAGAATGGAGTGGGTCAAATTCTACATTCATTTGGCAGATAACAACATCTGCTGTTCATCTGTCTGCATTTAAAGAGCTGCCCAGCTTGCAGTTCATCAGCATTGCTTTTGCTCAGGGTCTACTCTATGAACAAATGCCTGTGAAGTTCTGGGTGAGTGCCTTCTTACATTTCTCTTCTTTACAAATAAACTCACAAGGGATGTAAAGTAATTGGGAAATAACACTTCTTCTAAAACACTCTCTTAAAGCCATTTTAACCAAGCACACATTTGCATAGTGCTCTACACTGCTTACTTAATGTTTATGTGATTTGATTTTTTTTTCCTCTGCTTATATCTGGGGCCTGCTACACAGTGATAATTCATTAACTCTTCTACAGTAAAGAAATGTACACAAGGCACAAAGAGCAAGAAAATAGTAAGATCCCTAGGCCGACCTGTGGCTTGGCTCACATGGAGTGAGGCAGGGAGAGCACCCTGGGAAAGTCAGCTGTATCCTGTCAGAAACTGCATGTAAGGCTGAGCAGTAAGTGTACAAGTATCAGGACAACCTAGTGAGGCAATGGTTTCTCTACATTGAAACTGATACTTGTTTCACTTTGGCTTTACAGTCACTGCATGTCAGTGCAGTCACTGCAAGGCATAGACAACTTCCTTGTTTTCAACAAGGGGTTCCACTGGACATGGTCTAATAATGTTAAGTATCTTCCAATTAGTATTATAACATGTCTAAACAAAGGGTTTCCCTACTGAAGTTGAAACTTTCCACTTATTGCTATTTCCCATGGAAAATGTCACTGGCAACAGATGGATTCCTGCAATGTCCTTCAATAATGCGTCCTGGTGATACAAAACTGCTTTGTGTAAGAGAAAAATAAAACTTGCCGTGCTTTGAATCCCTCAAGTCTTATTTGGTGGCCTTTGACCTTGTGCTTTAAGCCACCAATATCCTCTTCTAAATTTCAGGCAGTATGCCTTTATCTTTTGGACCTTCCTTTCAATGTCAGATGCTGTGAGCAGTTCAGGTCTTGCAACTTCAATCTGGCAGCTCGGAAAATTTGCCTTCCCCAAAAACTGTGTTGTCAAGTGTCAGAGGTCTAGAGTTTGAAGTAAACAGAGTTGACAAGACTATTTAACTTTTTTTTTTCCTTAGCTCATCCTCTTGTAATAATGCAAGGATGGCATAAGGGGATGCCAGAATCCATTATCCATTTCCTATCCTGACATATTTTAGGTAGTTAATATAGGATTGGTTTGCTTCTGATAAAAGCTTTGTGATAGTCAAATACTTTTACTGCTAATCTTGTCTTTAGTAGGCTGGTTTTCTGTCATTTTCCATTTCTTCCCTAATATTTCAAAAACTATTTGCCACTTTCAGCTGCAGTTTGTTGGATGGGTAGACCCCTTAGAAATACTGAGTCCCTGCAGACTGAGGAGACTGGGTAGGAGAAACAAGACAATTGTGTGATTTGGTACTGACAAGGAGTCCATATAGAAGCTTACCATGAATCAACAGAAGGCAGGAATTTACTGTTTCTGATATTCAGAAACTAGTTAGGGATCTTCTTTTCTTGTGTCCATGTTCAAGACTGAGAATAATCTGCCCTCACAGTCAATCTTTCTCAGGTCCACACATGTTATCAGATCAGCTTGTTGCCTCTATGCAATGCACACTCAGTTCTTCTAGCAGTCTGCACTGAACATGTTTCTTCAGGCTTTTATCGTTTTACTTGCCCTCACTGTATTCTCTCTGATTTATTTAATATTTTGGGTTGAAGGCAGTGCTTTTCCACCAGCATCAACTTGACTTGCAAAATAAATCTTGGTGTAACAGAAATGAAGGTAACGGTGGCCCCAGAGTGGTGTGTACAGCTGCAGACATGGCCTTGCAGAGGTGATAAAAAATAGGGCTGTTACTACTGTCTCGATTCCTTGCTTGGTAATGCTACTGTTTATGCATTTCAAAACAACAGTCACCTCTTTCTGCAGCAGTAGCTTCACACTTCATGCTTGTCTGGAGCTAATGGGCTCAGGCTGTATTGGGACCCCTTGATTAAGCTTTGGTACGGAGAAACACTTCAGGTGTGCTATGTTGGATCACAGCCCCAACTTGCACAAGAGAGCCTCTCTCTTTCCCCAGTGAAGAGCCTTGAGCATAAGGTTGGTTTGTTCTAGTGCTTGCTGCAGTTTAACTATCTCCTTTGCAGTTTTAACTGCTCTTCTTGGCATGTCTTAGACTATTTAGACCAAACAGCCCAATCTGGTAGTCTGCAGTTAGACATTTAAAGCGCTAACCAAGCACTAAACAAGTAGATTGACTTTTATTTGAATTTTGTTTTCCCTCAGTTCATTGAAAATAGTAGGATTCCTGAGCACTTGAGAAGTCTCACTTTTGGAGCATACAAAGCTTAGGACTTAAGCACTGATATTATCAGCAAGTGCAATTTGGGAAAATGTAAGCCCCTCAGCTCCATGTCCCAGCATGTCCCCAGTGTGAAAAGGAAAGTTCAATAAAGCTAAAAACATGGCAAATCCATTCCTGTGCATTTACTGTATGTTACACCACACTGCTGTAAAAATCTGGGTTCAGAGACATTGTAACTCAACTGATTTATAATCACAGAATCATAGAATGGTTTGAATCGAAAGGGACCCTCAATGCCCTTTTGGACAGTCCCTCTCCAGCTTTTCCGTAGCCCCCTTCAGGTACTGGAAGGCCCCTAAAAGGTCTCCTTGGAGCCTTCTCTTCTCTTCTCCAGGCTGAACAACAGCAGCAGAACAACTCTTTCTGTCCTATAGAAGTGGTGCTCCAGCCCTTTGATCATTTTCGTGTCCCTCCTCTGGACCCATTCCAACAGGTCCATGTCCTCCTTGTGTTGGGTACTCCAGAGCTGGATGCAGTGCTCCAGGTGGCGTCTCACAAGAGAAGAGTAGAGGCAGAAAAGTACCTGCCTTGACCTGCTGGCCACAATTCTTTTGATGCAGCCCAGGATACAACTGTTTTTTTGGGCTGCCAGCATATGTTGACAGCTTGTGTTGAGGGTCTCATCAACTAGCACCCCCAAGACCTTCTCTGCAGGGCTGCTCTCAGTCTACTTGTCGCCCAGCCTGTATTTGTGGTTGGGACTGCCCCAACCCAGGTACAGGACCTTGCACTTGGCCTTGCTGAACTTCACAAGCTTGGCATGGGCCCAACTCTCAAGGCTGTCACGGTCCCTCTAGATGGCATCCCGTCCCATCAGCGTGTCGATCACACCACACAGCTTGGTGTTGCCAGCAAATCTGCTGAGGATGCACTCAGTCCCGCTGCCTACATTGCCAACAAAAATGTTAAATAGCACTGGCCCCAGTAATAGCCAAGGAAGTCGCCATTCATCATCTGAGGTAAGTCTGTGGGCATAGCCATAGCCTATCCCACCTATGGAAATCACCCACCTCTGACTACTTCATTGCCTCAGTCAAGGTAGACTCAGTAAGCATTACCAGCAGTTACCACAGCTCAGCTACTGCAAACTGATCTGTATTGAACCCCAACCAGAACTTGCCTTTACCATGATTTCAATTTTTGTTGTGTTCCAGGAGTATCAGAGGAGGAAAAAGGCCTTAATTGTTTCCGCAGTTGGACTGATTCGACTTTTCCTACATAATTGATAAGTGACCTCTTACTGCCTGAGCTAAGGATTATGTCTCCAGAGGATGGCTCCCACTGGAGCTTGCAGAGGTAGTTACTTCAAAGACATCTCTCTAAGATGCAAGTCTGCCACACTGGAGTTCAGCAACAGAAATCTGCTGTCTGACATAGTTACTCCTTATATGATGTATTACTCATTGCTCTGTCTAATATAATGATAAATATAGGCAGTTTTGACAAAGACATTCCAGGTACTGCTCATAAAAACATAGCTTTTTGTAGATGAAATGCAAGGCCTGGATAGAACAGAACTCAGGAGAGCCATAGACTAAGTTTTCGATTATAGGATGCACTTTTCTGGCACAACGTACCTCATAATCTGTGGTCACTTTTTAAGAAAGTAATTAAGCATTACTGTGAAGTATGTAAGAATAATTATCCCCCTTTAACAGATGCCTCAATGGAAACAAAACAAAGCAGTAGCCAGTAGTCCCCTGCAGAGCCAGAACACTGGATTAATTTCTGACTACCATATTTAGTCTCTTTCAGAACATAGCATATTCTCTTCCACCTGCCATTTCTACAATTATTCCTCATTAGATCAACTTTCTTTAAACTACAGCATTTAGCAGATGTTTTAACTCACCTTTGTCACCTAACAAGCAAATGCTAGAATCATAGAATCATAGAATTGTATCAGCTGGAAGAGACATAAATCACTAAATCCAGCCTGTGTCCCAGCCCTACCAACCTACTAAACGATTCCCCCCAATGCAACATCCACTCGTCTCTTAAACACCTCCAGGGATGGCGACTCAACCACCTCCCTGGACAGCCTGTTCCAATGGCTGACAACCCTCTCAGTAAAGAAATTCTTCCTAATATCCAACCTGAACCTCCCCTGGCACAACTTGAGGCCATTTCCCCTTGTCCTGTCACTTGCCGTGAGGGAGAACAGACCAATCCCTGCCTTGCTGCACCCTCCTTTCAAGTAGTTGTAGAGAGCGATAAGGTCTCCCCTCAATTTCCTCTTCTCCAGGCCCAGATCCCTCAGCTGTTCCTTATATGACATGTTCCAGATCCCTTACCAGCTTGGCAGCCCGCCTCTGTACCCTCTCCAGCACCTCAATGTCCCTCTTGTAGTGAGGGACCCCAAACTGGATGCAGTACTCAAGGTGGGGCCTCACTAAAGCCGAGTACAGGGGCATGATCGCCTCCCTGCTCTTGCTGACAATACCCTTGGTCCTTGGGATAGTCTCCCTGAAATTGGTATTTTTTCCTCAGACAGTGACCTCAGGAACATCCTGGTGACAGTGCACAGCAGATGCCTTAATCATGCTCTGTAAGAGAGCCAAATGTTTAGCACTGCTGGACTGACGAGTTGTCTACTCTGGATTGGTGAAGAGGAAGCCTTTGAAAACTACTATTCTTGGTGGCAAGTAACTGTTCTATTATCCAAAGTGCCTTGTTGCTAAGCATTTGTGTCTTATTTTTGTCATGGCTCAGATATTTTATAATGCAGTATGCTGCCTTTCAAGAAGAATCAAGCAGGACTTTTTTTCTTTTGTATTTCTCTACCTGGTGTTTTACAACCCAATTCCACTGCATGCATCTGAAAAAGCCCCTCCTTCTGGTGATAAAAACTATTTAATTTTTTGGTTTTATAATTTTGCAGTACAGCTATTTTAACATCACACCCATTGTTAGAGGCTTATTTACTCAGGAAGAGAATTGTCATTAATGGTGAGAGCCTTTAACTAGAAGCTGTTCTTACCTGCGTTACTATAAGACACTCAGGTCTCTTAAGTGATCGTGCACTGGTCTTTGTATCACACATAGATGTTATAGACAAGCAGCAAGATGCCATTTACTGTTCCTGTCCCTGAAGAGCCTTCAGCTTTCTTGTTAGTTGCTTGACTCCTATGCTTGCTACTTTTTTTTTCCTCTCATCCATATGAAGTTTTTCCTTCTTTATTTTTAGCTATTTTTACTCACAGGATTCATCTCTACTGTGGTAGTGTGTGAAAACAGTAGTTATGTTATTCTGGTACTGTACAAATATCACAGTCCCAACCTGAAGTACTTACAGTTTAAGATACAGGCTTGCCTCTGGGGTGGGTTTATTTAAAGAGAGAATTGTTCTTGAATATGAATTGAAGACAGTAGAGCTGGGATAGTTTTATATTAGTTTCACAGAAAAAAACAAACTTTCATACTCAGTCCTACATCGCTTTTATTTACTTTCTCTTTATAGCCATGTAATTCCATATACTTTGAGAAAATGAATTATGTGTTATGCTAGCATTAACAATAAGAGAAATAAATGCAAACAACACATTATACAGGTAAACACTACAGGATACAGCTATTAGAGGATACACTAGAAAGCAAATTGTATGCTTCAGATGCTGAAAAAGATTGTAAGGTATATAGGCTTTTTTTGGGGTTTTCTTTTTATTCCCCTCAATTTAGTCCAAAATGCCCAAGATGTTTGGCAAGTCTGTTACTCTAAGATAGATTATGCAACACAATTACTTTAGTAGAGGGAAATACTTGCCTGAAACTATATGGAAGTCAATTTTATGCAGTTGAATTTGGATTTCAAAACCAGTCTCCTATATAGAGAACATAAGCACACTCCTTCCCTTCTAGATGGAGGCAGTTAAACGAGGCTCCTAATTCACACTGGGTGGTAGGAGGTGTGCTGGAGCACTGTGAAGTAGCACTGTCCTCTGGGAGAGGAGCGAGTCCCATGAACCTGGGAAAATGGTGCAAAGCTTTTACGGTTATTTCTGTGGGTTTTGTTAATGGCTCCTCTGATAATTGTAACATTGGCCAATAAAAGTTGGCTTTGCCTCCTAATTTCCAGATTTTGACTTTATTTTGCTCTTGTTCTTTTATTATGCTTTCCTCTACACTGGGTAGGGGTTTTTTTTTGTTTGTTTTTTCTTTCTTCTTTTTTTTTATGGTTCTCATCAAGCAGCTGTTCATAGTGTCGGTGCCTGATCACTGCTGCTTCTCATTTGCCACAGTCCCTGCAGGACTCTCATGTCATCAACACCTGTTTCTTACTCTTTGGAGTGGTGACTAAAAGGCACATTAACCAGATCCTTCCATGCCATCCACAGAACAAAAGTGCCTATTACCAAGGCAAACAAACAAAAAAAAGATTAAGGCTCTAACTCCAGTTATCTTCCTTTTTGGCTCTCTTTCTTCTTTGCTGGTTTTTTTTTTTTTTCCCTGCCCCTTACACGGTAGGAGGGCAGGATTCCTGGACCTTTTTTTCAGATCGTCTGTCAGCTGTTACCAACAGTGTTCTCCCTTGCCAAGCCATTAGCCACTCACTGTCAGCAAGTTAACAGCATGCTCAGTACCTGCTTCTTTATCAAGTATGTGCAAAAGATTTGTACTCCTAAACTGAATGTAAGTTTAATGTATTGGCCCTTAATTATATCATTTTCTTCCTTGCTGAGATGAAGATAAATTGACCCTTCTTATGAGTTTGCCAATAATTACAATCTGTAGTCTTATCTCTCTAAAACGGTATTATAGTACGTGAGCTAGATTTAAGTCTTACAGCTCGTGTTGTGCTAGTCCTCCTCTGAAGTGTCATTTTTGTATATGTAAGAAAGTATTCAATAATGTTATTGTTATTACTGTAGTTGCTGAAATGTTTGTTATTCTAGGTATAAAATACATTATTGAGACTAGATACATTCCCCAAGAAGTTTATTTTGGCAGAGCTTTTTTTGGTGGGCAGTAAGGAGGACTGAGGTTTTTATGGGTTTGGAAAGCTTTGATAAGATGTTTAAAGAACCTCATGGAAGGCAACACTAAATCTAAATCCCTCGTATTTCTAATAGGTAGAAAATGCAATTAACCATCTTTCCCTGGAGTAGTAATATAGCAGGCTCTAGCAGGTGTGTTACTATTGCAATATCAAAATAAAAAGTCTAGTCAGCCTTTCACTATAAAAATAAGTGAAACGCTGAGCAGATGCTGTAATAACCATTAATTTACATTCACCAACTATATTTGTTATAAAAGTAGATGAGGACACTAGAAAAACAAGTTATTTTTGGCTCTTCCTTGCAGTATAACAAGAAAGCTACTGTAATGTGTTTAGCAGAGCAATGAATACATATTGGCTAAATTTATCTCTACTATAACCCTGCAGAAATGTAGAATGAATTTAGTCCTAAATTCCACTTTGTGGAAGAAAGGATAAAATTAAAGAAGTTTATTGAACGTTACCTGAAGTTTTACCAGATTTTGTACTAAATTAACTCTAAAAAAACTTCACAAGGAAAATAGAACAATATGCAGTCTTTACCTAAATTTTACTGTTCAGAATCTACAGGTTTAAATTTATATTTGAAACAGATTTTAATGAGTTGTGTAATAACCTATATCTGGTGGAATTCAAAAGGAAAGCAGCGTTTCCTGTGTGCTGATTTCTCCAAGACTTCTGTGCTTATTGCTGGGCTCTTTGTACTGATTAAACAATATGTCATGTTCTTGCAGAGCCACCCGTAGCGAGGGCACGTGGCTACTGGGTGAAAAGGTCGATATTATCTTAGGTTGTGTGGTACCTTTCATCTGAGGATGCTGAAGTGCTGCATACACAACTAAATGAACCTTGTCATAGGTCAGCTTAAGCATACTATTTGTTTATTTTTAGAGGTGAAAGCAAAAAGCTCAGCCAGTCTTTTGCCCATTTACTAGAATGGTTGAAAGTCCTCACTCCAAAGCACAGCCTTCAACTCCTGAAACAGTTTGTCCTTAAATTCAAAGTGCTTGTGTCAATTCTGTCTTTTCTGTGATATTTGGCAGCCCTCTCTGCTAACAGCCAAGTATAAGAACAAGCAAAATAATTTCAAAATGATTTCTGAATTAATTTTTTTTCACGAAATACTGGTATCAAACCAGAGTTTTGTCTTCTCTGCAAAGTTGTCTTTTTATATCGCAAATACAATCTCACAGATCACAGTTCTAATAAAAACAAAACACAAGTCCTTTTTCCTTCTGATTGTTACGCTTATGCAGGTAGGTGCTTATGATATTTTGCCTACATTTGCCTGTATTACAAATCAGATTTTCTTGAAAGCCCTATTATGTATCTGCCTCAGTTTTGAATGGAATTTTAATTAATGTCTTTTACTCATGGCTTGCTAGACCTGTGAAACACATCAGTGGGAAACGTTTCAGGTTGGCTATGGAGCCAAACTCTTATGGGTTTCCAGATAAGAGAAAAAAGCCACACACACATAAAAAAATGTCAGAGGTTCACTTTAGTAGGAAAATTTGCAGAGGCTTTTGTGCTATCTCTGTTGAAAAGTTTAGACACTTTCCCCCTGATTTTTCAATGAAAAGAGTTAAGCAAATTCTCTACAGATTTGCTAGTAGATTCAGTTCAAGGTCTGCATTTTTCAGAGGAAAAAGAGTAAAAGAACCAATGCTTGAGAGTTTCATGCTAAGCAATTTTGAGCAGGGTGAGATACGTAGTCAGGCAGTGACTTTCAGTGATTCTTCCCCAGCGATCACACAAAGGATGGGGGGGGTGGGGGAAGAGGAGGATCCTCAAACAAAATAAGGGGAGGGATGATGGTTTAAGCTGCTTTGGAAGAGACTCTATAACAGAGACAGGGCAATAAAGGTAAGGGATGGCATGGTCAGGGGCATCTTAGCCCAGTTTTGACGTGGAGGGCTATTCACACAATTTGGCTGTGCTGATTTTGCATTGTCAGCTGCTTTCCCTGGACTCCCTCCACTGTCAGTGGAAAGCAAATACTTCTCTGGAGGGCAATTCAGAAAAGGAGCCTAATTTAGTTGTGCAGAATTGATCTCTGGGGAATCTCTACTTCTCTCCATTGACTATAGAGGGCATCTAAATTTTGGCTTAAAGATAAATGGAGTGAATATTACCTTCTCATTTCCCCAGCTTCCTCTGCTTTGATTTTAAGGCCCTGAGTAACTGGACCGTGTGATGTTTCTTCTCAAGGGCTGTCAGCACTCAAATGCACACAAGGGAATGCATTTCAGAGGCCACACTTGAAGGACCTGGATGCTCAGACCCTACAGATTTAAAAGATATGGGATCTATTAACCAACTGGTAGTGGACTACAAAGAGGATATGGTCACAGAGGCTATAACCAGAGAGCAGGATTGATCTTGAGTAGCTACATGGGGTAGAAAGTGGGGGAAAAAACACATGCCACATTTTGGACAGGTGTTTAATATCCAAATTGCTATCTGGAATGGAAACTTTATTTGCATTGGGCACAAAGCCACAGAATGGTGTTTCCAAGAAAATGATCATTCAACTAAAGTTATGGCTAAGTCAATAGGTAATGCAGCATAAAGCAAGTAGATCCGTGGGATGGAAGAGTTGGCATTGAGCATCTCACATCCACTGTGCTTGGTTCAGGCTGTAAGGTTGTGGGGGTCAAGGAGGGTTGCTCTTTGGGCTAGCTTTAGTCTGGTACCGCAGACTGGACCACTTGAGTGGCTGGTGCATTTGGTGCTCTCAGTGTATCTTCTGATGTATTTTTTTCCTAAAGGAATCTACACGATGCTCACCAAGACAACTCCACAAGATGCATCACAGGCCAGTGCATAGGGATGACTGGGAGATGCACCTCAGAAGTGTTTTCCTCATCCAAATCAAACTGGCCTACCCAAAGGCAGTTTAAAGGGACAGACACTTCTTTTAAACTTCTTGAATGCTCTTTGTGTGGCTGAGCAGAGTTGCCTGAATTTTTTTTATCAACTTTCTTGAATGGAACAAAGTTAGTTTCCTTCAGAACAGGTTTGTCTTTGGTTTGCTATTTTGTTTTGTGGGGTTTTTTTTCCCAACAAAACCCCCGTTATACAGTGAATTCCTTTGCTAGTCCTTAAGAAAGTCAGAGCCTGGCACATCACTACCTTACGTCCCAATGATCAGTTGCTGCAGCACACCATAGGGGAGAGATGTTACTCCTCTGATTTAGCTAAATTTTGTATTTCCATTGAGCAGAAGTAAGAAAGTACCCAGCTGGAGAATCGGAGGTTTCACAAAAACATTAGGAAAAACTTTTTCACTGTGAGGGCGACAGAGCACTGGAACAGGCTGCACAAAGAAGTTGTGGAGCCTCCTTCTCTGGAGACTTTCAAAACCCACCTGGATGCATTTCTGTGTGACCTGCTGTCACGAGTTAGGGCTGGGCTGGCCACTAAACACGGACAGATGCTCTCTAATACTGTCTTCCCCCCTGCCAAATGGGAAGGAAAAGGGAATGAGGCAGAGAGCCTTATGAGTTAGGAAAGAAAAGCTAGAACAGCTTTAATGAAACAATAATGGAAATAATAGTGAAATTATAAAAATAAAGAAACTATATACAACTATATATAAGCCCAACATCAAACCCGACTCCCTCCCACTGATAGTAATCCTCACTGATGCTGCAGAGCAGGAGGCACTGGGGAAGCCTCAGGCTCAGCGGCAGGAGGGAGATGTAAAGAGAGCTGGATTTGTGAACTCAGGATCCGAATCAAAAGCAGGAGACCAGGCAGAGTCCTCCCTGGACACCGGCCATTGCAGAAAAGGGAAAAGAAAAGGAAGGAAGGAAACTCTCGTGATCACTCAATTTATACTGAATAGGACATATATGGAATGGAATACTCCTGTCGGTCACCTGTCCTGTCTATTACCCCCTGGAGGTGCAACCTTTCACTTACTTGTGACCCCTCTTACTACCCAGCACCCCCAGCGTGGCACACAAGAGCCAGCAGTGGTCTTCGTCACTGTAGGAGTAAGTATAAGCAAGAGCCTCTCTGCATCCCAGTCCCAGGCAGTAACTGTAAATGTCAGGTGTTTCACTGCCAGCAGCACACACTGTCTGCAAAAACATGCTGCTGACTTCCAAACATGCAGCCTTTTAGAAAAGACTAAACTGGAAAGTAAAAATCACTGAACAGAATTGGGGGTGTTTAGCTCAAACCAGGACACCTACTCTAGGTGATCCTGCTTTGGCATGTGGGTTGGACTAGAAGATCTTTCAAGGCCCCTTGCAGCACCTAACATTCGGTGATTCTGTGTGACACACGCATATCTTTCACAGAATAAGGAAAGAAAGAAAGATGACAACTATTTTTAATAAAGGATCAAGCTTGCAGTATTGTGGCTCAAACCACTGGCAAGCAGAAGTGTGTTACTGTTCTGGTAAGGGCTGCAAATCTTCAGTAAATGATGAAGTGTTTTGTGAACTCTGACCTAAAATCTCAATTCATGAATTCAGTAGTTACCTTGAAGGGATGCCAACAGGCAATCTCTACATGGTAGTACTTTTTCTACTTTTGTCATTATTTTTTTTTGTTATACATTTTTGTCCCTTTTGCCTTCATGTCTTTTCTGTCATTTCTTTTTCTTTTTCCATACTTTGAGGTTTTTTTATTATTCTTATGAGCTCAGTAGGAGTTCAGAGAAAAACTAATGTAGCCACATTGACTCCATGACCCACTGGCCAGCTGAACCCCTGCATCTAGTCCAATGTCCCTAGTTACTAGGAACTGTGAAACAAATACTACAAAGCTAAAATGTTTGTAGCATGTACTCCCTCTTATCCTGTATGTACAGCATGACAGCCTAATAGCACACATGCGCTTTAAATTTTAAATTTCCCATTATGCTATGCACAAAGCTAATATGACCTTATGTTCCAGACAGTATAAGATATAAAGGCATAAACTCCACAAGAACTTGGCTGGATTTTCAAGTGTGGGTAACTAATGACCTGCCAACTCTGTCTGTGGCACAATTACAACAGCAGCTTTCTCCTGCTGGCCTGCTATTGCTGTCCCCTGAAGATCCAGCTTTGGAGGAGTAATCAGCAAACCTCATTTCAGCATTTGCCTCTCTCCGGAGATTCACGAAAGGGTGGTGGGGTGCATGTCTGTGTGCTTTTTAATGCTAATGGCAGGCACAGAATGGCAAGAGTCGAGAGTGGCTGAAACACAGTGAAGGACAACCAAGGTAGCACTTGAAGCAGGAGTGACCTGAAGTGGATGTTTTCAAACCCTGAATTTCCTTTAAAACTGTTGTACTCAGGTATGATGCACTTGAATCAGAATTTGGAAAGAGTACAAAGAAAAATGTGGAGAAGAAAGGGAAGAACGGTTTATTGGCCTTGCCTAAAATTCAGGGGTAGCAGGGAACTTGCCAGAGAAACATACTATATTTGCTGTAGCACCCAAATCCCACTTATTAATACTGCAGCAGAGGAAGGTACAACTGTAATAATTTGTGATTTCAATAATTTATATCAATACACAATTCATGAATTCTATGTTTGCACATTTGGAGAATGCTACAGCTGAAGAGAATCTACTGAAAGTGTAAGAGATGAGTACTTCGAATCACTTCCATGTTCTTTTTAGTTCTCTGGAAGAATAAGACAGCTACAAAATGCCAAGATCGAGGTAATTCCTGACATTAAAACTGCTGCAAAATGCATGAATGAATACAGTTCATAAAACAGGAAAAAAATTACCCATGAACCCGAGTGTTGAAAACAGTGTGTAAACAGTAAAGTTTTAGCTCTTGAGTCTGCAGGCATGTTTTAATATAGCACAAAAACAGTTCAATTCAAAAGCAATCAAGGCCGCTTTTCTCTGGGTTTTGTACTGTAGTACATAAATGTGTTTGTATATATGTTTATGTTAGGTGCATAAAATACTCAGCTATCTTTTCAATAGATTCCATTTTCAAAGCAATGTATATCAACATGCCATGTCATCATCACAGAATGTGTTGGGCTGGAAGGGACCTTTAAAGATCATCTAGTCCAACCCCCCTGCAGTGAGCAGGGACATCTTTAACTAGACCAGGTGCGCAGAGCCCCATCAAGCCTGACCTTGAATGTCTCCAGGAGCAGGGCCTCCAACACCTCTCTGGGCAACCTGTTGCACTGCAAAACCTTTCAAGTCCACTGCAAAACCTTGCAAGGACTCACAGCAGTTTACGGGCAACAGGACCTCACTGGTGGATGTGAAGTGAGGCACTCAGATGTGATGACCAGTGAACAGGGGAGTGGAGGAAGTGAGTCATTAATGCTTCGTAAATATGAGTCAAGTATATAACAGTTCTTGATAACTTTTAAGGGTAGCCATGTCAGTAGCAAGAGACTTTTCTACTGTTTTTATTTCCACGTTTCAAAATTTGGTGTATCCTGATGAAAGTCCATTTTTGTGGGCATACAGAGGTGGAACATGGCTGCTGTAAATAAACAGGAAAATACACAAAATAAGAAATCAACTGTGCTGCTAGGCTGTCAGTTCATGGAACCACTTCTGTCTAGCAAGCAATGTAACCTTGTAGGAAAGCGGGTCAGTCTCCTTTGCTGGCAGACCAGGTATATTTTAAAAGACAATGTGTCATCTGTCATGCTTGGTGGCAAGAGATCTTTCTTTCCTGGACATAAAGTGTAATCATTGCCAGAGCTAAGAACTTGGGATTGGCTCTTTGATTTATTTATTTATGTTATTTGTCATGAAAAAAAATGACAAATTGAGGCAAATATCTTCAAAAGAAAACTGATGACTAGATGAGAAACAATAGTTGAAACAAGGCAGAGAGACTAGAATGATTTAGATTTTAAGAAAGATCTGGTTGCTTTTTTTCTAGCTGTCAAAATTATTGATGATTTAATTTGTAATTCTTTTTGTGCCAACCTAATTTTCACTGACGACATTAAATTTTTATGGCTCAAAAATTACATTTTATTTTTATAGGTGTTTTTAAAGGGAATTTTTAAAATAAAACTTCAAAGCTCCTGTTAAAGCTCCTGAATAATTCCTGCCTCAGCTTTAACTAGTGTTTATATTCATATGTTGACGTAGAGCCTGCAACCAGTTTTAACACAGTTGGATAATTCTGGCTGCTGTAACTTGTTATCAGTTGGCTGCCACAATTACTCTGAACAGTAATACAGGTGATGCAATCGTAAAACCCCACTAACCGTGTCTGCTTTTGCAGTCACCACAAATTGTAGCGCAACTGCAGATGGAAAATTTTCAGAAAGTTTTCACAGAATTGTAGCTTGAATGTGTGCTGCTTCATGAGAAATTAAAATATCCTGCTGAATGTGCTTTTGGTTCTTCTTTTAATAGACAGTAAGAAAAGCTCCAAGAATTATTTATTGTTTGGGTATGAAGTGTGTCATTCAGAAACACACCATCACAATGGGGGTTTATAAATTTATGTATATTTTTTAATCTAAAAAGGTAAGCTATTCAACTCAGCCATCAAGGAGACAGAATCTGAATGATTAAAGGATCTTCTTGCAGTGAAAAAATAATTGACAGTTGCAATATTTTGTTTGATACAGCCCTGCCTCAAAAAAAAAAAAAAATCCTGTCAGTACGTGTTGTTGAGAACCCTGTTTTATAATGGAGACGCTATAGATTACAAGGAAATAAAAGGATTCTAGTAATGTCCTTATCCAGATGAACTGTGCTCTAATGATTAGTCATGTCACCACAAACCCATGTAATCTATAGCTTCTTGTCTTTCATTTATGTGTTTATTGGGCTATCAAATGTTCCCATTTCATTAAGTGCTTGCTCTCTCCTGAGAAGGTACTTAACATTTTGCATCGCTGTGGGCTTTTTTCAGGGCTCCATGCTCCACAGCCGAGTAGGCCCACTTAGTTTCTGTTGTCTTTCAGGCAATCCCAATTGTCAGCAGCTCTCCCACGTCAGAACCTTGTCACCTGTGAGAACAAACTTTGGATTAGAAGGCCTTCATTAGGGGGCTATAGTCTTTTTGTCTTTAAGTTACTTATAGGAGCTCTGCACATAAGGGTAAACATTCTCCAAAAATCTAAATGTCCCCTTTCTTCCTGTAGCACATATCATGTGCCAACTAAATGACAGTGTGAGGATGTCCCTCCCTCAGGAGAAAAATTTCTGTCTTGAAAAAAAGGACATTCCTGAGGGCAACTTAATGTGTTTTCCTTCAGCGAAACTTGCCTCTACCCTAGAGGCAAGTTGACGGTCTAAGCTCTAGACTCGCTCTGTAGTCAGTGGAGAGAGGAATTTCCAGAGGGCAGATCTGAGCCACAAGCCACTTACTTGTCCTCTGGAAATGCTGCTGTGTGTTCCTCCCCACTGTAGTAGGAGCCTTAGACGATCAAAGTTACAGAAGAGGGGTAGAGAAGTGGAGCAACCAAAAGGGCTTAGTTTGGCAGGAGAGCTGCAAGGGGTGAGGCAGCAGCATCTGATCAGACTTGTCATGAAGTGACAGGCAGTCGAGTCATTCTGAGTGTTAAACGATAGGAAAAGAGAGGAATTCACAGCTAGAAATTACTGTTTTTAAGATCTTTACTGAACTTTGAAAAATATGACTTGAAGGATAGAACAAATAGCACGAATACGTCCTACGTTCCTACCCTTCATTCTTCCAGGTCTTTATTGGTCTCTAATTTTTGTGCATTGTCCTGGTAGCTTACATTTTCAGATGAAAAACTGCCAGTTTGTAAGGAAGGAAAAGGGAAGTGCAGAATGAAGAAGATGAAGCCAAAAATACTGCAGCTTCAAAGAGATTTGGAAACTGAGTAGCAGTAGAGGAATAGTTGAAAGAGCAGAGGAGAACTCGAAGTGATTGAATTAATTTGACCATATTTGATCAAGTTAATTCGCTTTTCAAACACGAATATGCATAGGATGCACACTAAGTATGTGTACATAAGAAGGATAAAATCAAGGAAAATAAAATCTGTCAGCTCCCAAGGCTGTATTGGTTGTGTATAAAACTCTCCTAGTGAGACAGCCTGGTCTTTAAAAACTCCCATTGACGAAGGATCCCCAGTCTTGCCTGGCAGTGTATTACACTATTTAACCATCATTATTTGTTTACCTAATAGCTAATATAAATCTTCCTTGCTGCAGTTCAAATCCATTCTTTCTTATCCTATTTGTTGTGGAGATGGAGAAGCAGAAGCATGCTTTTTCTCTTTGCAACAACCTGCTACATATTTGAACAGTTACCATGCTGACTCCAAGTATTCTTTTCTCTAGTCTTTACAACCCTCACTTATTCAGATGTATTTCCTAGGCCAAGCTGTTTTCCATCTTTAATAATGAATGTGTTCAAAACTTCCCAGAAAACTTTACTCGAGACCATCTGTCGCAATTTCTGTGTGATATGAACATATGTCCTTATGCTGACAGGCAGCACTCTCATTTGTATGTCCCAGGGTCATGCCTACCTATTTGTAGTAGGAGACTACTATTGATTCACCTCTTTATAATCTACACTAATACCCAGATTTATTATTTTTTCCATGGATAAGCATATAACTTCCTGTCTTATGGATGAAACTGTCCGTTCCTGGCAAACTCTTATCTTGTACTTCTTGTCATGTGTTTTGGTTTGGCCTGGCCAGATTTCAGCGGCGGGGGGGGGGAGCTGCAGGGTGGCTTCTGTAAGAAGCTGCTAGAAGCTCCCCAAGATTGATAGAGCCAATGCCAGCCGGCTACAAAGAGGGACCCGCCGCTGGCCAAGGCTGAGCCTATCAGTAAGGTGATAGGAGAGGAACGCCTCTGTGAAAAAACATATTTAAGAACGGGAAAAAGAACTGCGCCACGACAGCTGGCACAGAGATGGAGGAGTGAGAATTTGTACAGACACCAAGGTCAGTAAAGAAGGAGAGGGGGGGGGAGGATGAGCTCCAGGCGCCGGAGCAGAGGGAGTCCCCTGGGTCCGTGGTGAAGACCATGGTGAAGCGGGTTGTCCCCCTGCAGCCCATGGGCGAGGTGCAGAAGTCTACCGTGAGGATCACCGCGTAGATGTCCACCGAGGACTCCACGCCGTGTGGGTGGATGCCTGAAAGGGGACTGTAGCCCGTGGGCAGCCCACATCAGAGCAAGTCGCTGCCGGAACCTGTAGCCCGTGGAAGAGAGGAATGCCCACGCTGGAGCAGGTTGGCTGGTGGGACTTTTGGGACGCTGCAGGTGGCTCACGCTGGAGCAGTTTCCCCCGAAGGACGGCACCTCAGACTCACGAGGGGTGGGCTGCCCCTCGTGAGGTGTCTCCCGTTGGGCAGTTTGTGATGAATTGCCCTTCGTGGGACGACTCACGCGGAGAAGAGAGCGTGAAACTTGTCTCCCGTGAGAGGGACCCCACAGTGGCCCTGGGGAAGAGTGAAGAGTCCTCCCCCGGAGTGAAGAAGCGGTGGAACCAACGTCGGATGAACTGACCGTAACCCCCATTCCCTGTCCCCCTGCGCCGCTCGGGGGGAGGAGATGGAGAAGCCGGGATTGATGTTGGGCCCGGGAAGAAGGGAGGGATGGGGGGAAGGTGTTCTGTTTAGGATTTGTTTGCTCTTTCTTACTTCTCACTACTCCTCTCTGATTAGTTCTTTTAATAAATGTACCTAATTTCCCCAAAACTGAGTCTGTTTTGCCCGGGACGGTAAATGAGGGTGATCTCCCTGTCCTTATCTCAAACCCTGAGCCCTTGGAGATATTTTCTCCCCCTGTTCAGTAGTGAAGGGGGGAGTGAGTGAGCGGCTGTGTGGGTACCTGGCGGCCGGCCAGGGTCAACCCACGACAGTCTTTTTGGTGGCCCGTACGGGGAATGAAACCTGGGAAGGGAGGAATTTGAGATAAGGACAGTAGTGGAGAGAGGTAACGGGCAAAACATGGACTGAGCAATGTTGAAAAGTAAAATGATTTTGGGGAATTTATGTTTTTGTGATTGAGGTGAAGGAACGAGGGGTGGATTGTGTGTAGATTGTTTAGTCTTGTTTGGTGTTGTGATGATTTTTGTTCTGATTTTGGTGTCGGGAGTCTTTGGGTTTTCTGTTTCACTGTTAATGTTGGGTGATGAATATAAATTTTAATAATTCTTAAATATGTGATTCACAGAGGCGAGGGGTGGAATGTTTTGGTTTGGCCTGGCCAGATTTCAGCGGCGGGGGGGGAGCTGCAGGGTGGCTTCTGTAAGAAGCTGCTAGAAGCTCCCCAAGATTGATAGAGCCAATGCCAGCCGGCTACAAAGAGGGACCCGCCGCTGGCCAAGGCTGAGCCTATCAGTAAGGTGATAGGAGAGGAACGCCTCTGTGAAAAAACATATTTAAGAACGGGAAAAAGAACTGCGCCACGACAGCTGGCACAGAGATGGAGGAGTGAGAATTTGTACAGACACCAAGGTCAGTAAAGAAGGAGAGGGGGGGGGAGGATGAGCTCCAGGCGCCGGAGCAGAGGGAGTCCCCTGGGTCCGTGGTGAAGACCATGGTGAAGCGGGTTGTCCCCCTGCAGCCCATGGGCGAGGTGCAGAAGTCTACCGTGAGGATCACCGCGTAGATGTCCACCGAGGACTCCACGCCGTGTGGGTGGATGCCTGAAAGGGGACTGTAGCCCGTGGGCAGCCCGCATCAGAGCAAGTCGCTGCCGGAACCTGTAGCCCGTGGAAGAGAGGAATGCCCACGCTGGAGCAGGTTGGCTGGTGGGACTTTTGGGACGCTGCGGGTGGCTCACGCTGGAGCAGTTTCCCCCGAAGGACGGCACCTCAGACTCACGAGGGGTGGGCTGCCCCTCGTGAGGTGTCTCCCGTTGGGCAGTTTGTGATGAATTGCCCTTCGTGGGACGACTCACGCGGAGAAGAGAGCGTGAAACTTGTCTCCCGTGAGAGGGACCCCACAGTGGCCCTGGGGAAGAGTGAAGAGTCCTCCCCCGGAGTGAAGAAGCGGTGGAACCAACGTCGGATGAACTGACCGTAACCCCCATTCCCTGTCCCCCTGCGCCGCTCGGGGGGAGGAGTTGGAGAAGCCGGGATTGATGTTGGGCCCGGGAAGAAGGGAGGGATGGGGGGAAGGTGTTCTGTTTAGGATTTGTTTGCTCTTTCTTACTTCTCACTACTCCTCTCTGATTAGTTCTTTTAATAAATGTACCTAATTTCCCCAAAACTGAGTCTGTTTTGCCCGGGACGGTAAATGAGGGTGATCTCCCTGTCCTTATCTCAAACCCTGAGCCCTTGGAGATATTTTCTCCCCCTGTTCAGTAGTGAAGGGGGGAGTGAGTGAGCGGCTGTGTGGGTACCTGGCGGCCGGCCAGGGTCAACCCACGACATCATGTAATTGCCTTTGTTTTTTCTAAATCTGGTCCCAATCTCAGTTACATACACCTTGAGGTCATCAGAAAATGTAATACTCATATTCTTTATTTCTTATTTATTCTTGGCACCTCTGCAAACACTGACTTGACCCAGAACAAGCCCCTGTAACATCCCTTGATACATCCATACCAATAGCCAGTCGCTGTAATTAATCTTTGACTATCCTTTTCCAAGTACTTGTGTGCCAAACTTCGAGTAGTTCCATCAGGAGGCAATGATGGGTCCTACATTACTTTTTTTAGGATGCCCAGTTCAGCCTCAGCTTTCATTTTTGGCTGCACTTCACAACGAACATCGGTATTTGTACAGCTGCCTTCTGGTTGTTTGAATAAGGGCCTGATTATTTTCCAACAACTTTTGTAGCTACCCTTGAAGGAGTAAATCACTATCTGTTACGTACAGTCCATCTGTCATTATGATAACTGTTCCTCTCTTCATAATATTTCCATGTAGACTTTAATTGGCAAGCTTTTGTAGCTTGGTGAAGATTTCATGAACTCTCTGTCTATGCTCTGATGAACAAAAAACAAATTTCAAAGGTGGGAAGACAACGCTAACGAGTGTAGCTGCTGCTCATTCACTGTAAAAGTTCCTGTAGCTCATAACACGCTCTGGATTTATGGTATGTTTGTTTTTAAAAATTTCTCTACTGATTCATGACATTAGGAAAAATAGGGAAAATGGGCTTTTCTAGCATATGCTTTTCTACATATCCACCTTTGCTTGAATAAAAAATGCAGTGGAGAGCTCTTAGAAGGCAATTTAGTATCCTTTCCTGTACAATCTCTCTGTACCTTCAGAGTACATTGTTTCAGATTGCTGTATGGACTGAAAGTTTCTGCTTGTGATGTTAGGTGGCTCCCTATTCCTGCTTCTGACTTGGAATAAAGTGATTTCTCTCAGAAAATATATTGCAAAAATTTTATTGAAAATAGTTTAGAAGAAAAATGCCTGAAAGTGTATGAAAGCATAAATCTTTTGATAGCACCTTATAGCAAAGATCTGTTGGGCAAGTATCCTGGATGTAAAATCTCAAAAATGTTTAAAACGTAGAGTTGAAGGAAATTATGAACACATATATTCAACATTGTACATCATGACTAATATAATTAGAGGTCATGTTTCTCCACAGAATAATCACATTGTAATAAATACTTACAGAATGCAACAACTTCCAGTCTGACTCTCCAAAGTGTTAATTAAGCTTCCTTAAACCCTTGAGATGTCCTTTTGGCATTTTGAAGGTTTGTGAGGTTTTTTTTTTGGTTTTGGGTTTTCTTGGCTTTTTTTTTTTTTTTTCTGGAGGTGGAGTGGGGAGAAGGGGCTGTTGTTTGGTCATGGTTTGGTTTGGTTTATTGCAAACAGGGGTAAGAAGCTTTGCCCTGAATAGTTATGTGGCTTTAGGTGAGAATTACGGACAGAACAGCTCTGGTGTTGTGATTGTTAATATCCAGCTACATCCATCAGAGTACCCTTCCTTTTCCTGAAGTGGCAGCAAAGCATTAATTTGTTTTTTAGTTTACTGTACAGTAAAAGTGGTAAAAAGAGATTGTTTTTTTGAAGTATGGGAGAGCCTTCATTTTAGATGCCATTTAGGCATTGCTTATTTAGCAATCCATAATTTGCCATTTGAATCTCTCTCTATTTACATTCTGCATCAGAATTAACACTGTGCCTCAACGTATACTTGAGATTTAGGTGATGACAGTGGTTCAGGACCATAAGGATGCAACTTATTCTCAGTCAAGGCTAAGAACTACAGAAAATAGTAAATATATTGCTGTAAACACTAGCTCTTTGGTAAGATATACATGAGGGATTTTGATTGCCATTGGGCACTTCTACTGTCGGTTGTGAAAAATGCAAGATTATTGTTCCTCATGTCCAGGGACTTCAGATCTAATAACTTTATTCTGTATGCAGTTAAACTAATTTTTGCCTATTTTTTATCTAATTCTTTGGTTTGTTGCTTTTGTTTCTTTGCATCTAATACCAAGTAGCAAAGTAACTCTGCATATTGTTGCAGACGTGGCTTTATTTTAGTGGCTTTATTTTAGTGGTATATATAATAATGCATAAGTGATTTGTCTTTTTTTACAAGGTATTGGAATCTTTAGCATTTAGAATGTTCATTAAGTGTGAGAGATCATTATTTGCTGAAGTTCTTTGCAAAACTTTTAACGCTCACTTTTCTTGACTTCTGCAACAAGGGAAATGCATTTTGAAGAGAGGCAGTTGACCGGGGACTTGGTGGAACCTATTTACATTGATTTGGATGAGGAGGCTTGCCAGTTTTATCAAATACCAAATTGCCTTATGTTTTCTCACTCCCGCTATTCTCATGGTAACAGAGAACTCTGACTCATGATGCTGATCTGAGGGCCTGCCAATTATTTTAAGTGCAAAACAAAGGACAAGATCTACTACTTTTTCATTTTTCTCTTTTTCCTGCAAATGTTGATTTTTTTCTCTTATGTTGATTTATGCAGTATTTCCTTGGCTTCCCTCCCCATGAAGCACTCACCTTATTTTCTCTCAAAAGTAATCACTCTTCCAGAAATGCTGCTTGCCCCATCTCTTCCCGCATCAGAATCTCCCTACATTTTGAAACCTGGGTTTGAAAACACTGGGTAAGTAACCTCAAAGTTTTTAAGAGGAAATAAAAAAAGGCATTGGATCATGGAAATACATTCACTTATACCAAAAAGATTGTTATACCAAAAGTTACTCTCTGTAGAAGTTATGAAGTAATTCCAAATTGTAAGTGTACATGACTAATAAGATCCCCCCTTATTGACTGACAGCAGGAATCTTAACCTTGATTCCTTCTATTTTTCAAGAAACTTACTGAGCTATAGAAAGCTCTTTAACAGATGTTTCCTTTTTTCCCCTTTTTCTCTTTTTTTTTTTTTTTTTTGAAGCTGTTAAGTTTCATCTAAAGCACTTAACAACTCATCAATTGACTGAAGTACAGACAAGAAGCTGGGTCTCCAGTTGAGTACCCCAGTAGGAGGCTTCAGTATTATTGCACTGCCCAGCCCCTGTTCTGAAGTAAACTTTGCAGGCTTAAGTAAGGAGTCAAATTGTGTTTGGCTATTGATGGAAATTGAGAGCTTGCTTTAAATAATCACTGATATCAGAACCTCGTTCATGATCTGCTCACTATAGACACTGTTTTTAAACAATATTGGGAGGAGGATTAATATCTTCCCAATAGTCTTAGGCAGTGGCATTAGCATTTGTAAGTAATCACTAATAAAATTCTATATTTAAGCCCACTTTTCATCACTCTGTGGACACCACTTGCTGATGGGACGTCGCTGTGGACATGAATAATAAGCAGGAGCTGCCAAAATTTGTCTTCACTTGAATAGTGCCATGGTGCAATTTACACAGCTTCAGTAGTGGGAGACAAATGAGCAGTGATTATCATTTATTATGTCAGGAGCAATGGTGGTATGAATGGCTCTGTCCAAAATAATCAGAGTGTTGGCTATAAGCCAAAGCAAAGGAAAGAGCAACACATGGTGTTTTACGGATTTTAGATAGTTGTATAGCTGTGGAGAAATCTGAAGTGAATGGATGGGATGGAAAGTGGAGGGGGAGAAGATGTTCTAATACTGTCGTTTGAGAAGATGAATGGCTGTGAGGTCAGAATTCCCGGTGCATGTATTTTTAAAACACAAACAGCAATATTTTGCCTCCTGTATCTATTTTTTCTATGCTCAGGAGGATTACACAGTACTTTCCAGCTTTTTCTCCATATGAATCAAAAAGCCCCATTCCTGGACTAAATGTCAGATCTGTCCACTGATCACAGTATCAGAGTATGCTAGGGATTGGAAGGGACCTCAGTAGATCATCTAGTCCAATCCCCCTGCCAGAGCAGGAACACCTAGATGATGTTACACAGGGAGGCGTCCAGGCGGGTTTTGAATGTCTCCAGAGAAGGAGACTCCACAACCTCTCTGGGCAGCCTGTTCCAGTGTTCTGTCACCCTCACTGAGAAGAAGTTTCTTCTCAAATTTAAGTGGAACCTCTTGTGTTCCAGCTTGATTCCATTACCCCTTGTCCTATCATTGGTTGTCACCGAGAAGAGCCTGGCTCCATCCTCGTGACACTCCCATTTATATATTTATAAACACTAATAAGGTCTCCCCTTAGTCTCCTCTTCTCCAAACTAAAGAGACCCAGCTCCCTCAGTCTTTCATCATAAGGGAGATGCTCCACTCCCTTAATCATCTTTGTGGCTCTGCACTGAACTCTCTCCAGCAGTTCCCTGTCCTTCTTCAACTGAGGGGCCCAGAACTGGACACAATATTCCAGATGCGGACTCACCAGGGCAGAGCAGAGGGGAAGGAGGACCTCTCTCTATCTACTAATGATCTCCCTTCTAATACACCCCAGGATGCCATTGGCCTTCCTGGCCACAAGGGCACAGTGCTGGCTCATGGTCATCCTGCTGTCCACCAGGACCCCCAGGTCCCTTTCCCCTACACCGCTCTCTAACAGGTCGTTCCCCAACCTATACTGGAACCTGGGGTTGTTCCTGCTGAGATGTAGGACCCTAGAGTTTTCCTTGTTGTATTTCATCAAGTTATTCCCTGCCCAACTCTCCAGTCTGTCCAGGTCTCGCTGAATGGCAGCACAGCCTTCTGGAGTGTCAGCCACTCCTCCCAGCTTGGTGTCATCAGCAAACTTGCTGATGGTACACTCAATTCCCTCATCTAAATCGTTGATGAATATATTGAATAATATTGGCCTCAGTACTGACCCTTGAGGCACTCCACTAGATACCGGCCTCCAACTACACTCTGCCCCATTGACTACGACTCTCTGGCTTCTTTCTTTTGGCCAGTCCGCAGTCCACCTCACTACCCGATCATCCAGCCCATACTTCCCCCATTTAGCTGTGAGGATGCTGTGGGAGACTGTGTCAAATGCTTTACTGAAGTCAAGGTGGACCACATCCACCGCTCTGCCATCATCTATCCACCTCGTTATTTCCTCATAAAAGGCTATGAGGTTGGTCAAGCATGACTTCCCCTTGGTAAAGCCATTTTGTCTGTCCCTAATAATCCTCTTATCCTTGATATGCCTTGAGATGGCACTGAGGATAAGGTGTTCCATCAGTTTCCCAGGGATGGAGGTGAGGCTGACCGGTCTATAATTACCCGGGTCCTCCTTCTTGCCCTTTTTGAAGACTGGAATGACATTTGCTTTCCTCCAGTCCTCAGGCACCTCTCCCGTTTCCGAAGACTTGGCAAAGATGATGGAGAGTGGTCCAGCAATGACTTCCGCCAGCTCCCTCAGCACCCGCAGGTGCATCCCACCTGGACCCATGGATTTATGGATGTCCAGATTGCTTAATTGGTCTCTAACCCAGTCCTCACATCCTCCTCTTATCTCATTTCTAAGGTAGTGGTTAAAGTACAAACAATTGTGTGAGAATATGAAATGCTTTGTAATCCATTATTTTGTAGTTAGTTACCTTTCTCTTTTTCTTACCTACCTGTTCACTTTATCTAAAGGGATTGATACTTAAAAGCTGTCTTGAAGCTCCCACTGGATAGGCAAAGAAACCTGATCCAGAAATGCTGGTAAGAGGTCCTGCTACATGATACTGTTAATATGTTCTCTACATACATTTTGAATTTTTTTCTTACCATCAGGCAGCCAAAAGGAAAAGTAATATTGTGTACCCAGCTAGAAGGTTGGAAGTGAACACGCTGAAATTTGAGGTCTTTGGGAAGGGCTACAGTTCCACTGGATTGGCAACTATTGCACTCATTTTTGTCAGTTGAAGTGGACTCATTTGGAGGTTTGATTTCTTTTTAACTGTCAAAAGACCTTAGTAAAATAAACATCACATTTATTATATAGTAATCCAGGACAGGATTTGCTGATGCCCTATTCTGACAGAGTTCTTTACTTCTTTAGGATAGGAAAGTCTTCCAGCAGAGTGTTCTTTCCCCTATTTTAATTGGCACTATAAGGACAGAGCTCCCCAAGTCTTCCCCAAATCAAGTAGATATCTGAATAATCTTGGATTTTATACATTGCAATCTTCTATGAGCTTCGTTCCATCATCAGAGCTCCACTGAGGACCTTAATTTGTGTAACCACTCTAGGAAGGGCTCTGAGCATATTTTACCCAGCCTGAGGTGCCACACATTAAACAGACTTCTGAACCCTGGGAACTAATGAAGCCAGAGTTCCTACTTCATTAAACTTACCGTTTAGTGAAGTTCTTATTACTACTGTTCATTTCTTAAGTTAGTTTGTTAGATTTCTTATGTCCATCCTTCTACAGAGTTGCAGATGAAGTTACTGAAGGCAGCTGTGTTTGCAACAGCAAATAGAAAAAGCAAATTCTGAGCTGCTTTCTTTGTTTTTAAAATCAAAGTCAGTCATAACAACAGAGAGACTTTCTGAGCATGACACCTGCTGCATTGCAGAGATAATGTGAATGACAGCCATTGTGATACCACCTTGGGGAACAGCTCCAAACAGCCATTCTTTAAGAGCCGTCTTATCTTCACACTGGCTGAATTATACATTAATTTAATTATATATGGCACAAATTGTAGTCCAGGAAAAATGTTTGGGGCCATTTTAGGACAGGGAACGATTTTCTGGAATCACTAATAAAAGGCTACAGCTTTATTTTGACCTGGCAGTCTTGGGACTTAATCTGGTTTGCCTTGACCTGAGCTGGTTGTAGGTTGGCTAATACTTGCCAGCAGCCACTTGACTGGTGCCCAAGCTGGATAGGCTTCAGCTCCATGAATCTCACGGACAGTGAAAGACTGACAGACCCTGTGTTGTCTCTGTGTATATAAGAGCAGCCTATTGATTAAGTGAAGCTGTTGTACAACTTACAAGCTTTGGCTGGGATCTGATGAAGAGGAATGAGATTGAGATGAGAAAATTAATCAAATTAGTCCCAGGCAGACCCAAGACTGAAGAGGAAGAAAATCCCACCATTAAGGTCCTTGAAGCAAGGACTTCAGGATGCTAATGACGTGTTGTAACTTGATACCACCACCAAGAGATGAGAGAAACTGAAAAGGTAAACCTTAGGACCCAGAGGCACACCTGAACAGTGAACATAACACCAGAGAACAGGATTGGTATGAAGTTGTTTTGTATATAAAATATAACTGCACCATCATTGAAGCTTTTCTGTACTAATGAGATCATTCTGGACTATTGGACTGCTAAAACAGTAACTGGAGTAACAATGAGTTCTTAACACGCTATCTATCTATTGAGCTAACTCTTGCTCACAACGAGATTTTGATGCTAACAAAATAACCTAACAGTAAATTTGGTGCATTATATGCTGCTGAATGAACATAGCTGCATTTGCACTTAGGGTAACAAAACTGAAAGTTACTTTGTTGAACTGCACAAACATATCAAATATACTATAGTAAAGAGACCAGTCTTGCAAGATATCTCGTCTAAGTGTTGAAGTAATTTTAATTCCTTCTAGTTAGATAAAACATGTTCTGATGCTAACAAGCTGATGCACTGCAAGGCTTATTGCCTTGCTCTCCAATTAGCGGAAGCCAGACGTTATCCATGTCAAGGGTAAATTGGTCTTTCCCTATTCCTTGATATTCCTCGTCAAAGCTTTAATTTACTAGGCCTCTGCCATTCAAACCCAAACTCCATTCTCCCTTAGTGGAGCGGAGCCCTAAAATCCTCACATACAGGCAACTTAAGGAGTTGAGATGGATTGTAAATTCTTAAAAAATCTTTTCTCCTGTATTGTGAAATAGAGAAAATGAGCTGTCCCAGGTGGATTCTATGTTGTCTCGTGAGTCTAGATTTTCCTTCCTTAATGGGGGCTTTTATCACGGAACTGGAAGAAATGAACCTGTTTCTGCATCAACATGAGTGGAAACTGAGCTGTAAATCCAGAAATTACTAGGGATACACGAATTCACCTTTCCACATGATTTCATGTGTACAGATCCTCACCATTTACTTCATGGAATCTTGAAAAGCATCTTCTCCTTTGCAAATCAAACTAAAACATTGGTTTAATCTATCAAGAAATGACACTGAGCGTGTTTCTTGTTCATGTATTCTACAAATAGGGTTTCTGAACAATGACAGCGAGTTTTTGAAGTGTTTTCATATCATTCTGTTAATTTGATTTGCTACTGAGCCAACATACTATGCTCTCATGGCAAGCTTGTATTCCACTATACAGGATGCTTTTAAATTATCGTGGGCACTACAGACTATAAAGACTTATTATGGTCTATTGTCTGCCTTTTGATAGTGTGTGTATTATTTACTGTACTTGTGATATTTACTTCTTCCTCACATCTGCCATGCTTTCATTGCCTTAATGGTCATAGCAAATATTTTACATTATAGTATGAGTGTTAAAACATACTCTACAATGAAAATTAAATAAATAACTCAATACTAGATATTTACTCTCTGATTTCTACAGAACTGAGGGTGGTTTGTTTTTTTTTTTACTTTAAAACTCAGAGCATTACTGTTGAAGTAAAATTCACCTCTAACTAAAATTTACCTAAAAGCCTTCTCCCTTTTGTTATAAAATATTTTTGTGTAACCAATTCCTCTACTTAGGGCATGCAAATCTATTACATTATGAAATCAGTTTATCTAATGATGCAGCTGGCAAAAACAAAAACATAATTCAAAGCCTGCAATGATTTGAGAATGTTTTAACAGCCTCTCAACTTATTTAAAGCAGCTTTAAGGTCATCAACAGATTTCCCCTAAAATAACAAACTCTGAGTATAAATACAAGAGGGAAATGGGGTGCAAGGGGACAGAAAGGAAAAGAATTGCACCTTCTGTAATTGTGTCCTGCATTAAAATGATACTGAACTGGGAATGGAGTCATCTTCCAGATTAAAAATCTTTAGGAAAGACTTTCATAGAGAGTCGCAATTTCATCATCCCTTCAAACTAGCTTTTCTTGGGATACACCATTTGCAGTGTATAGCCTCAAGTGCAACACAGATTTCTTTGGCTTAGCATCTTAAGTAGGTGATATTTGCAAGAGTATTCCCTTCTCCACTTCTTGCCAAAGTAGGAAATAATATTAATCAGCTTTGTTAAAGTGACTCTGCTCCGTTATTTCAGGTAGGAAGGCCCACAGGAAGACAAGGTTAGAACTCAACAAGAGGGAAGAAAAACTTAGGGAGCAGCAAGGAGGAAAAGAAAGGAATGAAGAAACAAACATTAAAATGAGGGAAAACAAGAATAAATGAAACATGCAAAACACGGAGAAGCTCTTCAGTAGAGATGTTCAGGTAAAGTATTAATCTTAAGCCTTTTAAAGCTTATATACTTTAGAGCATTGAGATAAAGGAATTCCCTAAATACAAAATTGCAGTAGCTTAAACAAAAACTGTCAGGTAGCATGGCCCACTGCCAATTAAACCAGTTTTGGTGTCTGAAAATATACTGGTTTAAGATCTTGGTTATGTTTGTGAATTCTTCTCAGTCTACAGAACAGATTTCACACATAAAATTAATAAGCCAGGCAAAAGCACATGTTATGATACCAAAAGGAGTGCTGTGGATGTGATAAACTTTGGTTTACAAATGAATGTGTGCTAACATCAACCCATGACTAAGTTCACCAGAATTACACTATCCTTTGGTACTTCTGCTGTTCAACGCTGCCAAAGCTTGGTTTCTGTCTCACTTGCCACTTTCGCTATACAGATGGAGAGAACACCCTTGAGCTCTCTGCTAGTAACTTTACCCATCTCTTTCCAGCTGTGCCGTCAACCTTCTGTCCGTCCTTTACAGTTTGTAGGCAGAACCTTGGAATGTGAATAATAGCATTGCTTTAGTGGTCTTTGGTGATTATACCCCCATGACTGGGCTGATACATGTTGAATTTCAATTTGAAACATCTTCCTCATAGGTATTTGGATATCATGATGAGAAGCCTGACACTCAGAATGTTCTTGCAGTAGAAGCCTGGGCATGACTTGGCACTATTAGGGAGGGAGTAACTTCAGTGATGGCTGAGCAAACTAAAACACCTGAAACAGCACCAAACAAATGTGATGGGTATTCTGGCATACTGAGCACAATTTCTTAAAGGGGAGGCAAGGAAAAACTGAAGTTCTGCACGAATAGAAATTTGGCATGTTTCATCAAATGCATGAGTAGCCCAGCAGGATGTGGTAGTCTGCCTTAAAATGTAGGAGAAGGATTTTCTAAGGTGGTGATTGCATTCACTCTTGGGCACCTCAACTACAGCAAAGATGTCATAGGGTCCTAACCTGCATTTTAGGCACTTGGAAAATCTGACCTTAAGTCTAAAGCAAATGGCTGTCTGTTTTCTCATGAAGCAGGTTAAAAAAAAAAAAAAACCAAACTGAAAAAGTAACTTGGTAAGTTTGTTCAACTCTGAATGCATTTTCTGGTTTAGCTCAGTGGGTTGAGCATGGTGCTTGAAACACCAAAGGTCGCAGGTTTGATTCCCGTTCGATTCTCATGTGTTGCCTGACCTAGTTGAGAGGTGGTGTGGCGTCCCTGCCCACAACAGGGAGGTTGGATTAAAATGATGTCTAAGGTCCCTTCCAGCCTAGGCCATTCTATGACTTCTAGACATTACTTGGTACGTTTGTACATCCTGTACTGGATTTTGTGCATAGAGTATCTTAATGAACAGAAATAATTTTTGTTCTAAATTTTAGACATCTTTAAGTGAATGATATATGTATAATGCCTTTGCACTTTCTTGTACTGCACATATTTTTTATTAACATATTTAAGATAGATGCAGGATCACAGATAACAAAACTGATGTCAGTACTTTGCATTTGATGGGCACACCACTTTAAAATTAAGCTTATTAAAGATAATAGAATGATCCATTGGCAGGCCTTCAGCTGCAGACCTAGAGGTGACAGGCTATTTGGTGAACAATTTACTGAGTGTCTCACTCCCCCCTCCTTCTTAACCATGGGCATTGTAAGTTCATTCTATTAACCTTAATAGGTTTGCTTTCAAAGTGTTTTACTCTCAAGATTTAAACGTGAACTCTATCATATGTCAGCCTGCAGCCAACTTAAGCAACTAAACTGAAAGAAGATGCAATATATTTATCAGTGTGCATACTTGTCTGTATGTCCACAAGTAATAGCAACTAATGCACATGAAGAAATGATGCACTGTGCCCTGCATGATGCTCTTCACTGTAGGTGTTCCCTTGTTGCATAGGGCCCCTCAGGAGTTTTTCTTTCTTTCAATTAAAGATGCATTAATGGCAAGCATCTCTAGCTAGAGAGTGTGTTTGCATGCAGTAGCTGAGAAAGGTTGTGCAAGTGAGGCAAGATTGTCTTCCTCAGGTAACAACTCCAGCAGATATATCTGAGAGCTGCCCTCTGTTCCAGCAGGACCTTCTTTTCTTTCCACCTGGGACATCAAGACAGAATTAGCAAGTAAGTCATAACAGATTTAGCATTCGAGTTGAGGGCAGGCTCAGACAGCTTTGTTCGGACTGATAGAATAGCAGCCATTATCTTTTCTCTATTGCTGTCCTTTAAGCTGCTCATCAGACAGTGCTGTTGCCACTTTTGTGGAACCCACGGAATACACTAAAGCAGCTGGGAGCATTCCATCATTTTCATCCCAGAGACCCCTCAAAGTGGCTCCCTCTCACAATGACACTATCCCTGACAGGTTTAGGTCCTTGCAGGACTCTGAATTAGAGCAGTGGCTTGGAGAGGTCAATACAGCTGTAAATATCAGCTCTTAATAGCCTCACTTTTCATCACCCTGGCAGTCATCACCACAGAGAATGCCATATGGGCCTTGGCCCAACATGGCCCAGTCAAGACAGAACGACATTAATGACTGGTGAGGAGGAGCCAGCCCTGTTCTTTACCTGTGACACTAGTCACCTTCTGATCTCCACAGCCTTAGGTTCGTGTTGACTCCCCTGCATGTTCAGACGACTGCAGATAAAGGTTGCCCTCTGCAGTTTTACAAGACCACTTCATTCCTATAGGACTGGGATGAGAACCTGAGAGACCACCACCCTCTGAAGCTACTGCGATTTACTTTCACTCTGAATGCAGTGGCACATGGACTGGCACATAGTATTTTGGCATGGCCAGAGATGTAGGAAAGCATTCATCACACCTCAGTACCCCACTCAATCCCATTGGCTCTCAACCCAATCCAAATGCACAATATTTATTTCCCAAGTGCTGCCTCCTTGTGCCACCTACTGAGAGAGCTGTGCTTGCAAGAGTAGTGCAGTTAGAAAGACTCAGGGTAAAGGCATCAAAATCACATGCTTTTTTGGTGCTATGGAATGCACTTACATGAGAAATTAGACTGCTGGAGACACAGTCCTGAGAGGAAAATGTGAAGTGATTCTCCACATCGGTGTCCCACAGTGAGTAGATGATGAGAGTTTCTGTACATGGCAGACTAAATAAGACAACACTTACAGGCAGAATAGAGTGCAGCATCTCACTGGATTGTTCCTACTTCTCAGTTCTTCTTGTGCTTTCAGGACAGCACAGTGAAGACCTCAGAAAGTTCTAGCCAGATTAGCCAAACATCTTGCCTAATATCTCAGCAATCTCTATAGTCTCCTGACTCCACAAAGCCAAGAATATCGTCATAGCTATTCAACTGCACAATCTCTGTTTACTGTTGTCCATAGTGTGACTTGACAGCAGCCAATCTGATGGAAATTCCTTATTTCTAAAAGTTATTACTTTTATTGGGTTAATAAATTTTCTTCCAATTTGTATATAATTTATTGATAAACAAATGTCATCTGTCTATTAAATAGTAATACAGATTTATCTGTATTTCGCTGTTGATCACAGGTTGATTTAAAAGTATGGGTATACCTCACTGATGCCATTATGCAGATGAGGAAACAAAGGCGTAGAATGCTACAAAGCAGATCTCTCAAAGGTATGCTATTTCCAAAGTCATTACCTATACTTGAGGATATGGATCCATGAGATTTCTGTCTATGCATGCCAGTAGTAGAGCATGGATTAAAACTCAGGTCTTCCAAATGCAGTGTCTTAGTGAGCCACAGGATTATTATACCACTCTTTTCTTCTGCTTTGTGTGGCAATATAATTCGTAAGATTTAGCTTTAGTTTGCCCTACACCACTACAGAAACTGTGCTTAATGCTATATTTTTAAACTGTATTACAATCTCTTCAGAGCTTGAAACAAATGTGAAGTTGGCTCTATTAACTGTTCCAAGACCTGAACTTGAGAAGTGTGTGTGTGTTAGATTATGTCTCCCTGTATATGTTGGCGACTATTTGCAGGTCTTTTTTTTTTTTTTTTCTTTTCCCCTGAATGATTGTACCTTTCAAATTGGTGTTTGAGTTTTAAGGAGGTTGTGGGGACTTAAATTGTTAGCACAGGAGAATTGCAATGATATAATGTCTATAATAAAGCATCCCATTTATCTACTGATGCCTGCATTTTTTGAATTATAAAGCACTTACGGATGTTCAGACAATCAGACAGCTGAGTTAGCTAAACATTCCCAACCTTACTATTCTGCATAAATACTGGAATAGGCACCATCTCAGCCCGCTAGCGTTAACTCTGGGTTCATTTTCATATAAAGTTAAGCTGTGGAGAGAAGAGAAAATACTCTTAACATTTATGCATTGCATGAATCCTGATTGCCAGCCTTGTACAGACTGTTCTGATTTAGTAATAAAATTGGAATAGCAGGAGGAACAAATGCCCCCTACTTAACAAGCAGCTTGTTTCAGACATCACCAAGGGAGACCTGTGAAGTTACTTGGGTAGTTTTGATTCTACATACTTTCCAATCAAAAAGCTTCAGACACACATTGCCAATTACTGAATATTTTTTGAACAGTACCCAAAGAACTTTTCAGTCAAGTGCAAAGATATGATTCTTATTCTGGTGAAGGACGGCAGAAGAGAAATGGCAAAAAATAAAGCACTTCAAGGTGATGGCTGGCATTGCCAGACCAATTTGACTTTGGTCTGGGGGAGGGGCATTATGAAGTGAATGCTAGAGACAGGTCCTACCATTCTGTTGGACAAAGTCCTTAAATACCACTAGACCTCTCAGTATCAACTATATTGGGCTATTTGAAAAAAAAAGGACAGAAATCTGAAAGCAACTAACGCTACTTTAATTTAGCCTGGGGCCCTATATCTGTACTAGGATATGCAGAGACTGATCATCCCACCGAAGCACAGCAAACTCTGCAGGCTTTAGCGTTGTTGTATAAATCCAACTCAAATCCCCTTGCAATTCATGTTGACTTCCCTCTTCTTTCATTGCTAAGTCCCAGGAGATGTTCTGAGTAAAGAAAAATTGTTGCCCTCCTAATCACCTTCAACTCTTCCCATCTGATCAGTTTTAGAAATGAAGTGCAGTGCTAGCCATATCATAACTGCTCTATAGAAGCTGCCCAACAGATGGCTTATCTGAATAGTTTTCCTAAAGAAGAGAAAGCTATCTGGAGTCTGATAATTTTTATATATATAAATATATATATTTACATACAAATTGCAGCTTCTCCATACACAGACCAGTTATTAAGCCTGTGCAAAACTAATAGGAAATATGTATCAGGTAAGACTGGCTGGCTAGTTACCAGAGGAGGTTTAAAAGGTCTGAACACTCCCTCAACCTTTCCTGCCAATCATTCAGAAACTTTCTCTGTCAAACAGCCTCATCTGTCACTGAGGAACTACATCTGCTTGCCTGTTTATTTTCTCACTTAGGGTTGAGGTCACTTGCCCTGCTTTTAGCTAATCAGAGGAGACAGCAGTAATCAAAGCACAAGATCAGTCTTTCTTGAATAGCCTCTCTGTATGTTCTTCTGCAAACCCTGGAGAGTAATGTAAACATATATAGCCAGAGGAAAAGAACAGGGGAGAAGGCTTTATTGTTTGGTTTGGTTTGAGAGATCCAGCTAGAGGAAAGAAATATTGCTGAATCTTATATGTTACCTGGTAAAGCAGCTGTAATATTTAATGAAGAATTTCCCTGGGGAAAAAAACAAAAAAAACAAACAGTTGCTAGTTCATTAAATGGCAGCCCTTCACAGGAAAATTCAACTGATGGCACAGGGTTAAAGTGCAAAAGGTGGGTGAAAGTGCTTATTTTTCAAAACAGTACATCAGCCTCCTAACTGCTTGTTGTACTTATGGGACTATCCATAACAGAACATGCCAGGCTGGGTAGACTTATTAATTTTGCCTCTCTGAAACCTGCTCTATAGGTACCTTTGTAAGGCTCTGCTAAACAGTATTAAACAGTTGCCAGGTCCTGCCTTAGACATCGGTGCATCTCAGCATCGACTGAAGCTACTCCTGTGGAGTTTACTCTTAACAAGAGCTTTACACTGTGGATGAGAGGTTCATATCTGAAATAAAGAGCAGTGAAAGAAAGCCAGAGTTCAGGGAGAAGAAGCACATCTGACTTGCTCGCCCCTTGCCTAGTTGTGGAGTGGGGCATCAGTTTGTCTTCCCTTGCAGACCCTTGAGCAACTAGAGAGGGGGTAAAATATGATATGAAGAGGGAGGAGAGATGAAAATTGGTGCATTTATAGAAATAAAGATGTTGAAAATGAGCAAAAGAGAACAGGAAGAGGAAGGCTCGTAAGTGAGCACTACCAGAAACAGGGCTCTGACTGAGATGGACCTTCCCTGTGGGCAAGTATGGCTGTTCTCATGCATAAGAAGACACTACTGCTTATCAGCAACTACTTGTCTCAGATGGTACCCAACAAAAAAAATAAATTACAGGGACACTGACAGATACTGAAGAAAAATAAACTATCCTGGAGAAGACTTAAGAACTTCACCCACCAGTAGGAAAGTGCATGGCAAAATTGAAAGGGAGAGGGAAAAAAGAGACAGAGTGGAAGAGGAGACAGCTAATTAAGAGTAAGAGAGCAGCAGCTAACTGCATGGCAGGGCCCCACATGGTGTCCCTTCTTGGGAAGGAGGGCAAGCTGCTTCTTCCTGATGCTGTTTGTTCTTAACTTGCTTAAAGAATGATGCAGAGATGACACCAAAGTTCTAATAGCCTTTGGAATTCAAGTTCTCAATGGAGGGGGAAGAAAACTTTCAAATGACACAAGAGTGAAACAAAACATTTTCTAATTCTGTAGTGTAAATATCAGTAATGTCTTGATGCCCTTAGTATCTTTTCCTTGTTTCCCAATACCTTTCATTTCTCCCATTGTCAAGACATGAACGTTTCCAGTGCTGCTGAACTTCTACCAGTCCTCGTAGACCAAAATTGCCTGTAGGATGTACTCTTTTATAGGTGGCAGGGCAGCATATCTGAAAGGTCCAAAGCAAAGGTTCACTTACAGCTATTGCCGACTTGTGTCGTCAGGAAGGATAAATGTGGCCCGGCCCAGGCCAAACACTCACTTAAACCCTGTCAATCCGATTGTGAATCAGTCTCAGATTGAGTAGCGAGCTGACCTGTCGGTTCCGCTTCCCTCCCATTCGATTGGAAACCTTTAATTGACTACCACGCTGTTTTTTCCCAAACACGTCCAAAACGAGATCTTATCCTTCCTTCTCGCCCCACTGCGAGAGACTCTCGGTGGCAGTCACGTCCGGGAGGGCCCCACTGTAAAGGAGTCGCCCGAGCCTCTCCGCCGCTGGCGGAGGGATCGGCCGGCGCCGGGTGGGATCCGCGTCCCGCCGCGGCGGGTTGTGCTCCTCTGCTGCCCTCTGCTGCGGGGCTCAGCGCAGTTCCCCGGAGCCGCCGCCGAGCTCTCAGGCCGTGATTCGGGCTCTGCGGACATCCCGAGGCGGCGCCGGGTGAGCTCCATCCGCTGCGGCTGAGGAATGCCCCGGGGGCAGGTTTGGTGGGACCAGGTGGCACAGGGGTGCCTGCAGAATGCGAAGCTGGTCCTGAAGGTAGAAACACGAGGGTCAAATTTTGGGGGTCAAAATTTGATCTTCGTGCTCCCAGCGCAAGATTAAGTTGAACAGTCTGCGTGCATTTTATGAGTGAGGGCGACTGATTCCCAGCTAGGGGGCTGTAGGCAGTTAGAATCTCTCTGTATAACAAGTTTTGTGAAGATACTAGAATAATTCTAATTAAAGCTTCAGTTGAGACTACAGATGTTGCATTGTTCTGTGAGGCCTTGAAAACGAGGGAGAACAGCTGACGCTGTGCTGGCTGTTGTCATTATAGGGCTGGCACCGTGGGCTGGCTGCATTCACTATTGGGGTTTTTTGGGAAGAAGGCAAAGCTAATACCTGCCCGACCAGCAAAGCCAGGCTGTGAGCCGCTGAACCCACGCTCTGTTGGATCCCCAGCACAACACGAGCCACAGGATGGCGGCGGCACCCAAGGTGCGGAGGTCTCTCTGCGGGAACACAGCCACAGCTTGCAGCTGCAATTTTATTTTTTCCCAGTTTCGATGGGCTGAAAGCTATTAACGACCTTTATTTTGAGTGAACTGTTCATTACAGGATCTCAAAACAGAACACTCCCAGCACAGACAGCGACTTGTGGATTTTGTTTTCTTTGTAATGATGGTGTCTATCACTCTTTGACCTCAGTAACCCCTCCATACGCTACATAACGTTTAATAAAAAGGAAATCCTCTGTGGCCGCTTTCCGAAAATGAAAAAGCGAGCACACCACCGTGTATCCTCGCCTTGTAGCTGCCTTATCACGGCCTCCCCAGACGCAGCCGTAAGGAGGTCGGCATTACTCAGGTGTCGGAAACACCCCCCAAGGGACCACGGGAGCCGCCGGACCGCCGGTGCGAGAAGTAAAACCTCACATAGGGCGCCGCAGGGCACGGCCAAGCCCCGCCCCGGTTCCTGCCCCTCCTCCTCCCTCTCCTCAGGGCCCGCACAGGCGCTGACCGGGCGCGGCTCCCTGTTAGCTCGGCCCCTCCCTCAACGGAGGCCCCAACGGCCGGCGCACGCGGCCAATCAGCGGGAGCGGGACTCGGCCGCTCCCTCCTGCCCCGCCTTCCTGCTGCTGAATCCACCGCCGAGCAACGGATCGCGGGGGGACTATCGATTCTCTCCGCTTGCCTTTCCGCCCCCGTTGTCTCCCCCCGCGGCTAAACGCGCCGCCCCGGGGGCGGGTACCGGTGTAGTGTAGGAGGGCGCGGGGCTGCAGGTACCCGGGCACCCTGACACGGCCGCCTCCCACGCTGGCAACGACGGGCGCAGCCGCCGCGGCCGTGCAGCGGAGGCCCTTCCTCAGGGGAGAAGGGAAGCGGGCACCGCTGATCCCTGTGTGTGTCCCCCGTTCCTCTGCACCACGCCCCCCCCCCCCCCCCCCCCCCACTTCCACTCCGTTCCCCGTGGGGGCTCTCCCTACGAGCAGAGCGGTCCGGGGCCATGGAGCGCGCGTTCACGCCGCTGGACTGCCTCCTGCCCGCCGGTACGTTAGTACCTCTCGGCACCGGCCGGCGCGCGCCGTCAACCGCCACCGGCCCGCCGCGACGTGGGGGAGGGGAGAAGGAGGCGGGGAGGGAAACGGAGGTGGCTCCCTTGCCGGGCGGGGGGGGGTTCCGTGCCGGGCAGAGGGGCAGAGGTACCGCCCGCTCCTACCCCGGCGGGGCTTGAGTTTAACAACACTCCGGGTTTAAAGCCCTGCGGTGTAACCGGCGTCGGCGTCTGTCCGCGCGGCCGCTGCCCCTGCGTACGGGGCTGCGCGTGTCCGTTGGGCAGCGCTGACGGGCCTCGGGGCCGGCAGGTGTGCCGAGACACCGATTTTCCCCCAGCTAACCCCTTCACAGCTAAAGCTTTAACCCCTTTGGCTTTAAAGGCTTGACCCCTTCGGATTTAACCAGTATCTTCTTTCAACTCGCCACAGTTTTTTGGGTTCGCAGGGCCCAGCGCTCCAGTAAAGTTCGTCTCTGGGCAAGGGGACCTGTGGGCTCGGTTTACTCCGTGTGCTTTTGTCTGTGGAGCCTCCTGCCTTCATGCATTGCACTGGAGCCGCCACCTGCCTCTTTTTCTCTGTGAGGCAAAGATTTGAAAGTTTCTGGGGTTTTCTTTGGTGTTCCCAAGCTGTTCTTGAGTGTTCTGTTTTTGCTTGTTAGGTTTGAGACCTCAGAGGTGAGCCTTAATAGGTATCATTAATTTATGGCCCTGTTGGAGCAATGATAAAGGGGTTGGAGCATCTCTCCTATGAGGACAGGCTATAGTGGCCTTCCAGTACCTGAAAGGGGCTTAGAGGAAAGCTGAGGAGGGGCTCTTTATCTGGGTAGTGATTTCAAGTTGAAAGAGGGTAGATTTAGATTATCCAATGAGAAATTATTTCCTGTGAGGATGATGAGACACTGGAACAGGTTGCCCAGGAAAGTTGTGGATGCCCCCTCCCCGGAGGTGTTCAGGGCGAGGCTGGATGGGGCTTGGAGCAACCTGATCTGGTGGAAGGTGTCCCTTCCAATGGCAGAGGCTTGAAAGTCCGTTCCAACCCAAACCACTCTGTGATTCTGTGATCTCTATAGAGGATGGAGCACCTGTAATAAGCACAGATTAATCTAAAACACTTGTATGCTGTTTGGAATAGGCACCTTTTCTTCCGTACGTGTTTGCAGTATCTAATTCAGCAGAGCCCAATTTGCTATTCAATGATACCTTTATAAACAGTAAATATTTTTGTCTTTCTGTAATGTGATTTTTAAAACTGCATAAAAATCATTCTGGCATAGCAGCTGAATTCTAACTTTCACTGCTCTTTTCTGTTCAGTTCTGGCACTGATATTTAAGCTGCCATCGTGAGGTACATGTTGCTATTTATTTGCTAGTAAGTTCTGGTAGGAAGGGAAGAGTTGAACAGAATATACACGTCTAACAATTCAGAACATTTCTACAAGCAGGTTAAGAGCATGTTTAAGCTCTTTCCAGTATTTTTTTCAAATTGTGTTTGGCTCTCAATTTTAAAAGCTTCTTCAGGGTACGTTCAAATCCAGTAGCAGGTTAAGCTGCACTCAAGCTATTCCTAACAGAAATGCATATTTGACTCAGTGCATGCGTGTCTGTGTATTTTGAGATGCATCATTGCTTTGGGTAGAAAGAGGGAATGGGCATGGATAGGAGATTTTAATGAGTTAACTAAATAAATGGCTGCTACAAATGATACAGGATAACGTGCTTATGAAATGCACAGTGGTACTGCACCTGGAGCCTTGTCTTCATTACAAAAAATCATTGTCAGCTTTTCAGATTGGTTTAGCCTGCTCAAAGTATGCAAGTCTGAGCAGATTGATTTGGCAATTCCAGAGTTTAAAATCTTGTATCCCACTTAGGGAACTCAGAAATAAGTTTTTCAAAATTGTGCAAGTGAAATGAGGCTCCTGAATGCTTGAAGAAGTACTAGTAGTTTCTCCATCTGTTTGCTTCAATGGGATATGTATTTAGGTGTCCAACTAATATAAAGGTAATGTGTATAGAACATATGATGCTTCTTAGAGGCTAGAGTTGAGATTACAAAATAAACCCTTAAGAGGACATGAAAGTATTGTGGGTCTTGTTCTCTTGCGTTCAGTAATATAAACATATAGCAATGTACATAATGTTTCTGGTTGCTTTCTAAAGCCCTATGCTAACACAGTGGCACATTATGGTGGCAAGAATGTGAAAGATTTATCAACTATGTTTGGAGGTTATTAGTTACTTTTTTCTTATTTTTTTTTGGAAGGTGTTTAGAAATCATGCTGATTTTTATGCAGAATAAAACACTTACAGGTTTTGGAACCTAATATTATATACCTGAATTGGAATTGGGACCATGTGTGCCTTGGTAATTTTAGCTAGTGTTGTTAGAGTGAGTTCTTTCTTAAGAGAGTAGTCTACATGCCTCCCTATATAGCACCCAAATGAGGTGTGTGTAGCAGATACTTGAGAACTGGTGTGGTAAACTAATATGCTCGGAGACTGAACATTATTCAGTCAGACAGCTGAAGCACTGTTGAAAATGACTGTGTGGAAGTCAGAAAGCTGTGCTCTGTACTTCAGAACTCTGTTTATTTGTTTAACATGGTTTAGAATGGGTAAAAAGGTAGAATTTAGGAGCAAGATTGAGCTCTAAATTCAAGTATTATATACTGAAATATATATATATTGCATTTCCTCATGAAATTAAACCATTAGAAGTCCATCCTGAAGTTGTGTATGCTGCTGTGAAAGGGTCAGGCAGAAAGCTCACAACTATGATGCAGCCATTGTACAAAGCTCATAATCAGTGATGTTATATTATGGCCTATGAATCATGATGGGAATAGCTTGGTTTCTGCAGCATCCTTTGATAGGCTAGATATTTCCCTCCTGCTGTTTATACCCTTTTCTTGCACTCTCATTGCTTCCTGCTGCTTGTCCCAGACTGTGCTGCAGGCGCTTCTGCAGAGACAAGTGTTTCTAATTTATTCTTTTAATACCACGAACTTCAGGAGGTGAGTGTACTCTGGTTGTGATGCTTGTGACTGCTTAGCAGTGGAAGTACTGCAGCATCCTCTAATGAAGTTGCCCCTGAATATCACTTGAGACTTTTAGAAGGGCAGAGTGCCAGTTTACTAAGCTGTGTTTCTTCTCACAGGGCGTGTTTTACGTTGTATGCTATAAGGCAGCCTGGATTCTCACTCAACTCCAGATGTGATTAATTTTTTGCCTTGTGCAGTCCTTAAAATGCAACTCGTTACTGGTTTTATCAAGTGAAGTGATGCAGAAGGAGAATGGTTTTTTTGGTATATAATCCAGCACCTCATTAGGAGCATCTTATCTTGTTGAGGTGGAGGGACTGCAAAGCAGAAGCCAATCTAGTTCTGCTGCTCTCTTCTGTGCCTTGCAGAGGGTTTGTTGGAGCTGAGTTTCCTATGACTGACAGTAGCCTGTGCTACCAGTGAGGAGGGTTGGTTCGCAGTCCTCCAAGTCCTGTGCCCAAATGCACTTGTAAACTGCGCTACATTGAGAGCTAGTAATTAGGACCTGGTCCATTGAGAAAAGGGTGTGCTGGCTTCATCTCACTGAAGCAAGGTCATCTATATATCACAAGAGACACAGCCACAACAAATAGGACAAAGACTGCTTCAGAATTACGTGGAAATATATAGTTGTCTCTTTGTGCAAAGGGACAATAAAATTCTGCATTGAATTTAAAGCAAAGAGAACAAGAGGAAGCAACAATACGCTGTGAATGCTCTTTCATCATTCCGTAAGCTTGATTGTCTATTGCTTTACTATATGTCTTATCCTGGAAGTGCTACTGACTGTAAACAAGTTAACTTTGAAAGGATTGTATCACCATATTCTTTTTTTTAATGCCCGAGGCTTAAACTCCTTCCTTTATGTTCCCTTTTCTCTGACACTAAGAATTGAAAGTTATTTGTAAAACACTGACGTGTTTGCCATTCAGTGAATGACCTCCAGCCTAGCAAAAGCATCAGTAACCATCTAAATGCCCCTTTGCTAGAGCTCTGCATGGTTCTATGGTGTGTTGTCTTGTGGTCTAATATATAAAATTCTGTGGTGGAAATCAAGACAGACATGGGGTTAGAAAATCAACCTAATGGTCTCTATTAGGTATATGAAAAATGGAGTCCCAGGCTATTGGATTGCTCTGTAACTTTATGGGTGTTATGCCACTGATGTTCAGTCAGTAGTGAAGTTTTTAGGTGAATCAACTGCTCAAAAGCTGTGACTGAGTTAACCAAAGTTGAAAAATGCTATCAAGGGTGTCAGTCCTTTAAGACTATTTCAGGAGTTCCGCAGTAAAATTAGAAAGCACTTCCATATGGCTGTTACACTGTTCTATCCTTAATTGGAATACATTAAAATGCTTTGTTTTACATTAATGTTGCTCGCCTGCCCGTGCTCTTCGTTTCATGTAAGTAACAATACCATTCATTTAGTCCAGTTACCTAGGATGCCTCAGCTTATTTTTGAGGTAGCTGTAAATATCCAGCCTTGGACTCTGCTGCTTGCTAATTTGCTGTGCTGGGTCAGCAGTTGTTCTGTTAAGTATTACTGTATAGATTACTTACAGGCGCACTTAGGAGTGAAGTATTACAGACAGCATTTAGCAGACATAATCATTAACCTCACCACTTTCTCTGTTAAATCTTTGCTTTCACACATTGATAGCTTCTAGAGTTTGTTGAGTTTTTTTAAATATGCTTTATATGCAGGTATGCTATCTTGAATGGGCAGCAAGCCCTCTTTAACCATCTGAGATAATAGGAAGATGAATATACAATTACTTTCGTGCACACAGAGCCCCCTTTTGAAGTAACTTGATGTAGAAGCCAGTTACTGTTCATGTGGATGATAGATTCTCATGCAGTGTCAGTGCACTGATAGTTCTGTATCTTGAGGTTACTAATAAGGTATAGCTGGCATTCTGTTGGATAGAAATATAATTGTGGAGATCTGTGGGGATCTTAAAAACAAAACAACCCCCTCCCACACCAGAGTATAAGAGCCATAATGATGTCACTGGAGCTTCTGAGGCAAAAACTCACATTCATTACAGCTTGCACAGCCAGTAAAGCACATGGATAAATTCCTTTTTGAAAGCCTTGTTATTTTCCATCAGTTGAGGCTTTCAAGAGTAGCTTACACTGTGAGGAGTCACTTAGGTGAAGCAGATTGAGCCTTAAAGCTAGGAAATACACAAGCTGGCCTATTAATGTATCTTGTAGTCTCTTTTTTTTTTCTCCTGTGATTTGGCAGCAGATAAGAAGGTGGGAAATACACTTATTCCAGAGATCAGAATGTTCATGTTGTTTGTATGTAATTCAATATGTGCATGACTGCTGGAAAGCATTTAAACTTTTTAGTCTTTAAAGAGCAAAATACCAATCTTAAGAAGATACAAGAAGTCAGGGAAAATAGTAGACTTTCAGGTTTTGTTTTTAATTTATGGCCTTTGGCTTCCATGTCCCTGGTCAATTCTTATATTTTAGCAGTTTAACAGCAGCTTTAACATCATGTTTTATCTAAAATCTGTGTGTTTCTTTACATACGTATATGTACAAAGCACTGGTTTTACTTTCTGGAAGTGGAAAACAGAAGAGACTTTTTGTTGTTGTTGTTTGCAAGGCTCATCCAAGCCTGATTTATGGAGAATCTGAATATGAAGCGAAGAAATGAGGCAGTTTATTTACACGGCAGAAAACATAAGACATACAAGTTTCAGATTTTTCTGGATCCAAACCAACAAATCCTAGGCATACTTGTGTATTTGCTTTAGATTTGAACATCCCGAGACATTAATCAAAGCTTAGTCTATGTGGAAATGGCAGCACTGAGACTGAAATGTAAAATCAAAGCCTTAAAAAGGGAAAAAAAAAACCCTAAAAAACTCCCAAGCAAACAAAACACCTGAATACAAGTAAAAGGGCTAGCAGCTTCTCTTCGTAAGTCAGTTCACAGCAGCTTTCACTTGTGAGATTTAGGTTTGGATGTAACCTAAGGGATTAGGACCTTGAAGAACAGTGCTGTTCTAGTGCTTTGTCCAGGGAAATTACTACCTAGCAATTTAACAAATTTGTCAAAGTGCTATTGTTGAAAAATGTTGATGAAAAGAAAGTAGAGGGGATACCTCCTTCAAAGAAACCTACAAACTAACAACCCACCAGCCACAAAAAAAAACCCACCCCAAACTAAAAAACAACCTATAAGTAGAAAACCCAACAACCCAGTAGTAGATCTTACCCTGTACAAAATATAATAAATCAGCAGGAGAGACCTCTAATGTATTGATGCATACACCTGCTTGTTGGTGCGTTACAGAACATTCCACATCTCTGATCTCTACAGAGAAAGGGGAATTTGCAGTGTGTCCAGCAAAACTAGTCTGATCTATTGCCAACTAGTCTAAAGATCGGAAAGAACTGACTATCAGTTGTTCCTTCCACTGAAGCGACTATACCTGATCACAGAGAAGGATAGCCAGGTCTTAAGATATCTGGTTTACACCCTTCTGTTAATTATAGCTGTGCTGGATTACATGTAAGTAACTTACGGAAATGGGTTCTCCTTTCCGTCCGATTCTGTCCTTAAACATGAGGAATATGATTAACAGTGTTCGTGTAGTACTACCTTTGCATAGTTAAAAAGAGAATTGAGGATTTAAAGTTGCTACAGGAACATTTAGCTAGTTAAGTTTTACATAGAGAGTATACAAGGTAGCTTTTAAATTAAAGCTATGCTGTACATCCAGTTGTAGTTGAAGCAGCTGGAAAGCTTTTCTTGTCATTTCCTAACTCTGAATTTTATTTTGAATGGCAGTCAAATTTCCTCAGCACTAGTGCTGGATTCTTTGTGGCTTCTGTTGATGGATTGTCTGCCAGCCTTCCTCTCTGGCAGGACAGAAGCTGGAGGGACACACGCTTTTATGAGGCCAGCTGAAATAAATGGAAAGCTGGCTAGTGAATTCAGTAGGAGCAGAACCTGTCCCCTCACAATTAATTTGTTTTGTAGTTGTGACTGCTGATCTCGGCTCTGTTTAGTTTTGGTTTTGTTTTGTTTTTTTTTTACTGTAGCTCCTTTTTTCCCTTCTATTCTTTGTTCAGAATTATCCAGTCAGTGTTGTTCCTGGGCAACACAGCAATAAGAGAGTAGTCTGGAAATATTTATATGCACAGTTTTTGACCAAACTGTTCAGTGTCTTTAGTCTCTGTGTGTCTCATACAAAGCAGTTAAGTGTTTTTTTGCAAGAGGAAAACACATTGATGCTACAAACTATTGGGGCCTCAAGAGTTCCTCATTGAGAAAAGCTTTGACTTCTGTGACAGCATCAATAAGGGTGTCCCTGGACCTGCTTGGTGGAAGCACAGTGAAGACTGTCAGGAGATGAATTCCTTCTTTTTTCCATTTTTCTTCCCACAAACATAATTCAAAATTGTGTATGCTATATAAGCATATATGAAAGAAGATGCCATTCTACTTCCATAGCAGGTATGGTATTGCTGTGTATGTGTGTCTGAGGTTTACTTGTTTTTATGTTTATAGCTGATGTAGCTGTGGCAAGCAGAACATTGATATGTAGACCAGACCTAAGCACAGGCCAAAGCTTCGATTGGTCAGAGTCACAGAACGTTAGAGGTTGGAAGGGACCTCTGGAGATCACAGAGTCCAACCCCCCTGCCAGAACAGGACCACGGAATCCAGGGCAGGGCACAGAGAAACACATCCAGACAGGTCTTGAAGATCTCCAGAGAAGGAGACTCCACAAACTCTCTGGTGAGCCTGTTCCGGTGCTCTGTAACCCTTACAGTAAAGTTCTTCCTCATGTTGAGGTGGAACTTCCTGTGCTCTAGCTTGAATCCATTGCCCCTTGTCCTATCACAAGGCACAAGTGAAAAGAGGCTGTCCCTTCCTTCTTGATGCCCAGCCCTCATATATTTGTACATATTAATTAGGTCCGCTCTCAGTCTTCGCCTCTCCGGACTAAAAAGCCCCAGGTATCTCAGCCTTTCCTCATAAGGCGGCTGTTGCAGTCCCTCAATCATCCTCAGAGCCCTCTGTTGGACTCTCTCAAGTACATCTCTGTCCCTCTTGAACTGGGGAACCCAGAACTAGATGCAATACTCTAGGTGAGGTCTCACTAAGACAGAGTAGAGACGGAGGAGAATTGATCTGCTGGACACACTCTTCTTAATGCACCCCAGGATCTCATTGGCCGCAGCCACAAGGGCACATTGCTGTCTCATAACTTGTTGTCCACCAGGACTCCAAGATCCTTCTCCATGGAGCTGCTTCTAACTTGTACTGGTGTGTTTTATTATTCCTTCCCAGGTGCAGGACTCTGCACTTTTCTTGTTGAACCTCATTAGGTTCCTCTTTGCCCAGCTCTCCAGTCTGTCCAAATCTTGCTGAATGGCCAGAGAGCCTTCAGGTGGATCAGCCAAGCCTCTCAGTTTTGTATCATCAGCAAACTTGCTGAGAAGACACTCTGTCCTGTCATCAATAATGATGTTGAACAGGGCTGGACCCAGCACTGATCCATTGGAGACTCTGCTAGTTACAGGTCTCCAGCTGGACTTGGCACCATTGATCACCACTCTTTGGACTCTGTTGTGTAGCCAGTTCTTAATCGATCTCACTATCCATTCTTCTGTCCTACACTTCCTGAGCTTGCTCACGGGGATGTTACAAGAAACTGTGTCAAAAGCCTTGCTAAGGTCAAGGTAGACTGCATCGTCTGGTCTCCCTGCATCTACTCATTCAGTCACAACGTCACAGAAAGCTATCAGATTAGTCAAGCCTGATTTGCTCCTGGTAAATCCATGCTGACTGCTCCTGATAATCTTCTTCTCTTCCATGTGCTTAGAGATGACCTCCAGAACAAACCGCTCCATCATTTTTCCAGGGTTGGAGGTGAGGCTGACTGGTCTGTAGTTTCCTGGATCTTCCTTCTTGCCCTTTTTGAAGACTGGAGGGACATTGGCTTTCCTCCAGTCCTCAGGCACCTCTGCTGTTTGCCATGATCTTTTGAAAATGATGGAGAGTGATAGAGTGACAACATCAGCCAGCTCGCTCAACACTCTTGGGTGCAGGATGAGTTCAAAGGCATCACAGAATAGCGCTAAGTTGAAACCACACCTAGGCAGTTGTTTAGCATATGGTGGGACTAATATCACTTGAACTTTTTTTGAGCTTGACTTGTGTCACAGAGCAGCTGTGCAAATACAGAGTCAGTCTCCAGGTGCTCCATTCTGAGACTTTGCACTCTTAAGAGTTTTATGTAAGGGTAGAATGCTTAAGGGTAAGGCAAGGTTTGTACTACAGTTTGACCTGTGTAGTGGTAAAGATAACAGATACCCAAGATCTTTGTCACCTTTAACTATATAACTGAAAACCTCTGATGTAGATACTTTAACACAGGCAATACTTTCACTTCTGGAAATGAGTACTCTGCAAGCTGTTTGGGGTAGAACACAGCCGTGTGAGCATAGTCTGTCTCCCCACATGGACCACTTTCCCTGCCCTCTTAGCAGTTATATTTAATAACTACCGAAGCAGTGTTTTGCCATACTGTAAATCAAAAAGAGATTAAAATGTCTGAGGGTCAAGCAGCTAAATATCTTTAGATTGGACACTGGGGCTGCCAAAGGAAGTGGTGCAGTGGCTTAGCTGCTGCAAGTGCGACAAGAATAGCTCTCGGGCAGTGTGTGACCATCTCATCTCGGTACACTGGAAATGATTGTGTTCTGCTATGAAAGTATCTGTCTCCACATTGCTGCTTCCTACTACAAATGGGAAATGTACCTTTCAAGTGCCTTAAAGAAGACCTTGCCTTTTTTTTCTTTTTCTTTTTAAAAAAAAGGCACTATTGAGGAAACTTGTTAAGGGCAACTTAGTGTTTGTCTTTCTAGACGTTTGACAGCATTGGTCCGGAAAGGTCACTGCCACAGGACTTCGCTTCAAACAGATGTAGTGACTTTCACTGGGTTCAAAGTAGAATGAAAGGTGTTATCTGCAATCCTATCTTTTTAGGGTGCTGGCATATTTCTGCTGTTATTGAGAATGCTTTCCTATTAGCTCTTCCTTTGCTCAGAATCCGCTGTGGGAATGACATTTAATACTGCGTCCACAGGCTTTAAGCCTATCTAATAACTTTGGTAACTGTGAGTAGATGATTTAACTGGTCATTTTGTAACTGTGGGAAATAAAATCACTGATATCAGAAATTCTTCCTTGAACTGACTAGTTGTAGGATTTTCACTTGGAAACTTAAATTTCCTAGTTCCCTCTGTCTCTGTTTAGACTACTGTTCTTATGTATTGGTCAGTAGTAATGCGGCTGCCATATTAATCTGACTCATAGTAAGGCGTTTTTTTCTCTTGAGTGTCACAGGAATTGGGAATAAACCTCTTAACACCAATACAGTGTTAAAAGGCAGACATTCTTTATTGCAGCACCGGATGCCCGGGAGATGATTCCACCTGTTGTGCATGCCCTATTAGCACCTGAGGTGACGCTTATAATGTAGAGAAATATACATATTCATGATCTTTCCCAGAATGACCATACATATTCAAACTAATTCCCAGAAATTATTATCATAAGCTCTTCCCTTGTTGCACGTGCTCATTCGTGTTTTGGGGGGTCTCCGGTGGTCCTCTGAGACCCCTGGTGGTATTTTCATGGTTGTCTTTTTGGTGAACTCTTGGGTTCCTTGGGTATCTTTGGGCTCCCAGCCTGCGGGTCTTGGTCAGCTGGTTCTCAACATCTTGTTTGGTTAACATATAATTGCAGTTCATTGTTTTTAGCTCCTTCACTTTAATGTTCCCTGTTCTTGTGATTATGTTGTTCTTATAATGACTCAATAGTCCTGTTGATTCTGTGTCATAAGCCTGTGGAAGAATTCCTTCTTGCATCCTGTCACAAGGTCTTAGGTTAAATTTTTGTCTTAACAAACCTCTTTAAGTCAGTAGGAAAGTAGATCTACTATGTAATAGTTTTCTTTGTCTTCTGTGACCATTTTTTGTTGTGTTTTTTTTTCCCCCTTACATATGCAGCTGCCACAGTTGTGTTGACAAAGCCCCAAGTGTAAGCCTGAGTACACTTAGAGCACAGCAGTTGTCACTTAGGAGGAGCAACAGCAATGCTAGACAAAAAAAATCCTTTCTTTGAGAGTATGCTACACCTCCACAAGGAGGGTTTTCTGGCAGGGACATGGGCAGAGAGAGTGTGTTGCAACACAGACACACTCTGCACATCTCCTTTCACTGCAGTGGGCTGTTTTTCCTGCTGATGGAGTGTGAAGTCTGTGTGAAATTATCAGTCAGTGTCTGGCTTCCCCAGGGAGGATGGAGAGTGATGAGAGCTGGGTTGTGGCCTTTCGGTACCACTCAGTGGAGATGGCCATATGGTGTGAGAGAGGGGCTGCTTAAAAGGGGTGTTGCAACAGATGTTTGATAGCGTTCCTGTTGCCAAAAGCTTTAAGTGTCAGCTAGCTCCAGTAAGGTAGTGTGAGAGCTGCCCCAGGGGTGCAGTTAAGGAGGAATGCTGTTTAGATAACACATAGTGTAATTTATTACTTGCATTGCAGTAGCTATGTTTTGTCAGGCAGGCAAAGGCATAGAAAGACCCAGAGGTAGGGCATTGGAGCCAAACAAATTCATACTTGAATTAGGTACAGATTTTTAACATGGGGAAGAATGGCAAACCGTTTGAACATTGTGCCTAGAGAAAGATAGATTCTTCGTCGGTGTAAATCAATTGCAAGTCATGCTTTAAACAAGAATGAATTTCAGGCTATACTTTATACAAAAGGCTAAACAAGATAGGCACAGCTATCCTTTCTGGCCTCTAAATCTATAAATGTGAAATACTTACCCTACCAAAGGAGAGACTACTTTTCCTTATTTAAGTAGACAGGACAGACATGTGGGAGAAGAAAGGAACTGTTATATGCAGAGCTATAGCAGCATGGAGCATCAAGTGGTGAGTCTCATGTTGCAAAGGAGGTCTTTGAGAACCAGAAGCAGATTTCAGAACTCTTGTGATGCAATTCAGAAATTCAGAGGACCATACTTCCTCCTTATGTTTTGAGTATGTTGTGTGTTTTTGAAATAAAAAACCCAAACCCAAACAAAACAAACCAAAACAAAAAAAAATCCATGTATTACTTGGGTATGGTTCCTAGGCAGCGGGAAGAACTTATTGCAGTAAGACTATACTAACCGGTCTGCAGAATTTACTGCTGGTTACTGTGGGCTATCAAAAGCTTTAAAATTATTTCTGTAGATTCTATCCTTATTTATCTATAAATATTTAAATTGTAAATCCCACAAGGAGGAAGAAGAGGCTTGAATTTAGACAGTGGAGCAAATAGTTATGCTGAACTTCCACAATATTATGTCCAACTGTTCGGTTTCTTACCAAGATTTACATTTGCTGAATACATTTGCTGAAATAAATAGCCAGTTTCCTTTGAGAACAAAGTTGGAACTGAATAAATGTAAGGCTTCAGAGTACTAACAAAGGAACAGAACTCTAGAATAATACAGCCCAAATAATGTAAATTAGCACAGCAGAGAGGAAATCTAAATTTAGGAATACATAGCTAGTAATGTTTTGTGAGAGTTTATAAACTCACACTTTTGTAGTCTCATCCTTTGCTACTCAATCTTTCCTTTTCTTCTTCTCCCCTAGTGGCAAATATGCATGGAAAATACCCATCTATGATAAAAAACAGTAGGTAAAAGGAGTTTTATTGCATTTCTTGAGTGGAACCTATCAAAAGAGGAGAATTTAGGAAGGAAAGCATGCTGTTCTATTCAGCCAAAGAACCTTTGCAGCTGGCAGTCGATCTTTACAGAAGAATTGTCACATTCATAGCTTCTCCAAGAGCATACATAACAGACCTGGGAAATATGCAACTGGTTTGTTGCAGTTAGGTAAGAAATGAATTTCAATGGCAGCAAGTAAGGCTCAACTTTGATATTAGGGAGGAAAAAAAATAGAGAGAGCAGGAAGAAGCATTGGAATACATCATTTGAGAAGATGATGTAGTCCATGTCATTGGGAGCCTTTCCTTATTCAAGGGTAGATGAAGATGAGTTACCTAGAGAGTTAATTCTACTTAGGGCCAGAGGAATGAACTGGATGTACAAAACTTAGATGGACAAAAGCATAGGAAATCGAAATGTGTATTTAAGAATCGTACGCGTAGAGTCAGAGAGCTTCCCGTATGCATATTGTGCTGTAAGTAAAACAGGCCGTTTCTGCAACTTTTCTCACTCAGGGAAGTACACAAGCTTCAGTTGGGCTACTCTGACAAGCAGGACTTGCTCTCTTGGTTTTAAGTTTTCATTCTGTGATGAACGATGCTTTCCTCTGCAGTACAGTAATGATATTTATCCAGACATTTTTAGCAAAATCACAAATGATGTTGAAAGTACACAAATATGTGAAAAGGGGTCTGAGGAGTGAAGCTCCTTAAGTTCAGAAATAAGGAGTGAAAACTGTATGTAGCAACTGCTGGGAATTTGTCAGATGGTAAAATCTGTCTCTGATTTCATCAGTTTCCATACTGCTGCTAACTGGCATTTAAATTTCTAGAGGTTTCAGAGGGATTACTTTGAAAAAAATCTGAACAACTGCAAGTTCTGTTATTCTGTTGTTTTTTTTTTATAGATGATCTTTTGTATTGATAAGTAACAGAAGTGTCTTCTAGAGACTGTGACAGGTGTTTTCTGGGAAGCTACTTTCCTTGGTGTCCAAAAGGGACTTCAGATTTTCAAAAAGAAGACTTCTTTCAGAAAATGGCTCCTAATTTTTTTCACAATCTCACAATATGTGTTTCTAAAAATAAAAATCAGTGAGAGAATACATCTACAAGAGTTTCTGTGTAATTTAATCCACTTTGTACTGACATAATTTATTTAATTTTTGTTCATGTCACTATTGAGGCAAATGCTGTTTTCAGCATAATTTATACAGTCATTATTATCTCCAGTGAGAAAGCATGCCTCAAATTACAGGATTCCTGGTGTTTTGAGGTACATCAGTTAGAGCATCTGTGTGCACGTGTTCATCTGCTGTATTGGCAGATGGTTGAGGTGAACATCCACTCTCTCGTCGGCCTTAAAAATCAGAATTGGTGGCAGCATTGTCAGAACATGTCAGCACTTGAAGGGTTGTATGCAACAAACCACTGGCTCCACAACACCTTTTGGTACACAAGTTGAGACTTTGAAATGGATTGTATTCTTGCTATACAGCTGCTTTTCTTTTTGGTTGGGTTGTTTTAGTTGCTATGTACTTAAATTTTGAGCTAGAAGACTGTGGCCTTTAGGAAAAGGATATGGCACTGAGGTATTCTCCTTGGAATCTTGCATCAAGAAGCAGCTGTGCTTATATTGTGAATTATATCCCTTTGTCTGGAAGTTTAATTTATGTGGACAGTCCTGGATAGGCATGTCAAATGCCAGTGCTAGGTTGTAGTGAGGTGGGTGTTGGTCTCTTCTCACAAGTTGCTGGTGATAGGATGAAAGGAAACAGGTTTAAGTTGCACCAGAGGTTGTCTAGATTGGATATTAGGAAAAGCTTATTTACTGAAAGAATGGTAAAGTATTGGAACAGGCTGCCCAGGGAAGTGGTGGAGTCACTGTCCTTGGAGGTGTGCAAAAACTGTGTAGATGTGGCACTTCAGGTTATAGTTTAGTAGCCATAGTGTTGTGTTGGCAGTTGGAATTGTTGATCTTAGAGGTCTTTTCCAACCTTAATGATTCTATGGTACGTGACAACTGCTTCATAAGAAAAAGGTAAATTAAGGTGGTAAGGGGAGAAGGCAGAGGAGGAGGCTGAGAAAGAGTATTTTCTGGACTGCTCTATCATAAGTTGCTGAATAACCTGGAGTAACAAAAGCTACAGGTGATTCCCAAGGTAAGAGAATAGAGTTTTGAATCTAGTGTTCTTTTCTACTACCTCTCCCACAGTGTGCTGTGACTGTGGAGGGTTCAAAAGGTAATGTCATAAAACAGAGGAGAGAAATGGAGCAAGAATCAGGAATAAATACAAGTAGTCTCTAAATGATATGGTCGCTTGAATTTACTTGATGGATGCCAAAAGCAATTCTTTGTTATTTAGACAACACCCTGCCTGAGAGCACAAAGACAACATTTTGTTCTTTAGAGGCATAAAGCTAGTTTTCCTAATTATTCCTGACATTTTGCCATCCGTACTGTGAGCTTCCTTAGAGGATAGAAGTAAATAGCCAGTCTCCTGTGAGAGTGAAACATGAGCTGAATGAGTTTAAGGTTTGAAATGTGCTAGCATTGGCACCAGATTGTGAAATTACGTTGTTGGAGTTCCAGAATAAGACAGTGGGGAACAGTGTGAGATACCTAGGGTACATTACAGGAGCAGATACAGTAAGCTTTGCTGAATATAATATAGAGAAGTTTAAATAAGGGTGGCATTGAGATGCAGCTTTATACTTCCGAAGTTTAGGTTTAAGTAGAAGGCTGAATTTTGAATGTATTATTGCCGTAGTATTTTAGCACCCTCAAGCCCTTGCAGTACATCTGTGGTAGAGGGGGTAGATGACAAAATGCTCTTCCTGCCTTGAATACTAGCAGAGAGAAACCCTCTGTCTGAACCTGGCACTTTCATGGAGTCCTACTCAATGTGGAAATGTTTGAAGCCCGTGCAGAGGTATAGCGTGCAGCACTGCCAGCCAAAAAACCCAGGAGCTAAAAAAAGTATTTGCCAAAGAGGCATTTTACAGATCATAACATTTATGTGTAATGTATGAATTCAAAGATAGCTAAACACATGTTTTTTAGAAAACATTCTGATTCTGTTCTTGTGATGTTCTACAGGCCTGATAATTCATTTTAGTTTTTGACATCCTTGTGCTTCACAGCATTTTGCATTTTTTCGGGAGCTTTTGTCCCGACACTCTGGCTGTTCATCCACGTTCATTATTTCTCAGTTGTCATGTACAAAGTTGTAATCTTTTTCTTCCTAGCCACTATTTTTTTTTTTTTTGCCTTAAACATTAATACTGCTCGTTATTTCACTTCCATGCAGGTGTGTCTAGGAAAAAATCATGTGTTCAGTGAAGTACTAACAGTAGCATTTTGTCAGTTTACTCATTCCCAGGCACTGAGGTTACTTGGATTCTTTTCCTGGGTCCTGTGCTACATAATGTTGGGAAAGCTTTTAACCTTGTTGTGTCTCAGTTCTTCGTCACTAAATTAGAGATAATACTCTTTGAAATACCCTGTTGAAGAGCTCTAAGGTTTTTCTAGTAAAAATGGCACTGTCTTGTTTTCTTTTAATGTGCATGTTAATTGAAGATCTCAAGATAAAGCTGTTTGCTTTGGCAGAACTTAATGAACATTTTTTTCAGAAAGCATATCATTGCTCTTTCTTAGATTGTAGCCTCTGCTTCTGGCAGATCGAATGCCATAATCAAAAGTAAAGCAAATGCAGTTGAGTATTTGCGATATAGAAAAATTACAGGTCTTACTAAGGGGTTTTGGGGTTTTTTTTGGCTTGGCTTTCTGAGATAATCTGTAGATCACATATTGATTTGACTGCTCTTTTCAGTTCAAGATTACAGAATCCGACAAAATCACAGGAAAAAGTTTTTTAGGGAGTGGAATTCAGAATGTTAGGGTATTTAGGGACTAAATCAAGAATTTGGTCCTTTTCAGAGGTAACTGATCACTGTGGAAGTGTAGCTGACTACTGATGGGCTGCTGACATATCATAAAAAATGTTTGTATAAAACTAGAGCAAGCTCCGCTTTTATGGGAAAAGCAAAGAGAGGAGACTTTGAGGACTCTACCACCGCCCCTATGATACCATCCTAAATGCAGTGTACCTTTTTGAGTGACCTTTGTCTTAAGTTTAATCTTAACCTCTTTGGGGAAATTGTATTATCTGAATGTCTACCATGTATGAAAATTTATTTTACTATCCTTTAGCACCTTTTATGCTTTTCAGATCAATATTAATATTATTACATTAATAACAGCGTTATGAACAGGAGCTGCTTTGAGGGCATTTCAAACAAGTTTACAATATTAAAACAGTCCTTATGTCATTTCTGTGATTAAAAAATTCTGTCAATCTAAATAAAAATGGAATCAAAAAGGTTGAGGTTAGAATTCCTGTATTGAAATCCACAAGTTTTAAATAGTAAGTTTTTTTCTTATTGAGGGCTTGGGCGCTGAGAGAAGATGTGTGAGCAGCACCTGTAGCATCTCTTGAGGGTTCAGATTCTCAGTCGTTTCAGAATGAAGCAGTATATGTGAAAATAATTGGAAAATAACCTTGAAGATTGCTGTACCTATTTGAGTGTGAATAGATATAAGTCAGACCTAATTAGGTCTACTGAGGAAAACATAAATGTCAATCGCTTTTTACCAAATGCATCCAGCTACTTTTGAGATTGTGAATGGGGTCCAGTGAGCATACAGCCTGCTTAACGTCACCTTTCTATCTTATATCTTCTAGTTCTGTCCCCTGTGATATATGGCATTTGATTTTTTTTGAAAACAAAGTCAAAGAGGTGGAAACTAGGCATTGCCACTCCAGTGCTTGCTTAGCTAATGTGTCTAGAAGAGCAGATGTAACTTAACTAATTCAGAACATTTAAAGAAAATGGTGTTTGTTACCTTCAGGTGGTTCGTAGGATTTATTTGGTTAGATCATAGATCTCTATTTCATTTGTTAGAAACCTAATGACTCCTCCAGTGTCTTGTCTTGCCTATTTTTTTTTATTCTATAGCTATGGCTTTATAAGATCCTATTGGAAGAGTGAAATGCACTTGCACATCTGCTTTCAACCGCCATGATATGTAAAAGGATCTTTCTTGCTTAGTTACATCTGGGTAGACCTCTTATATGTATTCATATCTTCTTTCTTGGTAAGTGACATACTGCTAGCTTTGCAGGGCCATTGTGAGACATACTGTCTTCCAAATCTTTTCTCTCTGGGTGGCTTCTTTAGAAATGTTTCTAAAATTCCAGCCATGTGCTCTTGTAGTTTGTTAGAAATGGGTAAGTTTCTCTGGGGGTCCCTTAAGAGCATACTAGGAATAAAAAGGGTGTGGTCTAGAAGCAGTATCACTGAGTCACTAGAGTGTACTGTACAGGAAAGAATGCACCTTGCTTTTAAATTGGTTTGGAGAATTTGGAGACAAGTGGCAGTTTAATATTGTTCACATGAGAAAGTTTATTTAAAGGTATGAGCTTCACTGTGTGAGTAAACTTTTACAAATCCCTTTATGGACTCTCTTTTGTGATGTGAAAGCAGCTTCCTCAGTTCAGCATAAATACATTCTTAATAAAAAGAACTTAAATAAAACTAACCTAAACCTAGTGGGAGCTGAAGCAAGAGTGTCCATGCAGGTTTTTGTACAACTAAAATTAAGTCAGTTGAAAATCATACCTTCCAGATACCTATTCAGCAGTTTCTTGGAGACAGTCCCTTACTGGGAGTGGAAGAGTGTGAGGCAAGTTTTCAGCTTCTGTGCTAGCATCGATAACATTGAAGTCAGTGGAAGAAATCATATAAGGTCCTGATCTGAATAGGGGAGGCCCTGATCTGAATAGGGGAGTGACATTTTGGAAAGTGTTCACATTCATAGCTTGTCACTAGTGGACTTAAGATTTGAGAAGCTGATAATCATCCTTTCATGGTCTTGCTTTAAAGAGAGCAAAAGATCCCTTGAAATATGTTTTATGCCTTGCAATGCTCTGAAAACTGCATGAATCAACAAAGGTGTGGTCAGTGCATGTAGCACCAGATGGTCTTGGACGTTTCACTGTAGATTGTGCTTCTGCTCTTAGAGTTTATTGTAAGTTTGCTCAGTTTTTCAAGTTTAGAGTGTTTGCTAGAGCTGCTCAAGCTCTTCATGGGTTATTATGTTTGCTGGGTTTTAAATCACTCCAATTAAATGTATTGAGATAGATGTTTAAAAACATTACATGTTGTAATGTTATTATCTTTACAGTTGTTATTTACCTGTTAGTATTTGAGTCACGTTTGAAAATGCTGTCTACAATGCTGTGCTTCAGATAGCCCCACAGCAGGCTGGAGAAAGACTGTTACAAATTGTGGCAGTGCTCTTTTGAGGACCACATATTAGGTCTTTGCGCATCACTGCTCTGTACTGGGTGGGAATTACCAACGGGCTCAGAGTTCTTCAGGTGCTGGTTAGCATCCTGTCAACATTAGTGGCATTGTGGTGATTTCTGTGTAATTCAGATTAGCAAGGTAACTATGACACTTATGAAGGCGGAGACTTTATCTTATGCAAATCTGATTGTTATAACTTAGAGAATAAGTGTATAGACTGGATAATAAGAATTAAAAAGCTGAGAAAAAAAAGCTTATTTCTTTTCTCTTGAGAACACACTGTTCAACAATACATTATTAAGCAATTATATTTTACAGGACATTTCAGGTTTGCTTGATATTGTGCCCCAAGTTGTTCAAAGGCTAAATTAGCAAGGGATGCTTCTTTATAACAGGAGAGGGTGTTGTTATTTCCTTGCAATTAGGGAACTTTGTTTTTAGGATATTCTGTTCTTATATCTTTTTCTTCTGTCTCACTTCTGGAAACTTTCCTAGGACATTCCACATTATCTCATATTTTTCTGAGCATGAGGAGCACTCATATGAATGATTCGATGGCTATTAAAAACATAATTAAAACTTCTATTTGTAATGAAATATAAGGCCTATTAACATGTAGACTGGTTCTTATTTAAAACTGTTCATGTACTAGTTTAAGACAACAGCTAAGATACCTGTAATAAAAACTATGAGAGAAGAGAAAAAGGAAGTACAAAGTGAAGGTGAGATGACTGTGGTCACCACTGTGAGCACTTGTTATGGCATGCAAATGGCTTAATTCCAATCTGTGTCTGTGGTATTGTGGCACCAGGTAAATTTAGGAGATTTTAAAGTGAGCCTGAAGTTTTCACGAATGTGAGATGATTTAACAGCAAGTGTTGAAAATCCAAATGTCTCACACAGATCCTTTAGACTGAAATTGTTGCAGGGCATCCATGTGGAAAATATTAAAAAGTGTGAGCTGTCAATACTGACAGTGAGGAGCCAGCAGCAGAGGGTAAGGACAGCATCATCTGGCAGTCCCTTTATGGGTGGGGTTGCTCAGGAACAGAGGAGAGGGAAAATGAGGGGATCTTCAGAGTTTCTAAAAGCAATAAGGAGCAGAAATACTTGGAAAGCAAAAATTAAAAAATGGGGACAGACTCATGAAACCTGACAGGTGATTGCATGCTGAGAACCTGTTGGCATTGTTAACCAGAGTCATGAAGACCATTCAGTGCTCTGATTCTCTTAAAAATCCCTTCTGAACCAAGGAGACTGAATGTGTGCAGTCCCAGCTGGTGATGGCACTGAGTAGGAGAGACTGTTTATAGCATAGAATGTCTTGGTGGAGTATAAATCCTCCAGTGTTTCATGAGGTTATGTGAATTAGACAAGCGGTCATAGAATTGGATCTGGCACCTGTCATGCTTCTGGAGTGTCACAGCAGTATTTTGAAAAGCTATACAAGCTAGTAGCTATAGATTTCACTTGCTCTGTTGTTGCATGTGTCTACCATGTGCCTTAGAGAAGAATCTTCCCTTTTAAACATCACAGATTTTTCAGAATGATTAGCTAAATGCAGAGGTTACCACTTCTCCAGCTCTCGCTTCTCACAATTACACCCTTGCCTTTTAGTTTTCACTTTAGTGCCTGTAAAATCTCTTTTTATTCTTAAAGAAAGCAGGCCAATCTGTGCCTGGATCTTTATGGTTTAGCATGTGCAAAAAGTAAATAACGATAAGTTACAGTCCCTTCTGGTTCTTATAGGTGCTGTACGTTTGAACACATTGATTTGGGTTTTGAGTCTCTGAACTCTGGCCTTTTATCTTGTTTGAATTTGTTTCCACATTCGTATCTTAATTTTCATTTCACTTTTAATTAGTTTCATTATATTTGTTGGCAGAATGTTTGCTTCATCTTCACTGCTAATAGTCTAATTGTTTCTTTTGCCTTAAGTAATATCTCGTTAACTTTATAAGCCATCTTTTCCACATAGTCTACAGAATTAATTTCCTGTGCATGTAGTTGTATTGTCTGCAGCATCTTTCCCAAAACTTTCTCAATTAGCATTTTTATTGTCGTATTGGATTTTTTTCCGTGAGAATTAAGCTGTGAAGACAGTTGATAAAAATTAGTATTATTAGCTGGTGACCTTTTCAGATGTCACAAAAAATCTATGTATTCCCTATTGGTGAAACAGCTTAGGAGTTTAGAGGCAATATAGATCTTGAAAAAAAAATACGCAAAAAAACAAACAGAAAAAAAAACAACTACCATGGAATAACTGAGTGCTATTTTCTAAATCCAAATTAAAATTGCCAAGAACTTTTGATGTGCTAACAATGGATGTGGTTGGTGGTTTTACAGGAGAGGAGGTGTGTGTAGTGATTGTTTCTGCTACTAGATATTTTATTACCATTTTCTGTTGTTTATCTTCATCAAAAAGAATTAGGCTTTGTAGACAGCAAGTGTAGATGTAGATACTTCAAGTAGATGTGTTTTAGCTATTCAAATACTCTTCAGTATTCCCTTACTTTCATTGAAATTATGTATTACAAGTATAATGAAGTCATCATGACAGATTACCACATAACCTTCACCCATCTTTCCTTTATTTTGCTTTATTTTTTGTGCGTGTGTGACATATCTTTGATCGTGACATACTTTTGATTTTCAGATTCCAGCCATTTATTTTAGCATTATGTTGCCATGGTCACTTGTGGATGTTGAAAGACCACTGGCCCTTGTTGGAGATGTGGTGCTGCTGCAGAGGATCTGCCAGGAAACTTATGTTGAGACAGCACTGATTCACTACATCTTTAGGTCTTTCTTGCAAAGTCATGTTATTCTGGGAGGGACACAGTGCTGAAGAGTCAACTGATGAGCATGCACACATTATGTATGTGTCATGGATGCAGATAAATTAAAAAAAAAAATCCCATCTACAGTGGTACTTGATGGAACTCTGGTGCTAAAAACATAACGTTGTGTTTTTTAAAGAAACACCCCCACGACCTGCACACCCCCAATAAAAACTCAACAGTGATTCCCTGTCACCCAGTAGATCCAAAGGAGCAGACTGTGCCTTCTGTGGAGCTCTACATCAGCCATCCTCCACTTTAAAAGAGATCTGCTGTACTCATTGTGTCTCTCTTTCAGAAGAGTAAGATGAGATGAGCACCTGTATTCACAGACACTTTGTGCCTTTACTGCAGGTCTTGGGTTGAGAGAAGGTTGCTTTGTCTTGGAAAACTACGCAGATTTTTCAAAAGATGTTTTTGTCCTAAATTAGGACAGGAAGATGAATTTTCAAAAAAGTCCCTATATTTCAGATAAGATCAAACAGAGCATTTTCATGTAAACTATCCTAAAATGTTTTATTTCAGAGGTGACCATTGAAGTCCAAATGTGAAAATTCTTGCACAATGAGATATTTAACTTGTAGAGTGGTGAGTTGGGATAGTTTAACATCTTCAGAGACTTGTAGAAACAAACATTTTTACTGAACCTCATTTTTCCTGTGAACAATTTGTATTAGTAATGAGTATTTTAAGAGGAAAAAGATGTTTCACCAAAAATTTCTCAGTTTGCTGTATCTGCTGTGTTTTTTTTCTTCTGTAAACTTGGTGCCTGGTGTGCTACATGATAAAATGTATGTACTTCTGATGGAAATATTTTCATTCCAATGTGCTTTAAATTGAATGTCTACTTGTATTTCTGTGTGAGACAACAAAAAACATGACAGTCAAAGAAAGACTACCTCTATAAATAATATAACCCTTATGTAAAATTCAAGACAGCAGTAGTTTATACCTATACTTCCAATAGGAAGGTAAAAAATAATGTAAGGTAATTTAGATAGGTCTATTTTTTCTGTTAATGATTGTATATTTTTGGAACAATCCTGGCATGCAGAAGATTATTGTGCATTGTAAAAACCTTAAGGTCAATTATAAGGTGAAAGCAATTCTTTCAAACTATGCATAATTAAGCTCTCTACATTTTTATTCAAGTAAGATGCATCTAGTGTCAGATTCACACCTGATCTGCCTTGGCATTTCCTTGTTAATTTTGATATTGTTGTGCCCATTTGTGCTAGCACCAAGTGTGTATTTCCTAGAGTTTTTAAGTAATTTAATCAGTTTGTAAGATACTCCAAGTAAGTGTGTTGCACCATGAAAACATTTAAGAATTTGACTTTAGGTCATTGAACTTGGTGAGAGTTTTCTTTGCTATAAATTAGATGAAAGCTTGATTAGACCAAATTGAATTATGCATACAGGAAAGAAAGTGAGGGACTCTTTATCATGGAATATGTGATAGGATAAGAGGTAGCAGTTTCAAACTGAAAGAGGGTGAATTTTGATTAGCTGTAAGAAATTATTTTCTGTGAGGGTGGTGATGTACTGGAACAAGTTGTCCAGAGATGTTGTGGAAGCCCCCTCCCTAGAAGTGTTCATGGCCAGGTTGGATGGGACGGGGCTTTGAGCAACCTGGTCTAGTGGGAGGTGCCCATACCTATGTCAGGGGGTTGGGCTTGATGATCTTTAAAGCTCCTTTCCAAACCAAACCATTCTGTGAAGGTGGAGGGGAAACATGATGGAGTCAGCTGATAATGAAAAGAAGTGTAGGGATGGGTAACAAGGACTATCATTGCTGTGAAGGGTTTCCATGCAAAGAAACTAAATGGACTTGAACTTCATCTTGGAAAAGAGGTGACTGCGAGAAGATACCGTAGAAACCTGGAAAATCATTGTCGTTGCAAAAAATGGCAGATCAAGTACAATTGCACTTCAGCCACAACAACCCCCAGCAGCACTACAGGCTTGGGGAGGAATTGCTGGAGAGCTGCCAGGCAGAGAGGGACCTGGGGGTGTTAATAGATGGCTGGCTGAACATGAGCCAGCAGTGTGCCCAGGTGGCCAAGAAGGCCAACGACATCCTGGCCTGTATCAGGAATGGTGTTGTCAGCAGGAGCAGGGAGGTGATCATGCCCCTGTACTCGGCTTTGGTGAGGCCCCACCTTGAGTACTGTGTCCAGTTTTGGGCCCCTCACTACAAGAGGGACACTGAGGTGCTGGAGAAGGTACAGAGGCGGGCTGCCAAGCTGGTCAAGGAGTTGGAACATATGTTGTACGAGGAACAGCTGTGGGATCTGAGGCTATTTAGCCGGAAGAAGAGGAGACCTTATCGCTCTCTACAACTACCTGAAAGGAGGTTGTAGTGAGGTGGGGCTTGGTCTGTTCTCCCTAGTGGTGAGTGACAGGACAAGGGGAAATGGCCTTAAGTTGCCCCAGGGGAGGTTCAGGTTGGATATTAGGAAGAATTTCTTTACTGAGAGGATTATCAGGCATTGGAACAGGCTGCCCAGGGAGGTGGCTGAGTTGCCATCCATGGAGACATTTAAGAGACAAGTAGATGTTATGCTGAGGGACATGTTTTAGAGGTGTTAATAGGGCTAGGACAAAGGTTGGATTCAATTTTGAAGGTCTTATCCAACTGAAACTGTTTTATGATTCTATTCTAATTATTTCCTAATTTTTTTTTTTTTTCCAGTGCCAGAACTTAGGGTGTAAAAAGAAATGGTTGATTAAAAGGTTTGGAGCAAAAGAAGTAATTTATGTGTGGAGTGCAATTAAATTGTGCAAGCTCACTGTCACAGATACGAGGGAAACTAAAAGTATTAAGAGTTTCAGAGGGATTAGAGAAATTGGTGGAGAAATAAATAGCAGTGGCTATTAAAGGTCTGGAGGCAGTCTCTGGTTCAATTCCTAAGCACTGAGTGCTGAATGATACAGTAAGGGAAGCATGATTTCATGAATGCCCAGTTTCTGTACTCCTCCTAAGCATTTAATGCTTGTTATTGTGTGAGTCAAAACAAAGGAGAAGACACAGATTTTTTAAATTTTTTTTTTTCAGTACCTAGTACTTAATTTTTAAAGAACTAAAGGTATAGGCTACTGTTAACTGGAGAAATAACTGTTCTGGATTAAGATTTTATGCTGCCTTCTTGATCACACCTTCTGGCAATTTGTCACTGCTGGAAGTTAGCCCACCCCAGGTAGCAAGGTGGTTAAACAAGAGCTCCTCATCTGTTTTGGTGTTCAGGGGGCAGGTTAGTTCAGAATGCCTCACAGATAATGTTATATCCCATGGTTTTTACAGTGGTTGTCTGACTACGTCTTGCCAATTCATTCGAACTAGAGCAAGGAGGAAGGGAAAGTGATAGGATGAAAACAGATGCATCCGTATTAACTTTTGATTAATTTTTCAAAGTTAGAGGATAAATCCAATACCCTTAGAAACCGGTAGCAGAATTCTTGTCAAGTAAAAGGACAACGAGTTTTACAGCATGGATTTAGTTAAATGGGTTCAAATGCGTATGCAGAGAAACCCTTTATGTTGTGAAAACATAATTGAAAAAAATAGTCTTATCCAGAGTTGAATTTTCTGCTGTTTCATCCAGTATAAAGATCCTTAGTCAGGGTACTAATAATTAGTATGGAGTAATATAATAAAGTATTTTGTGCATGTTTTTTTCAGCAGGCTTCCCTGTCATTATCAGTAGAGGTATGATCCTTCTGATATCAGTAAAATTCCATCGGAATAGTTTTCAGTGTAATGAATTGCATTATTTTCCTCTGTTACCAGAGTTATGTCATTACTACTGTTTGTTCCTTTGTTCATTATTTGGGTTTTTTTCTTGTCATCAGTAAATAAGAAGTATATGACATCTTAAAGGGTCTGTGGAAAGTACTATGTTTTATATGAACTTATTTTCACACATTAACTATTTCTTGTGGAACTAAAGCACACCTCATAGCAAGCTGAAGAATAGAATAGCTTTTCCTCCGAGCTTTTTAAAGTGCTTGAGCTCTTGGCATGTAAAACTCTCTATAATACAATTACATTAATAATCATTGTGGCAAAGTGCTGAGGAAAACGATGCAGTAAAATGATTAGATCCTTCTCTCCCTCACATTAAAAAAGCAAAAAAAAATCCCAATAAAACCACCAAAAACCAAACAACAAACCAAAATCCATACCAATGCTTGACTAGTTCTGCTTTTTATTACTGGAGAGGTGAATGCTGTGTAAAAACAAAGCAAATCAGGCTTGTAGTGTCAATGTTTAACTTTCAGGATTTCACTGTATTTTCAGAGTACCTACTTTATTACCTGGGCTCAGAAAAAAAAAAAATCAAGAAACCTAGCTTCTACACATAGTGTTCTAGCCCTATTTTTTAAAAGAAGAGCTGTAATTAGTTATCGACATGTTAAAAACTAACAAGCTTATTTTGAGCCATAGAGCATTACAGTTTGTAATTCCAATTTCCCATCAGAACAGCGTGATGAAAACTTCTTTGCTAACCAGTCTTCCAGTAAAAACTAAGTAAATATAACTGTGTCAACAGTATGTACTGACTATGGAAAAAGCCCTATTGAGTCCAGGTCTTAGGAGAATTAATGACAGAGCAATACATCCTCTTTGGTTTAATTTTTGTTCAGAACTGAAATGATGGCTAATGAAGAGGTCACCTCACCTGAACTGTATAATGCGGTATAGGGCCTTAGGAAAAAAAAAGTGACTTTTATGTGCCTATGTGCTCTCAATTTTAGAAAGACTCTTGACCTTGTGTGGAAAAGCAGATGCGCTGCTGAAGTCTAGCACCTCGCAGAGCCTAGTCTGCTTCACTCGAACACAGGACTGTTACCCAACTATGTGATTTAGATGCAGGTTCCTTTCTCACAGTTGTCAATATGGTGAATATATTCCCAAATGGGAGAAAAAGCAGTTAATAAGCTGCTCTATACATTCCAGTCTTAGATTATATAATATTATAACTAGATATGGGTAGGACAGTTTTGTACTTTGCAAATGCAGTTTTGGAAACAAAAATCCATCAATGATTTTTTTTAAATAATTTGTTTTTCTGGATATGTAGTGAGTGCAACTCTTACTTCTAGTTTATCAAATCATTGTAAAGGTAATAAGAATCAAAAAGATTGTCTGGGTCATCTAATACATGACAACTTTTATCGCCCACAATGTAATCCTTTTCAGGCTTTTAACTAACTCTGTTTTAGAGGTAACAGCAGGGGATTTTTGTCCTTTACTCTCTGCTCTTTGGCTTATATTACAACACATAATTGTTCTAATATCTAGGAACTGGCTTCTAATTTCCTCTCATTTGTGTGTAATTTATACCTACGCATTCATGTGTGAACATTTTCCTTTCAGTCCTGTTTTCTGCATGGAATCTTCCATAGGAGGTTCTGTATCTTTTACACAAAATTTTGTTGTTCTCTGTGTCTCTGAATGCAACATTGGATTGCATTTATCATTTTTACAACTCTGTTGTCGTTGTGTGACTTGTAGCAGTTTTGTGTCCAGTTGGCATATCTATACTTCTTGTTTTGCATTGGTGGTTGATGAACTCGCAACATATAGCACGTTCTTTTGGTGTTAGACCCCAAAATGCATCCCATGCATTTGGTACTTTTGGGTTTCATCCTGTTTTCTGTTATTTTATGCCTTAAAGCCTTGCGTTAAATTCCACGAAATGCCCACCTGTTCCTTTGTGTTGATAATATCTTCTGACTTTGTCAGTAGAAAACGTTGTCTTATGCCACAGTAATTAATTAAAATATTAAGACTAGTCCCAGCATTGATCTCTGAGGATCTATGCTAGTAACATGTTATTCAGTTTGGTACATTTCATTTTGAAACAAATTACTATCACTTGCCTGTTAGCCAGTTTCTGGCCCTGTTCTGCCCTCTTCTACTATTCCTTGTTTTCTGTAGTTTAAGTGATAAGATCCTGTTCAGCTTCACATGATATTCCCTTGTGGTTCCAGATATCATGGAATATCTATTCTCCTAAAAAATCTGTAAAGGAAAAAAAAACACAAAGCCACCTCAAAATATTTAATCTGATGTGATTTTCTTTCAGTGAGTTCATGTTCGCCAAAATAGTCTTGAGTTCTTTGTAACACTGCGTTCTTCAGAGTAACTGCAGACATTGCTAGTAGTTGCTTTTAAGTCTGCTTTCTGATAACGTGCTTTTAGCTGTGCAACTGAAGGAGTAGCCCTCAAAGGGTGATTTCCAGCTAGACAAATGTAATTCTTTTAATATATAAAACAGGATTGACTCCATAAAAATCCATGAAGTCACCCTGTTGTAAATTGTATGCAAACAAGAAGAGATTTTTAAATTCAGCATTGCCTTGTTCAGACAAAATTCTAGTTGAGTAATTTAACATAGTAGAATTGCTATAAAATGCAATTACCAGTAATAATGCATTGTACTTCTCTGGAGTTCTTCAGACTAGCATACTGGAATTTTTACTAACAGAAATGTATTCATTTCATTATATCCAACAGAATGGGTATTAGCTAGAGATAGTGGAGAATTTTTATGTGAAAACTGTTTTTGCAGGAGTGTAGAAATATAAAAAAATGTTTGCTGGAAGATCATTCATAAGTTGAAGATTAAAAATCATGTCAGAACAGGAGAAGCAAGACCCCTGAATAACACACAGATAAGTGATCTGTTAATTTGCAGTATTCCTCCGAGGGATTTTTATTTACTTATACTACACAGAACAGCTCCAAGAGCCCCACGCTACGGGACTGCACGAGATTGCAGATAACGCACTTCAAAAAACCCGCCTTAGCCTTGTTGTTAGCGTGAGCCTGCCTGCTGCCTGGGAGGCAGCTGAGCACACGTGAGGTGTAAACCATGACTTTGATTCAGCTTTCCCAAGCCCAGAGACTGATAGGAGCGTGGTGTCTTAGAGATACTGGTGGCAACCATTTCTTCCGCGCGCTCTTTATCATCGTGTTGCTTATTGGGTTACTAAGGCGACAGGCTTTTCCTTATTCTTCTGAACGTCAGTTCCTGAAGTTTCATTTCATATCTATAATGTTTGGATGTAAAAGCACTTTGCTGCGAAAGCTGGGGCAAACCAACTCATCCATTTCCAAATGGGCTTCTGCTGTGTATTTCTGAGCGATGTGAAACCCATAGATTTCTACTCATTTCATTTTAGATCTGACCTTTGCCAAGCTTTTTCTCTCCAAACTGCTTTCTACCCTTTGTCTTTTCACATTGGATATATTTGTTTATGGCTTTGATAAAGCAAACTTATTAAAGCATTTATTAAGATCCTTTTTGCCTTAATTTTCTGTGTTTTGTTTGTGGTAGTTTTTCTTCATGCTTGAGCTTTTACCTTAAGAAATTTGTGTCTGGGATTATATTTTTGGCTTTAATGCTTTATGCCAATTGCTATATAAATAGCAATTAAATCAAGAAAGTGTTTTTACAGATGTATACAAACACGTTAAAAGTAAAATTTCAATAAAAATCTATTGAAGAAAAAGGACAATTAGGAAAAGTTTATTAAAAAATCATGGGTTCTAATGTGTTATGACTATTTTAAAAATTATGAGAAATCATGAAGATAGATTATTTCTGTGTTGGTTCACTTAGGAGACAATGGAGCTTAATCAAAAATGGTGTTTCCAGCTCATTTCTTGAAATGAAGGAGACTACATCGGTGATGTATTTAACTGAACCTCATCTCCGAGAAGGCCTCTCTGTAGCGACATGGTGTCACCTTTTAGTAAGACACAATATTCACTGTCTGTTTCTATTACACTTTCCCCTGCTGGAGCTGTGGAAACATAGCTCCATTTAAACAAGATTCAATTCTTTGTCATTAGCATGAATAAGACAAAGGGAAGGGTTACAGTACTTTTGAATCCACTAAAAGATGTAAAAAGGGTTGCTTTGTTAGTTTTGCAAGAGGAAATAAAGTGGTTTTGTCAGCTCTTTCCTACTGAGAACTAGGAACTGCCTTTATCTTCAATAGTATCTTAGCTCTTCAGTAGTGTCCTGACTGAATGCAACTCAACACTTTGTGAATATACCTTCTTTCTAAGTGTGTTGACTCAGCCTTGTTATAGCTCTTCAAATCACTCTCTGAAGCAAGCTTTTCATGAAGGGCTTGGGAAGGATTTGCACTTAATCACTTCTTTAATTAAAAGCTCCTCGTCCTCCCTCAAATTCTGTGAGGACTCAGTAACTCATAGATTTGTGACATTAAAAAAGGAGGGTTTTTGCTGTATTTGTTGCATAGCTATGTAATAGTGACTTTGTCCAGAATATTACTCAGTGCTTTGGATTAAAGCCTCTGAAATCGGCCACTCTGGTTTTGCTTGGTTCCCCAACTGATTTTTTTTTTTTTTCCTAATGTGTTGTCTGTCTGTAGCATTATTTCTCCTTTGCCATAAAGTTCCTCTGACAACAAATGGCTATGTTCTGGTTGCATTTTCCTGTCACTGTTTTAGATACTTCTTTTTTTTTTTCCTTTTTTCTTTCTCTCTCCCCCTCTTACATTTAAAATGAGTACTGGCAGATCCTTATCCTCACACAGAAAACCACTTGGACTGCTTTTTCCTTGAAAGAGCAACAGTAACAAAAAAATATGAATTACTTTTCCTTTTCTGATTTAAATCATAAACAGTAGCTCTGCTTGGGTAAGTGGGTGCCACCTGTAATAAGAAACAGCAGTGAGTCCAAAATAAGAAAAGATCTGAAAAGTCTCATGACAAGATGGTAATTTGGGCCTGATATTTCAATCTAATATATATTGAATTACACATGATAATTAATTATACTGGTATATGTGCATTATTTTCAGCAGTCTTCTATGTCCTTAAAATGCTCCTGCAGTGGTTAAGGTTAAAATTTTATATGACTGGCTTTTGAAGTCAAGAGAAAGAATGTATACTAAGTGTGAGAGGGATAGCAATTTAAAGCTGAAAGTCAGTTGGTTGGAAATAAATATATAAAAGGCTTGTGATGAGTAATTTAATAGTGTTTTATGATGAGTCAAGAGTATTCACACAGTCATTACAGCAGAGTAGATGGGAAATGTGTGGTTTATTCTTTTTTAACTAGCACTATAGAAGTGCGCTATACCTGAGTTTTGTGCCACAGCCTGTGGATGGCTCTAGGAAAAAATACTTGTACATGAACACTGTTTGGCTTCTTTTATGAGAAACTAGATGTCTCAAGGAAGATAGGAAAACAAACTGTGAAACTCATCCCATAAAATTAAGTTGCTAAGTACTTTCACTGGGAGAAAATGGTTATACTTAAGGTCAAATTTCATCTTGAGTTAAGGGAACACAGCTCCCAAAAATTTTACCAGGATACTTCTTTGTGTCTTTGGGGATGTTTTTAATTTTTTTTTTCCCGGCTGAACAAATAACATGTTATCTCTTTGCGTTTTGAGCAGGTGAAAAGAAAAATGCCTACATACCAATATAGATCACTACTGCTGTGAACAGATGTTGCTCAAATGCTACTTGCTCTGGAAAAGTTGGTTGAAATGTGAGGCTGTGGTTAATGAATTGGTGCAAGTGTTTTCAACTCAAAGGTTCCAGTCTCTAACAACTTAGAATCTAAAAGGTGGTTCTTTTTCTTATTCTTGTTTTTATTTTTTAGTATCAAAAACTTATTGAAGCAAATAAAAAAAAAAATGACTTAAATAGAACAGTAAAGAGAGCAGGAAAAAGAGCAATTTGCAGTTGTTATAGAAATATCTATTTTGAATATTCAGAAGTTAGTGTGTTTGAAATTGATTTAACAGTTGCCTACACAATTAGCTAGAGGAATGTCAAAATGAAATTTAAATTGCAAGGTAATACATTATTTTAGTTTTACCATAATGACAAGAACAACAGAAATTCCTGTTTTTATTTGCCATGAGAATTTTTTTGTCGTGAAAGATCTCTTATAAACCAAAATTATACATGTTTTTGTCATCATAGAAAAATATCACGATACGATAATTAACGACATCACACAACATGTCAAATGAGCTTGCTGTTGATGCTGGTTTTGACTCCTGTAGGTGAGAAGTATGTCTAAGTGTAAAGCTTTACATTGGATGAATGTATTTATGATTTAAATAAATCTTAATGCAATTTTTCTCTTAATACCAGACAACTAAACACAGTCTACTGAAGTCAGTGAAAGGATTACAGCTGACTTCTGTCAATTAGGCATAAAGTTCTTAGATGTCTCTTTCAAAAGAAGCAAATATGCCCTATTCTTTCAATGTAGCTGTGCAGCCTGTGCACCTGTCTCACTCAGGCTTGAGGGAGTAGGGAGAACTTAAGTCTGTGTTTAAAACTAAGCATGTGCCTTGACAAAACATGTGCCACCTTCCCCACAAAAACTGCTTTCCTTTTCAAGGGCCTCAAGTCGTTCACCAAAGTATTATGTTCTTGTGCCATGGATCTACTGTGCCACATATCAACTGTACCATTTGAAAGAGAACTTTTTTTCTAAAAGGGTGTTTTATTTGGATCTTTGTATTAACCAACCATTGTACAACCTTATTCTTTATAAGTGTTCTTTATCACAGTGACTTTCCTGTTCTTTTCCCCTAAGTTTTCATTACAAAAGACAGTAGCTTCATGTTGCATTCACTTACAATACAGTTTGCATAATAATAGGAAGTCGGCTGATGACAAAGTGTAAATTGTATTCAGAAGACAAAGGAGTTGACATTTAGTATTGTTTTTCCAAATACAGGGGAAAAAACAACTTTGAGGTGTAAAATATATTGAAAATGAGAAAATGCAATTCGTTAGAGCTTGCAATAACGTGAGTATTCTGTAGTACAAGAATGATCACTCTTTTCATCATTAAAAATATTCTATAACTTATCAGTTTTATAACTTGCATTATGCTGCTAATGCAATTCCTCTGTTACAAATGTGTATTATTTTTTAGAATATTATAGGATAAAGGAAGAAAGGAAAATATGTAGAGAACTAACTGTAAGCAGACAAAATTGATGCTTTTTGAAGGATAAAGGAAAGGTGGTAGAGTTAATTGCATACAGTTCCAAGTAGCTTTAGAACTAGCAGGAGGAAATTAGCTGTTGTGTGAAAACAGCATGAAATGTAATTCAGAGCAGCTGTCTAATTTATCAGCAAGAACAAACTGCTCATGTTCTTAAAACTGTACTCAATTACTCTATCCAACCTTCTTTGACCTGTTCAGCCTGGTAGTGTTTGCTTAGAACTGAAAACTAAAGAAAGTTTGCCAACCTTTTCAAATAAACTACAAGGATCTCATGAGTTTCCTTTGCAATATACGTCCATTAATTTTTGAATTTATATAACTCTGCACTCATCGCTTCTTTGGAAGAGTTATATGACATTCTCTACTTCACAGTGCAGAGTCAATAAACTTAGATTCTTTTGTGACTGGTATCAAAATATTGCCAAATATAGCATGAAGTGAAGCGATTCTTTGCTATAGGAAATGACTGTGAAACCTTGAGATAAAAACTGTACTTTGCTGCTAACCCACTGGGATTGCGGTTCTGTTCTATGATTGTAATATTTCCTCATGTAGTGATCACGGCTCTTTTCACACTGTTTTTTCAGAACAATCTTTTAAACTCTCTTCTCTCTACACTATAGTTGGGAATTGAACAAAATATATAAACCAACAACAGAACAGATGTCCAGCCAGAATAAAATCATAAAACCAGTTTTTAATCACATGCTCCAAATTACACTGTCAATCTCTTATAAAACCCCATCAGCTGTTGCTGCAAATATGAAGTCTCCGTCTACAAAACTGTCCTGGATAAACCATGACAAGAACAGAAATTATTCTTCACTTTTTAAATTTTAATAATACTTTTTTTTTTTTTTTTCAGTGTAGATAAAACATTTATGTTGCACAACTACAGAAGGGTTGAGCCTGGAAGGGAGTACTGGAGGTCTTCTGGTCCAACCCCCTGCTCTCAAACAGGGTCACCTACAGGCAGCTGTACAGGACAGTGTCCAGGTGGCTTTTGGGTATCTCCAAGGAGGGAGATTGTGCAGCTTCCCTGGGCAACCTGTGCCAGTGCTCAGTCATCCTCACACTGAGAAAGTGTTTCCTGACATTCAGAGGGAACGTCTTGTGTTTCAGCATGTGTCTGTTGCCTCTGGACTTGTTGCTGGGTACCAGAAAGTTCTGTGTGTAGTTCTGGCATATACTGTTACTGTACATAGGAAAAAGAAATAATAGTATTTTTCAGGGCCTCCATGCTGTTTGGATTATGTAGAAAACCTTTCTTATTGTTCCCTTGATGAGTGACAGTTGCTTTTGTAGAGATCTTGAGTGTCTTTGGTAGCGCTGATCAACATGGAGCCCTTTCGTGCTTGACCTAGAAAACCCCTTCCAGATGATACAATTCTTGCAACCAAAATGTAAAAAGCCATCTGCAGTCCTTCTTATAGTTTTCCTGCTTTCAGCTTTTTTCTTTTGTAAATTAAAGATCTCTTTTGCAGTAGAGAGGGGAGGTAACAATTATGTTGAGCTATTCTACTTAAGGTATAATTTTATCTGTATTAGTGACGCAACTTACTTTTGTGGCATTTTTAGGATCTTAGTAAAGCTAACTCAATTCTGTATATTGGTGTTTAGATGTATTCTGTAAGGCAAATAGAAACAGTGTAAGGTTGTGTGTATATATATGTGTGTGGGTATATATATATATACTCAAACACACCTTGGTAATAGTTACAGTCTTAAATCCACAATCACACTAAATGTTATTGAGAAAATGCCAGTCACTAGTGATTTTGGACAAAGGTATTGTCAAGTGAACCGGAGCTTGGATAGAACATTTGTAGGATCAGTGTGATGTTCTTAAGGTATGCAAGACGTGCTTTTTATTTGGGTACTTTTGGCTTTAGGTACTTTTGATTCAGAAACTGTAATGGTGCAAAATTAGCATGGTGTATCGGTATAGGTGATAGAGGGACTATGTGAGAGATCTCAAAATATATCAGTATATGAGGGCTCCTTGCGAAGTCTTCCAGGGTTTTATACTTGACATATTTTGTCTGCAGTGGAAGAGAGTGGCAGATCATTACTGGGAGTGATTATGAACACAAAGATTGATGGAGTGAGAAATAAGTACTGAAGAGTGTGGTGGTATATGATGTCATCTGGATTGTACACAGTCCCGTGGTAAAAGTCGGAAACAGAATGTTTGAGTTCAGAGAAGGAAGACTTTGAAGTGAGAAACGGTGATTCTGAAAGGGAATATGAATTCACAGCTGAGTGCTGTGGCAGAATCTATTCCTGTGCAAGGGAACTCGGTGCCTCCTCTGGTTTTGTCTTCCAGTAAAGCTTGTACAAAATACCACGTGCAGTTCTGGTGTACAGTAATTGAGAAGAGCACTGAGAAATAGGGTATGATATGAGGAGTAAGAAGCGTCCCTGCCCATGACAGGGAGGTTGGATTAAATGATCTCTAAGATGTCCCTTCCAGCCTAGGCCGTTCTATGATTCTGTTTATAAAGGAAGACTCACAGTTGTGTTTGTTTAGATTTGTAACAGAAGTTTGTAAGACAACTCCAGGGTATGACAAGAATTTGCTTATAGAGCACTTCAGTCTAACAAAGGTACGGCAAGATACAGTGTCTGTGTGATGGACATTAAGGATAAAGGATTCCTTCCCTCCCAGCTGGCATCATTCCATCTGGAAACTTCTAAGTGCTTTTACCTTGCACCAAGCTTAAGTTTCTTGTCAGTGCGTCTGTGACCTTTCCTGACTCAACTCGTGTTCCATTGGTGTTTCTAAGAACTCACCCACATCACTGAACATTTTTGCCTCTGTCTAATCCTTTTTCATGCTTGGAATACCCTTCCTTGCCTAAGCTCGCTCTCTGCCCATTTTTCCCTTTCAAACACAGGTTGTTGCACAGGGTCCCACGATGTTATCAATTGTAAAGTAACGTGGAACAAAGCAGTGAAACTTCTTCAAGGGAAAATGCTGTCCATTCTTCTGTGCACTTGAGCTTACTTTACTCGTGGTTACATTGATTTAAACCCATTTGTGGCTTCTGGGTAATGCTGCACTGAATATTGTTTTTCAGTTCGTTGCCCTTATTTTTTTGGAGATGTGTGTTATGTGTAGCTTTAAGCTCTGCTAAAGGTGTTTCTTCTATATACTGGTGGAGGTGCTGGGAGGCATCACACGCTCCTGGGGCTTAAGGCAGGTGACTGTATTAAGCATGTGCTGTCCACATCTATGCATATGATATGTAAGTGGGAATTTTGAAAGCACTAGGCTGGCCTAGCTTACTAAAAGGCTCTAGAGATTGTGCTTTATAAGATTTTTAAAAAGAAAACAAACACCAGTATTCAGATACCTTGCAGTTTCTTAAGATGGCTGTTTGAGGTGATAGAAACTCACAAATGAGCTTGGACAGTTCAGTTCCAAACATGACTTCCTTACTTATTATTCTTCTTTTTTCTTTTTTCTTTTTTTTTTTTTTTTTCCCCAAGGCAATAGCCATTTTCTCTTTCTAGTTTTCAAAACTTCCTTGGGCTATGTGTTCCACTAGGGTTATATGCCATGTTTTGGGGAAATGAAGCATTTTTGTGCCCAGTTTTGGGCTGCTGTAGAAAAAAAAAGTGCCCAGCTACAAATCTGAGGAAGGGGAGCTTGACTGGTGGAAAACCAGGAGAAACGTTTCTGTTGAAAATAAGCAGATCAGTTAATAACGTCTGAGTTGTACTTTTAAATAAAAACATATAGGAAGTAATTGTAAAAGACCATTTCCATAATTTTTTTATGATGAGATATGAGCAATTTTAAGTCAGAAAATACTTTCTTGCAAATCATTCACAGGTGCAGAGATTGAGACAAATCCTGATTGCAGTCATTACTTCACAGTAACAATTGCATCTCATTTTGTCATAGATTTTATGTAAGTGAAAATGACTGAGAGGTTTCAAGTCATCCTTGAGTCTTGAAAGAGCCTGGTGCTGAAGGGAGAGCAAGCTGATGCCAGATGTATAATAGTTCCCAAGATTTATAGGAGAGAGGTGTTTAAGAACTGTAGGGAGTGAGAAGGACCACAGTGGATTGGGAATGGCTAGTAAATTAGAGATGACAGAATTGGCTGCCTGAAGTGGTGTGTGAGATCAAATTAGCTTTGTCATAGTACTATTTTTAAGAAGCATGTGATGAGGAATGGTTATTGGACTCAACCTTTGGCCATAAATATAGGTGGTTCATGAGTAAGGCAGAAGTAAAAAAAAAAAAAAAAGTCTGGTTTGTTTTGACAAAATAGGGTTGAAAGTCTTGCATTGATTAGGGATGTAGTACCAAAGTTTACAGTATATTTATTGTAGTCAAAAATAAATCAGTTTGTCACCAGGAGTTCAGGTGCCAGTTCAGTAAGTTCAAGATATGCCTAAATCTGCATATTGTGTGTGTATAGCTGTGTCAGCCTGTATTGTGGGAAAAACATGGTACCTGCTACAATATTTTAAGTCCATTTATAATCCTAAGTGGAAATAGGTGCGAACACAGGGATAAATAGATCACAGATGTTTTTCTTTGGAATCTGGTTGTTACTGTTCATCTGGTTTGAGAATATTTCCCTACAACTTGGTTGGCAGTAGGCTGAACTTCCTCAACTGGTTTTCTCTTAAAAAGATTTGTGAGCCCTGGTATAAACCTTCTGCCACTATTTGCATGTTGGCCGTGAACTCTGACAAAGGAGCAGGTCAGGCGGATGAGGTGAGTATTGTTTCTTAGCACAGCTCTTTGCAGAGTGACTTTGTGGTCTGTGCCTTTGTCGTTGACAAGTAACACATTTGAAAAGTTTCAGGTAATTGAAATGGCAAATAATTGTATGCTCTGTTAACAGACTAATAATGCTAACCATATAAGCTTCATCTGGTGCAGTTAGCATTCTTGCATTGTGGAAGCGTAGTTGTGATTTTTAATACATCTTAAAACAGTAAGAAAAACTGCAGTAGTTTATTAAAATAACCATAAAAGCTTATTTAGTTTTAGTTAGGACTCTCAATAGAAAAACAAATTCTTCTTCTAAAGATAGATGTATGTTTGGTAGGATTGTCATTACCATATTATTTTTAAAAATAGCTTATTCTCATAAATGGGTTGTTGGTTTCACCACAAAATTTAGTACTCTCTTGCTGAGGTAAAGAGAGCAAACAAAAGGTTCGATTTTGAAAAGAAGAATCCAGTCTTAGAATGGTGACCATTGACAGTGGTTATGGATATAGCTAAAGCATGATGTTTTTGTGCTTTTATAAACAGTAGGATCAACATGCACTGCTTAGATCATTGCTATGGCTTTGTTTCTACTTCTTATAACTTTCCCATGTGCTTGACCAGCTGCTTGAGAAGTGTGACATGAGTTTGTCATGATAGAGGTTCAGGGTTGGACTGCTTTTAATGATCAGGCAAGCAGATTTTATTTCATATCTGTATAGCTGCTAGGATGATTTGAAATATGTGGCAAATGACACTTTATTTCAGCGACTTGATCTGCATTTCTCCTCTCTCCATGTGGCAACTAGCTCTAGTTAGTAATCAACTCTTTAAATTTTGTTATTTTCTTGGGCAGTACCATTATAGTGAAACACTGATCTTCACTGGATCCCATAGCAGTTACTTTAAAACCAGTAATAATATATTATGGGTGTACAAAGAAATAATTAAAATGTACTGTTTATCTTGTTGTCAAAAGCTTGTCCTTTCCTATAATCTTCGAATGCTTTTATTTTTGATATCCAAGTACTTTACTGTACAATGATCATTCCTGCTTCAAAGAGGGTGACTTGTTAATGATCTCTCTGTCGCTTAAGGGCAAGGATAACAAGGTCACTGGGGAGAAAAAAAATAAAGCAGAAAATGTTCCTTGTGTGTGTTGTTTTGCTCATTGAAGTATCTCTCCTTTATAATCTTTATTCTCCATAAATCGTAAATAACATGATTTGACAGAAATATAGATTGCCATACTACACAGTAATGAATGCTTTAAGAATCATGATCATTTGGGAAACTGTGCCAAGAAACGGAGAATTTTGTCTTCAGTCATCCCAAAATGTGCATTAGAGAGCTCGTCTTCATCTTGGCATCTATCAAACAGCTCGCTGGAAGCAGCAGAACTAGTAAATAAAGCATGTTGGAGTAAAATGATTCCCCATGGGGAATAATTTAAAGTCATAGTGAACTGTTGTCTTCAAAAGACATCAAATTACTTTTCCACTGGAATATCAGACATATTAAATGCATGTGTGATGGAGAGTTCAGGTTAAAAGAGGCTGCTGCTTCTACGTTCACTGAAAAGCTCGACAACTTGCATTTATCTCAATCTCTCACATTCTGGCTCTGTACAAACCCACAGTACAGTACTTTCACCAGGGTGCAAGAATATTATGTAAGATGTGTCAATATTTTTCTTTTTTAAAAAAAATATTATTTTTAGTTAGTCTGATTTGTGTGTACGAAACCAGAAGCTAATAAGTAGATTTTGTTCTATTGTCTCTTCAACTGGACTGCTTTTATCTTTTCAAACCTATACAGTATTTACATAACATAGTACATAGATAGACAGGATACAAGGGCTTCTAATGAAGAAACAGGGAGCTGCAAATAAATTTTTCTAAGGTTTTTGATTTGTTTACTTGACAGCTCTCTCTTCTGTTTCTTTGCATAGCTGGAGATTGAATTGGGTCCAGGCAGTGAAATGTGTTACCTGAAAACCAAATTTCTGTCCAGAACCCTTGCCAAGAATTGCTGCATTGTATAAACCAAGCTCCACCTAGAGTTGCAGGTGTACGTACTTGGAAGGGGGTTTAGGAAGAGGTTATGGAAGTGGATCATAGGCCAGGTTTTGTGCTTCCTCTCTCAAAGAAAGATACTGTTGTATTTTCTCTGTTTGACACCTGCTTAGCAAAGGGCAAACTTGGGTATGCTGAGCTGCAATAAACCACTGTGAGCTTTGCAGATGTATGAACAGGTCTTCGTTTAGGGAATTTTGGAAAACAGAGTTTAACAAAATGATTTGTAGATTGAACCGTTTTTCAAGAGAGACACCTGCCAAATCCATCACCCTTTTTGCCACACAACTGTATTTACTGTTAGTAAACTCCTAATTGCCAGAATTTCTTGTTAATGTCTTGTAGACTCTTCCAAACAGCAAACTGTGCTGAAAACCGCTCACCTACATGCTTTTTAATGTTGACTTTATGTCGACAGCCTGTTTTTATTAGGATAACTTAGTGGGTGACTTGTTTTATTTGGTGGGGTTTTGTTTGAAGATGCAGAACAGTTGAAGTGATACACTGCCACACTCAAAAATACAGACCTGCTCATCTGGAAAGACACCACCTTTTATGTTTTGTTCATTTACCTCACCTGGCATAATTCACTGTGCAAAAGTTGCAGCAGGCTTGCTCTTTAGTTCACTCGTGGCTTTGTAAAAGCTCCCTCTTCCAGAGAGCTGCCTAGTGTCAGATTTCCAGTCCACATGCTTACCCCTCTTTAGTAGGTGTAACAAAAAAAAAACATTAGAGCTTTTGAAAAATGCACTTTAAAGGAGCACTAGCATGTTAGTTTCTTCCAGTTTTTGGAGGTCGCACCACATTATAAGTGACTTTGTGTTGTCACTCAAGAATATTTGGATAGTTACTCAGTTCAGATCCATATTATCTTGAAATTAATGGGTTTTAGATTTGAACTGGTTATCCAAAAAGTAGAAATATATTTCAGTTTCCTTCATTTGTTTTTGTGATGGTAGCATTTGGTGTCAAATGGGGCATTTTAATCACTTTGTTAATGCTGAAATAAGTGATTTTTTTAAAAAAATATTTTTTAGAATTCCTGTCAGAGTAGTAAGGTAATTAGAAAAAAATATTCAGTTGTGTGTCTATAGAGATATACTTAGCAGTCCCTTGAACTGTCATTTGAATTTCAAAATGCTTTGAGAAGTACAGGTTTGTTTATTTATTTATCTTTTAAAAAAGGCCTCATGAAGAAATTTTTTTTTGCAGGGCAAGCACCATATGTAGTTTTATTGCACTGTATATGATGGTGATTTTTAGCTTTTTAAGGAATACAATAAGTATTCCTTAGAAGTAAACCTACATCTGCTCTCTATTTGGTTATTTTTTCATTATTGAAACTTCATTGGTTAAAAAATACAGGTGTGAAACTTTCCTCATTAAATTGCATGCTACAGTTGATAGGGCAAGTCCATCTGAACCAGTATCTTCTCTCTGAAAAATGAAAAAATCAGAAGTGTTGCTGACCTGTGTTATCTGAGTATCATTCCAGCAAAAAAAGGACGTAAGGGAAGGCATGCTCCTAAAATATTTAAGATAGAAGAATTTGATGCATCTTTTAAAAAAAAGTAATATTTAGGGAGACTGAGAAAGAATACCTTTGCATTATTTGGAATTAGGTGGTTCTTAAAAGCTCATTAAATGCAGCTATGGTAGGTGACTGTAGTGTGTGAATACTGTTGTTGGTATTGATTATTCCAATAAGTTCAAAGATAAGAAGACTGTACGCAGGAAGGGGCTTGGGGATAGGATAAACCTCAAAGTCAACATGCCGAGTAGGAAAAGAAAAACCGGTTTGCTTTAGCTTCTCTTTTTGCCTTATTGAAGGTGAAACACTTCTGTGAACGCTTCATACCTATTTTCACTAAACGTTCTCCTAATTATCAAAACAGCTTGTGTGTCAGGAAAAATGGCCCAAGTGTGTGGGGAGATTGGTGACACAGACTGTCACAGTTGGCACGTGGGGTGAAATGGTTGCCCATCAGAAAACTGACAGAGAACTCCTGCCTCTGGGTGAAGGATCTCTGCAGAGGGCTCAAATTTAGCTGTCACAGTCCCTGGGATGGGGCTGGGATTACACCCACTAAATTTAGGTTTGATAATACATGATAGTACCAGTGAAATATTTATCTGGTTATGAGGCGGTTTCACCAGTCATTGACTGCTGGTTTGTGTGCGTCCCGGTGCTTCCTGAGTCTCCATGAGTCACGGTGGTGACAGACCAGGTACCCACAAATGCCTCGTGCCAGCTTGGTGTGTGCTTAGTCTGGAAAAGTTACCCCCAATTCTCTAATTCTTTTTATTACTTAATAAGGGTCCCTAAAGATCTATTTCTTTTTGGCTGTTTATTCATCACTGGAGCTAAAAATGCTTCCATTGTTAATGTTTTTTAAAAGTATTCTTGAAAGAAAAAGTTAATAGTCCCTCAGTTTAATCTGATTTGAACTGTTTATCCTTTTGCTTCTAGGCATATGTGTTTTCTTCCATCGGTACTACTGCTGTTTGCCATAGTCAGACTGCAATAAGTAGGACCCATTGCATTGCAAGTGATTCCGTTTGTACATAGCAGTGTGTATGATTATTAAAGAAAGTTTCTTTTCTTTATTTAAAGGATCTGAGTTTTTTATTAGACCTAAAGGCTATTAAGTTTTAAATGCCATTTGTTTTTCATTAAAAAGGCTTTTCTAGTTTAAATTCTTGGCTTATTTTTATTAGAAAAGTAATATTCAGCTTTTCCTTCTTTTTTTTTTTTAATTTATTGGTGCTTAATCCATCAGCTAAATACAGACCTCTAATCCCATATGGCAAAGTATGCCTTGCTGAGTGTGGGTGTGTGCACATGTGTGTATGTGCATGGGTATTTTTATCCTTCCATAGTTCTTTATTTCTCTCCTTTGACTTCCATGAAATTTGTCCTGGTGCAGAAATTATGAGCATTGATTAAAGATTTATTTATGTTCCAACCTTATGATTCTATGTTCACATGCAGAACTGGAAAATCGACTCAGTCCTGAAGGGACTGCTGTTCATCCTTCTTTTTTTCCATTCTGCCCGAAGTTAGAGATGCTCTTTGAACGTGTCTTCTGAAATAAAAAAACTTGTATTTGATATGTTTTCCTCAGTTCATCTACATTTAGTTGCAGTGCTACCTCCTGTTTCAAAATCGGACAGATGAACCATCTGCTGGAGGCATATGAGTGTTGTAGACAGGATCAAACGTACAATTTATCAGCTGTACCCTTGTTAGGCGTTGTCATATTAGTTGATAACGATCGCGCTTGTGGCTTTGGGGAGGAAGTGGGAGGTGGCATGAGAAGCCTGAAAGCTGTTAAGCTGAAAGTAACGTGTATTCCCAGTAGATCTTGCTGGCAGGAAGCTTTGATTTGGTTGCAGTGCAGTTTTTAGTGGAGCGAGAAGCAAAAGTTCTTAACCACAGAAGTACACTAAAATAGCAGATCGCTATTTGTGCAACTTCCTCTCTTTTCTGGTGAATTTTTGCACAGAGTGCAAGGCTCCCTCACAACGCCCTCCCTAACCGTAGGAGTCCAACACAGAGGAGCTGCTCCCAGGTGAGGGACCCTTCGATCCTCTGGCTGGGAAGGAAAAGGAGCGGTCACTGAGATCTCTTCCTTAAAGGATTCACTCTCTCTGTGTTGCAGAACTGATCAAGAGATCTTGACTCTGGTGGTCAAACTAAATGAGTTTGGTTTGCGCACGTGACCCAAAGATTTTGTTCTTGCCTGTCACCATCGTCAACGTGCATTTGTGTGTTGAAGTTTGACTGACTGTGATTTGTACTCGAGGAGTGTTAGAGAGAGAACTGTGTGAAGCAGCACTGTGAAAATTGCTGAAGATGCAGCGTGCAGTTATTGTGCTGGGCACAAATTAGCAGGCATCCATTACGAATTTATGCCTTGATACAAAACTGTGACACAAAAAGAAGGCAATGCTGTCCTCAGATAAACTGCAAAAAACCACATTGGGTTTTTCAGCTGTTGATTTTCTCTGATTTATTTGAACAGGCATTTCTGTGCTTACAGGAAGTATAAGGGAATGAAAAAAAAAAAATCTTGTTATGCAAGTTAAATTATTTAATAGTACTTTTGACCTTCTGCTTATGAATTATGAATTACAAAATTTTCAGAGTTGTCAACCTCTGTAGTAAAATCTTGAACCCCAATTTGGCATCTTCTGTTCTTGATCTGACAGATTGGACTTGGAAAAATAGTTTGATCTATTTCATACTGGTATTCTGCATAAAAGTTACTAAACTCTTATTGAATTAAAAACATACAAGTCTTTTGTTTGTTTGACAGTTTGCATTTGTTTATGCTTTTCTCCTTCATGTACAAAATTGGTTGTCCGTACAATTTTTACATGTACAGGCTACTACAACTGAGAGAAATACAAGTAATCAGATTGATTTCAGTGGCAACTACTCCCATTTTTTACTTTTTTTTTTTAATGCCAGTTGTGCAAATACATAAGGTCTCTGTTTATTTAAATTTACAAGCTTGAAAATATGTTTTTGGCTTAATCTCCTGTGGCTACTTCAGTGTCCTTTCTTGGCCAACTGATATTTGAGGAAAAAAATCAGAGTAGTTTTGAAGCTGGTGAGAGTGAGAGATTATTTTGACCTCATGGGCCATCGTGGTTTAGGCCTGACCCTGAAAGTAAGCAGCTTTTTGAAGAATCGGTAGTAGTTTAAAGGTTGCAACCTCGAAAAATCTTTTTTTTCTACAAGTTAGCCTTATAGGTCTGATTTTTATCGTTCCCATAATTCTAAAAAAAGAAGAATACTGTCCTGCTTCCTTACTTTTATTCTTTAACCCAGTGTGAAATTGGAAGTATTGATTAAAGTTTAACCGAAGTGACCAAGTGATATTTGAGACTAAAATGATACTGGTTACCAGAGATGTACTTTTAATAATTGCCTGAATCCTTGGATTTATCAAACAGAATTGCTTTCTATAATAAAATTTGAATCCTATAGGCAAGGTTAGTGCCGTGTGCAGGAGCTGTTGCCCAGAGGAGGAATTATATAGAGTAAGAAAAACTGCAGCAAATTGGGGTGAAAGTACTTTTTGGTAACAAAAGGGGAGAAAAAAGTTTGTTGACAGTGGTTAAGGAGTTCTCCCGATCAAACTCCAAACTGATCACTACTATGTATCTTAATTTTTATGCATTTATTTATTTGAATGAAAAGGAGCCACTTCACTTCTTTGCTTATTTTTGTGTCTGAATGCTGTGGTAGCCTCTGTGATGACCATTTCCAAATGGTCCAGAAAAATAAGTTTTGATTGACTATGTCAATGTGAGGCAGAAACTCTTCAGATCTGTGCCATGAATTTCTGGCCTGGGCTGCTATTCGCATGCAGAAGCCCACCGATTTCAGATGGACTTGTGTCTGATTTTGCCTGGGTGGGTAGTGTAGACTGAAGTTCACAGCATAGTTGGGAAGAAAACCCTGGGGAGATAATTTCAGACTCTTAATTTCTAGGGAACGCTGCTTCTCATATAAATTGGTAGAAATCTTTGTACTTAGTGAGGCCAACTGTGAAATGAGAATGATAATGCTTATGTACCTTTGTAAAGTGATTTCAAATCTACAAATATAAATTTAAGTTCAAAACGTTATTATTAAACATGTTTTCCAGAGAGGGTAATGAAAAAGAGAGGGACTTAGCTCTGTTTCTTTTCCCAAAATGTATTGACTTGCTGGTCAGGGTGTATTTTCTGTGCCTCTCTGGATCTGATAGACAGCTGATAAGAGTCTCTTACAGCTACTGTTGAGTCTGTATAAATTATGCTTTTAGATGTTCAGCTATAATTTCCTCTATAAGTTGACCCAAATGTTGCTTAACACATTTAAAAAGTGCTCATCAAGATAGAAACCATTTAAGTTTTTAAGGAAACTCTTTTTTAAAGGGGTGACTGTAGACTGGCAATTAGATGATCAGCAGTTCTCTAAATTGAACTGCTTTGTTGGTCCATGAAGCAGATGAAGAAAGCCAAAGGTTTCCTTATGCAATCATATTACAAAAATCATTAGATTAAGAAATAGTACTGAATGTGGTACTGTTTTAATCACCCTTCTGGTTTTAAGCCTTTAGGATTTGCATTTTCAAGTGTAGGGTTTTTTTTGCTGTAAAGACCAGAAAATAAGAAAGTTCATGGTAAGACTGTACATAGGACTTTTTAAACGTTGAAAATGGCAAAATTCCATTGATTTTAAAATCTGTCAAATACTGTGAGGTTCAAGCCTTTGAAGCACTGTTAGCAGGTGCCTGTTAAATGTCAGTTTCTAGCTGAAAGTACCAGCATGAGTCAGGTTGCACTGGATCTTGTGAATTGATCTGGTGCTTGCTAGGACGCTGATTTGGCAGAGATTCTGGTGGAAGGCCTAAGCACTGTTAAAATGGAAGCAAATATGTAGTTCCTCTGGAATGGCTTGAAGATTTAAATCTAAGCCTTCACTATGGTGTAGTTTTTGTGATTTTTTTTTTGGGGTTGCTTTTTTTTTTAATGTGTGTGCTATAGGTGTCTCAGAGTGGGTGTGCTGAATGTTATGTTTTTAAAGGGCAGTGGTTAATCAGTAAGCTCTTGATACTTTTTTCTCAGTATTCATTCTGCTTGAGACTGAGGATGTGTGGATGGCTGTACACACAAAAGGCTGCAGAAAGAAAATGTTAAAAGAAGCTGAAGAGAGATGCAGTGCTCTGCCGAGTTTTTGAAGGATCATGAAAAAGCTGTGTTGAATTTGAACAGAGTAACAGTGTAAGCACTAGAATGTGCATTGAGGTCCACTTTAGATAGTCAAGTAAACCAGAAGACATCAGGATGAAATTATTTTATGACAGTCTTTATATTCACTGCAGGAGAAGCAATAAAGATATTTACAGTACAAAGTTGTGTATAAGGAACCTAAATTAGGTCTCAGAAAGAGATATTGCTTGTTTAAAAAGAGATGTTCACTGAGACAGTCATGTTACTTTTCTGCTGTATGGATTTATGGGTCTGAAATGGTTATACCCCATAACTCTTAATTAAGCTTGACAGTTTTAGTATTGAAATTGAAGGAGCTGGGTGGAAAGAGAGTCTACAAACAAGGGCCTCTCTTAATGGTCCCAGAGCATGTCTTTGTTTACAGGCTTTGCTGTATTTTGGAGGTAGGAAGAAAGTAACAGTTATCTTTAATTATACATGATCTGCAGCATGTCAAAACAAGGGACTATAAACAGGCACAAGTGGCGTATAATAAAAGCAGTTATCATAGATTTTTGTGTAGTGACTAAACCTACCAAGCCTTATTTGTGTGACAAGGATCTTATGGGAACAGATTGTCATAATGATTTGGTGGGTCTGCTTGTGCACGTAGTCTGCTTACAGGCATGCTGGGGGGGAGCCTGTATTTGCTGGGTAGGTGATCCCAGCAATACTGTCAGGCCACTTACCTGCAAAGGGCTTTTTCAATCGTGTTCAAAAATCAGATGAAGGCTGAAAAGCTCTCGTTCCAAAACTGTCATCATTCAGTAATTTTTATACCTCTCAAAGAAGCGTCAAAATTCTGGCAGCTTTCTACATTTTTTTTCTTTGTCACCCAGTAGGTTTATTCCAAAATGCAAATATTGACTGGTTCCTGATTTTAGTAAGCCCACCAAATAGCTTATCAGAGCTATTCAGTCCACAAAACTTTGATTATTTTTTTCCTAGGTCTTATTTTTCTGCCAGATACAGCACAATGACATATTGCAGAATACAATCTGAAGAGAAACTTCATCCAGGTTACATAAAAATTCCTTACATGGCTGATAATGTAATCTAATTTTCATTGTCTTTGGGTTTTTTTTTTAGCTTTCATTTATTTTAGCTTCTTTTCTCCAGGTGTAGATTTATCTATTTATAAAATACATAGAAGTAGGTCTTAAAAATGTTTTGTTAAAAAAAAGAAGCCAGTAGTGGATGCAAAGTTATAAATGTCCTAAAACAGGCAGCAGAACTGAGCTGCCTCCATTAGATAAAAAAAAAAAAAAAAAAGTAACTCCAGAAATAGTAAAATGGAGCTCATGAAAACAAAAGACATTATTTTAAAAGTGAAGTGTTTGTGAAAGTTGTTGGGAAATTAAAGTCATTGCTTTTTCTTCCTACCTCTGCTCAAAAGACTCTCAGTAGCAGAAGTTGTTCTCCTCATCACTCTTTACCAGAACCTCACTCTGGGGGCCTGAGCACCCTCCCACTGCCACCACCACTTACGTGGGCTGTTGTTCTGACCACCATGAAAGCCTCTGTTGCCCTTATGAACCTTCTGGATGGCACTCTGGACCTTACATCAGATCCACTCCTTTCAAAATACAGAAGAATCTGCTTTAGGAAGACTGCAAGATTGAAAGGTGGTATGAGTGTACAGATGTCCTGTCTGGCATTTAGCCTCAAGAGACAGGAGATGTTGCAGAACCTACTATCTCAGCATGGATTTTCATCAAAGCATATGAGGTGAAATCCTAGGAGTCAGTGGGAGTTTTCTCGTCAATCTCACCTGTTATATGTGACAAATAAATAACTGATGGTTGCAGAATCACTTACAATTTATGCAACTCTTTTAAACTCAGTGAACACTCTAAATGCAAAAACCAACAAACTCCAAAATCCATGGTAGTCTTGTTGAATGCTACATGCAGTTAAATAAATGCGTAATTAGTACAGAAGAATTCTGAACAGTAAGAGTAAATGTATTTCATTGGGGTGGCTGAAAGGAAATAGGAAAACAGAAGTTTGTAGAGTTATCCAAACTAGAATTTTGCCAGAAGCCATCTGTGATTTATAGCGTTTGTTATAAGATCAGGCTGAGAAGCAGAAAGGAATTTTTGGGGTTTAGTATTTGCTTATTTGCTGAATAGGAGTGTGGTCTTCATGCAGTCACATAATGGTGATTTTCCCATTTCTGAAAATGAGACGTTACTGTCTGCACTCATAAACTTTATACCAGAGTAGCCCTTGAACTATTCAGCAAATGCACATATGACTTTTACTCACAGTGTACTTGTCTTGAGCATCATAGTTAGACTGTGTATTCAGGGCAGAGGGAGAATTTGATGTATACCAAGAGTACAATCCATTAGAATAGGTGTACTAAGAAGAAATCGGGCTGAGGTTGTCAGTGAGAGTGCCATGAGCAGTGGGAAGAGCGAAGCATCTAAGATTTTTCTCTGTTGGATATAGACATCTTATGCTGTGCTGCAGAAAGTTATTTCCTCCTTTTGTGATTCGAAGTGCCGAATCTTCTGAAGAGAACCACTCTTGTCACCTGAGAAATATCCTTCAAAACCAGAGGTTATACTTTTCTCTCAAAGCGTGTCACACGTTGGGAAGGAGGCAGCAGTAGGTATCATGTTCTTGTAATACTGTGGTAACGTCATTGGAGGATTTGTTCAAGGTGTGAAAAGATTTGGATGAGTAAATGTATCCAGGTCAGTGAACTGCAGAGTCTGACTTCCACATGCTCCTCCTGTTTAACTGTTTTATGAGAAATAATTCAATTAATCTATATAACTTTTGGAACAGAGAGAGAAGGATCTGCTTCCCTGAAAATAACGTCACGTCTGGGGAGGAGACCGCAGTCTTGACTGAAGCGGGATTTGGATGTGAATTCTCTGGCAGAGGAGGAATCTGAATATGGGTCACCAGCCTCCTGAGGGACCACTTCAGCTATTAATCTGTGCTTATAAAAGTATAGCTCCTTTCCAGTTTTTTAAAAAAGAAGATGGCTGATCCTACGAAGATGGATCTGTTAGTTATGCTCTGAGAACAGCTACTTCAAGCATCCTCTTCAAATAAGATCAGTAGAGAAATGTCTAGTTGGTGGATAGCAATGGTGTTTAGAGATCAAAGGAGACGTCGGGCTCCGTCAGCCTCTTAAACTTCAGGTGCATCTTGGTGCAGATAGAAATCAGACTGTTACGTGCATAGGAAATGTTAATGCCAGTAACTGAAGTGTCAGTGGTGTGCTTGGTGGCAGCAGAGCAAGGGTTTTGATTCTGAGCAGTCAGACACTTACTCATCTGTGTTAGTTTTACTCTTTAATCAGTACTCCAATATGTAAATCATTAGTTATCTGTTAAACTAATTATTAATCCTATAGAAAATACCCAAATATCTGTTGACCCCAGATAGGTGAAGGAAGATGGTATTATACTTTGCAGAGCTGAATGTCTGCTGAAGGTATTGTGCTTTATACCGGTTTGCCCAAGGAGAACACCGATGTCTGCTTCCTCACGATTCCTTGAAGTCACCTTCCTCTTGCAGCGTGCAGATGAGCTGCTGGTAATGGCTGAAGTTCTCAAGTCGACCTGGGAGTTTGTGTGCCTGGTTGTATCCCTAGAAACAGAGACATCCCAGATAGCGAGCGTTGTTAGCATGGTGTGCTCAGACAGTGTGATGCTGTGATTTTAAAATGTGTGGCTGACATTGTAGTAGTCTTGGCTGTTAAAGAGCTGGAAAGAGAGCAACTGTCTGGGGTTTTCTTTTAAGGTTGGAACTTACTTGAATGGTGATAGTAGTTTCAGAGGCACTGAAGTTGGTTCGTGGTTCCTAAGGTTTCTCTGAAGATACTAAAATATCTTTTTGAGGAAAGAAGTTAAAACTAGAAGCTCATGTATTATAGTAATTTGTGTTTATTTTTCAGCCTGAAGATAAAATGGAAATTTCATAGATTTTCTCCACATCCTTCATTTTCTCTTTGATGTAGATTTAAGCTCCAATCCTAATGCTCTGTGCTTAGAAATTTTAAAGAGGAAAGTAAAATTTACCATAACACTATCGATATTTTTATAGCAAGCCTGTATGCCTAATTCTTGTTTTTTAAAAGCTTCCAATTGGTATCGAAATTAGATGGTGTGAAATAGGAACTGTTGTATTGGATTTGCATGGCCAAGTTTTGGTAGCAGGGGGACTATAGAGGTGGCGTCGGCAAGAAGCTGTTAGAAACTTCCCCTTGGTCTGACACAGCCAAAGCCAACCAGCTGCTGGCCAAGGCTGAGCCTATGAGCGATGGTGGTAACACCACCATGGCAGAGGAAAAAAACTACTGTATCACAACTGGCAGAGAGAAGAGATAGAGGAGTGAGAATATGTGAAGACACCAAGGTCAGTGAAGAAGGGGAAGGAGGATGTGCTCCAGGTGCTGGAGCAGAGATTCCCCCGAGCCGTGGTGAAGACTGTGGTGAGGCAGGCTGTCCCCCTGCAGCCCATGGAGGTGATGGGGATGTAGATGTCCACCTGTGGTCTGTGGAGGACCCCATGCTGGAGCAGGTGAATACCTGAAGGAGGCTGTGACTCTGTGGAGATCCTGCACTGGAGCAGGCTTGTGGCAGGACCTGTGGACCCATGGAGAAACGAGCCCATACCAGAGCAGGTTGGCTGGCAGGACTTGTGACCCTGCAGGATACTCACATGGGCGCAATCTGTTATTGAAGGACTGCATCCCATGGAAAGGACTCAGGCTGGGGCAGTTTGTGAAGAACTGTCTCTCAGGGAATGACTCATGCTGGAGAAAGTTTGTGAAGAATGGTCTCCCATGAGAGGGACCCCATGCTGAAGTGGGGGAAGCATGAGGGGTCCTCCACTGGAGGAAGAAGGAGCAGCAGAGACAACATCTGATGACCTGACTGTGACCCCCATTCCCCATCTCCCTGTGCTGCTTGGGAGGAGAAGGTGGAGAATTCAGGGGTAAAGTTAAGCCCAGGAAAAAGGGATGGATGGAAGAAAGGTGTTATTTTTAAGATGTGGTTTTATTTCTCATTGCCCTTCTCTAATTTGATTATTAATAGATTTAATTAATTTCCCCAAGTTGAATCTGTTTTGCCTGTGACAGTAATGGGTGAGTGATCTCTGTATCCTTACCTCAACCCGTGAGCTTTTCTTTATATTCTCTATCCTATGTCTGGCTGAGAAGGGGGAGTCATAGAGCAGCTATGGTGGGCACCTGGCCTCCAGCCAGAGTCAAACCACTGCAACTGTCTCAGAAGATGACTAGCCTGTGAATAAGAAAGAAATCATTTAGTGTATATATGTATTTTAGAAGGTACCTGCGATGAAATTCATACACTTTTAAAGTTTATCTGAAAAGTGAAAGGTTGTGCTGGAATTTGTAACCTTGAGGACTAGACTTCCTATTCTGCAGAAGGTTGTCCCTCCTCCTGTTCTTTTACTCCCTATCCATCTCTTCAGCCTCTGTTAGCTATTTTTTTCATACCACAGGATGGAGTATACCTGACTGATCTTCTAGACCCTTACTTATCTATGCCTGTATCAGAAATCTCTTTATTTTTTTGGATCACTGGGCAATTTGAGTCCAACCGGTAGAGTATAACTGATGTAGGTGATAACATCTCAGCTAAAAAAAAAAAATCCCCAAACTTGCTGCGTCCAGCTAATTCTACACTTTTTTGTGCTCAGGGATGAAATGAAATTCCTATCTGCACAAAGCACAGAATGATGGATAAATGGCCCAGCAACATCTCTGAAGACAAACAACGAGGGTTTGAAGTATCCCAAGCCTGTGGCCTTGCAGTAGCAAATGGTACATCTGTCAGCGTGCCTCTTCAAGCGCCCATTAGGGTGTGTGTACCTTGCTACCTTCCCAAAGGGTTTGATTATTCTGATGGGTTTGATTATTCTGATGGGTTTATTTTCGAATGAGAGTTCTAATGGGGCAAATCCATCATTTCTATGTGTATAATAGTAAGAAGTGTGATTGTTATAATTTATATTTAGATAGACAGTTCTCGTCATTCATTTCAATCGAATGTTGCCCTGGAGAGTTGAATCCTGCCATAAATCTTCTTTGTGATGCTCAACAAGTTATCTAAAACTGAAAATTCACTACTGGGAACTGTCTGATCTTATTCTGCTTGACCAGACTGAGGTGTTTGACACGTAAAGAGCAGAAGTCCCGAGCACTCAGGAATGCAGTTAGGGACTGGAAGAGTTTGTGTGAAAACAAGTGTCCCATCGCATACCGAGATGAAAAATGCAGCCCTTGCAGTCTCCAGAGAAGCACCAGAATTAACTGGCAAATTTTCATTGCAGAATGTAGCACCCTTCTAGGAGCAGCAGTGGTCAGTATTGTAGGTGGGTTATCCTGTGTGTATGACTGCGTTTGTGACTTATTGTGAAAAATTAGTTGTTTTGAATTCATCTATGTAAATCCTTGTCGAGGACTCTCCAGAGAGTTCTACATTGCAACTTTTCAATAAGACTGTACAAATCCCCTTTTCTTCCTCCTCTTCTTGCTGGAATTTGCCTGGAGAATTAAGAGCTGTAAAATATTTAAAAATCAATATAATTTACATGAAAAAATCAACACTAAAATGCATTGACAGGGGTAACGCTGCCTTTGCAGGAAGAGCAGCTGGGTATGCATATTTGATTTATTCATTCAGTAAGTTTGAGAACATGTTTGTAAGGTCTGTGATCCTTTTGCATAATTTGTGCTGGTTTATTACTGGAGTTGTCACTCTTATGAGGAAAATTAAATGGCTTGTTTGGAGACTTGGGATTCGGTGTGGTAAAAATGCAGCTACACGATGTTTTATAAGTAGTGGCTATAATTAATACAATAGTCCAAGCTTAACTGTTTCTCTGAATTAAAGCTGACAACTACCTTGTTAGCAAGAGCACAGACGTAGGGAGTGGATTTTACTGACTGACTTTAAAGAAGTTTTTCTGTTTTCAAAGTAGCAGTTTTGCAGAGTTGTGAAACTTGTTAAATGTGAAGTATTTTGATTTCAGAGTGTTGATTTGGGCTGCATAAGTTTGAAATGATCCTCTTTAGATTCCCTGATATAGCAGAGCACTGGGTTATGAAGGGAAACACTGCTGGGGGAAAAGTATGTTCAAGAAAGAACAGAAGAATGAGGAGCATTTTTGTAGAACGTGCACTATTTATCCATTACAAAGTGATGTTTCATTCTGAAAGGTAGCCTTTAATAGGATTTGTTGTTAAGTGGTTTTCCAGGAATTTATAATGCGGATAAGGTCAAGTTTTGGATTAACACTCTCCCTCACCCTCCCTACACAACAGATACAAGTGTCAGGTTGCCTCTTAAGTATAACAATCTGAAGTTAGAGCCAAATTTTGATGAGTATACGATTACAAAAATCTGTTGCTCATTTAAATTAAGATGGCATTCATTTTAGTTTGGTAAGGACATTGTTTAGAAAATAATAAATTGATAAGCCTAAATCTACACCACTGGTGGTATATTTACATTAGCATTTTATTTTGGATCAAGAATATGCTTTTGAAGCAAGTCTCCTGATCCTGCCTATTTACTTTGCTTTGCATTGCCAAGTGGTTTTGGAATGCGTAAGCTAATTTCCTTTTGGATTAAGCTAAAAATGTGTTCCAAGAGTGCACATAGTGCTCTCCTCCTGCTAATGGGTATTTAGCCTACAGGACCAGACTAGACCTAACTTGAAGTAGCCTCCCATTCTCCGTTTCTTCCCCAAACATGTATAATGTGAATATGATACCTTCAGCATCAAGAGTTTTGCTCCAAAGACCTGATTTTATTGTGCTGTGCTACTTGCTAAGTTACATAAAGGTGTAGTGCTCATGGTCAGTGAGTTGCTAAAGAACATTCATTGATAAAACCAGAACCTTGTCTTGCGAGACAGAAGTCAACTTTCAAGAACAGTTGCTACATTAAGCAGGTAAATTTGCTGTTAGGATCTGTATCTGTGTACCACCTGTAGGAAACCACAGGTGGTGGTGTTTCAATGTCTAAAAAAAACAAAAAAAGGAAACTAAGAACCATAATGAAGAAACTCAGGAAACGAGGATGCTTCTTAGTCTGATGGACTCATTCTCCTTAGTGTCTGTCTAATCAAACATTTACATTTCTGATGGGGAGGCTGGTACAGCTGAGTATGTTCAGGAGGTGGATGGTGGCTCTTTATTTTAGTTTTAAAATCCCATGTTCTCTGTGTTTAGCTAACATCTGTGTATGTGCTGGGTGTCTATTTGCTTTTTCATGAAGACAAGGTTAAAAAAAAAAAAATCAGTATTTTTTTTTTTTTTTACTGGGAACTGCCATTCAGTGTTTTGGATTAATTTTTGTTTCAGCTGATAGCTGGAGCAAATAGGCCATTAGGACTGCACTGAAAATGCTGATGAATGTCAAAGAAAAAGCTAATTGTAGTGCTACAACTAACACACACAGCAAAATGCAAAAAGCTTTACCAAGAAGCTTTTGAGGAGGTAGTGAGCAGTTAGAATCCTTTTTCCTTTCCATGTATTCAATGCTATAATAATTTTCTGCCTTTGGAGGAAGTGAAAGATACCTTTTTAGGGTCCTTTCACTTATGCAAACCCAGAATACTTCAGGTGTAATCAGTGGCATTCTTCTGCATGAACCTTTGTTTAAGCAAGAATGTGCACTACTTTATTAAAATAGTATTCTGTAAATAGCCATATTCATAATATAAATAATACCAGTATTAAAACATTTTTTAAGTGTTTGTTAAAATCATCCACTCCAACTCATTATAATGATTTTTTTGTTGTTGTTGTTAGAGTTCATGCTTTTATATGCTCACTTGGTAGTTGTCCTGCCTTGGTGACCCCTATTTCACCAATAGCAGAAATTCCAGTTCCAGCTTTTGACTTGGTAATGCTTAGCACGACACAAGAGCCAAGTTTTTCGACCCACATTATACATTAATTTTTAAAGTAAAAATGGATAGTTACTGCGTTTTTTGAGTAGATTTTATTTCAATTAAATGGGAGAATTTAATGTATTAATTACAAAAACAAACACAAAACCACATCAAAACCAACAACATAGCAAGTTGCTTCAGTAATTTTGCTTAGTTTATTCCATAGCAACTTGCCTATCTTCACTGTAGTTCTACATTAATGTTATTTTATGTTTATTTGTTTCATGAACTGCATTCTTTAGGGTTTATTGTGATAGGCTCTCACTAAAGATAACATATGGAATTCTTAGAATCACAATTTCAATGCTGTTTCCTCTGCAGCAGAAGAAACTTCAACTGCCATAAAAAGAGCTGGCTCAGCCTATTGCTCTGTTGTCTTTTATCAGTGTCACCATTTTGGAATTATGAAAAAATGCCTTGTCCCTTCCCACATACTCTGACATTTAAGTAGGCAGTGACTGTTCATTTATAAAATGAATCTTTCGGGCAGGAATTTCCTGAATGATGGTACTGGAAATCAAATCACTTTGTTCTTGTTGTTATTTTTTTAAATCCTGTAAAGTAGGCTGATGTGACAGCAGTAGCTTAGGCAGGAGGAAATTTTCAATGGGAACATTCAGGAGTTTTTTCTCTCTCAGAAGCTCATTGTATATTTGGATGCCCACCTTTGTGATCGGAAATAGATGCAACCCAAATCTCTGCAGTATCTTTTTTCAAGGGATCTTGCTTAGTGTGTTGGATATCTGAAAATTTATGACTGGCTTCCAACTTTCAACTTTCTAGATGAAATTATGAAGTACTTTACTGATGGTGAAATCCCTCAGCTGCTGTACTGTCTGTTTCATCCTTCTTCTGTACTAAACTTGTTTCTTTGTGGAAGATGCTTCATAGATCATTGGAAATAAAAAACACCTCTTAGGGTGAGCATTAATCACAAATACCGAACAAATACACAAAACATAATTCTGTGATTCTCTATGATTGGACTCGGTGATCTTAAAGGTCTTTTATAACCTAAATGATTCTATACTTCTATGAATTACTTAGCAGAAGATGCTTTCTGTTGTGGAACCTTTGTATGACTTTGGAGTCACACTTTGTTAGCACCTTGAGGCATTTCAGTGTCTTAGTACAGTGTTTCCTCCCATAGTGTGTTACCCTGTACATAGTGTGTTACCCTGTACGTAATTTCTCCGACTGGAAATAGCATTGATCTTTCCCCGAGGCCTTCTTGTTTGAAGCAATGAAAGCTTCCTTCTCTGCAGAACATTCCATAGCCAGAAACCTCAGAGTATACAGAAGATTTCCTAGTGAAATTATTCCAACACTGAAAGGAAACAAAGAAAGAACATAGGTTATTTTATTGGCTACCAGAGAAAAGGTTGTCTTAAAAATATATTTGCCTTTTGCATATGGTTTGTGACAAGCATACAGCCTGAAGAACAGCATGTGTCAAGGGGAAATCAATTAAAAATATATACTGATAGTATAAATATTTGTGGAATAGCTAGATGAGTATGATATGACAAGGAGAAGCCAAGAATTTTTTTAGAATAGCAAATGTGTGCTCTAGGATATATTTGAATTCTTCTAAGTGAGTTAAAATGGAGCAAAAAGGCGTTGCAGAGGCTGCAGTGATGTTCATAACACCTTTGATTAAAGTCCTTTCTAAGCAATCATGAGAAGATCTTCAGCAAAGAAATGTGCATCTAAATGAAAGTTGGAAATCAGAGAAGGGAAAAAGTTTTCAGGAAGGATGAGGTTTTTCACTGGTGGTCTCAGTGGCACTTAGAGGGGTTGTTGATTGATTTGCAACCTAGGAAAGTAAGGAAATGGCTCCCTGTGTTTCTGGCAGAATTAACGTGATCCAGCTTTATCAAAGACTAGGAGTTCTTCAAGTCCACTTTTCCAAACTATACTGTTGCATAGAACTGGCTGTTGATGTAATTGCATACCTGTTAATACGTATGTCTGCAAGTTATGCCTGTAAGACTGTAAGGTTTATAAGCAACAAACAGGAAGACAAGTGGAGATGAACAAATTGGGTTCCCAAAATGCGTGTAAAAATTTCCTGTAGTCATCTTTCCTCCCTCCTATCTTGTAGCAATTAGGCTTTACTGCGTGGCTAATTCCCCTACAAGAGGACTTACATTGTGGGGCTCGGCTCCATTCTTTCTTTGTGTTAATGTAAACATCAAGAATAAGCTGGAGGTTTTGTATGAAGGCGTTTATTCTTTTCTGCTTGTGCTGCAGATAGCTGAATTTGCTCAATCTGCAAAAGCTGTGAGAAAAGTATATAATGAAAATTATACTCAAAATGGAAGGAACTATGCAAGAGGCTAACTTGTTCTGCCTATAACAAAAGGCCACCAAAAGCTTCTTCACTGAAGACATCCATATCTGGGAACAGGTTATTTTTGCTGCTGAATTCTTACTTTCTTTCCTGTTAGTCCAAACAGAGTACAATTTCGTTAATGGTTGAGTCAGGATGCTAATTATCTTTGTGAAAAATGGATGGGCAGACAGTCCAGGAGTTAGATGCTTCCTAATTTGTTAAGGCTTTTTTGTAAAGATGAATGGCCCCGGATAGACTTGTTTTCAGACAAATAGCCAGTAGAGTGCTCGGCACAGTGGCACAGTGATCTCTCATCACTTTTTCTCAAAGTGATGGATGTTGCATATTCTGTTCGTTGGCGTGGTCTTTGCCATCACATGTCCCAGTTTATTAATAGTTTTTAGGGCAATGGTGGTAAATTATGGCAGCCCAATTTTATTATTGTTTTACATCTACCAAGGACTGAGCCCTTTGTGCAGCTTTATATTAACCAGGTGAGCACCATTAAAATACTGATATTTAGGCTCATTTTGGTAGCATTAATCATAGCGTTTTATCATGCATTAGTTGAAGTGATTTGAAATTACTGGAACATTCACTTTTCTAAAAGCAGAAGAAACAATAATTTCCATTTCTTCACTTTTTCAACCAGTAATTGTGCGTAAAAAAACACCCAAACTAACCCAAAATATACAAAACCACTCTCCTAATTCTGTGTACTAGGGGCATCTACCTCTTTGCTTCTCCTTAAAAACTGAACAAGTTAAGAGCCAGCAGCTCTTACAGGCCTCAGTGGAAGCTCTTGTGTGCGTCATTTCTGAAAATCGGCCTCTGAAGTCTCAGTGTGGACACCTGCAGCCACGTCTTGGCTTCAAAAATGTGTCTTAGTATTTAAGTCCTCCTGATGTGCAAAAGAAAGCTAAATATCTACTGCATTTTCATACACTGGTAAGGGTTTAAAACAGACACAGAAATGTCTTTTGTGATACACCAGCAGAAACAGCTAAACAGCAGGCGTGTCTCTTTGTATTATCGTATCAGTAAAAGAACCTGTGGTGTTTGTTCACCCTGTTCAGTGGAGGGCATCGGTAGATGACTATGTTTAATATAAGGAGTTGGCAGCCTTTCTCACTTAACCATCATTAGGAGATCTGCTGCTGAGGTCCCATTTTGTGAGGCAGCTGGAAATTTGCACTTAGTTTGAATATATTGTTTTCTACCTTTCTCTTAAAGTTCAAGAACAAAGCAAAACTGTTCAAACTATGCAAAGATAAAGATTTTTCTCATCTTCCTTTGTTTACTTGGTCCTCTGACCTCTACATTCTTTTCTAAGTAAAATTATTCCCTAAGTAAATATATTTCCCTGTGTGTACATGAATTAAATAGAAGTGTGGACCATGTCAGCAAAGATGCGAGTGGAACACATGAGGGAGGTTTTTGAAAGCACCACACAGAAGATAGCTGTGATAAACTGGGGCAAAAATTATCTAGGTCTTTGGTAGTGTTTTTCTTGATACCTAGAAAGGAGGCCAATACTGTTATTTCTGTTTTAGCGATTATTATTATTTTAAAGATTATCCCCTCCCTACTCCCACCCCATGATGTTCCTGCACCTTCAACACTTTCACCACCTGTATTTTTCCTGGTAACATCATATGGCTTAAGCCACAGCTTCACCTGTAGCCTTCTGCCTCCTGCTGTTACGGTCTGCTCGATAGCCCAGAAGACTTTATATTGATAGAAGTTTTCTGGTTTTCAATTGCAGTGGCTTCACATAGCCAAATAATACTCCATTAACCTGATTGCCTAAGGATATTAAGCTCCAGGGGAAACTTGTATTCCTATATGATTGGCAAGATAATTAGGAAGTGAAATAATACAAATCCCACCACAGGCAACTGTCATAAGATTTACATATTTGCTCCCTGAAACTCAAGCGTGTCATATCATAAATCCTTTTATTTTAAGGCTTTTTTATTTGTAAGTTTATTATTGACCATCACAAGGGACATATTGCTAGGGCAGAAGGCTTTAGGACGCCAATCAAATTGGATCAGCTCAGGTTGCTGGCAAATCCACTGAGATTTTTAGTCTGCAGTATCACCTAGATAATGTAGCCTAAAGTTTGCTTTTGCTTTTATTAGCTTTGATTTTAAGCTCCTTGGGCATGGCCTTTTTTTCTGTATTTGTGAAGTATCTACCAGAGTGGATCTACTGCAATTAGAGCTTCTACATGATACAAAAATGTAGGTGCAGAAGCTACTGATGGAAGCAAGAATTCTGCATCTGCCAGGAGAGTGGAATATTGGACCTAGATTAGAGACAGCTTCACATGGAGTCAGCTACAGCTAACCCTGTTAATAGAGGCCAGGGTGAAGCTTATGTCAGTAAATGCCACATCCAGGCGGCAGCAGCAAGCAGGAGATTAAATGAGAGTTGTGTAGATGTGAGGTCTTGTTGAGGATGGCCTTCAGTGGGTAAAAGTCACTTATAAATTAAAAGTTTAGCGAAACTCTGCCAAGTAAAAGATGTCTAATGAAGTTCTGGCAGCTTCTCTGTCTGAAAATTATGAAACATAAGAAGCAAGGAAGTTAGTGTAGTTGCTCTGAGGTGGTTGGACTAAAATTAATATGGCAAAAGCAAAATAAAAAAGGGGGAAAATCAATATTCTTGTTAATAAGAATCAACATTTACCTTACAGGAAACCTGAAGTTTTGCCTTCTGATTCTGAACCAGCCTTTCAACAAAGGTCATTTTCATTGTCTGTGGAGCAAAGGTAATAATAACTTACATACATCTTCATTTGCTTATTTCCTTAGCTGCTACCCAGCTAATGTACTTCATGTCTGTTGAATTGCAATGTGGCAATTTCCTCTTAACTAGAGCAACCTTCTGGTTAGGATAGGAATTGGCAGAGTATGTCCCTCGTTGCTGAATGCAGCAAATGAGCTGATTATGCAAATCTCGCACCTCTGCATTACTTACGTCAGCAGGAACTTTATGGACTGATCTGTGTAAGACTGTAGCTTTTCCAAGGCATCCTAGGAATGATCGTTGTTTTGCTGACAAAGTGTAGTAGATCAATGGTGCGTTTAAGAGTCTAGAAGCGAGCATTCCTTTAAAGGTCATCAGTAAAATCTGTTAATTTTAATCAAAATAAAATGAACCGTGTAGATAGTACGTTGTGAAAGCAGTGGGAATTTGCGTGCGTGTCAGAAATATGCAAATTGGATTTTGCTCCCCCCTGCGCTAATCATTATCACTGGTATGATAGCTGCAGATTTACTGACATTTTGTGGAGATACGTAAATCTTTACGAGCTTGGAGCTATTAATTCCTCTGGTGCAGAAATGTATTCCTTCAGAAGCTTTCTGACAAACCACAGGAACTGTCTCTAACTTGTTCCCAGGCTGGGAACCTGCAGAGAGATTCCTCTTAACTGACTGGGGCAGACAGGGCTATTTGATTTCACCATAGGCGTGAGGGCTTGGCAGTGGGTAGCTGTACAGTTAAAAGGAATTGGAGTGAGGGATGGAGCAGGCAGGATATATTCATAGCATTTAATTCCAGTAAACCTAAATTAGATGCATATATAGGCAGAGGAATGAGAAAGGAAGGGAGAGACTTGCACAGGATCATTCTAACCATCTGAACGAGCGCTGTACCCCAAACAGGCTCTCTTTCACTTGCAGTATCAGTGAGAAATGGCAGCAAGAAGTGCTCAGTGGAAGGACTATCAAGTGTATTTTCTAGATGTGATTCTGTATGTTTTTGATTTAAAAAGATACACTGAAAGACATGCTTTGTATTGAATGATAAAGAAGGGGATATATTTTGATCTCTTACACCTTTCTTGTGTTTTGAGAGTTAAGGTTAAAAAAGAGGCAGCGAACGAGATGTGTACAGTTACTGAATGGCAACACTTAGCATCTTGTAGTACCTTGCATGTGTTGCTTTTATGCTGTGTTCTGTTAATCAGACTTTTTTTTTTGTCTGTTCTTTGGAATTTTAAGTCTTCCTCTTGCAGTTAAACAGGTACAGGGTGACCCTTGTGTCATAGAGTGCTTTTTAGTGTTAACACTAATGGGCCTTTAGCTGTAGTGCTTCAGGTTTGGGATAAGAAGCTGAATAAAATTGAGTAGACTACAGACTGTCTTACTTCAGACTATTTCAGTGGGTCCTGTTCTTTGAGCATAATTGTATTGAAAGTAAGTACTGGTACTGTGAAGAGTTTTTCAAAGAGTTTGCACAAGTTGGAAGCAGAAGTCCTACTTAAGCTAATAAAACTTCTGCTGATAGGTGAATTCCAGAAATACTTGGCTATTTTCTAAGTAAAATGACAAAGAAATGTGGTAACATAGTGAACCTGAAATGCTTTTCTTCAGAGCATCTCAGCTTCAGTAAACCTCAGTGAATCCAGGGCAAGGTTTTGGCAGTGTCTAACCTACAGTCCTAGTGGACTACTGTAGATATCAGCAATCTTGTGCCTCCTGGATCCTGCTTCTGAAGGAGTCTCAAGAGAGGCTGTTGCAGAACTAGAAGAACCTGGGGGTTCTGGTGTGAGAACTGAAAGTTTTGAAAGATCTCACAAAGGAATGAGGAGAAGGAAACAAGGGGACTGTTGATCCACAGAGTATTGCCAGCTATACAAATTGGGGTAAAAAGGGAGAGAAAAATGCAGAAGAGAAAGAAAAAGTAAAATATTTGTCAGCTTCTCTAATTTACAGCAATCTTGGGTGTTACACCAAGTACAGAATGCTGAGATATAAGTGTTATTTTCAAGTAGGTTGTGTCCTATCAAAATAACTTGTTTCATTAGCCCTGTCACTTCAGTGTCAAATAAAAACAAAGGTATGATATGTCCTGAACTTAGAAAAAAAAATCACATTGATACGTGTGGCTATTCTAGGCTAAATTCATCCCAGATGTAACTTCTCTTGACCTCAAGAAAAAGTGGTTGCAGCTAATTAGCCTTTGTCTTATTACAGTCTCGTATGAAATCTATTTTTACTGACATACTTTGAAAAGAACTATTTCAATCTGTACAAGTTTGCATGAGCTTCCTTCCCTGTGCTTTGTGAAGGACACTTAACCATACAAGCTGGTTAAGTGGCAAAAGTGGGGTAGTATAAGCTGAAGACTACCATGATTTTAGTCTATTTTGTTCATTAATGTAATAAACCAATCTAGAACATGTTCCCTTTGTGTTAAGTACAGTCATACAGTATTCTATGTCCTGTATTGTGTGTAATATAAATTGCTGTCCTAAAGGTGGGATGGGGAAATGCTGGAGAAGAGATAGTTTGCAAAATCAGGATGAAGAATAATATGACAGAAAACACTGATAGCTCACTAATGGATCTGTTGGATTGGATATGATGGGGACGGGGCAAACCAAATAGCAAGAGAAACTGGTTGGTAAAGGGGAATAGGTAAGGGAAGAAGGCCTCACAGTAAGTGAAGCTGATACAAGGAGACTGAATATGGGAATGTGAGAACAGACTGAGTAAGCACAAGGCTGGGAACATCAGTCAAATCCATCAAAAGTGCTTTTACTGTAGCTGTTAATGCAGCCATTTTTAAGAGTGGAAGTTGTAGGGCTTCCCTTGCAGTCCTTATTCTAACTGTGGAAAAATTGTGGAAGAGGCAGGGCCCTGCTTTTCTCAGAGCTGCTTGGTTTTGTGTACAGGAGGTTCCTGTAAGGAAGACTGGATCCAGTGGGGCCTTAACTTAACAATCCTGTCCCACATCCTAAATTCCTGCTTGTATTTCAGTGATGTTTGTAGCTCCCAATGTGAATATTTAACCGAAAAAATGGTACAGAAAAAAAACAGTTTACATTAGTCTCTAGGTCTACTTTGCTAGTGGTTTCAAATGTAAATATATCTTTAACAGAAATGAATATGAGTTGAAAGTCTGAATCTGTCTCTATGTTAAGTTTAAAAAGTACAGAGGGCGAGACTTTAGTAGCTGAAAACAGAAGACGCTCCCTGGAGAGTAAGTGAAAAATCCTGAGATTTTTATTCTGCTCTTTAAACATCTCTTTAATCAGAAATTCAATGGCTTATACCAAGAATTTCAACAATATGAACTGATCACAAATGCTTCTGTTTTTTGGATTCCTCCCTAGTGAAGTACCAGGAAAGGGACAGAATTATTGCAATGCTAAGAAATGACCTCTAAAATTGTCCCAAGTTCAGGATCTGAAAATTGTTTCTTGTTTCTTAAAACATTACCCTACAACATGCACTACTCAAATGATCCAGAATTGTCTTCATGTCCTCACTTTCTGGTAGCATGCTAAATGGCCATGCATTATAGCATGTTTTCCCTTCTTAAGTGTTGACAATGACAGCTGTAAAGAGCAAGAAGTTATACTCTGATAAGTAAGATTATTATTTTAACAATCAGAGTAAAATGGCAACACTCTACAGCAACCTGGTGAAGTTTCCATCAGTGCTGTATTTCTGAGAAGGGCAATTTGTTGTTAAGTAGCATCTTTGGATTTGTTTGTGGAGATACATTACAACAGTGTTTTTCCTTAGGTTCCGTTTATCCTTTGGCTGGGTGGTCTTTAATCTGTGGGTTTACTGATAAATGCAGTTGCAGAATTAAAATACTGATTAATGCACTTCTGTCTGGCTGAAGAGGAAGACTATTACACTTGTGCTTTATGGTAAGAAAATGTGTGCACAGATATTTTTCAATTCTTACAATGGTTGTGATACGTTAGCCACTGTGCCTTCCTCAGAAGGATTGTGATCATTTTCTGCAAATACTTTCCTTGAAAGCTTTTAATCAAACAGAACAGGTTGAACTACTTTAAATTTTCACCATTCAAACTACAAAATGTCCTTGGCTGATGTACTAGAATAAACTACCAAAACCTTTTTGGAACGGGTGGACTGAATCCTGACTTGTAGAATGTGTATTTAGATGTTGGACAAACAGGTAGGAAGGAAACATCTATGACAGTGGGCTGCAAAGAGGGCTGTCCTTCAGGAGTACTTCCCTAAATAGTCTCTCTCGTTCTTCTCGGTGAAGGAGTTTGGGGTCCAGCTACATCTCCTTGTCATGCTGCTCAACTAGCCACTTCTCTGTACGCACATTATCTCAACCTTTTATAACACTTTGTAGTGTAGATCATGAACATGGAGAAACCCCAGAAAGAGGAATGTTGCTCACTCTAGAATAATTTCAGCTCTATATTTTGGGAGGTCCATGTACTGACATAGCAGGAAGCATACTTCTACAGCAGCAGTGTAATAACTCAGATCCAAACTGTGTTAGATGGTCTTTATGTGAACAGTATTTTCTTACACTGTATCTGTTGCAATTGTTTGTCCATAAAACTCCAGAGTTTTCCAAGTTTCCATCTCTATCAATACTCATTTTAAAACAATCACAGTGGCTATTGGATTTTAAATGGTATCTTGAATGTGAAGCAACTTTCCTGTCAGGATCAACATACTATTTGGTGAAAATGCTGATAATGAATGGATTCTTAGGACCTGGAGGTAACTGAGAGTTACAAAATATCTCTTCTTCCTGAGTAATCAAATAAGGCAAGGTGCTAATATTTATGATGAATTTCAAAGTCATCTGTCTTTGACTTCCACATACTCCCATGCTTTTTATGTTCCATATGCTTTTGTCTGCAATGTAATTGGTGATTGATCTTTTGAATGTCTTCTGTTGAGATCCAAGAGCTATGTACAAAGGTAAATAAGATATATAAACACAAGTGGTGATGCAAAGCTCAGGTTAATATACAGAGGGGGAGATAACAGATGAGTTGAAACAGTTTGAATGTCTCAGAGCAGAGAAAAGGGTGTTGTAATTTAATAACAGGACAGAAATAACCTTACTTTCCTTGGTCCCATTTTTTTCTTTTGTATGTTTAATATCTTTTCCTCCGTTGTTTTTAGTGGTTCAATTCACTTACACTTCTGGAATTATTGGTATGTATAGCCATTCACTTGCCCTCCTGCCTGTCAGCAGTGAACTTGTCTTGTTGGCATATGGTGTGCTTTTTTCTCATCTTTTATTTTCATTTTTCACTGAACTTGCTTGTAATATATCTCAAATTTGTGCTAGACCCAGTATTGGCAGCTGGCATAAAACTTGAGTGAATTTAGAGTAGCTACTATTAATAAATAGGAAAATGTTCATAAAAATGGTGATTGGGATGTCGCATGGACTTCTATGCTTTATTGCACTTTCCAGCAGGCATCCAGACTCGCAGTAACTCTTAACTGCTGGCCTCAGCTAAACTACTATGTTCTCCCCTGAGTAATCTTAGACTCCTGATAAGTCAACAATGAGGTTCATTTTTCCACATTTGAATCAAAACAGGAATATAATTTCTAGCTTCTATTTAGTAACTTAAATTTGCTGTTCTGTGCCACTCAATTTAGATTTAAACAATATTTTCTTACGGAGGCGTGCCTGTTGTTGGACTGCATGCAGTGAGGTAATGTCCTTCAACTATAGGAGTCTAACAGAAGTTATTTCAAGTTACATAGTTATTTCAAGTTACAAAATTATTTCAAACACAAAATGGAAGCCTGTGGAGGGTGGAAGCAAGGACAGATAACCTGGGAGGAACACAGAGAAATTGTCCAAGCAGCCAGGGATCAGGCTAGGAAAACTGAAGCCCTGATAGAATCCGTCCAGGGATGTCAAAGGCAACAAGAAAAGTGTCTATGGTGATAAAAGGAAGACTAAGGATATTGTGGGCTCTTTCTGGAAGAAAATGGGAGACATGGTTTCCTGGATATGGAGAAGGCTGAAGTACTGAACATCTTTTTTGCCTCAGTCTTCACCAGCAAGTGTACCAGCCACAGTGCCTAAGTCACAGAAGGCAAAGGCAGGGACTGGGAGAATGAACTGCCCATTGTAGGAGAAGATCTGGTTCGAGACCATCTAAGAAACTTCAAGGCTCACAAGTCAGTGGGACCTGATGAGATGCATCCATTGGTCCTGAGGGAACTGGTGCTTGTAGTGGCTAAAGCCACTTTCAGTCATATTTGAGAAGTCATGGCAGTCTGGTGAAGTTCCCACTGATGGAAAACGGGAAGACTTAACCCCTGTTTCTAAAAAGGAAAAAAACGAAAGCCTGGGAAACTAAAGGCCAGTCAGTCTCACCTCTGCCTGGCAAGATCATGAGGTGGACTCTTCTGGAAATTATGCTAGGGCTTATGGAAAATGTGAAAGTGATTGGTGACAGTCAATGTGGCTTCACGAAAGGTAAATTGTGCCTAACAAATTCAGTTACCTTTTATGATGAGGTTACAGTGTTGGTGGGTAAGGGAAGGGCAACTGATGTGATCTACCTGGATTTGTGCAAAGCGTCTCACGTAACATCCTTGTCTCTAAAGAGATACATGGATTTACTGATGGACCACTCAGTGGATAAGGAATTGGCTGGATGGTCACACTCAGAATTGTGGTGAACGGCTTGTTCTCCAAGTGGAGAACAGTGGGCGAGTGGTGTTCCTCGTGGGTCCGTATTGGAACTGGTGCTGTTTAACATCTTTGTTGGTGACATGGACAGTGGGATTCAGTGCACCCTTGGCAAGTTTGCTGATGACACCAAGTTGTGTGATACATTTGACACACTGAACTGGAGGTTACATTTATCTTCTTAAAATTAAGCTTGGAACTCCACAGACGCAGTAAAATTCTCCCATTTGTGACACATATGTTGTTAGTGCCTTTCTTATTCAGAAGCAGGGCTCTTGAGAGGTAGCTCAGGTGTGTGGATATTTTGAAAAGTATGTCTAATTGATTTTTACAAATTTTTAGAAGGTTACTGGCAAAGCTGAGAACAGAGCTGATCTTCTAGGCCTTTTGCACAGTTTAGGTTACCTTAGTGTAGTATTACCTGTGATGGAGTGAGATCTTTAGATAAATGTTGAGATGTACTAGGCTGCATTCTTATTGTTTTAATTCTCTGCAAATGCAACAACAGGAAATTCTGAGATCTAAAAGGAATTTTTGTTTGTTTAGTGGATTTGAGATTTTGTTTGAAAAATGCAAAAAATGAGCAATTAAGGTCCCCTGCTGTGATGCTTTGAAAAGCTAAACCCCACTGAGCTGAAGTTCAGAGTAACAGAACAATAGAGAATTACTTTGAAGTACTAGTGAAAAGCATAGCAGATGATTACAGCACAAGAAGAAAAAAAAAAAAAGGAAGGTTATTACAGTGCTTTTTTTTTTCCTGTTGAGGTGGGATGCAAATCCCATTAGGGGAGTTCTATTGTCACAAGATTTGCTATATAGAAGCCTTTGATAGCATCGTACTATCTATCTGGTTGCCATGATGTTTCCCACAGGACAGTTGAAAGAAGCTTTGGAAAATATTGTCAGGAGAATGCTATAGAGCACCCCAAGCAGAAAGGGAAGCATAAGGCAATAGAAAGAAATATATATGATTAATAGCTCTTTTTTATTAGTCATTCAAAAAGAGAAATGGCCCTGGGAATGAACCCAGGGAGCAGGGGTGAGTGCATGAGGTTAGCATAAGTAAGACCTATGACAGAAGAGAGCAAGTTCTTAATCCCCTAAAAGGAACACTTGGATTTTCATTGCCTCAAGCTACACAGTAAGAAGTGTTTAAAAAGATTGTTTCTATGGGATTCACTACAGGGCAAAAGTATTATTTTCATGGCTAGAGCTTAGCGTGAATCCGCTACTTGTGTAAAGATGCAAGGTCTTATACAAGATGAATGTTATCTAGGGTTCCTGACGTCAAGGTCTTCTCACTGGCTGTGATTGCCTTTGGAACAAACCATTGTGTTATAGTCTTTCTTTTTCTTTTACTCCAGGGTTGCCTTAGGCAGAGAAACTTTTTTTTTTTAATAATAAAAAAGCCCATGCTGGTACAAACATCTCACCATTAATCTTAGTCCAGTAGCTGTGTAAAAAGGTGATTGCTTTTTAAAAACGTAGCTCCTCTTTTTAACTTACCTAAATATAGTTATATTTCCAACCTTTGAATTTTAAAATGTGATTGCCTTATTACCATGACTGCAAGAATGAGTAACTCAGCCAGTGAACAGTTTAACTCTTCTGTAATAAGTTGACATTGTGCTAATATTTATTGGTTACTTAGCTGATGAAGTGTGCATCCTTTGTTGTATTCAGTGCCTGAAGGGATATCAGTAGTTGAGAATATAGATGTTGGATTGCTGGGTTTGTCATCTAAGTAATATACATACTGTTGTCTGCTCACCCATATTTTCAGCTGCTTAAATTTAAATTCATGTAAGTCAGAAAATAGCTATTTTTTCTGCTCTACTCATTATCTCAGTTCTTTTGTACAGGTAGGCTGTTAGATTTTAACATTATGTAAATGTGTTACTAAAATAGTATGTGTGTTTACGTTTTGAAAACAACATAGTGAGATTATTATTTTTTTTATGTGCAAGTGGTTAGCCACACAACAGATCATATAAGTTCTAAAATGATTGATGGTCTTGTGTCAAAGATGACTTTCTCTGTGGTCCTTCCTGTTTTTGTTAACTATCTTCTATGGTGACACTAGTTCTAAGCTTCTTTAAGGTATTTTGGTGTTACATTATCCAAAGTGTTCTCTGTGTGGAACGTGTGCAGATATGTCTTGTTTGAGTTTGGGACAATGGGTGTTGTTTATTCTTAGGCAAAGACCAGAGTTTTTCAGGAGTTAATGGACTCCTGGGCTCCTCACTTTTTGCACCTGGTTGGAAACCCTGAAAGTTTGAATAAGAAGAAAATAGTTCTTATTGATACCAGATAGACGGTTAAGCCTGGTAACTTCACCAGTATCATTCTTATGCTTTATATACTGAATGTAAGTGATGGGAAACTTTGGATTTGGTGTGAGCTGCATCTTGTTGGGATGAGCCAAAGGAGCTATGTACAATGTTAATTATATTATCTGAGCATGACAAAAACATAAGAATGACTTGAGCATTTTCTGAATTAATTTTAGTTTGTTTAGTCTGTCATAAACATGTTAATATATATCTAATAGATCATGGAGGTTCAGCTGTTGGACATCCATATTGGTTGAACGTTTGCATATTAGAACTTTGGAATATTGGTTGGGTATTTTGTCTTGGTTATTTCTTATTGCACCAAAGATCTGCTTATGTGAATGAATGAAGCTCTGTTGTCTTTGATTCAGTTCACATATTTTTATGTGCTAAGTTTTTAGTTGGTATAAATGAAATTAATATTGTGAGAAAAAAAGGTGTTAATAACCAGAGGTTAACAGTTCTTTATTTAAGACACCAAAGAGACAATGGTGACGTATAACAGCCTGACTTTGGTTTCATTGACAGTGATCACACTGAAGCGGAAAGAAAAAATTGTGGTAGGTTTCTCATTCTGGAAGATTTCATTGACCTCAAGAATAGCAGGACCAACCTATAATTTTTACTTTCATCTTGCGTTGTTGGAAGCTTTATGACTGGAAGCCTGCTGTAGAGGCTTTTGATAACAATATTCCTTCAGTTATATTGAATTAATTTGGCCCAGACCATCATAAAATTCTTTCCTGTTTTCACTGGAATAAAGTTAACATTAGATATCCTTCATGAGGTGTTACCACAAGAATAAATGTTGGTTCAATGTAAGTGGCATTATCACTGAAGTATTTCAGTGCGGTAGATCATATGATTCCGTTGAAATTTCTTTTGAAAAATCCCAACTCCTTCAGACCCTTGCTGCTTATGCTCAGAGCTCAGGGTCTGACTCCTTGGGACTTGTTTCTGGCAGTGTGAATTGTTCAGCAGGTAACTAAGGTTTTGCCTATGTCTGAACATGGCCTTGTCTTTCAACCCTTGTAATGTTACTTGCTTCAAGCACTTTGCATTAGTTCCTAGCTTCCAGTAGTCCATAATGTTAGCTTGGTGTTTGTGAGGTGTAGAAACAGCGAATAATCAATAGTCGGATTAGACTGGATGGTAAAGACAGGAACATGGTTCTTGAAATGTGTCATTTGAGGAGGAACAGAGAAAGAGGGAATGACTTGACTTTTCGAGTCTTTGAAGAGGCCTCAAATGTTTTGAAGTGGAAGAACTGGAGAGGCTCAGAGTGCAGCTGGACTGCGCTAAAGGGCAACACAAGTTGCCTATGAAAGAGCACACTTTTGTGACATTCTGTTGTACAACCTTAAAATTAATTTGGGGCTATGCCAGTTCTGCACTTCAGTAATAACCTTAAGATTTTTACAAAGAATTTTGAGTAAGTTATTTAGCCTGTGAAAAGATAAAATTCAACAGAATAATGTTTGACACGGGGTTTAAGGTGAATAAAACTGCTTTGAAGTCTGTTGAGGTACAAAGCAGAGGTGCTCTAAGTGCAATATCTGGCTCAGATCATTCAAAAATAAAGCAACTTTGATTATCTTTTGGTTTTGGATTTCAAACTGACATCTTAAATGGGCTCTGGGTTTAAGGGTACAGTGACCCTCCTTCTAAAAAATCCATCCCAACCTTCCTTTTTACGCACCCAGGACTGGGAGAGAAGCTGAGCACTGAACAACTGAGGCATTCAGTCATGCAACATGTCTTCATGGCTTGACCTATGTTTCATCTTGATTTAAAACCACTGAAAACACTGAATGTTTGAACAGTCCACTTACTATCTTGACAGCTAATCCAAGATACAGAGAATGAGAATTATACCTTCTGTTCCTAGGACGATAAATATTAAGTCCCTTACAACTTAGGCAGAGCGTGGCTGCGAGCAAACACAAAGCAACAGTGTGATATGCTCTCTTGATATGTAAAATCTACAAGTTAAAGAGTTTTAGAATTCAGGAGAGGAATTTTATAGATAGGCCTACATCACAGACATACTGACATGATCTTTCTCTAGTGTTCATAGTTACTTTTTCCTAACTTTAAGTGAACGTTGTTCCTGTTCTTGCCAGATGATAACGAAGCAAATGATGGAACTGATGTTAATTTCATAAGGCGTGGAAAATTGTGTCCTCTGTGACAGATGCTGCATTCAAAGGAGCCTCTGGTCATCCAAATTTAGGCATTTTCACTGCCAAAAAGATGTGATGTAATTATAGATCTGGAATGTGATTTCTGATGAGGTTTCTAGACAGCAAAGTCACCATATTTGCTCATTGCCAAATGAGTTTACTTGAACATGGTATAGAACATGTGTCATCTCTGTTTAGCTGAGCTTTGTAATCATTTTGAAAAATGTATGCAAAGCTGTTAGGTAATATCAAAAGGCATATTTAAATTCTATGAAAGGCTTTAGGCCATCAAAAGAACCTTCTGCTGGGAATAGTAGTCTCACCAAGAACTTTTAGCCTGTTGAACCCTCTGAATATCTCACAAAACTCTGTTTCGGTTCGCTCTGTTTGCCTGCCTGTTGTTCATAGTCCAAGGAAGTCTGTATCTTGAAGACCATACTTCTTGTTTTGGTTTGTGGTTTTTTTTTAAGTTGGGTAACTTTCAAGACTTATGGTGGGAGTGGAGAGTGTGCAGAGACATGGACAGAGATAGAGGGAGAGGAATATACCTGAATCTATAGAGCATTTACTGTATAATCCATACTTTTTAGGAAATAAGATTAAGCCAGGCGAAGAGAGGTACAACCAATTTTAATTCCTGGGAATATTGACATATTATGGAAGTAGACTGGTTCTTCCAATTTCTCTATACACTGTCCTTGACATTCTGTAATATAAATAACCAGTATTAAGAACTGCTTGGCAAAAGCCACAGTCTCCTGTTTTTGTGTGTGTGTGAGTCTGTCTGTCCCTCTGCTTCCTGGAGGAGAAGAGACGTGTAAGAGCTTGGATGAGGTGTAGCAAATGTCCACTAAATGTCACATTGACATTTTGCTTTAAGTAGTAATTAGTGGCATCCCCCAGTTATATCTCACTTAACTTGGGACATTTAGCTGGAGATTTTTAGTTTCTTAGGTTGATGTCAGTGGTTTCTTCTTAGTCAATGGGAAGAGATCTGAGTTGAATCCTGGCTTTCCACAGAAATTTAGATATCTCTGCCAAATTTGAGGAGTTGGGGAGAGCTGAACAGCAGCCCAGATGTGAAGTTATTTTCGCCTCTGTTTCCTTGGCCAGTTTACAGCAAAAACAAGAGGCAAGTGAAGTTTGTGACAGCTGGTACCTATAGTTAATCTGCTTTATTTAGACTCGGTGTTATCTGTCTCCTACCTCAGATCTTTCCCATTAGCCATCTCAAACCTTCTTTTTCTGTTTAGCAGCAGGGGAAGGGCAATGAGGTTAAGACCCTGGAGACTGCAAAAGCTATCATCTAATTTTGAACTTACCTTGGTTGTCGTTTTCCTTGACCACCTCTTTTTGTAGGTCTATGCACCTTTGTCATAGAGCAACACTCACATTAGAACTTTGTAAAACCCAGATACATATTAACAAGGCATCTGAAGCTGACCTTTTGTCTGGGAGGGAGACTGCTAATGCTCTAGGCAGTGATTTGTGAAGTTTGCTTTCCTCTGTGAGTTTAGGATCAGTTTAGTATTTAAGCCTACTTCTAAGTCATGCATTTAATTTCAGTGTTTTTCTTTAGAAAAACACAGTGATTATAGTGCTTGACATGCTTTGTATTCACCGTCTAGAAAGGCTTTGGCAGCAGAGCCGAGTATGCAAAAATATATAAAAAAGGGTAGAAATAACAGATGCACTATCAATTTGACTGATGAGGTTCAACGTTTTAAGTTTTGTTTGTGACCCACTGTTCATCTCTGGCAATTTAAATGTACATAGTCAGTGTCCTTTTTCAAATTGTGTGGGACAATAGTGTTATTAGCATAATAAATCTTTGGTAAGAGAGGTTTTTCTTATATTGCAAGTGTATACTGCTGTTCTCATTTAGATACTGAATTCAGAGGAGTGCAAGATTAGTGAAGTTTGAGGCAAGTCTTAGGGATTTATTTATTTATTTTTGTGTAAGTGTGCTGTCTTATCCCTTTTGGGACTGCTTAAAATAACATGAATAACTGCACATTGAACCTTTGTGCCTGCTGATGCACATTGACTAGGGCACTTCTTTATCAAGGCAGTGCAGGTTGCTGTAGTTGATAACCCATGTCACTAGCCATAAAAGGTTGGGAAAAAGGATCATCAAATTTGATTTACATTTTGTGTGTTGTATTTGACTATGGTAAAGCAGCATCCAGCTCACCTCCAGCTTCAGAGGAATGGCACAGTCATTGCCTGCAAACTGAATGCACTGCTAAAAAAGAACTATAAAATATTTTGTTTGGAATGGTTTAAGGGTGTTTTTAAGTCTACTAATCTTCTTGTTCCTAGTTTATTTGTGATGCTATACCTAGCATTGTATTATAAAAGAAGATTGCTATTTCCTGTGAATTAGTTTGGCTGTTTAAACTAACTCAGGTTTAATGATGTGGTTTTCTTTATTCATAGACACAGTTGTTGAGCCTATAAAAGAGAAACTTGCATGGACATTCTTTTTTTTTATTTTGTGGAGATTGTAAGACCACTGGAAACATTCAGGTGGGAGGTAGAAGTGTGTGTTACACATTATTAAATAGTGGATATCAGTGGATTTGGTGATTTCATCCTGAAGCCTTTAGAATTACAGAGAATGCTAAGAAATAATGCTTAGATTAGTGACAAAACCATGCTGATATAGGGTTAAGATTTTTGAGCTTCCTTTTGGGAAACCAAGTGCATTTCCCATTTTTGCTTTTCCTCCATGTGGAGAGGTCAGAAGTCATTTTAGTCTCTGCTCCCATGGGAATTGCAGTGATTTCTTTTCCTACTTAAGGACTATTGACCTTGCCCTAGGGAATCTAGAAAAAGCAGAATGTGAAAGTGGGACATAAACAGGTTTTCTTCAGGGTACTGAGTCCTTTCCTGATGTCTTTGCAGATGAACTTTTTCTCTCTGTTGCAAACATGTATGAGTGATTGTCTAGCAACACCTTTCTATAGAAAGTCGCTTAAGAGGTTTTTATACATCTAGAGGTGTTTCTGCTTTGCTGTCTGAGGATGACTACCAGAATCAGAATTGTGTTTGAAATCACACTACAAGTATATCCTCTGTCTGTGATCTCTCTGAAGTACTACATGTTTCCAAACACTGAGGGAAACAGTAGAAAAGATCGTCTGGCACCACAACCAAGTTTCAAACATGTGTTCTGAGCAACTAGTACTGAGATAATATGAATGTTAAATTGTTTCAGGGATATCTTCCAATTCGCTCAGTATGTGAAATCTAGTGCTAACTGGAGATTCACAGACTTTCTTTTTCTCATTTACAAAGGAAAGTTGGGGAAAGATCCTGTCATACTAAGATGCACGTATCCATGCAGGGCAAGTTGTCTTCTTCTGCATGGTGGTTATTGATAATTGTTCAAGCAACAATGCTTATCATAGTTTATGCTTTCAAGATTTGTGTAGAGGCTTTGGATATGATAAGGCAAGAGGCTGAAACCCTTCATCAGCTGTGAAGGTTGTGTATGGCTGTGTGGCAATGCACAATAAGTGCTGTTGTCATCCTTTTTTGTTTGATTTATTAATATTTAGAGAGTAAAGGTGGATAAACCTTTGCACTCTTGTTGGTAAAATCTGTGAAGTGTTCGTAGAATCGTAGAACAGTTTTGGCTGGAATAGACCTTCAAGATTACTGAGTACAACCTTTTCCTAGTCCTATTGTATTGGGTTTACCTGGCCAGATTTTGGCAGTGGGGAAGCTCTAGGTGTGGCTTCTGCAAGAAGCTGCTAGAAGCTCCTCGAGTCTGATAGAGCCAGGGCCAGCCGGCTCCAAATAGGGATCCGCCACTGGCCAAGGCTGAGCCTATCAGTAAAGTGATAGGAGAGGAACACCTCTGTGAAAACATATTTAAGAAATGAGGAAAAAGAACTGCACTACAACAGCTGGCACAGAGTTGGAGGAGTGAGAATCTGTGAAGACACCAAGGTCAGTGAAGAAGGAGGGGGAAGGATGTGCTCCAGGTGCCAGAGCAGAGAGTCCCCCAGGTGGTGGTGAAGACCATGGTGACATGGTGAGAACACGTTCGGTTCTCACGTGTTGCCCGACCTAGTCGAGAGGTGGCGTCCCTGCCCACAACAGGGAGGTTGGATTAAAATGATCTCTGAGGTCCCTTCAGCCCAGGCCATTCTATGAAGCGGGTTGTCCCCCTGCAGCCCATGGGCGGGGTGTAGTTGTCCACCGTGGGGTGGAGGATGTCAGTCCTAGTGGATGGATTCCTGAAGGGGCTGTAACCTGTGGAAAGCTTGCGCTGGAGCAGGTTGCTGCCAGAACCTGTAGCCCATGGAACAGAGGAATGCCCATCCTAGAGCAGGTTGTCTGGTGGGACTTTTGTGACACTGTAGGAGACCCATGCTTTAGCAGTTTCCCCTGAAGGACTGCGCCTCAGGCTCACATTGGGGCGGATTGCCCCTCATGAAGTGTCTCATGTTGGGGCCTTCGTGAGATGACTCATGCAGAGAAGAGAGTGTGAAGCTTGTCTGCTGGGAGAGGGACCCCACAGTGGCCCTTGGGAAGAGTGAAGAGTCCTCTCCTGGAGTGAAGAAGTGGTAGAACCAATGTCAGATGAACAGACAGTAACCCCCATCCTCTGTCCCCATGCGCCACTCAGGGGAAGGAAGTGGAGAAACTGGGATTGATGTTAAGCCCAGGAAGAAGTGAGGGATGAGGGAAGGTGTTTTTTCTTTTAAGATCTGTTTGGGTTTTTTTTTTATTTCTCGTTACTCTTCTCTGATTTGTTCTCTTAATAAATTTAACTAATTTCCCCAAAATCGAGTCTGTTTTGCCTGGGACGGGAAATAAAAATGATCTCCCTGTCCTTATCTCAAACCTTGGGTCCTTTAATGTATTTTCTCCCCGTCTAGTGGAGAAGGGGGATGGTTAGAGAGCGACTGTGTGGGCACCTGGCTGCTGGCCAAGGTCAAACCATGACACCTATCAACACCACTAAACCATGTCCTTCAAGGCAACATATACCCTTTGCTTAAACACCTTCAGGGATGGTTACTCAACCACCTCCCTGGGCAGCCTGTTCCAATGGTTGACAACCCTTTCAGTATAGAAATTCTTCCTAATTTCCAACCTGAGCCTCCCCTGGCACAACTTAAGGCCATTTCCCCTCATCCTGTCACTTGCCACTAGGGAGAACAGACCAACCCCCGCCTCTTTGCAATCTCCCTTCCGGTAGTTGCAGAGAGCAATGAGATCTCCCCTCAATCTCCTCTTCGCTAGGCTAAACAGCCCCAGATCCCTCAGCCTTTCCTCGTAAGACTTGTGTTCTAAGCCCTTTACCAGCTTGGCAGCCCACCTCTGCACCCTCTCCAGCATTTCAAGGTCCCTCTTGTAGTGAGGGGCCGAAAACTGGACACAGTACTCAAGGTGGGGCCTCACCAAAGCTGGGTACAGGGGCATGATCACCTCCCTGCTCCTGCTGACAACACCATTCCTGATACAGGCCAGGATGCCATTGACCTTCTTGGCCACCTGGGCGCACTGCTGGCTCATGTTCAGCCGGCCATCTATTAACACCCCCAGGTCCTTCTCTGCCTGGCAGCTCTCCAGCCACTCCTCCCCAAGCCTGTAGTGCTGCTGGGGGTTGTTGTGGCTGAAGTGCAGGACCCTACATTTGGCCTTACTGAATTTCATGGAGTTGGCCTTGGCCCCAGTTATCCAGCCTGTCCGGATCCCTCTGCCCTGGGGGATACCACTCATGACTGGCCACCAACTGGATTTGACTCCATTGACTACAACTCTCTGGACTTGGCCATCTAACCAGTTTTTCACCCAGCAAAACGTAGGCCCATCCAAGCCAAGAGCAGTCAATTTTGCTAGGAGAATGCATTGAAAGAATTGGTTAGCTTTTCTGTGACTTCATTCAATCTTGGCTCCTTAGAGTATGATCAGCTGCAAACGATGAGCTGGCATACCATTCTGGGTGTTAGTTTGTGTAGGAGAATATATCACAAACCTACAAGATAGTAGAGTCTTAGGTTTTAACAAAAAATCTCAGACAGATAAACCCCAAACAGCAACACTTTCCCAAGTAACTCTTTCCTTGGATAAGTATTCTTTGGAGCAATACTGTAAAATGAATCATGAATGTTAGGAGCCATTTTTCGATCTCAGCCTTTTTTTGTCTGCCAACTTTCTGTTGGAATTTATTCTATTAAAGTTCCAAATGAGTGTGAATTCCAGTTCATTGCACACTGATATTATTTAGGCCATAAGACTTGTGAAATGGATTTTATTGACGTTTGAAAGTTAACCCTCTCCTGTGCAGAGAATAGCTGCTGAAAGTGCAGGCTGCCACACTTACCTTGTCAATATATCTAATGTAAAGTCTTTGGAAATGGGACAAATATTGATGTCTTGGGCTGCAAATAAATTATATTTGCCTCACTCAGAATTTTAATGCTTTTTAGTAGATTCACAAGGAAATAAGTAATAAACTCATGCATAATACCGAGACACTTACTCAGATGTTTTATTGTCATTATCTTTTCTGTGCAGCCATAGGCACTTAAGACAGAAGTCCTGAACCTACTTATGGCAATGGTAGTTGGCTTTGGTCACAGTTTCAGAAAGGAGAAATGTTGTCCTGTGCTGCCTTCACTGCCCTTGCTAAGAGACCTTATTGCACTCCAGTGCAGAGAAATTCTAAGCGAGGCTTGTCCTTCCCTGGGAAAAGAAGGGAGAAGTTTCCAAGAGGATGAGCTGTCTGTACAGAGTTAATGAGGCGCTTTCCCTCCCCCTCCTCTCAAAGATGCTGTAATGGTAAACAGATAAGGACAACTGCTTCAGCTGTTTCACATTCTTTATCTGAAAGTTACATTTTTATAAGTAACTCATAAAAGAGTAATAAATTCTGATTTGCTAAAAGCCATCTGGTTAATGGATTGCTTCAGAACTATTTATAATAGCAGATATCTATGTAATTAATGGTTGTAAAACATACTGCTCGTGCCTATAAGATGCATATTACTGTTGTTTATTAACCCTTTTTGAGGTATGTGTGGCTGCATTCTAAAGTCTAGGACAAAAAATGTGTAGGCGTGGCACTTCAGGATATAGCTCAATAGTCATAGTAGTTGATGGTTGGATCTGATGATCTTAGAGGTCTTTTTCAACCTTAATGTTTCTATGATTTTGGTTGAAGAAAGCATAATATTGAGTTAGTAATTTTAAATACCATTTTTAGATATACTTTGTCTCAAGAAAATTTCTCACTTCACCAGTGTATGCTGTTCTGGAAGGCTTACACTTTGGTTTTAAACCTGGTGATTGATATTATCTCCTAAATTCAGATCTTGGTGAACACAGGCACAGTGATACAGCCCAAGTTGGGCCAGCCTGGGCAACGCGTTTCTTTGTGGGACACATGTGCATCTACCTCACCTTCCATTCAGTTGAAAGGACAGGCATAATATGAAGAGATCGAGAGAGAGATACAAACACACGGTATTGTGTTCTGATGTCTGTGTTGACTCCAGACGTGTGGGGCTGAGTTTCAGGTAAACTTTAGCAGACTTTCACCAACTCAGCCTCACTCCTCCTGCTTGCTCTGGCACGCTCCTGCAACTTCCCGAAGACTTGCCCAGCACAGCCAACTGCAGATGTAATGCTAATAGGAACTACCACAGGGTTGCCACTGACTGAGAAGTTGAGTGTGAGGAGGTGTCATGCTGTGTCCTCATTTAACTACTTCCATACCTTTAGAAACAAAATCGAAAAGACAGAAAAGTTCTGAGAGTTTATGTCTGTCTCAGTGGTATTCAATCCTATGTCTAAAGAGCTGAAATAGCACATCTCAGTTGTTTGGGCTGGATCCTCTTTGCAGTGCTCAAAAGTCACCTTCTACTCAAGACCATTTTCCTAAGTGTTTCTTTAAAAGTCTCCCAAGGATCTAGCAAAATAAAAATGCTTAGCTGATCTTGTGTAGAAAGAAAAAGACTGCAAGCACACAGCAATTTTAGAGAAGCTGGCAGGAATTTGTAATGTGACTGAAAGTGTCTGAGTGACAAATTAGTAATAAAAATGTCACTAATTAGGCTGTAGTAGAATCTTGATAATCAAAACTACTTGGGTGAGACTAAATATATTCAGATGACAGGGAGCCCAGATAATGGGAATCAGCTGAATAGAGAGGCAAGCTGGCAGCTTGTTACAAAGATAGTCTTAGAGAAATGGTGGGTGTTTTGAATAAACAAGCACCTAGCATAATTTAATGAACACAGTCCAAAAGTAGTACTGAAAGGACAGTTGGATTAAGAATTTTAAATAGTAGGGAAACATCATCTCCCTTGAACGAAGGAGAACAGAGGCAGTGCTAGAACTTCTCCCTGCAGTTTTATTAAGACACATAAGCCTGGCAAGTCTGGCTTAAAACCTCTGAATTCTGCTCCATTCTCCCGAATGGATCATGTGTGCTCAAAGGCCATCTTGGGTCTCTTGTTCTGCCATCAGCACAAGTTTGTGATGTGTGATGTCTACAGCGAGATAATTAGCTCATTAAGGGGATTAGGGCTAGCTGATTTCCTCGGGTAGCAGGTTAGTTCTGTGGTAAGAACTGGTGGCATACCTTCTGGGGAAGGGGAGGAGACACTGGGACATTTTCTTTATCCTTCAGGCAGCTGGTTTAATTAGTGCAGTTTAGTACAAAAATATGCTGAAAATGCTATAAGTTGCTCTTTGCAGAAAGATGAAAGTTTGATAGCGAGGGAACAAGATATCCATAGAGGGAAGGCCTAATCTAATGTCAGTATCAACTATTGTGTGGGGATGGAAAAACTTCACTCTTTGACAGGGGAATGTCTTTTAAGCAGGAGCTTTTTGATTCATTCATTGGTAAGTTGAACTGACTTACAGGAATGCTGTGATCCTCTAAATCATTTTTTTCTACTAGTTCCAATGCTGCATTTGTGATTCTTCCCGTCCCTTCTCAGGTGGTACTGTGGGATGAGTAGTACATTGAGTACCTAGTTTAGTGTTTTCATGTGTAGCAAACTTACAGTGTGAGGTGAAAGGACCTTTGGTGTGGGAAGAAGGCAGCCCTGGGGAGCAGGGCTATAGAAAATGTAGAATAATATGGCTCTGCCTTGGATGCAAAGAAATTAGCTGGAGATAGCCTTACTCTGTTTTTTAAAGAAAAAAATAATAGATTTTCCTTGATGATCTAGCTTTGTCACAGCATAGCTAGTGTTTCCCTTTGTCTTTTCCAATTTATTGCTGTAATTACTGGAATGTGAGGTTACTGAACTATCCCTTCTCTGTTACAGTAGGATCATTTGTGATGATGGCAATCATAAAGCACATTACTGCTACAGCACTGATCTAGCTGTTCTTGAAAATGCCACTTCTCAACACCATTTGTTTTGAGGCACCTGCATTAGCAAGCCAGGGGCCCTTCACAGCAGAGAGGCAGAGGTACCTCCAGGAGGTGACTTGGAGTGCCTTTACTAATGTCCGGACTCGACTCACCCTCTTGAGTAATCTCTTCTCTTGTCCCTCTGATGGCTATGCAGGGACTCTTAGGATCAGTTAAGTAGGAAAAATTAGTGTTTGCAGACCTATTTGAACCTTTAGTCCCCTTGACACTTGTAAGCACAGGTTTATTTTTTTCTACTTGCCTTCCATCTGGCACATAGAGGCTTGACAGAGCATCCATTTCCTGACATCCCTTACTTGGCCTCAGCTTGGTTTCTGATGGTACAGCTCTTCCTCACGCAGAGCCACCCGTTTTTTCATATACTGCTTCATAAATAGTTAATACCTTGATATTTCAGGCTTCCCCCTGGAGAACCTTGCGTTCACTCACCAAGAATTTACTCACAAATTGGTATCATGCTTGAGCAATCAAGGGATGCTTACACCGGGGTGGCTGTGGCCTCTGCTTGAGGTCAGAATCTCATATCTCAATTGATAATTGGAGAACAACATGCGATTGATATTTAAGAGGACTTACCAGGAATATACTCGGCTTTTCAATTAGCTAATAGCCTCTAAATCATTATGTCAATGTGAGGGGTATTTATGGCAATGGGTGTATGTTTTAGTTCCTGCTTTAAGATAATACTTACACCCTCCGGAGGGAAGCACAGTGTTGCTTCCAAAAATAAACAGGTTTTCCACAGGGAAATCGTGAGTGGACTACTTGGGCTTCTATAGTTACCTTGTTGCTGTACTTGCAACCATAATTGTTCACAAATTTGTGTCTGTCTTACCTCCGTGATGAAGAAAGTGTGTGTAGGAGACTGTTTCTGCACCTGGACTAACTCAGTAAATTGTTAAATGAGCTGGTCTGATGTTGGGAGATGAAGGTCGTTTTACACAGGAAAGCAATGCTGGTGATTATGAAAGACAGGCTGGTTGAGTTAGGGCCTGATCATGCACAAAGACTACCTGTGAGTTAACAAATCAAATTTACACTTCAGTTCCCTGTTGCACCAGTGCTGCAATTAAAAATCAGTTGCAGCTTTTTTTGGCAGATGCTTGGAGTGGGAACAGTTCTGGGGACATGGGGCAAGTCGAAGCCTATGCAGGTGTTTAACATAGCATCTCAAATTACTGCATTTCTAACAAATATCTCGGTGAAGGTTATACACTGAACAACCCAAACACTTTTCCATATATTGTAATAAAGAGTGCAGTAGTTCCCTAGAAAATTTCTCACTTAAAAATAATTTATTTGCTTAGAAAGTCTAGGGGGTACTTTGACCTGCTCAGTAGCAGGAAACTATATATTTCAGTGGATAGAAATTTACAGTTTCCATCAATGTTTTCTCTTAGGTCATTATTGTGGCGGAGTGGTGTGAGGCTCTCTGTATCCTAGCAATCCTTATTGTATCCATGTGTGGGATATTCTTTTGTCAAGCAGCTCTCTAAAGTGCTTCTTCAGTGAGTCCAAATAATTTCCATTACTAAGCAGCTTATAGCCATGTGAGATTTCTACGTATATAGATTTGGCCCATCAACAAATAAGAGAACAGGTAAAACTCATGCATAAGGCAAAAAATTGCAAGATGCTCCCCTTTTAATGACGCTAAGTTCCTCTGACCTGGAAATAGTAATAATTTAGATACTTGTTGGATTTTGGCTAAAGGTTACTTAATGCCAAAGATAAATTTAAGTAGTGAAAAGTCAGTAGACATTACATTAAAAGATTTAAATAAAAGATCAAATAGAAGTTGCAGTCTGGGACAGGCTAAGGATAACTGAAATCAACCAAATGAACCAGCTGTTAAGAAACCTAGCTGGTTTATTTACAGGCGCAGGGCTTTTTCCTTAGTTGATCGTACTGTTGGTGGATGCCAGTGCAAAATTAGAAAGAAACCTAGCAGCAAGGGTATTTTTTGAATAGCGGGTAAGACTCTATGACATATATCTGTTAAAGAAAATAAAAGAAGATATCCTCACAAAACTGGCTGTCCAGAAACATTGATACTAGGGTGAATGGGCAAGCATTGGGTAGTTTTGGTCGCAGCATAGTGCAAAGCATGAGCTACAACCTCCCACAGACCACACCACAGTTCATGCTTTTGCGTTGGCTAGATTAACGGTTGGACTTGATGATCTGAGAGGTCTTTTCCAACCTAAATGATTCTATGATTCTATGAAGTACACCCTCGCACCCCAATGTTAGTCAAGATGCTCTATAGTGCACCAGCAAAGGTGCGGTGTGCGTATACTGGGCAGGCACGTTGCAATTCTTCGTGCCAACTTGGATTAAGTGCTGAGAGTTAGTAGAGAAGCCCATCTGTTGCTTCTATATCCATGTAAAGCTATATTGCATAAGGGCTATGGGATTGTGCTGTCAATTTTTCATCCAAAATATTTTGAATATGCTAATTTATACACATTTGAGAGAGTGATAGAAGTATCAGAGATAATAAGGTGCAGTAAATTTTGTGAATATAGGGAGTTAGTTGAAAAACAGGGACTGATGTTCCCACTAGTTCCTGACCTGGCTTCTTACTTTAAATTACAGAATAAGTTTACTGATAGACACCAAAAAACCCCACCTTGGACAAAACAGTAGGATTGCCAGGCACAGAGGAGAGATTTTGAAAGTTTTGTTACTTAAGAGAACTACCAGTGTTGCACAGTTGCCACTTTCACTCCCCAGTGTTCTCTGTAACATATCAACTACGAGCCCCCCCTCTTTTTTTTTTCCACAGGTGCCATACGTGTTCACATCAATATTGATGAAAGTAAACAAAACAGAGCTGTGGTGGGTGACCCTCCTTTAAAAAGGTGGGATAATCAACGTGTGCTAAGTGCAGGTGGATAGAGAGTGGCAGAAGAAGAAAATTGTGGTGTGTGGATTTTTTAAGTAACCAAGAAGCATTGCTCTCAGTGCAAAGATAGAACATAGTATCTTTTAATAACGAAGTTTTGTGTAGCCTCACTAATGGCAGGGAAAAAAAACGAACAATTACGTGCGTGGACTCTTTAGAAGAAAAGGAAGAGGCTTCTGTTCCAGAGATGGAGTAGAAAGCTCCCTTTTAAAACTGTTCTAATTTAAAAGAAGACTGACCCATCTTCTAGTGAGTCTTTTATATACTGATTTTTTTGTGGTCTCTGACCTCATTAGTGGTTGCTGAAAATAATTAAAACCCGTAGCAGAAGATCATAATGGAAGGTAGGACAAAAATAATATAATTGAGTACAATAATGTAGGCTCTTAGATATCATTGCATATTATTGTACATTATCTGAGTTACTCTTCTCCACTGTACAAATGGCTTACTGAACCATGTAGTACAAAACCAGAAAAGTGGTGATATCCCTGATGACTTACTCCTTTTCATTACAATTCTATTAACAAAAGTGAATAGTAAATTTGGGGCACAAAGAATGGAGGGTTGAACCCAGTCCTAACATAGAAATATCCTGATATGGTGTCCTCTGCTGTGCTTCTGTAGTTTGATTTTCTAGGAGGAGAGTTTGGCTTTTTTTAATGGAAAAAAAAAATCATCCATGTGAAATCTTGAAAGAAGTATTTTAATTTCTTCTACTTGTAAACTATTTAGAAAGCAAACTATGGGAAGTACTTGTTCTTTGTATTAGTCTTTTCCACTAGCATTCATTCTGAGGGTGAAATTTTCATCTGGGGATCCAGTTGAGATTCCAGGTATCATTAGGGGTTTGGCTATGAAAGAGAAGAATGCTTTTGTGATATCTGTAAAACTCTATTCAAAGATTTATTTATTGCCTCATTTTATTTATTTAAATATTTTTATACATATGCACATTAAAAAATCTAGCCAGCGTAATAGGGTTCTATGATTTTGTGCGTAAAAGAGATCGTTCCTTTGGTGGCCATTTGATGGGCAGGGCCTTTAAAATTTGCTGTTGGTTACTGCAGTGTTGCAGTTTAGACTTTTTTTTTTTAACACCTCTTGGCTTGCTTTCACTGTCCTCCATTATTTTACACTTCCAATCAGTGGCTGAATTTGTCAGAACTGACGTCAGTGTGCCATCAGATGGTATACTGCACTCGTAAAAGCAAGCAGTTTGGCTCATTTGGACCCCTCAGAGCTGTAGAGCAAGAAGGAATGGGACTCTGCCTGTGTTTCCTGATGTTCTTGCTTTGAATGAAAAAAAATTTGAGCATTCTTATATAAAGCTTCAAATAACAAAACCCAAGAGGTGGCAGAAAGTCACTCTTGGAGTAGTTCACCCCACTTTGCTTATACAAAGCCATCTCCTCAAGCAGTAGATCTCAAGCAAGGCAGTGAATGGGTAGATGCTCCCTGGGATGATTTCTGAAGATTTTCAAGTGCAGGTCAGTGAGGGAAGTGACTTCTGGAGTCGAGTGTTTTGCATTGCTAATGCTGTGTACCCCTCTTTACTCCTGACCTTACTGGCAGCCAAACCTAGAAAGCTTTTTCCTTCCCCTTCAGTCTCCATTGTGAGTCATTCCCACTTAAAATGATAATAGATCTTACTTCCCTGTCGAGGACTGGATTTTGAATCTACTGATGGCAGCTACAGCTGGAAATTTAACCTCTAAAGTAGTCTTGATTCCCATGGGGTTGGCAAAGCTGTGAGTCACTCACAGGTATCATAGACCAGTAGTGTACAGTAATAAAATTGTCGCTCCTGAGGGAGTTTTTCGTCTTTAGGAAGACTGAGAAGAGAGTAAAGCCAGGCATCAATGAGGCTGGAATTAAATAGTGGGTAGCTAATGTCATGAGTGAAAGGGCATCATATTAGCCTTCTAGTTCTTCACACAGTTGTGTGTGCTATCTAATACTAGAAAAATTACTGGTCTGTTGGCAGAAATCATCTGTTTATAGTGACTGTATATATGGCGATACAGAAACTGTCCAGGAAGATGGTAGTAGATGTAGGCTTTGCGGGAAGGTTCTTTTTAGACTCACTGACTTACTGTCTGTGAAGTTGCAACTTTGCAGTAAAATTATTTTATAAAGTTAATAAAAATATTATTGCAGCTTTCAGATTCAAAACCATAGGAGAACTCATGAAGAAAACCTGGTTTGGATCTTAATGGTGAATTTTCTGTCAAGAACAGTTTTTTGCACTAAGGCAAGCTTTTTTGCCTTAAGACAAGCCGGTGCCATAGAAGACCAGCCTGGCTGAATAGAGACATACTGCTGAAGGTCAGGGAAAAACAGAGTTTATGGCCTCTCAAACAGAGGGCAGGCCACTCATAGTGAGTATAAGGACGTTAGGTTATGTAGGGAGATTATTAGAAGGTCCAAGGCCCAGTTGGAAATTAATATGGCTTTGAAAGTAGAGGACCATAAGAGAAGTTTTTATAAATACATTAATAACAAAAGAAAGTACAGAGAGAGCTTCCATCTCCTGCTAGACCCAGAAGGAAATATAGTAACAAAAGACAAGGATAAGCCTGAGGTTCTTAATGCCTTCTTTGTCTCAGTCTTTAGTAATAGTACCACCTGTACTGAGGTGTTGAGGTGTTGTGGTTACTGGCGGGAAGGAAACAAAGGAACCACATGGTCGCTCCCTCCCTCCTACCGAGAGTGAGGGGAAGAGCCCGAAAGGAGCCGCAGGCAAAGGCCTCGAGGGGTTGAGATAAAAACAGTTTAATGGTGAACATAAAATGGTAACAATAACAGTGAAATAACAGTAACGTTTAACCAAATATAACACGAGTAACATGTAACGCAGATCTCACCACCCGAACGGACCGGAAACTGGGAAGAGAGTGAGCGCCCCCACCCCGACCACTCCATATATATATACCCCAGCATGACATCACAATGGTATCGAATATCCCTTTGGCTAGCGACTAGTTTGGTTGAGCTATTCCCTATGCCTGGATAGCGACTTTACTGAGAATTAACCCTATCCTAGCTGAACCCAGTACATGAGGGAAGCCAGCCCCCAAGGCCAAGAGAATGAGACCGGGAGCAAAATGTCTGCCCCACAATTCATGAGGAGACGGTCAGGGACCTACTACTACATGTTGATGTCCATAAATCTATGGGGCCAGATGGGATGCACCCTAGAGTACTAGATGGACTGGCAGGGGTTCTTGCCAGACCACTCTCCATCATTTATCAGCAGTCCTGGCTTACTGGAGAGGTCCCAGCTGATTGTAAGTCAGCAAATATAACACCTATCTGTAAGAAGGGAAGGAAGGATGACCTGGGAAATTACAGACCTGTCAGTTTAACTCAGTGCCAGGGAAGCTGATGGAGCAGATCATCCGGAGTTCCATTATGCAGCACGTGCAGGACAACCAAGTGATCAGATCCAGTCAGCATGGCTTTATGAAGGGCAGGTCCTGTTTAACAAACCTGATCTCCTTCTGTGATGGGGTGACCCATTTGCTGGATGAAGGTAAGGCTGTGGATGTCATTTATCTTGACTTTAGTAAGGCATCTGACACAGTTGCCCACAGCATTCTCCTAGAGAAGTTAACTGCTCTTGACTTGGACAGACATACGCTTCGCTGGGTGAAAAACTGGTTGGATTGCTGAGTCCAGAGAGTTGTGGTCAATGGAGTTAAATCCAGTTGGCGGCCGGTCATGAGTGGTGTCCCCCAGGGCTCAGTACTGGGGCCACTCCTGCTTAACATCTTCATCAATGGTTTGGACGAGAGGGTGGAGTACACCCTCGGTAAGTTTGCAGACAACACCAAGCTGGGTGGAAGCATTGATCTGCTTGAGGGTAGGGAGGCTCTACAGAGGGATCTAGATAGGCTGGATCACTGGGCCAAGGCCGACTCAATGAAATTCAATAAGGCCGAATGCCGGGTCCTGCAGTGTGCCCAGGTGGCCAAGAAGGCCAACGGCATCCTGGCCTGTATCACGAATGGTGGTGTCAGCAGGAGCAGGGAGGTGATCATTCCCCCCTACTCAGCTTTGGTGAGGCCTCACCTTGAGTACTCTGTCCAGTTTTGGTCCCCTCACTACAAGAGGGACCTTGAAATGCTGGAGAGGGTGCAGAGGTGGGCTGCCAAGCTGGTAAAGGAGTTGGAACATAAGTAGCATGAGGAAAGGCTGAGGGATCTGGGGCTGTTTAGCCTAGAGAAGAGGAGATTGAGGGGAGACCTCATTGCTCTCTACAACTACTGGAAGGGAGGTTGTAGAGAGGCGGAAGTCGATCGGTTCTCCCTCGTGGAGAGTGATAGGACGAGGGGAAATGGATTTAAATTGTGCCAGGGAAGGTTCAGGTGAGATATTAGGAAGAATTTCTATACTGAAAGGGTTGTCAGCCATTGGAACAGGCTGCCCAGGGAGGTGGTTGAGTCACCATCCCTGGAGGTGTTTAAGAGACGAGTGGCTGTTGCATTGGGGAGAATCGTTTAGTAGATTGATAGGACTGGGAAAAAGACTGGACTCAATGATCTTCTAGGTCTCTTCCAGCTGATACAATTCGATGATTCTGTGTTGTTAAGACTCATCTTACAGCTTTTTGCTTAGAGTGAAAAAAGGATCTGAAAGTGGGATATACATCAATCAAATGCCCATTTTTCTCAGGCACTGTAGAAGAGACCATAGAACAGTGAGGAGGTGTTTGTGTAGTTGCAACTGTTTTTCAAATACCTTGGTGTAGCTCATGTACATTTTATGTATGTAAGTGAATAGTGAATGCATGTTAAATGTCATCAGTGGATAAACTGAGAGTCAGAAGGATGACGAGACCTAAATCTGCAATGAATGAACTCTTTTGAAATAAATCCTTGGGTTTAAGGAGAGAAATGTGGGAGGGGATGGAAGGGAAGCTGTTGTGTATCTACTGAAAAGGCCAAAGTGTAGTATTGCAAGAATGACTAATGTTAATTCTTCCTGCTTATCCTAGCAACTGAAGTGACTGGCAGAAGATTGTCTCTGTTTTGATCATCTTATTTCATTTAGTTTCTTTGTAGCTCTACCACGAGACACACGGTTTTCATGGCAGTACAAAACATTTTAGTAATTCTTCCTTAATGTTAATGAATGTTGCGGGCTCTTTGTGTTCCTGAAAAAGTAAGAGGAACCAGACCTTAATATGCAGAATATCAAAGTGCACGTTCATATAAAAATTAATGATATTTTGTCCCAAAGGTGGGACTACAGCCTGACTAGTGAACATACATGAAACTCACCACTTGTAGCTGGTTTTATCTGCCATCACTTTTTATGGACTGTCTAAATAAAATTGACTAGGAAATACAAATTCCACTAATTGCAATAATACTGAGTTATCTGTGTTTTCCAAACTTATCTTCAGCACATAAATTGATGGAGCAAATTGTAGAGTGTGCTAATATGTTATTGCTTTTGCTTATGTTGAACTCTTCATGGGAACATCTTAACGGATGTACAAAAGGACTAAATCACAACTGGCTATATAAAATAAGCCAATGATGAATAAGTGAGTAAGTAGATTTAAGAGAAATGTAGTGAGTGACTCAGCCAATTTGACTTGTGTAAGAAGCAAGTTTAATGGATCTGGGATAAAATATTTCTGGCTCCTAGATGTGATATTAACTCAAATGGTCAATTCTTCAGCACATGCAACAAAGAAGAGAAGGAGTGAGAATGTTTTGGGTGTGGTTTTTTTTAATATTTCTAACAGGACAAAAGCAAGTTTGCAGTTTCTTACTGTAAAAGAAGCAAAAGAATAGACACCTCTTCATTCCACTTGCAACTTAAGTATATGGGCAAACTGAATTGGTTACCTGATTCTTCACTGATCCCATCCATATGATATCAGTTTATGAATGGCATAAAAAATGATAACATCAGGAAATATAGCATCCATGGGAAAACTATGCAATGCAGCCTACGGCAGCAAAAAAAAAAAAAAAAAGAAGAGCCTTTCTCTATTAGAGCTGGTGCTTAAGGTTTTCAGCTAGACACTAAATAAGTAAATAAATCCTACCCAGCTATGTAAAAAAAAAGTGCCATGATATAAAGAATAATCAAATCAATTCAAACTTCCTAATTTGTGCCATGCCAAGAACTAAATTTTAATTATGACAACATATGAATATTCATAGTGTAAATAGCATGGCAAAATTAAAGCAAGCATTTGGACTCAGAGTGGTTCAGTGCATTTCTTTGTTAGTGTCTGTTTCCAGAATTTGATCTATATTTTACAATCCAGATTTCTTGAATGCTTTAACTGTAAGCTATCTTCCATTCGCTTATATTTTCTGTAATTCTCTCAGCAGAGTCTTCTAGGGTCTTTTGTCACTGCATGATGATATTTTAAAAAAATTAAATTGGTCAGAAGCATTCAGTGGTACTGGAAATATGTGGAGAGTAAGCAACAAAAGGCATATTCCTCTTTGTCCCCAAATGGCAGTGTTCTAGGAATTCCTAGGGTGAGGAGAATTCAAATTTGCCAGTGCCGTGCTGGGAAGATGTTTCAGAGCATAGAGAGAACAGTGCATTTGAGTTTGGGAGATCGTGCTTTAGCTGAGCTGTATACCTGAAGAGGACTTAATCAAGGAATAGTGTGTTTTCTGCATGCACGGCAAAAAAAGTTTCCAATTCTCTCAATAGGGAGATAATTTCAAAGGAACCTGCAGTTCAGTTGTAGTGAAGATGACTGGCAATTTCTTATGTGAAACTGTACATGGGATTAAAATGTGGGAGCATACTGGAGTAACTGCCTTTCTGGCTAAGGTCAAAAACATATAAGGAGGTCCCCAGTTCTTGGAGTTGACTTTACTGTTTATATTTTGGGTGCAAGTGTTGCCAGCACATAGAGGCTGGGTGGCAAGAAGCAGGACTCCCTGTAAGTCTGCCATTACGGGAGTTGGCATTGGATACATAGCATCTCTGGCTATTTCTAGGATCTAAGCCTGTGTGTGATACTGAGGAAGCCTAAAACTTGGTTTGTTCTTTAATCTCTTTTGAGTGACTATCAATATGGGTGTATAAAATTGTCAGAGAAGAAGGGGTGAAGAGTAGAAAACATGAGCAGCGAAATCAGAAAAATTATGGAAACTGCTATCCAAACCAGCATCTGTCTCTTAAGGCAGATCAAACATACGAAAATGTCTGTCTTTGAGGATTTGGATGTTTTTCTTACAGTACTGAGGGCAAAAACAGAACTCACATGCTCCTGTTAGTACACACAGCACCTCACACCCTCCTAAATCCTCATCAATACTTTATATCCTCAAGGACAAAAATAAGGCCAAACATGGAAGAAACATGCTTCTGGAGAAGCTTGCATCTTAAAGGTTGCCTGTCCTTGGATACAGAAAAACATATTTAATGGTAGGAGCAGAAGGCTGTCTGCAGAAAAGAAACTGGGTCTGAGATTAAGACAGGGGCCTGGGGGAATTCACTGTTTGAGCAGGAGCTGGAGCAAACAGGCTGTGAAGCCTCACTTGTCTTGTTAAGCACCATGAGGTGCCTTGAGAGCTTGAAACGCTGCATGAGGTTGAATCTGTATATAGTTAACATGTATTGGTATCACTAGTTAACAGTAACAGCTGACTCTTTAGTTGATGTCTTGTTTTATCCAGTTCACATATACACTAATGCAGCCTCTGCATTAGTTGTGTTACTGGCTGTCATGTAGTCATATTGAAAAGAAAGATCTATTTGGGGTGCAAATGTGATGACTTCTCATGATGGGTCAGGAGACACTTCAAGCATGACCACTACCTTTGGATGCTGAAGCACATATAGCCTGTTGGAAACTTTTTCTTCAAATTGTTTCTTCACACTGCCGTGACTGACGGTACCTGCTATGAAGGTTTGGGTGGTAACTGTATTCCTCAGCTATTGTCCTGTGTATCTGTCCCTGAATTTCTGCAGCTGAAAGAACTAAAGACAGTAAAGCATATGCTGAACTTGCAGTTCTCCCAGAGAATATTTTCTTTTTTTTTTTTTTTAATATATGTCACCATGTAAACTTTTTCTAGATGGACTTAGTATAAAAATTAATAGTGTAGTATTGTCATCTTCAATTTTAAGCAATAAGAAGACTAGCTGCCCTGTTTCTGAGCTTCTTCATCTTTGGATGCCAGCTCTGTCTTCCTCCTCTTCCCCTTTTCCCATAGCCTGGTTCAAAATCCATGTCATTTAGCAATTTGGGTTAATACCTTATGCAAAAAAAAAGGCTGCCCTGTATTTCATAAAAAGTAAGAAAATAAAATTTGCAACATGCCTGTGGGCTACCTTCACTTCAGATACGAAGAGCAGAGGAGTGAAAAAAAATGCCAATGTCTTGATCAATAATTTAGGTGGAAAATATCTTGAATATACTAAATGTTTTGGTGATTGGGACAGAAGAGCCCCAGCATAAAGCACCAAGCATTGGCTTTCACTTAGGAAACTGCAGGTCTCTGGTAGTGCTGATTAGAGAAGATTAGTACCTGTCAAGAAATTATTAATAGCAAGCTTTGTGTTGAGTGTTACTTAAAAAAAATATATAGGGGCAAGAGAAAGGTTTCCTTAGCAATTAGAGATTATTTTAAACAGCCAGTTTTGAGAAAAAGGGCTTCATTTAACAGCAGTGCTTCAGCTTCTTCTATAATCAGGCTATGTTTGTTTTCTAGTTATCCTCTTCGGCTCCCTTACTGATCTGAGTTCCTCCTGAAACTTTCTGTGCCTGCTCTTGTTGCTGTTATATCAGAAAAGGAATATATGCTTTTAAAACCTTCTGCCTTACTTTAAACTACGTCTCAAGGACCCACAGAAATCCTAATAAATCCTATTTCATAGAAATTGCTACTAAATCAGTAGATAATTGTGGTGGCTATCTGTATGCTAGTATTGGTTTTAAATCAATTGGCAGAGCTGAATGCTGATTGATTAAAGCTTTTCAATGTGGTGGAAAGACTGTGGTTCTGTGTGATGCTCTCTTGAAGAGCAAGCATAACTTTGGCAATTAACAAACTTTCTTGTACTGTAGTTTCACACACCTTTCTGCAAGCTTCTCCTTTTCCTTCTTTATGCCCCTTCAGTAGCACTGATGGGAGTCTGATTAGCCCTGGTTTCTGGTCAGGATTTCTGTGGATCTGGTGAAGGCACGGGGGTCAGAAGTCCTGAAGGTACGGTAACACACAAGTATAGTATGGCTAATTTGCAGGTAATGGTATATGTTATTATATTCTGTCAAGGGTTATCCCCTAGGGTCATGTGTTTTCCTTCTTATCACTGTGTGAAGTAGAGATAGCAGTTGCTGAGGCAGTCTCAGGTATCTGTTTTCTGTCTTCTAGGACAGTGTCATACTGCTGTGGAGCTAGCCATGTCTGAAGTTTTGCTTTCACTTGCAGCTAAGGATGAATATGTTGGGCTTCTTTTTTCTTAAATACTTGAGATTTAAGTGTTTAAGGTGAAAGTATAAATATGCACAGAGGCTAGATGAGTGTGAAAAGCCGTATCAGATACTTCTGAAGCCTTAGCTGCCTGCTTTTTGTGAACAGACCAAAAGGAGGTTACACATTTCTGCCATTCTTCCCATACTTCTCAGTACTTTGCAAGGAGGTAGTTTTACTAGTAGGCAAAGCAGCATGCATTTTACTGAAGAAAATAAATCTAATGGCTTCTACTTCATCCCTCCAGGATTTGTCAGGATTTTGTTCTGGGATTTTTTTGTTTGTTTGTTTTTAAAGTGAAGCTAGAAAGCAGCTTGACCATTGTCATAGGTCAGAGGAGAAAGGAGCACCACCTTTGCTCCTTTGAGAACAGCGGATCTGCAAAGCTGTTACTGTGCAATGATGAAAAGGGGAGAGAGGCAAAAGCAGCAGGAGCAGCAAATGAAAAATTAATTTGTATTTCAAAATAAGCTTGTAGCAAATAGGTAGACAGAATTTTGAATTGAAGGATTTTCAAAATGGCCAGAAGATTTTCCAGCTTCTATATTTGCTGTTTCTGTGATGTTGGCTTTGGGCGGCAGCATTCCTGGAGCTGCCTGATAACAGCTCAGAGCTCTGCATGGCTGGATCAGTAAGGCACATCCAATAGTGCCTGAAACCTGCAAGCAAAGCACTTTCACCTTTTCTGTATCGTGCTTTCTTTTCCACTACAGCAGCATGTTATTGAAAGTTGGGAGCACACAGGGGTGTGTTGACAGGCTGTTAGACCATGTTATGACAATATGTGAAAACCTCTGAGATTTCCCTTAAGAGAGAATTTACCAGCTGTGGCTAGCATGGGAGTGGATGGAAGTTATAAAAGCAACTTTTTCTCTATTTATCTTTGCCTGCCCTTCCACATTCCTCCATTTCCAAATGGGAACAAGACAATAGCTGCAGTTCTCTGAGTTTGCAGCTCTGTTTCACTCTCATGTGTCCTGCATGATTTGGGAAGGAAGGTGTCACAAAACAGCCAGAACTTGGTCTGGTTTGAGTAGCTATGGGTTCAGGGACATTGAGGAGGAGGGAAAGTAGATGGTGTGAGGGTGGTAATGCACAGGTCTGTTCCTGATTGCTTTACCAAAATCCTACTGAACCTTCATGCATTCACCTGAGAAGCCAAACCGCAAGTTCTCCGTGTAGAGTGCCACCAGGTGCATAGTCCTTGCCTATCTGAGAGAGTTAAGGGATAATGAGACTGAATATGGCAGTGATCCCTTAGTGGCTCTACCTCTCACTTTGAAGACAGGACTAAGCGAGCTTGTAGCTTGTTTTCAGGGTGATCTAGCAATTTGGTTTAAGCAACCACCACTGCTTTCTTCTGCAGCTAGGGGACAGTGTGGCTGTGGCAGTACAGTTGGCATGTGAGTAGTATGATATCACTCTAACATAGGAGTAACACTGAAGCTGCTGTGGTTGACAGGTAGAAACCTGAAGTGTAAAAGTAGCAGTTGAATCTCTTCTTCTTCCTGACAGCTACCTCAGGATATGACAGAACAAAATGAAAACTGGAAACTCTTAAGTCTCTTTTCTCTGCTGGGTTAGTGCAGTGCTAATCCTTCACGAGTTTTTGTCCAACAGGTACTTGTTTATAGCATGGTATATATTAAAGTCCTTTGTGTAGTATGTGTAATTTCAGGGTTAATATTACTGCATAACAGAGCTTAGTAAATAACAATCTTTCATTTGTTAGTGCAGTTTAGAATAGTGATTTAAGTACTTTGAATCGCATGGAGTAGAAAAAGTCAAGATGTGAAATCACTTCTTTGGAGTCACGCAGGCAGCGCAGCTGTGGAAGAGCAAAGAACTGTACCTGAGTACTCTCGGTGTCATTCTCATGCTACAAAAGCAAACTCATCATCTTTGTCTTCATATATTTTTTAACAGGTGCAGTCTGTCTAGTAAGGCTTTGAGAGAAATGTCTATACTTCCTCTTGTGACAGG